>BSBM01001110.1:6812500-8175000 GCA_027924585.1 Larix kaempferi
AAATTCAAATACTTATACAAACTGTTTTGAAACTAAAAACGCTACAATCCTGGGTGATTAATAAAGAAATTCCCCTAATATCTCTACTATCCTCGATATCGTCCTTCAGATCCATAAAAAATAGACCAAATTGATACAAAATCGAAACTGCCCCTGCTTTTGTGCTAAGTGGCAGTGCTGGAAACTCACTTTGACCAGCGTTGACTCGACACTTGTAGAACATGTTTCATGAAGTTGTTAGAAATTTATCCATCCTTGGACATCGAGGATCCTTCTCTATCTTTTAGTTTGTGCCCAGCTGGCCTGCAAGTATCCAATCTAGGAGCAATTATGGGAAGTCAGTCAATTCTGTAATTTAATTAAAATCTCAATCTAAATGCTTTAAAAATTGCATAATTCAATTTATTTAAGAGAAACAACAATTTATACCTTTGATAATCAAATTTCAAGGTTTTATGGATGAAAATGAGGATTAATGGAAAAATATGAAGGATAATGGAGATAGATAAAGGATTTATAGGGCAAAATAGGCATCAAAATAGTGTCCAACAACTACCACATAGATTCAACTAGAGGAACCTGAAGAGTCGGAGACATAGGAGCACCTCTTCCACTCACAGATGTGGGTGAAGGGAATTCCCCTACATTTTGTTGTGGACAGCGGCAGCCAAAAGAACCCGATCAGAGCAGAAGCCATTAAGAGATTGGAACTACCAATAACACCACACCCGCAACCATACACCATTGGATGGCTAAGCCAAGGACGAGGGATTTGCGTCAGTCATCAATGTCTCCTACCATACAGAATCAAGCCCTTCAAAGATGAGGTATTGTGTAATGTGGCCCCACTCGAAGTATGTGATGTTCTTTGAGGACAACCATATATGTGGAAGCGTCATGTTGTATATGAATCATGACCTCGCAGTGTCATTGTCACTTTGGGAGGACAACTCTATCGGATACCAGAGATAGTTGCACCTACCCCAACCAAGCAGGGCAGGAAGATAATCTACCATACTGGGAAATTTTCCCTATTAGCAATTTCCACTGAAGGAGAACATCAGATCGCAGAGACATCCACAACCTCTGCACATTATCCCTCTACTCAGTAGAAACAAGAAGAACACAAAGTTAGTGCGGCATCGCCTATTCAGGTACCTCTACAGTGCAAGGCCACGCATTCAAGGTGCTCCTCCAAAAAGAAACCATCCACACCAGTGCATACCAAGGATACCACAACAACCAAAACTATTGAACAGCTCCAGCGCATCCATCAACAACAATTACAACTCTCTGTAGATGTCAAAGTAAGGCAGCCTTTTCACTTCAGCAAATGCTGCACTAGGAGCTCAAATCAACACATAGCTCGACATATGATAAGGGATTTGATGCAATGGAGACCATTTCTTCCTAAGGAGGGAGGAATGATCCAGATGGATGTCGGTGGCCACCCACCTATTCCACTGGTTCAAAATAGTTTCCCATTTCGGCAATTTTGTAGTAATTTTTCTACGATTTTTCGGGTCCTAAACTTTTGGGGCCATTTTGAGGCCCTAAACAACCTTTTTTGGCGATTTGGGGGGAAAAATGGTTGCCAAATACATGCATTTGGTGCCATTCGAAAGTTGTAAATCTTGGATAGAAATTTCCAACGGGCTATCGAGCGCCCCAAACGGAGATCGTATGCAAAAGTTATGACCCCGTGAAGTTGATTGTTCAACTAACCACCTTGGGGCCCCAATCTTTATGACGGTTCATATTCTAGGGTTAGTTTTTTGGATGTTTGGGATTCTTTACCTCATTCTTATGATAAATAGCCCCTTTCAAACTCTTTTTGTATTAATCTTGGAACGAATGAGCCTAACGGCCACATCTTTTCTCATAGATAGCTACCACCATTCTAGCTGTTGTATTTTACAGTCTGTTCTATTTTCGCTATTTAATAGAATATGTGTTTATTGTATCATTGTGTTCGTTACAATATATCTTTGTATATGATTATGTATATGCTCTCATTCCCACATAAATCCGGATCAGGTCCCCATGGTTTTGAGGGTTTTGGGGGACCAATTCGATGATGGGTGGGATTCCCACAATTTTGGGTGAATCAGAGAATCAATTTTGATGATGGGAAAAGTTCTCATAGTTTTGGATGAGTCGGGGAACCATTTCCATAATGATGTGAGGGTTGGTTTGCAAATGTGAAGACGAGTTCCCCATGAATCAATTCCATGCAGATTGTTTCTATGGGAATAACTAAATAGAATTGGTTGCTTCGGAAGGTGGGGGCCACATTGGTGTCTTGGTAGGGGTGATGGTATGAAGAAGATTATAGATGGTGGAGTGCTCATTGAGGAATGAATAGTCAACTGATTTGGTTGATTGTAAGATGTGCCGAGGAATTTGTCGGCACCGACTACTGAAGGTGGGGAAGTAAATGTATAGCTATAAAATGCTGAACTATGGGTTGATCATTCCAAAGTGGATAAAATTCCTTGGATTTGTGGGGGCTCGACATCATGGGTGTCAAATAATGATTGGTATGTAATGGTGTGCACACCCATGGAGGAAATATGTTTAGCCACAGTAGTGATATCGATGGCATATCATTATTGGGGATGAGGAACCTATGGTTATCAACGATAATATCTGGTAAGTACAATGCAAACAGAGGGAAGGCATTACCTATATACCATTTGTCGAGATGATACATGTGATAGAAGTTTGACACCATTTTTAAAGGGTGGTTTCTTTTTATTATAATGGAAAAACAAAAGGTAGTTGCGTCTTAGTCATTGTCCTGTACATATGGTGCAAATAACCAAGTGTAATAAAGATCATGAAAAATGTATTGATAACCAAAACAATAGTGCATCTACGGTTTGGGAGAGAAAAATAGGTGCCAGATGGAAGTTTCTGGTTCAGAGAGTGAGAAGTGTCATTTTTTAGATATCATCATGTTGATTGTGGTGGTGTGGATGGTTCGTCAAATGGAGTTACAGTTTCGTTGTGGCGATGGTTTGAAAATTGGGCCAAATTATATAAATAGAGGCGGGCCTTCTTTTGGAAATCAATTGTATCATTGGATTTTTGAGCTCCGAAGGGTGTTTTTAGTGATTCTGATAGATCTGGGTATCCATTCTTTGAGCAGTGAGAGCCAAGTAATCCTAAACCTCAGCTTATTTATTTTCATCCAGGTAGTTTTAGGGTTGGGGAGACCCATTGCTCATACAAACTAATTTTAGAGATAAAAACTAACCACATGGGTATTTGTAATTATCATGCATGCATACATGGGATAATCCATTATCACATGCTACCTTGAGAGATATAATGGATATCACCACGTGAGGTGTGGGAGATAAGTGCTTCGGCCATGCATTGAATTAGCATGACTATTTTAGCTACAGTTGCGTTGCTTGCGCAACTGAAGTGTGCAGCTACCATGCGAAATGGGTTGCACGGGATACCATGCGAGAGTTGTGTGAAGTGCGACATAAAATGCATTGCAATCATGCAACTGCACACTTATGTAATGGAAAAGTGCATAAAAGGGGGGTTTTGGTAGATTGGCCATTTTTTGAAAGATGGACTCTAATGTTTAACCTTTTGTGGCTGTAGGTGATATTGTTGGAGCGAGATGGCGTACATTGAGTAGCGCGAGCACCATTATGATGATCTCATGGAGTAGGTAGAGGGTGATCGTGTGTCCATGTAGGCATTGTGTGATGTGGGGCTCTTGAAGTTTTTTGGGTGCCCTTTGCTCCGATCGGTGGCGTTTTTACTGTAGGAAATCATCTGGATGTGGGATCTGGATAGGTTCGTGTTCAATATTGGTGGGGAGGACCTGAGCATTACTGTTTAGGATATATATTTTTTTACTAGGTTGTCTAGATGTGGAGTACAAGATTCAACCAAACCATATATGGGGGGTGTTTGTATGATCGAGGGGCTTATAGATCAATACTGCGGAGGTGACGAGTGTGTGGTGAACTCATGACAGATTCTAATGGGTCACCTTATTAGTTTATCGGTCTGACCAGTAGCAATGGCACTGTTGAGTATATTGGGGGTATACTCTCCTCATCCGATTATAGGGGGCTAGTTACTGTTGGTGGAGTGTGTGATAACTGGTCACCAAGTGGTGTAGGGGATGATGTTGCTCCATTCTATGATGGAGAAAATTAGAGATGTGTTGTATGAGGGAGGCCATAGGACCTTCCGTAATCAGAGTGTACTATGCTCCTATTCCTTCGAGAGATTCCCTTCATTGAGGCCCCTGGTTGTGGTATCGACAAGGGGGCCACAGGAGCCTCAAGTGGTTTATTGGAGGCAAGTGATGCCTTGGGACGGTGATGGTGAGGTGGGACATGTATTCACGCCCCACTATTTGGAGGTGTGGCAGAAAAGGATAGGGAAAATGGAGCAATATACATGGAATGGCATTGATTATACTGGAGATTTGGAGTTTCCATCACCTATCCATGGCTAGGATGCCACATGTATGATTTATGTTCTTTTTACATACATATGTTTCTTTACATTTTTGTGATTATGCACATACGTTTGATGTATATATTGGATATTGATTGTTTTATCTTATCTGTGATGCAGATGTTGGTCCGGTGTGACCACTCCGCAGGGTACATCGTCGTCATCCCCTCAATGAGGAGGCAAGAACATCTAGAACTGTCAGAGCATCCAGTGGAGTGGTGAGAGGTGTTGGGGTTGTTGTTGGTGGGGCTGCTCCTATTGGCGGAGTAGCTAGGGAGGATGAGGTCATGGCTTCCTTAAACAATATAGAGAGGCGGATGGGTATTTTGACTATGGGTACCGATGATCCGAGGATGGTTGATTTGGATGAGAAGGAGCTAGCATATACTTTTCATCTTCCATCCACATGTGGTGTTGGTTGGAGACCATTGACGTGGCAGTTAGTAGTTGTGTGTCATATAGAACGGGGTGTACACGATCCTCTTATGGGGAGAAGGACACCACCAGGACCACGACCAACATGTAGACAATATCGAGGGGATGCGGGAGGAGCAAGGGATGAGGTAGTGTGACTGTTATCTATCTTGGGGCCTCGTGATCCATCTACTAGGGGAGAATCATGAGTGCTAGGAACTCCTGTATAGGGATGAGGGGCCAATTTTGTATTTTTGTATAGATGGAGCCTATGGAATGTCATTTTTTATGTATCCCCCATAAGGAAACCAATTATTTTTGTAGATGGCCCATGAGGCCACCTTTTGTATATGAAACACGTTATTTATATATATATAGCATTTTGGCGACACTTGTATGTATGCGATGTATTAATGTGATGTATGTGATGTTGATGTTTATATGTATGTTTTGATATTCTCTATGTGTATTTGTAGGTACTTTGCACATGATTCGGATGATGAGTGACACACATATATACATGCTTTGTTTGTGTATGCAGGGGTCAGACAAATGGTTGATGTATCAGATTCCAGTACAACACCTGGTTTGTGACGTGGTCTGCAAATGCATTGGTTCTCCCTAGGACATGCATGAATGTGATGGCTTCAAATTGTCACACGAGGAGGCACACTCGTAAAAAATTAAAAAAGAGAAGTGGGTTAAGGACTCTAAAGACGTTATTGAGTTGAGAGACAACTAGTTGGGAATCTAGGTATATGTGCATATGGTGTATTACAAGGTGGATTGCATCGCGTAAGATAACAATGGTGACATCGTATTATTATTTGTTGTTAGTGAGTGCCCCCAAAAAATCACCTCTAGTGTGGTATATATTTTGGGAAGTGGTGTAAATAGGCCAAGTAACTGATGTGAGATTCTTTGACCATTGACTTTCACTATCTGTGAAGTCGATATAGTCATATGCTCATGAGGACATCTTCATAAACAAAAGATGGTCTTATTCTCAATCAAAGGGTTAAAAAATACTAAATATAAAAATGCTACATTGCGTAAATGAGACAAGGGAAATAGATGGTTTCACCTTTCTGGTGCTGGGGACCTTTAAATGTTGGAACTTAGGGTGGTACCGAGGTGGAATCATACTCATCAGGAATTGGTAAAAATCCAATGCTTGAAAGGATATCCCCTAGTGTTGTCTAGACACCTAGAAATGGTTGTGGAGTATCCAAGTATTCATTGGAAGACAAGGAATCATCACTAGTCAGTAAACCGACTAAAGAGCATGCAGTATCAATGGTATCTGGTGGAGGAGGGACAACTTCCTCAAAAAGTAAACCTCATGGGATTTTTCTAAGGTAGGAGAGATTTTCTTAGACCCTCATCAGTTCGAGGCGAGATTCTCGTTTGGCGCATAAAATGGGACACTAGAATGAAAAGTGAGAAGTGTCACCACATGATCGGCATGGGCATGGTACTCAGGAATAGAGAAGTGTCTGTGTCGAAGGGGGTTAGCTTGATAAAGAATGGTTGTGATGGACTTAGAGGGTATCGTATGCATATTATTCCCATAGGATGATAATCCATCATGTGGTGCTATTGTCATAAGATCCATAGGTGGGGGGTATTGCAACATTGTATGCTCAATAGTGGGAACAGTTGTTACAGCTAGTTCTAAGAGAGGTGCAACAAGTGTTTTCACCAACGTAGTGACCACATTTATGGAATTTGTTTCCTGGGGTTGAGGTGAAGAACTGTCTACCAAAGGTTGGGTGAGGAAAATTGTCACCAAAGTGTCTCGAAATCAAGGGAGGCCGATACAATGGTGTGTGTAATGCCCAAATTGGGAACAAATCAAACATGCGTGATTAGTACACAATGATTTAGACTTAGGTGTGGGTGAAGATGAGGTGCCCCCTGCTACTATTTGTGGATCATGTGTCACACTAATATGTGTGTTGATAAGATCCCTTATCTCTTGCAAGGTGGGGAATAGGTTGGTTGCATGGCCTTGTTACCCGCAAAGAGAACATGGAGGAGTGACCCTATGTGTGTAACTATTGGTCAATACTAAGGCTTTTAACCATTGTTGTTTGATGCCCCCTGCTTTAGGATTTGAGACCCTTGATGATATTTCAGGATCTGGGTTGGGTATGAGGGGGGATTTCAACTTAGCTTGTGTCATTCCCCCATTGGCGGTATTAGAAACTCCTAATGTTGGTTTAGTCACGAATGTCGTAGGTTCGACTTGCAGTGAATATGGTGTGACCATCCTAGAAGGTGCAACAACCAAGATAGGGAAAAAATCATAGTGGGAGATATTTTTGGAAGCCATAGGTGGTGTAAGGTACCATACGGGTATACCAAAGTTTAAACCATTTAAATTCAATTGAGCCATCACCGGTGTCCCTTGCATTCCTGTGGGGGAGTACAAGAATGGTATTTGGAAGATAGGAGGTACTTGTTATCACCTAAGATGTAGTTACCCCTATGGATGGATCCAGTCATGGATGGCAATAGGGAAGGGAAACTCAAAAGGTGCAACCACGATCACCTCGACCTCCAGTATGTATGGTTGTCACGCCAGTCGAGGCAACCTTCGCTTTATGTTATCTAGCCCAGACAACAAAGGGGGAGACCCGATCTACTCCCGACAGGAGAGATCAAAACCAAGACACCAAATCAGGGTATTTCTAAGTGAAGTTAGGTGTGTGGTTTATCCTAGACCTAATTGGTTGAAGTCACAAGCCAAATGAGGGGTTCAATAGGTATAGCTTTGGTTCATTGTTGAAGTAAGAGTGACTTATAATGTTTGTAGTGAGATCTAGGGCTAGTGTACTAGTTCAATGTTTGAAAGTCCACTGCCTTGGGAACCGTGTCCAATGCAGGGTAGTTAAGGGTTGTATTGGGGCTAACTAGTACAGATGACAAGTTTGACCATGATACATGATAGCTTCAAGGGCTTGGTTCACTATGCATAGGTCAATCCACAAGTCAATCCAACAATCTAGGAAAGTCGAGTTAACTTGGAGAGAAACCAGTGCCTTGGGAATTGGGAAGTGGAGTCAAAGTAGGGTTGACTTGTGGTTTAGGACTCCTAGTACTTGGGACAAGTGGGCAATAGAGGTCTTGATGGATGAATGGGTCTAGATCTAGGTTTGACCCAAGTGGACCACAATCCCTTAAAACAAGGAATGCAATCCCGAAGGCAAGATTTGACAAAGTGACAGTCTAGACCTAGGTTTTGAATTATTCCGGTTTCAGATCTCCAAAAATCTCAAGTACCCAGTTCCTCGAAGTGAGTGAACTCACTTCTCCAAGGTGGTGCGACTTTGCCCAAGGAGGCCTAAAAGTGGGGTTAGGTGGGTCAAAACAAGTCGGATGGCATCCAAACTTTAGATCCGGGTAGATCGGTTAGGTAGGAGTATGGATCTATAATTTTGTGGCAATCCACCGGTTAGATCTTAGTAGATCTGAGTTTAAGTGTTCCAAGTGGTCCAAAATGGGGATTAAATCCCTTAAAATGTGGAATAGGGTCCACAAGGTGAATTTCAGAAAAGTAACAACTTGGGTGTATGTTATTTGATGTGTAGATGACGAATCAAGTGGAATCTCAAACACCCATCGCTTAGATCTAGGTCAACCTGCTCAAACTAGGAAGTGCGCCTTGCTTGGGAGAGGCTAAGTTGGCCTGGGAAGGGGGTCAAATGGAAGCCAATCCTCACCAAACTATAGATCCGGGATGCCGTGGATTCTATAGAGGTGGGTTCTTAATATTACGCCCAACAACCCAATAGATCTAAGTAGATCTGAGAAAATGCAAAATTGGGGTTTTAATTGATTAGGGTTTTAAATATTTTTGACAATTGGATAGATCATGGAGATAGAACTTACCTTGAGATCATACCTGAATGATGTGGATGAGATGCCTTGATGTTGAGGAAGATTCCCGCAGAGATCAAATGAGAGATTGTTGATTTGCTTGCCAATTTGATGCCCTAGTCCACAAGTGCGCCTTCCTCTACCTGTCAAACCAAGGAATGAAGATTCAATCAGTAAGAGCAAGTATGGAAGAAATACAAGAGAAATGCAAATAGTAACATGAAATAGAAGGTCCTGGGACAGTAATACTCCCTGTTACCAACGAAGAGCTCCAAAGAAGAAGTAGGGAGAGTCTTCCCCTACCAATACCTCCTCCTCCAAGCAAATCGGCCTCCACCTGTAGATGCAAAATCGTGGTACAAAAGATATGGCAAACAAGATCTCCAATAACTCAGTGCAAAGGAAGAACCAACGAACGAACACCAAAAACATTCACCACAACATTGGAGATAGATGCAATAATAATTTTCTATTCCAATAATCCAGGGCCAAAAGTAAAAAATATTTAAAACCCTAATCAATTAAAACCCCAATTTTGCATTTTCTCAGATCTACTTAGATCTATTGGGTTGTTGGGCGTAATATTAAGAACCCACCTCTATAGCATCCACGGCATCCCGGATCTATAGTTTGGTGAGGATTGGCTTCCATTTGACCCCCTTCCCAGGCCAACTTAGCCTCTCCCAAGCAAGGCGCACTTCCTAGTTTGAGCAGGTTGACCTAGATCTAAGCGATGGGTGTTTGAGATTCCACTTGATTCGTCATCTACACATCAAATAACATACACCCAAGTTGTTACTTTTCTGAAATTCACCTTGTGGACCCTATTCCACATTTTAAGGGATTTAATCCCCATTTTGGACCACTTGGAACACTTAAACTCAGATCTACTAAGATCTAACCGGTGGATTGCCACAAAATTATAGATCCATACTCCTACCTAACCGATCTACCCGGATCTAAAGTTTGGATGCCATCCGACTTGTTTTGACCCACCTAACCCCACTTTTAGGCCTCCTTGGGCAAAGTCGCACCACCTTGGAGAAGTGAGTTCACTCACTTCGAGGAACTGGGTACTTGAGATTTTTGGAGATCTGAAACCGGAATAATTCAAAACCTAGGTCTAGACTGTCACTTTGTCAAATCTTGCCTTGGGGATTGCATTCCTTGTTTTAAGGGATTGTGGTCCACTTGGGTCAAACCTAGATCTAGACCCATTCATCCATCAAGACCTCTATTGCCCACTTGTCCCAAGTACTAGGAGTCCTAAACCACAAGTCAACCCTACTTTGACTCCACTTCCCAATTCCCAAGGCACTGGTTTCTCTCCAAGTTAACTCGACTTTCCTAGATTGTTGGATTGACTTGTGGATTGACCTATGCATAGTGAACCAAGCCCTTGAAGCTATCATGTATCATGGTCAAACTTGTCTCATGTACTAGTTAGCCCCAATACATCCCTCAAAACTATCCTGCATTGGACACGGTTCCCAAGGCAGTGGACCTTTTGACATTGACCTAGTACACTCATCCTAGATCTCACTTCAAACATTATAAGTCACTCTCACATCAACTATGAACCAAAGCTATACCTATTGAACCCTCACTTGGCTTGTGACTTCATCCTTAGGTCTAGGATAAACCATACATCTAACTTCACTTAGAAATACCCTGATTTGGTGTCTTGGTTTTGATCTCTCCTGTCGGGAGTAGATCGGGTCTCCCCCTTTGTTGTCTGGGCTAGATAACATAAAGCGAAGGTTGCCTCGACTGGCGTGACAACCATACATATTGGAGGTCGAGGTGATCGTGGTTGCACCTTTCAAGTTTCCCTTCCCTATTGCCATCCATGACTGGATCCATCCATAGGGGTAACTACAGTTTAGGTGATAACAGTACTGATAGACTTGATGTTTTTTTCACCGTGGATAATCAGAGGTGTTGGTGACAATGCCAAGGGGGAGGTGGGAACATTTTTAGCAGTGAAAATTGTGCACATAATTCCACAGTGGATGTGGGGATATTAGGTGGAGGACCAGACTACACCCCTATCAAGTTAGAGACTTTGTACATTCCTGGACCAATATCAACATAAGGGGGTTAAATTGTCCCGGCGATAGTGGGAAGGATATTGTTAGGATTGGTGTTGGTATTGGGTCGTAGTCGTTTATTTGGTCAAAGGTGACTATTTTCCTATCAAAGGGAAAAATCATGATGCATAAGACCAAGGAGGCTACCGGCTTCATGGCGTACATGTAACTACGGCCTAAGAGGATTTTTTCGTCAAGTTGTGCATCGACTACTTCGATTTCAATCATGACCATATTTCCCCCCAAATTGATAGGGAAATTTTTGCTACAACCCGGGGTTGGGACGGTCTCCCATAATATCCGCCGAGAGCAATAGATAAGGGGAACAATAGAGGTGATACCAATCATTTCCAAACATTAGAGGACATGATGCATGTGGATTCACTTTCATCAATGAATCATAATGTTGTTTACCGTAATGGGGACTTGGAATGCAACTGACAAGGGTAGTCACAGTCCACCTTTGTTGAGATAAAAAGTCATGATGCGTGAGTTAGAAGGGTCAATGATGGCAAGTGCGTTAAGTAATTCCTTATGTTGAGCTGGGAAAGAATCCAAGACCTCTAATGTGGACATCGTGGTAGTTGACTGAGACAATTCATAAACAATACTGTAATTGTGGGTGGCTTTCATATGAGGGTTATCAGGGGTGCACCAAACTGGTACCTTTGGGATTCATTGGATTTGTTCACCACTTCGGCGTGGTATCTGCAAAGGGCCCCTCAAGAGAATAGTTACATCTTCCACTTGAGGGGCTTCAGGCCTATCATAACCTTTGGCTCGGAGGTTAACATCCAACGTGTAGATGTTCTGGAAGGTGCCATTACGAGAGGGGAGAGGTTCTTGCTGCTTAGTAACTACCCCTTGATTGGAAAAGGGTTGTTGTAATACAATGTTTTGAGGTTGTGTAGGGTTAGGGACCTAAGGGAGATTTAATGATGTCTTCTTCTTGGATTCCACCAAGTGTTGGAAGTCAGGGATAAGAGGGAAATGATGAGTGTAGTGACCATATTCTTCGCAAATTGAGTAGGAGTAATTTTTCCTTAGGTTTGCATTCTTCCCTTGCTTGGGGGGGTTATTATCCCTTGAGTTTGGGTTTCCCTAGTTCTGGTTCTGTTGGGAAGGGGGGTTTCCCCCTTTCCCTTGTTGTTGGTTCGGTTTGTTCTTTCCCTTCTTATTCCTCTAATTTTGAGGCTTCTAGGGATTTGCTGCGTTCAACTACTCAAATTGTTGATTTTGTTGTGCAAAAGAAGGTTGAATTAGATTTACCCCCATTTTAGGTGTGGGGATTTTACCAATAGGTCATGGAAACATGTAATAAGGGTTATACCTCAGCAATGGGATAAATGTGGTTTGTGCTCCATAGGATGTGGATGTAGGTGAAGCTTGTGCCATTTGCGGTGGAGGTGTTGTAGATGCTCAGATTGCATTGGGATAAGTAGGAATATAGGGTCCGTACTGTAACTGACCAAGTGGAGGAGTTGGTACAAGATCAATGGGTGCCGACATGGGAAGGGTGGGTGGGTACTACGATGCCATATTGAATGACATAGAAGTAGGATGGGGGGGGATTTCCTTGTTGGGAAATGGACCCTATAATCCCATTCGATGAGTGTGATGAATCTGCAGGTGTAGGATCCAATCACTAATGTTGAGGGGAATCAAGAAGGATGGTATATAAATACTCAGATTGTGCATATATAAGATTGAAATGTTGGGCCTTCACGATGGCCTCTTCCTCATATTGTGACATGGATATGGCTACAACTTTGGAAATGGCTAGTTGGAGTGATTTGATGAACCAATCCAACAAAAATGGGAGTTGTATTTCAATTTTACACATTTGTCGGTGTCTACACCACTCATGGATATGGTCGATGATGCATGTAGATATGTTTTGGTGAAATTATGTGAGAATTTTGAGGCCGAGGTCATGATAAATAGGAAGTTGAGAGTATGTGAGAAATGTGATGTCCATTTTCACAAAGGTGGCATGGGTTGCTCATGGTAAATTCACATACCATTTGGTTTCCATCCCAATGAGGGTGCGATGAAAGAGGTGAAGCCTCACTAAGTCTTCTACCATGTTGTTGGAGGAACACCATAAGTTAAAGGATATGACATGGTTGGTGGGGTTGTCTCCTCGTTTCCCTTCAAATTTAAGTATATCAAGGGAAATCCTATCTGGCATAGACAACCATGTTGGATCATCCGTGATAGGGTCATTGATCAATTTGGACAAATATGGGAGATTTAGGCTATCCATGAAAGGTAAATTGGGAGTAGGTCTTGTGATTGTATGTTTTGTGGGGTTTCCGTGAGTTGGATACTAAGGTGGTGTTGAAAATAAGGAGTGAGCTCCTACTAGAGAGGAGGGATCAAAATGATCCAAAGGATCTCCGAGGGTATAAGACAAAGGAGAGCCTCTTCCGAGAGAAGGAATAAGAGGGAGGATTTCCTATTTCATGAGAGGAAGAAGTAAAAGGGTCTACACTTTATCCAAGAGAAGAAAATGAATCAGCCAAGGAGTGGCCTTGCCCTGATGATCCTATCAATGTGGCTTGGGAATGGATTCATCTAAATTATATCCCACGTGAACCATGGGGAGAAAGTGGATAAACACCCATCAAGAGAGGGGAAAGGCCTTGCATTCTTCGGGACCACCTTAGGTGTTTGTTTTATTCCTCAATGGTGAAAGCTGAGTGTCAAGTGAGAGTAACGGTGTAAATAAACACAATTGAAAAAATGCAAAAAATATGCCAACCATAACAAATGCAATATGGTGCAAACATTAGTGATATGCGTGATGTCGGTTTAGTGCAAGAGTCCCCACATGTAGGTTCTTTTTAATTACGAGTTAGTGAACTTGTATTTAAAAAAAGAAAAAAGTGTAAATTCCTTAAAATACCTAACGTCCTTCCTCTCAAATGTAACCAGGCCTTCCAAAAGAACAATTAAAGGTGACAGTGGGATCCACACATTGATTGTCTAGTGAAGGTAACAAAGAGTCAATTACACTGGTGATGGGGATGTGTTCCGAAAGGATCGAAAACACTTCCCAATGACAATATCTAACTTTAGGAGTCAATTGCACTTACAATTTCTCCTTGGTGATGTCCTAAGTGTGGCCACTAAGATACATTGTGTCAAGTGTGGATTAGTGTGTCTGGGTAGTATAGTGTCACCTCTACAAAAAGCTGAGTGGCTCTTTGGAGAGGGCATGGAAACTATACCTCAACTTTGACCTCGGGAACGATGCAATTCTTATCTGGGTTTTATTTAACACTTGATGATAGCAGTATTTTGATAGTACCATATAAGTCAACAATTCTGTGTTTCAAAAACTTAATGAAACTAGATTGGTGGGAATTAATGGATGCCTAACCCAATCAATCCAACCTAACTAAAATGTTGTTTTCTGACCTCGGATTTTAGTTGGTTGTAAATTTACAAATGTTGATTTTAAGGATATAAATTCACTTAATGAGTGCAAGGGAGGTATTTCACAATTCCCTTCCTTTCCTATTCACCAAACTCACAAGAAGTGTGAGTTGAAGAGCATGCTTGGAATGAAAGATATTTTAGGCTACTTAGTGTGTTCTAGTGATGCAAACACATGTGAGGTAAGCAAATTGATTGTTGCAAATTAACTAGAAGGGTATATAGTAAATACAAATTCATAATTAAATTTTAACTTTAAAATATGTTAATGATTCTTTGTAAAAACAAAGTGCTAATCAAGTAAAATGTGCAATGGAGGTATTCACACTTCTCACCCCTTTCTAATTCACCAAGCTCACAAGAAGTGCAAGGTGAAGATCATACTTGGGGATATTAGAGTATTTAGGTCCTTGCTTGTGTGTACAAAATTGATTCTACACTACTTTAGCCTAAAAACATGTCAAGTAAACAAAGAACATGAGATGTATTGAATACTAGTGACAACAATGAGGCCTCTTGAAAGCCTCGAGGTTGGTTACCTAACTAGATTTTAAAAGAGATGGACTCTTTACTCCCTAATCTTAGACTAAGTGATCTAATTACTATAGAAACATGTAACTATTTACAAGTTAATTATTTCTAATTCATTAGTGAGTATCCATTGGGGCTGCAAGATTGTGAAAAATCAATAAAAGCAAATAAATGAGACAATGATGTGCAAAAATAAAATACATGTGCATAGTAGCACGCTAAAAACACTCATTGTTGCACAATAGTGCAATTACAATGTGAAAAGGTCGCGCAGACAGTGAAAGACCAAACTGGGTGGGAGGAATTCTATTAAACTGTGCATATAGTGTGGCTAATGCATGCAAACAACACAACTGTGGCACCGAGATATACGTGTATGTTGAAACAATTATTACTGCCAAGAGGAGGATGAATTTATGGAATGAAGGGTATGCACCTCTTCATCTACAAAGGATAATATACCATAAATTAGCTATCTAACAATTAATAACCTAGTTAAGATAAAATGGACAAAAATGAGGTGGAGTCGCCATAAATATTGTTGTGGGAAATTATGCACAAAGGTGTGCAACCTCTCCCATGTTGGATGAAATCCCTTGAGGTTGTTGACTAGGCCCAATATTTAGAAACAAAAATCAAATGTGATAGCCGCAGAGTAGATCCTGCAAGGATTTTCTAGTGAAATAAAATAAAATGAAACCGAAAATAACTTGAAATGATAAAACGAAACAAGTGGGTGAAAACCATAACAAAGAACCAATGCAAGAACCACTTTAGATTGGACAATGGTCAAGCAAATACATGTAGTTTCACCTAGGATGTGAATACATAAAATGGAATCCAACAATACCCCCTAGGGATGCCTATTTTGTCCACACTAAATGCTAGAAAGCTCAAAGAACCAATGGAGAGAAGCACTTTCCCCTTGAAGGAAGGAATCAAGGGAGCTTGGAGAATTCCAATGAGTGTGAAAGAGATGGGCTATGAGGAAGCTCCAATACAAATTTAGTAGAATAACCTTGCTCTATATTTCTCTTCTAATATGCATGCCCATGGCTTCCTTTTATAGGCCAATAGGTGGCCAAGAAACAACTAGATCCAAGTGTGAACCCCATCACCTCATGAACTAGCTTCAAGGTACACAATGGGGGGTATTGAATTCCAATTCATCATGTTGAGAAGACAAGTTTGGATTTGTGTTGGTGATGGGATTTTATGAGCCTTTAATGTGCAGCTGGTGGTTGAGATGCCACCATTTGGATAATTGCTTGGATATCGAAGGTAAATATGCACAAGGGTCATGCAGGCACATAGCTGGTAATATGCACAATTACACATTTAAATAGAGGTAAGGTGACATAGTCTTGTCTTTTGACTGTTCTTTGTCATGTACGGACTCATATTGCTTCTTGGATATGATGAGGATGTATTCAGTGAGTTGCATGATATATGTTGATGATGCCTTACTGTGTGAATTGCAAAATTGTCGCATGTTTGTGAGATTAATGCATTAAGTACATGGATATTCTGTTTGATCAATTTTGTATGCAAGAACTATCTGCCTTTTTGTAATTGAGGCTTTTGGGATTCAGAACTTTGAGTATTACATACTGTGTTACCTTCTTTCATGTCTACATATCTTACATCTTCATTTATTTTCTTTACTAAGTATATAATGTAATTCCATGAGGTAGCCTTTCATCAACATTTGGGTTAAATGTTATGATGAATGTTTCCTTTCTTATTAATATGTTATGAAGTTTTCATGATATGTTATTTGAAGTCAAAGCTGCTATCCTTGTGAGGATTTTGTTCACTCTGCAATTACATTTTTGGTTAAACTATTGAATTATGTTTGCTCAATACATTTTCTATATTGTGAGATAAATATTTACTTGTCCGAGTAATTTTTGTCATTCCATCCATTCATTTCTTTCAGCTATTATTGTCTGTAATATAAAAAATGATGCCCACCAATGTCCAGCTGGTTATATATTTGTTAGTTTGATTTTTAATTCAAGCAAGTTACCAAGATCCTTGAATATTATCTTTATCCTCATTGAGCATACCACTCAAAATACAATTTTATTGATTCCTTGGCGTAGTTCCAAAAAAACCTTAGAACACCTTAGGGACTGTCAGGCACGAAAGTGGCCATAGAGATATATCTAGAAGCAATGCGAACATTCTCCATTTCCTTTGATTGCTTAGTGGAGAAATTAGGTTTTTGGGCCCTAGATCCATAACTAACTTTGGACCAAGTCAAGGTATGAGTCCAATTGTGTCCCTTTCTTCATTAGCAAGGAAAGAAATAACAAAATGTTGACAAAAATAAGGTTTTGGGACTAGGTCACACTTAGGGAGGCAAAATTTGTGACCTAGGTTGCTAATTTTGAGGGAAAAACCATGACCTCTTTCTAGGGTGGTCAATTCATGGTTTGAATTTCATTTTTGGATTTTTATTACTTCCCTAAGGTCATATGGATGGAATGATATTGAAAAATGGTGCTAATGATGTGGAATGATGATGTATAAGGACAATTAAATTGATGACATGTCAAGAGAGCAAGTTTGGTTGTTAAAAAATTGCCCCCTGAATTGTGAGGTCAGAAGCTCATCATATGGTTGAAGGACATCATAGAAATTTCATGCTTCTAGGATATAGGGGGTGATGGTGACGTAGAATCTAGAGACCACATTGGAGGGAAATATCCCTCTCGAGGGACTATAAAGGCCCATAACTGAAAACACAATACTCAACAATGGATGAGGTGCATGTAATATCAAATATATGGACGAGGCATGCATATTTGTGTTTTTATCAATGTTTCAATATGTTAGTTCCATGATATGTAATAGGATGAAGATAGTACATTCCATGGCATGAAAAAAAACATTTTTTTTATAGTTTTTGAGTTGAATCTCTTTGGAATTTTATGTGAAAAATAATATTTCTTGAAATCTGCTTGTAAGTAAATATTTGTGAACAATTATGATAGTGTAAAATGATTGTAGAGGAATTTTGTAGAATGTAATAGTACTTTGGTTGATAATGAGGGTGAGCTTTAGAATATGGATACAAAAATAGGAATAAGAGGTGCCTGCAGGACGAATCTCTTTGAACCCAATGAAAGCATAAACACACTGATATTTCAATTAAAGAATTTAATAATTTATAAAAAAATTTATTGAAAATCATGAGGTTATTTATGAATTTTCAGGCAACAAGACATTCATAGAAACAACAATAAGGGAAGGCTTCAAACACTATTGTATCACATAAAATCTTTGAAACTGGACTAGAGGTCAAAATATTTGAAATCTGTGTAATCAGTTCCAACATTCATCAATATATCATATCACCGACACAATATGGAGCTGAATATGTTACTCATAACTTTATTGACAACTCATGAGTGTATACATGGACATGGAAGAGTATGATAACAAAGAAGATAGACAGAATATAGGGGAAAAATATTGGTATCACTCTAGAAGCTTAATATCAAACAAAAATATACATTAAAAATAGTTCATACGCTCAACAACTGATAGAGTCCCTCTTAAAAGTGCCAACCATGTGTTATGCACTCAGATTACATCATATAAGTCTTAACGGAGTAACCGAATTCTGTCGATTTTAAGTAATTTGAAACCAACTTGTAAATATGTCTCTTTAACTTTTTTACTTTCTTACTAGCTAGCAGCCCTTTACTTTTTAACTCTTCTTACTTGTGCTTGTATTTCTTCCTTTTGTTTTCTTTGTCTACCCTCTCATGTATACATTATGTTGTATAAATGGCTGCCCAAAAAATTGACTTGTTGTTTGATTAGCTGGATGTATTCCTACTTTCCCCCTCATTTGGTGCATCATATACACATTCAACTAGTCTCCAGGTGGCATAAAATCCAATGGAGTTGGCTGGCCCACAAAATATCCTAGCACTCTAGGAAATTGCTTCCCACTTGGTTGTCCTTGTGGAACACCGAAATTTTTCCATGTCGCTTTCCTTTGAAGTGTAACTTCTATATGGGAATATTTTGACAATGCATGCCAATTCTTTTCCAAATGGAATTCGATTATCCTTCAATTCCTATAGGGATATTTCAGCATCAATATTTTTCTCATATGATATAGGGTCGAGCTCCTTCAATAACCTCTTCAAATGGATCCATATTTGAAACTGAGCTTTTAACATGTTAATAACCTGATCTATAGTTATGACTCCTTCTAATGCATCAATTTGAGGCAACTCATTTCTTTTTTGTGTCAATGTAGCCTTATATTCTTCTTTAGGGACACTTTCTTCATTCCCATCCGATGGATGTGGTAATCCCAATTTTATCACTTTATCAAACATGCCTTTAAAAGACTTTATATCATCAACCAATGATTTCATATTGATCTGGGATATTTTCAATAGAGTCCTCTTCATTACCATTTGTCTAGCTACCTTGGTTAGATATGTTATATTTGTAATTTGTAACTCTTCCAACTATCTTTTACTTCTACCGTTCAAATATTCTATTATCTGTTGAGCCTGCTCATGCATCTTTCCCATCTCTATTTATACCCTTTTGACTTCTTATTTTCCTACTTTATAGGTTTCAAGTTCATCTTGGATGACCTCACAATGGTCCCACTCATTCATGAACATATAGGATATATTAGCCCATAGGGTCTGATTTGCTATTCTAATCAAATATTCTCCTTATACATCCAAAATGAGCTTTGTAATTTAACTCTTAAGATCTTTTACCTCAGTCTCCAATTCTTGGATGTCATCTTCCTTCTTGATAATGTCTCCTTCAAGATCTACATTTCTCTCATCTTTATGGCTTACCTCATCCTCCAACTCTATGATCTTATTGTATTTGTCAACTTGCTCCTGACTAGGCTGCTGAGTTGGAGTATCTTCATCCATAACATCAATTACCTCTTTAAATTCATCCCACCTATCAGGCTCTCTTTCCACCTGCTTTGTCTCTCCTGTAGGATGGCTTGCTTCTTGTATGCTAGGAGGTAAACCTTGAGTGACTTGTTCATTGGATAATGTGGTCTTTTGTAAGTTGAGTGAGACAATCTGCCATTTAAGCTCATCTATTTGTTTTTCCTTCTCTTCAGTTAACTGCTTGAAATGTGTAATGCCCCCATTTTGGTAGAACTACTTTTCACCATTAGGCCCATTAGATCCCCATGGGTTGATTGTAATTTAACATTTAATTTGAGAATTATTCTCCTAAGGTTTTCCATGCATTATATTGATTAAATAAATAAAGGAAAAAAGTTGTCCATAATTTACCAACAAATTTGGTCCAAGGTGTGAATAGGGACATTGTGGTGCTAAGGATGCTTATCCAATGCATTAATGATTCAAATGAGTAAAAAAATATCCAAGGAAATAATTTGGACCCATTGGAAGTGCTTATCCCTTGAAAATAGGCATTTCCTTAAAACAAGGAGAGCATGTGGACAAACCATGAAGAAAGTGGACAAACCTCAATTTGACTAACCAACGCTCCTAAAAGAGGGGAATAAATGGTCAAGGTGGTTAGAGGGAGAATTCATAAAGGTAGTGGAGCAATTATGAACCACTAACTACCCAGTGCATGGTTTTGGATGATCCATGGTATTTTCCCCTAGTATTGACTAAGTGGACAAATTAGCTTTTTGATTTTCATCAATCCATGGTATTGGGCCATTGTATTGGAAAATAATGGTAGATGATGGATTAAATTGACATCAACGGAGCACTATAAGGGTTATGCTTCTATTATTATTGATTTTTTATGTGGAGAATTGTTTCTCTAGACTTGGGAGATGTGCCCCTTGTCACACAGTTGGGAGATGTGCCCCTTCTATCCATTGTATCTAGTTGAGAGAAATATTAGCTAGCGAGAGAGGATTTAGACATCAATACTTATCATTGTGAATATTTAAGCTACTACAACAGTACCATAGTGTTCCAGTGTATCATGACTTCCAGTTGATGTGATGGTTCCCCATTTCCATCAAGCTTCCAATTTCAGTGAGTTTTCCTAGCTAGTTTTCAGTGGTGAGTGGTGTGGTTGTTGGTGGTACACATGTGGCGGTTCTAGTGCTTTTATTGGACCATTATATGTCTATATAAAGTCCTATACATTCTACATAATTTTTTTTCAGGTTCGGAGGAGAAATCCCTCCAAGGGGATCAAGATTGTATGTAGGGAAATTCCTAGCATTGAGCTAGTGTATCTTCCCCTCTTTCTGCACTCTTTGTGCTTTATATTATTTCTATATTCTAAATTTTTCTAGTGAAAATGAAGCTACATACATGTATCTTATGTCCTCTCATCATTAATAAAGAATAGGATGCCTTCATGTTCCACATTGTCCCATTTCTTGTGCATAAATTGTCTTGTGGTGCAACATGTTAAACAATGAAAACATCCTTAAAGTTCAGCTCTAATCGATTGTCCATATTGCCTCTAAATATAAACTTATTGTCCCCTGAGTTTATTGATAATGTATTTCTACCCATATCCTATGTTCCTACATAAATCGTGAACCTTGGGTGCCATTAGAAATCATCTGTAAATATGCAATTTCACTCTCCTTTAATTCGACTTTTGCACCTAGTCTAGAGTTTCCACTTCCTGTTTTGAAACTTTTCCAAATATGAAGTATATGACCTTTATATAGTATTTTTACTTCCATTTTTGCACCAAAATCAGACGATTTTCCACATAATTCCTAGGAACTGAGACTATCGGGTCCTTGTGACCACTCTCAAGTGTGATGTACTTGAAAAATTGCAAGTTGTCAAAGTAAATACTTATGGTAAGACCCTCTATAAGTATTTATGGGTTATTAAACCTATTCAATTGTTTCAGTATCATTGTTTCTAGTATGAAACACTTTTTATTTCATCCAAAAAGGTCTCCATATGTCCATGTTATTCCCATTTTACCAAAATAGTGCATATGCAACCAAAGCTACGTCCTAGTCTTGAGTTTCATTATTCCAAGCTTCCTTAAGGGATATATGATGTATGTTTGTGGGTCATTCATGTTAGGTAGTATGTAATAGGATCCATAAATTGCTTCATATATGAAAATAGTGAATTTTTGGTTCCATTCGGAGTGAGTTGGAAATAGGCAGATTTTGGCTTGTAAAAGCTAGAATTTGTACCTAGTTTTGATTTTTCTATTTGGTTTTGGATTGTGGAGCTAATATCTCTGATTTTCAAATTTGGGATATTATAGTGGTATCAGATCATGTACCTATACACCTATGGAACATAATCTCTCAGTTGAAGAGGATTTGCAGACATGTCTTGGTATGAAGATGATGAATTTGAGCAATATGAAGAAGATGACGAGGAAGAGTCCTTGTATGATTATGAGGACACTTATATAGATGAAGGATTATAGGATAAAAAATAAGAGACTAAGTACTCTTATATCAATATATATGGAGAAAAAAAAGGCTTGAGCCACCAATGGCTAGACGTCTTGATGGGATATTTTTACCCACTTTCCTTGCTCCCTCGCAAGTGGACAACATGGAGCCTACTTGGTAAGATATAATACAAGGTTTCAAGAATATATCACAAGATTTGAAGCATATGAAAGAGTACTACTCAAGGAAATACTCCAATTTTTTTTGTGAAGGAAGTGGTGCAAGCAATGATGAATCTAAAATTGAAGATCAACCTTCATAGGAGCATGAACAGAACATAAATCATCCTATGTGTGGAATCCATGATGATGACAAAGCTACAAGTCACTCGGAGAAGGATAAAAAAGAAGCAGAAGCACCTAAAGACAAAAATGAATCCATGCACATGGATTCACTCCAATCAAATGAAGAATTGAAGCAGAGCGAACCACAAGATGTAGATGTGAGTCTTCCTGTGGATATCAGAGAGGAAGAGCATGCCAATACAAATCAACCACTTGGAGAGGATAAAAAAGAGCCACAAAGGTATGATCAAAATTCTATTTTTTTTCAAAAGTCACTTTTCAATGCAGCCTCTTGAAGTACCTTCCACTTCATACCATGGAAGTGATATTGCAAATGATTCTAATGATGATGTATGTGAACCATATGATGTGGATCTATGCCACAAGCAAGATGATCTTAGGTGTCAACCATTGGAAGAATCATAACTTGTGGAGGACCTTCCTTGTGAGCCACGTCATTTGAGTGGATCACTAAGGGAAAATAAAGAGAATCTCATGGAATCCTTGAAGAAATTTGTCGATTCCAACGCCTTGATGTCAAGATGTTGCTGGAGAGATTCTGATGAAGATTGGGAGAAATAATATTTCTTGGGAGATTTCAAATCTCTTTGAGAAGCAATGGACAAGATAAAAGCAAGCAACATGAACTTACTTGCACATGGAAATCATCTTCTCATGGTGAGCGAAACGTACCATCGTGCACTTAGGAAGGAAGAAGATGAATCGGAAAAGCTCATTAGCGAATTGGAGGCAACCAATGGTTCTTTGAAGTACACACAAGAATCTCTTCAAGAATCAATAGTGCAAATATATCAGATCTGTGAGAGTTGAATATGTCACACTCTCCATCCTGCATGGGAAACACTCATTTTCACATGGCAGGATACACTTTGGACATGATGGACGAACCTCATGTGGTGGTTGAACATGAGGAAAATTCTGATTTGTAGGTACGTATGAAGAAAACCAATGAAGAAGGTTTTGGCCAAGCACTTGTTTTGAAGGACGAGGAGGAGGACTTAGCTATGGGAGAAGTATCTAAGGTCATGCAATTCAAATCAACAATAAATACTGTTTGTTTATCCATGGATTGGGTAAACAAATACATATCTGGTATGGAGATGCAAGGATGTACCAAACTTTCTTGCATGGGTAGAGTCTTTATGGACACATCATTCAATGTGCAATTTTGTGAGCAACAACATGAGTATCTATGGATGCCATATGATCCTTCCAGTACACATGGAAGTCCTTCTTGATTTGGTTGGATGGATCAGTTGACATGGATAGTTTTTTCCAAACACTCACTTTACTTTGGGAGGATCTAGATCTACCTTCATGGAAGGGAGATTTCGCTCTAAAGAAGATGGCTAATTGATTTCCCTTTGGATCATCCAAAATGAGGGTCTAATCACTCATGGTTGAGGTGGATAGATGCATTGTAGAGATGAATATTCATGGAGGTGATGAACTCCCCATTTGGATATCGGATATGAGCATCCTTTCTGAAGACAAGTTGTTCCATTTGACTCAGATGTTTAGTGGATTGCTACATAAGCCATGGAACCTTGGAATTCCATGGAGTTACAGACTACTTTTGATGGTGTTGGAGATTAGGAGGATGTAGAATGTTCAATGGGATCCAGGGGGTGAGATAGTGTAATACCCCAAATTTTGGACTTATAAACCATGTTATATTTTGTTAATTATTATTTCATTATGCTTAAGTGACATTAGAAATTAGAAAGGTCAATTTCTGATGGCTATGTGGACCAGCACATTAAAGAGATGGGAGTCACAACTTCCTATGGGTTTGGAGGATAAATACCAAATAAAATAATAATGAGAAATTATTATGGAGACAATTGTAAACCCTAAAGATAAGTTTAGGAAGAATAATGGAATTAAAGAAATAAAAATTAAGAGAACTCACACAAAGGAGAATAAAAAGATAAAAGAGGAATTCATTCACACATGATTATAATTATCACACAAGAGAGAAAAGAGGGAACGGGATCAAAAGAACTAGAGCTAATGAAGACAATGAAATGGGAGCAGTTTGGAGCACAAACTGAACCAGAAAAAAAGAAATCTATAACAACTAGGTATAAATTGGAACACTATCTGTGTTCAGGTAGGAGTACTACCACAAGTTTGCAGCAGCACTGCAAATACCTTGAATAGGTTGTGATTGGTTGTTCTCTTAAGTGCAGAGACTTAAAATTCCCTGGAGCTCAGGAGTACTGAGTTGGATGTTGGGTTTTATGCTGCAGAAGAAATTTTATAAATAACTCGGGGAACAAGTTAAGGCTAGATAAAAGAGAAACTCTAACCCAGAGGAACTGTGAACTCAACTCGGGGGTGACCACGAGAACAAGGAGACTTGCTGGTCTAAGGCTGGGAAGTTTGTGGCTGTGTTCCACTGGTCAATCAGAAATTGCAGATAAGTATTATGTCATTGTATTTAAATGATTTTATTACTGCACATTTTCATATGGTTTTATTTGTAAATTTCTGATATCTTTCTGAAAGAATTTGTATTATTAGATTAGAACATAAATTATCTTAAGTAATATAATATTGTAGGTGCTATCAGGATTTCATTCATTTATTTCATATCAATGTTGGGAATGAGATGATTATTAGAGTCAGATATTGATATGTTTTCATATGCATCTATTCTGTCAAAATAAAGGATACAGAGAAAGCATTTATATATATGATTCTAGCATAACTAAACTAGACATGTAAACCTTAAGGTTTACATGTCAAGTAATTACAGTATATAAAATTATTATTCTATCTCTTCACAGATATACATGATTTTCAGAATTTAGAGTAATTTATATATATGTAAACAAATTTATTTCAGTACTCAGAGTTTATGCATAAACACTGTTATCGAATTTGTTATCAATGTCATTCATTTCGGCATGAGAAATGCAAACCCATTTCTCCTCATTTTATTATGCAAATTCCAATTTAATGTCGGCATGGGAGTGTAAACTCCATGGTTGAAAATCGACCAGCACATAAAGAAAATTATAAACAGTGTTTATGAAATAGAACATGCTGAGCATCGAATTATATCTTTAATGATACAATAGGGTTGAACCCCACAAACGTATAAACAATTAATAATAAATATTTTATTATTTATTTTCCTATGGTTATGCTCTATCACAATAAACACAGATAGGGTAACACCTAACCCTATTGTTTTATGCATCGACAAGGGAAATTATACCCTGTGCGTGAATTAAGAGAGAGGTTACTAATAGAGTTCGATTATACAATAAATTGTTTATATAATAAGTCATTGGAATACATCTACGCACATGCAGAGGCCGTCGTAGTATTAAATTACACATAGCATAGTAATGCTTTTATTCACATCATTTACAGTTGGAAACAACCTGGGGTTTTATTTGTGTAAAATACAAGAATACATTTTAAAACCAAGCATTGACAGAATTCACAAGAAATCGTAATTTATATAGTCACGATATCAAACAGTGGTGCAATAGAAATCCTGTACAAATGCATTACGACATTAATATTGAATCGAAATACATGTAACAGTATCACAATAATGCATAGCAAGGATAAACCTAAGGTTTCCGAGTTGTATTGTTAACTTAAACAAAGTAAATAATACAGTCGAGACCGCAAAGGTCTGTTTGGTCTTTCAAAGCCCAAAAGAGGCTTTTACATTACGCTCAGGGCGTGGACAAAAGCTTAACGAGTCAATTAGACTCTGTGTACTTTTTTACTTATCAAAATAATAACAGAAAGTCGCTGAACCAAAGATTACATGCTCGAAAGAGCTCATTCCTCCACAAAACGAAATTATTATATACATGGTGCAGGTCGTGAAAACCTTATTCATTTTGTTCATAGAAGTAATGAACTAAAGGGCAGGTGGCACCTTTCTATCCGACTTATATCCAAACAAACAAAAACCCTAAACGTTTAAGTAACCCATTGTAGTCTTTGGGGTAAACATGCCCGAGAATCACATTTGGACGGGTTACTTGGATGTCGTTGAGCGTAACTGCTTCCTGGTGTTGTGGCAGCTTGCGATAGTTCACCCAGGTCGCCTTTTCCTCCTCTATTTCACCTGCATTTTTAACAACATGATTTTTAGTTCTCCTTTGAGATACATTAACCAAAAACTACACAGAAAATAACCCGAACTTAATCGTTGTATAACGATAACATTCAAATGAGTTTCAAATTATAACTCCTTTAACCGTAAGTTTCTTACCTGGGTTTGTTGGAGAACCAATGCTGCTCTTCACGGAGTTAACCTCCCGGTCTGTAATGTTTTCACATCCCAGAGCTGAACCATTTTACATGGTTCGGTAGGAGGGAACCTCTACATCGAGCAGAAGGTTCTCTGCGAGGAGCTGTAACAGTGAAAATGAGAAGTCACGAAGGGAACGAGTGTTTCTTTGTTGTAGCACCGGTTGGAGGGAGAGTTTACCTCTGAGACCGGTTAACCTGCTACCTTTAATGCGAAGTACAGTAATGTGTTGGGTGCCAAAAACCACATCAAGGATCGATGATGATAAGCATTACACACTTTCCAAACTACGAGTCTCAGATCACCATCTACGATCGAGATTCAAGTGATTTTAATAACCAGTAGGTAGCATTGAAGGCCTTGTCTACCGTGGCCCCAACTGGAAGCGTTAGATGGATTCAACATGTTGACAGTGGACATGGTGTCCACAACGACGTTGCATTTCCTTTCGTGTTTCCAGTTGTGCTTCTTACCTGCCAAGTGGATGTAACCAAGAGGGGTTTAAAATGTTGGGTAAATGTTTGGCCTGCGTGGCATCCACCCTTGCATTTTAACGCGGCTGTAAAACAATGAGAAGCATGTAGACATGCTACGAAAACATCCTAAGTTCTAAGTGTGAACTTAGGCTGTTTTCGTAGCATGTCTACATACTTATCATTGTTTTGCAGCCGCGTTAAATATATATATATATATATATATATATATATATATATATATGTGTGCGTGTTCATATTAACCTTTCGAGGGTTTAAAAATCCCAGTTAATATATATATATACATGTGGTATTATTCAATAAAGATCATAGTATATGGTTACATTACGTTGCTTTGCATAGTAGTTAAACAAAATATTTATATATGCATGGATTTACATATGTACATGCATATTTTATAGTTAGCCTATGTCACTACTTGCGTTGAGTTTGTATGGTATCCATACAAACTGTATATTGTTATGTTAGCACTACATAGTGGGTAAGAAGTGTATATTAAAATGATTACATGCTTATGTGTTACAATGGGATATGATAATAAGCATGAGGGATGACTATATCATTTAAAAACAATAGTCATATTGATAATGATATTAACATAGTATAATACATATACGTTTTCACTTTTAATTCAATATGTATAAGGCTTGATTGTAATAGGTATATGTACCGTATTTATAATGTAGGTTAATAATAATATCTAAATTGTATTGCATACAAGTGTTAGATATGAACTACGTTCCGTCACATATAGAAAAACAAATGTTTACAAAACATTTGATTTGCTTATGTTCCAGTCTTATATTGACATGAGGAATGAGGTTGTAGTTAAATTTCCCATTAATATAATCTAGTAAATATTCTACATATAGGACTCATTTGTTTCTGGGCTAAGAAATTTATATGAAAATTTAGATTGCATGTCCTTAACGACAATCGCTCATGTAGAAGTTTAACAAGTAGTTAGTTTGGTGTTAAGACTTTATTCAAGACAGTGATTTATGATCATTGGAATTTTATAATTAAAAAAAAATGATGTAGAAGAGACGTTACAAATTGGTATCAGAGCCACAGTTACTACACTAGGACCTATAGGCTCGTCACGATAAATGTTGTTAAAAAAAAAACTATTCTACAGTGTATTATTATTTTATTAAATGAACAGATGTATTTTTGCTCCCGTTGTCTAAAAAATAGCTGTTGATCACACATAGACATAAGTGTGACTGAAAATAGTAAGTAGCTCAAAATGAATTCCGTGGAACAAGAGGGAAGGATTGTTGTTGAAAAATCTAGTCAACAAGGCGAGATGGATAGTAGAAAGGAAAGGAATCTGAACTCTCAGCAAGGAGCAACAACATCTAGTGAAATGTTGGAAATTGTCAAAAGCATGAAAGCTGAGTTGCTAAGCATTAAATAAGATAACATTAAATTTTTTTAGGAACAACGAGAGATAAATGCGATTCTTCTACAAAAGATGATTGAGAAAGAAAATAGTCATATACCAACACAAGAAGAACAATAGGCAGAAAAGTCAGTGACGAAAAGAAACTCCAAATTCAAGACCACTCATCCCATAAATTATGTCTGCTATAATATGGATATGAGCAACGAAGAGTCACTTGGCGAAGAGTTTGTTCCTAAAAAGAAAAAGAAGAATGGAAAAATGAATCAATTACACTCATAATTGAGAAAGATTAAGCCTCCTACTTTCAATGGAGAAATAAAAACTGGAGAATAAGTTGAGCTGTGGCTTAGGGACATAGAGAAATATTTACGAATGTTTGACTATTCTAGTCTCATAAAAGCAAGAATTGCTATTTTCAATCTGCAAGGGAAAGCATCGGCATGGTGGGATGATCTTAAGCTGACTAAAGCTATCAAGGAGAAAAAGGTGAAATGGAAAGCTTTTGTGACATTCTTTAAATAGAAATATCTGTCTGAAAGGTACTATGACAAGAAAGTAAAATATTTTTACGACCTAAAACTGGGACAACAAACTATGGAGGAACTAATCAACAAATTTATGGAATTACTCAAGTATGTTCCCCATATTCAAGATGAAAAGGTCAGAATTCATATTTTCTTGAATTGCTTACCTTTTAGCTTAAAATATTGGATAGAGTTTGACGATCCAAAGACCTTGGAAGATGCTTTCAGAAAGGCTAGGTTGTGTTATGAACAGAGTTATAATAAGGATGAAGTATCTAAGCGGTGGAATGAAAAGAAGAAAACAAAGTTTGAAAGTAGACAAAAAGGTCACAAGCCCAATACTTTTAAAAATCAAGTTATGCATGTACCTTTCAGCAACAAGTTCGATGGCAGTAAATCACAATCAAAATTTATTCCACCAAGTAAGAAGGTGAACACTTAAAGCACAATAAAACCGGAAGACACACCATCTAAACAACCAATCAAATGATGGGGTTGTGGAGAAAATCATAGATGGTATGAATGTCCTCATCGGAAAGAAAAAAACAAATCAGTGCATAATCTTCAAGAGGCTTCTACAGTTCAAGATGTAGCAAGGAGTCCCAAAATCGATGCTGCATTAAACAATCAACAAGCATAACATCAAGCCTCTATTATCGAGGTTGAAGGTATGATTTCCGGGACACCTGTGTCTATATTGATTGATTTTGGCGCATGTAAAAGTTATACAGACCCAAAGATTTGTGAGTCCTGCAAACTAAGCAAAAACAAGTATATGCAGCCTTGGCTGGTTCAAATGGCGACAGGAGAAAAAAGAAAAGTTTATGAAGTAGTAACTCAATTTCCTTTAAAGTTAAAAGAATATTACACTAGTATAGATTTAAATGTTCTTCCATTGGGATCTTACGATTTACTTATCGGTATGGATTGGATGGAAAAACATAAAGCCATCCTAGATTGCTTTCAGAAGTCTGCTACTTTTGTGAATGATGATGGGTAGTTTGACACGATTCAAGGAATAGTAAGGACAGTAAAGTTAAGGGAAATTTATGCACTCCAATTAAAAAGAAATGCACAAAAGGGGTGTAAGTTGTATGATGTTCACTTAGAAGGAAATCAGAAAAATAAAATTTCAGATTTAACAAAATACCCTGTGTTGGTCGAATTTGAAGATGTGTTTCCCGACGAAATTCCTGAGTTACCACCCAAGAGGGAACTTGATTTTACAATAGACCTATCCCCAAGAGAAGTAGCTATTTCTAAGGCACCTTATCAGATAAGTACTCCTGAATTGATAGAATTGAAAGCACAATTGCAGGCACTGTTAGAAAAAGGGTATATCCGTCCAAGTGTGTCCCCGTGGGAAGCACCAATGATATTTGTATGGAAAAAGGATGGCACTTTCCGACTGTGTATAGATTATAGACAACTGAATAAGGTAACTATAAAAAATCGGTATCCATTGCCGAGGATTGATGATTTGTTCGATCAGGTTGGAGGTGCTATTGTCTTTTAAAAAATAGACCTAAGGTCTGGCTATCATCAAATCATAATTAAAGAAGAGGATGTGCATAAGACAACTTTCCATACTCGGTATGGACATTATGAATTTGTGGTGATGCCATTTGGTTTGACAAATGCACCTGCCACGTTTATGTGTCTTATGAATAATGTTTTCAGTAAGTAACTTGATAAGTTTGTGGTGGTATTTATAGATGACATACTCATATACTCGAAGAATGAAAGTGATCATGAGGAACATTTGAGATTAGTGTTGCAAGTCCTAAGGGAAAATCAGTTATATGCAAAGTTAAGTAAATGTGATTTTCACAAAGACCAAATACAATATTTGGGTCACATAATATCAGCCCAAGGTATTGCAGTGGATACCGACAAGATCAAGGCCATAATGAGTTGGCCTACTTCCCAAAATCTAAGCGATGTACGCTCTTTTATGGGATTATTCGGATACTATCAGAAATTCATTGAAGGATTCTCCAAAGTAGCTCATCCTATCACATCTCTTCAGAGAAAGGAAGTCAAGTTTATTTGGACATCCAAATGTGAAGCTATTTTTGTGAAGCTGAAACAGTTGCTTACTTCAGCTCTTGTTTTAAAGGTGGCTGATCCTTATGGTGACTTTAAAGTATGCACGAATGCGTGCAAGGAAGGACTGGGAGGTGTGTTAACGCAAGAAGGTTCTGTAATTGGATACGAATCTAGAAAATTAAAGACACATGAAGTAAATTATGCAACGCATGATTTAGAATTGGCTTCCATAATTAATGCTTTGAAGATGTGGCGACACTATCTTCTTGGGAAAAGGTTTGTTCTTAAAACTGATAACATTGGGATGCAATACATTTTTGAACATCCAAATCTGAATGGTAGGAAAGCGAGGTGGCTATCCTTCTTAAGCAAATTCGACTTTGAAATTCAGCACATTAAAGGAAAAGAAAACAAAATAGCTGATGCTCTCAGTAGGAGAATGCACATGCTAATGATGATTTCAGCTAGTAGTTTTCAATCTGACTTGGTATTAAAAATTCAGATAGAAGCTCATCAAGACCCAAAATATCTAAATTTAATGCAAAAATGCCATGCAGAAAATTCAGAACAACAAACAAATTACAGTTTATCAAAAGAAGGATTGTTGTTGTTTAAAAAAAGATTATATATACCAGATCAAACATAATTAAAGCAATTGATTCTAGATGAATTTCACAAGAGGCCATATTCTAGTCATCTTGGTTATCAAAAGATGATAACAACTGTCAAAAACAATACTATTGGCCCATATTGAAGTATGAAATTGATGAGTATATAGCAAAGTGTATGGAGTGTCAAAGAGTGAAGGTAGAACACCAACACCCGGCTAGATTATTACAACCTATACATGTACCGGAATGGAAATGGGAGACTATTTCTATGGATTTCATCACTGGTTTTCCCAAAAACAACAAACAACATGATTCTATTATGGTTGTAGCGGATAATTTAACTAAGGGAGCTCATTTCATACCAGTTAAATCCACATTCAAAGCAATACATATTGCAGATATATTCATGAAATAAGTCTTTCGACTTCATGGAATTCCGAAGGCAATTGTATCTGACATGGATGCAAATTTCACTTCCCATTTTTGGAAGGAGTTGTTTACAGATTTGGGGACAAAACTAAGTTTTAGTACAGCCTACCATCCTCAAACAGATGGACAGACTGAGAGGGTGAATCAGATTCTGGAAGACATGCTTCGCTTGTATGTCATGGATAACCCAAACCAGTGGGAAAATTACCTACACTTGGCTAAATTTGCTTACAATAATGGGTATCAAACTTCTGCAGGAATGAGTCCATTCAAAATTTTGTATGGAAGAAAATTTAAAACCCCTATGACTTGGGATGATTAGGTAAAGCAGAATGTGTTGGGTCCTGAGTTGTTAGAATAACTAGAAAACATTGTGCAGAAAGTTGGGGATCATGTATTTCTAAGGGTGAAAGCAAATAAAAGCTCTTTGAGTTTAGGCAAGGTTGCCAAACTGGAACCAAGATACTGTGGTCGTTTACAAATACTTGCTACAGTAGGACCTGTTGCTTATCAATTAGCTCTACCAACAAAATTTAAAGTACATGATGTGTTTCATGTTTCATTGTTAAGAAATATGTATATGATCCTGAGCATATTGTAAATTGGCATGTGATTCAGGTGGAATCGGAAGGAGACTTTCAGATAGATCCTGTATGCATACTGGATTAGAAAGAGGTGGTACTTCGGAATCGAACCATCGCCCAGGTAAAAGTGCAATGGGAGCACTATAAGCCTGAGGAGGCTACCTGGGAAATGGAAAAGGAAATGCCAGCAACATACCCTTTTTTGTTCAAAGAATTACATGCCACAAACTGAGTTAATTATTATGTTTATTTTGTTGTTTTGAAAACTGTTTAACACTGAGGACGGTGAAAACTTAAGGGGGGGGGAAATGTAATACCCCGAATTTTGGACTTATAACCCCTATTCTATTTTTTAAGTAGTATTTTCATTATGCTTAAGTTACATTAGAAATTAGAGAGGTCAATTTTTGATGGCTATGTGGACTGACACATTAAAGAGATGGGAGTCACAACTTCCTATGGGTTTGGAGGATAAATACCAAATAAAATAATAATGAGAAATGATCATGGAGACAATTGTAAACCCTAAAGAATGTTGGAATATTCTCACCATCATGCAGGCATGCATTTGCATGCAGCCCAGTCATCATGTTGGTAGTCCTCCCAGCACCCAGAGCTCACTTTCAGCTACCCAGATCCTGTCTTCAGCCCCCATTTGGCCTCCTACCTACCTGATGCACCCTCCTTGACTATTCTACATGGAAAGTGTGCCCTTTTTCACCTACCACACTCAGTTAGTGTGCCTTTGCTCACCTACCTTCAGTTACCACTCAGTTAGGGCACCTTATCTCACCTACGAGGAGTTATCATTCAGTTAATGCATTGATTGAGTAGTTCTTCCATTGATTGTTCATGCTGACTGCTTGTAGCTTATAGTTAGCTAGTTCTGGAGTTCCACTTGACTATTTGACAGCCTCATGCGCCCCCCCTTGGAGTCTTCATTCCCCTATTTATGCCTAGATGGTTATGTTAGACTCAGTTAGACACACTTGACTGACTATTACCATTTATGATTGATACTACTGATTGGATGATATCTTCATTGTTATCCAAGATAGGCTTTGAGCTTTGATTTGAATTCCCTACTTGGCTAATTCGAATCCTATATGATGCTACATCATAGTTTATTGTATCACATTCTTTACATTCATTATTTCACATAGTGCTAGATTACAGTTGATGTATGAGACTAATATTGTCCATTATTATGTGTTTATGAGTGATTATTGAGTGCATGCTTCTCTTCTTCTTTGCAACATTCTTGAGAGTTTGATTGTGAGTTTGTTACAGTTGCTATATCCCCTGCAGATTATCACATGGTATCAGAGCAGTCAACAATTATTCGAATTGCAGCCATTACAACAGTTGCAACATTTCTTTGAGCAGCTATCTTTCACTTGAGCACCAGAAGCCTCTGAATTTTCACAACAAACCCTGGTGCTATTACTTGAATTCACTGGAGAAATCCAGTGAGGTCTAGCCAGGTGTGAAGGACTTAGTCTATCTGCTTAGTGTTCAAAAGGTAGTGTTCAGTCGAAGTGTAGCATTCTCCATCAACAAAAACTCTTCTTGTTTTGCAGGTTTATTCACCCATTCGAATTCTTCTTCAACAATTCGACCTTCTTTGTTCAGATGGATCTAAATCTCACATCTTCCAACTATGTTGAGTGGAAATCCAAGATGGCTCTCTTCATGAGATCCAAGAGCTTCACCTGAAAACTCAATGGAATGATGGTAGAACCTCTCAGTGTAGTTGAAAAGTCCAAGTACTTGGATAGGCTTGATGAAGCAATTGGCCTCCTCCTTCTCTCAATTTTTGAAGATCTTCACTTCCATGTCATGCATCTTACATCTCCTAAATATGTAATGTCCCCTCCTATCATACCAGCATGATAGGGAGGACGTGACACTAAATCCGGGCATCTAGCCCCATGTACTTAGCAGGCACATAATATAAAAAGACATATGGAAGTGTATAATTATAAGAAAACACAGCGGAATTAATTTCAATAACACATCCATCATTCATTCCAATATTCAACAAATAATAAGTGCAAAGTTAACACAAGAGAATACTTGTCTTGACAAAGTAGTCCCAAGCAACCAGCTATGCATCTGCAACGTTCCACCCAACCATAGGTCAGTTGTGCTTATCAACCTCTTGATACAACTGCCACCCCCGAGCTGGGCATGATTTCTACAAGGAACCAGGGAACATCAGACTCACACATATCCAAGCATACACCAAGATGAGCCAAGCTAATCTGCAATTGGGTTTATCAGGCTGCTAGGACATGGAAAGGAAGAATTGCTAAGCTAGTGAGCTCAACCACAAAGCTATGGATACCCCTCCCATATATATTCAGCTTGGCACTCACAATGCCTACACACCCAACACAAGGAAGTATTATCTTCACTGCCACACAGTCCCTCAAGCCATACCTTCCTTTCTAGTGCTCTCAGGGTGTGCATAGAAACGTAGCCAAATCCCTCTTGATCTTCTTGGGAGGTTACTCCCTCCACTAGGTTTATCAAGACAATTATGTCCACTACCAATCCAAGTTTCTTGCTCACAGGTTCAAATCAAAACCGGGATGCACATAACAGCAAAGCCACACTTATTGGGCATGATAAAATGTTTTTACAGTGAGATGCCCAAAGATGGGGTTTTCATTAGATTTAGAAAAGCGTGGGAAACCCAAGAATGAAATTGGAAGATGGGGAACAACCCTGGGAAGCCAAATCCGTTTTCAGAAAAACGTCCATGGACATTCTGGGGAAAAAACGACCTCCATAATAGTCCCAAATCGTGGCCCTTCTCTCCCAGCTGTTGTACAATGCAAAAACGAGCTCCCAGACATGGAAAAATGCAGAAAATGGATGAAAAACGTGTAGGGAAAGACCCAGCTAGTTCAGACTGCGTGAGAGAGGAAAGACTGACTGTTTAGAATTGCTTTGGGCACCATTTCATGGGTGTTTTCTTGCCCAAGAAGCAAAAATACGAATTCCCAGGTTGATGGCTTGCCCATGCACGAAATTGGCTACCATACCTCTTCATTCCCAAGGCATTAACTACCTCAACCAATTCTTGGAAGAATTAAATGATTGGGTCCATAACCCAAAATGGGTAGTTGAGGGTTTATGGGTTTTCTCATTGACACATGGATTAACACCATTGGCTCAAGGGTTTGAATAATTTCCCTCCCTATTCCTTGTAGAAACATGCCCCATCTCTTTGTTGCATTGCATAGCTAGTTGTGGGTATTTTCATTAAAATTCGTATTTACATGATGTCTTATTTACATTGTGCCTATCTAGCACAAGAACCATAGGCATCTATTTTTAATTGCCGATACATGAAACGCTAAATCAATGGCGGGGCCTTGGCCTTGAGCTCCTCACCATGATTAAATTACAATATTTGCATCATTTATGATTTAATACAAAGGGGGTCAAAATGGGGACATTACATTCCCCTCCCCTTACATTAGCACTATCCTTAGTGCTCATCAAAATTGAACAAAAATGGATATGCCACCCTCATGGCATCCTCCAGCTCCCATGTAGCCTCATCGGGACCGTAGTGCTTCCATTGCACCTTTACCTGTCCGATGGCTCGGTTCCGGAGCAATGTTACCTTCTTGTCTAGGATGCGCAATGGATCGGTTTGGAATTATCCCTCGGGTTCCACCTGGATCACATCCCAATTAATCACATGGTTAGGATCATGTACATATTTCTTAAGCAAAGAGACATGAAAAAAATTATGAGCTTTAGTGCTAGCAGGAAATGCAATTCTATATGCAACTGGTCCTATTTTTTCAAGCACTTCAAATGGCCCACAATATCTAGGTGATAGCTTGGCACAACTCCCAAGCTTCAAGGAACTCTTCCTTGATTTCACTCTAAGATACACATGATCCCCAACATTGAATTCCCTATGGATCCTATGCTTATCTGCATAGCTTTTCTGTCTATCCTAGGCTGTTTTTAAATTCTGTTTGATCTTGGAAACTGCTTGCTCCATTTCCTTAAGCAATTCTAGGCCAAGTACAATTCTGTTCACTGGATTGTCCCAAGTCACTGGTGTCCTACACCTTCTGCCATACAAAGCCTCATAAGGACTCATTCCCAACGATGCTTGTTTCCCATTGTTATATGCAAATTCTACCAAGTGTAGATAATCCTCCCACTTGGATGGTTTGTCCATTACATACATGCGGAGCATGTCTTCAAGCACCCGATTTACTCTTTCGGTTTTCCCATCTGTTTGAGGATGGTATGTGGTACTAAAGCTTAGCTGTGTACCCAAATCTGCAAAGAGACCTTTCCAAAAATTGGAAGTGAACTTGGTATCCCTGTCAGAAATTATTGCCTTAGGCAACCCATGTAATCTGAAAATTTCCTTCATGAAAATATTTGCAATGGCATCGGCTTTATGTGTGGACTTAACTGGTATGAAATGTAATGCCTTTGTTAACTTGTCCACCACAACCATGATGGAATCATGTTGTCTCATAGTCATTGGCAATCCTGTAATAAAATCCATGGAAATTATTTCTCATTTCCATTCTGGAATTAGCACTGGGTGCAATAAACCTGCGGGGTGTTGGTGTTCACTCTTCACCTGCTGACATTCCATGCACTTAGAAATGTATTCGGCGATGTCCTTCTTCATGCCTGGCCAGAAATAATATTTCTTTGCTGTAGCAATTGTTTTCTGATATCCTGGGTGACCAGAGTATGGAGCTTTATGGATTTCATCCATAATAATCCTCCTCAAATCTGCCACATTTGGAATATAGACTCTATTCTTATAAGTAAGAAGTCCACCTTCTTCCAAATGATAGCCTTCATACTTCTTTCAAGGTTTTGTTGCTGCAATTTTCCCTTTATTTGCTCATACACTTCATCCGCAACCATATGGTTAACAATCTGCTGCCTCAAATCTGGTTGGCAAGTACTAAGTGTTGCCACCTGCATTTCGTGTACCTTCCTGCTGAGTGCATCAGCCACCTTGTTTTCTTTCCCTTTTATGTGTTTGATTTCAAAATCAAATTCAGACAAAAATTTCAACCATCTAGCTTGCCTAGCATTTAAAGTTGGTTGATCAAACAAATATTTCAGACCACAATGGTCTGTCCTTAACTCAAATTTTCTTCCCATTAAGTAATGCCTCCACATCTTTAAAGCATGTACTATGGCTGCAAGTTCTATATCATGAGTAGCATAGTTCTTCTCATGCTCCTTCAACTTTCTTGACTCATAGCATATCACGTGGTTGTCTTGCATAAGAACTCCTCCAAGTCCTTGATTACATGCATCGGTACATACCACAAAGTCTTTTCTGGGTCTGCAATTTTCAGAATTGGTGCACTTGTAAGAAGATTCTTCAACCGTTGAAAACTTTCCTCACATCTTTGTGACCATTCAAAATTTATCCCCTTCTTTTGCAAAGAAGTGATCGGGTTTGCAACCTTAGGGAATCCTTCGATAAACCTCCTGTAGTAACCAGCAAGGCCCATAAAAGATCTCACATCAGTCACATTCCTTGGAGTTGGCCAATTCATAATAGTTTCAATCTTCTCAGGGTCTACGGATATTCTTTCGTCGGAGATGATGTGACCCAAATAATGAATTCTATCTTTATAAAAGTCACATTTACTCAACTTTGCATATAGCTTATGCTTCCTTAGTAATTGCATTGTCATTCTCAAATGTTCTTCATGCTCTTCTTCATTCTTAGAATAGATGAGAATGTCATCTAGGAATACAAGAACAAACTTGTCCAAATACTTGCTAAAAACATTATTCATAAGACACATGAATGTAGCTGGTGCATTTGTGAGACCGAATGGTACCACTACAAACTCATAGTGTCCATACCTCGTTCTAAAGGCTGTCTTATGAATATCTTCTTCTTTGATTCTTACCTGATGGTAACCAGACCTCAAGTCAATCTTTGAAAATACTTTTTCTCCTCTCATTTGGTCAAAAAGGTCATCAATTCGGGGCAATGGGTATTTGTTCTTCACAGTGACTTTGTTCAACTGCCTGTAGTCAATACATAACCTGAGTGTTCCATCTTTCTTTTTCACAAATAGAACAGGTGCTCCCCACGGGGACACACTTGGCCTAATATATTTCTTTTCTAGCAACTCTTGTAATTGCATTTTCAATTCTAGCAATTCCGGTGTACTCATCCTATAGGGTGTCTTAGACACTAGTGCCGCTCCTGGCACAAGTTCAATTGTAAAGTCAATGTCTCTCTTTGGAGGGAGTCCTAGAATCTCATCTGGAAAAACATCCCAGAATTCTTGCAATACGTGATAGTCCTCCAATTTAAGAGTTTCATTCTCTGCTGCCTCTAAAATGTGGGCTGCATATAATTGACATCCCTTCCTACAGAACTTCTTCAACTGCATGGCTGAAACCTGTCTAACAGAAGTCACCTTTGGAATGCCTTTTACAACCCTCGAGTTTCCTTCTTCGTCCATGCATTCAAATATCTTATTGTAGCAGTCAAGTTTAACCCTATGTGCTTCTAACCAATCCATTCCAATGAGAATATCATAGGAACCCAGTGGTAAAATATTCAGATCTGCATAAGTGAATAGCTCATCCATCTCTAATGGACATTTCTCTACTATTTCACTAACTTTTCTCTTGGTTCCAGTGGCTAGTTGAACTAACCATGATTTACTATGCTTTAATTTCTTAAAAGCACAAATCTCAACAATTCTAGGAGTGACATAACTGTGAGTAGATCCAGGATCAATCAAAATAGAAACAGATTGCTTAGAAATCTTACCTTCAACTTCAACCACAGTTGATTGATGATCTGCCTGGCAGTTGTCTAGTGCTGCATAGATTCTAGGGATTGTCCTCGCCACTTGACCCATAGTTTCAGCTCCTTGGATGTTGGGGACTTGATTTGCATTTCCATTCCGATGTGGACATTTTCTAAGCATGTGGTCTCCTCCACAACCCCAACATTGAAGTGGTTCTCTTGGTTCCTTTGGATCTCTTGGCTTGTCTCCCATCATCCTAGTTGGCTTAGTCACAACCTGTGATGGTTGCCTTTGCTGATTCTGGAATTGAGGAGGCTTGAACCCCTTCTTCCTTTGATCAAACTTTTCGTTTTTCCTATCCTTCCATGCCTTATGGAATTCTGGTTTGCTTTTGTTTTGATCAAAGCAATACTTGGCCTTTCTTATGGCCTCCTCTAGAGTTCAAGGTTCATCGAACTCAATTCTGTCTTTATATGACTGGGGCAGTCCACTTAGGAAACGCTGAATTTTCACCTTATCATCTCGAATATACCTGACATACCTTAGCAGCTCCAAGAATTTGTTTGCATATTCTTCCATGCTCAATTGTCCCAATCTCAACTAATGGAACTCTTTAATCTTATCATGATAGTACCTGTCAGAGAGGTACTTCTGCTTGAAGTATTTATTGAACTGCTTCCACACAATCTTCCTTTCATTGATCTTCTTCACTTGCCTAATGTGTTCCCACCATATAGATGCTCTTCCATTCAAGTTGAAGATGGCTACCCTTGCCTTCATATTTCCTGAGTAGTCTTGGACTTGGAAACACTTTCTCATCCCAAGGAGCCAAGCTTCAGCTTCTTGACCGGACTTTATCTCTCCATCAAATGTAGGAGGTTTTGCCTTCTTAAATTCCCCATGTGAATTGTTCTTGTAGTGCTTCTTCCTCTTACTCCCACGAGACGAAGAGCTTGAACCCTCAATGGATTCTTCCGAGTCAGATGATCCATTAGAAGAGATTTTTGGAGTATATGTTCTGTCTGTAGAAACTCTTCTTGAGCTACTGGCCCTCTTACAGGAATTCCTTCTAAAACTACTCCCACCCCTTTCTGGATTTGATGTCTGATGCCCAGAGTTTACTTGTATTTGGATGTCTGTCAAACTCTGCAGAATGGCTACATTCAACTAATTTTGTTCTTCCTGAGCTTTAATCATCCTTTCATTATCTTCTCTGCAACTTTGCAACTCCACCCTTAGGCTTCTCATGGTGGCTGCAATACCTGGAGAGGTCTCTTGATTTCTTCTCCCATTAGATTTTGTTTCAGCATTTTCAACATGTATGTTCTCCCCCATAGTATCTGTCTCAGGCTCATAGGGATCCTGTGCATCATCCATGATGTTCATTTTATTAGCCCAACCAAGATTCAAAACTTTCTAACTGCACTATCTAGAGTGCTGCCATGAGGTAACTGTGATTCTGCAGAATGTGTTCATCCACACAATTGTTAGCTGCATTATATTCTCAGAATTCATAACTTACTTTTATGCACGTGGAAAAATGCCATATTGACAATTTGTCAGATCATAGAATTTTCTCACAATTAACGACATATGGGGGGGGGGGGGACAAAGAGGGTCAAGGGGGCTTGCCCCTTTGTGGCCCATTGCAGGGCGGGTCGAGGGCAGCGCCCTCGTTTTTTTTTTTTTTTTTTTTAGTAAATCTTTCCACAGTTGCAGAGCAATTCGCCGAATGCTTCCGCAGTTGCGGGGCGGTTTGCGGAATGCTTCCGCAGTTTCGGAAGACATTTGGAATTTCTTTCCGCAGTTTCGGAAGACATTCCAGAATTCTTTCCGCAGTTTCTGAAGACATTTCGGAATTCTTACCGCAGTTTCGGAACGATTCGTTGAAGTCTTCCACAGTTGCGGGACGATTCGCCGAAGTCTTCCGCAGTTGCGGGACGATTCGCCGAAGTCTTCCGCAATTGCGGGACAATTCACCGAAGTCTTCCGCAGTTTCGGAACGATTCGCCGAACTCTTCCGCAATTTCAGAACGATTCGCCGAACTCTTCCGCAATTGCAGGACGACTTGCGGAATCCTTTCGCAATTTCGGAAGAGAATTCCTTCCAAAAATTTCCTTTTGACGCCGAACACTTAGAAAAATTTTCTGCTGTTTCGGAGCAATTCGTCGAATTCTTCCGCATTGCGGAACAAATCGCGGAATCCTTCCGCAGTTTCGGAAGAGAATTCCTTCCGCTATTTCGGGCCAACTTGCCGAACTCTTCCGCGTTGTGGAATGACTCGCGGAATCCTTCCGCAGTTTCGGGGCGACTTCCTGAATTCTTCCCCGAAACAGACTTAAACAAAATTTTCAAAAATACTTAAACAATTTCGGACTTTTCTTCTTCCCGTGATGACTGCTGCTCAGTAGGAGGTAACCTTACCTCTGCAACTATCTAACTTAGCCAATTTAGGCCCTATGCTTCTATCTGTGGTGATTAGGAAGGAACCTTCCCATGTGACTATAATTGGATTTGGCCCATAGAGGTCCAATGCTGCAACCAGCAGCTCTGATACCAAAATGTAATGTCCCCTCCTATCATACCAGCATGATAGGGAGGACGTGACACTAAATCCGGGCATCTAGCCCCATGTACTTAGCAGGCACATAATATAAAAAGACATATGGAAGTGTATAATTATAAGAAAACACAGCGGAATTAATTTCAATAACACATCCATCATTCATTCCAATATTCAGCAAATAATAAGTGCAAAGTTAACACAAGAGAATACTTATCTTGACAAAGTAGTCCCAAGCAACCAGCTATGCATCTGCAACGTTCCACACAACCATAGGTCAGTTGTGCTTATCAACCTCTTGATACAACTGCCACCCCCGAGCTGGGCATAATTTCTACAAGGAACCAGGGAACATCAGACTCACACATAGCCAAGCATACACCAAGATGAGCCAAGCTAATCTGCAATTGGGTTTATCAGGTTGCTAGGACATGGAAAGGAAGAATTGCTAAGCTAGTGAGCTCAACCACAGAGCTATGGATACCCCTCCCAGATCTATTCAGCTTGGCACTCACAATGCCTACACACCCAACACAAGGAAGTATTCTCTTCACTGCCACACAGTCTCTCAAGCCATACCTTCCTTTCTAGTGCTCTCAGGGTGTGCATAGAAAAGTAGCCAAAGCCCTCTTGATCTTCTTGGGAGGTTACTCCCTCCACTAGGTTTATCAAGCCAATTCTGTCCACTACCAGTCCAAGTTTCTTGCTCACAAGTTCAAATCAAAACTGGGATGCACATAACAGCAGAGCCACACTTATTGGGCATGATAAAATGTTTTTACAGTGAGATGCCCAAAGATGGTGTTTTCATTAGCTTCAGAAAAACGTGGGAAACCCAAGAATGAAACTGGAAGATGGGGAACAACCCTGGGAAGCCAAATCCGTTTTCAGAAAAATGTCCATGGACATTCTGGGGCAAAAACGGCCTCCATAACAGTCCCAAATCGTGGCCCTTCTCTCCCAGCTGCTGTACAATGCAAAAATGAGCTCCTAGGCATGGAAAAATGCAGAAAATGGATGAAAAACATGTAGGGAAAGACCCAGCTAGTTTAGACTGCGTGAGAGAGGAAAGACTGACTGTTTAGAATTGCTTTGGGCACCATTTCGTGGGTGTTTTCTTGCCCAATAAGCAAAAATACGAATTCCCAGGTTGATGGCTTGCCCATGCACGAAATTGGCTGCCATACCTCTTCATTCCCAAGGCATTAACTACCTCAACCAATTCTTGGAAGAATTAAATGATTGGGTCCATAACCCAAAATGGGTAGTTGAGGGTTTATGGGGTTTTTCATTGACACATGGATTAACACCATTGGATCAAGGGTTTGAATAATTTCCCTCCCTATTCCTTGTAGAAACATGCCCCATCTCTTTGTTGCATTGCATAGCTAGTTGTGGGTATTTTCATTAAAATTCGTATTTACATGATGTCTTATTTACATTGTGCCTATCTAGCACAAGAACCATATGCATTTATTTTTAATTGCCGATACATGAAACGCTAAATCAATGGTGGGGCCTTGGCCTTGAGCTCCTCACCATGATTAAATTACAATATTTACATCATTTATGATTTAATACATAGGGGGTCAAAATGGGGACATTACAAAAGAGGTTTGGGACAAGCTTGAATATCTTTTTGGACAGAAAGATGATATGAAAGGACACAAATTGGAGAATGAACTCATCTCTTTGAGTCCTGACAGCTTCGAATCAATCAATGCCTTCCTCACCAAGTTCAAAAGCTTGATATCACAGTTGAAAATATATGAGATAGTGAAAGAAGACAAGCAGCTTATTCTTTCCATTCTCTCAAATTTGGGGTCAAACTTCTCAGTTTTTGTCTCTACTTTCCAGTCAGCTAATATGTCCATTCTAAAATGGAAGTTTTCCTCACTTGATGAGTTCATCCAATCTCTTACTCAAGAGGAAGAGAAGTTAATCTCCATGAGAATGATCAAACCCAAGTTGGATTCGGCCCTTACAGTTGCTGAGGCGAAAAGGGATAATGGTAAAGGAAAGAAAAGGATTTCTGATAAGAGATCGAATGATACAAATCCTAGAGGTATTCCATATTAGTCAAATGGGGTTTCGAACCCAAGGAAGACCAACCATTCTCAGAAGGGAAGATCCAAGTGCACATATTGTCATAGAGGTTTCCATCCTAAGAGTACTTGCATGAAGAAGACTATAGATTTGATGGCTCAGTTACTTGAGAAGAACAATTTTCATGTACCTGCATGTGCAAGGAAGAAAGATACTGATACTGAACCTTCTAGATCCGAAGACAAAGAAAGATGTCATGCCCTCATGGCAAGTGCATCAACATATTCTTCTTTCATCATAGATTCAGGAGCATCAAGACATATGTCTTCCTCCAAAGATATATTCTCCAACTTCGAAAGCTCAGTTGGCCCTTCCATCATGTTGGGTAATGATTTAGAAGTCTCCTCTCAGGGGATTGGAAGAATCAATCTTGACCATGGTTACTTTTCTGGTGTGATTTATGTTCCTTCGCTTACAACAAACTTACTTTCAGTGTATCAAATTACTCATATTGGAGAGCCCAAAAGAGTGATATTTTCTCCAAATCAAGTTGAGATACAAAACATGGTTTCAGGTGAAATCATTGCAAAGGGAGTTGCAAATCACAACTCCAAACTATATGAGTTCTCACACTTCTTACCTCTCTCAAAGCAATCATCTCTCCATACTCATTCCAATGAAGAAAGCAGATCGTGGCATGAAATATTTGGGCATCTTAACTATAAATACTTGCATGACATGCATGCAAAGGAGATGGTTGATGGGCTTCCCAAGATCAAGTCTTCCAAAGGCAACTGTCATGGTTATTTGATGGGGAAGCATCCTAAGAAGAAATTTGAGAAGGGGAAGGATATGAGAGCCTCTCATCCTCTTGATCTCATCCATAGTGATATTGCTGGTCCATTTCCAGATCTATCTCTAAAAAAATCAAGGTATGTGCTCACTTTTATTGATGATTATTCTAGATTCACTCGTGTATATTTTCTTAGATTAAAATCATAAGTATTTGGGTTCTTCAAGTTTTTCAAGTCTTCTGTAGAGAAATTTTCAGATAGGAAGATAAAATCCATTCGCACTGACAATGGTGGTGAGTACATTAAGGGTGAGTTTCAATATTTTTGTGCTAAAGAGGGCATTGAGATGCAACACACTATTCCCTATACACCACAACAAAATGGTGTAGCTGAAAGGAAGAAAAGAACATTGAAAGAAATGGCCACCTGCATGCTAAAGTCGAAAGGGTTGCACCCTCGTCTTCGGGCAGAAGCCATTAACTGTGCCTCCTATCTTTAGAACAGAGTTCCTCACAAGGGAATCAATAACATTACTCCTTTTGAAGCATGGATGGGATACAAACCTGATGTTTCTCATCTTAAAGTGTTTGGATCCAGAGCTTGGGAAAGGATTCCAGCTGACAAAAGGAGAGCTCTTGATTCACAAAGCAGAGAATGCATTATGGTGGGCTATGCATTGGATGAAAAGGCCTACAAGTTACTTGATCCTACTTCCATGACCACATTTATGGAAAGAAGTGTATAGTTTGAGGAGTGGCCTCTCCATGATACTCCTTCCATTGAGTAAGATAGCTCACCTATCACTCCTCCTTTGATTGATGAGAGTGATGCATCTTCACATGATACTTCAGATTCGGAATCTGAAGATGGATATGATGATGATGGAATGCTAGATCCAAATCCACAAGAACCTAAAGATCTAGCAACTGATGATGAATATGAGCGAATGGGAGATCCAGATCCACAAGAACCTGAATATCTCTCACTTGATATTCCTCCTCTTCCTCGATGGGAATCCACTACACTCCGATCTGCCGGTGATTTTGTTGGTGATCCACATGATCATGGAAGAACCAGATCAGATTTTCAGAATGGAAGGGTTCATCCTTCTTACATTGCTGATCCATTTCAGATCGATCAAGGCTTATTCGGGAAAGAAGGACACTTACCTCCTTCAAGGGTGAGTGATGACATGCTACTTTAGCATCCTTCAGTCTATTTTGAGGGAGGGATTTCTTCCCACTGGGTTTTCCCTCTTTCCTCACTTAGTTTATTTAGATTGATTGTACGGGGTGACCTTTGGTCTTAGTCACCAGGGCTCTATTTTTTTTCTTCAGATTTTAGTTATTATCTCATAGTATAGCATGCGGGGGGGTGTTAGAATATTCTGACCATCATGCAGGCATGCATTTGCATGCAACCCAGTCATCATGTTGGTAGTCCTCCCAGCACCTAGAGCTCACTTTTATCTCCCTAGAGCCTGTCTTTAGCCCCCATTTGGCCTCCTACCTACCTAATGCGCCCTCCTTGACTGTTCTACATGGAAAGTGCGAACTTGTTCACCTACCACACTCAGTTAGTGCTCCTTTTCTCACCTACCTTCAATTATCACTCAGTTAGGGCGCCTTATCTCACCTACCAGGAGTTATCATTCAGTTAGTGCATTGATTGAGTAGTTCTTCCACTGATTGCTCATGTTGACTACTTGTAGCTTCTAGTTAGCTATTTCTGGAGTTCCACTTGACTATTTGACAGCCTCATACGCCTCCCCTTGGAGTCTCCATTCCCTGATTTATGCCTAGATGGTTCTATTAGACTCAGTTAGACACACTTGAGTGATTATTACCATTTATGACTGATACTACTAACTAGATGATATCTTCATTGTTATCCAAGCTAGAATTTGAGCTCTAATTCGAATGCCCTACTTGGCTAATTCGAATCCTATATGATGCTAAATCATAGTTTATTGTATCACATTCTTTACATTCATTATTTCACATAGTGCCAACTTATAGTTGATGTATGAGACTGATATTGTCCATTATTATGTGTTTATGAGTGATTATTGAGTGCATGCTTCTCTTCTTCTTTGCAACATTCTTGAGAGTTTGATTGTGAGTTTGTTACAGTTAATAGATCCCTTGCAGATTATCACAAAGAAAAGTTTAGGGAGAATAATGGAATTAAAGAAATAAAAATTAAGAAAAATCACACAAAGGAGAATAAAAAGAGAAAAGAGGAATTCATTCATAGATGATCATCATTATCACACAAGAGAGAAAAGAGGGAAGGGGATCAAAAGAACCAGAGCTAATGAAGACAATGAGATGGGGGAAGTTTGGAGCACAAATTGAACCACAGAAAAAAGAAAAGAAAAAAAAAAATCCATAGCAGCTGGGTATAACTTGGAACACTAGCTGTGTTCAAGTAGGAGTACTACCACATGTTTGCAGGAGCACTGCAAATACCCTGAATAGGCTGTGACTGGTTGTTCTCTTAAGTGCATAGAATTAAAATCCCCTGGAGCATCCTGGATCTCAGGAGTACTGAGTTGGATGTTGGGTTGTCTGCTGCAGAAGAAATTTTATAAATAACTTGGGGAACAAGTTAAGGGAAGATAAAAGAGAAACTCTATCCCAGAGGAACTGTGAACTCAGCTCGGGGGTGACCACGAGAACAAGGAGACTTGCTGGTCTAAGGCTGGGAGGTTTGTGGCTATGTTCCACTGGTCAATCAGAAATTGCAGATAAGTATTATGTCATTGTATTTAAATGATTTTATTACTGCACATTTTCAGATGGTTTTATTTGTAAATTTCTGATATGTTTCTGAAAGAATTTGCATTATTAGATCGGAACAGAAATGATCTTAAGTAATTGAATCTTGTAGGTGCTATCAAGATTTCATTCATTTATTTCTATCAATGTTGGGAATGATATGATTATTAGAGTCATATATTGATATGTTTTTATATGCATCTGTTCTGTCAAAATAAAGGATACAGAGAATGCATTTATATATATGATTCTGGAAGAACTGAACTAGACATGTAAACCTTAAGGTTCACATGTCAAGTAATTACAGTATATAAAATTATTATTCTATATCTTCACAGATATACATGATTTTCTGTATTTAGCGTAATTTATATATATGTAAACAAATTTATTTCAGTACTCAGAGTTTATGTATAAACCTTGTTATCGAATTTGCTATCAATGCCATTCATTTCAGTATGAGAAATGCAAACCCATTTCTCCTCATTTTATTATGCAAATGCCAGTTTAATGTCGGCATGGGAGTGTAAACTCAACGGTCGAAAATCGACCAACACTTAAAGAAAATTATAAACAGTGTTCATGAAATAGAACAGGCTGAGCATCGAATTATATCTTTAATGATACAATAGGGTTGAACCCCACAAACGTATAAACAATTAATAATAAATATTTTATTATTTATTTTCATATGGTTATGCTCTGTCACGATAAACACAGATAGGGTAACGCCTAACCCTATTGTTTTATGCATCGACAAGGGAAATTATACCCTGTGCATGAATTAAGAGAGAGGTTAGTAATAGAGTTCGATTACACAATAAATTGTTTATATAATAAATCATTGGAGTACATCTACGCACAGGCAGAGGTCGTCGTAGTAATAAATTACACAGAGCATAGTAATGCTTGTATTCGCATAATTTATGGTTGGAAACAACCTGGGGTTTTATTTTTGTAAAATACAAGAATGCATTACAAAACCAAGCATTGACAGAATTTACAAGAAATTGTAAGTTTATACAGTCACGATATCAAACAGTGGCGTAATAGAAATCCTGTACAAATGCATTACGACATTAATATTGAAACGAAATACATGTAACAATATCACAATAATGCATAGCAAGGATAACCCTAAGGTTTCCGAGTTGTATTGTTAACTTAAATAGAGTAAATAATATAGTCAAGACGGCGAAGGTCTTCTTTCAAATCCCAAAAGAGGATTTTACATTACGCTCAGGGCATGTACCAAATATTAACGAGTCGATTCAACTTTGTGTACTTTTTTACTTATCAAAATAATAACAGCAAGTCATTGAACCAAAGCTTACATGATCGAAAGAGCTCATTCCTCCACAAAACGAAATTATTATATACATGGTGCAGGTTGTGAAGACCTTATGCATTTTTCTTAGAGGAGTAACGAACTAAAGGGAAGGTGGCACCTTTCTATCCAGCTTATAGCCAAACAAACAAAAACCCTAAACGTTTAAGTAACCCATCATAGTCTCCGGGGTAAACATGCCCGAGACTCACATTTGGACGGGCTACTTGGTTGTCGTTGAGTGTAACTGCTTCCTACTGTCCTGGCAGCTTGTGGTAGTTCACCCAGGTCTCCTTTTCCTCCTCTATTTCACCTGCATTTTTAAACAACACGGTTGTTAGTTCTCCTTTGAGATACCTTCACCAAAAACTACACAGAAAATAACTTGAACTTAATCGTTGTATAACGATAACATTCAAATGAGTTTCGAAATATAACTCCTTGAACCGTAATTTTCTTACCTGGGTGTGTTGGAGAACCAGTGTTGTTCTTCACGGAGTTATCCTCCCCCTCAGTAACATTTGCACAACACAGAGCTGAACCATTTTACATGGTTCGGTAGGAGGGAACCTCTACACCGAGCAGAAGGTTCTCTGCGAGGATCCGTAACAGTGAAAATGAGAAGTCACGAAGGCAGTGAGTGTTTCTTTGCTGTAGCAACGGTTGGAGGGAGAGCTTACCTCTGGGACCGGTTAACCTGTTACCTTTAATGCGAAGTACAGTAATCTGTTGGGCGCCAAAAACCACATCAAGGATAGACGGTAATAAGCATTACAAAATTTCCAAATTGCGAGTCTCGGATCACCATCTACGGTCGAGATTCAAGTGATTTTAATAACCAGTAGGTAGCATTGATGGCCTTGTTTACCGTGGCCCCAACTGGAAGCGTTATTTGGATTCAACAGGCTAACAGTGGACGTGGTGTCCATGAAGACGCTGCATTTCCTTTCGTGTTTCTAGTTGTGCTTCTTACCTGCCAAGTGGATGTAACCAAGAGGGGTTTAAAATGTTGGGTAAATGTTTGGCCTACGTGGAATCCACCCTTGCATTTTAACGCGGCTGTAAAACAATGATAAGCATGTAGACATGCCATGAAAATAGCCTAAGTTCACATTTAGAATATATATATATATATATATATATATATATATATGCGTGTTCATATTAACCTTTCGAGGGTTTACAAAGACCAGTTAATATATATATATATATACATGTGGTATTATTCAATAAAGATCATAGTATATGGTTACATTACGTTGCTTTGCATAGTAGTTAAACAAAATATTTATATATGAATGGATTTACATATGTACATGCATATTGTATAGTTAGCCTATGTCACTACTCGCATTGAGTTTGTATGGTATCCATACAAGTTGTGTATTGTTATGTTAGCACTACATAGTGGGTAAGAAGTGTATATTAAAACGATTACATGCTTATGTGTTACAATGGGACACGATAATAAGCATGAGGGATGACTATAGCATTTAAAAACAATAGTCATATTGATAATGATATTAACATGGTATAATACATATAGGTTTGCACTTTTAATTCAAGATGTATAAGGCTTGATTGTAATAGGTATATGTATCATATTTATAATGTAGGTTAATAATAATGTCTAAATTGTATTGCATACAAGTGTTAGATGTGAACCACGTTGCGGCATATATAGCAAAACAAATGTTTACAAAACATTTGATTTGCTTATGTTTCATTCCTATATTGACATGAGGAATGAGGTTGTAGTTATAGTTCCCATTAATATAATCTAGTCAATATTCTACGTATAGGCCTCATTTGTTTTTGGGCTAAGCAATTTATGTGAAAATTTAGATTGCATGTCCTTAACGACAATCGATCATGTAGAAGTTTAACAAGTAGTTAGTTTGGTGTTGAGACTTTATTCAAGACAATGATTTATGACCATTGGACTTTTATAATTAAAAAAAAATGATGTAGAAGAGACGTTACAGATAGCCTTCATTTCCATAAGTCTATCCATGAGGATCAGTGGTGTAGTTTCCTACATGGGAAACCATATGATGGATTGACTTACTGTTTTCCTAGTTTGAGGAGTCTTCATGTGGTCCTTTTTGTATACACTGAGAAGTTTAGAGGAGGAATTATGAGACACTTCCCCATTCTGAGATTCATTTGGGAGCCAGGAATCATTCTTGGTCTCAACTGTTTCAGCTGGAATATGTAGTATTATGTGGAACAAAGACACCTCTTGAGAGGGATTAGTTGTATGCCATGAAGTCCTTTCCCAAAATTGATCTCCACCTTGGCCATCATCATCAAGTTCACTTGGAAGAATAAATTGTGCAAGAGACATCTCTTAGTTTTCATTACGACCATTCTGTATTTTCATGCATCATCATTCACTTGGTTGATGTATCTATGGCCTCACCTCCTTACATGAGTAGAGCATACATCAAGCACTTTGGTAATCTTGAGTTTACTCTATTTGTTGACATTTTGGTTCATGGTAGGATGTTGGAGAAGCACCCTCTTAGTTTTGAAGTTGTATCATGTACTTGGGTAGAGTAGTCATTGCATAACAAATTGTTTGAACATGGATTTGGAAGAATTGAAATAGCATATATTGATTCTTTGATGTATCATGGTAAATTTGGTGCCCACGTGAAGGGAATTGGTACTACCATTGTTTGGACTAATTTCATGGATGGGAATAAGTTGGATAATGGTGCACCATGTAGAGATTCATTCCAATCCATAACACATGTGGCTTCCCATGTAAGAAAAAGATTTACTTGGTGGGATGAGAACTCTAAAATATTTTTCAAAAGGATGAAGGAAGTGATGGGAGCTTATTTAATGATTTCCTCACTTGGTTACGCTCCATCAATGGTGCTTAGAGATGATGGTTCCAAAGAAGGCATAATTATTTTCCAATTCCGATATCCTCAATAGATTGGCTTTATTAGCGACCTTTTCAACTTTGAGCTGCTTCTCCAATCTTTTTATTGTATTATGGAGATTATTAATGATCATGGTTGATTTTAAGACATCCCTTGAAGACATATCTAATGTATTACTGTGCAACTAGAACATTTCAAGTGAATTGAAATTTTCCATCTTAAATGTCATTTGGGTGGCTCTATACTACTCTAGAGTGAGCTTCTTTCCAAGAATAGTAGGATCTAAAACTACCATCTTAAAAGTGCCTTGCTTAAAATCAACAAAAGATAGTAACCTAGATTGTCCATATGATGTAAATTGAGATATGGGAAACATATCCTTCATTAATTGTGCACTCTCGGCCCTGATAGATGAGAACATTCATGCCAATCCAGATGCATGTCAGAGGGATTGAGAAGATTAATCATATCCCTGTGGACACTTGGTTGTTGGAAACTTCTCAACAAGAAATGGTGGCTGAGAAGAAGAAGATGGTATTATGCCTCCCTATCATTGAAAAACCTCAATTGCCGATTTAGGTTCAATCCTCAATATTTTAGCTTCCGGCATTTCCTACTGCACATCGATCATCTCTGTGTATGATATGCTTTTTGTTTGGGTCGTTTTTAACTTTGCATCTGTTTTAGCTAGAGTTGGTATCACTTGGGATTTATTCTGTGGCTCTAGAAGAAGAATACCTTTGACATTTTCCCAACTCTCCATATTGGATATTTTGTCCAATTGTTCAAGTGATTGATTAATGTACTTAGCCAACTTTACATTTTTCCTTTTATTAGAAATTAATCCCTTGGGATCATAATTCCATCAAAAACCCTAAGTCAAATTCAGACTCTTCAACATTACTTCAACTAGTATATGAGTTGTGCGAAACTTGATAATGAAAGGGCCAACCTGCTAAGCAATCTTGAAGTTTATGAGACTTTTGTTCTTCCATAAATGACTTCGTTTGAATTGAACCTTTGGAGAATATAATCCAAAGAAAAAATTCTTGGAGTCAGGAACATATGAAGTTGATAAGGAGGAATCTCACATCCATATATCCTCATCTTTGTATGATATTCAAAATGAAACTAGTCTCCCCATGCAGAATCAAGGCGTAATTGTAGAAAATTTCTACAATCAAGCAAAATCCTAGGAAGGGGAGTGCCATTCAAGATTATGTAAAATTTAGAAATAAATTGGCTGACAAACTCAGTATACCTATAATTTTTTGGATGGTGTAAGATTAAGTCAAGATGGGTTGATAGAAAATGCTTAGGGAACTGATAAAGAATCATGTACATAAGACATATATTTGAAGTATCTGAGGGTAGAGAAAGTTGATATGTGATCATGCATATTATCAACAAGAAATTGGGCAAAGTATGGTTGTACATTCGGCTCAGCTAGGTTGGGAATCATTTCTACTAGAAGGCCAAACATAGTTTCAATGCCTAGTTGGTCACTGGTGAAGGCTAAAAGATGACAAATTAGAGCCATTGCGGTTCGAGGGACTTCAACAAAAATTTCTAACCAGTAAGGAGGTTCCCCCTCAGGCAGGTCAGCGTTCGATAGGAGTAAGGTCCAAAGGAAGCTAACCTTGTATTCTATTGAAAGATCCTTGTACTTGGAATTCAGAGAATCTTAGTTGAAATATTTACATGGCATGTCAACTAGAATGTTGAGAATTTTCTGAATCCAATATTTATTTACGGGACAAAATAGTGTCCCATCTCGAGAAACCACAACATTTTGTTCTTTTGAGTACAAATCAATACACCAACTCACGAATTCGAGGAAATGGCACATACGTCGAACAAATACAAGAGGAAGACCAGATACCCAAAGGTGCAATTCATCTCAAACCTTTTTTTTGGCTTCTCTCGCTACCTGATGTACAAATTGAAGTGATGGTGTCGAAAACCTATGATCTTCTAGAATTATGGTAGTTGCAGTAGGTTCAAGTATGGGTAAGGACGGTGCAGAAGTCATTGGTGACGATGCTAGTGGAAAATACATGGTGGACGTGAAGAATTTTACACTTTTTAACTGGGTAGCAATAATTCTGAGAATTAGCTTCTATCAATACTAAGTGGAATTTGGAAAATCAGAGAACTAAGTGGAATTTATATAAGCAAGTTTGTGCAATTAATGTGACTGCCACTTGGCATGATTCGATAGGATAGGGTGAGCTGGAGGTAGATGAGCATTTAACGTTTTATCCATTGTGGAGCAGGGACACATGGAAACATGCTACTATTCAATTAATGGCACGTTGGGTTAGCAATTTAAGACATGAGAACAAGAGAAGTTTGTGGTTTCAGGACCGACTATAGGAAGGATTTTATAGACTGATTTTGTGAGCCTAAAGTCCTGTGGTGAGGACATGTTTCCAAGCCATTTTTATTTCATGATTAGAAGCCACCAGATAACGTGTGAGCTCTTTCATTAGCCTAAATATTTCACGATTATTGATCTGCAAGCTTTAAGATATTCATGTGTGCTGAGAATCACACATGTCAGTATTAGTTGTCACATCATTGAACCACTAGCTCTTAATGAGGATGATATGACATCTTAGCTAACCTTATGAATCTGTGTTATAGGATGAGTGGTTTGACAGTTTTAGGATCAAACGAGAGGTGGTATTAATAAACCATTTTTGTGATCCTAAACTCATCTACTAACACGACGTGCCATGGGCGGTTTTCCTTCGGGATCAGGCATCTAAATATAAAACGTGAGCATGTTCGTGAGACTGAAAAGAGCTAGGTCGATGATTTATATCATAGATAATCATGGCCATCAAAACTTGCGCACACATGATTTATCAAGGATAATCTCTCTTGGATCGAATTGCCTCCGAAATTAACATACTAACCATGCGTCGGCTTATTCACACATTACAAAACAGGACCATGTACCCATCTTTGTGGCTATTGCAGGTTTAGTAAATAATGACACCAACAGGTTTAATAAAAAAACTCTCAAGATCACCATTTCATACACTCAATTTCCATTTATCACCCATATTGTCATCCTACCCAAATTCTCTTGGAACTAAAGAAATCCATATCTTACTTTCTACTTTTCCTAAAGGAGATTACCATTGTGACGGTTAGATAATCAAACCTAAATAAGGATGACGGCCTTAAACTTAATGAGGGTTGGCGCCCCATAATCCCCCGTCTCACAAATATTAAGCCATATACAAAAAACAACAGCTCTAATAATCTCTAAAAATTTATAAAATTGAAATTAAAACTAGCCTTCCCTAAAAAAATTTGGTTTGATAATTTTAATAACTTCCTCATAATTAATAATCATTATTTTAGTTACTCTAATAAAAAAAAAAATTGAATTAACCTTGGGACTTTATGTCTTACAAGATTTATAGAACTTAAATAATCATTAAAGTAATATTTTCATTAATAATAAAAAAAACTTAATCATTTTATTTGGGAGTATTAATTAATATTTTCATTAATAATAAAAAAAACTTAATCATTTTATTTGGGAGTATTAATTCCAATAAACTAGATTGAGAATCTTTATATTAGGATAAACTTAATTAAAAGAGAATATTGTTTCCATAAAATAAGTAATAATTTATAATAAAAAAATAAAAATTTATAACCTAGATAAGAGGATAATAAAATTTATTTGATAATTAAAATTAATCTAATTTATTAACTATAGAATATTTAACTATTTCACTTTACTCTTAAAAATTAATTATTAATAAGTTAGTTTTTATGTTAAAAACAATTCTAAAATTTTTAAAAAACAAAACAAAACAAATTATTGATCTATTAACTTCTCAAATTAAATTAAAATCTTGAAATTAAGTAAGAAATTATTAAAAATTAGTAGGATGTCGGCTAAACTCATAATTTTTTTATAATCTCACAACTATTAATGCTATCTTCCAAACCTATTTTATCCTTGAGACACTCTCTCCTGATGATGAGCCCTACTTTGTGGCTTGAAACGTCGAGAAAAAATACCAGCTAACGTAGTCTTCCTCTCCAACCATCTACATTATCCACTGCGTGATCATGAACAGCTTAATCTATATTGGATTTTTTGGATTGCAATGCTTCTTAAGGACTACAACAGGTCTATTATTGGAATTGTTAAAGAACTTTGATGGACTATTGAAGATGTATGATCCTAATTTTGAGATAACCCCATTTTTTTTTGAACTGGTTATGAAAGTATTTACACTACAACAAATCCCTGTGACTAGCTTGCTTTTTTACTTGATTTTTTGCTTCTACTAACTATTTCAAAGTTTTTTATCCATTTTTTTGAAAAAATTGGCGATATTCATCGGGATGGAACTATTTGTGGCGTTATTTGCACCAACCAACCCAAATCGGCACTAAATTTGGTGCTCAATAGCATCAAATTTAGCATCGGGTTTAGCATCTATCTTAGATTCCTTTTTAGCATCCTTTCTTGCTCTTGATTTAGCTTCTAGTTTATCTTCCCTTGTAGCTTCCTCTTTAGATTCCTATTTTTCTCCTCTTGTAGCTTCCATTTTAGCTTCCTATTTTTCTCCTCTTGTAGCTTCCATTTTAGCTTCTAGATTAGCTTCATTGTTAGATTACTTATTTGCTCATGTTTTAGCTTCCTTCTTAGATTCTAGGTGGATGCCCTTTTTAGCTTCTAGTTTGGCTTCTTATTTATCTCCCAATATAACATTTGGTGTGCCTGAATAATTAAGTTGTTGAGGTCTTGGGGGTTATGGAGATATGGGATTTAGGGATTAGGGTATTCAAGGATTAGAGGATTTAGGGATTAGGTTTTTAGGGCTTAAGGGTTAAGGGATTAAAGGTTGGGGGATAAGGGGTTAAGGGATTAGGGATTCTATAGTTTAATGGTTAATGGCTTAGGGATTATGGGTTAAGTGGTTAGTTTTAAGGGCTTAATGGTTAAGGGATGATCATGAATTCCAATAAAAATTAATTACTATATTCCTTACTTAGAAAAAGAGATCTAACAATTCTGATTATATCGATACACTTTTATAACATTAAGTACGCAAAGTTATATTGTCAAACATTTATTTCTAATGCTCTTTGTCTATTTACATGGAATACAAATAAATTACAAGGGTGGATAAATGATTATTCTGACTATCTTTATGCATGAAACAGGCACATGATCATGAAAACTCGTAGTTTTGTGTCTTCACAAACATGTTGATACAAAATGAATAGCAGAAGCATATGAAATTTAAAATTTTGGTTAGGTATTTTAATGGTTAATTGCTTATGGATTAAATCGAGTTAAGGCCTTAATGTCATCCACCAACCTTGCACAATGAGCAGTGAATGGGGACAATGTTGGGATTTCTTCAAACTATGAGTGTATGCATTGAAATTCGACATGGTTAGAATCGACACATGCCTTGATGTTATGGGAGGGTTTCAAGAGTCAAGCATTATTTATTTCCCAACACGTTGTTTGACATCATCCATGTTTCCATCAACATTCATCATTCACGTCTCATTGTCATCATTATTCATTCCCATATATAGAATATTTGTCAGAACTCTATTGAAATGTCATGGAAATTCCAACACACCCACCACTAATTTCATCCATTGAACCTGCACAGTGAAAAATGAATGGATCCAACATTGAAATTTCCTAAAAATGTGCATGCATGCATTGAAATTTTACATTGTTAAACTAGGCGCATGCCTTGATGGTATGGGAGGGTTTTAACACTCAATGACATCATCATCATCAGTATGGTTTTCATTTCTATCATCATCATCATCATATTCATCATCACCCAATGTGTCCATCCTCACCAACAAAGATCAAACACGGCATACCCAACTTTGCAGTGAAACCTAATGAAGAGGTCAATTTCCATGTCTCTGCCTTTTTCTTATGGAATTATTTGAGACCATTAAACCATGATTCTATTAATTTAAGACATCCCAAAATAATTTTATAGTTTCCATCACACAAGTGGTTAAATGTTTGATGACTTAGGGATTATATTTTGTCAAGGGATTAATGACATACATCGACCTAGCATAGTGAGTAGTGAATGGGACCAATGTTGAATTTTACTCAAAATGTGCATGCATGTGTTGATATTTGACATGGTTAGACTAGACACGTGCCTTGATGGTATGGTAGGGTTTCAAGACTCAAGGATGACTCATGTCCCCACATAATATTTGACATCATCCATGTTTCCATCAACATCATTCATCATTCACGTCTCAATGTCATCATTCATCCTTCCCATATTTAGGATCTTTGTCGGAACTCTCTAGAAATAACATGTCTGAACTTCCAACATGCCCACAATGAATGTCATCCATCAACCCCGTATAGTTATCAGCAACGAATGGGGCCAACGTTAAAATTTCTTCAAAATTTGTTTGTGTGCATTGAAATTTTACACGGTTAGACTAAGCACATGCCTTGATGGTATGTGAGGGTTTTAAGACTTAAGGACATCATCGTAATCATCATCACCACCATAATGGTTTTCATTTATATCATCATCATTATCATATTCATCATGAACCAATTTTTCCATCTATTCCAACAAAGATCAAACCCTACATACCCAACTTTCCACCGAAACCTAATGAAGATGTCAATTTAATCCATGTCTTTTCCTTTTTCTTGTGGCATTCATCGATATGATTAGACCCTATTAAGTTAATACATCTTAAAATAATTTTATAGGGTCTAAAACACAAGTGGTTTAATGATTGATGGCTTAGTGATTGTATTGGGTTAATTTCTTAATGGCATCCATCGACCTCGCACAATGAGCAGTGAATGGGGCCAATGTTGAATTTTCTTCAAAATGTGCCTGTATGCATTGAAATTTTACATGGTTAGACTAGACACATGCCTTAATGATATGGGAGGGTTTCAAGACTCAAGGTGACTCATGTGCCCACATAATATTTGACATCATCCATGTTTCCATCAATGCTCATCGTGCATGTCTCAATGTCATCATTCGCCATTCCCATATATAGGATCTTTGTCAGAACCCTCTTGAAATTGCATGAATATAATTCCAACATGCCCAACCACGAATTTCATCCATCAACCCCACAAAGTGATCAATAGTGAATGGGGCCAATGTTGAAATTTCTTCAAAATGTGTTTGTGTGCATTGAAATTTTAAATGGTTAGACTAGGAACATGCCTTGATGGTATGGGATGGTTTTACGACTCAAGGAACTCATCATCATCATCATTTCCACCATCATGGTTGTCATTTTTATCGCCATCATTATCATATTCATCATGACCCAATTTTTCCATCCATGCACTTTTCATTGCCATCATTTGTCATTCCCATATTTAGGATCTTTGTCGGAACTCTCTTGAATGGTCAAGGGGTTAGGGGTTATGTTGATAGGGTATATATGCTTTAAAGGTGAAGGGATTAGGCTAAGTGCAATTTTCCAATACTTTTTTTAATATAAATTAATGAACAAACTTTGCATACATTGTGCCTAATGGTTTGGATACTTAATTATGTTTTTAAATATAAATTAATGAACGAACTTTGCATACATTGTGCCTAATGGTTTGGATTTACATTTTTTTACATATACAATATATGTAATTTTTTTTAACAATTGCAAATTTAATGTATTGTTATTCAATATTCTCTTCATCTTAGTTCAATATGAGTCTAACCAATAACCTAAAAACACCTCTAAACCATTATCAACCAATAAATGACCGGTAACCATGCTAACTCTTATCCAAGTAATCCTATTTTTTTCTTCCAAAAATTCATGCCAAATATTGAACACTTTAAGGTGATTGCAATAGGTAATTTGTATCCTAACAAATAATACTGAAGCATTTCAATGTTTGAGCCATAAAAATCATCATTTTTAAACATGGATTAAAATTTTTGAGAATGTATAAGTCTTCATCACATACATTATTGTCTACATCAATGCCATCTAGTGTATCCCTTTCAATGTTCATATGTTCTTGGGAGTATTTAATATTCTTATTTCTACACCATTCCGCTAAGTTGGTATCATAATCATCCTTGTCTTCACCTACATTATCTTCATCATCAATGGAATTTGATTGTAGACTATCTATATTGTTACCAGATGTATTTGTATCATCATTTTCTATATCATCCATATTGTTGTCTTGTATAAGATCATTTAACTCTGGATTGTTGTCCTCTTTTTCCTGAACATAACCATATTCAACATAATCATGGATGCCAATTTCTTAAATTTTCTCTAATCCCGCTGTCACATTTTTTTGGCCATCATTGTTCTACTCTGTATTCAATGAGGAATCGACAAATGCATGCCTTAATCTTGGATCATAATGTATTACAAATATCCATTTTGGGTCCAAAATATATTCATAGAAAAACACATGCACAAGAATGACACACATATATTAGACCTATGTTATAAAAAAAATTATTTATTAACACACACGCATTCACAATAAACTATGAATTAATAGATTAATTATCAATACCACTTCTTGTTTGAGTTAAAGAAATACTTGCTCACAATGAATTCGTAGAACATAAGGTTCCTCTGCTAGGAACCTTAAGGAATCTATAGAAAACATTCCACTATGGGTATCATGTCTCTGCGTCCTCTCAAATGCTTCATACCATCTACACTTAAAAATACAACATTTAAAAGAGCGGTAATCCAACTCAATAATTTCATGGTTTTCCCAACATATTGTATATTCCCTTCAATAATATTCCTATCTTTTGAGCTTGAACAACTGGATTGCTTGAAATCAAGATGCCACAATCAAAGGACCGTCTCTTCACATATACTCTTTCTACACGATAATGTTGTCCATATTCCCACATAGAAGGATATTTCCATTCCTGTGAAAGACCATTTAGTTCAGTGAAAACAAATATAATTATGCATATTTAAGTAGTTAATAGTGTCAAAATTGTATTGAAACAACATTTTGTAAAATTCCAAATGTACCTTTCTTTCACATCCACTAGACATGTTGATTTCATATTCTTTTATGTTTGAATATATACCTACATCATCTATTTGATTTTGAATTTGTTCACTAACCCATTTTAGTGTGCAATATTTTCCCCATTCCCCAAGAAATTCATCAATAATATCCTAAGCATGTTCTTCATCCTAGATTCATGGTGAATCTTCAAAATATTTACCAAGGAATTCACATAGGAAGAAAAATGATTCATTCAATACATACCCTTCAACCATGCAACCCTTGTATGTGCCTTTTATCAGACATATATTTTTATATTTTTCATATACCTCTCAAAGAAAAACATCCACCCTGTTGATACGACGCCCACCAATTCACTTTCATCGAATAGGTGTTTAAGTAAATGGACTTGTAGGCCCATGAAAATTTTAGGGAGCTCCTTCTCAAATACACATACAATTTCTACAATTTCCTTCTTCCATCTAGGCACTTCACATTCATGGATCTCCTTGGAGGTCACCCATCTAATATAATAATACTAAATTAGTATAAACCTTAGTCAAAATTAAAATGCAATATAATATCTTTGTCTCTGACATGTGACCATTTAATACCACATACCTTATAAATGCTAACAATCGACTTATGGCATTCCTTAAGTCAACAGTAAGAGATGAAACCCCATAATTGCCAAGGGCATGATATGCTATCAAACACATTTTTCAAAGGTCATTAGTAATTTTTATCACACAATAGAATATCAAAATATATTTAGTTCTTAGTTAATATTAACAATATAAGTTAAATGATGATAATACTTTCATAAAATTATGAAAATCATGTGTTTTAAATCCTATGATATATCCATCAATCGTAAAATCCCTATTCAATGATGACCCATAGCTAGTAGGTGTCCTTATTGAACAAATGGATTTTTTTAGTTGGTCTAGCTCTTTCTTCTTCAAAATCCATGGAGCTTCTACATATGTTTCATTTTCACTGTTTGGCCACAAATTTATTCTATCCAATTCGGTATGTGAAAGAGCAATATCTCTCCGCAAAGCCAAGGTGTCCTTCTATTTTCCTGATATGTGTCAAAATATATAATTTGGGACATTTTTGAAGATGTGCATAGGATTTAAGAGGTGTTATATTAATATATTCTTCCAGTAAGGGAGCTCATAAAATATGGATTTTCTTTTCATTCATTTTGGCATATTAACTACAACTTGTTTTGGTTCTTCAGTTGAATCACCTCGATCAGAAAAATCCTCCCAAGCTTTCAATTCATCATATTCATACTTCTTAATCCAGTCTCCTATACCCATAACCATGGGAGGGCCTCTATTTTCAAATTTTCCATCAAATTGATTCTTCGGGTGATTTCTAAAATTATGGTATGGTAGTAGATGTTGGAGAATTTTCCAAACACACATAATTTATTTGGGATTTACAACTTCATTTTCCACGTATCCTAAGTATTTTGACTCAATTATGTGCTTACATCATCAACGGATCATCAATTTCAGTGAACTGGGCCTCCTCCTTCATTTGGGGAGTCAATTGGTCCATCAATATCAGTTAATTGGGCCTCCTCCATCATTCGGGGATCCAAATGAGGTGATTTTCATGACTAAAGTGCCCTACTCAGTCCAACTGAAATAATTTATTATTATATTCATCTAACTGGAGTCAGAAAGGCGCTCTCCTGCTTAGTTTGAATTAATATGGTGTTATTTCACCTAATATTCAGTTAACTGAAGTCAGAAAGGCGCCCTCCCCTAATTTTGGGAATTCAGTTGAGTTCTGGATTCAGTTAGACTTCGTTAGACAGTTTCAGAGTCTGTTAAAGTCAATTACATGGTAGTTAAGTGGTTAACTGATGTGTTGAGTGGTGTTAACTGCCAAGTAAGCTACTCTCATGCATTCAATTCGAATGACCTCCATAGGATTTGAATTGATTGGCTATTATTTCAATTGTTACACATTGTAAACATCATCTGAGTTAATGATAATGCATGAACTGATGCAAACCTTTTGCATAAATGTTTTGACACACAATTTGCTTCATGCATCTCTTGTAACTGTTGTTTTTGTCTCATAGATTTGTTGTGCTTGAATTTTACATGGTATCAGAGCCATGGCAGGACAAGGAAACTCTTATACATATTTCTTTAGATGAAGATTGAGCAAGTTTTCTTAAAAATATTCCAACACTGCACTGGAAGCTAAAATTTTTCCACATAAATCTCGGATAATATACATTTGACTTATCAAACTTGCTTGATAGGATATGTCGAGTGTGATGCAACTTGAAAAGTGCAGGTTGTCGACCTAAATATTGTTTGTTTGTCTTTTATTTTAGGTTTCTCACAACCTCCTATTGCATTCACTATAGCTAAGATGGACTCTTCTTCAAAATATCTTCTTACTCCTTTCAACTATCATCAGTGGAAGGATGATTTAGATATTGTATTGCGCTCCAAAGATCTCTACAAAGTTATTATGGTTACAAAACCAAAGCCTAATGCAGCCATAGAGAAGTCCAAGTTCTTCAATAAGCTTGATGAAGCTTATGGTTTCTTATGTCTCAATATTTCGAAAGATCTTCTTTTCCATATCAGTGGATTGGAGACTCCAAAAGAAGTATGGGAACAACTTGCTACTCTTTTTGGAAAGCAGGATGATATGAGGTCTTATCAGTTGGAGAATGAACTAATTTCCCTAAATCTTGAGAATTTCGAAACCGTCAATGCGTTTTTCACCAAGTTCAAGCATTTAGTGCTTCCGTTGAAGCAATGTGGTGTCAATAATAAGGATGATCAGTTAATACTTTCAATCCTTTCAAAACTAGGAGCATAATATTCAGTGTTTGTCTCTACCTTCCATTCGCGAAAACTCACCATTATGAATTGGAAGATGCCATCCTTGAATGCATTCATTGAGTCCTTCAAAAAAAAAGCATGACAAGCTTGTTAAGATGGGTTCCATGAGATCCTCCAAATATCAATCCCTATTTGTTAGAGGACCCAAGGCTACGAATGGTAAAGGAAATAAAAAGAAAGAGAAATGCCAAGTTTGATCATCCCAAGCAGAAGGAGAAGACCAAGCAGTCAGATGAGCCCTCAGGTTCAAGAAAAGACAAGCAAAAGGAAAAGGAGGAGATAGAGTGTTCTTACTGTGGCAGGGGATTTCATCCTTAAATATCATGCATGAATAAACTATTGATCAGATGTCCCTTCTCTTGTAGAAAAAAAATATCACTCTTCCAGATGGCACAAGGAATAAGGACAATAATGATCATCCAAAAAGAGGTCATGCACTGATGGCAAGTGTTTCGAATTCTACAACTCTTCTCATAGATTCAGGAGATTCGAATCACATCGTTGCAAGCAAAGAATATTTCTCATCATTAGACTTCGATAATTGCATCTCCATCCACATGGGACATGATTCACAAATTTCATCGAAAGGAAAAGGTACAATCCATTTAGAACATGGCATTTTTCAAAATGTTCTCTATGTCCCTTATTTAGATTCGAACCTGATTTCTGTGTATCAAATGTGACACACTGGTTTTCCCAAGAAGTTTGTATTCATCCCTAATGATGTTTAAATTTATGATATTAGCAACATAAAACTCATTGCAACAAGAAAGGAAAATCATGTTGCCAAACCCTATGAGTTTTCCCACTTTTTGCCGTATTCAAAGCCAAGTGCCCTTCTGACTCATGGAAATGAGGTTAGCCGGATATGGAATGAGAGGTTTGGAAACCTAAATTATAAATATTTGCAACTAATACAAAATAATTCCATTTTTGAAGGCCTTCTGAACATCAAATCCTCAAAAGGGATATGCAAGGGTTGCATCATTAGCAAGCATCCTGAGCACAAGTTTGATCGAGGAAAAGCTAGCATAGCTTCTTTTATTTTGGGGCTGATTCACAGTGATATCATTGGTACATTTCCAAATCCCTCCATTAATGGATCAAGTTATGTTCTCACATTCATTGATGATTTTTCGATATTTACATGGGTCTACTTTCTCAAAAACAAATCGAAAGTGTTTGAAAAATTCAAGAATTTCAAGGCTTCTGTTGAGACTGCTACTAGGAGAAAGATAAAATATCTCAGATATGATAATGGTGTAGAATATATAAAAACTGAGCTTCTACAACTTTATGCGTAAAATGGAATCCAAATCTAGCACACGCTCCCCTACACACCTCAGCAGAATGGTGTAGCGAAGAGGAAAAATTGAGCTTTGAAAGAGATGGCTACTTATATGCTTGAAACGAAAGGTTTGGCTTCAAATATTTGGGGTTAGGCCATGAATGTTTCTGGATACATTTTGAACATATTTCCACACTCATCCGTCAAAGGTCAAACTCATTTCGAAGCCTACACTGGTCACAAGCCTAATGTGTCACATCTCATGGTTTTCGGGTCCACTACATGGGCTAGAATTCCGATTGAGAAGAGAACATATTTGGAACCACAAAGTACTGAGTGCATCCTAATTGGATATGATGAAGAATACAAAGGATACAAACTCATGGATATCACATCCAAAATAATATTCATCGAGAGAAGTGTCCAATTTGAAGAACTGCTTCATGATCTACAACTAGTGGAGGAAGAAATTGCCAAATTGCTTCCTCTTCTGGAAGAAGATTCAGGAGATGATACTGAAAGTTTATATTATGATATTTATGATATTAATGAACATGAAATATCATGTTCGGATTAAAATCCATATGATCCCCCTCAGTTTCCAAATTGGGCAGAAAAGACTCTCACATATGTCGGTTCTAACATTGGAAATCATGTCGATCCAAGAAGAATCCAAGCAGACTTTCAAAGAGTAGGTATGGGTCCTTCATATGATGATCCATTGATTTCCAAAAAGTGTTTTTTATTTTCGTATCAGATCCAAAATAATACTACCATTCCCACCGAGATTCGAGATGGAAAACCTTCATGGATAAAGAGTACAATTCTCTTCAAAAAAATGCAACATGGGAGCTAGTTTCTCTTCCACCTAGGCGGAAATTGGTTCAATGCAAATGGGTCTACTGAACCAAGGTTTCTGCTGATGGTTCAACCTGCAAATAAAAATCTAGGTTGGTGGAAAAATGTTTCTCAAAATTCCATGGTGTGGACTACATAGAAACGTTTGCACCGGTTGCAAAAATGGACTCAATCCACTTAGTTTTGGCAATTTCCACATCCAAGCACTGGGAGGTGCACCACATGGATGTGAAGAGTGAATTGATTCATGGGTATATTTAGTAATACATCTACATGAATCATCCCAAAGTTTACATATCATATCCGACACTTGTTTTCATATTAAGAAAATCTTTGTATGGTTTAAAACAAGCCCCAAGAGCTTGGTATGCAAAGATGGACTCCTTCTTCTTTCGCGAAAAATTTGCGAGATGCAAATCAGATCCAAATGTGTACCTACAACAACATGAAGGTAATTTTATGATCATTGTAATGTTATCTTTTCAACATTTAATTCAATCTAATATAGGATCTTAACTGAGACAACAACATGTACAGCATATCAAACACAAGAGACAAGAGACACAAATCATTTCACCGGGGAAAACCAAAAAGGTGAAAAACCCCGCAACTTCCTCAAAGATAGAATAAGCACCAACACAAGGATCACAAATATGAAGCCCCAAAATATAAATGTCTGCAGCATCTACTCCTCCTCCACTTGTGTGAAATCCTCCTCTCTCTCACTAATGTGAAGTGAGTGAATGAGAGAATGTGTAAAATGAGAGATACACACTCTCTATTTATACACTACTTCACTTGTCTTTTAACTCTAACTAGGTAGGCCCCAACTTAACCACTTAACATAATGTTGACTGGGCCGACCCCCACTAGGGTGGTCTAATAACCCTTTAACCCACATGACTCATACAGGGCCGACCCCATCAAGGTGGTCTAATAACCCATCAAGTATAAGTTATGACACTTACAATATAACTTGCGACACTTGCAAGTACAACTGAAAACACTTCCAATCGGAGGAATAATACATCTCCGTTGGGGATACAATAAAGTACAAATACAATATACAAGTGAATATCTTCCAAAGTTACAAATACATCAACACTCCCTCTTAACTAGGGAGGTATTCTCTTGACACAGGTCATCAATACATATAGGCACAAGTCTTCAATTCTAGATCTGGATCATCGTCATTGGATCACAGAGCATCATCGTCATTGGATCACAGAGCATCATCGTCATTGCTATTGTACTCGTCATCTCGATCACTGGGATATCTCTCAATTCTTCTCGTCATAGGAAGTTCTATAGAGCCAACTCTTTTTCATGCTAGATGTAGGCCTAGCCTCTTGTAGTTCTTCATCATCTTTGGCCATACTGTGGATCCCAGGACTAATTACGTGCGTCAACAAAACCTCGAAAGAGTATCCCAGGATCCTTTATGTTCCTAAGCACGACCGGAAAGATCTCCCAGGGAGTTATTACATGTGACCACCACAAAACCTTGAAAGAGCATCCCAGGACTGATTACGAGCACACAACTCAACCTATTGGATCTCCAGGGCGCTATTACATGTGGTCAGGAAACACCTCGAAAGAGCATCCCAGGAGTTATTATGAGCACACAGCTCAACCTATCGGATCTCCTAGGGCGTTATTACATGCCATAGGGAGAAAAATCGAAAGAGCATTTTCCATATCTCCTAGGGAGCTATTATATGCCATAGGAAAATCCTCGTAAGACTATCTGCAAATCTCCCAAGGGGATATTATATGTCCTCCCAAGCAAAACCTTGAAAGAGCATTTTCGATATCTCCCAGGGAGTTATTATATGCCATACGAAAAACCTCACAAGAGTATCTGCAAATCTCCCAGGGCATTATTATATGCTTATTGCACAACCTGTCCACGACCAACCTGTAGCAAAACATCGCAAGATCATCCGAGCTCAGATTATCGGATCTCCCAAGGAGCTATTATATGCTACCTGCATAATCTGTCCGCAACCAACTTGTAGCAAAACCTCGCAAGAGCATTCGAGCTTAGACTATCGGATCTCCCAGGGAGTTATTACATGCTACCTACACAATCTGTCCATGGCCACGGAGTATCATCCTGATACTCATGATCATACTGATCATCATCATATAGTACATCATCCTTATGCACATCATCATCGCATGATCATCCTGATCATCGTCACGGCATCAACTTGATGCATATCATCATCGCATGATCATCCTGATCATCGGCACAACATCTTCCTGATGCATATCATTTGGAGCATCATCCTAATGCTCATCACACATGATCATCCTGATCATCATTCATAGCAGTAACCAGAGCATCGTCCTGATGCTCATCACACAGTGCTTACATCCATAGCCATGGGAAGGATCCTCCTACCACCATGCTTGGAATGGATCCTGCAAATGTGTCCCATCACTTCTTCCTCAAAGCATCTTCTAGCTGAATAACACCAAGCCTCTTTCTGAAGTACTTGAACTTGGCTTTGGCTAGTGGTTTGGTCAACACATTTGCAATCTTCTCATTTGTCGCAACATACTAGACCTTCACTGCTCCTCTCTACACCATATCCCTGATATAGTGATATTTGATATCGATGTGCTTCGACCTGTCATGGAACATCGGGTTCTTTGAAAACTTCACACAACTCTGGTTGTCACAAAAGATACAGGTAGCATCCAACTGAATATCAAATAAATCAGACAGTAGCTTCCTTATCCATACTACATCACAACTAACCGAACAAGTTGCGACATACTCTGCCTCGGTTTTACTCAGTTCTATGTGGGATTTCTTCCTGCTAAACCAAGAGATCACACCTGATCCCATACTGAAGCAGCACCCCGAAGTCCTCTTCCTATCTGCAACACTTCCTGCCCAATTTGAATCAGCATAACCCTCCAGGTTAAAATTTTGATTCGCATCATACTTGAGCCCATAATCAGTTGTGCCCTTCAGGTACCTGAGAATATGCTTTACAGCAATCAGGTGAACATGTCTAGGATCTGTCAGAAATTGGCTCAAGGTGTTCACCACAAAGAAAATATTTGGTCTTGTGTTCATCAGGTACAACAATGACCCAATCATCTGACGATACATCGTGACATCAACCGTCTCAGATGAATCATCACTCAATAGCTTCAGGTTCGATGCCATAAGTGTGGCCATGGCCTTGCAGTCCATCATCCTGAACTGCTTCAGGATCTCTACTACATACTTCCCTTGTCCAAGGAATATTCCATCTGCACTCTGCCACACCTCCATACCTAGAAAGTGATGCATCATGCCCAAGTCCTTCATCTTGAACTCGGCAGCAAGCTTCTTCTTCGTGTCGGTAATCAATCTATCCTCACCTGTCACAAACATGTCATCCACATACAATAGAAGTATCACTGGATTTCCTTCCTCAACCTTGTAGTAAAGGTTGGAATCTTCTTTACTCTTGGTAAATCCCAAACTGGACAAGAAGCTGTCTATCCTGCCATACCATGTCCTAGGAGCTTGCTTCAAGCCATACAAAGATTTCTTCAATTTGCACACATATGACTTCCTATCATGCATCTCAAAACCAAGTGGCTGTATTACACCTAAAATATTACCACCATCAGATTCAATGTATACATCCCTGAAGTTCCATTGGCTAAGTTATTTATCTGGAAGGGACATCATTGTGCTTCTGCTAGGTTTTGAGAGGTCATCGCAGGATGCACTCATGCAGCCTACGACGTCGCACCTTGCTCCATTACAGGGTGCGACGAAGTCAGTTAATGGGAAAAAATATCTTCTTCAAGCTCATTCTCGAAGGTTGTTGACTTGGATCCTTATCCCTGACCTGTTGGAGAAGCTGGCCTTCGGTTCCTAACCTCTTGGAAAGATCCCCTATCTCTCTCCTACCATATCTCAACCTACCCTATCCATACCCTATCCACTTAGTCCTATATAAGTGAAGCTCTACCCCTCTCTAGAGGGGGGAAGTCTATAGTGTCTACATGCTGGTGAAATCATCCTTGAGATATCTCTACTCATCTAATTGGGAGACTCATACTTCCTTGGGAGAATATGGCAAATGTCTTGGATGGAGAAGGGCTACAACGTTAAGCTTTGGTTGTAGTTCTATGTCTCTACTATGTATTTCCCTATTTACAGTAATACAAATGCTTTCCACCAATATTGTTAATGTGTGATGATATTGAGTAGTTTACCTACTTAAATGTTTACTTAGATCTCTTATTGTATAGATGCTCTTTACTCATTTTGTGTTGTTCTTTGTGTCTTAACAGGTCTTGCAGCTAAGATTTTACGACTGCTAGACGTGGAGCAACATTCGGGAGAAAGGATTGTGAAGTAAAAGGTAAGACATCTAGGACTTGATCCATAAATAGATCTAGGAAATCCATTTGTAGTCTGTTCTATTTGTTCTAGACTCACATTGAGCTAGGGAGATCCGGCTCGCATCTGCTCAAGTGGATTGTCCGTCAAACAAATCTGGTGACCATAATGGGGAAAACATTGCTTTCTAGTTGTCAAGTTGAATGATATTTTCAGTTGATTTCTTGCCAAGCCTTTTTATTTGTCATTTTCTTCTTAAGTTGGTTTCACTATCAAATCTTCACTTTGAAGACTTTGATCAACTTCCTTTGGATCTGCATTCCCATTCCCAAACCTGTTTATTGCTCATCACTTGGAGATTTGGCTCTTTTTTGAACTTAGATATCACCTGTCGCACCTGGGTGATAAACACAGAGCGACATTGTGTCATTTTTGGTCTCCGTTCTTTGTTTGTTGGCTTGTCTTTTCAACCTTGTCACTGTCCTTATGCGACACCGTCACACTCCCCGCATTGGTGAACCGCGACCTCGCACTGTGTACAAGCACAGAGTGCGCCGATCTACCCTTTTTTCCATACATGCACCTTTTATCCTCTTTTGTTTTGAGTGTGGTTTGTATGAAGACTCCCTCTGCACTATATGATCTAGTTAGAGATCCTTTTTTGCTTTGTGTGACTGAGTTGTTTGGTTTTGTTGGAGTTGTTTTGGGTTCCCATTTGGGACAAATCTGAGATATGGTAGTGGTGGATACTTTGGTCTTCCCCACCTTCATCCTTCTCACCTTTGCATTCCCTCCTCTCCTACCCCGTTCATATCAAGTGCATCGGATCAGTTCCAGACTTCATTTTACATTTCATTTGTGAGCCTTGCTTGCTTTAGTGCTGCTTGTTACTGTTTGAATTTGAGTGTTTGAGTGTAATTTCAGTTCATTGAGTGCTTACTTTCTCTTGAGAATTTTTTGAGTTGCTAGAGTTCCGCAAGTCATCTTTTCAATTCAAGTACCAATATTTAAAAGCATAGTTGTTATCAAATTGTCGTTTTGATGCACTCATTGAAAGATCAAAAGTACTTCGCTTCCATTGTTTTTCGAGATCATTTGAAGAATCGCATATGCATTGGAATGTCTCATTCATGAATCTTTTGGAAAAGTTGAAAGACAATTGCATTATTTTTGTTTTTCATGAATTATGAGTCGCTCACTTTATTGAAGAATTCGAATAGACATCAAGTTTTGCAAAAGTAATCCCATGCTTGGAAAGTTGCATCGCATCTTTTGATTTTTATGCTTTTAAGCCATCATAGTGAAAGTGAAAAGTTTGCACATTCTGCTTAGAAATCCTCTATTTTCATTACTTAACATCATTTTTCATTTTGAAAAGAAAAAAGAAAAGAAAAACATGTTTTGATTTGGCTTAGTAGTGTTGTGAAATTTTTTATGTTTCGTTGGAAAAAAGAAAGAATATTTCCATATCATTTTTCATAGATTTGGGATTGTGTTGCATTGCATCATTTTTGGTAAAATTGTTGGAAAGAAAAAGAATATTTCTCCTTCCCATAGGTAGCATTCATCAAAAGAAAAACATACTTTGTGCATGTAGTTAGGGCCTGCATTATGTTTCCGATTAAGTACTCACTTCATGCATTCACCTAACCATCCAGATAAAATTAACGGTAGAACTAGGATAAAATATTTAGAAACTTGTGTGTAAGTTAGAGACGTGTTCCAGCGTCATTAGGTGTGGCAGTGTCACATCCCCTTCCATCAATCTGATACAAGGAAGGAAACGTGACCAATCTACCGGGCTTATTGACAATCTCAGCCCCATTCAATTTGCTAAGAAATGCATGGATAAATAAAACTTGTGCATACCTATTCATACTCAACAAGCACAACGGAATTAAACACTATGTATGCACACAGTTTCATCATGCAATTAGCATGTAAACAACAGTCATTAATTAAGACATTGCAGAACGTGGAATTAACACAACTCAATTAATAAACACAGCGGAATAACCATATTGACACACACACAGACTGGAATGCATCAACATATTTCTTCCAGGCATAATGATGAAACAGTCATACAATAATAAATCTCATTCTCATGCTATGCACAGGCTTCATGCCAACTCGTTTGAGATAATCATTTCATTCAATTTATATGAATAATTAGACCTGTAGAACATAACACATAATGATCATAATTTAAACCACAGAGACTACTTATCTTTGAGATGAAGATGTCCAACAACTGGCTATGTGAGAGCAACATTCCATCCAACCATAGATCTCTATCCATCCTATATTATTTCAGCTGAGAGATCACCCTCGAGCTGGGCTGTGTATCCACTAAGGAGGAACTAGACAAGCTCACTCACAACCATGGGTTCACTCAAATAGTCATGCTAAGCCAACACACAGTTGGGTTTATCAAGCATGCAATAGGAAAAGGAGGAGGATGCTAATACAGTGAGCTCAATCACAGAGCTACAAACATATCAAGCTAAATTCAAGCCATCCAATCCTCTGTTCAAACATCCACACTTGGATTTCTCACCATTCTGTCAACAAATAACTCAATCCGGTCATTGGGTTTCTGGGCTATCAAAACTGGGTTTTCCAATGGATTTTGGGGTAGCTAATGCTCTCAATTTCTCCCCAAGGTTCATACCGATGGATCCCCCATTGGATTTCACTGTCCAATACCCATTCTGGGCGTTTATGGCTCTTCAAAACATGGGTTAATTCATAGTTGCGATTTCTGTTTTTTCTCACTACTGGGAATTCATTTTTTTTTTGGATGAAAAATGATGTTGGGTTTCCTCAACAATGGAATGGGAATGAGGAAGAAGAAACTCCCATGAGATAGAGTGACTTGTGGTACAAGAAAACAGAGCCCATACTCTACCATACACATTTCTGGGATTCCCATGCTCCATTGAAGCCATGGACTGATTTCTTCAACAACTTCCTTACAACAGAAATAAATGTCATCAAGGAAAGTCAAATGGGTTCTCACAATGACATTTGGAAACCTATGGCTCAATTCCACAATCCCCTCACTACTCCCTCGTGGATACACATGGCCCCTTCTCATTCGTTGCCTCCATAGCCAATTTTGGTATTTTATTGTATGATGTTTATTTACATCATTTTTACAATGTTCCATGGCTACATAGCACATGGGTAACATAATATCCAATGCTTTTCCTTTTAAATAAAATTCGAGCATCCACTAGCAGGGCCTTGGCCTTGATCTCCATGCTAGGAACACATACATCACATGTATACAATATTTGCATTAAAAGCTAATATATCATAAGGGTCAAAATGGGGTATTACAATCTCCTCCCCCTTAGAATAACACCATCTTCGTTGTTCCAAGACTTAGGAATACATATACAATTTACACATGTCCAAAATTTCAAAAACATTTTGTAGGTCTGCCCTGCATTCTATCCTTTACTTTGAACCTTCAAGACCAAGTCCTTTGGCCTCCATGAGCTGCTCCTACTAGTTCTTATCTTCCAGCTCATCCACAAGTTTGAGAACTTTATGGCTGCTACGCTTCTGATGTTCCTTTGTTGGGAAGTTGCGGAGGAAATGATGTCCTCCACATTTACAACATTTCATTGGTTGTTTCATCTTTACCTACTCAATCTCTTTTGAGTCTTCATGCCTGGAACATTTCTTAATGGACCGATTGGATGAATGCCTCTTCATTGATCCAATGTCTCCTCTACTACTGATTGCTTCCAGAATGCTTTTTACCTCCTTTTGCAGACGACTAGAGTCCTGCAAAACCTTGTGGTTCATCTCATTCTGCTGCTTTTGTAGCTTGAGTAGTCCTCCAAGATTTTCTTGGGTCTTGGAAATTGTTTGAAGAAGGCTTTCATCCAATTTCAACAGCCTATGGTCTACTGCCATGGTCACTGTGCATAGCTGGTTCTCACTTTGCTCACAAGCAACACTTGCTCGTAACAGCTGCAACCAATTGATTTCACTTCCCCACCTGTGAAATTCATCATGGCAATTTTTTGTTAGGCCAACCATAATACAAACATTTAAAATCAGTCAATTAATTGCCCAATTGACATGAGTAGTCAATGCTTTATCCATGAGACTTTCACACTTTCCATGCTCGCCCAACATATACATGAATTCCTTCATGTTCTTCCATTCATAGGAAATTCATTAATTCAACATTCATAATTTATTTCAAGCAAATAAACACACCCTACTTTCAGCCATGCATGCATTTGACAATTTTTTGTTTTTATAAATGCATCAATAAAAAGGAAAGAGAGAGCAGTAAGAGTTTTCTCTTCTTAGTCTTGTCCCATTCTGGAACCCACACCACCACTGTGGTTTTCATGCTCCTAGCCTCTTTCACTTCAATGTGAATGCTTGACCTGCCCTTCTTGGCTATGACACTTAGTGTCTATGGTTTATTCCAGACCTCTCAACCATGGAGTCCCTCCACATGTTTTGTCTACAACTCTTGGCTGCTAGGACCCACACAATATCACTAGCACCATCTTTCATTGCTGCTCAAGCTGAGCTTTTTAGGATAGTCACATGTCCACATGCATCCCTAGGATGCCTTCAAAGTCCTTGCTTCCAACAATACCTACACTCAAACATTGAATTAATTCACATGTTTAGTCTATTTTCATAGGATTTATCTTTAAACAAGAGTTTAGAAAATCATAACCAAATCATATACACATGTATATTCATAAGCAAGAAATTACAAGATAACCAAATACTTATCTGCATTGGATGTCTTCAATTTATTCCATAGGGTCCTTCTTTGCTTTACAAGCCTTGGAATCTCCTATGAACTTGGATGTTTGGCCAGCGCGCAGGCTGCTCCTCAACATCAATAATCTTGTATGTTTGGCCAGCACGCATGCTGCTCCACAACGTCAAATAGTATTGTATGTTTGGCCAGCACGCAGGCTACTCCACAACATCAAATAATCTTGTATGTTTGGCCAGCGCGCAGGCTGCTCCACAACATCAAATAATTATTTCCCAACCAGTCACTCTCTGGATTTACCAAGCAATTTATAGTTCTTTCAAGGTCCTTGCTTCTTGTAATGACCAAGGTTTTCAACAAAGAAACAATAACGCATCAGCTTAACTGTTACAAGACTTATACTTGAAATCTTTATTATTCCAAACAAGAAATAAATGAAATTGAATACTTATCTGTATCGTGCATTTTCTCTCTGGTCCACAGGTAACTGCTTTTACTTTATAAGCCTTGGGATCCTCTTGTGGACTCGGATGTTTGGCCAGCACGTAGGCTGCTCCAAAACATCAAATAATTAATTTCCTACCAGTACACCTTCACGCCGACTAGATTTACCAAGCATTTAGTGGTGCCCAACCAGTCCCATACCTGGTTGGCCCTCTCCATTGTCGATCCAGCACATCCGTCTGGGTCATCGGCCAATGGAAGGTAACTGTTCCACCGACCAATATAGGTCAAGGCTCTACTACTCTACCTTAGTCTTGCATCAACCTTTCACATGTATCACAATCCCTCAATGCACATAACAATTCTTCACCCACACAAGGGTGGCACTCCTTCTCTTGTGCAAGCCGACGGTTCCCTTTAGGAACTCTTTAGGTGACTTTCTTAACTGCAAGCTATCATGGCCCCATGATACCCACTCACACTACACAAATGTTACCACTGCTCGTACAGTCCTCTTGAGTACCCTTTTCTTCACTTTTTCCTTTGACGTGCAACACCAATTTGCATATGTATAAGCTGACAACACAAAATGGATAAGAAAGCTCATTAGTATTACTGCTCTAAAACTATAAACATATTTCATAACATTCACTATCCAACATTGAGACACCAGGAATGCGTCCATTCCCTTAGGGTGTAGTCAATATTGGCATCCCTAACATAACTCAGCACCAGAAAGGTGTGCACTCCTTACTGATGTGAATTATGTAGGTCCTAATCATACTTCAAGCAGTCTAAATAATATAAACAAATGGAATATGCTTTGCGTAGTAATTTTAACAATTAGAGACGCCCATATATATATATATATATATCAGTCAGGGTTTACTAACACGTATCCATTTCACAGATGTAATTTCTCTTCATTAATGAGGGCTCCTTCTATGAGTTGACAGTCCCTCGGTCTGCCATCCCAAATCCTTTTTATGTTACATAACCCTCATATGTCTTACTGACATAATATTTACCATCTCACTCATATTGTTTACCAATCATGTAGTGCAGATAAGACATTAATAATGTCTAATGGCGTTTCACCCGAAACCCATTTCCAAATCATGGAATCCCTTCCCATGAATTTTGGCTTCTGCAGGCCCTCTCTCTTGTCTTACTGCAATGTGTCTTCCTGGCACACTTATTAAATAGCCAAACATTCAGCAACATTTAACAATACAATTCAAATCTAATTGTTCCATAACCAATCAATGGCACTAATAATTAAATTCAATATGAATTTGCAACTTTGTCTACTACAGAAATTGATTTTCTTAGCCATAAGGCTATCCTCATATTGCTTGGCTCTTGTAAGTGGCACCATTATGTCTATTATGGATTTATGTTTGCTACCATACATGGACATCCACCTACAACATGTCCTCCTAACACAATTTTACATAAGCCAAACAGTGATTAGTAATTATAAGCAAATTCTCAAATCTGAAATCTACAAATCTGTTTTCCTACATAAATTAGATTTGCAACCATGAGATTATTATCATAAACTTAAATCAGACAATTTTTAGATTTGTTTCATGCATAAGTTAGAACCATGAGAACCTTCTCATAACCTTTGGCTTCTGCACATGGTAGATCCCGGTCTTTACTATGGACTTATCATTATTTCCATATGCCAGACTTTTCTACCTGAAATCTGAATTTCAATCATCCAAACACTTGTAAGTGTCCATGCATATAATATTTCATTGCTGCAACAGTCACTAAAGCATTTTTCAGAATTATAACATTCCATAATTCAAACACTTCCAGTTGTTAACATATCAATATCACCAAAACTCATTACTTCGCGTGCATCATTATCATACTAAAATTGCAAGGTACAGTCACATCATTTATGCAATCAACTTAAAGCTTTTAAATGCTCATTAATTGATAGCCACATCATTTATACAACTATGTCCTTCCAACAGAGCACTCTGGAAGCCTGTTAATCATGACTACCTTCATGCAATTCTTCCCCTGCATTCATAGCAGCTCATGAAATGATCTCAGAATTATCATTAATTCATCATTTCATCTATTCCTCAATTGTAATGAAACATATACATATATCACAATCATGCATGCACACAATACATCTCCTCAGGTGTAGCTACCCACATGCATGCATATTCACAACATTTACTCAAGTTTTTCATATGCATTCACTCAATGCTTAACTACAAGATTTATAAAATCTCTTAATGCGCATCCACTCAATGCCACCTTGCATTGTTTCATGAGTACTATGCATTCAATCATATTATGACTTAATCATGACTATCTCATATAACATGCATTACCATAATTAGGACCACCGGTCCTCACTTGCTTTGGTTGTTAAACTCACAATCGACATACTCAAATGACATGATATAATTTCATATGAATGCATTGAGATTTCTAAGTAATTATAGGGTGTAAGGATCATTGCCTTCACTTACCCACACCTTACCATACTTGGTAGGTTAGCATTCCCATTCGGGCACTCAATACCACATGCAAACCAAATCAACATAGCTCAAACATAGTCGAAGGGATCTTACCAAATCCTCTTTCAACATTCATGCAATTATGCATCAATAACCATTACCTGCATGGTTGTCATTAACATCACTTGATGTTACCTGATCGGTTGGCCTCTTACCAAGGCTACACAGTCCTTTTTCCAACCTCATGATCACAGATTTGTTGCACCATCCTTTCTTCATAAGGTTGTTGGCTTCATGCAACAATATCATCAACATCTTTAGCCATGCTTCTGTTGTCTTTGGTCCTACAACCAAACCAACACCAATAGTGATTATCAACCACAATATTTACCATTAGTGGTTCATTGCATATGTGAAATCTCACTACTTTTACCAATATGTAATGTCATATGCATGCAAAACATATACTCATGCACTGTGCAATGTTTATTAATATTTCAATCAATGCATCTTCATGCCACTCATCTAATCTCTTACATTCTCAGCATTCTTATGCCATAATTTTATGCACATAAAGCTTATAAAATATAAATGCGGTTAGCAACACAGGGGTTAAGGAATTCTCTCTTTCCAATCCCTCATATTTGCATGAACTTCATCTTCCACATCATGGTTCGATTTCATCATCTCTGCTACTTTCCAGCCATGCAATTCTATAACAGTCACTGGCATTTTTCTGCTCTAAATATATATGATGTATGATAACCTCCTTCAAATTTTGATTATGCAACACTGTTCCCTGCTGGATATGCTTTCCAATTCCTATCCACTTGCTCCATTTCAATATCGGGTGTGGAAACTGCATCACTTCAAAAATGACAACTTTCACCATAATTCTGCACATTTTTACACAGTTGTAAAATATCATGAACTGTCAACTTCAGCCACCTGTGGAAGAAAATCCATGAAGAGTCATGAAAAAATTTCAACCGAGCGAAGTTAGTCCATATAACAAGGAATACTCAGCAACTCACGGGTCTCTAATCCGATGCTCCATTAATCTTCTATAAAATTATGGGTTTGACTACTTCTCACTTTTGACATTTTTCCAAAATTTCAATTTTCGGGTTCTATACTTTTTTTTTATTATTATTATTTTTTATTTTTATTTTTATTTTTTATTTTTTATCCTACACCACACAGCCCGCAACCCGCAATCCCACAACCCATACTGCGGGGGCAGAAATGCTACTTTTCCAACCCGGGGCTACTCTATCCTGTAATCCCGCAACTCCGCAATTATGCAATTCTGGGTGCGGAAAGCCAAGTCATAGACAAGGAAATTTTAACCTTTCCGCAATCCTGTAACTTCGCGCTTCCGGGTGCGAAAAGCCAAGTCACGAATACGGGAATTTTTTTTTTTTTAACCTTTCCGCAGAAGAAGGGTCGGCCGCCCCTTCTTGTGATTAGTATTTCCTCTAATCACAATCCGTAGGAGAAGGGTCGCCCGCCCCTTCTGTCCTCTAATCATAATTAGCAGGAGAAGGGTCGCTCGCCCCTTCTGTCCTCCAATCACAATCCGTAGGAGAAGGGTCACCCTTTCCTTCTTTCCTCTAATCACAATCCGTTGGAGAAGGATCTCCCACCCCTTCTGTCCTCTAATCACAATTCGCAGGAGAAGGGTCGCCCACCCCTTCTATCCTCTAATCACAATCTGCAAGAGAAGGGTCGCCCGCCCCTTCTGGTGATTTCCTCTAATCACAATCCATAGGAGAAGGGTTGCCCGTCCCTTCTGGTGATTTCCTCTAATCACAATCCACAGGAGAAGGGTCGCCCGCCTCTTCTGGTGATTTCCTCTAATCACAATCTGTAGGAGAAGGGTCGCCCGCCCCTTCTGGTAATTTCATCTAATCACAATCCACAGGAGAAGGGTCGGTCACCCCTTCTGGTGATTAGTATTTTCTCTATCACGTCCCCTTCCATCAATCCATTCCATGGAAGGAAACATGACTAATCTTACGGGGCTCATAACTCCTTCGTCCCTTGGCGAAATGGGACGGGTTTGGTACCATTGGAAAACTCTTGAGGAGATCTATGCACCTGTGTGATCCTCTTCCATACCTGAGAAATCTGACCTTGCCAATTTTTCCAATAAAAAATGCTGCCCCAACTTCACCAATACTGTGTTAAAACATTCTGTCACTTGCCCAAGCAGCCTTAGTGCTACAAGCTAGGCTCTGATACCACTCTGTCACATCCCCTTCCATCAATCCGATGCAAGGAAGGAAACTTGACCAATCTACCGGGCTTATTGACAATCTTAGCCCCATTCAATTTGCTAAGAAATGCATAGATAAATAAAACTTGTGCATACCTATTCATACTCAACAAGCATAGTGGAATTAAACACTATGTATGCACACAGTTTCATCATGCAATCAGCATGTAAACAACAGTCATTAATTAAGACATTGCAGAATGTGGAATTAATACAACTCAATTAATAAACACACTGGAATAACCATATTGACACACACACGGACTGGAATGCATCAGCATATTTCTTCCAGGCAGAATGATGAAACAGTCATACAATAATCAATCTCATTCTCATGCTATGCACATGCTTCATGCCAACTCATTTGAGATAATCATTTCATTCAATTTACATGAATAATTAGACCTGTAGAACATAACACATAATGATCATAATTTAAATCACAGAGACTATTTATCTTTGAGATGAAGCTATCCAACAACTGGCTATGTGAGAGCAATGTTCCACCCAACCATAGATTTCTGTCCAGCCTGTATTTTTTCAGCTGAGAGATCACCCCTAAGCTGGGCTGTGTATCCACTAAGGAGGAACTAGACAGGCTCACTCACAGCCATGGGTTCACTCAAATAGTCATGCTAAGCCAAGACACAGTTGGGTTTATCAAGCATGCAACAGGAAAAGGAGGAGGATGCTAATCCAGTGAGCTCAACCACAGAGCTACAGACATCTCAAGCTAAATTCAAGCCATCCAATCCTCTGTTCAAACATCCACACTTGGATTTCTCACCATTCTGTCAACGAATAACTCAATCCCGTCACTGGGTTTCTGAGCTATCAAAACTAGGTTTTCCAATGGATTTTGGGGTAGCTAATTCTCTCAATTTCTCCCCAAGGTTCATACCAATGGATCCCCCATTGGATTTCATTTTCCAATACCCATTATGGGCGTTTATGGCTCTTCAAAACGTGGATTAATTCATAGTTGCGATTTCAGGTTTTTCTCACTGCTGGGAATTCGTTTTTTTTTTGTATGAAAAATAATGCTGGGTTTCCTCAACAATGGAATGGGAATGAGGAAGAAGTAACTCCCATGAGATAGAGTGACTTGTGGTACAAGAAAACAGATCCCATACTCCGCCATAAGAATTTATGGGCTGCCCATGCTCCATTGAAGCCATGGACTGATTTATTCAACAAATTCCTTACAACAGAAATAAATGTCATCAAGGAAAGTCAAATGGGTTCTCACAATGACATTTGGAAACCTATGGCTCAATCCCACAATCCCCTCACCACTCCCTAGTGGATACACATGGCCCCTTCTCATTCATTGCCTCCATAGCCAGTTTTGGTATTTTATTGCATGATGCTTATTTACATCATTTTACAATGTTCCATGGCTACATAGCACATGGGTAACATAATATCCAATGCTTTGCCTTTTAAATAAAATTCGAGCATCCACTAGTGGGGCCTTGGCCTTGATCTCCACGCTAGGAACACATACATCACATGTATACAATATTTGCATTAAAAGCTAATATATCCTAAGGGTCAAAATGGGGTATTACAAATCCCTCCCCCTTAGAATAACACCATCCTCGGTGTTCCAAGACTTAGGAATACATATACAATTTAAATATGTCCAAAATTTCAAAAACATTTTGTAGGTCTGCCCTGCATTCTATCCTTTACTTTGAACCTTCAGGACCAAGTCCTTTGGCCTCCACGAGCTGCTCCTACTAGTTCTGATCTTCTAGCTCATCCACAAGTTTGAGAACTTTATGGTTGCTACCCTTCTGATGTTCCTTTGTTGGGCAGTTGTGGAGGCAATGATGTCCTCCACATTTCCAACATTTCACTGGTTGTTTCATCTTTACCTGCTCAATCTCCTTTGAGTCTTCATGCCTGGAACGTTTCTTAATGGACCGATTGGATGAATGCCTCTTCATTGATCCACTGTCTCCTCTACTGCTGATTGCTTCCAGAATGCTTTTTACCTCCCTTTGCAGATGACTAGAGTCCTGCAAAACCTTGTGGTTAATCTCCTTCTGTTTCTTTTGTAGCTTGAGTAGTTGTGAAGCACCTACAACAATTAATTAATAAGAATATGCGAAATAGCAGAAATGATAAAACTCAGAATCACTTTTATATTGATCGCAAGCCACTTCGAGGGGGCAACCTCCTTTGAGCAAGCTCAATACAAATAACTTCACGGTGCCTTCATAAGCCTCAACACACACTTATATACTAAGTCTAGGCGCCAATACCATGGGTCAATACTATGTGTCAATACAAACCATGGGCTAAGTCTAGGCGCCAATACTATGAGTCAAAACCATGGGCCAATACAAACTATGGATCAACAAAACTATGGGTGACTTACAAAGCATATGCGCCAACAACAATAACACAAACTATGGATCAACAAATATTACGGGACGACTTACAAAGCATATGCGTCCAACAACAATATACTAACAAAGTAAAGACATGGGTTCCTAACATCCCCTCTCCCTTAGAAAAAGCTTTGTCCTCAAAGCTTTAGATGTGGAAATTGATGCAGAATCTAAAGGAGTGGGTCCCCTGTAGCATCCTCGGGTTGCATTCTGAGCCACTGGCGCCTTTGGAGTTTCAAGAATGATTGCGTGGAAGGCTGTAGACGAAAAAGAACCATATCAGCGATGTGAAAAGTGTGCTCAGAACGGTGCTGGTTGGCTTGTTGTTTCAGTCGAATTCTTGCCATGTGAAAATTGTCCTGCAGAATGAGAAGAAGCTGATCACGGTTTCAAAGAATTGAGTCAATTACCTGAACTGGGGAGCTGCTGAAGGTGTATGGAAGAAGAACTGGTGGTGCCTATCCAGAGACTGCTTCATATGGTGTCCTTTGATCTGTGGTACTATACCACTGGAGCGCTTCTAGGAAATCCATAGAAATAGTTGTCCAAATATGTGGAGGGATGGGCAAGGGTTCGAGCAGTCCCGAAAGGAGGGTCGTTTCACCCTTGTTGACCTGGAAAGTATCACAGTAAACCACCATCCGTTGAATTGTCCTTTTGAGTCCCTGCCAAAAGAAGTTACATTGTTCCTGGTCATACGTTTTGAGGAACTTAGAGTGCCCTACTGATGAAAAAGCATGGAGTTCATAGAAGAGATAGCCCCGTTGAACAAATTGCAACCAAATTGGAACAAGCAAAGAAATAGCTGTAAAAGAAACTGGGTCATCAAATGTGCAAGGAGGAGCATCTTCCACCATATTGTCCTTACCCTTCTGGTAAGTGGTCGCATAGTCATAACCCATGAGTTGGATAACCCATTTCAGGTGTGCTGGGGAGGAGACTCGTTGTTCCAGGAAAGTTTCCAGACTCTGGAGATCAGTCTTGATGCAGAAATAATTCCCCAATAGGGATGGCTGCCACTTCTGTACTATATGAAAAATATCCATCATGTCCTGCTGAGATGTAGATGCGGCTAAATGCTTACCGGAAAGGTCTCGTGAAGGCGGCTAGCCCACTGGTGCAACAAAGACACCTGCATATCTATCCAAGGAAGTAGTGGAGACCATTGGTGGGTGCATATGAAGGGAATGGAGATGAGCAATGACACCATGTGAATTCTTCTTAAGGATCTTTTCCAAGCGATGTGAACTGATGATGCAGAGAGACCCTGGTTGTAAGCCCATAATTTTGTGTTGTGTCCCATTGGCTGAAAACTGCATCCAAAGTTCAGCAAAATCCCTTAAGATGGGGCCAAGTGTGTGTAACCATTGAACGCCCAAAACCACATCACATCCGCCTAAGGACAAGACAAACATGTCAGAGCATAGGTTATAATCTTCCATAGAGATACGCACATTGTGACACTTCCCCTTGCAAGGTAAGGTGCCCCTATTGGCAACCATGACTTCAAAGTTGGAGCAAGGATGGACAAAACAATCATCTTGTTTGGCAATCCGAGGGTCAATGAAGTTATGAGTGCTACCAGAATCAATGAGTATGGTAAGAGGGAGCTTCTTGAAGTATCCCCTAAGTCGCATTGTTTGTGGGGTGGTGACGCCGGTTACAGCATGGAGAGAGATCTCGGGTGGGTCGTCCTGAGATGGGGTGTCAACAGGCGGGTGTTGAATGTCGACCTGATCATCTACTGTATCTGGAGCTTCTTCATCAAGTTCTGAGGCAGGCGGAGAATACACATCCAAGAGATAGAGCTTTTGTTGAACACATCTATGTCCCCGAGTGAATTTCTCATCACAATTATAACAAAGCCCTTTTTCTCGGCATGCCTGCATCTCTGTTTAAGACAAATGCTTGATAGGAGTTGGTTGAGGAGCAGGTGTGATGGTAGGTCGTGGGAACCCATATTTCTGAAGGGAACAAAGGTGGGTTTGGAGCGTTGCTGAGCTGCGATCTTGTCCTCTGGAAACTTAGCCAACCCTAGGACTTCCATTATTGTGTTGGGACAGAACATTTTGACTTATGAGTGGATTTCATCCTTGAGACCACTGATAAAACAACTCCTGTAGAATTCATCAGACAATCCTTATGTGTGATTGGCCAGTTTCTCAAATTCTATCTGATACTCTCTCACTGTGCCAATTTGGTGAAGTTTAGTGAGTGCTCCTGTGAAGTCATCAAAAGCACTAGGACCAAATCGTGGCAAAAGGAGTTCGCAAAAATCTGTCCAGTTTGGTTCGGGATGAGCTTTGATGTACCAACGGTACCATTGAAGGGATTTTTGTTCCAAATGAAAGGATGCAAGTGGAACTTTCTGGACATCAAAAGTATTATGCAGACTGAAATATTGTTCTGCTTGGTATATCCATCCAGTTGGATCAGTACCATTGAAGCGAGGAAAATCAAGCTTCGGTCCACGAAAATTGTTGGAAGAAGAGAACCCGGTGGCTGCAAAAGATTCTGGCTGTTGGGTATTGTTCATGGCTGAATGCTGAAGGTGGAGGCTGAGAAATTTTTCATCCAGATCTTGGAGTTTGGTTTGGATGGCTGCAAGTTCTTCCTCCATGGTGTTTGCTCCTGCACAGGTGACAACCACAACCAAGAGTTTTTTTTTTTGGAAATTGATAAAAAAACACAAACAAAATCTTCTTTAGTAAAGGAAGATTTGGATTTGGGAAAAACTCGGATGGGTAATTGGGGTATGACTAGGTTTTGGACACTTTCTGATGGACAGGGAAGCAAAAAATGGGGATTTCAGGAGAGGTGAAAGAATGAGAAAATTTGGCAGAGAGGGACAAAGAAGCAGAATTAGGAAAGGAACTCTGTGGTAAAATTTGAAGGTGAGTGGGTGAAATCCGAGGAAGTTATGGCAAACCCTAAAAATAGAAAAATGTGGGATTTCGGGCTTTGGGAAGTGGAATTGGGGATAGGGTCCTCAGGAATGAAATATGAAGAATGGGATTACAGGGGTTCCCCGAAAGTTTCAAGGGAAACGGAGTCAAAACAAAGGAGATATGGAGACAAGGAGATATTATTATTATTATTATTATTATTTATTTGTATTTATTTATTTGTATTATTATTTTTCCAGTATGGAGCGGCTACAGGTCGGAAGGGATTTGAAACAGATAGATCTGCAATGGCCCGAAAGTGAGCGGAAACAGAGGGATCTGAAATGGCGCCGAATGGATTGAAAACGGCTGGATCTGGAACGAATTTCAGAATATATCTGAAACAGCTAGATCTGGAGTGGAAGTGATCGACAACCGTTCAGCTGAAAATAGATATGGACCCTAGGTATGTACGGCTTCCTAACAGTTCAGGTGTTTCACTCGGCCACCAATGCTGTCTGACGGCTTGCGTATTGGGGCAGTACCCCTCACTCCACAGATCAGGTAAAACTGATAACCACTTTTCCACAAACGACAGCTCTTGGTTTACCTCACAGGTGGGAACTAGTCAATCAGGTAGGGGTCATTGCCCTTTTTGCTGACAGGTCTTCTCAATGGGCCAGCTACTTTGGGGTTCCTGTGGTACTCCTCACAATGAGTTTTAGGGTTTATGCCCAAGTACTTCCCACAGTTAAGTGGATAGGGATTATTCCCAAATCCAAAGCTGAAACAGATGCGAAAAAAAATTTGGCAGAAATTCCACCCAACAAGCCCAAGAAAGTGCTCTGATACCAGATGTGAAGCACCTGCAACAATTAATTAATAAGAATATGCAAAATAGCAGAAATGATAGAACTCAGAATCACTTTTATATTGATCGCAGGCCACTTCAAGGGGGAAACCTCCTTTGAGAAAGCTCAATACAAATAACTTCACGGTGCCTTCATAGGCCTCAACACACACTTATATACTAAGTCTAGGCGCCAATACCATGGGTCAATACTATGTGTCAATACAAACCATGGGCTAAGTCTAGGCACCAATACTATGAGTCAAAACCATGGGCCAGTACAAACGATGGATCAAAAAAACTATGGGCGACTTACAAAGCATATGCGCCAACAACAATAACACAAACTATGGATCAACAAATACTACGGGACAACTTACAAAGCATATGCATCCAACAAAAATATACTAACAAAGTAAAGACATGGGTTCCTAACAGTAGTCCTTCAAGATTTTCTTGGGTCTCGAAAATTGTTTGAATAAGGATTTCAGCCAATTTCAACATCCTATGGTCTGCTGCCATGGTCACTGTGCATAGCTGGTTCTCACTTTGCTCACAAGCAACACTTGCTCGTAATAGATGCAACCAATTGATTTCACTTCCCCACCTGTGAAATTCATCATGGAAATTTTCTGTTAGGTCAACCATAATACAAACATTTAAAATCAGTCAATTAATTTCCCAATTGACATGAGTAGTCCATGCTTTATCCATGATACTTTCACACTTTCCATGCTCACCCAACATACACATGAATTCCTTCATGTTTATCCATTCACAGGAAATTCATTAATTCAACATTCACAATTTATTTCAAGCAAATAAACACACTCTACTTTCAGCCATGCATGCATTCAACAATTTTTCTGTTTTTATAAATGCATCAATAAAAAGGAAAGGGAGAGTAGTAAGAGTTTTCTCCTCTTAGTCTTGTTCCATTTTGGAACCCCCACCACCACTGTGGTTTTCATGCTCCTAGCCTCTTTCACTTCAACGTGAATGCTTGACCTACCCTTCTTGGCTATGACACTTAGTGGAAAACCCCACTTTGAATATTGGATGACTTTTGTTTCCGCATATTCCTCCAGATTCACCTGCCTCTCATCCCTCGCGGGATGAAGAAGCACAAATTTCCACTTCACAAGACTTACCTCTCGTCGCACCAGGAGAGCCTGGATCGTTGGAATGGATAAATCAACCCCAGGATGACCCCACAGCAGCTGTTGGTCCTTCAGTAGCTTATTGGACATCTTCTACCGGTCACCCAGTGGCCGATTTTTCCGTTGCACCCCCACCCAGTCAGGCTAGTCCCGACGACCGCTTGACACCTTATCGCGAGCAATTGGCTTGTTTACGTGCCATGGGTGAGGAGTTTCAAAGTCAGAACTTTCAAATAATATTCGACGATCGACTGATCCCAGGTCGCTCTTTATATTTCAAGTCACCGGAATCATCCAGGCAACACGTGACCACTACTGGAACTTGTCAACCATCCATCCCTGCACATGTACCTCCTAGACAGTAGACCAGTTTGGTACTTCCTACTACCCAACCTGTTGAACAGCAACAGTCCAACACACCGGTGACCATCACGATTACGTTACCTGCTCCTCCCCCACCCCAAACATCGCGGGGAGGATACTCTTTACCCCCTACCTTTTTTATAGATAACATCAAAACTACGGCGGATAATCAACAACCAGTGTTGGGTCAACCCTTAACTGGTGGTCAACAAGTTGTTGCTGGGGGGAAACCCCCGTCTCTAAACCATAATACCGCAGTCGGAGTTCCTATTGGTCCTTCCATTGGAACTTCCCTACCTCCTGTGCGTTCCACTTCGGGACAATCCCATGTTGGGGGACCATATAACATAATCCAACCTCCATCGAGTCAAGCATATCCAGGTCATTTTAACCCTATGACAGGTCAACATAATCCCGGAAACGCACTCTACGGGGTACCATACCCGGGTAATCCTTACACTCTTTGGGGATAGCAAAATGTTTTACAACATGAACCCCCACTCATAGTCCCTCAACTCTCTCCACCCACATTTGGTCCACCCCCACCTCCCGTTGGAGGTGGTGGGCCCCCACATAATTCTGGAGGAGGTGGACCCCTACCTTCTAGAAATGGTCCACCTCATTCTGGTCATCATGACCCACCACCCCTGGAGGCAGTGGTGGTGGACCTTCCCACCCTAGAGGTGGTGGTGGAGGACCATCCTATCCTGGCGGAGGAGGTGGAGGGCCATAATATCCTGGTGGCAGTGGTGGCAGACCACCACCCTACTATGGTGGAGGCGGTGGAGGAGGTCCTTCCCATCTGGAAGCGGCAGTGGTCGACCACCACCTCCTCCTAGCGGAGGTGGTGGAGGCCCATCCTATTCTGGCAACGGTGGTGGACCACCACCTCCTCCTAGCAGAGGAAGTGGAGGCCCATCCTACCTTGGCTGTGGTAGCGGACCACCACCATTTGGAGGCGGCCCACACCCTCCCGGCGGTGGAGGCAGGCCACCACCTTATGGTCATGGTCCACCTTATGATGGTAATGGACCACCTTACTATGGCAGAGGACCTCCATTTGGTCTGGGCGACATACCCCTACGACCAGTTTCCTCCTGGTACACCTTATGGTAAATCAATACAAGGTCCTTATACGCCTTATCCGTACTATCAATACTCGCAGCCTAATCCACAGCTGCCCTTTTTGGCTACTTTGGACCTACCTGACCTGTCTCGTTTGACCAATGACCCCATTTACCACGGAACTAATTGGCCACCTATTCCGGTGAAACTTCCATCTGATATCCCAAAATTTGATGGCAAGCCGAGTGAGGATCCTAAAAATCACGTGATGACATACCATTTATGGTGTTCATCTAATTCCCTGATGGACGATTCAATCCGTCTTAGATTGTTTCAAAGGACTCTTACCAGTTCGACTGCCAAGTGGTATATTGAACTACCACCGCATTCTTTTCCCGATTTTGGTTCTCTTGCTATGAACTTTTTTACTCACTTCTAGATGCTTATACGGTACGAAACTGGTACAGAGCTTTTAACCTCGCCTTGTCAAAATACCGCCACTCACATATCGGATCATATACATGAGTGGCGAAGGAGACGACGTCTCATCAAGGCTCCTATTCCAGATCAACTCCTATCAGACTGGTTTACGAAGTCTCTTCAACCCACCATAGCACGAGATGTTTCCATGGGCAGTGCTGTCACTGAAGAACAAGCCATCGCACGTGCCTATTTGCTAGACTTAGTCTATGTTCAGTCCGACACATTGTTTGATATCCTTCCTGACGCACCCCGCAATGCTTATGACCCCGCGAAACCACCCAAGGGACCCCAAACTGATGGCATCATTGGACCCCTTACCACCCAGCCTTCTTCTCAAACTGTTGGTTCGTCGAACCCTCAAGGTTCTTCCCCATAACCAACACAGGCTGGTCATGGCACCACCAAATCACCCACTCCTACTGTCACAGAAGAAGTGAATTCTGTTTCATCAGCTTCACCTCAAAATTCTAGTGGTAAGAAGAAGAACAAGGGGAAACCTAAGAATTCTTCCACCCAACAGGAACAAAGAAACACCCCTGATGGTACCAAACAGAGAAGGAAGTTAAAGTATCATTGTCTACTATGCGGTGATGACCATTTCTCTAAAGAGTGCCCCCATAGAGATGAAGTTTAGAAGTTTCTTAAGGGAAAACCCACACCCGCAATTCTCAATGATCCTTTCCCTGCTCAAAATCAGCAGTCGATCGCTCACACTTCTTCTTCCTAAGGAGAAGCACCCAACACTACACATGTTCTCATGGTGCGTAACGAGACCATCAACTTGAACACCCATTCTCGTTCGTATGACTCTGTTCTAGCTAAGGAACCTATTTGAAGTAATACTGAAAAAGATTCCACTTCGATGCTTGAAGTCACCGTACCAACTGCTCCTCTCACCATAGAGAAGCCCTCTCTAGAGTCAGTATTGCGTCCACCCAAGAGCATGATTAGAAAATCGGTTTCCAATCCTAACGCTCGGGCTACTCAAAACTACAACATTGTAGAGGACCTAGTGCAAGCTCCTTGCGCTATGTCGATGCTAGAAGTTTTGCAAAACTGTCCTAATCAGCGCAAAATTCTCCTCGCTGCCATCGGTGCAGTTGACCTAGATTCATCAAATACCATTATGTTCCGGCTAGAATACTTCAAACCGAGGCTCTCCCATCAACTGGCATTTCAAGTTGCCACAAAAATCGCTGGGAAGAAAATCCATTGTTTTGTTTTGGATGAGGGCGCCTCCACTTCAGTCATGTCGATCTCATGTTGGAGATCCATGGGCTCTCCCGAGTTGAACCATTCTCCTACCACTTTGAGAGCATTTGACGGGCGTGGCTTTCAACCTCATGGGCTTGTTACAAGCTTTACCTGTTGAGTTGGGGGGCAAGACCACAACCATTAATGTGAAAGTAGTCACTTTCCCATTATATTACAACATTCTTCTTGGTCGTAATTGGTTTTACGCCATGACGATGGTTGCCTCATCAGTCTTCCGCATAGTGAAATTCTCCCATCAAGGCCGAATTGTCACAATTGACCAACTGTATTTCTGCGCACCTGACACCACTTCTCACCCAGGCGATAACGTTCCTTCCATTGGACAAGCTTCACAAAAGTATGAGAGTGTGGGGGTTGGACTCCTTAAGGATTCATCCCTTATGGGCATTTTTCCTACTCCAGATCCCCCCAACCATGTTGCCACAGTGAACATGATATCCTCGCAGACTTCTTTCATCCCCAACTCCACTGATTCATGGCTTGTACTTGATGAAGCCACCACACACCTGATTGGAGACATTATTCCTTTGTCACCCGTCGAACTTACGTACGAGGCTATCTAGTCAGCCCCGGAGGATCACTTAGTCATGACCTCCACCTCTATTTCTCTGCAGCGGACATCATCCAATGCCTTCCTACGGACTTTTCATTCTGATGAGTCCATTATGGAAATCATGAGTGCGGATGATCCTCCGTGGGAAGACCTCCATCATCATTCCTCTTCCCTTTCCATTTTGGGTACTGTAGAGAACAACATTCGCACCATCTCTACACCAGATGTCCTTTCTGGCTCTCAGTGTTTGATACTCGTGTTTCAAACGAATTCTGAAGGAAACTTAGCCAACATTGAGCCTACCACTTTGATCGACATCTCGGTTAAACCTGGTGTAGTGGAACACATTTAGTTAGGCCAGAAGTGCTCCCCTGAAGAAGTCATTACTACTACGACCTTATTCAAGCGATTTCGAGACGTATTCACTTGGACCTACGAGGAGAAGCCTAAGATAGACCCCTCCATTGTTTTGCACAAGATCAAAACCTATCTCGACATCAAACCTGTCTGCCAAAAGTTGAGACTAGTACACCCCCGGAAGACTGTGGCAATCAAGGCAAAAATTGAGAAACTCTTGAAGGCTGGCTTCATTTACCCTATCCCATTGATAAAGTGGGTCTCTAATGTCGTCCCTATTACTAAAAAACAGGGTACTATTCGCGTTTGTGTCAATTATCGGGATCTCAACAAAGCTTGTCCCAAGGACAACTACCCGACTCCCTTTATTGACCATATTATTGACAATTATGCCAGAAGCGTCATCTTTTCATTTATGGATGGATTTTCTGGGTACAACCAGATTGAGATTCACCCCGCCGACCAACACAAGACTGCTTTCATCTGTCCTTAGGGAATGTTTGCATATCATAAACTTCTGTTTGGCCTTAAAAACGTTGGTGCCACATTCCAGTGGGCCATGTTGTACGCTTTCCATGATGTGAAGGACTTTGTGGACCCTTTATTGGACGATCTCCCTGCCCATTCAAAGTAGCATGAGTTCCACTTTGATCATCTGACGGCTGTTTTCCTTAGATGCAGGCGGTACAATATCTGTCTGAATCCTCATAAGTGTATTTTTTGTGTCGAATATAGACGCCTCCTAGGGTTTATTATCTCAAAAGATGGGATCCGCATTGATCCCTCGAAGGTGGAAGCCATCGTCGCTCTTCCACCTCCAACTAATATTACAAAAATTCAGAGTCTGCAAGGACAAGCAACTTATTTACGACATTTCATTTGTAATTTCACACTAAAGATGCAGGGTTACATGAGATTGATGAAGAAAGATGTCCCGTTCATTTGGGACGACCGCGCTCAAAAATATTTTGATAGTTTGAAGCATGCCATCACGCATGCCCCCGTGCTCCAACCGTTGAATTACTATCGAGATTACATTCTATATCTCGCTGCTTCCAACACCACTATCGCCATGGTTTTGGTTTAGGAAGAACAGGACGCCCAGGAACATGTGATATATTATTCCAGCAAAGGTTTCATTGACACTAAAACCAAGTATTCACATCTTGAAAAACTCGCTCTCGCGGCCATCGTAGCCGTGCAGAAGTTCCGACACTACATTTTTCTCCACACCACCACAATCATTGTTGAGTTCGAACCCCATGTACCACGTTCTGACATGTCAGGTGCTTGAGGGAAAGTATTCATGCTGGATCGTGATGCTGCAAGAATTTGATCTTCTTTTCGAAAATGCCAAATCTAAAATGTCATTGGTGTTTGCCGAGGTCATTTGCGACCTCCCCCGTACTAATGAAGAGTCTGAGCCCAATGAATCCTTTCCGAACGAGTCATTGTTTCTTATTAGTATGTCTGACCCATGGTATGGAGATATTACATTGTATCTTCAAACCCAACGTTTCAGTCCTCAACTGTCTCGTGACAACCATCGTCGCATACACCACCATGCAAAGTATTACTTAATCATCAGTGATACCTTGTACCATGGTGGTGTCGATTCCATTCTCCGATGCTGTCTCACTCATGATGAGGATGAACACGTTCTAAATGACTATCACACTGGGGCATGTGGCGGTCACCTCTCTGGGATGGCTACAGCCCAGAATATTTTGCATGCAGGATATTATTGGACTACTATCTTCAAAGATTGTATTGAGGCCGTCAAAAAATGTCCTCCATGTCAACACTTTCATACGAAAAAGCGCACCCACCCCACCTCGTTACACCTAGTTATTGTCGTTGGCCCCTTCGCTAAATGGGGCATAGATTTCATGCATTGTAATCCTACCTCGGCCGAGGGGCATAGTTACGTCATTGTAGCTGTGGACTACTTTACAAAGTGGGTTGAGGCAATGCCTACATACATGAATGATGGAAAGACCGCCGCACTCTTCATGTTCAATCATGTAATAGCATTGGAGTTCCTCAAGTGATAGTCACCGACCATGGTTCTCACTTTATGAACAACATGGTGGACGAGTTGAGCGATAGATTGGGTTTTTTCCATGAAAACTCAACACCATACTACCCACAGTCGAATGGACAAGTCGAGGCCATCAAAAAGGTCTTGAAAACTATGGTCCAAAGAATGGTAGGTATGCATAAGTCCAACTGGCATAATATGCTCTTCTCTGCACTTTGGGCTTATAGGACTTCCGTTAAAACCACCACTGGATTTATTCCTTTCCAACTAGTGTATGGATTGGAGGTAGTCCTCCCTATAGAGTGTGAGATTCCGTCTCTCAAGCTCGCCATCGAACTTCTACCAAACACTACTGCCGAGGAAAAACGTTTCCTCTACCTAGCTAAACTCGATGAAACTCGCCGAGATACCGCTCTTGCCAACGAGGCTCATAAGAAACGCATCAAAGCGCAGTACGAAAAGTCGATAGAACCCCGCGCTTACAGCGAAGGAGATTTGGTCCTTACATACGACCAAAAACATGATAAGCCGGGGGCAGGCAAGTTTGAGTCCATGTGGCATGGACCTTACATAGTAAAACGCGTTTTAAAGAAGGGAGCTTATGAGCTTGAAGACTATGACGGGATATCTTTGGGTAAGCCCTGCAACGGGCTCTACCTGAAGAGGTACTATGCTTGAGTCTTTCATGCAGAAGTACTTTTGTATATACTGTACATGAGGTGCATGTGTGTTTTCTGTGTGGTGTGACGCTTTGATTTCTTACGTGTTTAGGCCTTGTCTCGTTTCTTATAACATATTATGTCTGCATGTGCAGATGGAAACTTGTTTCAGATTCACGTACGACGCCAATCGACATACTTGCAACCTTGCTTCGGCAGCCTGGGTTCTCTATTCACCTACAGGAGAGCTTATCAGCTCAAGGGGATTTGTCTAGGTTTCACAACCAACAATGCCGCAGAATATCAAGCAATCATTGGAACCCTAATTGACGCCATTTCTTGGGTATGGACCACATTGTAATCCATTTGGACTCTCAACTAGTGGTCTCTCATCTTAACCGAGTTTACGCCATCCGCAACCCCTTTTTACTCCGTCTATATCAACGAGTCCGTCTTCTGGAAAGGTCCTTCGAGTCCATTCAGTACCTGCATATTCCACGAGATGTTAACACAGTTTTCGACTCTATGGCCAACTTCATCTTAGATTGGTACATTGCACACACATAAGCATATCCATGAACTGTTAAAAGTAGACATAACATGTAATTAATTCATTTAATAAGAAAACACATAAGAGAGACCACATCATTCACTCGTTTGAAACACATAATGTATAAATTGCCGGAATGTCTATATATATATATATATCTCAAAATATAGTGCTGGTACAAAAGTCTGAAGCACGACGGCTTTCGGTGAGTCTCTACAAAATATGAAGCCTCGTAGCTTTTAGTAGTACAAAAAATATGAGGCCTTTAAGCTCTCAGTACACACACAATAACAAAATATGGCCTATCTCCTAGCCCGTACAGCCCTAGGAGGTCTAGTAGCTCTAGCTTGCTGAGTCTGGAAACAGTCGACTTCTCTCGCAACTCTGCGAAGCAGCGCGTTGAAGCGCACAGTAGCTCCAACCGTGTGCGCCTGCATGGGCCGCGGAACCTCATCTACCGTCGGCTCAGGAAAGTCTAGTGTCAACCCACTCAGGTTGGCATAGACTCTATCCATCTCGACGATGGCAGCATGCACATCCGGACCCATAATTGATCCCTCTCCTCTCTCTCTCCTAGCAAGAAGAGAGGTCCCCACTGGCCATACAGGCCCCACATCTGCACACACATGTTGTTTTCTTGTCAGCACTATATCAAAAAAAAAAATCATAAATGCACAAAACTTTAAAAAGTACAAGGGTCACTTGTTCTTACCGAGGTCTCCCCATGCTGCTCCCTTTGGCAGCGGCAAGTCTAGGTCATCTCTAAAGTCTGTACCATTGTATGGGATGTTGATGTATATGTAACTTCCGAATGTATTTCACCTATGTATTTCATATATGTATTTTGTACTCCTATAGAGATGGTATTATTCCTTTATACGGAAGTGTTTGTATTCCTATAGAGATGTTATTATTCCTCTATACGGAAGTGTCGTCATTTATATTGTAAGTGTCGTAACTTATACTTGATGGGTTATTAGACCACCTTGTTGGGGTCGGCCCTATATAAGTCATGTGGGTCAAACGGTTATTAGACCACCCTATTGGGGGTCCTCCATGTGGGTCAAAGGGTTATTAGACCACCTTATTGGGGGTCCCCCATGTGGGTCAAAGGGTTATTAGACCACCTTGGTGGGGGTCGGTCCATTCAGCATTATGTTAAGTGGTTAAGTTGAGGCCGACCTAGTTGAGTAAAGGTCAAGTCAAGTTAGTGTATAAACAGAGAGTGTGTCTCTCTCATTTTACACTTTCTATTCTCTCACTCACACTTGGGAGAGTGGCGCACTTGTGGAGGAGGAGGCTCTGCTGCTAGGAGAAGACTATCTCTTGTATTCTGGTTGTATCATTGCTCTATCTATCTCTGAGGAAGTTATTGGGGTTTTTCACCTTTATGGTTTTCCCCAAGTAAACTCTGTGTCTCTTGTGTGCTTGCATTATTGTATCCATGATTGATATGTTGTAGATTTGTTGTACATGTTGTTCTCTCAGTTAATATCCTAGATTAGATTGAAGTAAATTCTGAAAATTTAACATGGTATCAGAGCTATCCTGAAAGAAGGCATGATATGGCACGTATGATACTTGTTGCACTTACGATGCTAGGGCTTGATATAGCAAAAACCAGTCATCGTAGCACTTTCGCTATAAATATGTTTTGGAAAATTTTTTGGATCTGAAACTTTTACAGGTCGAAGATCAGATCCCCATGTACCTTGTGCCCAAAGGAAAACCTCTAATTCGTTGTAATATGTGATTTATGATCTGTACAATATAGGGTTTCTGCCTCTTCCAGATCTGAGTCAAAATCAGGTGACCTTGGGAAAAAGGTCATAACTTGGGATAGGAAGCTCCAAATGAAATTTCGTAAAATGTGACAGGTAGTACACAGACTTTAATATCTTAGGAAAATGTTTCAGAGGCCAAAGTTGAACCAGTGACACGTGGCACGCCGTACAATTTTGCTCTCCTGTATTATCCCATAAATAGGTCACGTTGCGACACTTGGCATAACTCTCTCTCAGAGAATCCAATTGACGTCAGACCTATCGATATGGAAAGATAACAGTTCAAGCTATCTCAAGAAAAAATTTCAAAGGTCGAATTGAACCAGTGACACGTGTAATGTCGTACAAGTTCGCTCTCCTGTATTATCCCATAAACAGGTCACATTGCGGCACTTGGCATAACCCTCTCTCAGAGAATCCAATTGATGTAAGACCTATTGGGATGGAAATATAACAGGTCGGGATATCTCAGGAAAAATTTTCAGACCCTTTGGATCAAAAAGTTTGGAGTTACACCAGAAACAATTAGGTACATATTTATGTCAAATCAGAATTATTTTGAGCACCTTCATTCATGGCTTCCGGAATGTAGGGCTTTGGAGAAAGTTGGAATTTTTGTAATTGGAGACCATGACTGAATGATACTCTGCAAAATCAAAATTTAGAGACCAAGATCATAATTTTTGGTTGGGAAGAAGGCCGGGCTTAATCAGACCCTAGTTCGGGACTTTGATCAGAAAAGTGGAAAATTAGGGCTTATGCAAAAATGGGAATTTTTGAAATCTGTGACCACGGCTGGAAGCTCCTCATAAAAATAGAAGCTTAGAGATTTGGATCAAACATTTTGATTGGGCAGAAGAGTGGGCTTCATCAAACCCTAGTTAGAGGTCACGTCCAGTGAATCCGAAAGTTTCAAAGGAAAAATTGAGTAGTGAAACTTTGCAGTTTTCAAATTCTGAATATACCAGCTTGATCAACTCATCAAGGCGCATATTTCTATCCTTTCGGAAGTTTGAAATTCAAAGTTTGAATTTATGGGGTTTCTCTGACAAACCCTATTACAACTCTAGATCCAATTCCTGCAAATCAAGTGGATTGGGTTAATCCTAGAAGATGATGGATTGGTCGCCTGCATAAGTGAAGAAGTTCTTGTCTCAGAGGGAGATGAGGCTAAGTCCTTCCATAAGAAGATTACAAGCAATATTGACACGTATGGCTTACAGGTATGTTTCATGGTTAATTTTATCATATGTTTATCATTACAGTACAATCTTGATTAATTACTAGACTTGTCGTATCACCTTAATAGAAGATGTTCATTGATTAAGGTTTTGACAGTTATGAATGTACTAATGCATTGTGATGTTGTATGAGGTTTATGTTGTTCGCTAACATAAAAGGTACACCAAGAAAGACAAATCATATTCTACTTCAAGAACATATGATCATGGTGGCATGAAGACAAAGATTCATCCATTGTCATGGATCACATAGAAGATCTACTTACGAGGTATGTATAACTTGGTTCTACAATGGTTAACTTATGAGACATGCAGGTTACTAGCACAAGTCACTGAAGAGAACCCGTAGACATTATGCGGGTATGTTAGACATAACTAGCTAGCATGCTAATCCAGGTATGTTTTTCCTATATCAAGCTATAATCCTACCTTGTGTTAGGATCTTATACTGTTTCGTTGTTGATAATGATTATTCATGAAGTCATAGGTTTGAATAGTCATGGTTGTATGCATATTATGTTTCTTACCATAATTGATGATATGACTAACCAGAAGAATCATGAAGGTATAGGTTTGAGTAATCACGGGTTTTATGCATATTATATCTCTTATCTTGATTGATGATTTAACTAACCAGAAGAGTTCTATGATCAAATAAGAATATGCATGAGTAAAAGAAGACTTCCCTGAAACCTTGAATACTAATGCTTATTATTTCTGTTTGAAATGATCATGACTATACATGCTTAAGATTATTGTGTTTTGATAGTATTAAGATTATACTAATAAATGTGTGATTATGTATGAGTCCTCAAGGATAACAAAATGATGATACTAACAAGCATGCATAGGGATCGAGAATGAATATAAGTTCAAGAATAGGTAATCCAGGAAGCAAAGATCAAGAGGGAGCACACTCCAGTAGTTTCTGGAAGGATGCAGATATTCAAAGGGAGTTGACCACTTCTCAAAATCTACATCAGAATGGAGTTGCAGAAAAAGAAGCAAAGACTGAGAGGGAGTCAACCCAACAATCAAACAAATATAAGTATTTTTATTATCATTTCTTGCATATTTGTTTGTTTAAATAAAATTGTTCAATGATGTATATGCTCATGTTCCTAGACTTAGGATATGTATTGTGCATATTAGAATGATTGCATTAATGAGCGGTATACTACTAATATGCATGTGATGGGTAAGTGGCCTATGACACTGTACAACATTCCATTGCCAATTATCTAGAATGAAACCTCTTTGTTGACATGTTGGGAGTAGTGCAAACTCTTAACAATGTTCTGGTAGAGACTGGAAGGCATCTAGAAAGTTGTGGAACATGGATGAATGTTGTATTGAAGCATTGGCTAAGATAATTGCATGATTGTATGACATATTTCTTTATGTGTAAGAATTTGTCTGAAAATTATGAGATGTTTCTAATCATGCAATTTAACTTGTTTTGTAGGAAAGACCGTATACCTTCACCTACAAAAGAAGGACTACAACATTTGTTCAAGCAACAAAATTATCTATTGAAGATACTGAAGTTCCAAGGATATGGGAAGAATGCCATGATCCGTCGATCATGAAGAACAATGTTTGGGATGCGGTCCCAAGAGCTGAAGGGAATTCTATTGTGACTTCCAAATGGAACTATCAGATCAAGCATGCTGCAAATGGCAGCATAGAGAAATATAAAAGTGATGAAATAGAAGATACACCAGATGGATTTCAAGACAACTTTCTTGAATGGTGTAGTCATATATGTGTGCAGAACTTGGGGATGATGCACTATTTTTTTTTGGCATGAAGTTGTGGTAGAGTGCATATGGAATCTTCCTTGGACAAGGGAAGTATGTTGTAGAGATCCTGAAGAGGTTCGGGATGATGGAATACAAGGCTATGGCCACACCTATGGAATCAAACCTGAAGCTTATGTGTGATGCTCCATCTGATCCGGTTGATTATGGGCTCAAGTATGATGCGAATCAAAAGTTTAACTTGCAGGGTTATGTTGATTCAGATTGGGCATGAAGTGCTACAAATAGGAAGATCACTTATGGGTGTTGCTTCAGTATGGGATCAGGTGTGATCTCTTGGTTTAGCAGGAGGCAGTCCTGCGTAGCACTGAGTATAGCCAAAGTAGAGTATGTTGGATGGATGAGCTGGTTGCAGATGTATTGACCAAGCCGTTGGCCAGATTGCAGTTTGAGTACTTCAGAGAGAGGCTTGGTGCACTTCAGATCAAGGTTCCTTCCAAAGGGAAGTGATGAGTCCGGAAGATGCAGATGCACATGAGTTTTTCTGACATGGTTGATATGTTCTCCCTTGGTCGTGATGTAATTGCTGAGCCATTTTTCACATGGTGGTAGATGTGTTCTCCCATGGTGAAAAAGTAAGGGTTGGAGCCTTCCCCGAATGGTGGTAGATGTGTTCTCCCATGTCGGTGGTGTAAGTGCTAGATGATGTGCATCTAGGCTGTGCTTTGTGGACGATGAGATGATCTGAAGAGGACGATGCTATGATGATCAAGAGTATCATGGATGATGAGCATCAAGACGATGCTCTAGTTACTACTCGGTATATGTATATATGCATCATGTTGGATGCTTATTATGATCAGTTGTATCATTTATATATATATGCATCATGTTGGATGCTGGATATGATCAGTTGAATCATTTATGTATGTATGCATGATGTTGGATGTTGGATATGATCAGTTGGATCATTTGTATGTATTTTGTATATGCATCATGTTGGATGCTTAGACCATGTATCTGTATATGTATCAGGTGGATACTGAGATCATGTATGTTGATATGTATCAGGTGGATACATTGTGTGGATCATGTATCTGTGTATGTATCAGGTGGATACATTGTATGATCAGGTAGATCATGTAGGATGATATGTATAAGGTAGATACTTGGTATGCATCAGGTGGATGCATTGTATGATCAGGATGATCATGGATGAAGAGCTTCTCCAGATGACATGCGGCAGGATGTTGCAGTGATGATGATCAGGATGATCATGTGTACATCAGGATGATGTATGGTGAGTATCCGGAAGATACTTTGTGGCCGTGGATCAGGTTGTGCAGATGAGCATGTCTGGGAGATCCTATAGGTCAGAGTTATGTACCCGTAACATCCTGGGATGCTCTTTCGAGACATTGCTCTGGGAGGACATGTAATTTGTGCCCTGGGAGATCTTCAGGTCGGAGTTGTGTACCTGTAACATCCTGAGATGCTCTTGCGAGGTTTTGTCCTATGGCATGTAATTTTCTCCTGGGAGATCTGGACAGGATGAAAAAGGCCTCAGATGCTTCAGCCAGGTTTTGCCATGACCACATGTAATTTGCTCCTGGGAGATCTGGACAGGATGAAAAAGGCCTCAGATGCTTCAGCCAGGTTTTGTGGTGGACGAAATGTAATGTGCTCCTGGGAGATCCGACAGGTAGAGCTGTGTGCTCGTAATAGCCCGGGATGCTTCAGCCAGGTTTTGCGGTGAGATCACATGTAATGTGCTCCTGGGAGATCTGACAGGTAGAGCTGTGTGCTCGTAACAGCCTGGGATGCTTCAGACAGGTTTTGTGATGGGTCACATGTAATGTGCTCCTAGGAGATTCGACAGGTAGAGCTATGTGCTTGTAATAGCGTGGGATGCTGCAGCCAGGTTTTGTGACGCACGTAATAAGTCCTGAGGATTCCACAGTATGGCCAATGATGACAAAGACCTGCAGGTGGTGGACCTACATCCAATATGAAAAAGAAATGGCTATGTAGAACTTCCTATGACAAGTAGATTCAGATATTGATTGAGATAGCAGCAGCAGTGACTATGATGATGACTCAATGACGATTATCCAGTGACGATGATCTAGAGAAGATGACTTGTGCTAGAAGACCTATGTCAAGAAATACCTTCCTAGTTAAGAAGGAGTGTTGATGTATATGTAACTTCGAAATGTATTTCACCAATGTATTTCATATATGTATTTTGTACTCCTATAGAGATGGTATTATTCCTCTATACGGAAGTGTTTGTATTCCTATAGAGATGTTATTATTCCTCTATACGGAAGTGTTGTCATTTATATTGTAAGTGTCATAACTTATACTTGATGGGTTATTAGACCACCTTGTTGGAGTCGGCCTTGTATAAGTCATGTGGGTCAAAGCGTTATTATACCACCCTATTGGGGGTCGGCCATGTTGGTCAAAGGGTTATTATACCACCCTAGTGGGGGTCGGCCCAGTCAGCATTATGTTAAGTGGATAAGAGTAGGCCGACCTAGTTGAGTAAAGGTCAAGTCAAGTTAGTGTATAAATAGAGAGTGTGTCTCTCTCATTTTACACATTCTATTCTCTCACTCACACTTGGGAGAGTGGCGCACTTGTGGAGGAGGAGGCTCTACTGCTAGGAGAAGACTATCTCTTGTATTCTGGTTGTATCATTGCTCTATCTATCTCTGAGGAAGTTATTGGGGTTTTTTACCTTTATGGTTTTCCCCAAGTAAACTCTGTGTCTCTTGTGTGCTTGCATTATTGTGTCCATGATTGATATGCTGTAGATTTGTTGTACATGTTGTTCTCTCAGTTAAGATCCTAGATTAGATTGAAGTAAATTCTGAAAATTTATGGGAAATCCTCCACCATCAGTTACTGGCCCTCTAGCCAAGTGAAGAACTTAGGAGGGTATCCAATAATGGGGCCCCCACCATGTCGGGCCATCACATCAATAAACCTAGACATGTGAGGATCTCTAGGATCCCTATCCTCCAGTGGTACCTGAGGACGCAAAAGGGGAACCTGTTCCAGTAAGAACGAGATCACTATCAATCCATAGACAAACTGTTTGAGCTCTCCCCGTCGACACTTTGTCAGCTGAGATTGCATGTTTGAGAGGACTCCCTTGCACCAGTTAAAGATCTTCGGAGACATGCAGTCCTCCGCATAAAGCATATGTGCCCTAATGGCTAAGTGAGGAGCTTGGCTCCCCGCCATCCTCGTAATGGTGAATAGTATGGCTCGTAATGGACGTTCCCGTACATCGTTAATGGGAATATTCCCACTAGATGCACGGGTGTTGGGACTACAATGCTCTTGGATCATATCATCCACGGTCCGATCACTCCCGCGTGATCCAGTAAGTAGCACATTATCCCCCCTTCGGGACAATATGGTCAGAAATTAGATGTCCTCGACATCTATGGTAAGCTCGTGCTCACCGATCACGAAGTATTGCTGGGCCGCATCCCAGCATCAGAGCATATGAGTCAATAGTGGGATTTGGGATCTCATCCTCTGGATGTGAAAGAACTTGAGGAGCCCACAATTCCTCAATGCTTCTATGCATTCTGGATCATTTGCAGCATGCATGTCATCTATTTAATGCTCCCTTTCTCGTGATTCCAAAACCATTTTGGATGCTTGGAACCTGTCAATAGGATAATTTTAACAATGTTAGAACTTGCTTCAACCACTGAAAGTCCTTCTTTTGAGCTTGTCTTGAGTTTGGGGATGGACGTCGCCGTCGTCGCACCCCATTTTTACAAACAGAGCGACGTCGTCGTAGCCCAGTTGTAGGATCCTAGCGACGACTCAGTCTTGTCGCAATTCCAAAAAGGGGAAACTGCGACTAGCCGAGGGCGCAATGGCCCTTCCCAAATCAAGCTAAAACCCCAAAAAATGACTGAAATTCAAAAATGTAAACCACTACAATCATGCTAATTGAATTTTAGGGTTAACTACTCCTAACGACGAGTGAAATGGCTGCTCGTAGATCCCGAAATCGATGAATGAATATTTGGCTCCAAATGGCACTACTCCTCCCAAATTTGGCAAATAGAACAATGGTGACCATATTTGGTTTTTATTTCTATTTATAAACAAAATGGAATATTCCTTTTCAAATATTTGATTATGTTATGCCATTTGCTATAGTTTGGATTGATTTTATTATATTTGAACATTTGGTTGACTATTTGACCTGGTTTCCGAGTGTGCAGGAGTTGTGAAGTGTCTTTCTACGCCATTTTCGCATTGGAACGGTCATCTCAGGTATAAACACCCTTTGTATATTTTGTCATTTATCTTTTCATTTCATTAGATTGTAATTATTTAATGCGATGAGATTACTCTTTGTCCTTTCTCGTGCTCTTGAATCTATGAGAATACGTTACCGAGTTACAATTTATCACTTTTCCAGGCTCGTTAAAATCCTACTGAAAAGGAAACCCTCGGAGTCTGTCTTTAAGCTCTTTTCAGGCTCTCGAAATACGAAAATATTGCCAAGCGAACTTGTTGCATTCACGCTTGTAAAAGAATTTGAATGGTCATCTTTCTGGTGATAATTTACCCCTTTTTCGGACCAGGGGGCACTAGTTACAAAAAAGGTATACTCCAGCCAATCATGATTGGAAGAGTCCTCTCCCGCATTGTTTTAACCTTTTTCGGGCGATGAGGCTAACTTTACAAAAAAGGACCGTTGGAGTCTTATTTAGTTCTTTTCAGACTCTCTAAACATGAAATGACGACCGAGCTTACATTCTATGGACTTGTTAAATTTTCACATTGAAGGGCCCGCTGTGGGACAAACCCCTCCTATCCCAGGTTCGGAAAATATTTGGGATTGGACTCATCTATGAGATGAGCTATACCAAAAATCTGGTTACCCTCATCAAGCTTGTAAAAAACACATGAGGCACTCATCGTTCATGATGGGTTAAAAGGTAAGACATCTAGCACTTGATCCTTAAGTAGATCTAGGAAATCCATTTGTAGTTTGTTCTATTTGTTCTAGACTCACATTGAGCTAGGGAGATCCGGCTCGCGTCCGCTCAAGTGTACTGTTCGAGTGGACTCATCGTTCATGATGGGGAAAAAGGAATGCTTTTGTATTACACCTTTATCAGTGACAGTACCTAGTTGTTCTTGAACATAGCACTCATCTTCATTTGCATACAGCACTTGGATCATCTGTTTGTCCTTGAGTTCCGCTTACTTCCTGAGTCTTGTTACTCCTTCGAGTCATTCAAAGAAAGATTCCATCATTAGTTGCATTAGGAATTTGTGTCATACTCGTCATCTCAATACTTCCAATTCATGCCAAGCCCATGTTCAAGAATACTTTCACTATTCATTATTTGCAGTCAGTACACCTTCAATCATGTCAGTCTATTCTGAGTCAGTCTCACATATTATTGTACCACCTGATCCACTCTACACATCCTTTGTCATGTTTCGTGTCGATGATGGGGGATTCATCATGGCCCTCCTTCGATGGATTCATCCTTGTCGACTTCAATACATCATCCAAGGATTGATTCTAGAAACCAACCAAGTACCTTGGCCCTGCATGCCTCAATGATAGTTTACCTCGCTTTCGGCATGAGTTTGCTTCATTGACTCTTGATCGAAATATTTCATCTTGCGTTTGAATTCAACTCATTTATCCATGCTTGGTGATATGTATTGTGATACCTTGGGGATCATGGACATTAATGATGATTTCCCTTGTTAACGGTATACATCAATGACCAGTAATCAAGTGGTTTCTACCATGTTCGATGTCAACACATTTGTAATCACATGGTTAGATTCATATCATTGCGGGTTCAGCTTGAAGACCCTGGGGAGTCATGTTTTACCCAGGTTGCAATGGTGTTTGTATTGAGTCATATCACATGGATCCACATTTGTATTGGTCGTGGCTATGTTACCATCTCATCATGGATCTATGCTTGTGTCTAGTAACCATGATTGTGTTTAGTCGGTCATTACTACAATGGATCTACATTGTATTGGTCGACAGCCATGTTGTACATCATATGATATTTTCAGTTCAGAGTCAGTTCTACTGCAACAGCATCCTTCACCCGACAAGTCCATTTTGCCATTCTTTCTATCAAAGCATTTCACCTGTCCAATCTTTAAACAGCTTCATGATTTGGGGGGCATTCTGTTACACCTAAAATCTTACCACCATAAGATTCAGTGTATACATCCCTGAAGTTCCATTGGCTAAGTTATTTATCTGGAAGGGACATCATTGTGATTTTGCTAGGTTTTGAGAGGTCGTCGCAGGCTGCACTCATGCAACATGCTGGTGTCGCACCTTGCTCCATTACAGGGTGCGATTAATTCAGTTAATGGGAAAAAATAGCTTCTTCGAGCTCATTCTCGAAGGTTGCTGACTTGGATCCTTATCCCTGACCTGTTGGGGGATCTGGCCTCTGGTTCCTAACCTCTTGGAAGGATCCCTTATCTCTCTCCTACCATATCTCAACCTACCCTACCCATACCCTTACCACTTAGTCCTATATAAGTGAAGCTCTACCCCTTTCCAGAGGAGGGACGTCTACAGTGTCTACATGCTGGTGAAATCATCCTTGAGAGATCTCTACTCATCTAATTGGGAGACTCATACTTCCTTGGGAGGATATGGAAAATGGCTTGGATGGAGAAGGGTTGCAATGTTAAGCTTTGGTTGTAGTTCTATGTCTCTACTATGTATTTCCCTATTTACAGTAATAGAAATTTCCACCAATATTGTTAATGTGTGATGATATTGAGTAGTTTACCTGCTTAACTGTTTACTTACATCTCTTATTGTATAGATGCTCTTTACTCATTTTTTGTTGTACTTTGTGTGTTAACAGGTCTTGTAGCTAAGATCTGACGACCGCTATACGTGGAGCAACATTCAGGAGAAAGGATTGCGAAGTAAAAGGTAAGACATCTAGCACTTGATCCTTAAGTAGATCTAGGAAATCCATTTGTAGTCTTTTCTATTTGTTCTAGACTCACATTGAGCTAGGGAGATCTGTATCGCGTTTGCTCGAGTGGATTGTCCGTCAAACAGGCTGTTCCACCTACACTTCCTATTCGACTACACCATTCAAGAAAGTTGTCTTGACATCCATCTGGTGTATCTTCTACTTCAACACTTGCCTTGTATTTCTCTATGCTACTATCTGCAGCATGCTTGATCTTGTAGATCTACTTTGAAGTCATAACAGACTTCCCTTCTAGTCTTGGGACCACATCCCAAACATCATTCTTCATGATTGACTGGTATTCCTCGATCATGGTATTCTTCCATTACTGCATCTCGGATCTTGGGAACTTCAGATTCTTCAATATCTTCAATATATAGTTTTCTTTAAACTTTGTTGCTGGAACAAATGTTGTAGTCCTTCTTTTGTAGGTGTTTGTACACGGTCTTTCCTACAAGACAAGTTCAATTGCATGATTAGAAACATCTTATATATTTCACAACAAATTCCTACCCATAAAGACATATGTCATACAGTCACGCAATTATCTTAGACAATGCTTCAATCCAACATTTATCCATATCCCGTAAGTTTATAGATGCCTTCCATCTCTACCAGAACATTGTTAAGAGTGTGCACAACTCCCAACATGTCAGCAAAGAGGTTGCATTCTAGATAAGTAGCAATGGAATGTTGTACGGTACCATAGACCACTTACCCATTAATTACATATTAGTAGTATCTTGTTCATTAATGCAACTTTTCTAAAATGCATAATATACATCCTAAATCTAGGAACATGTACATGACTGAACAACATTATTTAAGTAATAAGAAATGACAATTCAAATACTTATCTTTGTTTGCTTGTTGGGTGGACTCCCTCTCAATATTTGTTTCCTTGCAGGAACTACTGGAGTGATCTCCCTCTTGATCTTTGCTTCCTGGATTATCTGTCTTTGAACTTATATCCATCCTGGACCACTATGCATGCTTAAGTGTGCACTAGTGTCATCCTCAAGATCTCATACATAATCATACATGCATTAGTATAATCTCAATACTATCAAAACATTATGATTCTAAATAATCTTAGACATGTATGGTTATAGTGATTTCATACACAGGTAATTTATCACAAGCGTTAGTATTTCAAGGTTTTGGGGAGGACTTCTTTTACTCATGCATATTCTTATTTAACCATTGGACTCTTCTAGTTTGACATATCATCAATCAAAGTAAGAAGCATAATATTCATAAACCCATGATTATTCAAGCCTATAAATTCATGAATAATCATTATCAATCATACAAAAGCATACTTATATGATACCCTAACACAAGGTAGGATTCTAAATTGATATAGGAAAACATACCTAGATTACCATGCTTGTCTAACATACCCAAACAATGTCTTCTTTGTTCTCTTAGAGACCTTGTACTAGCAACCTGCATATCTCATAAGCTAATAATTGTAGAACCAAGCTACACATGCCTTGTAAGTAGAGCTTCTATGTGATCCATGACTATGGATGAGTCTTTGTCTTCATGTCACCATGGTCATATGTTCTTTATCTAGAACTTGATTTACCCTTCATGTCAGTGGACAACATCATCCTCATACAACACCACAGTGTATTAGTACAATCATAAGTGTCATACCCCTAATCAATGAATGTCTTCTATCGTTCACATGCATTCATACTTTTACTAGGGTGATAAGACAAGTCTAAAATTAATCAATATTGTACTAACCTCAATAACATGAAGACAAACATATCATAAAATTAATCATGAACAGTTTTCAAAACATACCTATATCTCCTCAATTCATACCTCTCGGGATTGCTTCTACACTTCTTATGTAAGGCCTTACCCTCATCTCCCTTTGGAACTAGAATCTCTTCACTCATGTAGGTGTCCAATTCATCCTCTTCTAGGATTAACCCAATCCACATGATTTGCTGAAACTGGATCTGGAGCTGGATTAAGGTTTTTCAAAGAAACACTAAAAATTCAAACTTTGAATTTCAAACTTATGATTGGATGAAAAGATGTGCCTTGCTGAGCTGATCAAGCTGGTATACTTCAATTTTGAAATCTCCAAAATTTGACCCCTCAAAATTACCTTTTAAACTTTCGGATCTTCTAGTCAAAATCCCGACCTAGGGTTTGATAATGCCCGGGGTTCTTCCCAGCCAAAAGGTTCGATCTTGTGCTCTAAACTTTGATTTTTCAGAGTAGCATCTATCCTTGGTCATAGATTCCAAAAATTTCAACTTTTGCAGAAACGCTAATTTTCCACCTTACCGATCAAAATCCCGAACTAGGGTTTGATGATGCCCGGGGTTCTTCCCAACCAAAAAAATTGATCTTGGTCTCTAAATTTCGATTTTGATGAGGAGCATCTAGTCGTTGTCTCATATTTCAAAAATTCCAACTTTCTCCGAAACCCTAATTTCCCACAGCAGTGACAAACAAAAAATAAAGGTGCTCAGAAATCAATTCTGTTTGGACATAAATATATGCCATATTGTTTCTGATGTATCTATGAAATTTAGGATCCTCAGGGTTTGAAACTTCGGCCTATGGTATCCTGACCTGTCATATTTCCAACCCCACTTGTATGACCTCAAATGGATTCTCTGAGAGAGATATATACCAATTCTCGCAACGTGACCTATTTATGGGATGAAACAGTATAGAGAACTTGTATGGCGTGCCACGTGTCACTATTTCAACTTAGACCTCTAAAACCCAAACCTGTGAAACTACAGTCTGTTCCCTAACTGTCATTTTTTATGGAATTCCATTTCGAGCTTCCTAGCTCGAGATATGACCTTTTTTCCCAGGTCACCTATCTAGGACTGCATTATGGAAGAGGCAGAAACCCTAACTTGTACGGATCATATCTCACAAAGTACAATGAATCTGATGTTGTACTTTGGACACAAGGTACATGGACAGTTCATATTCGACCTGTAGAAGTTTTAGAATCCGAACCTTCTCCAAAATGGATTTATAGCAAAAGTTCCATGATGACTGGTTTTTACTATACCAAGCCCTAGCTTCCAATTTGTCGCAAGTGCAACTAGTGTCATAAATTCCATACCATGCCTTCCTTCCGGATAGCTCTGATACCATGTTATTTTTTCATCAATTAATTCAATCTAATCTAGGATCTTAACTGAGAGAACAACATGTATAGCATATCAAACACAAGAGACAGAAGACACAAATCATTTCATCGGGGAAAACCAAGAAGGTGAAAAACCCCGCAACTTCCTCAGAGATAGAATAAGCACCAATACAAGGATCACAAAGATGAAGCCCCAAAAGATAAATTTATGCAGTAAGTACTCCTCCTCCACTTGTGCACACTCCTCCTCTCTCTCACTAATGCAAAGTGAGTGAATGAGAGAATGTGTAAAATGAGAGAGACACACTCTCTATTTATACACTATTTCACTTGTCTTTTAACTCTAACTAGGTCAGGTGCAACTGAACCACTTAACATAATGTTGACTGGGACAACCCACACTAGGGTGGTCTAATAACCATTTAACCCACATGGATCATATAGGTCCAACCCCATCAAGGTGGTTTAATAACCCATCAAGTGAAAGTTACGACACTTACAATATAACTTGCGACACTTGCAAGTACAACTGATGACACTTCCAATCGGAGGAATAATACATCTCCGTTGGGGATACAATAAAGTACAAATACAGTATACAAGTGAATATCTTCTGAAGTTATAAATACATAGGAAATCATGTCGATCTAAGAAGAACCCAAGCATACTTTCAAAGAGCAGGTATGGGTCTTTCATTTGATGATCAGTTGCTTTCCGAAAAGTGTTTTTTATTTTTGGATCAGATCCAAAATAATACTACCATTCCCACCGAGATCCGAGATGGAAAACCCATGGATAAAGAGTACAATTCTCTTTAGAAAAATGCAACTTGGGAGCTAGTTTCTCTTCCCCTTGGGAGGAAATTGGTTCAATGCAAATGGGTCTACCGAACCAAGGTTTCTGCTGATGGTTCTGTTATCTCCTAAATAAATGTAGACTAGTCATATCATCTAGAAGATAGGAAGTCTTTTAGTTGTGAGTCTTGTCTGTACGTGTCTGAGTTCTAGTCCATTATATCTAAGAAGATAACAGAGTCTGAATTGATACTTTTACACCGGTTCTCCTTCCGAAGGAAAAGTTTCAGGTTTCGATGGCTTAAGCGGGCCTGGTATTGGCTCATTAGCTACCGAAAGTCCGGTTTTCGGCAGTTTACGGTGTGAGAAACAGAACATCCCAACCACCGAAAGGGAAAAGTTACAGCTTAAAGCGGAGGGGCAGTTTTCGGTGGCTTGGCCGAACATGATGGTGTTCATTAGCCACAGAAAGATTAGGCGCTTTCTGCAGCTCGAGGGGCAGGTTCGAAATCTTCCATAGTCGCCGAAAGGCAAAGTTATGCCCGCAATTCACGAAGCAGTTTCGGGGGTTTGGGAGAATACAACGGAGTTCATTAGCCATCGAAACCAGGCATACTTTCCATATCTTTCCATCAAGTGGGTTGGGTTAGCTTCAGCCACCGAAAGCAAAAAGGGCAGTGGCGAAAATCATTTTCCGGTGACACAGCAGTTTTGAAGGTGGGTTATCGACCGCTGAAAGAGGAGTTACGTCAATCGACGAACACATCAAATCGAGGTTCGGGGTCATGATTCAGGGATCCCATCATGGTTTAGCCGCCGAAAGGGTCATTTCAGCAAAAGTCTGGTTTACTCCGAGGGAAGGCCGGACGCCACCGCCTTAACTTTGACCAGTCGGATTTTATTTCCCATCCACATAACAGCATTCCTCAAATTCTGTTCCACTCATGCAATCGTGTCTCCGTAATCATCTTTTCACCCTCATGATTTCCCACCTTTTCATACCCTCGGAGTTAGCTCCCGAAAGGCCACACCACCTTCCTGTTTTTTCCCTCTCCATGTCAATTGAGCCCATTTTCCTCCTGTTTCCCGTCGCTCCCTCAGTCCAGGTTTGAAAAGCAGCACCAGCAAGCAGGTTACCGATGCCAAAAGGGGGTGGAGCGGTCCTGAGAAAATAATTGAGTGACATATGTTACCTTGAGACACACACCGAGGTATGTCAGTTTTTTAAGAACGTCGGCTGCTATAACTTTTGAAAGAAGCTTCAGGGCTCTCATCAACAGGTGGCCGAAGATTTTTCACTCACATATGACAGAGAAAATGCAGCAATAGGCAAGGAAGAGTTCAGGGTGTACGAGGCCCTCATACCCTAGGTGATAGAATTCCTAACGACCGGGGAGAGCTGGTTCAAGACCACTTCCAAGAAGGATTTCGAGTTTTGGTCATACCTGAAATCAGAGCACAGGAACCTGGTTTGGAAGAAGGACATCCCTATGGCATACCTGGAGGATAACTGGCAACATCTATCGAAGTCTATCCTGGTCTATATAACCTGTGAGGGTAGGTATAACAGGGTGCTCATTTATCATTTTAGACAACTGGACCATTTCACGGGCAAGATCCCTTTAAACCTCCCTTTCTACCTCCACAAGAGCCTCACCAAAATGGCTCATCAAGTAAAGGCTCAGCCCTCCAAAATTGTTGGGAGATTGTTCCAACATGGTCTGATTAACTCTTAGTCTCTAAGCTACTGTAGAGGAAAGGCATGAAATGGACCTTCTTTCTCTTCTGGAGTGAGCTCAAAACAGGATTACAGCCAGAAGATTATAGGAAACCCTCAAACCCAGAAGTGGAAAATGAAGAAGGAGGGCTCTTCCCCCAAATTCAGTCAAACCCCTCTCCTTAGCTCCACCGGTGAAGAAAACCAACATGAAGTTGACATTTGATGACAAGGCTGAGGATGAGGGGGTGTTTTCAGAGGAGACTCCCTCGAGAAGCACAAATATTTTAAACCTTCCTTACACTGATTCTGAAGAGGAGGAGGAGTTGCAGGGAGCTGCAGCAGAATTTGAGGAGGTGAAAACAGAACAGGTACCCCAGGAAGCAGCCCCAGCCCTGATGGAGCAGGAGAATGATGATGTAAAGTTTCCTCCATTTACCTCTGTGGAAGAGAAAGGTTTTGGCTATATGAATTTACCCTCCCCTACACCCGTGGAGAAACAAAGTCAGCAGGTGGTCGACGAACCAATCCAAAATGCAAAGATTTCAGCTTCACAGAAAATCAACTGGCTCCTCTATCAATCTTATGAACGCGAGTTACTTCAGAGGGTCATTAAAGAGAAGAATGAAAGGTAGATAGATAGGTATAATTAAATTTATGTATATTTTCATGGATTGACCAAGAAACATGGCAAGATGAGGGGCAGAAACATTAGGCTTATCAGGGAAAACATCAGATTGAGGAGGAAGGTCGAAGTTCTGGAAGGTAAGGGAGAAGCTCAGAGTCCGCAGCTCATGGTACATTCGAACCTAGAGACCTTAGCTGCAGCTCCGATCGACCTTACCAATCCTCCGACCTCGGCCCAAGAGGAAGAAAAATCCAGGTAACAAGAGGATAGGAACACAGTTTTTCCATTTTTGCAGGATGGATCATGCATGGTTTTTGGCAGCTTGGGCGAACACTAGAACTGTTCATTAGCTGCCGAATCCCATTCTGGTAGTTTATTGTGTGTAGGCGATGCCCTCCCAGATACCGAAAAGAAATAAGGTTTTCCAGCACCCTCAAGTGTTTCGGTGGTTTAGGCGAAGCGTTACTCTGATTCATTAATCATCGAACGTTAGGCTTTCGGTTGCTTGTCACCTTTAAAGCCCAATTTTGTTAGCTACCGAAAACTAAAATAAACATGCAGATATGTCAATGGGCATCAAACCCCTTTGGTATGGTTCCTAGCATCTTGAAGGCGTTTTCCAGAGGACTAACAAGCGTTCAAGTGCACCACGATCGCCTCTATTCGTAGACTGAGAGCGCTTGCAGATTCAACAGTAAAATATTCCTGCCTATTTTTGGAAAGCACCCCTACAAGTTTTTACAGAATAGCATTTTCACACCTACCCCCAACTCCACGATGCTCGTCTCAACTGTCAAGCGTAGGTTCACCAGCAAAGAGCAGTTACTTTGACCATGACACACTGTTACATCTTTCATTTACTGTTTTCAGTTGTTATTTTTAGTATATTCGATCCATCTTTTTGGGATCTGAAAAAACTTTTTAATGGCTATAAAGCCGAGGACTGAAGTAGAATAGAGGTTCGACTTTGGAGAGACTAATCGACTTTTGTATTCTCAAACTCCTGTGACTTTCTATATAATACAAGCTTCTTTTATTATTGGCTGTCAGATTCTTTCTTCTCGTGTTTTTGTACTTTCTGTGAATGATGTATTTCCTGTATGTTCACTTTAATTGCTAGGTAGCTGTTATCCTATCATGGTGTTAAGGGTTTGAACATATATGCTGTAATTTTGTTGTGCTTAGCCATTTATATACATTCTGCTGTGTATGAGTCTGCTAAAAGCAACCAGGATTCACACCCCTTATTTTAATCAACCCTTGGAACAGCCATAGTCAAAGCCTTGTCTGTCTGAGCGTCCTCATGCATGTTGTGAGAGTGCAAATTTTGATTCCTATCATCCAACTTGATCCAAAATAAACCCCTTCCTTCAAGACAAGTTTAAGTTACCAGGCATCTCTGAAATACAACCTAGGAGAGTTTCCTGGAGTGATAACAGGTTCAACCTACAAATAAAAATCTAGGTTGGTGGAAAAATGCTTCTCACAAGTCCATGGTGTGGACTACACAGAAACATTTGCACCAGTTGCAAAAATGGAGTCAATATGCTTAGTTTTTGCAATTTCCACATCCAAGCGCTGGGAGGTGCACAACATGGATGTGAAGAGTGAATTTATTCACCGGGATATTCAGGAATAAATCTACATGAATCATCCCAAATTTTACATATCATATCCGACACTTGTTTGCATATTAAGAAAATCTTTTTATGGTTTAAACAGGCCCCAAGAGCTTGGTATGCAAAGATGGACTCCTTCTTTCACGAAACTTTGCGAGATGCAAATCAGATCCAAATGTACCTACAACAGTATGAAGGTAATTTTATGATCATTGTAATTTATGTTGATGACCTGTTGATTATAGGAAACCATATTGCTTCGATCGGCACTATAAAAACCGCTTTACACCAAGCATTTGATATGAGTGATTAAGGCCTGCTGAAGCAGTTTCTTGGTCTCTAGATCACTCAGAATTTTGATGGGATAATGATTTCTCAATAAAAATATGTTTTGGACCTGCTAAACAATTTCAATATGTAATAATGTAAACCGACACAATTCCCATTCCTCTCGGGAATCAGTCTTGAGGATGGTGATTCTACATCATTGGTGGATTCTACACTTTACCGACAATTGATTGGCCTAGTCTTTTGTATCTGACACACTCTAGGCATGATATTTATTATGATGTGAGTGTTGTGTCAAGGTACATGCAGAAGCCCCATGATATTCACTGGAATTCATCCAAAATGATATTTCATTATGTGCAAGGTACGAGACATTTTGGGATTCACTATGTTGTGGATTTCGATCTTGATGTGGTTGGATTCACTGATTCATATTGGGGAGGTGATCGAATTGATCGAAAGTCAAATTCCGGATATGTTTTCATGATTGGAGCAGGGCCTATTTTTTGGTAAATCAAAAATCAGGCCGCCATTGCCTTATCTTCAACAGAGGCTGAGTATTGAGGAGCAGGCAATGCTTGCAATTAGGTTGTTTGGCTGCAAGGTATTTTAGCAGAGTTCGATATTGGTAGCACCCCTTCTACTGTCATTTTTTGTGAAAATCATAGTGCTATCAAGATATCGACATATCTGGTTCAGAGACAGAGGAATAAGCATATCGAGATCCACATGCACGACATCCGATAGATTGTGCATGACAGAACCATTGTACTATAATATTTCCCTACAAAAGAGCAAATTGCAGCCATCTGCACCAAGATCTTCACTGAGAAGAATTTCTCTTACCTTCATTCACTATTGGGGGTGATTTATACTATGGTGAGGACAGATTAGATCCTTCAATGTTCAGTCCAACGGGGGGTTTTCTTTCCCACTGGGTTTTTCTCTCTTTCCTCACTTAGATTTTTTGAGAATTTTTTGGATTATTTTTGTACTGGGTGACCTATGTCCTTTATTGCCAGGGCCCTTTTATTATTTTATTTTAATCCTACACATTATATTAGCTTAAGGGAGGGTGTTGGAGCATTTTCCAACCATACATCATTTATTTGGGCTTCACGGCTTTATTTGTTACTTATCCTAAGTATTTTGACTCAATTATGTTCTTACATCATCGACAAATCATCAGTTTCAGTGAACTGGGCCTCCTCCTTCTTTCGGGGAGTCAACTGGGCCATCAATATCAGTTAATTGGGACTCCTCTATCATTCAGGGATCCAACTGAGGTTATTTGCATGACTAAAGTGCCCTACTCATTCCAACTAACAACATTTATTATTATATTCATCTAACTGGAGTCACAAAGGCACCCTCCTACTCAGTTTGAATTAATCTGGTGTTATTTCACCTAATATTCAGTTAACTGAAGTTAGAAAGGAGCCCTCCCCAAATTTTTGGCATTCAGTTGAGTTATGGATTCGGTTATACTTAGTTAGACACTTTTAGAGTCTGTTAGATTCAATTACATGGTATTTAAGTGGTTAACTGATGTGCTGAGTGGTGTTAACTGCTAAGTAAGCCACTCTCATGCATTCAATTTGAATGACCTATGTAGGATTCAAATTGCTTGGCTATTATTGCTATTGTTACACAGTGTAAACATCATCTGATTCAATGATAATGCATGAACCACTACAAACCTTTTGCATCAATGTTTTGACACACAATTTTCTGCATGCATCTCTAGTAACTGTTGTTTTTTTCTAATAGATCTGTTGTTCTTGAATTTTATAGTAGAAAAACCCTATTGTTTGTGTAAATAAATTTATGCATATCTTTAGAACATTACCCCACTAATGTTTTTGCACATATTGGCCATGCAAATATCCCCTTTGTGTGAATCCCCGCAATTCAATAAGTAATGTTAATGACATAAAAATAATAGTATAAAAGTAAGTATGAAAGTTGGGTTGAAAATAAATTATGAATGTAAATACGTAAATATTTTTTACTACTTGAACAAACACCAAGTCCTGGGAAATCATGAATATTGCAACATAGCACACCATACAACATGAACGACCTATTTTATGGAGGACACGATATTTCATACTTTCTTATGCCTTTCCATAGCAAATGCATCTCATCAATAAAAAGGTGCAATATAAACATCCATATGTTTTACTTGATGTTTTTTTGGAACAATTAGATTCAGCATAAGGTGCTATTTTCTAACACTCATCCATGGGGGAATATTGTATACGATCAATCTGACTAGCCAAATAGTATGATTTTTGCTCATGAAAGAGAATGGGCACACTCCATCTACTGCAAGACCAAACCTAATACTAAAAGATAATATTTGAATTTTCCTGCCATTTTTTGTCTATGTGTTTCTTTGCTTTGCAGTCTGAGGGAATCCAAATGAATCCATATTTACTCTTGTTCTTTGCATGCTAGTCCATAAATTGTGCAAGTGAAATGCAAAAAAACATTTGATGAACTCTACGTATAATTGGCATGTGGTGTAAAACCTTATTTGGAACAGTAGGACCTTGTACATATGCATGATATCTCTTCTCTTTACATATAGGGCATTCTACCTTGTTTTTATATTCATCTATGTATAAAATGCAATCATTTTGACATGAATGAATTTTCTTATATTCAATCCCAAACTCGACCAAACTAATGTGCTTCTCTATAAGTTGATGGAAACACATTCTCTTCAAGGAATATTTAGTTTTTAGTTCACTGTAATATTTCCAAACATTAAATCAATTGAAAGTTTGAATTATGATGAACATGTTTTATAAGTAATTCTATTCTAACACTATTTATATACAATATATGGTATTAAATCCCCTTAAATAAATATAGAATAATTCGATGAATATTTACGAATTACGTACACCAATTGACAATGCATATTGAGAAATAGATTCAAATTAGCTTAGTAGGGTAGTGACTACTTTGTCTAACCAACCAAATAGTGACTTTATTTCTAATAATATTAATGTGCATGCAAGTTTTGAGGTTCTACTTGCACCCAATCTGAACATGGGTGTCTTTGTTGCTTGCTTGATTGAGTCACTCAGGTTGTTATCATCAAGATTATGTTGGTGGTAATTACCACTGCTATCATCGTTACAGTCAACCATAGGATCATTATCATCATCATTGTTTCCATCCCCAAATAAACTTGTGAGCATTTCATTCAATCCTTCTTCATGCATTTCATTTTCACTATCATCATCATTTTTAAGGCTAGGTCATGATTCATCACTGTATGCTACTATCATTAGTTCTTCAAATTTATCAGGTGGTAATGTTATTTTCAATGTTGCTCTTTTCATCCTGGTATGGTTTAATGATGGTTTGGATCAACCTGTACAAATATCAATAACCCAGTTGAATCTTGGGTATTAGTAGGTGTGTCATCAATATCTTCTACCTATCAACAAATGCAGGCATTATTGAATGTTAGCCAACAATTGGATAAATCATAAATGTATCAATTTCAAAGAAATATAATCAAATACATATTAACGAATAAAAATATAAAATGTCCGAATGTATACATACATGTTGAATGATGGAACATTATATTCTATAGTACATTTTTATACAATAATTTAAGATAAAACACATTTTTTACAATATAGTTTAAATAAAAATCCACACTCATTTATTATTCTTTGGTTTCCTGCCCTTAATAACATCCTTAGGGAGACCTTGTTCTTCCCTTTTTTTTTGTGCAGGAGTGTGTGTTACAAAGTTTCACTTAATCAATAACTCACCCCCAATAGTAAGGTCTGTAATTTCCTCGAACATTATCAATATATAAACCTCTCATTCCATATATCCATCTTTATCATTTATAACCTCAACAAATTGATAATTCAGTCTTACAGTAGGGTCCCTTCCCTTACCGCTATTTATAAATCCTGCAATATTTTTGTGTGTGTATGAACTACCATCTATATACATAATATGATCTCTATTAGTTTATTTTCACTTTCCAATTGGAGACGATGTGTATACATATTTGACTTTAGTCCATATGCTGACATGTTGTGCTTATATTCTACTAGCCTTCTTTGTTCACCATGTGTTATCTGTCAAATTAGAACTTCTCCGTCTGTGATCGCATTGCCCCATGGATCACACAAAAGGACACTATGGATGGAAGAGCTTGCTTGACCTTACATGACTTGGATTTGAGCCTTGCAGTCCTTTCCTCAAAAACATATTTTTATACCTATTTTTTAGCATAACTGCAACTCTTATACTTGCCAACATGCCGGTGAGCCGCAGGTGTCTATACAGACAACCCGTGGGTATCTTTTGAAAATATGCACCTGCTAGCTGCAAGACCAGATAGCCGCAAGTTACTCGTTGGTTTTTATATGATATAGTCACGAGTATCTTAAGAAATCTCGAAAAAATATATAAAAACACTAATTATAGGTTAGTTTGGGGAGTTATTCAAACTACCTCAACTGCCTAAACCAACCACCTTTCAAACCTGCCCTCCTAGCCTTGTCATAAATACAAGGGGAGAGGCATGAGAAGGGGACAACCAAGCCCATTATAATGTTATGCTGGCGGAATTTAGACTCACATCCCCCTCATTTGTGCCCTAGTTTCTAGTAAACCCTAGCACATCTTATTAGAGGTTGGGATCCTTGCAGAAGAGGAGCAGGAGACCTTTAATCTTGGTTTCATGAAGTTCCATGCTTGAAGGAAGGTATAATTTGATGTAATTGCTTCATTCATTAATAAAGATCAAACATTTTTCCTTTCCCAAACATGATTTGTTCATGTATGGTTCAGATCTGATTACAATTTGATTTTTCTTCTTTTATAAATATCAGTCTTGTATTTGTAGTCAAATTGGTTTGAGGAAGGCTTGTAGTTGTTTTGCAGGTTGTTGCATTGGAGAACAAGAGGATAAGCTTGGGTCAGCCTTCTAAATAAGGTGCATGTTATCCTAAACCCTAATCTCTTTGCTTAATAATTGTACTTGTAGAACCTTGTATGTCTATCTTTTACCCCTGTACGTTGGTAGTCTCTACCCTGCTATAGGACACTATTCCTAACAACAGAACTGGCGACTCCACTGGGGAGAAGCCTATCTGCTTTGGGGTATCCAAGTCCATTTTCCAGTATATTTGAAGGTCCGAGTTTAATTTCATGTTAGGACTGGTCATTAAGATTTGTTATACTTTTCCTTGCTCTGTTTTTTGAGTTGGATGTTTGCAATTTTTTGGACTTTTATGCATACTCGCGGGTTGGTAATACTTATAGTCGCGGGTATGAGATATATTCGCGGGGCTTAAGTTTTTCCTACCCACGGGTCCCTTGCACTTGTACCCTTACACAGTCACGGGTACCTCCTAAGCATGATTTTTTTAGTTTTGGAGCTCTTTGGGGGGTTCTTGATTGCAGTTGTTGGATTCCATGCTGATCTTAGGTCTGTGTAAGACCCTTTGGAAGTCACGTGTCTTGTCTCTTGATTGATCTTAGTTTGATGTTTGGGATATTCTTTAATAAATTTGGGTTTGTCTAAAAGAGTTGGGGCTTGTTGACCCAAGTTTGGGGATTGTGAACTAGTTTGGTGTTTTTTACCCTAATTTGAGTCTATTTGAATCTACTTGCTCCAATTTGACTGGATTTGGAACCTTTTGAGTCTATTTGACTCTTTTTATATCTATTTGAGTGAAAATTTATCTTTAGATTGGTTTCTTGTCCTTTCTTGTGCTTTTGGTATTTCTTTTGTTGTGAAAGCTGAAGTGTCTTTTCTGTGCGTTAGGACCTTGATTGCACTGTTTGTGTGCAGACCTAGCTTTACTAAACCATATTTCTTAGTAGGTCCTTTTCCTTGATTGGGTCTAAAACGCCTTGGGGTATGATTTTCCCAATTTTTGGCATGCTTAAATAATAAGAATCTAAAGGTTTATGGTTGCTTTCACTGTTTAATAAGGAGATCTGAAAGTTTTTGCATTTGCTTTACTTATGTTACTTTGAGTTTCAATTTTGTTCTCACCTTGAAAAAGCATAAAAATTTTGGTTCATTTTATAAGTTAGTATTCGTAGAATACTTTGCAAGTGACTTAAAGGATTTAGGAGTGCTTTGAATAAAAAAACAAGAATTTTTCTTTTGCATAGATAGTTGTTTGAGTAGTTGCATGATTAGGTTTTAAGTTTGATTTTGCACATTAGACTTTAAATTTTTACCTTTTGCATTCGAAAAGACCAAATAAATGCATTAGATACAAAAATTTTGCATATGCGTTCCATATTATATCTTTAGTACTTGCATTGAAAAGAAATGGAGAGTGGGTGAGTTCATATTTGTGGTGATTTAAGTGATTCATGTTTCAGTTAAAGGATATCTTTCTTTAGTTGCACTTGTTTTACTTCTTCTAAAATTTTTTGACGTACATTTTTAAAGCAAGCAATCAGTAACTTGGATAGGATCTTAGGTTTTCTTCTAGTTTAGAAACACACCTAATACCATAAGTAGGTTTGTGGAGGTAGGGAGTTGTGAGTTAATGCCTCCACGATCACTCTAACTTGTCAAAACATAGGTGTCATTCTTTTAGGGAGAAAATCCATCTTTGTAGAAGGTAAATCGAGAAGCTCTACTAACACCGGAGTCAAGCACGAGGACGTGCGAGATTGAGTACATGAGATACCCCTCTGATATTCAATTGAGCATCTACCAGAATCAATGCACGTACGGGGAATTATTATTACCTTTCGGTGATTTTGAGTTTCGGGCTTTGTTACCCTGCCCATGCGCATTGATTCGACCTGCGACTATCTGCCCAGACCCTCTCTGCAAGGTTGGTAACCTTAGTATCCAAAATCTAGGATTCACACACAGGTGACGGTGGAAGGCTATTTCTACTATACATAGGACAGACGTGGGAATAAATCCCTTGCAGTTATTTGGGAGGGCGGTTGGTGATTCAAATGCTTGCACCCGAAGACTCTGTATTGTGGACCTCAGGTAACTGTCCTTCATCCTTCGTTGGTTTGTTCTAAGCCCTAATTATCCTAGACTTCCCTCCGGAAGGAATATGTTTTCCTGGTTTGGATTACCTAGGACCTTTCTAAGTCGTGTTCTCTTTATGCTACTTGTTTTAGTTGGCCTTAGATATTTCTTGTCCATTGAATCATAAAATATGGCTAGCATTCCGGTGAGCACCAATCAAGGGACCCATGTTCAGGGTGCTCCTTGTGCTTTTCCATTCATTGGGAATGTTGGTACTCCCTTAATGGCTACTTTGAATCTTCTGGGATTCACTATAGGGCTAGCAGTTTGGTTGTTTTCCACTCCGAATGCCTTGCATGCTCCTGACGCTTCTCAAGTAAGCACTTCAAATAAAGACCATCAAAACCTTATGCCTACTTCTCCAGTAACATATTCTCCTCCTCCTTCTATCTCATGTGGTGAAAGTATTAATACTAGTAACCATCATTCTAAAAGGAATTGTTATAGGTCAAATCTGCACTTCTCCATCTCGTGATAACATTTCCTTGTAGATCACAAAAAAGGACACAAAGGATTGAAGAGCTAGATTGCCTTGGATGACTTGCTGCCAAAAATACACTCCTCACCTGCAAAGATTGCATTTTTCCCTGATTTTGCCACATGTACGCCCCTCTCTGCATAGAAGAACAGCGTACACCTTGATAAAATACCCTACTTTGCTCAAGGACAACCAGCGTACATCTCCCAAAAAGTTGTAAACACTTGTTGTAAAGCCCAAAAGTTTCTTCCTGTACGCTACTCCTGTGGTATGAAACCCGCCTACATCTTAAGTGTCACGTACCCCATTTTGACCCTTGTAATATTTTGGGTTGTAATGTAAATATTGTATGCATATTATGTATGATTTCTAGCGTGGAGCTCAAGGCCAAGGCCCCGCTAGCGAATGCTCGATCTTGAAGAGGAAGGTATTTGAAATTATGCTACCCATATGCTAAAGAACCATGGGAATTGTAAATATGCATCTTAATATAAATGCCCACAACTAGCTATGCAATGCAACAAGAGATGGGGGCATGACATTGCAAGGAATTGGGAGGAGGATATTCAAAACCCTTGAGCCAATTGAGTCAAGCCAAGTGTCAATGAGAGAACCCATCAAACCCTCAACTACCCATGTTGATTTTGGTGCCCAATCATTCATTTCTCCCAAGAGTTGGGTGAAGAAGTTAATGCCTTGGGGATTGGGGAGGTATGGCTGTCCAAATTCGAGTATGGGAAAGCCACCCTCATGGAAAAACGTGTTTCTCCTTCTTGAGTAAGAAAACACCCACGAATTGCCTTCCCAAGCCATTATTCATGGTCAGACTTCACCCTCTCGCGTTTTTAGAGCCTGCTGGGCGTTTTATTTTGAAGCAGCTGGGTGTTTTTGGCTTGTTGGGCGTTTTATTTTGAAGCTTGCTAGATGTTTTATTTTGAAGCTTGCTGGGAGTTTTTGGAGCTTGCTGGGAATTTTTGGCTTGCTGGGAACTCGTTTTTGGTTAGCATAGTGGCTGGGAGAAGAGAACCACGAATTGGGGGTTTAATGGAGGTCGTTTTTGCTCCTGGGTTGTCCCCAAACATTTTCTGAAAACGAATTCTGCCTTCCAGGGTTTATTCCCCATTCTCCCATTTCGTTTTGGCTGCCCACAATTTTCTAGAATGGATAGAAACCCCATCTTTGGGCATCTCACTATATAAACGTTTCTTTATGCCCATCACTTATATTTTTGCCTGTCATGTGCATCCCTGTGTTAGCCATTGAATGCTGAGTTGTTTAGGATGAAATCATTTTCCTCCCTATGATTGTCTTTCCCATTGCTAAACATGTGTATCCATGCCCAATGATTGTGCTTGCTGTGTGAGAAAAGAGTATGTTTGGGTGTGGGTTATGGGAATCCATTGCTTTGGCTTGAGCTTGAATGCGAGTATCCAGTGATGAGGAGGGTTCAGTATTAGCCTGATAAACCCAACTATGGACTGGCTTGGCTTAGCTGAAATGATTTTTTGGTTGTGTATGAGTTGGATGTCCCCTTTTTCCTTGTAGATATCATGCCCAGCTCGGGGGTGGCCTTCGGATGGACTCAGTATATGATGTCGAAGAGCTTACGGTTGGGTGGAACGTTGTAGCGACATAGCTAGTTGCTTGGGGCAATTGCGAAAGGAAGATAAGTGTTCTCTATCTATGTGTTTTTCCTCTGCAATGTATAATTTAATGACTGTTATTGATACATTGAATGCATTTGAAATATGTGTGCGGATGAGTTTTAAATTCTGTTGTGTATAATTGCTTAATTTGCATCTGCATACTATTTACTTTATTGCTGAGAGCCTAATGAATGGGCTGAATTTTTATGAAAAGCCCCAGGAATCGACATCACATTCTCTCCCTTGCTGGGTCTGATGGGAGGGTATGTGACATTAAGATGAAATCAAAAATATATTAATTTGACGAATTGGGATTAGTTGGAGTTGGTTCTGCAACTTCCCCAACCTCCCAATCCAACCACCTCTCGATCTAAATTGCCTACCTTGTCCCATAAATACAAGGAGGATCCATGAGAGGGGTTACTCATAATGATCATGAAATCTTGAGAGATTACTTGGAGGACTGTTATGCTGGAGGAATTCCCAAGTTATAGTGAAGAGCAAGGGCACAAGATCCAGTTGCAGAAACATCTTTACATGTTAGGTATATTGTATTGATTTCATGTTTCTTTGACAATAAAAAGGTTGAAACACCCTTCCTGTCCCAAATAAGATATCTATTGGATTGTATGTCTATTTGGCTTAATTCTTGATTATAGTTGATGTTAAATTGCTTTATAATTTCATCATATGTTATATGGTCAAGATATGTTGAGGAAGGTATCTTTTGTGTTGCAGATTCGTCAAGTAGAAGAGAAAATAGGAGATCAAGCAAGAGACCAACCGAAATCTAGGACCAGCCGTCAAAAAGAGGTATTTCTCTCATCCCGATCTCTTTCTTTTGCAGCAACTAAATGCAACATAATCAATGTGTTTACCTATCAACCCCGCCTAGTTGGTAGTGTCCATCTCCTCACTATAGGGTAGAAATTCTGAACAATAGACTCGCGACTCCGCTAGGGATCAAACCCAGAATCTTACTGGAGACACTGAATCAACCACTGCAATTCATGCTCAGAAAGTTGACATTGTCGACAAACCTAATAAACAGAAGCTTAGGTTCCCTTGTAAATTTTGAGAGGGAGACCACCTGACCTATTTGTGCCATGTACTTCCAGAAGTGCAAAGAGTGTGGTCCTTAGTTCAAATTTTTTTTGCTTCTAAGCAACCAACCACTGCAAGTCATGCTGGGGGAAAGCTGTCAGCCAATGCTAGTCATGCTGAGAGTACTTTTGTTGTAAAGGAGTCTAAGCTTATAGGACGGAAGCCAAAGTTCCCTTGAAAACTTTCTAATGGAGATCACCTTACTCACATGTTCCTTGCTATTCCAGAGATGTGGAGAGTTGGTCCATGTCTGAAGGATCCTCTGCTCCCGAATTGTCTATAGATTCCCAAAAACCTAATCAACCTTTCGTTGATGAAGTGGTTGAACCAATGCAATATGTGTTCAACCCCACTCTTTCTTCAGAGAGTGAAGTGATCAAATCGATGCAATCTTCGACTGATCCCATCAGTCCTTTGGAGATTGATACACCTGTCCCTGAATTCTTCTGCATTACCAGTTTGGATGTTTCTGAAATGGAGGGCACTTCATCTGTGCTGAGTGAACCCCTACCAAGCTCTGGGATCATTTCCTTTGATTGGAATAGTCTAACTGGGCCTCTCCTTCCTTCTGCTACACCTTTTCAGATAAAGGTTGATATCAGAATCCATGCGGTTCACCGATGTATTGTAGATGAAGGAGCCTCTGTTAGTATCTTATCCCCTTATGCTTGGAGAGATTTAGGTTTTCCTAACCTTGTTCCAGCTGTTAATTGGTCGTTGACCTTCGACACAAGACCTAGTGAACCGTTGGGATTCCTCCCTCAGGTACCTGTTACTTTGAGTGGAAAAACAGTCTTAGTTGATTTTATGGTTTTAAAGGACTCGATGGATTTTGATATGATCCTTGGGCGTGATTACGTATATGCTATGCAGGTTGTGGTGTCTACGCTCTTTCATGTGATGCATTTTCCTCACAACGAAAGCATTGTCACTATCGATCAGCTTACATTTGTTGATCCCTCTTATTACCCAACTATAGACCAAGTGTATCCCTTGCCAGTAGGCACTACCATGTCATAATCAAATATTGTGGCATATTGTTCCTTGACTTCAATTGCTCCTGAGAAGAAGCCTCTGAATTCATGCTTACCTTCTCGAGACTGGGTCTCGACAATTGACCAGGTGATGACTCCATCTGAATGTTCAGACATGCGTTCTATTTGGGATGATATACTTCCCTCTGATGAAGTTTTCCTACGAGCAATCTTCTACCTTTCCTTCGAGCTCATTAAAAACAGTAAGGAGGTTACGAGCAATCTTCTACCTTCACTTTGAGCTCGTTAAAAACAATAAGGAAGTTACGAGCATTCTTCCACCTTCACTTCGAGCTCGTTAAAAACAGTAAGGAGGCTACAAGCATTTCTTCCATATTCACTTCGAGCTCATTAAAAACAGTAAAGAAGTTATGAGCATTTTTCTATATCTGCTTTGAGCTCGTTAAAAATAGTAAGGAGGTCACGAGTTTCCTTTTTTGGGCTCGTTAAAACTTTACGAAAAATATCTTTATAGAGTTATTTCACGTTTTTCTTTGACTCTTTAAATATGAAAAGATTGCCAAGTATAGTTGTCATTTCAAACTCGTTAAAGGATATGAAGTGACATCTGCTTAAGTATAATTTTAACCATTTTCCGTACTTTTGCGGATTACTTACGAAAAAGGAATACTCTAGTCATACGTGGCTAGAAGAGTTCTCCTCTCATTGTTTTATACTTTTTCAGGGGAGGGGACTAACTGTACGAAAAAGGACTTTTGGAACCTCTCTTTAGGGTTTTCAGGCTCTCTAAACATGAAAACACCAAGCAAGTACTCACCTACTCGGGCTCGATGTGAAATCCACGAGAAGGTAAATAGAGGATTATTTAACTTTTTCAGACTCTATAAATAGGAAAACACTGGCGAGCATTAACCTACTTGGGCTCGATACTAAAATCCACGAGTAGGTGTATGGAGTTATTGTTTAAGTTTTTCAGACTCCTTTAAATTGAAAACACCGACGAGCAAGAATAGATCTCGGCTCGATATTAAAATCCAGAGACCAGTATTATAGAGTATTCTTCTATCTCTTCTTCGAACTATGTAAACAATGAAGGGTCCTGAGTATTCTTCCCATGGGCTCGTTAAACTCTTTACATGGTTGGACCAATTGAATTTTATTTTCTTCTTAGACTCATTAAAACAATAAGAAGAATATTATTTTATCAAAAAGAATAAGGGATAAGAAGGGTGTATCACATATCTTTCAGTTTCAAAGGAAGTTATGTCAGTCATGTCCTTGAACACAACACCTACTTGAGTCTTTCATGTCAGTTGGGTTTTAGTTTTTGGCCTTAGGGTGAACCTAATCTCTGAGTTTTTACTCCCCTGGTTTTGTTATTATTCCAACCATATGGAGGGTCTGTTATGTCTCCTACATCGCAAACTTATATCATTTTCCACCTTTATGTTGAAAACTGCCTAAGTCACTTTGTGTCGTGCTCATTGTTCAAGGATACAGCCTGTGTCGGCCATTCTGCAGTTTACCTTGACTTCATGTGTCGGCCATTTTGGTGTTAGTTTGTTTCATCTTGTTACTCATCCTACTCCACATCAACTCATACCTGTGAGTGTTCCTCATGTTGGATGATGGAGGATGCATTGATGCCTCCCTTCCAGCGGACTTCTTCCCATCGACTTCAACTCATTATGCTCTCGGAACAAAGTTTAGAGTTTCGGTTAGTACCTTGGGGATTGCAGTCATCAGTGGAAGTTTCCCTCACTATTGAATAATGGGAATACATCAATGTCTCTTCTTCGACAGGTTTCTCAAGTGTTCAACTTCAAGTCCTGTTATTCACACTTGTTGGATCGTACTAGGTACCTTGGGCCCCATTATCATTATCGATGGAATCCCTCACGTTTGCTAACGGTATACATCAATGACCGGCAATCAAACGATACCCCCCATGTTCGACTTCAGCTCATTTATTCGCATGGATAGGGTTTGTACCTTGGCTTGTTTTGGATGAAGACCTTAGGCCTATGATAGCATCACCATATTTATGTTATCATCCAAGTTGCGCAAGACTGAGCCTCACTCATGTTGTTTCTTCATAAGACAAAGATCCAGCTTGTTGTTATGGCTATGCTCTCTTGTTTTGACATGGATCCACACTTGTATTTCAGTGGCCATGCTCTATATATACATATCCTAGTTATGTTTCGGAGATCATGTTGCACATCTATATGATGTCAATATTGTAATTGCTCACTGACCTTGATCGTTGTTTCAGGTGTTTTTGTGAGTTGGTTTTGCGGTTTCTTGCTCCTCCTCTAACTTGGAATAATAATGTATTTCAGCCATCGTTTCCCTCTGACCTCACACATTAGGGGGCATCTATTATAGGTCAAATATGCACTTCTCCATCCTGTGATCACCTTTCCTTGTAGATCACACAAAAGGACACAAAGGATTGAAGAGCTAGATTGCCTTGGATGACTTGCTGCCAGAAATACACTCCTCACCTACAAAGATTGCATTTTTCCCTGATTTTGCCACATGTACACCCCTCTCTGCATAGAAGACCAACGTACACCTTGAGAAAATACCCTACTTTTCTCAAGGACAACCAGCGTACATCTCCCAAAAAGTTGTAAACGCTTGTTGTAAAGCCCAAAAGTTGCTTGTTGTACGCTACTCCTATGGTATGAAACCCGCGTACATCTTAAGATGAAATCAAAAATATATTAATTTGACTAATTGGGATTATTTGGAGTTGGTTCTGCAACTTCCCCAACCTCCCAATCCAACCACCTATCAATCTAAACTACCTACCTTGTCCCATAAATACAAAGAGGATACATGAGAGGGGTTACTCATAATGCTCATGAAATCTTGAGAGATTACTTGGAGGACTGTTATGCTGGAGGAATTCCCAAGTTAGAGTGAAGAGCAAGAGCCCAGGATCCGGTTGCAGAAACATCTCTACACGTCAGGTATATTGTACTGATTTCATGTTTCTTTGACAATAAAAAGGTCGAAACACCCTTCTTGTCCCAAATCAGATATCTATTGGATTGTATGTTTATTTGGCTTAATTCTTGATTATAGTTGATGTTAAATTGGTTTATAATTTCATCATATGTTATATGGTCAAGATACGCTGAGGAAGGTATATTTTGTGTTGCAGGTTCGTCAAGCAGAAGAGAAAATAGGAGATCAAGTGAGAGACCAAGCGAAAGCTAGGACCAGCCGTCGAAAAGAGGTATTTCTCTCAATCCCGATCTCTTTCTTTTGAAGTAACTAAATGCAACATAATCAATGTGTTTACCTATCAACCCCACCTAGTTGGTAGTGTCCATCTACTCACTATAGGGTAGAAATATCGAACAACAAGAATAGACGGAGGAAGAATAGGAAGAGGATTCCAAAGCAAGGGGGAAGCCCCCCAGCCTCTGGAGGTCATGTTAGGGGCACCTACCCAACCTCTGGTGGTCATGTTGGGAGAACTCACTCAGTCATTGTAAATCATACTGAACCTATGCACCCTGCCTCTAGAAGTCATGCTGGGGGCACCCACCCAGCCTCTGGAGGTCATGCTGGGGGCACCTACCCAAACTCTGGAGGTCATGCTGGGAGAAAATTTTCAGTCACTGCAAATCATACCGAAATTATGTCTTCAACCACTATTGGTCATGTTGAGGACACATCATTGATCACTGCTGGTCATATTAATGACAAGTCACCAGTTACTGTGAGTCATACTTGAGACACTAAATCAGCCACTCCAAGTCATGATGAGAACATTGACAGTGTCGAAAAACCTAATAAAAATAAGCTTAATTTCCCTTGTAATTTTTGCAAGGGAGACCACCTGACCTATTTGTGCTATGTACTTACAGAAGTACAAAAAGTGTGGTCCGCATTTAAAAATTATTATGCTTCTGAGCAACCAACAACTGCACATGCTGGGGGGAAGCTGTCATCCAATGTTAGTCATGTTGAGAGTATTGATGTGGTAAAGGAGTCTAATCTTATAGGATGCAATCCATATTTCCCTTGTAAAATTTGTAAGGGAGATCACCTTACTCACCTGTGACCTGCTATTCCAAAGGTGCGGAGAGCATGTGGTCCATGTCTGCAGGATCTTCTGCTCCTGAATTGTCTATAGATTCCCAAAAGCCTATTCAACCTTTGGTTGATAAAGTGGTTGAACCAAAACAATCTTTGGTCAACCCCGCTCTTCCTTAGGAGAGTGAAGTGATCGAATCAATGCAATCTTTGACGATCCCATCGGTCCTTCGAATACTGGTGCACCTATCCCTGAAGTCTTTTACATTACTAGTTTGGATGTTTCTGAAAAAAGGGGCACTTCATTTGTGCTGAGTGAACCCCTACCAATCTCTAGGACCATTTCCTTTGATTGGAATAGTCTAGTTGGGCCTCGTCTTCCTTCTTCTACACCTTTATGTATAAAGGTTGATATCAATAACCATGCGGTTCACCGATGTATTGTAGATGAAGGAGCCTCTGTTAGTATCTTATCCCCCTATGCTTCGAGATATTTAGGTTTCGCTAACCTTGTTCCAGCTGTTAATTGCTTGTTGAACTTTGATAGAAGACCTAGTGAACCGGTGGGATTCCTCCCTCGGGTACTTGTTACTTTGGGTGGAAAAATAGTCTTAGTTGATTATATGGTTTTAAAGGACCCTATGGACTTTGATGTGATCCTCGGGTGTGATTACATATATTCTTTGGATGTTGTGGTGTCTACGCTCTTTTGTTTGATGCATTTTCCTCATAACGAAAGCATTGTCACTATCAATCAACTTAGATTTGTTGATCCCTCTTATTACCCAACTATAGACCAAGTATATCCCTCGTCAGTAGGCACTACCATGTCACAATCAAATTATGTGTCATATTGTTCCTTGAATCCAATTGCTACTGAGAAGAAACCTCTAAATTCATGCTTACCTTCTCGGTACTGGGTCTCGACAGTTGACCAGGTGATACCTCCATAATGCAGTCTACCATTCATTTGGACATTGATCTAGTTGCAGTTATTTCCAACCCCAATTTGAATTTGGAATCCGATCTTACCAATGTTGAGTCTTTGAACTCTCTTATAGATCCACAAATCGATGTTCTTGTTGAGTTTGATTCTACTTCTAGAATTTTCAACTCTCGTGGTGATGAATTTGTTCTTGCAGATTCCATCACATCCTTCGACTTTGATATTCATCCTGAAGTTGATCATTTTGATTGTAATCCCTCAGGTTTTGGTACTATAGAGTCTTCATTGGTCAACGCTGCCTGCATTATGCCTGTTGTTGATAATAGTGAAGTTGAAAGTATTTCTACCACAGTGACTTGTATCAGATATTTCTTTACATACGTTTTAGATATGATTTTGGTACTAATGTTTCTTGGAGACAGGATTCTTAGCTGAACTTATACTTGCTTACTAGTCCTTTTTGACACTTTGTTCAATCATGTTAGTTATATTCGGAACCTTGCATATAGGTTTAGGCTTCCCTGTTGTTATGATGCATTTGAACCTTTTTCTATCTGAATTCTCCATAGGGTCGAACCTATTGGATATTGGTGTGTTAGCTATCTCTATATGCATTGTGCACCAGTCCAAAAGCAGAGCCTACCTAACATGGGTCACCCTTGTCAGCACCCTTATGCCATTTTGGTGCCCATGTTGAGTTTTTCTCATAGGTTTGGGAGCCTTTCTAGATTTACCATGACTTTGAGAAGAAACCTCATGTCTTTCTTCCTGATATATTTCTGGCCATCCCTTATAAGGCTCCCATCTTTGTGTTTAAGTCGCATATGCATTTATTTTGAACTCGCTTGCGCTAATGAACATGATGCCAACTTCCATGCTTATAGCTCGTTATATAATCCTCCATCTATGATATCATTTATGTTAAGATATGCATCACTTTTCCTTTGTGATTTCACCTCCTTTACCCGGAGGAGACACACCCTGAGTGTCCTTATCTTGCTCATGTTCCTTGTATTATGCATAACTTTGTTCCATGCGCTTGGAACTAGTCCTGCATGTCCTTGACACTCTTCTCCTCCCACCATGATCATTCTTGCACCTTTCCTTCGAGCTCGTTAAAAACAATAAGGAGGCTACGATCATTCTTGCATCTCTCCTTTGAGCTCGTTAAAAACAGTAAGGAGGTCACAAGTTTACTTTTTTGGACTCATTATAATTTTACAGAAAATAGTTTTATGGAGTTTTCTCTAAGCTCTTGTTAGACTCCTTAAAATTGACAAGATCGACAAGTCTACTTGTTCACTTCAAACTAGTTAAAGGAATTCAAGGGACATCCACTTAGGTATAAGTTTACCCCTTTTCCGGACCTTTGTGGATTATTTACAAAAAAGGTAAACTCTATTCATACTTGGATAGAAGAGTTCTCTCTCGCATTGTTTTAACCTTTTTCGGGTGAGGAGACTAAATTTACGAAAAAGGACCCTTTGGAGTCTTCTTTAGGATTTTTCAGACTCTCAAAATATGAAAACACCGCCAAGCATATACCAACTCGGGCTCTATGTGAAATCCACGAGTAGGTATATGGAGTTTTTGTTTAAGTTTTTCAGACTCCTTAAAATTGAAAACACTGGTGAGCAAGAACAGATCCGGGCTTGATATTAAAATCCCCGTATCAGTATCTTATCGAGTATTAATCTATATTTTCTTCAAACTCGTAAAACAAAGAAGAAAGTCTTGAGTTTCCCTTGTTGGAGTATTCTCACCATCATTTTTAATATTTGCATACATGGATGCATTATGCATGCATCCAGTCATCATGCATGCATCTGCATGCATATAGTCATCAGTATGGTAGTCTCCCCAGTACCTGGAGCCTATGTTCAGCCTTCTGGAGCCTGGTTTTAGCCCTCGGGAGCCCTCCTACCTACCTATTGCTCCTTTTTTTCCTCACCTGGATGACATATGCGCCCTACTACACTACTCGGATCACTAACAGTCAGTTGCAACATTTATTGACCAGTTTATTCATTTATTGCCTAGTTTAACTGCATGTAGCTTCCATTTGTATGTATCGAAGTGCCACTTGACCTACTGACAGCCTCATCAACCTCATGCACCCTCCTTGGAGTCTCCATCCCTTGATTTGTGCTCACATGAATCAGTTAGACTCATTTGACTGACTTTTGACTATGTATGACAACTACCATTGATTGGATGATGTCTCCATTGCTATCCAAGCCACACATTGAGTATAATTCGAATGACCTTAGGAGATGGAATTCGAATCCATTTGATTGTATTCAGTTATTATTCTACTTTCACAGTTCCATCTTACAACAGATGTATGATTACAACAATTTTTGTCATTTCTTGTGTTAATGACTGATTATTGATTCAACAATTCTTCTTCTCTTCTCTGATATTCTTGACTGATTTTTAGTGAGGTTTGCTCAAGTTGTGTGATCTCTCCTGTAAAATATCACATCCCTTCCATGGACTCATAAAATTACACATGGTTGGACCCTTCTTGAGCATGCTTTAGTTCTTTCTCAAGCTCGCTAAAAAATGAAAAAAGGTACCTAAAAAGAGAAAAGGGAAGGGAAGAGTGTTAAATATATTTCAATATAATGGAAACAAGTCAATTATGTCCCTGAACATAGCACCTTTTTGAGTCTATCAAACAAGTTGGGTTCTATTTTTGGCCTTAGGATAAACCTGATCTCAGAGTTTTTACTCCTCTAATTGGTTACTCTTCAAATCATATGGAGAATTTGTTAATGTCTCCTACATTGAATATTTATATCATGGTCCCTTTGTCTTCAAAGCTTCCTAAGTCACGCCTGTGTCGTGCTCACTATTCAAGGATACCCCCTGTGTCGGCCATTTTGCAATTTCCTTGACCTCATATGTCCGCCATTCGTTGGTATCAATATGTTTCATCATGTACTCCGTCCTACTCCAGATCAAATCAATTTTTTTATTGTATCTCATGTTGGATGATGGAGGATGCCTTAACGCCTCCCTTCCAATGGAATTATTCCCATCGGCTTCAACTCATTTTGCTCTGGAATGAAGTTTAGAGTTTTCGATAGTACCTTGGAGATTGCAGTCATCAGTGGCAATTTCCCTCGTCATTGAGTTATGGGAATACCTCAATGTCCCTTGCTCAATGGATTCTTCAGGTGTTCAACTTCAAGAACATCTATTCACACCTGTTAGAATATACTAGGTACCTTGGGGCCCATTTTCATTATTGGTGGGATTTCTCCCACGTTTGTTAACGGTTCATATCAATGACCGGTAATCAAATAGTGTCCCCCATGTTTAGAATCAACTCATTTATTCACATGGTTAGGATTCATACCTTGATACGGTTTGGATGAAGACCTTGGGCCTATAATAGCATCATCATTTTTTTATTTCCCAAGTTTCGCAAGACTGAGCCACACTCTTTTTGTCTCTTGATGAGACATAGATCCAGTTTGTTCTCTATGGCTATGTTCTCCAGTTTTTACATAGATCCACCTTTGTATTTATGTGGCTATGTTCATGTTTATACTGTCCTCATGGATCCATGCTTGTATTCTAGTGGCCATGATATATGAATCGATATTGGATCATTATTAAATCCTCCTGGAGGCCATGTTTTGCTATTTTGAACATGGACATTTATCCCAAGGATGAGATTGACTGACATTTGCCTTTCTTTCAGGTACTTCATTCGAGCCTATGATTCTTGGTTTCTCATGTTTCTCCGACTCCATGACCCAAACCTCTATTATTTATAATGTATTTTGGCCATCGTTTCCCTCTAACCTCATACATTAGGGGGAATCTGTTATCGGTCAAATTAGCACTTCTCCGTCCGTGATCACATTGCCCTGTGGATCACACAAAAGGACACTATGGCTGGAAGAGCTTATTGGACCTTAGATGACTTGGATCTCAACCTTGCAGTCCTTTCCTCAAAAACATATTTTTTTTGCCTATTTTTTAGCATAATCGTGACTCTTATACTTGCCAACACACAGGTGAGCCGCGAGTGTCTATACGGACAACCTGCGGGTATCTTTTGAAAAGCTGCACCCGCTAGCTACAAGACCATATAGCCGCGAGTCACTCACTGGTTGTGCTTTGATATAGGCACGGATATCTTAAGAAATATCAAAAAAATTATATAAAAACACTAATTATAGGTTAGTTTGGGGAGTTCTTTAAATTACCTCAACTACCTAAACCAACCACCTTTCGAACCTACCCTCCTAGCCTTGTCATAAATACAAGGGGAGAGGCATGAGAAGGGGACCACCAATCCCATTATAATGTTATGTTGGAATAATTGAGACTCACATCCCCCTCATTTGTGCCCTAGATTCTAGTAAACCCTAGCACATCTTATTAGAGGTTGGGATTCTTGGAGAAGAGGAGCATGAGACCTTTAATCTTGGTTTCATGAAGTGCCATGCTTGAAGGAAGGTATAATTTGATGTACTTACTTCATTCATTAATAAAGATCAAACATTCTTCCTTTCCCAAATATGATTTGTTCATGTATGTTTCAGATCTGATTACAATTTGATTTTTTCTTCTTTTATAAATATCAATCTTGTATTTGTAGTCAAATTGGTTTGAGGAAGGCTTTCAGTTGTTTTGCAGGTTGTTGTATCGGAGAACAAGAGGAGAATCTTGGATCAACCTTCTGAATAAGGTACACATTCTCCTAAACCCTAATCTCTTTGCTTAATAATTATACTTGTAGAACCTTGTATGTATATCTTTTACCCCTATACGTTGGTAGTATCTCCCCTGCTATAGGACACTTTTCCTAACAACACCATTGTAATATGATGGACCATAATATGGAATTCATTTCCTAGTGGTTTGCTATGAATTGTTTCTATGTTTACATCCCACATGGAAATATTGGACAATAAAGAGGCCTAGATTTTCTCCCTGAATATTGGAAGGTTGTATCATGTAGTTGTATTCCCAATATTGAAATACCTCATACACTCTAGGTAGTTGTTGATCACTAGGACAAGCGAAATATAGTTGATGATCAAATGTATATTTGTAAATTGATCTCAAAGGCAGGGGAAAGTCACCATATCCATCACCTTCATTCTCTTAAGGTATGTAGTCTACCTTCCCCTTCTCTTTAAGTAAATTATGCATCTTTAAACTGGTTCTTGTTATAGTACTACTTTTTTTCATCAATTCCTCATTTTTCGAGCTGGTATTTGTGCACATATTTTTGTTAGATATGTCATCTAATAAATGATTATCTCCCTCTAGGATGGAATTCGGTGCACTAGGAAAATTTAAACCTATAAATTGACCGTGTGATTGTTCATTAAGAAAAACTTTAATTATTCAAATAATATAAAATTATGTTTAAACGAAGTATACATATTATTTATATGAAATTGGAAAATTCCTTACCACAGTTCCTATTGGATTCAAATCGATTGTACGAGCCATACTACCCACTGGAATCTCATCATCTATGTAATTTCTTTGTACAATCGCTCATTTGAGTTGTTTCTTTACATGAAATACAAAATATACACAAACAACAATTTTCTAAAAGTATTCATCCTATGTACTATAGTCTCGACCAACATCTTGTTCAATGCACTCATTTGTTGAGTCTCCAGGATCCATTGTCATATCCTCTTCCACCCATTTTCCTCTACGTGATTTAACCTTTTTAGGTCCACATCCACAAACATATCTTTTTCTTTTTCTATTTGAATTCTCAAGATCTGCATTTTCTCCAATCTCCATCTAAAATAATCAACAACGTGCGTTAATTTATGTCAAGATTGGATAATACACTATAAATTTTAATAAAATAGTGAAAAATATTGACACATCACAAAATGATATCAAATCAATTTTATCTAATTTAAGTCAAAATTTGAGTACCTAATGTCCAACATCATTTATTATGTCTTCAATTGATATACATGATCTATGGGCATGGCCTCATTTTCCTCCTATAATACACAATAGCGTAAAAAAAAATTAGTAGTCCAATTATATTATTTCAACCAATAAGCATCAAGCCAAAATTTCAACAAGAAAAGTATCAGACATCCCTATCACACATGGCCATCCTAATTTACAAAATTTTCCCTTGATCCTAGAATCACATTTAACCAACATTTATGTGCATTTTCAACCTATAATTTTGACCTCAAAGGCCTCAAAGACAATCAATTGAGGTTGCTTTCTCTTCTTACCTTTATTGTATCTATAGATTATATTGTCATATCCTCTTCCACCCACTTTCCTCTAAGTGATTTAGTATTTCTACGCCATCCGCGTCCTATGTCCATGTCCTCCTCTAGATCCTTTAATACGCACCAATTAGAATAATTTTTAGTGCACAATCAAATCCAATTATCAAGTAATAAGTTCAGGCAAATAGGGCCATAAGTCAAAATTAGCTTGGTATCAAAGGGCACAAAAATAATACTTTGTAAAAGGATCACTCCAAGTAAGTGTTGCAACAAGGTCTAATAAAATGGTAACATTAATAATATAGAAAATAGGAAAAGGATAAGTTTATTTTTTATTATAAACACTAAGAAAATTCTTCATTGGATCAATTGCATAGTGTACTTTGATCAAGATTCATGATATGTATATATATAACATAGTCAATCCAATAATTGGTTAACGACCCTTACCTTTTTTACTGAAAGAAATCATCATTATAAATACATATACACCACAAACCTCCCCCCCTTACAAACTAGCCTTTTATAACACTATAATAGTTAACTACCTTAAATATAGGCACACTTATATGACTAGGTTCACTTTGACTAGTTATAAACAACAACCAAGTGATAATAGTAAATCAATGAAGGAAAGTAAAAAACCTAGGTTTATTGATTCCAATTCCTTTGATGATATAACCAACTTAAGTGATGAATTTGAAATCAAAAATAAAAAGGATAGAACTCACCTATATGTGGATTTTTATAGTTGTTGAAGCTTCTTGGCATGGAGGTGAGAGTTGTGACAGACCTCTAAGAGATTTTTCAACATCTTAAACCCTCCTCCACATGCAACTCAACCCCCCTACAAAATAGACTTCTACCTCATCTCCAATAAAATGCAATTTATAACACTAGAAATTCCATACAAAATAATGTGACAATGAAGTGTTGAATGGTGATAAAAAATACCCATAGAAGGGTTTACATGTCCCTTCTTCTAGCTATGTTGGAAATTCCTTTGAGGTGGAGGAGTTATATAATACAAGGTATGAGAGAATAAAGTATATGAAGATTCCCTATGATGAGACAATAAGACTTCAAGTTTGGAACCAAACTAACCACCAATGATTTCTATAGTATTTCTACATAGGATGGATAATAAGTTTCCCAAGAGCATGGAAGATGAGTTAGGAATATAGATCAAGATGTAATGGAAATTAAATTGTTTACCTAAAATATTATGAGAGATAGAGATGGATATCAATTTTTTCAAGAGATTATTTTACCTTGAGATTGAGGAGTTAAATAATCGAAGGTATGAGAGGACAAACTATATGAAGGTTCCTTGGGATTAAGCAATGCGATTTTGAGTTTGGAACCAAACTAACAACAACATATCCCTATATAGGTGCAAGAGAAGACAAACAAGAATATTCCAAAAGAACAAAGAGGATTTCTAATACCCCCTATGAGCATGTCAACTTTGTGTAAAGGTATATATTTAGTGTGTTATTTCTAAACCAATGGCGCTAAAGTAGGAATTATTTGTGCCAAATTTTGTGCCCCAAAGTGATAACGTTTTGGGCCTTAATTTGGTGCTAATGTTGGTGCACTTTGCATTGAATATTGTATTAAAAAATAAAAATAAAAAAAATCCAACGGGCCAAAGAAACTTTGGTTCAAACATAAGCACCAGGACAAAACCTACTTTCATACAAAATCATCGACCACCTTTCCTATCGATCCATCAAAGCATACACCACCTTCCACCAGCATGGCTCTAGGTGATCATTGGATCAGATCGAATTGCTTACATTTCCCTTGTCTCAAACTGCTATCTCTGTTGCACCCACGAGTGGTTCCTCCTTGCACAGTCTCTCCTCATCATGTAATGTCTCCTCCCATGGTGTCTCCTTCGTGCGGTGTCTCTTCATTCGCATGCACCACTGGTTACTCCTCGCAACTTCCATGGATGGGATTTTCCCTAGCCTCCAAGAATTGTAAGGACAATATTTTCCCTAGCATTCACGGATAGGATAGACAACATTTTCCCTAGCTCACCTCCACTATTAGGACATACAGGATTTTCCCTAGATTGAATCCAATGATAGGATTTGGTCAACTAGCCTCAAAATGTCGATCAGAGGAAATGGATATGTGAGTGGGAAGAACCAGGTAAGTCATTCGAATTTATAGATACTTAATTAGTGCAATTTGGTCTTATTTTTTTATCTTTTTTATTTTTCTTCCAAATTTTAAAAGAAAAATATTATTTTATATTTCTAGGAAAATGAGATTGACCAAGAGAAAGAAGCATTGGATTCAATATTGGGGGTTGATTCATTGAATAAATTTGACGATGTGGACTTGACAACGCTTGCAATATACATATAAAACATATCATCTAAAACCACTGAAACATTGCAAGAACATGAACCCACACTAAGGGAATCAATCGATTCCCCAACCACTCTAGAATAAAGCTAAAAATAAAGAATATCATTAACTATAAATTATAAGAATTTGGAATAGGGAATAGAGACTTCGAATGTCCAAGCCACTCCTAGGACACATAACTCTTCTTCCACTGTGCCATGATATGGATCCTCCATTGGTATCTACAATACATGGATAGAATATGACTCTGATTCAGGTGAAATCCATAGATCAGATGCTATAAAATTCCTTGTGAATATATTGAAAGAATCACGCCTTCAGCGATTCAAAGACCATCTCCATTTGTCATTCAAGAAGATATCAATGCACCTTCAAAAACTTGTAATTCATGAAATGGAGACTCAATTTGGAGTGGTTTGGTCCGTAAGAAAGTTCACACTCCAAATGTCTCATAATTGCAAGTTACTTAGGTGTAATCAAACAAATAAGATAAACAAAATTCCACCTAAGTTAAGGCTAAAAAAAATACCCATGGTTGTATCGTTAAAAGTATGGAAAGAACTAGTCAAATCCTATGCGAATTTGGATGCACAAAGGAATTCTGGTGAGGAGACTAGGTATTTGAATTTGATCATAACATTATATCAAATTTCTTAATAATTTTTTTATATTTTAATTGTGCATAATTAAATACAATTAGTAAATTTTTCAGGATAAGGCCTCCAAGGCTAGGATTGCAAAATGAATTGCCACTCACAGTGGCCAAAAAGGCATGTAGGCCTTGATTTGTATATTTTTTTATATTTTAATTGTGCATAATTAAATAAAATTAGTAAATTTTTCAGGATAAGGCCTCCAAGGCTAGGATTGCAAAATGAAGTGCCACTCATAGTGGCCAAAAAGGAATGCAGGCCTTGATTTGTACATTCGTAAGTATATCTAATATGTGAAATGATATTTTTTTAATTTCCTAGATAAAAGTAAATTATTGCATATTAATTAGTTTAACTCGTCCATGTGGCATGTTTTGACAGGAGGACATATATGGTCATCATCCAACACACTTCGAAAAAGATATGTTACAAAAAAAAAGTGGGCAGACTTCATTATCTAGATGGAGAATGAAGTAACAATATTTTGCTTTGGATATCAATCATAAGTTATTTAGTGGATATAAATGAATAAATTTAGTACAAAGGTAGTTACCCCCCAAGAACAACATGGCAAGGTACTTTATCCCTTCAAAGAAAAGTCACTCTGATATTTTGGGTGATATATGAAAGCATTACACTCGAGGAAGTAACACAAATACAGGACTGGATTATTCCAAATGTAGAATCATTTATAGTGTTGAAACATGGCCTCCAAGTAGGGATATTGATGTCATTGGGAGGAATTGAGCACTAGGTATCAGAGGTTTTGAGCACTAGGTCATAAAGAAAACTTCTAGGATTTTAGGGTCAATAACAATGCCTTGAACAACTATACATGATCACCCAAAGATATCACTAGCCTACAAGTGGGGATATGGGCACCATTACGAATTTTTGAACACTAACTATGGGTCTCAAGTCCCTAGACATGATTAGGGAAGTAAATTTGGGACTTAGGGCCTAAAGAAAGTGCTTGGGAATTCAAGACTAAGGATGACACCTTGAACCTCTACACATGGCCTCCCAAGTGTATGGATCTTGAGTCCCTGTACATGATTAGGGTAAGTAACATAGACCTTAGTATCTAAGGGAAGATTATAGGCATCCATGACTAATAATGTTTCCTTGAATCACTACACATGGCCTCTCAAGGGAATCCTTTACCTCCAAGTGAGGATATGGTTTCCATTAAGAATTTTTTAGTACTATGTATGGGTATTGAGTCCCTTTACATGGTCAAGATAAGAAGCCAAGGATTTAGGCCCTTAAAGAAACTTTTAGACATCCAATTCCAAGAACAATGCCACCACCAGGAAAGACTTTTTAAGGGTGTCCCAAATCTATTTATGGTGGTGTTATGACCATTAATAGAATTTATGAATGATGTATTTGTCTCGAATCCTTGTACATGATATAGGGAGGTGACCCATCCATTAGGCCGTTAAGTAATCCTCTAGGAATACAATGTGAAGAACAATGTCTTGAAGCTGCATGCATGGCCTACTAAGGGTATCATCCTTGGCCTTTGAGTAGGTACATTACCTAAAATAAGGTTATAGGAATCTAAGGGAAATGAATATGCCTTGAAACACCACACATTGAATCCTTGTCGTTAAAAATTTGCATGGAACCTTCTGGAATATCTTGGGTTGTTAGTAAATTTATCTACATCCTTTTATCCCCAAATTGTGGCTAAACGGAGGTTGCTAATTACTCATTGGTTCATGTTAATTACTTCTATCATAAATTAAATAATAAAGATGGCATTTATCTTCATGTGTTTCAAAATAGTTACAATAGTGCTATACATATCTATATAGGACACCCTCCAATATTTGGGGTTTTTGTAAGGGTACCAATCCCTTTCTATTCATTAGATTTCAGTAACTCTATCTTCATCTTTCTCTTCCCATCGATGAAAGGAGAATTCTTGTTTTGTTTAGAATTAGGATAGAATCCATACAAAGTTTCATGATGCATTATTGAATACTTAATATAAATACAAATAACTTCATGAATGACGTCGAATACCTCCATATTTTCATATTGGAAACAAAGTTTGGTTTTACCTAGATAAGTAGAGATTGAAATCCAAACAACACATCATAAGCTCAAACCTATTTATCATGGGCCTTATACCATTTTTGAAACATATTAGTGAAAATTATTTCAAGTTGGATCATACACTTTTGATTTTGGTATATATGTTGTGAATGTGAGCCAAATTGAGCATCATGAGCCACCACATTATAAGGGTGAATCTTCTATCTATCATCCTCAGGACATTGTTCCACCTTTTCAACCTCCTTGTATGAATATAGTCTTCTTGATGTATACACATACACAACTATGCATAAATCCACTATTACTTATAGACACGGGAGAAAATTTTGTTGCTAGCTTAAGCTAAGTGGATGTCCTAGACATCATTTCAGAAACAATTTTCACATCTACAAGAGAATTAGGGACAGTTTCCTCTAACCAAGGAGGATTGATGGGACTTAGTCAATGTGATAAAAGTAATTTTTGTATTTTATTCTATAGTTTATACATTTCACATATTGTTTAGCATGTACAAATTTAACAATATCGTCTCTAATACTTGCATAATTGCACTTTTATGTTCTCTAGTGTGTAAGTATCCATATTGGTATTATGTCCATCGTAAACACCTAGTAGTTGGTATCAATCCAATATTTTGACATGCATACATATTCACTAAAGATGTTTAAGAAACATACTAATAGGAAGCTAAATATGTACATGGAGATAAAGAAAGTCTTTGATCACATTTATTAGGTTTTTTATATAGTTGAGATATGGAAGGTGAAGAATTTGATATTCATTGAATATAAGGTGTAGGATGTGATTCATATGAGTAAAAATAATATTCAAGTTCTAACATAGACAAATCATCCTATTATGAAATGTATGGTGTAAAATTTACAAAATAGTAGTGAAGGATCAAGATGACTTTAAATTAGTAATGAAATCTCAAAATGTATAAGGCCTTCTCTCACTATTCTTATCTCAACATCAAACAAATTGGTGATCCCTTTTACACACTTACCATGACCCCCACCATTATAACCCATCTACTATAATAATTTGGGACCAAACCCTTTAGTATGCTTCTCAAAATCAAGAAATTCACATAAGAACTACCAAAACACATTACTTAAATATGTTGTAGAAAGGTGTCCAAGGAACCAAAATATTGCCCAATTTTCAATTAAAATGGTTGAAATAGTGAGGATCAACCCTATATCTATTTCAATAGAGATATTCCTAGAGATCCCATGAAAATGGATGCCTTTCTTGAACAATATGTTAGATGAAAAACATACAATATTTGTCGCAGATTCACCATCTAGTAGAACAAATGGAAATTACTAGAAACATATGTGATTGAAGTACTCTTGATAGCTTCTACATAGGATGCACACTTCATATGGTATGTTTTCTTGACATAAATATTTAATACTTGGCCACTGGCTTAATGAAACCCCAACCCAATCAGAAATAATGGGTTGGTGTCCATACATGGTGAACCTCTTTGGAATTTTGATTTCATGTTGAAAGAGGAGGAAAATTTACATAGATAACATGGTCATGTCCAGTCTTTTTACATAGATAACATGGTCATGTGGGAGAGAGGGGGATTCAAATGCTGTATTTCACTCTAGGAATCCTTATCCATGGATACCATACCTTTACAACTTAATGTTGCCCTTGAAACCATATTTAAAAACCTAATATATCCCTAGAAACACTAATACAACCCTAGAAACCTAATCTAGCCCTAGAAACCCTAGAAACCCTAGAAACCTAATCTATCCCTAGAAACCCTAGAAACCTAAACTAGCCCTAGAAATACTAATTTAACACTAGAAACTAATCTAGAATCCTAGTAACCTAATCTAGCTCTAGAAACGCTAGAAACCTAAGCTAGCCCTAGAAACACTAATCTAAACCTAGAAAGCTAATCTAGACACCTAGAAACCTAGAAACCTAATCTAGCCCTAGAAAATCCAATCTAACCCTAGAAACCTAATCTAGCCATGGAAACACTAATATAACCCTAGAAACCTAATCTAGGCCTAGAAAAATTGTTAACCCAATCTACCTCTAGAAACAGTAATCTAACTCTTGATGTCTACACATACACAACTGGGCATAAATCTAGTACCACTTATAGAATTGAGATAAAATTTTGTTGCCATATAAAGCTAAGTGGATGTCCTAGACACCATTTGAGAAACAATTTCACATCTACAAGAGACTTAGGGATAGTTTCCTCTAAGTGGGGAGGCAATCATGGGACTTAGTCCATGTGATTAAAATAGTTGTATTTTATTTTATATTTTTATGTATTGCCACATATTCTATATATTGATTTCTCTTGAAGCTTCATTTTTCTATAAGACCCCTCATACATCATCTCTATATAGTTTCTCTATAAGATTCGTGTATATCCTTTTTACTCTCTATATACAAATGAGTCTTTAGCATGTAAAACTTTAACAATATCGTCTATAATACTTGCAGAATTGCACTCTTATGTTCTCTAGTGTGTTAGTATCCATATTGGTACTATGTCCATAGTAAACACCTAGTAGTTAGTATCAATCCAATATTTTCACATGTATACCTCTTCACTAGAGATGTTTAAGAAACATAATATTAGGAATTTAAATATGTAGATGGAGATAAAGAATGTCTTTGATCACATTTATTAGGGTTTTGATATAGTTGAGATATGGAAGGTGAAAAATTTGGTATTCATTGAATACCAAGTGTAGGATATGATTCATATGAGTCAAAATCATATTCAAGTTCTAACATAGAAAAATTATCATATTATGAAATATATGGTGTAAACTTTACAAAATAGCAGTGAAGGATCAAGATGACTTTAAATTAATAATGAAATGTCAAAACATACAAGGAATTCTCTCATTATTATTATCTCAAGGTCAAACAAATTGGTGATCCATTTTCCACACTTACCATGATCCCCACCATTATAACCCATCTAATGAAATCATTTGGGACCAAACCATTCAGTATGATTGTCAAAATCAAGAAAATCACATAAGAAATGCCAAAAAACATTACTTAAATATGTTGTATAAAAGGTGTCTGAGGCACCAAAACATTGCCCAATTTTCAATTATTGGTTGAAATAGTGGGGATCAACCCAATATTTATTTTAATAGCGATAGTCCTAGAGATACCATGAAAATGGGTGCCTTTCTTGGACAATATGTTAGCTGATAAACATACAATATTTGCCACAGAATCACAATCCAGTAGAACAAATGGAGATTACTAGAAACATATGTGATTGAATTACTCTTGATAGCTTCTATATAGGATGCACACTTCAGATGGTAGGTTTTCTTTACATAAATATTTAATTCTTGGCCATGGGATTCACCAAACCCCAAACCAATAAAAAATAATGGGTTGGTGGCCATACATGGTGAACCTCTTTGGATTTTTGAGTTCATGTTGAAAGAGAAGGAAAATTTACATAGATAGCATGGCCATGTCCAGTCTTTTTATATAGATAACATGGAAATGTGGGAGATAGGGAAATTCAAATGCTATATTTCAGTCTAGGAATATTTATCCCTAGATACCATACTTTTACAACTTAATGTATCCCTCAAAACCATATTCAGAAACCTAATCTAGCCGCCCTAGAAACTTAGTCTAGCCCTAGAAACACTAATGCAACCCTAAAAACCTAATCTATCCCTAGAAAATCTAACTTAGGTCTAGTAAGACCAACTCAAAATTGACACTTGGACTCACAAAGGCTGGCTTGACACACAAAAACTATGGAATCAATTTTGACAATAGGCACATTCTAGAGGCATCACACTTGGGCAGACCATTTGGGTAAACCAAATGACCAGAGGAAATTTCCCCAGGAATTATGTGGACTCGTAAGCTTCTAGTGTGCCACTAGAAATTACTAGACCACTGGAATACTAATTGAAATGTTACCAAAATTCTATGGACTCCACTTGACTTGACCAACAAAGATTTGACAGTGAAATTAATGACTAGGTGCAAAGATCGAAACTTGTACTAGTGAAGGAGGCAGTTTCCAAACAGGATTGAATGGAAATAGAGGCTCCCAAATTTATGTTATGTGACTAGGGATGGGATCAATTACTTCATATTTATCTATAGGGACCTTTATACCAATTCTTAAAAGCACCTTTAACGGTTAAACCCTTTAAGACTAAAAAATTTCTAATTTTCTTAAAAATAGCGCAAGTAATGAAAATAGTTAATTTCAAATGCTATCAAGAGGTCACGAACTACATGTAATTCAATAGAAGCATGATCCAATCATACATTCAAAGGTGCATTTAACAGTCAATGAGAGGAAAACTTGTAGCGTGTCATAGATTCACTATAATTTGTAACATAGAATCATAAGTAGAGTGATTGAGAGTAGGGAAGGGATATTTTTACTATTGGATCTAATAAATATTCAAAAGTACATCATAATACATACCTCTGATTACACGTGAATAGAATCTATAGTTCACAAGGGGTGCAATTCATCAATCTCACTCTCTATACTGCTACAAAACACTACAAATTGAACACTATTGCTTCTGAGATTCTACTACACCAAACTGAAACTCAACCACATCATTCTGAATCTCGATTCAGACCTGTGAGAATACTTTAATGGCTGCAATAATCCTCCACGTAAATAAATGTGTTTTCTCTTCCTTAAAATCCAGCAGAAGGATCTCACAATCTCTTGATTGGATTACTAGTTGCAAATGGGCACATCTCACAGTGCTAGCAAGGGGCACACCACCCAAGCCTCTGAGAAGCGTAGATATCTCCAAGATGAATAATTAGAGTGACAAAATATGTGAAAGGGAGTGATCATGCTCCTTTTCTTACCATTTCCTTTCTTTTTTCCTTTCTTCTAGAGCTTGCCTTCTTGGAATTCAAGCCATGGATGAGTTGGATGCTTCTTTGGTAAGTTTATCTTGCATAGGACCCACTTGTCTCCATAATTGTTCCCTCACTGGATAAAATTAGCATCTATAGATTTCCTGAGGCCTCTTTCTTGCTTCCATGCTTTTATTATTCCTTCTTGAGCCTTATCTTCAAAAATCTAGAAACTTCTACCTTCTTCAATTTTTTGTTGCTTTTCCTACTTTTCCTACTTTAGGCTGCTTTTACTACTTTCTTTCCATATTTTCCCAAGGGAGACAAATCATATGCCTTATCCTTCATCTTGTGCACCCTCCTAAGCCACCTAGATAAACTACAACTCATAAATAATAATTGAAAATTTTATTATTCCAAAAGTGTGGTCCCCGTCATTCTTTCATGAATATTTATTTAATTGTATAAAATAACAATAGCCAAAATTAACTCTCTTATTAATTAATTCAATTTTCCACTAGGACCCATGGTAGTTAAATGGGTTAGTGGTTTGACCAAGGTTCCCTCATGGAGGGGACATTACACAACCCTAGAAATCTAATCTAGCCCTATAAACCCTAGAAACCTAAACTAGCCCTAGAAACACTAATTTAACACTAGAAAACTAATCTAGAAACTTAGAAACCTAATCTAGCCCTAGAAACCCTAGAAACATAAACTAGCCCTAGAAACACTAATCTAACACTAGAAAACTAATATAGAATCCTAGAAGCTTGATCTAGCCCTAGAAACCTAATCTAGCCTTAGAAAAACTAATCTAACCCTAGAAACCCAATATAGTCCTAGAAACATTAATCTAACCCTAAAAACCTAATCTAGCCCTAGAAATCTAATCTACTCCTAGAAATAGTAATATAACTCTAGAAACCTAATGTATCCCTAGAAACACTAATCTAACCCTAGAAAACCAATCTAGCCCTAGAAACGCTAGAAACAATGAGGTCTTTAATCCCTTGGCCTTTATCACCAATGCCTTGGCCATTATAGTCTATTTCAATCATTAACATGAAGACATGTACTTTGTATACATTTCAAAACTACCAAAATGTTCATTTTCTATAGCAAAGTAACAAAGGTTGGAAGTAGTTACCACATATCTGTTAGTCATACTGCAACCATCTACCATTGAATTTCAAGGATTTCCTCTTCCTTAATCACTTAGGCTTCAAATTTGAAATTTTGTCATTAACCAATATGGATGCTACTTTTTCACATGGAAATCGTATTACCAAGGCTTACATGTATAAAAAAAACTCTATTCATCAAAAGGGAAATACCTAGCATCACACAAGAGCAATCTCTCCAAGAAAATCCAATATTTTGAAATTGCATTGGCTTGTGCAAAAATTGCAATGTCTCTCACTAAACCAAACCCTATCTTTTGAAATGTCAAAATAGGATAAGATTCGATCCATGGACCCACATGAGGGAGGAAGCCCTAGCATTATTCTGATGTCTTGATTCCAATAGAGTCGACAGTTTATCAATTCGATCAACGGTCATCATTTTATGGACCATTTAAACTCAGCATCCTATAGGCTTTCAAGGATACTTGTTCAATGACTGCCAGGGCCATAGAATTTGATTCAGGAAGCAAAATGGAGTTCCATGAGATCCTGCAAGTTTGTTTGGGAATATTTGATGTGGGAATTTTGGCCATGAGCTTGTTAGTATTATTAATACTCCAACCTTTGTCTACCTTAGTATTAATTCAATTTTCCTAGTATTGGATAATGTTGTTGACCCCCTAGTGGTGTTCAGTTGTCATCTAGGCCTCATTATCCACCCGATGTTCCCTCTATGCATGAATTGAAGCCATGCATGCATGAATTTAGGCCATGCAAACTCAGTTCCTTACATTTTAGGAGCTAACTCAGTGACCTGGTTCAGTCCACCTAAGTTCATGACTGTAGTGGGGGGTTTGAGCTCTGATTACCACTGATTGTAAACTAATGCGTCCTCTCTAGCCGCATTTACATGCTAAACTCAATAATGTGTCCTTCATGATCAGTTAATAGGCAGTTGCTTCAGTTCACTGAAATTCAATTGATTTTGGAACCATCGGAGCGCTATAGTGGGAACAATTCCTATGCTAGACTGACATGGATTCGAATTCCTCCTGGATAATTGAATTATATCAATTGTACTATATTATTTTACTATACAGATTAATGGAATATGACACCAGTTTTTATGCACATCTGCGTTTCTTTGCATGTTTGATATTACTGCTCAATTCTAGCTAGATTTCACTGCAATTCTTCTTCCTTGCTAATTTTTTCACCATGAGATTTTATTAGACTCAATGATCTGTTGTGTTACAGAATTTCACATGGTATAAGAGCTCAACAGAGCTAGTTTATATTCGTTTTATGATTTTTCTACAAATTTTTGATAAGTTTTCAACGCAACAATAGCATCAATAACAGTTTGCATTCGCTCCAGTAGCTGCAGATGGAGAATTCGAATTCTCCTTTGACAGCAAGAATAATGACACCCTTCAATTATCTAGATTGGAGGGCAGATATGAATATTGTGTTGCACAACAAGAATCTATCCAGGTTCACAATGGGAAAGGAATTAAATCCTCGGGCAGTTGTTCAGAAAGAAAAGTACCTAAACAAGTTAGATGAGGCTTTTGGTTTTATGTGTATTCACATCTCCAGAGACTTGCTCTTCCATCTTGATGGATTGAAAACACGAAGGGATGTTTGGCAGAAGCTTGAAACTCTCTTTAGTAAGCAAGATGAGCTGAGAGGCCACGTTTTGGAGAATGAATTAACTGCTCTTCAACCCAGCAGTTTCAAAACCATGCAACATTTGTTTTCAAAGTTCAAGTCCTTGGTTATGCAGTGCAAACAATGTGGAATTGTCAAGAAGGATGAGCAACTAGTGCTATCCATCCTAAGAAATTTTGGCCCAGAATTTTTAGTATTTGTGTCTAACTTCCACTCTGGGAGATTTTCAATCCCCAATTAGAAAATCTTTAAATGCATTCACATAATTCGTGATCCAATAAAAATACAAATTGATTCAAATGGGATCCATGAAAGCCTCCAAGAATCAGGCTCTTCTGGCCGGTGAGTCAAAAAGTGTGAATTCTAAAAGGAAACCAAATGCTAAGGATGAGAAGAAATCTGAATCCAAGCCAAAGGAGAAGCCTAATCCATCAGAAGGAGCCTCTAGCTCCAAGAAGGATAAGCAAAAGAGGTTTGAGAAGACCAAGTGTACCTATTGCGAGAAAGGAAACCATCCAGAGACTTCTTGCATGAATAATAAGATAGATAAAATGACCAAAATTCTTGAACAACACAACATTTCCCTTGCAGAAGGCGCAAGGAAGACTGATTTTGGAAGTGATAAAGATGATCATGAGAGATTCCATGCACTGAAGGCTAGATTCTCACAATCACAAGCCTTCCTCTAGATTATGGAGCCTACAACCACATGGTTTCCTTCATAGAATATTTTTCTTCTCTAGATCTCACTGACGGTCCTAATATTCACATGGGATATAATTCATAGATCTCTGCTGAAGGGAAGGGCACAATACAACTGGAGCAAGGAAAGTTCAAATTTTTTTTGTATGTGACTTCCTTGGTAGCAAACTTGTTATCTTTTTATCAGATGACACACACAGGTTCATCAAAGGAAGTTGTTTTTGGACCTGACACAATTGAGATTGCAGAGATCTCATCTAGGAAGATAATAGAGAAAGGTGTTGCAAACCATGCCTCCAAGGCATATCAATTCTCTCACTTTTTTCCATACTTTCTGCCTACTCCATTTGCACCTGATGAAGAATAGAATGTTGTCTCTTATGATGATCCAAATTCATATTTTGAAGATGAGGACCAAGTTGAATCAGATCTTGATGTTGAAGATCAAGAAGATCCAGTACCTACTCCCAATACAAGGAAAAAATGGGCTCAAAAAGTACCTGAAGATGCTGGGAACATAGTTGGATACCCATCTAACCATAGAAGAACCAAATCTCAGCATCAAGATGCAAAACTTGCACTATGTCATACATATCCACTTCTCCCGCATAAGTGCTACATGATGGTGGGGTTTGATCCACAATCCTTCAAAGAGGCTTTCCATGATCCAAGATGGAATGCTACCATGGATGAAGAATATGAGTCACTGCAGAACAATGAGACATGGGATCTTGTCTCTCTTCCCCTAGGGATAAAAGTAGTCCATTGCAAGTGGATCTACAAAACAAAAATTGATTCTGATGGATCTACAACCAAGTACAAAGCTCGATTGGTTTCCAATGGGTACATACAAGTCCATGGCTTGGACTACAATGATACATTCTCCCCAATAGCAAGAATGGATTATGCAAGACTTGTTTTGGCAATTGCAGCTTTGAAACAGTTAGAGGTACATCACATGGATGTAAAGAGTTCATCCATGCATGGTGACTTAGAAGAAGAGATCTATGTGAAACAGCTTGAGGGGTACACAGATGATCTATCCTTGGTATGCAGACTAAGGAAATCCTTGCATGGGATCAAGAAAGCCTCCAAGGCATGGTCTTCCAAAATGCATTATTTCTTACTGTCACAAAAGTTCGAGAGATGCAAATCTAATTGCAATTTCTACATGTAGTAGAAGGGAGGTTTCCTATTTTTGATAGTTTTGTATCTGGATGACTTGCTCATCACCAGTGGTTCATCTACTAGATTGAAGAACATCATGTTTGCTTTGAGAAAATCCTTCTCCATGAGATATCTAGGTCTGTTGAAATTGTTTATTAGCCTCGAAGTACCTCAAAAAGATTCAGGCATCATAATTTCATAGTCTAGGTATGCATCTAGCTTGCTCAAAAAGTTCCACATGGCTTGTTGAAAATAAACAACTTTTCCTTTCCTACTTGGCATCGGATTGGAAGAAGGTGGTTCTACTCCTTTGGTTGATAGCACCTTGTACAAGAAGATGATTGGTAGCTTATTGTACTTGACACATTCGAGACCAGATATATCATATGTTGTTAGGGCTATGGAAAGGTACATGTAGGAGCCACATGAGATGCACTGGAAGGAAGCAAAGAGAATCTTGCACTATGTGCAGGTTACAAAAGAGTTTGGAATCCATTATTCTGTTGGTGCTCAGTTAGATCTGGTTGGTTTTACTAACTCGAACTAGGAAGGAGACAAAACTAACAGGAAATCTACTTCAGACTACATGTTCATGTTTGGATCAATACCAATTTTTTGTTCAAGCAATAAGCAAGCAACATTCGCACTCTCTTCAACAAAAGCAGAGTACAAAGGGGCTGTGAATGCAACTATTCAGGCAGTTTGGTTACATGGAATATTGACAGAGTTTGGAATTCACACTTCTCCTTCAGTATATATTTTTTGTGATAATCAAAGTGCCATAAATATTTCTAGTGATTTAGTTTAGAAGAAAAGAACCAAACCTATTGAGGTTCACATGCACTACATCAAGGGACTAGTGCACAAACGGACCATTCCACTGCATTACTACCCTACAGAGGAGAAGATTGCAGACATTTTTACAAATTCTTTCACTCAAAAGAGATTTTCCTATCTCATATCTCTGCTTAGTGTGAAGGTTGTTTGAGTTCCATGTTGTTCATTTTTTAGGGGGGGGGGGGTTTCCCATGATGTTTTCCCCATTTCCTTAGTTTCATGAACAATTATTTTTTTGTTTGGGTGACCTTTGGTCTCAGTTAACAGGGCCCAAGTTTTCTAAGTTTGGATTAAGTGGGGGTGTTAGGATTATTAATACTCCAACCTTTGTCCACCTTATCATTATTTCCCTTTTTTTAGTATTGGATGATGTTCTTGACCCCCTAGTGGTGTCCAGTTGTCATCTAGGCCTCATTATCCACCTGATGTGTCCTCCATGCATGAATTTAGGCCATGCAGAGTCAGTTCGCTACATTTTAGGAGCTAAATCAATGATCTGGTTTAGTCCACCTAAGTTCATGACTATAGTGGGGGGGGTTTGTTGAAACAAACCGAGTCGACAGGGGTTCCTCACTATGTCAACACCCAAAACTACTGCCATCTCCCTGAGCACCTGCTTAGACAGGTTTTACCTTGTCCAACAACACCTACAGAGCAGATGAAGTCTCACCCAAGATGTTCGAGGGAGATTTGATAGAACCGCGTTTCCGCCGAATGGAGAAGGACCATGTGTGGCTATTTATCAACTTAGTGCAGTATTACATATCAGATCTACTTATTCAACTTATGCATTAAACAGAGTCATAGTATCATTCAACAGATCTCATTGCCAAATAAACCATCAACGCGCAAACAGATCTAATAGCATAACATCATTTGGAACAGAAAAGCATCGCATCATTTATAGATTCATATCGCATATCACATTCATAGCACGAAAATAGAAAGACACAGTGATTCTAGCTAGAACTCCATCATTTCATATTAACCTTCGCATTCAACCAAAGATACCGCAATATAGTTATTCTATCGCATACCCAGATTCAAACAGACTCAAATCAATATCCAAAACATCCTGCAATAACAATTATCCGGATAAAGATGATCTAGTACTTCTAATACAACACCTATTTATAGGCTTTGCACCTTTACATTCATTTTCCACTTAGCTAACCGCCTAACTACTTCTTAAAAATATTTACAAAAAGGACAACCCAAAACCCACATCTTGCTGTCCAAATGACCCAAAACCCGCATAATGCGGTCCAAATGATCCGACAATACATAAAATACTATTGACTTGCACACTGCTTTCCTTCTTGTGTGGCATATTGACCTTTCATAGCATCCATGATACTATGCAACTAACTCATCCAAACTGCCTGCCAACAGGCCCCCAACACAATCTTGTGGATCGCCCTTGACCCATGTCAGTTGGACATGGTGTACTCAGTGATCTTCAGCCTGAATTCTTCATACTGCTGGTCGATTTCCCTGACTTGCTCCATAGCCGCCAAAGCGATCTCCTAACTCTCTTCCAAGTCCTGTGCTAATGGGTTCTTAGTCAGCTTATCAGCAACGTTCCTCTGACCTTACTGTACTTCCTGTAGCGTATAAACTTCCTTGAGAGAAAAATGTGCTCCAATCTCTTGTAACTCTTCAAACTGTGTAGTGCACTTTTGCTGACGATCATGTGCCTTTGCAACACGCTGCTATAACTCCTTTAGCTATGTATCAGATATGCATCAAGTGGATGCATTATATGATTAGGATGATCATGGTTGATGAGCTTCAGGATGTTGCTCCAGATGATATGTATCAGATATGCATCAGGTGGATGCATTGTATGATCAAGATGATCATGGATGATGAGCTTCAGGATGTTGCTCCAGATGATATGCATCAGGATGATGCTATGATGATGATCAGGATGATCATGTGATGTACATCAGGATGATGTATGGTGAGTATCAGGTTGATACTCTGTGGTCATGGACAGGTTGTGCAAATAAGCATATAATAGCGCCCTGGGAGATTTGCAGACACTCTTGCTAGGTTTTGTCGATGGCATATAATAGCTCCCTGGGAGGTCTGGAAAATGCTCTTGCTAGGTTTTTCTTGGAAGGACATATAATAGAACCCTAGGAGATTTACAGATACTCTTGCTAGGTTTTTCCTATGGCATATAATAGCTCCTTGAGAGATCTGGTAAATGCTCTTGCTAGGTTTTGTCCGTGGCATATAATTTCTCCCTAGGAGATCTTGCAGGTTGTGTTGGGCACATAATCAGTCCTGGGATGCTCTTGCTAAGTTTTGTCGGTTGCATATAATGTCTCCCTAGGGGATTTGCATATGCTCTTGCTAGGTTTTTCCTATGGCATATAATAGCTCCCTGGGAGATCTGGTAAATGCTCTTGCTAGGTTTTGCTTGGTCACATGTAATAGCTCCCTGGGAGATCTTGCAGGTTGTGCTGGGCAGGTAATCAGTCCTGAGATGCTCTTGCTAGGTTTTGTTGATGCATGTAATGAGTCTTGAGGATCCACAGTATGACCAATGATGATGAAGACCTCCAGGTGGTGGGCCTACATCCAGCATAAAAAAGGGTTGGCTCTGTAGAACTTCCTATGACGACTAGATCAAATATTGAGATAGCAGCAACCGTGCCGATGATGATGATTCGATGACGATGATCCAGTGACAATGATCCCGAGAAGAAGACTTGTGCTAGCTGATCTGTGTTGAGAAATACCTTCCTAGTTAAGAGGGAGTGTTGCTGTAATTGTAACTTCGGAATGTATTTCACCTATGTTTATTGTACTCCTATAGAGATGTTATTATTCCTCTATACAGAAGTGTCGTCATTTGTATTGACAAGTGTCGCAAGTGTCGCAACTTGCATGCCATGGGTTATTATACCACCAAGTGTGGGGTCAGCCCTGATTAGTATAACGATGGGTTATTAGACTGAGTTAGACAAGTCGGCCTTGCTAGGTTATTAGGCAGGTCAGGTCATGTATCAATAGAGTGCGGAAGGCACTCTATTTGTTCATCTCATTATTCACTTCTACACTACTCGGAAAGTGGCGCACTAGTGGAGGAGGAGGTTCAGCGGCTAGGAGGACTATCTCTGTGTACTTGGGTTGTATCATTGCTCTTTCTATATCTGAGGAATTTGTGGAGTTTTTCACCTTTATTGTTTTCCCCAGTGAAACTCTGTGTGTCTATTGTCTCATGTGATTGCTTGGTGTGATTTATATGCATTGTTATACTTGATATGTTGTACATGTTATTATCTCAGTAAAGATCCTAGAGTATGTTGAATTAATGCTCAAAAATTAACATGGTATCAGAGCTAACCTGAGAAGAAGACACTGTGCAGTTGCAGAAACTAGGGTTTCCTATTTATTGGTTTTCTCTCCATAGATCTTGAAAGGTAGTAGGGTATTTTGACTCTCCTCAGCAAGGCGCATTGTTCTGTCCAATCAGAACTCAATTCTGGGCACTTTCATTTTTGGCCCTAAAAATTAGGGTTTCCACAAAAATAGGAATTTATGAAATCTAAGGACATGGCTGGAAGATCCTTGGAAAAATCAAATTTTAGAGCTTTGGATCAAACTTTTGGTTGGGTGAAGCTCTGGGAAACTCAAACCCTAATTCAGGGTCCTTCCAAGTGAATCCGGGAAGACTAAAAGGCATTTCTAAAGGGTGAAACTTTGCAGATTTCAAATTCCAAATATACCAGTCTGATCAGCTCATCAAGGCAAATCTTTCTATCCTTTCAGATGTTTGAAATTCAAATTTTGAATTTTTAGGGTTTCTCTAACAAACCCTAATCCAACACCAAATCCATATTTCTGCAAATCAAGTGGTAATACCTAAATCTTTTCTATTTCCATCTGAAGTACTCTTTAAGATGTCTCACCACACCAAGCTTGAGGATAAGATTGAAGGGGCTGATAAATTCTGAGCATGGAAGTATAGGATTGGGTTAATCCTGGAAGAAAATGAATTGGACACCCACATAAGTTCTAAGGTCCCTGTCCCAAAGGAAGAAGAGGCTAAGGCCTTGCATAAGAAGAAATTGGTCAAGGCAAAGAGGATCATTGTTGATTCTATCAAAGACCATCTCATACCACATGTGTGATCTCTAAGGTCTCTCAAATCAAGGAACAACTTGAAGTTGTGGATAAAGTAGTGGACAATGGTGAAGTTGTCATGACCACATTGAATGGCCTACCTAGGTCATGGGACTCCTTCATCCAAGGAATCTGTGCAAGAAGAAAACTAATCTCCTTCAGTAGGTTGTGGGAAGAATGCTCTCAAGAAGAAGCTAGGCTTGTGGCCCGAGAAGAAAATATGGGGAATGAAGATCAAGCTCTCACAACACATGCCAAGAAAGGCAAATTCAAGAAGGAAAAATCTCATAGGAAATATTCTCACCATACACATAGGGAGAACTCTAAGAATACCTCCCATGGTAGATGCTTCACATGTAATGAGAAGGGACACTTTGCCCGAGATTTTCCAAAGAACAAAAGACATTCCAACATCAATGAGAATAAGGGAAACAGGAAAAGATATCATGCTCATGCTGCTGAGGATGATGAACCTCCCAAGAAGAAGGCTAGAGCAGAAAGTGATGACTCATCAAGTGAGGATGAATATGTTATAATCTATGCTCTCACAGGTACTATCTCTCATGGATGTAATGATTGGATTATTGATAGTGGGGCTTCCAAACACATGACTGGGTTTAAAGAATATTTTGTAAATCTATCTGAACATGAGTCACCCCATAAGGTGAAACTTGGGGATGATTACCAATATCCTATCAAAGGAAGTGGTGAAGCTTCCTACAACCTAGACTCTGGGAAGTCCTTGAACATAAAAGATGTTCTATATTTACCTGGGCTTAAGAAGAACCTACTCTCCATATCTGCATTGGATGCAAAAGGCATGAGGGTTTCATTTGTAGATGGACAAGTCCTAATGTGGCCAAAAGGTAAAACTATAGATGATGCAGTAGTGATTTGAGAGCAAGAGGGAGGATTGTACAAATTGAAGGGACAACCTGAACATGCTATGGTACATGAATCCATGGATCCAAGTGAACTTTGGAATAGAAGGCTTCCACATGTGCACTATAGAGCACTACCAATTGAAAGTAAAGTTGTAGAGGTTCTTCCTGAAATCAAGACAAAGCATGAAGGGTTTTTCAAAGGATGTGAAAAAGGAAAGAACATTAAGAAGGCATTTCCAAGCAGTGAAAGCAAAGCTAAAGGAATCTTGGAAATTATCCACTCCGATGTATGCGGTCCAATGTCATTCAGTTCTTTGAGTGGGTATGTATACTTTACCTCTTTCATTGATGATTTCTCTAGGAATACTTGGGTTTACTTCTTGAAGAACAAAGATGAAGTGTTTGATAAGTTCAAGGATTTCAAAGCCTTGATGGAAAATCAAACTGATAAGAAGATCAAGACATTCATATCCGACAATGGCGGAGAATTCACTTCAGGTGATTTCAAGAAGCTATGCAGTGATTCAGGGATTAAGAGGGAGTTGACTACTCCCTACAATCCACAACAGAATGGAGTTGCAGAAAGGAAGAATAGAACAATCATGGAAACATCACGGGCAATGCTGCATGACCAGGATTTGCCTATGCATCTATGGGAAAAAGCAGCTAGGACAGTTGTATATGTGCAGAATAGAACACCTCACAATATTTTGGACAACAAGACACCAAAAGAGATATTCTATGGTAAGAAACCTGAAGTCATCCATCTCAGAATATTTGGTTGTCCTGTATACACTCATGTTCCAAAGGAAAAGAGGACAAAGCTAGATCCTTCAGGAAATAAGGGCATATTTGTGGGGTACAGTGAAAGCTCGAAGGCTTATAGAATATACTTTCCAGGGTTCAAGAAGATTGATGTCAACAGGGATGTAACATTTGATGAAGACTCAGCTTTCATCAAGTCAAGGAAGGAACCTATTGAAGATCATGAAGAGCCAAATGAAACCAAATTTCAAGACACCACCATGAATGAAGCAGATCGTGAAGTTGAAGATCCGCAAGAACCTGTAGATCCACCCCATGAGAAGAACTCTCACAAGAGGAAACCTACATGGGCTATAGAGATCATTCAAGATGTAGAAAGGTATGGCATTCCAGAAGAAGAACACAGAACAAGGAACATAAATAGATCTCATACCAGCTATGTTTCCTTACTCTGTGACATTATGATCAAAGAACCTTCCAGTTATGAAGAAGCAGTGGAAAATAAAGAATGGAAGGATGCCATGGTCAAGGAATACCGGTCGATCATGAAGAATGATGTTTGGGATGTAGTCCCAAGACCTGAAGGGAATTCTGTGGTGACTTCCAAGTGGATCTATGAGATCAAGCATGCTGCAGATGGCAGCATAGAGAAATACAAAGCGAGATTTGTAGCTCATGGCTTCTCCCAGAAAGAAGGGATTGATTATGAAGAGACTTTTGCTCCTGTGGCCAGATACACTTCCATTAGATCAGTGCTTGCTCTGGCTGCAGTGATGAAATGGAATATACACCAAATGGATGTCAAGACAGCTTTCTTGAATGGTGTAGTCAAGGAGGAAGTGTATGTGGAGCAGCCACTAGGTTTTGAGAAACATGACAGGGAGTCATATGCGTGTAATTTGAGGAAAGCCTTGTATGGCTTGAAGCAAGCTCCTAGGACTTGGTATGGTAGGATAACGAGCTTTCTATCTAGTTTGGGCTTTACCAAGAGTAAAACAGATTCCAACCTTTACTACAAGGTTGAGGAAGGAAATCCTATGATACTACTCTTGTATGTGGATGACTTGTTTATTATAGGTGAGGTGGTTTGATTGTTGATACCAAGAGGAAGCTTGCTGCTGAGTTCAAGATGAAGGACTTGGGGATGATGCACTATTTTCTAGGAATGGCGGTGTGGCAAAGTACAGATGGGATCTTCCTTGGACAAGGGAAGTATGCAGTAGAGATTCTGAAGAGGTTCAGGATGATGGACTACAAGGCCATGGCCACACCTATGGCATCGAACATGAAGCTTCTGTGTGATGCTTCATCTGAGTTGGTTGATGTCACTGTGTATCGTTAGATGATTGGGTCCTTGATGTACCTGATGAACACGAGACCAAATATTTGCTTTGCGGTGAACACATTGATCTAGTTCCTGACTGATCCCATAGGTGTTCACCTTGTTGTTGTAAAGCATATTCTGAGGTACCTGAAGGGTACAATTGATTATGGGCTCAAGTATGATGCGAATCAAAAGTTTAACCTGCAGGGTTATGTTGATTCGGACTGGGCAGGAAGTGATACAAATAGGAAGAGCACATCTGGGTGCTGCTTCAGTATGGGATCAAGTGTGATCTCTTGGTTTAGTAGGAATCAGTCCTGTGTAGCACTGAGTGCAGCCGAAGTAGAGTATGTTGTAGCTTGTTCAGCTAGTTGTGAGGCAATATGGCTTCGGAAGCTATTGTCTGAGTTATTTGATCTCTCGTTGGATGCTACTGGTATTATTTGTGATAACCAGAGTTGTGTGAAGCTGTCTGAGAATCCAGTGTTCCACGACAGGTCAAAGCACATTTAGATCAAATATTACTATATCAAGGATATGGTGTAGAGAGGAGCAGTGAAGCTCCTGTATGTTGCGACGGATGAGCAGGTTGCGGATGTGTTGATGAAACCACTAGCCAAAGTGAAGTTTGAATACTTCAGAGAGAGGCTTGGTGTTCTTCAGATTGAGGACACTTCGAGGAAGAAGTGATGGACACATTTTTTGGATCCATTCCAAGCATGGTGAGAGGAGGATCCTTTCCATGGCTGTGGATGTTAGCGCTGGATGATGAGCATCGGGATGATGCTCCAGTTACTGCTCTGTATATGCATCATGTTGGATGCTGGATATGATCAGTTGGATCATGTATATGTATATGCATCATGTTGGATGCTGGATATGATCAATTGGATCATGTATATGTATATGCATCATGTTGGATGTTGGATATGATCAGTTGGATCATGTATATGTATATGCGTCATCTTGGATGATAGATATGCTCAGTTGGATCATGTATATGTATATGCATCATGTTGGATGCTTGTGATGATCAGTTGGATCATGTATTTGTATATGTATCAGGTGGATACATTGTATGATCAGGTAGATCATGGATGATGATATGTATCATAAATGCATCAGGTGGATGCATTATATGATTAGGATGATCATGGTTGATGAGCTTTAGGATGTTGTTGCAGATGATATGTATCAGATATGCATCAGGTGGATGCATTGTATGATCAGGATGATCATGGATGATGAGCTTCAGGATGTTGCTCCAGATGATATGCATCAAGATGATGCTATGATGATGATCAGGATGATCATGTGATGTACATCAGGATGATGTATGGTGAGTATCAGGTTGACTCTGTGGTCGTGGACAGGTTGTGCATATAATCATATAATAGCGCCCTAGGAGATTTGCAAACACTCTTGCTAGGTTTTGTCGATGGCATATAATAGCTCCTTGGGAGGTCTGGAAAATGCTCTTGCTAGGTTTTGCTTGGAAGGACATATAATAGCGCCCTAGGAGATTTACAGATACTCTTGCTAGGTTTTTCCTATGGCATATAATAGCTCCCTAGGAGATCTGGTAAATGCTCTTGCTAGGTTTTATCCGTGGCATATAATTTCTCCCTGGGAGATCTTGCAGGTTGTGTTGGGCACTTAATCAATCCAGGGATTCTCTTGATAGGTTTTTCCAAATGCATATAATGTCTCCCTGGGAGATTTGCAGATTCTCTTGCTAGGTTTTTCCTATGGCATATAATAGCTCCCTGGGAGATATGGCAAATTCTCTTTCTAGGTTTTGCTTGGTCACATGTAATAGCTCCCTGGGAGATCTTGCAGGTTATGTTGGGAACATAATCAGTCCTGAGATGCTCTTGCTAGGTTTTGTTGATGCACGTAATGAGTCCTGAGGATACACAGTATGACCAGTGATGATGAAGACCTACAGGTGGTGGTCCTGCATCCAGCATGAAAAAGGGCTGGCTCTGTAGAACTTCCTATGACGAGTAGATCAAAGATTGAGATAGGAGCAGTTGTGTCGATGATGATGATTCGATGATGATGATCCAGTGACGATGATCCTGAGAAGAAGACTTGTGCTAGCATATCTGTGTTGAGAAATACCTTCCTAGTTAAGAGGGAGTGTTGATGTAATTGTAACTTCGGAATGTATTTCACCTATGTATATTGTACTCCTATAGAGATTTTATTATTCCTCTATACGGAAGTGTCATCATTTGTATTGACAAGTGTCGCAACTTGCATGTGATGGGTTATTAGACCACCAAGTGTGGGGTCGGCCCTGATTAGTATAACCATGGGTTATTAGACTGAGTTAGACAAGTCGGCCTTGCTAGGTTATTAGGTAGGTCAGGTCATGTATAAATAGAGTACGGGAGGCACTCTATTTGTTCATCTCATTATTCACTTCTACACTACTCGAAAAGTGGCGCACTAGTGGAGGAGGAGGTTCAGCTGCTAAGAGGACTATCTTTGTGTACTTGGGTTGTACTATTGCTCTTTCTATATCTGAGGAAGTTGTGGGGTTTTTCACCTTTATGGTTTTCCCCAATGAAACTCTACGTGTCTATTGTCTCATGTGATTGCTTGGTGTGATTGATATGAAATTTTATACTTGATATGATGTACATGTTATTCTCTTAGTAAAGATCCTAGAGTATGTTGAATTAATGCTCAAAAATTAACAAATTGCTCATCCTGGACTATGCTGCCCCAAAATTGTGCAGTATTGGCAGTGATTTTTGTCCCTGCTTGCTCCATCTCTCCCAGCTAGGTCACCAACTCCTCTATGGCATGTTTCCTGTCGGCGACTTGCTCCGGCGGTGTGCTTGGTTGTACCGTAGCCCGCAAGTCGACATTGTCTCACTGCAACTAGGAAATAACAGCCACAAGTCATTGTGCTCTTTCAACTGCATCCAACATTGCAGTGGGCTCCAACACATATTGAAAGGCTTTAGCAACTGTCACTTCCAACCGCACACTACTGCCCCAATTGGTGTCTTTCTCCACCGTTAAACATTCCTACTCCTTTTTCAGCTCCTCTATAGCATGTTCCTTCTCCGCAACCAGCTTCTCTAGCTTGTTTTCCAACTCGTCTACCACTTCCCGTGCTACTACCACTTTCCCCTTTAATTCTTCAACCTCTTTCTGGGCCGCTGCCACTGCCTCTTGCGATCACAAGAACTAACCACTGATATCCGTCGCCCTGTCTGCCAACTCTTGGCCGACAACCGCCTGCATCTGCACCAACGTCTGTGAAAACACCGCGTTGATGTCGATGGACAAACCTTGTAACTATTGCAACGAAACCTGGAGAGCCTCATTGTCAGCCGCAATCGCAGTCGGGGGAATTTGCACATTCTGGACCTGCGGCTCAGTGTTGATTGTGCCAACTTCCTACACAGTTTCTACCTCCAGTTCCTTCTTCAAGATAATTTCAAATAAGGAATCAAGTCAAGATTTTACCTCGTTGAAACCTTCTACTGCCTGTGTCTTCATTGCTTGGGTTGTCGTATTCGTTGCATTTGTTAAGGTCGCAATAAGCCGTTGAAACTGCACTTCCATCACTGGGTTTGCGCCACTAGTCATACCTCGCTCATGATGCATCTTCGTTCTGCCCTCCTCAACCACGCAGTCTATATTGTCGTCTATGGGTGTCTGGGATGACTCTTGATCTGAATCGGGGTTATTCTGTTGTTCCATTTCTGGTACATCCGGTGGTAGCCCCGTCAATTCTTCGTCGAGACTAGCTGGTTCTCGCCAGTCTACAGGCTATTCGTCGACGATTTCATCCAGCTCCTCATCAAAAATTTGTAGGGGTTCTGCAACCACTGCTTCCCTGTATCACATCGTGCTTGCACATGAATGCTGAGTGGGCTAATCGCAAACTTGGAAATCCATTTATATTTCGTGACAGCTGCCTGAGACAACCGTGGAACACTCTCAGCTGTCACCTAAAGTGCTTCCCAGTAGATCCAGAACTGCGTTGCAAAATCCTTCAGTCACTCAGGTTCTTGTACCCACCACAGATTCTGATAGCGCGCACCCTTCCATTCTTTCACGACATAAAATTCCATCCCTTGGTAATCATCGGGCTCCATCCATGCTACAAGTGTAATCAAAATCAAAATCCAGCTGTACGCAAGTGCCCCCTTTCCTTCCTGGAAAGCTATTGCATCCTCGGTTAATTGGTTCAACAAGAAGACTGACCAGTTCATCTGTACACTTTCCGCGCACTACTTCGCACACGCCACGACCCTGAAACTGCACTGGTTGGGTCTATTTTTTCAGATGACTTTGCAACACAGAATCCTTGCCCCGGTGTAGACTTCCCTATCATTAATACTATCAGTGTGATAGGCTCAACCGTCGCGTTCCAAGTCGTAGCGTTGTACCAAACTCGCTGCCCGCTTTTTATCATTCGCCTTCCCTCTGAAAAATTACGAAGGGTCTGGTCCATCCTTCAGAAATCCCATGATATCGGAAATCAGTTCAACGGTGACGGTGACCAGTCTGTCCAACCACAAAATTCTACCATGAAAGCATGCCAAAAGCTACTTAACGCAGGCATTTTCCCCTATCAACCGCCCAAAGTGTGGCATTTTGATCAAACATAATAGTCCTACTTTGTCCAAGCCGCATTCCCAATCGTGTGCAATGCGCGACGTCGGTCCACCTTCCCTTGTTGTTCTTGGTACAAAGGGGTCTTTCATTACGTCCTGCAGCGCCAGCAAATCATGATCGTCATACTTCAACTACATCAACGTAGGCACAATGTCTGCAATGCAGACCATGCTTGGTGGGATCGTCGGCATCCAAACTTGGTATCGTTGGTTCTTGGTGGGCTAACGGGGTTGCGCACTGGGTCGACAGGTAGGTATATACCCTAGGATATCCGCAACAAATACCCCTGCTCGGGCCGTGGATTCCACAATGCCTGATGTCGACGGACTCGCTTCAAGTACCTCTTCTACCATTTGTGCAGATGCTCTGGTTTGTCGCTTTCCTGGTGGTCGGGAACTAGGTTGTGTCCCCCCCCCCTCTTCCTCTGCATCACTGACAGTGACCCGGCCGACATACTAGTAACTTCCTATTCAATAGTGACAGGGATGATGGGTGACTCTACTTCGCTCAAAATCTCAACCGTATTCGGTTCACCTGGCATTCTGCGCTCGACCCCTGCAATGCCAAATTGTTGCTCAACCTCACTCGACTTGGCAACTCGCTCGACACAAGGCAATTACACTCTGCAACTCTACTCAACCTTGCACGATTCAACACAACATTGTGTAGCTCAATTCACTCTGTGCAAACGGATGGCTTCCGAATAGCCTCAGTCCGTTCTTATAGCACCAAATCGATCCCTCCATCATTATGACCAAATCATGACGATCATTATGACCAAATCACACATTAACTGACCAAATCCGTCGTTGATACTGTCAATCTAACGGTCGGATCCGCCATAACTATACGTCACTTCACCGAGCAACGGAACCATCTGTTGACACAAACCTAGTCGACAGGGGTTCCTCACTCTATCGACACCCAAACCCACCACAATCTCCCTGAGCACCAGCCTAGACAGGTTTTACCTTGTCCAGTAACACCTGCGGAGTAGATGAAGTCTCACCCGAGATGTTCAAGGAAGAGTTGACGAAACCATGTTTCCATTGAATGGAGAGGGACCATGTGTGGCTATTTATCAACTTAGTGCAGTATTACATATCATATCTACTTATTCAACTTATGCATTAAACAGATTCATATCATCATTCAACATATCTCATTACCAAATAAACCATCAATGCGCAAACAGATCTAACAGCATAACATCATTTGGAACAGAAAAGCATCGCATCATTTATAGATTCATATCACATATCACATCCATGGCAGGAAAATAGAAAGACACAGTGATTCTAGCCAAAACTCCATCATGTCATATTAACCTTCGCATTCAACCAAAGATACGGAAATATAGTTCTTCTATCGCATACCCTAATTCAAACAGACTCAGATCAATATCCAAAACATCCTACAATAACAATTCTCCGGATAAAGATGATCTAGTACTTCTAATACAACACCTATTTATAGGCTTTGCAACTTTACATTCATTGTCCACTTAGCTAATCGCTTAACTACTTCTTAACAATCCTTACAAAAAGGACGACCCCATCTTGCGGTCCAAATGACCCAAAACCCGCATGATGCGGTCCAAATGATCCAACAATACATAAAATACTATTGACTTGCGCACTGTTTTCCTTCTTGTGCGGAATCTTGACCTTTCGCAGCATCCACGATACTGTGCAGCTGACTCATCCAAACCACCTGCCAATAGGTTTAGCTCTGATTACCACTGATTTTCAACTAATGTGCCCTCTCTAGACAATTTTGCATGCTAAAATCACTAATGTGCCCTTCATGACCAGTTAAATGACAGTAGCTTCAGTTAACTGACAATTCCTATGCTAGACTGACATGGATTCGAATTCCTCTTAGATAATTCAATTCTCTCAATTGTACTATATTATTTTACTATACAGATTAATGGAATATGACACCATTTTTTCTGCACATCTGAGTTTCTTTGCATGTTTGATTTTACTACTCCATTCTTGCTATATTTCACTGCAATTCTTCTCCCTTTCTAATTCTTTCACTTTGATATTTTCTTAGGCTCAATGATCTGTTGTATTACAGAATTTCACAGAGCTAACTGTCAAGGAATATCCAAAGTTGAACCCCTTGTGCAAAAATTGCAATGTATCTCACTGAGTGAAACCCTAGCTTATGAAATCTCAAAATAGGGCAAGATCCATGCCATGGACCCATGCAAGGGAGGCACGCCTAACATTATTCTGATCTCTTGATTCCAACATAGTCAACGGTTCTTTGATCCAATCAATGATCATCATTTTATGGCTGATTTAAACTTGCATCATGTAGGATTTCAAGGACACTTGTTCAAGTACTACCAAGGGAATAGAATTTGATCTGAGTAGTGAAATGGATTTCCATGATTTCCTGCAAGTTTTTTTGGGTAGAGTTGACATCGAAACATTGGTCATGAGCTCACCGTCAAGGAATATCCAAAGTTGACCCCATTGTGCAAAAATTACAATGTCTCTCACCGAGCCAAAACCTAGCTTCTAAAATATCAAAACATTATGAGATTCAGGCCATGGACCCATGAAAGGGAGGAACCCCTAGCATTATTCCAATGTCCTGATTCCAGCAAATTCGACGGTCACCATTTTATGGCCCATTTAAATTCACCTCATGTAGGCATCCATGGACACGTGTTCAATCACTATCACGGGATTAGAATTTGATCTATGTAACAAAATGGAGTTATCTGAGATATTTCAAGTGTGTTTGAGAACTTTTGACATGGTAACACTGGCCACGAGCTCGCCATAAAGGAATATCCAAAGTTTACCCGCTTGTGCAAAAATTGCAATGTTTCTCACTAAGAAAAACCCCGGCTTATGCAATCTCAAAATAGGATGAGATCCAGGCCATGGACCCATGTAAGGGAGGCACCCCTATAATTATTATGATGTCTCGATTCCAACGGAATTGACAGTTAATCAGTCTAATCAATGGTCATCATTTTATGGCTCATTTAAACTCGCCTCATGTAGGATTTCAGGGATTATTGTTCAATCACTGCTAGGGGCATAGAATTTGATCCAGGTAGGAAAATGGAGTTTCGTGAGATCTTGTATGTGTGTTTGGGTAGATTTGACATGGGAACATTTTCCATGAGCTCACTGTCAAGGAATATCCGAAGTTGACCCCCTTGTGCAAAAATTGCAATTTCTTTCGATGATTCAAACCCTAGCTTCTGAAATCTCAAAATAGGATGAATGGGCCATGGACCCATGCGAGGGAGGAACCCACAACATTATTCCAATGTCCTAATTCCAACAGACTCGAAGGTTCGTCGATCTGATCAAAATTCATCATTTTATGGCCCGTTTAATCTCACCTCCTATAGGATTTTAAGGACACTTGTTCAATCATTGTCGGGGGCATATAATTTGATCCAGGAATAAAAATGTAGTTCTGTGAGATCCTACAAGTTTTATTGGGAAAATTTGACATTGAAACATTATCCATGAGCTCACTGTCAAGGAATATCCAAAGTTGACCCCCTTGTGCAAAAATTGCAATGTCTATCACTAAGCCAAAGCCTAGATTCAAAAATATAAAAATATGATGAGATTTGGGCCTTGGACCCACATGAGGGAGGCACCCCTAGCATTTTTCTGATGTCCTAATTCTAAGGGATTCGATGGTTTTTTATCTGATCAATGACCACCATTTTATGGCTTGTTTAAACTCACCTCCTGCAGGATTTCAGGGACACTTGTTCGATCACTATTGGGGGCTTAGAATTTGGTCCAAGCACCAGAATGGAGTTCTATGAGATCTTTAAAGTGTGTTTGGGAAGCTTTAACATGGGAACATTGTCCATGAGTTCACCATCAAGGAATATCCAAATTTGACCCCCTTGTGCAAAAATTGCAATGTCTCTCACTAAGCCAAACCCTAGCTTTTGAAATATCTAAATAGGATGGGATATGGGCCATGGACCCGTGCGAGGGAGGAAACCCTAGAATTATTCTGATATATTGATTCCAAAAAAATCAATGGTTCATCAATATGATCAACGATCATCATTTTATGGCCCATTTAAACTCGCCCCCTGTAGGCTTTCAGGGACTCTTGTTCAATCACTAAGGGGGGCATATAATTTGATCTAGGAATCAAAATGGAGTTCGATGAGATTGTGCAAGTGTGTTTGGATAGACTTGATGTGGGAATGTTGGCCACGAGCTCACCGTCAAGGAATATCCGAAGTTGAACCCCTTGTGCAAAAATTGCAATTTTTTTCACTGAGACAAACCCTAGCTTCTGAAATCTTGAAATAGGACAAGATATAGGCCATGGACCCATGTGAGGGAGGAACTCCTAGAATTACTGTTATCTCTTGATTCCAACGGAGTCGATGATTCGTTGATCCAATCAAAAGTCGGCATTTTATGGGTCGTATAAACTCACCTCCTGTACTAGGCTTTTAGGGACACTTGTTCAATCACTACCAAGGGCATAGAATTTGATCTGGGAAACAAAATGGAGTTACATGAGATCCTACAAGTGTGTATGGGTAGAGTTGACATGGGAACAATATCCACGATCTCACCATCAATAAGTATCCAAATTTGACCCCCTTGTGCAAAAATTGCAATGTCTCTCACTGAGCCAAATCTTAGCTTCTGAAATATTGAAATAGGATGAGATTCGAGCCATGGACCCACACGAGGGAGGCACACCTAGAATTATTCTGATGTCTCGATTCCAACAGAGTCGATTGTTCATTGATCTGATCAATGGACATAATTTTAGGGCCCGTTTAAAATCACCTCCTATATGCTTTCAAGGACACTTGTTCAATCACTGTCGGGGGCGTAGAATTTGATCTGGGCATCAAAATGGATTTCCATGAGATCCTAAAAGTATGTTTGGGAAGGTTTTACATGGTAACTATTGTTTCACTTCTTGATATTTCTTTCCAAAGAGATGTAAGATTTTCCCTTGTCCATTTTTTTCTTTGGGCATGAAGCTACAAAGTGACCCTAGTTGAAGAAATATTTGACCTTTAAATAATATATGGCCTGCTTTAAGAGGAAGAAAATAAGGTTTTTTCACCATGGATGAGAAAGAAAATAAATTTTTTTCACCCTAAATGAAGATTCTAGGGCTCAAGGGCAATGAATTCGGCCTTGAACCACCATACAAACCCATTATAAGGAAGAATTGTCTTTTGAGTGGGATATCAATTATTAATTTTCACACATGTGAGATGTGTCTCAATGCTTTAACCATAAATGATTGTTTTTAGGTCTCATGGTGATCACTGAAACCGTGAACCACCACATATTAGAAGTGTTTGTATAAGAGGGGTGGGTATCAAATCCTTGGACATGGATAGGATGTCAGTTTTTTGTTGCTTTGAGATGTTCTACTAGGACAAGTGATCATGATTGTTGAAGGGGATTCCTTGTATATTGGGAAAACCATGTGCAACATGTTGCCTTAAACTAGTATGATAGATTCCTTATAGTTATGACAATTAACACCTTTTTTGTGTAAGGTTATGTTATATTTTTCACAGTTATGGCATATTAGTCTAGACATATTACCCTACCCATTTCACATAAAAAAATTACACCACTAGAGAAATCAACTTCTAACATTCATGTCTACATGTCCATCCTAGTATTTCAATCCTCAAACCCTAGGTCTTATACCCTATCATCACACAAGTGCAATCTCTCCAAGAACATCCAAGATGTCTATCTTACCCTTATAATCTATAATGGTTATATCTTTGTTATCCCCAACATCTAAATCCTATGGTTTCCTAAGGAAACCTATAATCTCCAGGATAGGTAGGAACTCCTAATTGGATTCAACACAATTTTATGTCAATCAAGCTCTCCCCACTAGCATGATTGAATTTCTTAGGGTTTGCAAACCCTAGCCATGTTACATCACACAAGTACATGGAAATAAAAATCTATTTCTAGCATCCAAAATCATGTTAGGCATTATCTCCACTCTCCATATATTCTACTAGGGAAGTGACCTTAGTGTTAGAACAAGATGCCCTACTTTTGACCTAATTTGTTACTTTCTCAAAATTACTTGGAATTTCCCATTGTAAGGCCTTTTTCTCGGGGTTCCCATTTATATCACATAATTTTTTTCTTTAGAAAGTTTAGCAACAAGTCGAATTAGGGTATTTTTGCTTGACAAGTATGTCGAATATACCATGGGTGGATAGAAGGAAACTAGTGGTGATAAATTATATTAACCATGCCAATCTCAGGAATCCAATCTATCTAATTTATCTCAAGGCATCAAACACAACCAACTATAAATTTATAGTTCCATGGATTTCATTCATGAAACATCCACAAGAATTGAATGAGCTTCAAGCCAATAAGAACATAAGGTAAGTTGGGGATTTTGTTGTTATTATGAGAGTAAATGAATTGGATCTACATGGAAGAACCATGGTTGAAAGTCCCATAGAGACTACATTCTACAAACCTACAACAATGTGTATATGATACGAATCAACTATAATTGAGATAATGATCTACCACTCTAGGTTTATAGAGTTCAGCCATTGGATTATATTCTTCATTCCCACACTAGAGAACTGGAAGAGATAGATTTAATGAGTGACTCTTTAGGAGAGAAGGGAAATTTTGAACCTTTTGTTGCATATGGTTGAGAGAAAGAAGAGGATGATTGATTGTTGGATGGGCGAGATACCCATTGAAAAAAATGATGAAAAAATGATGGTGAGTGTGTTGTTCTATTCGAAGTTTTGATAGTTGGGTTGGATTGCATGAGGGGTTGGATTGCATGAGGCTAGAGCCACATAGGTATTTGTATTGCATGTGAGTAGAGCCACATAGCATACATGAATGTTGGAGTTGAAAATAGATTTTGAGTCATCTTTGAAGCACTTGGAGGATAACATCTATTTTTTTTAACTATGTCTTTTAGTTAATTTTGTTAGTATTGGAAAGTTCTTGTAATGACCTATAATTGGACCAATAAATATCATTAATATTCAACTTTTATTTAGTTAGTAAATTTTTACTTTGCATGAAATTTCAATTTTTTTTTAAAATGTCTCCTTTTGACCGAATCAATGAAAAATATACACAAATAGGGAAAGTTTACAAAAGAAAGTGGGCCATGTGGGTGACCAAAAAATGATAAAAATAGTGGCATTCAAATCCATTAAATATACCAAAATTAACATAGATCATCTAGTATAAATATATTTCCTCCTAACTATAATGGTTTTAATCAAATATCCTCATAGAGCTAGTTGGTGATAATCATTTGAATAAAATGTCATCATAGAGCCACTTGTCCAAATAAAAAAAATATTCTAAGTCTAAAAAAATTTCCATTAATACATAGCAAGTTTGGGAGTGCAAGGGTTAGAAATTTATCATTCAATAGCCATGTTGGTAGGCTTCGTCGAGATGTGGTGATGCTCTCTGCTCTCTCACACAAATCTAACAACTTTGTATCTTGGATTTCATTTTCTATGATCACGAGTTTGACAAGAACAAATAGAATGGGTGACAAAGTTAGAAGGATGCTCCCTATTTTTGGTCACTCACGATACTATTGTAGTACCATACAATCCTAAAATGTTTTGTATATCAACTAGACCTTTTCCATTTCTCTTTGTCTTGGTCTTCTTGGGATGACCCGGGTTCGGCAAAGTTATTGCGGCAACAAAAACCCCCCTTTCACTAGCCCTTTCGGCATTGACCTGTAACCAGTCCGAAGTCTCACCCGAAGCGAATATGGGGGGTTATAGAATCAGGTTTCTGTAATTGTGGTGATGTTCCGATGTGGTTAACATCCTCACAATACATCCCTTACTTAATATATACTAACAAGACAATGTAAACAGATCAATTCACACTTCACAGTTACCAACAGTCTACAGAACTACGTTGAATTGTTGTTGTCTTACCAGTTAACTACGCATTTATCATACTTAGTGTTACTACTCAAAATTCATTCCTTCCATTCCATTTACTTAACATATGATTACCATTCACATACATATGAAATCAAATATATAAACACATCATAACTTGTATATAAAACATGCTATGGCTCATACACATAACACATCGATTTACGTGGTTCACCCCCATGCGGGAGCTACGTCCACAGGAACTGTTCTTATATTACTTGGAAGGGTAACAGTTCCAGTCTACGCACTCAGCTGCAGACTCTTCTCTACAATCAAATCTCTATGCACTCAGCTGTAGATTATGCTCTCTCTCAGTCTAGATCTAACAATCAACCCTCTGATGTCGAAACTTTTCTAACTTTCGAACCCTTTCGAACCTTTCCTTATACAAAAATACCCTTATATAGATGTACCTGAAGGTCATATATTACAATAACTATGGTCAAACCTCCATAGTACCCAAAACCCAAAAACCCCACATGGTTCTCTTGTAGGACATGCTTAGCTTTAAATCCGTTGTCCCTTCTCCACCGCTTCTTCTGAATCTAACGCTTTCTGTGACAGTGCAGTTCCGACTTCTGTAGTGGCATGTCCTTTACACCATTATGCTTCTTTACTTTCTGCTCCTGTAGCAGTCAGGTCTCCGCTCGTCCTTTAATTGCTTCAACCACTTCTAGTTGTCCTTAGTAATTCATCTTTACTAAGGGAACAGGTCCTTTCTTCTTGAATGTACTTCACTCCAAACCCTCTTCCCGGGATTTGTGGAGTCGCTTATCTCCCAAAACTAGTCAATGTCAGGCCTCGCCTAGCTATAGTTTTGTGTTCAAAACTTCCTTTACTTTGGTTGCACCCAACAGGCCCCTAACACTTACTTGTGGCTCGTCCCCAAGCCACTTAGACTAAGATTGTTTGATTTCGCAGCACTTGTGGCGCTCCTCTTCGATGCGAACCCTTGATATGTTGCGCTCAACTTCACAATAGCCTCCTTAGTCTCCTGCTCATACTCTTTCACTATGTCGAGCAGCATCATGGATATTGGTTCTTGCATCTGGTCCTTCACCATGCTCTCTTTCGTGCGAAGCTCTTGCAGCTTCACCTCGATCTCTTCAAAAAATGCCAATGCCTCTTCTTGCATAGGTTGTAACTTTGTTTAAGTTTCAGCTTCCTTCACCCTTAATCCCTTCAATTCTTTCTTAATCTCCTTTGTCTCTGCAAACTTCAGTATTCTCTATCTTGGTGGAAAATCCTTCATTGCAGTGTTCATCATGTCGAGTTCCTTCTTCTTCTTTCGGACTTCCTCCTGAATTTTCTTTAAGTCTAGGTCTTCTTGCAGCATGTCCCATGACTTAGTCACTTCTTCTAGCAAATCTTGACACCTTGCAAATTCTGCGGATATTTTCTCTGTTGAAGTCGACATTTCTTCAGCTCTTGCTTCCTTTACTTCTGGTGGAGTGCCCGGTTGTTTCCTAGACTCTAAGTCTGCGATCTTCTCTTTGTAACCAATCTCCATATCTTCCACTTTTACTTTGAGATTGTCTACTGCAGCACCAATCTTAATAATGGTCGCTTCTACTCCAGGTTCTTCTTCGAAGTATGGGATCTTCACACATACTTCTGCTACGTCCTTATCCTGCTTCTCATGAGCATTTGCAAGCTCATTGGTCTTCACTCTGCATTCATTCCCTGCCTCTTTATAACTTTCTTCTAGCTTCAGATGCTAGTTGTATTTGATCATATCTCTATCTTTAATTTCTTCTACAACTTCCATATGTAGATCATGTAGTCCTTCAATGGGTAACATTCCCACATTAATATCCAAGTACACGAGCTTCTTCTCACCTTCAGTGATTTCATCGGATGGGAATATGACGTTCATTGGCTCTATGCACACTAACCGAGGTCACATCGTTAGTGTAGGTGCTTTTCTTTTTCTTTGGATTGACTCCTCTGATCTGTCTTCGGAGTATGATTCCCTCATTAGATATATTTGTACTTGCTCTACTCTCCCCACCATGCTTTTTAGTTATGCGATGCTCTCTACCATGCTTTCTTGAACTTGCTCTTGCTTAGTGTGTTTTATTGAGAGAGTCTCTTCAATATGTTCATCGACTATGGCTGCGATGTAGTCATAGTCATCATCATGCAAATTCGCATCAAGCAGAGACTTACTCGCTTTCTGCTTCTTTCTTTTTGGACCTTCCGACACATCTGTGTTGGGGTTCTTTTTCTTTTATCCTTCTGGAAATTCGCCAATATTTTGTTGTTCTTATTCTTGATCTTTCTCTTGGTTTTCGCTTTCATTGGCACTTTCCTTAGACGTCATGATCAATGTCTCTGGTGCATCAATTCTCCATTCGGGCGGCCAATCTTCAATGATGAGGTCAATATTTTGCGCATCCAACTGATATTGACCCTCATACCATTCTAGGTTTGTTGGTTCTCTATGATGTATGAAGATAGAGTGGAGGCTCGCTTTGAATCTCATATTTCAGATGTATTTTGTTGTTATTCCCTTAGGAATACGCGAAGTGCACTTGATTACTTCGCATAGTTTCTTGTAAAATGTGTGCCATTGCACATTGTTCACTCTTTGTCTTGTTGGCCTTGAATTACTCCACATGTTCGCATATCTAGATCCACGGTAGTCTCTAGGGAACATCGGTACACTCTATTGGTACTTTGGCTCTTTACAAACCACAAATGCGATTAGGAATATCGGCTAGTTGTAGAGAAACTCATAGCCATTGTCTTGCACATCTGCTACATCATCCAGAAATTCATTCAATTCTTTTGCAATTTCTGCAGGCTGCAGTTTCTCTTGTTCTTTGGATTTTTGTTTATCCTTATGTTTTTGTTATGGTGCATGTTGTGGTGAGTCTCTAGAGGTCCCACCTTTCTCTTGAGTTCCTTTCTTTACGGGAGTCTTCATAACTACTTCTAAAATAGAATGCTGGAATTTCCGTAATATCTCCTGTAGGATTTCTTTCTTAGACATATACTGTCGGAATGCTCTGTTCTTAACTGGTAAGAACTCAGAAATTACTCGAGGTAAAAATTAAAATTCACAGTAAAACAGGTAACTATGCGCTCCTTGCTATTTATAGCCATAGATCCAACTAAGACACACCCAAAAATGGATAAGTTAACATTAAATGCTTTGTTTGTTGTCCAAATATTGCTTAGATCTTGGTCCTTTTCTTTCATTAAATGTGTCTTCAATGGACAAATATGCCTTAAAGCGGAAAAATCCAGTTTCCCAAAAGTACTGTATAACAGCTAGTTTCCGAACAAAACTGTAACGACTATTTTTATCTAGCTTCGCTGACGGTTAGGTGAGTGGCGAGGCTCACTTAAAATTTCCCTTACTGTTAATGGAACTTCGCAACACTACCCCCTTCTTTTGATTGAACTTCGCAACTTGACTTGCTATGTGTGCTTCGCAACACATGTTCAAATCTTGTGGACTTCGCATTATAACAAAATTGTTGTGTGCAGACTCTGTTCTTTGTTTTAGTGTCCAATTTCAAATGCACTTGACACTTAAACTTGATTGCATTGTTTAACTTCTGCCTGTAGGAATAGGTCCATCCCTGTAAGGATTTAATATACTCCCATTGACAAGTCCTTGTAAGTTTTTTCCCAGTAATGTGGATAATTGTGTTGCACCACCATTAGTAACATGTTTGAAAATATATGGTCCTAACCAATGCATTCTAAATTTTCCAGGAAATTTCATAAATTTGCTATCATAAAGGAGGACAATATTTCATACCTAGAAGAACTTGTGCTTGATGTGTCTATCATGCCATACCTTCTCTCTCTCTTTATGCACTTGTTGGTGAATCCTGCAATGAAGCGGTCTTCCTCCAATCTAATTAATTGTAATAGTATTTCATCCATTATTTCATCATCATCCATGTCTATAAATGTTACAATTCTCAAGCTTGGTACTATGTATTCCATAGGCATGACAACTTCATGTCCATATGCTAACCTGAAAGGTGTATGGCCTGACAAATTTTTACAAGTTGTCCTATATGCCCATAATATTGTTGGTATTATGAGGTCCCAATCATCCCTGCTTGTATTGTATACCTTGGTTAATGCATTTTCCAACACTTTATTAGAGGCTTCTACAGTTTCATTAGCTTGTGGATGATATGGTGTACTCTTCTGATGGTAGATATGAAATTCTTCTGTCAGGGCTTCAATAGTTTTGTTCAGGAAATGGGATCCCTGATCACTCATCATAATCTTTGGACATACAAACCTTGTCAAGATGTTCTCAAAAATGAACTGCGCTACAGTCCTTCACTGGTTTTGCTTCTGCCCATATGGTTAGATAATCTGTAGCTTTAATAATGTATCTCGAGCCAATTCTATTCCCTGGTGGTTTAATAGGTCCCACAAAGTCAATAGCCCATGTATCAAAGGCTTGCAAAGTCAACTATGGCATCAATGGAATCTCATCTCTATGATATGGATTTCCTGTTCTCTGGCATACATCACAATTCCTGCAATTTTCCTTTGAATCTATATGTATAGTAGGCTACCATAGTCCTACTCTCAAAATATTTCGTGTATTAGCTTTCCCTGCATAGTGTCCTCCATATACTCCTGAATGTGCTTCAACAAGTATGATAGTTATCTAATGTTCTAGTACGCATCTACGCAATACTTCATCTGGTCCAATTTGTATAATTGTCCTGCAATCAGGGTAAAATCAGTTGATCTTACCATTAATTGTTTGTTTTGTTGCGTAGTGAATTATGTAGGTGCCAACCCTGTAGTTAGAAATTATACAATGTCTCTGAAGTAGTCATCTTCTATGTGAATAGAAAACAACTGCGCATCTAGTAGATTATCCTCCAAATTATTAGGTTCTTCTCCTGACTCGATTCTTGAGAGATGGTTAGGTCCTACGTTCAATCTTCCTGGCTTCACTATGATCTCGAAATCATATTCCTAAAAAATTAAGAGCCATCTGCATATTCTTCCCCCCTAACACTAGCTTATTGACCAAGTACTTCAAAGCTGAATGGTCAGTGAACATGCAAAAGTGCGAACCTAGCAAATAGTGTCTAAATTTTTGTAATGCATACACCATAGCTAAGATTTCCCTCTTTGTTACGGTGTAATTCATTTCTGCTGAATATAGATTTCTACTTGAAAATGCAATGGGATGGTCGATTCCTCCATCACCCGATTGTGCTAGTACAATGCCAAGTGCTATAGATGAAGCATCTACATGTACGTGAAATGGCTTGTTCCAATCAAGAAAGACTAGAATAGGCGGTGTAACTATCTTCTCTTTTAGTGTGTCTAATCCTCTTTGGAAATATTCAGTCCAGTTGTACTTCGCTTCTTTTTTGAATAGTTTCTACATAGGCGTAGTTATCTGCACGTATCCTTTAATTAATTTTCTATAATATCATGTGTGTCCCAATTAACTGCAGAGATGCTTAAATGAATTAGGATTTTGGAGGTTTACTATGATCGCTATCTTTGTTGGATCAACCATCAATCCTTGTTTACATACTATGCGTCCTAATAAAATACCATAAGGAACACAAAAGATGCACTTCTTCAAGTTCAAGGAAATCTAATACTGTTTACACTTTTCTAACATCATCCTTAAGTTCACATGATGGTTCTTCAAGAGACCGAATAATGTCTAGTCATCAAAGTAAACGTCTAAGAATTTATGAATATAATCCTTAAATGCAGCTACAACCACTCTTGAAAAGATAGCAGGTCTGTTCTACAATCCAAAAGGAATAACAATGTACTAAAATGATCCCCATTCAGTAGCAAATGCATTCATGTGCATGTCTTCTACAACAATTCGGATCTGATGGTAGCCCGAAAATCCATAAGTGAAAGAGTATGGACCCATTCTGTCTTTGGTATACGCCTCCATGCTTTCAATGATCAGTCTGTACATTGTAATTTTCTTGTACATTCTCAGCTTGTTCAGCAAATCTAACTTCCATTAAGTGCTTACATTCTTTCCATGTGCTCAATTTGTCTCTGTGCACAGCCCACCACCTAAAAGGTGTAGCTCGCAATTCTATGTCTAGAGCTAATATCCTATGTTCATCTGAAATTGATGCTAGATATTCATGAAAGAATGCATGGATATTACTCAAACCATCATAAGTAGGAATTGGAATTACCTCTGTTCCAATCCAGTGGAGTGACTTTATTATATTCGCACATCGTCTAACTGATACTTCATTCATTCTACTATGCCAGTTTTCCAGTCCTACGTCTACTCTGATACGTAAGAGCTGTCACATCTCCATATCAATGTTCCATCTTCTGTTGGATTAATGTAATCTGCTTAATTAATTGTCATCTTGTAGATGTTATCAAGTTCTTGAGCTTTGTATTCTTCTCTTATTGGCTCAACATACCTTGTTCCTTTTGAAGGATCCAGGGGTGCAATAACCCTGATATCCTGTCCTTCAAATATCATTTGTTTTTTCTTCAAGTTGATAATTGCGAGGTTATAAATTTCCCAGTAAATCCCTAATAATGTAGGATAAGGATTACTATCATCTATGATCTCAATAACCTCAAAGTCTTCTTTACTTCACACTCCATCAATGTTAACAGGAACACTCGACAATCTCCCAAAAGGTATAACCTTCTGCTGGTTAGCTAACCCAACTGTATAGGATACCAAGATAAATTTGGTTTCCCCATATTCTCCCATGTGTTTTTTTTTAGCACGTTCACTTCTGAGCCCAAATCAAGAATGACCTGGTTCATTTCAAAATCTCCAATCTACGCACTTAACCTCATTTATCTTCATGTCCTTTTATGGTTCTTAATGTGATGGACTGTTGTGCGTTGTTCACTGTACTACGTTGTTCATAATATCTCAGTACGTTCTGTAATTCTCCTAAGGTGTTCTCATGCCTTAGCAGCTTTATGAAGCTCAGTGGAAATTGTGTTACAGGACTTGTCCTTTCTGGTGAAGCTTGTGACCCATCATACAAGGATGGAATACCTAGTACATGTGTTTTCTCACTCTGCAAGGGGATCCTTGTGGTTGAAGCTCCTGAGTCCTCAAATCCTTTTCTTGCTTCCATGAATACGTTTTTTTCTCTATTAGGGTCGAATACACGTATCTTTCCAATTTATTTTCTCACCCAAGCCCCATCAGTAGGCTTTGGTCCATTTATATGATTATCAGAATTCAAAGCTTTGTTTGTTCTATCATCTTCGGTCAAAGCTCTACTTTGTGTCATATCATGGATGTTGCGATCTTTGTTTCTTTTCTCAGTTGTGATCATCTGAATATTATGGTTTTGTCCTTCCGGTCTTTTTTCTTGCATTTTGCCTAGAAAAATGGGACATGCTTCAATGATATGGTCGTAGGATTTAAAATACTTACAATTAGTGCATGGGTTCTGACAATCTCTTGCCAAATGTCCAGGTTGAGCACAATTATAACAGACAATCTGACCTCTTCCTCGTCCTTGACTAGTATTACGTCATCTTCCTCTAAATCCACCATGTCCTCTGTATGTACCATGATCATATTATGCATTCTCATTATTGCCCTGTGTTTCTCCTTGGACTCTGTAGACATCATGCTTTGTTTCATGCTTTGTTTCTATCATAAGGTCATATCCTCTACAGTTGGTGTCATCATGGCCAACTAACTTACAAAATGTACAGTACAGGTTCTTTGGTGTCTGTGCATACTTATGAAGTAGGTAACAATCCTCTAGTCGATGTAATCTGTATCAACAAATCTCGCACCATGGTCCTTGAGTTTGATTTAATGGGTTCGTTGCCCCACTAGCGAGGTAATCTCTGAATATAGGACAATGTTCCTTGGAATGTCCTTCTCCTTTACATTTATTACACCAAGCCTCTTCTCTTACTTCTTTTCCTTTTTGTATATCCTGTAACTATAATGTCAGGTTTGCTAGCTGTGTCTGTATTTGTACAATTCCTGCGCTAGTTTCTTCTATGGGTGAAGCTTCTAGATTCATCGCAATTTCCAATGCTTCTAATTGTGAAGAAACCTTATGTTGCATCAATGGTAATCTAATGTGGGGAAACAGCGCAGCGATAAACCATTCTTGGTGCTATTGCGGTACTATATCAAAGCTAACTTGATCCAACAAGGCTTTGAATTTCTGATCAAATTCCCACACATTCTCATTAGGTTTTTGTTTTATCTCTTTTAGCTCTGTAATGCATTGAAATTATGATTTAGGATTCTTAAATTCTCTAATCAGTGCAGTTCTGATATCAGCTAGTGTTATGTTATGTCCAACAGAATATTTCATGAACCATGTTAAAGATCTGTATCTGAATGTCAATGAAGTGGTGGTCCAGCGGTGGGGGAAGGTGGTTTTCACCCATCCCACCAGGGGTCAATTCTCACCGAGACATGGCCCGTTGTGATAAGGCTCAAAGGATAGGCGCCCCCTTGATAGGCTACCGCCCCTTGTCGGGATTGGAGTTGGGACGTCTCGGTCCTTACTGAGTCACAAGTTGCTGGTATATCCTGGCTTGCGGGCTGTCGGTTTATACCTTAGGGGTTATAGTGGCAGCAGCGGATTTGAACCTGGGTCTGGCCCAGGCAAGTTTGACAAGTTACCGATTCCCCTCGAGCTAAAAAAAAAATATCTGTATCTGAATGTGGTGAATATTTGAGCTTTCTTTATAGCATTGCCTTGTACTTGTTTAACATTCCAGACCGCATCGTAGAGAAACCAATGTTGCTCTGGATCTTCTAGACCAATTCCTTTAAAAACAGGTAGTTTTATATCATCTGCCATTATTCTTCTAGGAGGTGTAGGGTTCTGAAATACTACAGTACTTCCTATGGATGAAATGGTGGAGGTATACCACCACTCGATTGATTCTTTGTGCTTGTTCATGCAGTATTGATGCTACTAGTGTTATGTGAACTAGTACTATATATTTCAACAGGTATAGATTTCTACGGAGTAATAGGCTGATAGCCAATATTTCTAGGTTCTGTCTCACTATCAGACTCAGCTTGAGATGAATTTCTATCACTTTTTAACTTAGTTTCTAGGAATGTGTGAGGTTCACTTCGCGAGACCTCTTTCAATTTCTTTGTTTATATATTTTTCCACTACACAAAATTCCAATTTCTTCGTCTGTGTCACTATCTGTGTTTTTTAACATTACAGACTCAAACCCTAGGAATCCGATTGCATTCTTAAGACACCTTTTTCAGCTAATAGAATTTTAATGCATAAACTTAGGTTTTTCAAGTACTTACCTCTAAATCCTTTGAAAAAGTATCTTTCGGTTGTGCTGTAATACTTCAAAGTGTCCACAGCAAACTCTGTGATATCCTTCCAACAAGCTATCCATCCAATAGTCTACTGCTCTTGAAATCTTGTTATTAATTCCTTTAAGCTTCTGAATCAATTCTGGATTCCAAACTGTAGGTTCTTCACCCTAGAAACAGTTTTTTTCTTTCAGCTACCCTGGATATCCACTCATATAACTCGTTAGCAAAGGATGTGAAGAAAACTTCATGCAACTGAGTAAATATATGTCTCTGTAGCCAATGTTATGTAGTAATCCAAGAATGTCTGTTTTCTTTCTTCACAAACTCGCGTTCTGCTTGACTCACCCAGTTCTGTATTTCATTCTTCTCTGGATCCCACATCAACATAACACGTCACCAATATAACAGTCCAAGTCGGTGACAGAACCATTTGTTAGTCTGCTTGGGTTGAACCAGGTTCGGCAAAGTTATTGCAGCAACAACAAAACCCCTTTCATTGGCCCTTTCAGAATCGACCTATAACCATGCCGAAGTCTCACCCGAAGTGAAGATGGGGGGTTATAGAATCAGGTTTCTACAACCGTGGTGATGTGCCGATGTGGTTAACAACCTCGCAATACATCCCTTACTTAACATATACTAACAAGACAATATAAACATATGACTTCGCAGTTACCAACAATCTACAGAACTACGGTGAATCGTTGTTGTCTTACCAGTTAACTACACATTTATCATACTTAGTGTTACTACGCAACATTCATTCCTTCCATTCCATTTACTTAACATATGATTACCATTCACATACATATGAAAGAAAATACATAAACACATCATAACTTGTATACAAAACATGCCATGACTCATACACATAACACATCGATTTACGTGGTTCACCCCCAGGCAGGAGCTATGTTCATAGGAACTGTTCTTATATTACTTGGAAGGGTAACAGTTCCAATCTGCGCACTCAGCTGCAGACTCTTCTCTACAATCATATATCTACACACTCAGTTGTAGAGTCTATTCTCTCTCAATCTAGATCTAACAATAAACCCTCTGATGTCGGAACATGTCTAACTTTTGAACCCTTTTGAACCCTTCCTTATACAAAAATACCCTTATATATAGATGTTCCCAAAGGTCACGTATTACAATAACTATAGGCCAACCCCCATAGTACACAAAACCCAAAAACCCCACGTGGTTCTCCTGTAGGCCACGCTTAGCTTTAAATTCGTTGTCCCTTTGGTGCCGCTTCTTCAAACTCTGACACTTTCTATGATAGCACAATTCTAACTTCTGCAGTGGCATGTCCTTTACAACATTCTGCTTCTTTACTTTCTGCTCCTGTAGCATTCAGGTCGTCACTCGGCCTTTAACTACTTCAACCACTTTTGGATGTCCTTAGTAATTCGTCTTTACTAAGGGAACATGTCCTTCTTCTCGAATGTACTTCACTACATACCCTCTTCCCGGGATTTGCAAAGTCTCTTATATCCCAAAACTGGTCAATGTCAGGCCTCTCCTACCTATACTTTTGCATTCAAAAATTCCTTTACTTGGGTTGTGCCAAACACTTTGTAATTTTTTTTGTGCATTCTATCCATCGATAATGATTGGAACTATAATGTACATGATGACCTACAATGCTTGGTCATTACGGATATGCTTAGTATCTAGTTTGACTTGCAATGATAATGTCTTCTAGAGAAACTACCTACCAGGAGTGCACACAATATCCAAAATTGCAGTCGGTAAACAATCTATCCCAAATTTTTCTAACGATGGCTCCATCTCCTTCAACTAGTGATCCAAAAATGATAGGATCTACTAACACTTGAATTTGCATGTGAATTCTTAAACCAGTAACTTGTAAAAAGGATTTAAATGACAAGTTTATGAAAGGCTTAAAGAATTGAAAAAAATAAATAACACAAGATATGAAAACCATAAAAGTGAAGACACCATATGATAAGGGAGTTCATACCTGATGGACTACATCTTCGGGTCCAACTCCAATGAGGACCGATCTTATTAGTATTCAACAAATGCTTGAACAAGTACAAAATGGCTTCTTCAAACTGCTACAAAGAGACTTACGCTTCAACAATGAAGTCCTCTCAATCTCCAAAACTCTCAAAAATGGCTACAAACCTCTTTCAAAGAAAATATTACAAAGCCTTTACAAAGGAATAATGGCTTCTTACCATTCTCTCCTCAAAAGCTTCAAACCTTTCATGCATTTTCCAATGCCTTCCATGCAAATTACAATGGTTTAAATAGCCCAAAAATACATATCTTATCCCCAAATTGAATGGGATTAACAATTATATAATCCCGAAGTTAAAATGGAATGAAAATACATTTGAAAATGGAGAAAATATGACAATATCTCCATAAAATAATATATTTTTCTTTAAAAATAAACCAAAATCCGAAATAATATAAATATATGGTTTAAAAAACATATAAAAAATGTGGATTTGGTTTGAAAATATGCCAAAGGGGAGCACGCCCATTTTGGGGATAAATCTGACCAAAAATTAATATAAAAATATTAAATGCCGAAACCCTTAAAATGTGGATATTGTGGTGCAACGGTTAAGGTGTTGGCAATGGGGGAGGAGGTCACGAGTTCAAACCAGCAGACCTCTCCTCTTGTTGTGCTTTTTGGTTGGCAATATATATTTGATATAGTGTTGGCTCTTGGTTGTTGGACTGTCGTTGGTTTGTTGGCATATAATATATGGTTTGAATACAATATAAAATATAGATATGGGGTCGATCCCACCCCTTTATATATTTGATATAGTGTTGGCTCTTGGTTGTTGGACCGTTTATATATTTGATATAGTGTTGGCTCTTGGTTGTTGGACCGTCGTTGGTTTGTTGGCATATAATATATGGTTTGAATACAATATAAAATATAGATATGGGGTTGGTCCCGCCCCTTTTCCAAAATATAAATGTATTCAACTTCAAATAGGAGCCGAGAAACATATGGTTAAGAACCATCTGAAAGATATCCCGGATAGGCTGGCGGTGCAGAGACATTAGCTTAAAGAATTGAAAAACATAAATAACACAAGATATGAAAACCATAAAAGTGAAGACACCATATGATAAGGGAGTTCATACCTAATGGATTACGTCTCCGGGTTCAGCTCCAATGAGGATTGATCTTATTAGTATTCAACAAATGCTTGAACAGGTACAAAATTCCTTCTTCAAACTGCTACAAAGAGACTTACGCTTCAACAATGAAGTCCTCTCAATCTCCAAAACTCTCAAGAGTGGCTACAAACCTCTTACAAAGAAAATATTACAAAGCCTTTACAAAGGAATAATGGCTTCTTACCATTCTCTCCTCAAAAGCTTCAAACCTTTCATGCATTTTCCAATGCATACAATGCAAATTACAATGGTTTAAATAGCCCAAAAATACATATCTTATCCCCAAATTGAATGGGATTAACAAATATATAATCCCAAAGTTAATGGGATGAAAACACATTTGAAAATGGAGAAAATATGACAATATCTCCATAAAATAATATATTTTTCTTTAAAAATAAACCAAAATCCGAAATAATATAAATATATGGTTTAAAAAACATATAAAAAATGTGGATTTGGTTTGAAAATGTGCCAAAGAGCAGGACAGCCATTTTGGGGCTAAATCCGACCAAAAAGTAATATACAAATATTAAAGGTCGAAACCCTTCAAATGTGGATATTGTGGTGCAACGGTTAAGGTGTTGGCAATGGGGGAGGAGGTCACGGGTTCAAACCCGCGGTCCTCTCCTTGTTGTGCTTTTTGGCTGGATATATATATTTGATATTGTGTTGGCTCTTGGTTGTTGGACCGTCATTGGTTGGCATATAATATATGGTTTGAATACAATATAAAATATAGATATGGATGTATTCAAATTCAAATAGGAGTCAAGAAACATATGGTTAAGAACCATCAGAAAGATATCCCATTTAGGCTGATGGAGACATTGGAAGAGGTAGAGGTCAGGGGTTTAATCTTCCCTGGCCCCAATATTTTTGGTAAACCAAGTGCCAACCAGACTGCCACGTGGCATGCCCTGGTTGGTCCACCTCATCTACCACTGGTATACTTAACCTTCCAACTATGCATTCCAACTGGACTACATCCTACCATGTGGTGCTTTGTGGTGGTGCCACGTCAGCACCGTACAGGACATGTGTAACACTTACAGCGGTGCCATATGGCACCTTTTTTTGCCATTTTTACTTGTTTTTCCGAAAGTTCAAAACTGAATAACTTTCACGTTCGGAGTCCGTTTTGCATGAAACAAATGTTTCCGGAAATCTATCACCGAGTTATACGCAGATGAAATATTATGTCTTCAATTTGAAGTCTTTAATTTTGATTTATCTCGGAGATACTCCTGTATCAAACCTTCCCATTGAGAAGCTTTTGGACCACTAAAAGCTTGAATCATTCAGAATTCAAGTGAGGACATGTTCATCTCATTTGTCTCGTATCATTTGTCCATTCTTCCTAGAATCTGTACATTTGACTCATGATAATAACAATCAACATTGCACTGACATTGTTAATTACATTAATCCATTTTTCAACCAAATCTACATTCAATATTGTCAAAACCAACCATATACTGTTGATCTATAGAAAGTTGAATATCAAAATTGAACATATGAAAGAGATTGTACTCATATCATGCTTATGTTTTTTCATTGGAACACTATCAACCATAATAGGTGCATTGTGGTGAAATGACACTTCCTTTTCATGCTTATGATTCTTTTCTTCCTTACATTGCATAGACATAAGTGCCAAATTCTGACTTGCATTAACAACCATTTTTAGTTGTTGTGTAGTTCCCAATGATATGTCATTTTAAATGAATGTGAATGTACTATGTACTCAATTCCTTCCTTAAACAAATGATACTGATTATGTTCTCTATAGAAAACCGCCTTTCTATCATATAAATACGGGCTACCCAACAAAACTCCACAGATATATAATGAAACCACATCAAATTCAACTTCATCTACAAACTTGGATGTAATTGCAAACTTTAGATCACATTGCTTTGTTACTTGTAATATTTTATCTTTTCATACCCAACCTAATGGTTAGGGTTTGGTGTGTGGTTTTGTTGTTAATCCCAAATGCTTAACTACTTCTTTTGAAATAAGATTAACTTGGGATCCACTATCTATGAGTGTGTCGATCTTAGTTTGTTTGTAATTACACTTATATGAAACAATGCATTCCTTTTTCTGTCCTTAGAACTGTCATGATATTTAGAAGTACAATCACATAAAGAACCAATGTTAGAATCATTACCAACAATAGCTTTACCTTTCAAACCTATGATTGATATCTTTGTTTCGTCCTCAGGTTCTGATCCAAGGTCCTCAACAATAACCGTGGCCTTTTGCTTCCCTTTCTGATCCTTAAACCACTTCAGTTTCAATTCTAGATGTAGCTTCCAACAATGTTCTGCATCATGTTCATCTCTCTGACAATGAGAACAAGAAAGTTTTGTATCCCCTTTCTTCGTGGTATTTGTATGCTTTCTCTTCCCTTTGTCCTTGCCTTCTTTCAAATGACTGGATTCAGTTGAGTGATTATCATCATAGGTATTCTTCCCTTTAGATTCAATATGTGTGGCTTGAACACACACTTCATCCAAATTAGTAGGATTAAACATAAGTATTGTATGATGCAAATAACTATGTAATCCTCCAATAAACTTGAGAAGAGTTTCTTGAGTGTAGAGAGGTATACCCAAAATCAAAGCTCTCTTTCTGAATTCCTAAGTGTATTCTTGTACATTTTGACCGTTAACTTTCCTTAAGTTTTTTCAATCCATCATGGTTTGCTGTATGTAACCTAATGGATAAACTTTCTTCTTTAACGCAACAGTAAATTCATACCAGGAAGAAATAATTTTACTTTTTGTAATGAGGTCTTCATGTGTCTTAATCTCCCACTAGATGAGTGCAGTTCCTCCAAGATGGAGAGTAGCCAACTGGATCTTTGCACTATCATCTGCAAGCTTATGTATCTTGCAATACACCTCAATCTGCCTGATCCAATCATCCATCTTTTTTGCATTAAGTTCACCATTATATGTAGGAAAATAAAACTTAATATCGAGTTTCAAATAAGGTAAACCATACTTAATCTTCTCGGGTTGTTTCTTTGGATTTGAAGAAGCAGTACTGGAGCTTTCAGAAGAGGAAGAAGAGGATGGAGAAGAAGTCCCAGAACGGTCTCCTCCTTTTCCCAAAACATTATCCTTTGCTTTCTCCTTCGTTTTATTCTTTTCCAATCTCTCTTGATAATTTGTAAACATTTTTCTACTATGTCTGCCATCTGATAGAAAGACTTATGGAAAGCTTTCTCGTCTTCTTCTTGGTAGTCTTCATCTGTCATTTTCTTTCTTTGATGTGCACATCCAATCTCTTGATTGAAAATTTAAAGTTGGCCTTCACCTTGCTTAATCCTTGATCTAGTTAACATTCACACTCTACAATTCCATGGTTAGCCTGCTCTGATACCAAACATGATCCGAAAATGACAGGATCTACTAACACTTGAATTTGCATGTGAATTCTTAAACCAATTAACTTGTAAAAAGGATTTGAATGACAAGTTTATGAAAGGATTAAAGAACTGAAAAACATAAATAATACAAGATATGCAAACCATAAAAATGAAGACATCATATGATAACGGAGTTCGTCCCTGATGGACTACATCTTCGGGTCGAGCTCCAATGAGAACCGATCTTATTAGTCTTCAACAAATGCTTGAACATGTACAAAATGCCTTCTTCAAACTGCTACAAAGAGACTTACGCTTCAACAATGAAGTCCTCTCACTCTCCAAAACTCTCAAGAGTGGCTACAAACCTCTTACAAAGAAAATATTACAAATCCTTTACAAAGGAATAATGGCTTCTTACAATTCTCTCCTCAAAAGCTTCAAACCTTTCATGCATTTTTCAATGCCTTTAATGCAAATTACAATGGTTTAAATAGCCTTTTCCAATGCCTTCAATGCAAATTACAATGGTTTAAATAGCCTGAAAATAAATATCTTATCCCCAAATTGAATGGGATTTACAAATATCTAATCTCAAAGTTAATGGGATGAAAATCCATTTGAAAATGGAGAAAATATGACAATATGTTCATAAAATAATATATTTTTGTTTAAAAATAAAAACCAAAATCCGAAATAATATAAATATATGGTTTAAAAACCATATAAAAAATGTGGATTTGGTTAGAAAATATGCCAAAGGGGAGCGTGCCCATTTTGGGGCTAAATCCGACCAAAAATTAATATAAAAATATTAAATTACGAATCCTTTAACAAGTGGAGATTGTGGTGCAACGGTTAAGGTGTTGGGAAAGGGGGAGGAGGTCATGGGTTCAACCCACATACCTCTCCTCTTGGACCATTGGTTTGTTGGCATATAATATATTGTTTGTCACCCCTTTTCCAAAATATAAATGTCTTCAACTTCAAATAGGAGTCGAGAAGCATATGGTTAAGAACCATATGATGGAGATCTTGGCTAGGCTGATGGTGCAGAAACATTGGCAGAGGTAGAGGTCGGGGGTTCGATCCTCCTTGACCCCAATATTTTTGGTAAACCAAAAAACCAACTGCCAACCAGGCTACCACATGGCATGCCCTGGTTGGTCCACCTCATCTGCCACCGGATGCCACCTATACACTCAACCTGCCAACTCTTCCTTCCAATTCGACTACATCCTGCCACATGGCACTCTGTGGTGGTGCCACATCATCTACGTACATTCCATGTGTCACCCTTATAGTGGTGCCACGTGGCACTTTTTTTTCCATTTTTACGTATTTTTACAAAAGTTCAGAACTGAAAAAATTTCATGTTCGGAGTCCATTTTGCATGAAACGAACGTTTCTGGAAATATCTCTTCGATCTCTACGTAGATGCAAGCTTTTGTTCACAATTTGAAGACTTTAATTTTGATCGATCTCGAAGATCCTCCTAGATCAACTGGAGCCAAAGGTTCTCTAAATAAATTTCCTCTTCAAGTCTTAGTGCTCCAAATTATGCCTTTATTGTATTTAAATTTTGTATATCCAAAGAGACCTTGTCCAAATGGATGTGTAACTAATGATGACCTTATTGAAGCTACTCGTGACTTTGCTTATCCTGAACCACCTTTTGCATAACTTCATCCATGGTTGAAGTTAGCTATTTGTAACAAAAATTGGAGTAGATTAGCTATGTACATATGCTACTTGGTCTGATGCACTAGGTCAAGGAACCCCTAGAGGATGCCAATTCAATAGTAAACCATTGGCAGTAGACTATTCAAATTGCATCCACATATATGCTTCAAAATTAGGGTTAAATTACAATCATTTGAAGGTTTGGAGGACCCTCTTTTGTATGAAGTCAATCAAGTATATCTAACAAAAAAATTCCCTTGGGAGACTCTCAACATGGATTCATAATAACTGTGGTCTTGTGCCAACTGTTGAATCTACAACATAATTGATAACTTATCCAAATGTGAAGGCAATGTAGCTGTGGTGATGGTTGGATTAGTCCCTATCAGAGTAAATATCTTGCCTTTATCTTCCTCTTTAGAATTATTCTTGGTGTATCCCCATCACACTGCTCTTCATTTGCTAGAAATCCATTCATATGTCCATGAGAGTAGTGGTTTGGATAATCATCTTTACCAGAACTCACTTCCCAATACCATTCAGGGACACTTGGAAAATTTCAACCAGGGGCATAAAAACCAAATTGAGGAATGCAATTGAGTCTCGTTCACTCATGTATGTGTGTTTGTTTAAGGTAAATATGGGCAAGGTTCCCACAGCCTTGCTTGCCACAACTTTCAAGATCTGAGCATATAATATATAAATTGCATGGCTTGCTAATGAGAAAAACCCTAGTTGCAAAAATATTCAATATAGAAAATGATCAATCCATGAATCGAATGGAGAGGGGTGTCCCTAGTGCTAACCCAACGTCACGATTCCAATGGAACTGACTTTTTTTCCATGAGAGCCTCGGTTTTCTAGTTATGGCGAGTTTCAACTCGCTTCCCAACACCATTTAGGGACACTTGGAAAATTTCTACTAGGGGCATAAAAAAAATCAAGATACAGAATTGAGTTTTATTCACTCTTGCAGGTGTTTTTTGTCAAGGGAGAGATGGAAAGGGTTCCTAGAGCCTCGATCATCACAAATTTAAATATATAAGCATATAATGTAGAAATTGCATTGCTTGTTAATGAGCAAAACCCTAGTTGCAAAAATTGTCAATATAGATAACGATCAGTCGATGAAGTGACTAGAGAGGGGTGTCCCTAGAGATAAACCAATGTCATGATTCTAATGGAACTGAAATGTTTTCCATCAGGGCATCAGTTATCTAGTTATGGTGAGTTTCAAATCACTTCCCAATGCCATTCAAGGACACTTGGAAAATTTCAACCAGGGGCATAAAAAACAAATCAAGCAATAGAATTGAGTTCCATTCACTCATGCAGGTGTTCTTGGTCAAGGGAGATATGGTAAGGGTTCCCACATCCTTGATTGACGGAACTTTCAAGATTTGAGCATATAATGCAAAAATTGCATTGCTTGCTAATGAGCAAAACCCTAGTTGTGAAAATCGTCAATATAAACAACGATCAGTCCATGAAGTGACTGCAGAGGGGTGCCCCTATAAATAAATCATTGTAACAATTCCAACATAACTATTTTTCCATTTGATCCATGGCTATCCAGTTATGGCAAGTTTCAACTCGCTTCCCAACGCCATTCAAGGACACTTGGTAAATTTCAATCGGGGGCATAAACACCAAATCGAGAAATGGAATTGAGTTACGTTCACTCCCGTAGGTGTGTTTGGTCAAGGGAGAGATGGACAGGGTTACCACATCCTCTCTCAGCATAACTTTCAATATTTGAGCATATAATGCAGAAATTGCATTGCTTGCTAGATTATGAGAAAAACCCTAGTTATGAAAATTGTCAATATAGACAATGATTGGTCCATGAAGTGACTGGAGAGGGGTGTCCCTAGCGATAACCCAATGTCTTGATTCCATTGAAACTAATGGTTTGTCCATACAAGCCTCTATTATCCAATTGTGGTGATTTTTAACTCACTTCCCAATGCCATTAAGGGACACTTGGAAAATTTCAACTAGGGGCATAAAAACCAAACCGAGCAAGGGAATTGAGTTTTTTTCACTCCTGCATGTATGATTGGTCAAGGGTGAGATGTCCAGGGTCCCCACTGTTAAATATACAACATCAAGAGACATTCTCCAAACCAATATTGTGTAGCAAATATTGATCCTCCCATATAGAGGTGAGCACTTTGGTTTCCTTCCGTGTAAAGGTTATTCCTCCCGTATAGCAGTTCTTAATCAAAGTAATGATGTTGTAAATTCTTGTTGGACAAGACTCTGTACTTGTGTGTCAATTCATGATTCTCATGTGAACCTTCTGTATAAAGGTATCCATGATGGACCTCTCATATAGAGGTGGACCTTCCATACAAAGGTCATGCTTTACTTGTTAAAAGAATTTAATGTTGTGTGATGTATTATTAACCATGATCACCAAATTGCTATTAAGTCTCCTTTAGAAATTGATCACCTCTAAAGTGAATTACTTTAGCATATGTTCATTTGGTTCGAAATAATATAATATGTTCACATCATCCAATAATTATTCTTATTATAATGTAATGTGATGTATAATTAAAGTTAGCACATATTGACCATGCAATAAGAGATAAAGAAATAAAATATAAAGCATAGAGATCAAGAGAATTCAAAATTTCCCATGCAGACACTTCATCCAATTAAAGAGAACTCAAATTGTTAAAGTTTCAATTATAAATCTTTAGTTAAGTATCAATGCTTCAGTTAAAGATATGCCTCATTTAACTAAAGAACTCACAGTGGTCACTTCAAGTAAATCCATCAACATGATTTCAATTAACTAAGTGTTAAATAAGAAGGAATAGTTAACTAAAGTGTTTTCACTTAAGTTAGACCAAAATATGACACTTCAGTTAAAGAGAGTTAACTAAGTGACAACAAAGAAGATCTAGTTAACTAAGTGTTATTACATGATGACACTTATGTTAAACTAAAATATTACATGTGAGTTGTGACACTTACATGTCGACACTTAAGTTAGCCACCTAACTAAGTGGGAAAGATTCTAGTTAAGAGGCGAGTTCATCCTAAGTGCATCTTAGTGAGATAAAGCACTGCATGAGAAATGGGGCACACCTTTGCATGCAATATTAATACATCCAGTTTGAGGGTGAGTTCATCCTGAAGTTAGAAGTAAAAAATATAAGAGAAGAATGTATAAATATGTTATACAGAATTGATGAGTCCAAGGTGAAGCGAATTCTCTTGTGCAGGGTATTGTTCATGCTTGTTATTGTTGTGTTGGGCACACATCCAATTGATCTCTCTTATATATTTCTTCTATATCTTCGTCAAGAGTGTTTGGTGATCTATTATCTTCCGAATTCAATCTACTATGTTGTAAAAGAAAGCATTCTCTGCTATCCATTATATTATACTGAGAAGAATTGTTGGGTTTTTTGTTCTCATAATTTGAGGATTTTCCCCAGGGTATATCTTGTGTTATGGTTATATGAATTTCATGTATTGAATTATCTCATTACTTCAAGTCTCTGCATCTAAAATAATTAAATATCAAAGCTCAATCAAATTTCAACACCCACATCCTCACTGAGCACAACTTTCAATATATGAGTGTATAATGCAAAAATTGCATTGCTTGTTAATGAGAAAAACCCTAGTTGCGAAAACCGTCAATATAGAAAATGATCAATCCATGAAGTGACTGGAGAAGGGTGTCCTTGGAAATAACTCAATGTCACAATTCCAGTGGATCTAACGGTTTTTCCATACGAACCTCGATTATCTAGTTATTGCAAGTTTCAACTCGCTTCCCAACGCCATTTAGGGACACTTGGAAAATTTCAATCGGGGACATAAAAACCAAACTAAGCAATGAAATTGAGTGATGTTCACTCCTACAGGTGTGTTTGGTCAAGGGATATATGGCCAGTGTTCCCACACTCTCACTAGGCGCAAATTTCAATATATGAGCATATAATGCAAAAAATGCATTGCTTGCTAATGAGCAAAACCCTAGTTGTGAAAACCATTAATATAGACAGATCAGTCCATGAAGTGACTGGAGAGGGATGTCCCTAGTGATAAACCGGTGTCATGATTCCAACGAAATTGACATTTTTTCCGTATGAGACTCGGTTATCTAGTTGTGGTGAGTTTCAACTCGCTTCCCAATGCCATCTAGGGACACTTCGCAAATTTCAATCAGGGGCATAAAAACCAAACCGAGCAATGAAATTGAGTTTCATTCACTCCTGTAGGTGTGTTTGGTCAAGAGAAAGATGTCCAAGGTTCCCACACCCTCGCTTGGTGCAACTTTCAAGATACAAGTACTTGGTAAGGAATTCTACCCGTTGTTAGTCTATAACTAAAAGACACAAGTGAATTATGGCATCTTGTCAATCGAATTATGGCATATTATTGTATAATTATTTTTTATTATAAACGTACATATAGTGCAAAGTTAATGTTGAAAAACAAAATACTTATATATATATATATTGACAGGAGAGGGTTGGCACTTAAGGTTATGTAATAAAATTTCAAGTTGATAATGAAATTGTATAAAAACAAAATTACGATCTTTATTAACGTTTATTAGAATTGTTGCATGTTTTACATCATTGGAATGACATCTCAGTTGTAACTGATTTGAAATTTTATTATGGTATGTGAACTTTGATATGATGTAATATGATTATGGTCCAGTTTCATATGTTGTAATTTTAGAAACATAACAAAAATATGAATTATTGCATGAAATAAATAATAACTTTTCATTTTGATTTTTGTTTTGTAGAATACGTGTCTTCCAAAAGATCCAATTGATCTTGATATAGATACAGATTATATTGAATTTGGTTCGAACATGGGAGATGATTCAGATGGGGAGAACATTGAGCCAGACATCGACAATGATGATCATGATGATGAGAAAGTTGTTGGTAGTAGCTAGTGACATTGATCATATAGACTCGATCATCATTCATTGTTGATATTTCTTTATGATGCCTCTTCCACTGTTGATTATCATATGTATCATTTTCACTTGCAGTACCATATTGAGTTGTACCATTTTGACTTATATCATTTGGACATGTATCATATTGAATTCTATCATTTTGACTTATATGATTTATCATTTTGACATGTATCATTTTGACTTATATCTTTTGAATGTGTATCATTTTGACATGTTATTTATCTATTGGCATATTTGACATTCACTTGTTTTAGTTATATATGATGATGATTTTATCAGTATTGACTTGTCAATTTATATATATTGGAAGTGGTTGATGATTTTTGGAAGAATATTTATTACGTATCATGATTTTACAACTTAGGATGGATGTTTCCAAATTGAATTAAATTTCTTCATAAATGGTATGACATAAATTTGAAATGTGATATCTATTTTTGTTTTAGATCTCCAAAAATGTTATGATACACATTTCAAATGAGATGTATGTTTTATTTTTAAGATATAAGTTATTTGACATGATATTTATATAATATTGGTATATTTCACTGACTTATTTTAATTATAGATGATGATGATGTTATAATGATTATATTGTTAATTTATATATATATTGGATGTTGTAGATTATATTTTGATGGAGATTTAATAAGTATAAGATTTTGTTATTTTGTAAGGATTTAACTAATTCAATTGAAATTAAAAATATTAAATTAATAAATGGAAGCTATAAAGGAAGCAATGTGAGTTGTTAAAATGGAAGGAAAATATGGCTAAAAAATGGAAGCAAAATTCAACATTAAACTAGAATCCATATCTGGTGTTATTTCTAGCTCAAAATAGGAACCTAAATTAGTTGCTTAACAAGAAGCGAAATTGGATGCTAATTAAGAAGAAAATACCAACACTAAAAGGAAGCAAACCCTAGACCTAAAAAGGAATCCAAACCAAGAAATAAACAAGAAGAAAATATTGAAACTAAAAGGAAACAAACCATGGAGCTAACAAGGGAGCAATTCTAGAAGCAAAATTCAGTGCCAATTAAGGAGCAAAACCTGGTGGTAATTAGGAAGCAAACTAAGAATCAATTCAGGAAGAAAACGAAGAGGTGATAGAGGAAACAATATTAGACGAAACCAAAGATGAAATAATGGAAGCAATATTAGAAGCAACATAAGGAGCCATAATGGAAGCAATGCTAGATGCAACCAAAGACGTTATATTGGAAGTGAAATTAGAAGCAACAAAAGACGGTATAATGGAGGAAAAAATGGGCATATATTAGGAAGCCAAAAAAGAAGCAATTTTGGAAGCCATAATTGAAGCAAAATAGGAAGCATCCTTGGAAGCAAAATATGAAGCATCCTTGGAAGCAAAACATGAAGCATGTTTGGATTCAAAACTAGAAGTAGAAAAAAAAACAATACTAGATGCAACACTCAACGCTAAATGATAAGCAACAGTGGAAGTTAACGAAGAAGTTAAAATAGAAGCAAAAATGGAAGCCATATATGAAGCACAACTAGAAGTCAAATATAACAACCCCAATTACCATAAATTTGGAAATTTCAAAAACTTTCTCTAATGCTAAGGATAACCAACATTTAATAAAGCTCTTTTAATTTTAAAATCGATATTCATCTTGTATATACTAATTGTTGTAATTATCATGTCTTTCTCTTCACATCAAGAGATACATGATTCTCTAAATTAAAAGTTACGATATATACATATTCTCATAACTCATAATTTTTTTCTATTATGGCTTGCTCTTCATATTGAATTTTTTTTAAGTATCAAAGCATATATACTTACACGAATCTATTTCCAACATAATCATTTCATTCTTATAAAAACAAAACCTTTGAAATAATAACAACCAATTTCAATATATAAACTAAGGAAATTGTGTTCAATGCATAAGTCAATTTGAGAGTTTGACAATTATTTTCTCGTCACATTAACATTCCTATTATAAAGAGCTCAACCATTTTTCAGATAACATATACGTCAACTTTTATCATTAACTTTGAATTATGTAAAAATCATGACAATGTGCTACTCACTATATGCAATATTCCATAACTTCATTTCGTAATAAAAATGGCATAATATTAAATGATACATTACATAAAAAAAATTCAACACACACATATTTAATTTACATATATAATTTACATCCACTCTCTTTTAATATAGCACTTCTTCTCTAAAATCCGAATAAGTAATATGCATAAGATACATGGATAATTTTTATCCATTTAATTTTCAATCTTCTCACATATATACATACATCGATGCCTATCTAAACTTTATTTCTAATTATTTAACCATACTTACATAGTCCACGATATAGCTCATTACGAGCCCATATATATATTTATATATATTCTTAAGTTTAATCCTATGGTCCCAACCAGAGGGTCATCATGATTATAGGATTTAAAATTATTAACCCACATACTCGAGATCGACCCCATCGATCTGAACAAGAAGTAATGGCTCGGACGTTTGAAATAGCTGGAAGTGTGGTGAACCACAAGTAAATATCAGTCTCATCCTAAATATCAAAGGTGAACCACAAGTAAATGATACCCAAATGCATGACCTCAACGGTCACCATCGATCATTATTATACAGACAATAGAAAGTAAATTGAGGAGAGATACGCAGGCTGCCAAATCTATTGAGTGAACCGTTTCGCTTCAATAGAGGGGCCATTTATAAAAATGTTTGGTGGATTGTGGTTTAAGTAATTCGATTTCCATTGATATGAGACAAGACTAAATGACCATTGCTCATGATAGAGATCCCGATTTATATTATCATTGCATACAATTAATTATGATTCGCTCTGGTGTGAAATCGATTCCACCATATGATTTTGACTATATCCATCTAACTTTGTCTAACACAAAGTAAAATAATTTATTCAAGGATTTCGATCTCAGGTAAAATAATTTATGCAAGGTATTTGTACTCTGTCTAACACACATAGGTATCGAAGATCATAGAAATTTGATCTCAAAACTCTAAACGATTTCTACATTTAAGTGGTTTCACAATATAAGTTATGATCTTTCCACTTGGAAATTAGATCTCAATTTTAAACCTTTTATGTAGATAATTATACTCTGTAAAAATAATCGTAGAGGCGTCGGCCTATGGCGTATAACATGGACCATTCCAATTCTAATCACAGACTTTGTCTCTGTGGTTACACGATATCCCCAAATTCCAACAAGTGAAAACACGAATTTAGGTAACGCTTTTTGATAATGGAGAGGAAAAAAATAGTGCGTGCGGATAAACATGCGAATATAAGTCAAATTCAAACTCTGGGACGAGAGTTTGTGAGATATCAAACTCTCGGACAAGAGTTTAATGAAAATCTACGTTGATATTTTGAACCAATCACAACGCCGTATTTAAAAAAACCTCTCACCTGAGAGTTTGAAATAAACTCTCAGTCGAGAGTTTGGAAGATATTTTCTCGGACAAGAGTTTATGGTCAACAAAACCTGTGAAAATCCTCTACATCTCTCTGGAACCTACAACTTCAGCAATGGGAAATCCATGCAAATTTTAAATATTATCTGTCGGACTTGGGACCAATGGATTCATCTCTGAATCTAGTTTCCAATGATATATTAATTGCTTCATTTCAAATAGAATTTCTATTTATTAATATTTTTTTCTAAACCTTATACCTTAAGAATTTTATCGTTCTGAAAATCACCTGAAATGAAAATTCAATATCATAACGAAGACAACACCAAAAAATTTGAAATCTTCATAGAGATCTTCCTTTCCCTGTCCTCTTCAAAATGGTTCTTTTAGTTTTTTCAATAAGAGTCACATTAAAAATAAAATTGAAGCTCACCAACATGTGTCGATAAGGCACCACTTTTTGGACATATGCTATTACGATAAATAATAAAAAATAATTCACAAATCTGAAAAACCTCAAAATATAGTCCATGCACAAGTGTAGTGTGTCTAGATTTTGATCATACATTTTTTTTCCCTAAAATGAATAACCATATCTCAAAAAACTAGTGCTCACGTAGTTCACTCATTATCCATACCTAAAATTTTCAAGTATATGCCATTGGTAAGCACCAAATTTGTCCCACTATATGTCCATAAAAAAATTTAAAAAAAATACGAGTGCAAAGATAATTCAATTCTCTAAAACATTTTTGTTTACTTCAAGGTGAAATTCCTAAGGGAAAAATAGTTTAAAGGGGTTGAAGTTGAAAAATATAAAATTTTGCAGTTTTGTTTATCAAAAAATAAGCAAAAATGGTTAGGATTTAATATTTATACGGTATTGTTGTATTAACAAGGGATAATATAAGTTGATTCAACTATGTGTTAATTACGGAGGATCAAATTGGATTCCGAGCTCATATGGCATCAATTCCATCAATCAAATAATAACAAGTTTTCACACAAAGACTTTGTTTCATTAACTTTGAAGATATAAGAATTGTTTTACTTCCCATCTTCATCATATAAACCATTGGTCATGTCACAAATATCAATCGAGATTTCATACACAATGCTTAGCCATTTAAAAAAAATGTTTTTCAAGATTCGATTGATACTCGGTAACCAGAGTTCAATATTTGGATTTTGAACAGAGCTCCATCGTTTTACGGACTTGATCTAGAACATTCATGTTGGTTTATAAACAGGAAACAAAGTTAAATGTTTAAATCTTTTAAACGCTCACTGGGATCATGGCACGGAACAGAGTTTCAAAGAAGATTTTGATTTATCCCTTCATAATTACCAAACAACACAGGGTTTAACATCTACACAGAGTTTTGATCCACAAAACACAAGATCACAAAATTCGTTTCCATCCCTTGGAAAATACAAACTACATAGGGTTTAACACTTAAACAGAGTTTCACTCCCATCCATTGGTAAATGTGAAACTACACAGAGTCTACATGTACATAGTTTTGATCCACAATGCTACACAAGAATTACAAATTTTCGATCTCAATTATACGAACTACACAAGATCCATCTTTTTACATTGAGTTTAAATATAATTGCAAGATATATAATTGTATAGCAAGAGTTTTGTTTCAATTGATGAGGTAGAGAGATTAGATCTCTGAAATTAATTTCATACTAACACATGTCGAATCCCTCCTTTGAACAAGTGCCACGGGTGGCTATGTCCCTGCTGAGAATGAGATTTGGAATGTTATGAAAAGCATTTTGCGAGTGTGGTGTTGCATTCTTTTCTGCCGTGTGGTGTTGCATTGTTTTCTGTAGTAGAAGGTAGAAAAGTCCCTACCAACAACAGGAATATTTGTTATTTTGTCATAACTATAGTAACATCATCACATAAAACCCCCTGGATGTAGCATAGAATGATTATGGTGTTTGCAACTTTGATAATCTTAAAATTTAGTTACTTACATTATCTACCTTTTGTAGTCATCTTGCGTGGTTTTTAGGATATGATTGGTGCACTCTGTGTCTTCATATAAAGATGAAATCAATCAAGGTATTGATTATGCCATCAAAAATATCCAGTCACTTGAGCACGTGATTTGCTTCTTATAATATAATAATAATAGTTCTGGAGATAATTCATAATAATGAGAATATTCATACACGGAATAAGAAATAGTTACATGTCTGCCAGGATTTAATTTGTTAATTTTGGGCGGTTTGTTCCCATATTCTTCATCCAATCAACAGCCCATTCATGCATATCTTCCTTCTGCATGCATTCCAGCTTCCCATTCATGCATGTCTTCCTTCTACATGCATTCTAGCTGGAAAGAATGAGGACCATGTCAATGATTATCGAGGTAGTGTGATGATATCAATCATAGATGCAAAGCAAACAGGAAGTGCCTACAAAAAAAAACAACGTTGTGATGATTGGATCGACATTGATATCACTAACTTTTGTTCGGATATCCACATCATCTTTTTCAGGATCTTGCATGCAATTAGGGTTTGCATGCAAATTCTAGGGTTTGCATGCACTTTGCATGCATCCCAGTCACCAGGTTGATGCCTCCAGCACCTTAGCCACCTCTTTCTAGCACCCGGGAGCCACTTACTTCAGTTCTTTAGCCCTCCTAGTTTGAAAGGCGCCCACTTCTCACCTACTGCCAGAGAAGGGCGCACTTTCTCACCTACCACTGCAGTTCCACTTCAGTTACATTCAGTTAGCTCCGATTCTCCCTAATTTGAGGCTAGTTTCACTCCCGACTGACTGTTTCACTTCCGTTGGACCTCCAGATTGACTAGATGACTTGTTCTGACTTCAGTTAGCCTCCCATGCGCCCCCCACTGAGCCTCCTTCCCTTAATCAGTGCTACACACTTCAGTTACACTTGTTACACTCAATTAGACTCAGATTGACACCTGGATGACTGGTTCTTGTGCATTGATGAGCACCACCGATTGATGATGAGGACTCCTAGTTGGAGTCAAGCTACTCCATTCAGTGATTCGAATGGCCTACTTAGTCAATTCGAATTGCTCACTCACATTGTCAGATTGTATTGTAATTATTCACCCTTACTGGGATATTGAGCACTGCTGCATGTTTTGCACAGTTTTACACCATATTTTCTATATTCATCTGTTGTGATTTATTTACTTGTTCATTAGATCTGTTGTGACTAATTTTACATGGTATCAGAGCCATTGCAGGGACAAGATCTCTTTTCTACAGGTGGTTCTACAAGAAGATTTGAGTGAATTGCTCAAAAATTGCAAAAAGTTTTGGCATGAAATATCTCAAGGGCATTCGCTCCTGTGCATGCAAAGCTTGAAAATACTTCCAATACCACTCCAGAAGCTTGAGTTTCCACATAATTCCTGGATCTGATACATTGGACCCATTCAACATTGTTTGATCTCCAATCCCAGGTGTGATGTAACTCTAAAAGGGTGGATTGTTCGACCTCATCGTTCTTGGTTTATTGTGATTTGCAGGTTTATTGTCTCCATCAATTGCATTCGCTACACTGTGCATGAAAGCTCCTCTACATCAGTGTGCACTCGCTCCTAGCAATGGAATACTCTTCTTCAAAGCCTATCCTCACCCCATTCAATTATTTTGATTGGAAAGATGATATGGAGATCATATTACGTTCAAAAGGTTACTACCGAGTCACTGTTGGTCTTGAATTGGAGCCAAACAATCTGTCAGATAGAACCAAACACTACAACAAGCTTGATGAAGCTTATGGTCTTCTTTGTCTCTCCATCTCCAAAGATCTTCACTTCCATCTCAGCGGATTGAAGACTCCAAAATCTATATGGGAGCAACTTGAAACACTATTTGGAAAGCAGGATGAGCTTAGGGCTTTTCAATTAGAGAATGAATTGATTGCCCTTAGTCCTGAGAATTTCGAGACCATCAATGAATTCTTCACAAAATTCAAGAACTTGAACTTGCAGTTGAAGAACAGTGGAGTTATCAAAGAGGATAAACAATTGATCCTCTCCATTCTAAGCAATCTTGGTAAAGATTATTCGGTATTTGTCTCTACTTTCAATTCCGGTCGGCTAACTACCCCGAATTGGAAGATGCCTACCTTGAATGCCTTCATTGAGTCCGTCACAAAAGAGCATGACAAGTTGATTCAAATGGGGTCCATAAGCTCCAAATATTCAGCCCTATATGTTCAAAGACCCAAGATCCCGAATGGTAAAGGAAAGCAAAAGAAGGAGAAGCCCAAATTCGAGCCTCACAAGCAAAGAGAGAAAGGAAAACAAACGGATGCATCATCCAGTTCGAAGTTCAAGCAAAGGGCAAAGAAGGTAACCAAAAATCTAAATGTACTTATTGTAACCGTGGCTTTCATCCCGAAATTTCATGTATGAAGAAGACTATAGATCAAATGGCCCTCCTTTTGGAAAAGAACAACATAACCCTTCCTGACGGTGCAAGGAAGAAGGATAGGAATGGTGATCATGAAAGAGGACAAGCACTCATGGCAACTGTTTCGAAGCCCACTACTCTCTTGATAGATTCGGGTGCATCGAATCATATGGCTGCAAATATTGATTCTTTTTCTTCATTCGATCCAAACAGCTCCATCCCCATCCATTTGGGAGATGACTCAAAAATTTCTTCAAAGGGCGAAGGTACGATTCATGTAGATCATGGAAGCTTTCAGAATGTTCTCTATGTGCCTTCCTTGGCTTCAAATCTTCTTTCTGTGTATCAAATGACACACACTGGTGAACCGAAGCAAATTACATTCAGCCCTAATACAGTTGAAATTTCTGATATCAAAAGTGGAAGACTTGTTGCAGTCGGAAAGGCAAACCACACTGCAAAATGCTATGAGTTTTCACACTTTATTCCGCTTGCAAAGCCCACTGCTCTTCGCACACATGGTAATGAGGTTAGTAGGCTTTGGCATGAAAGATTTGGACATCTTAATTATAAGTATTTTCTGCTGCTATCAAACAAATCCATGGTAGATGGTCTTCCACAACTCCGTTCCTCGAAGGGAATATGCACTGGTTGCATCATTGGGAAGCACCCCGAGCACAGATTCGACCGCGGCAAAGTTAGCAGAGCTTCTACTATTTTGGGGTTGATCCATTCTGATATCAGTGGTCCGCTGCCCCATATGTCATTAAATGGTTCAAGCTATGTTTTGACATTTATTGATGATTTTTCCCGCTTTACATGGGTATTCTTTCTCAAAAACAAGTCAGAAGTGCTTGGAAAATTCAAGGATTTTAAGGCTTCTGTTGAGACCGCCACTGAGAGCAAGATCAAAGCTCTTAGATCTGATAATGGTGGAGAATATATTAAGTCCGAGTTGCTGCAACTTTGTGCCCAAAGCGAAATTCAGATCCAACATACAGTTCCCTACACACCCCAGCAGAACGGTGTAGCGGAAAGGAAAAACCGGTCACTAAAAGAGATGGCTACATGCATGATTGAATCAAAAGGTTTGGCTGAAAATATTTGGGCTAAAGCAATCAATGTTGCTGCATACATACAGAACCGTGTTCCACATTCATCCGTGCAAGGTATGACTCCTTTCGAAGCATTCTTTGGTCACAAACCGGATGTGTCAAATTTGAGAGTTTTTGGCTCTACTGCATGGGCTAGAATTCCTTCCAAGAAGAGACGAGCTTTGGATCCACAAAGTATCGAGTGCATACTGATAGGATATGGGGAAGAATCAAAATCATATAAACTCATGGATATCAGATCTAAAAAGATATTCATAGAGCGCAGTGTGCAATTTGAAGAACCGCTTCAAGAATTGCAACTAGTCGAGGAAGAGACTGCCGATTCACCGCCTTCACCAGAATAAGATCCGTGCAGCGATAATGAAGGTATGAGTTCTGATATTTCTGATATTTCAGCAGCATATGATGATCATGAAATATCAGGTTCAGAATCCGACCATTATGATCCTCCTCAGTTACCAAAGTGGGCCCAAAACACTCTCCAATCTGCTGGTTCGAACCTTGGAAATCCTGCTGATCTGAGACGAACAAGAGCAGACTTTCAAAGAGCAGGTATGGCACTTTCTATTGTTGATCCATTACTTCCTGAGATTTGTTATTTGATGGCTGGTTCAGATCCCACATCATACTATTCTTCCCACCGAGATCCGAGATGGCAAAGTGCCATGGATGAAGAGTACAGTTCTCTTCAAAAGAACAACACATGGGAGCTAGTTTCTCTTCCACCTGGAAGAAAATTAGTGAAGTGTAAATGGGTCTACCACAAGAAATTTGCTGCTGATGGCTCTATCAGCAAATACAAAGCAAGGTTGATGGCAAAATGTTTCTCCCAAGTCCAAGGAGTGGACTACACTGAGACTTTTGCACCGGTTGCAAAGATGGATTCCATCCGCCTTGTTTTGGCTATTTCCGCATCCAAGCACTGGGAAGTGCACCACATGGATGTGAAGAGTGCATTTCTACATGGAGACCTTGCTGAAGAGGTATATATGCAGCAGCCAGAGGGCTACACATCAGATCCATCATTAGTTTGCAGATTGAAGAAATCTTTGTACGGGTTAAAACAGGCCCCAAGAGCTTGGTACGCAAAGATGGACTCCTTCCTTCTTTCTCAGAATTTCCAAAGATGCAAATCTGATCCGAATGTGTATCTTCAGCGAGTTAAAGGTAATTTGTTGGTTATTGTACTTTATGTTGATGATCTTCTCATTACTGGTAGCACTCTTACTTCAATAAACAAGCTAAAAACTGCCTTAAATCTAGCTTTTGACATGAGCGATTTGGGCTTGCTGAGTCACTTTTTGGGCTTGGAGATAGCTCAAAATTTTGATGGGATCACTATATCTCAGAAAAAATATGCTTCCGACCTGTTATTGAAGTTTAATATGGCTGAATGTAAGGCAGCCCCATTCCCATTCCTCTCAGGAATCAGTCTTGAGGAGGGAGATTCTACACCGCTTGCAGATTGCAATATGTATCGACAGTTGATTGGTTCACTACTTTATTTGACACACTCAAGGCCTGATATTTCATATGTCGTGAGTGCCGTGTCAATATATATGCAGCAGCCACATGAGCTTCATTGGAGAGCAGCCAAGCGGATCTTGCAGTATGTGCAAGGTACGAGACAGTTTGGAATACATTATGCTACAGATTCTGAGCTTGATTTCATTGGTTTTACTGATTCAGATTGGGCAGGTGATAGCATTGATCGGAAGTCCACTTCCGGTTATGTTTTCATGATTGGTCATGGTGCTATTTGTTGGTCCAGCAAAAAGCAAGCAACCATTGCACTTTCTTCAGCAGAGGCAGAGTATCGAGGGGCAGTCAATGCCTGCATTCAGGCAGTTTGGTTGCAGGGTATTCTTTTCGAGTTTGGTTTTGGTGGCACTACTTCGACTGTCCTATTTTGTGACAATCAAAGTGCTATCAAGATATCCACAGATCCAGTTCAGCGACAGAGGACCAAACACATTGAGATTCATATGCATTACATTCGACAGTTGGTGCATGACCGCACCATCATTCTGCAATATTGCCCTACTGATGAGCAAATTGCAGACATCTTCACCAAGAGCTTCACTGAGAAGAAGTTCTCTTACCTCCGTTCACTGTTGGGGGTGAGTTCCATCATGGTGGAGACAGATTGATCCATTATTATGCTTTAGCTTGAGGGGGGGCTTTCTTCCCACTGGGTTTTCCCTCTTTCCTCACTTAGTTTATTTTCAGCATTTTTTGGATTATTGTATTGGGGTGACCTTTGGTCTTAGTTACCAGGGCCCCACATTATTTTTTGCACATCATAGTCTAGCTTGAGGGGGGGTGTTCGGATATCCACATCATCTTTTTCAGGATATTGCATGCAATTAGGGTTTGCATGCACTTTGCATGCATCCCAGTCACCAGGTTGATGCCTCCAGCACCTTAGCCACCTCTTTCTAGCACCCGGGAGCCACTTACTTCGGTTCTTTAGCCCTCCTAGTATGAAAAGCGCCCACTTCTCACCTACTGCCAGAGAAGGGCGCACTTTCTCACCTACCACTGCAGTTCCACTTTAGTTACATTCAGTTAGCTCCGATTCTCCCTGATTTGAGGCTAGTTTCACTCCTGACTGACTGTTTCACTTCCGTTGGACCTCCAGATTGACTAGATGACTTGTTCTGACTTCAGTTAGCCTCCCATGCGCGCCCCACTGAGCCTCCTTCCCTTAATCAGTGCTACACACTTCAGTTACACTTGTTACACTCAGTTAGACTCAGATTGACACCTGGATGACTGGTTCTTGTGCATTAATGAGCACCACCGATTGATGATGAGGACTCCTAGTTGGAGTCAAGCTACTCCATTCAGTGATTCGAGTGGCCTACTTAGTCAATTCGAATTGCTCACTCACATTGTCAGATTGTATTGTAATTATTCACCCTTACTGGGATATTGAGCACTGCTGCATGTTTTGCACAGTTTTACACCATATTTTCTATATTCATCTGTTGTGATTGATTTACTTGTTCATTAGATCTGCTGTGACTAATTTTACAACTTTTCCATAAAGACACTTCTATTCATTCACTTATAGAATTTGATTTTCATGTAGTTCATGTCTCCTACAATGCAGACAGTGCATGTTAACTATGTCAACGTGGCCCAACACTTAGTTATGGAACCCATGTCTACATGCAATTGTGAAATTTGGCACCGTGACCATGCATGCTCACCACCTGTTTCTTTGCCCTCTTCATTCCATTGCACCAATGCGTGTTGGTTGTGTACATACAATTCAATGGCCCATGAGCTAGGAAAATCATTGACACACACTTTCCCATTATGCAAGCTCAGCCAAAGTCTGTGGGAAAGAATTCTCTGGTACCGAATCTATGCCTATACAGAGCTTCTGCCTGTTTAACATCAAGCTTCATGATTTTATTACCGGATGAATTTCCTTTGGAGTGGGTATGGATGCGAGCCTGTATTTCAGGATTCTTATCTCTAGAATCAAGGTTGCTGGCAATACACGAGCAAAGCATTTGAGGCTTGTTCGTACGATGGCTGCAGAACATTTATAGACTTTGCATTGTAGTTGCTCTACAACACATATATTTTCCGGACAGCAGAGATAGTCTCTCTCTCGGATTTCCAAAGAGTAAGCGAAATGGACAGTCGAATTAATCAACAACTTCAAGTTGAAGGAACTCAAATATTTGAGGATCAATTTCAATTTTTATGAAAATTGTTAAAGCTACCCAACGGAAGCGATGGCTACACGCAGCTAAAAAAGATTTACAGGTACTCTAGCTTTTCTCAGTCTTCACTTGCAAGAATTGCATAGGCTTTGTCTCGGCACTGCACGCAACCCCTCTATATTTCTAACTCCAAGGACTTATAGTAAAAACTCAAGGAAATTGATCCCATTTTTTAATTTTTGTGTGTATTAATTGGGGTGGTTTCACTTTACATTTAGTGTAGAAGCAATGTCCAATGTTTCTGTTGAATCAATGATTAACATACATTCCACAATCAATTTTACCCAATCTGGAATTTTATGTTGTGAAATCAAGAGAACTAATGTGAGCCTGCAATTTGATATTGGTTTTAGTTAGTAGCCTTGGTTGAGAGCATATATAACAGTGCATCTGTCTCATTGTCTAAGAGGGAAAAAATGATGGGTTTAAACATGGGACTGGCAAATCATGCTTGTCATTTCACTTGGCAAATCATGCTTGTCATTTTACTTGTCCATTCGTTCTTAGATCTGCAATCCCCAGAAAATTCCAATCGACCCATTAGGGTTTTGTAAATGAATGTCACCCGTATGCAATAGTTTCAAGCATGAAATAAAATACTGTTTTATTTGGGGAAGTAGTCATTGTGTACTGTAATTACACTTTTAGTAGCTAGATTTTACAGAAAGTAGTATTCGCAAATACCTTTGTGGCTTCTAAGCTCAGTGGCATCCCATTCTGCTTTTTGCCTCAAGGAGTTTCAATCCATGTACTATTAACATAAATAGATACACTTTCCAATGCCTAGAAGTCTATTATTCCTCTACTCCATGTATTTATTTTCCTATAATTACCACGTTCCCCATTCTGAACTTTGTTTCTTCCATTTTCTCTGTTGTTCGCCCTCCTTAAAAAAGAGTTGGGTCTTCACACAAATTTAATTGTACATGCCTATCTAGTAAACACTGCAAATTTACCTGTACATGCCTACATATATCTAGTAAACACTGCAAATTTAACTGTACATGCCTACATATATCTAGTAAACACTGCAATTTCATTTGATTTATAATTGTGCCATTATAAACTTTATAACTCAAATTTTTTTGAATGTATGCGTAGAGCGGAAAGAAAATGATGGACTACAATAAAGTTTCGACTTACCTAAGAAGTTGCTCTAGAATGCAAGATGTTGCCACTCGAAGAAGACGTTGCTCCATAGAATCTCAACGAAGTTGCTCCAGAATGCAAGATGTTGCCACTCGAAGAAGATGCTGCTCCATAGAATCTCAGCTTGAAGTATGAAGGAATCAAGCAATCTTCGCAACTGCCTTCGCAATCGCATAAAGAAAATGTTGCCTTCTCAGATTGCATAAAGAAATTTAGGAGGCTGTGGCTGTGGTTGTGCAGTAAGAGTGTAGGTTGGTGTTGCTAAGCGATGAGATAAGGTGATGAGATGCAGGCTGGTGGTGCTAAGCGATGAGGTAAGGCGGTGAGATGCCAGATAGAACAAAAATCAATGATATGCACACTCCAAAGGAGATGGCCTTGAGATGATGGCAGGCAGTCTTGGCATGGCGGTGGAGACCATGGCAGTCTTGGCAATGAAGAAGGCGGCAACTGCAAGAAGTAAATGAATACAGACAGAAATACAGAAAAGAATTAAATGAGCCTTGGTTCCAAATCGGTTGGGTGCTTTAATATGATGTTGTTCTCACAACTCCACCTTTGGCTCGGCAATAACGCTTCAAGTCCGTGGCCAATCAAATTTCACAAAACTTTGATTTTTATATTAAAAAATAAAAAAATGTTTGAAACTTTGGTTAAATTGTATGTTGCAGATTCGGTCAATGCTAACTAATACACAGTCAACGTTGATCGAATACAAGAGTTACCCTGCTCGGCAGGGACTAATAAGGTATTAAACAATAATAAATTCGTATACTTTATATAAAGAACATAGGTCTTATCATTTTAATTCGATCATGATTTAGTTTGACATCATATTATTTTATATGTATTGTAGTAGTCAGCTTTATAGTGCTTCAACATAATCATAACTGATCTCTGATATATATATATATAACAAAGCTTATAAAATCTAACAATGCCGCCATGGCTTCCCATGTATATTGAAAACAATAAACAACAATTATTCCAAAGAGAAAACATTGTCAATGTCATTCACAATTTCATAAACTCATATCATCAACATGTACGTACTTGATAACAATGGGGAAAACTAGTTGGAGAATTAGTTCCTCCCAACCATAGGATAGGACCACAAAACCACGAGCCCAACTCCACCCCCAAGTTGATCTGGATCTTGGGAGCTGAGAACCAGAAGGATTGAATGCCGAGAGAGGAGGGGATTAAACATGCAAATATGTCATAAAATTCACATGAAAAACAAGAATCTTGCATTAGAATAAGCATGAACAAAAACATATGAAGTGAATGGGAGGTGGGGCTCAAAGAGGATCCCCACCTCTGAAACTAATTACCAATAAGTCGCTCAGATCTAATTAATCTCGCAATGAACAATAGAAAATAGGAGAGAAACCAAATGGGTAACTTGTTATTATGAGAAGGCTTGCTAGGCCTTTATATAGCATTATTACAATGTGTCTTGAGACCATACCATTGGCCAAAACTATGTGCTACCAAATACCATGGATATGAGAGGGTGGCCTCTCCATTTAATGCTTTTATGGCTTATACATCCGAATTTCAACCATATGCCCCCTAAAATTCGGATCATTCCTCCCTCCTTAGAAAATGATGGTCCCCATCATTTCATGCTAAAAAGATACCCATGATTACAATGTGCTAGTTACCAATGAAGAGAAGGGTTTTGTGTGGTTAACCCATAACCGTGGGTTTTGCAAGGGTGACCCATAACCATGATGGCAATGGCAAGCTTAATTCCAATGAAGAGAAGATTTTTGTGTGGTTGACTCATAACCATGGGTTTTATGTGGTTAACCCATAACCATGGTGGTGATAACAAGCTTGTTTCCAGTGAAGAGAAGAGTTCTGTGTGCTTAACCCATAACCATGGTGGCGATGACAAGCTTGTTTCCAGTGAAGAGAAGAGTTTTGTGTGGTTAACCCATAACCGTGGGTTTTGTGTGGTTGACCCATAACCATGATTACAATATATAACTGTGGGTTTTGTGTGGTTGACCCATAACCGTGATTACAATACATAAATGTGGGTTTTGTGTGGTTTCCCCCATAATCGTGGGTTTTGTGTGGTTTCCCCCATAACCCTGGGTTTTGTGTGGTTAACGCACAACCATGATTACAATGGGATTTAATAAAAGTCCAAAAATTGAAAAAAAAATCATCATCTTTGGTGCAGTTGATGTCTTGCTGCAAATCTACTCCTAGATTTTGATGGAGGTAATGAAATTAAATTCCGTTGAAGACCCATTTGAGATCTCGAAGAGACATTTCCATACATATAACATACTTTCTCTAGGTTGGCCCATAGAGTGAGAAAATGTTTGTTGAAGCTCAAGAGATGCGCACACACTATTTTGCATACATATGTTGCTTTAGTCGATGATATCTCTCAAACCAGAAAGAAAAATGAGATTCCATGAAATACCCATTTCAGATATTGAAGAGATATTTTTATCCATATGTGGAACTCCTTCTGAAGTTTCCTGAGTAGTGATAAAATATCCGTGGAAGTATGGGTGCGCGCGGCCTCCTTGGCACAAAAATATGTTGAGATACAATCGATGATATCTGTCAAACCAAGAAGCCAAATGAAAAACCGTGAAATACCCATTTAGCTAACGGAAAGAGATTTCCAATGAGATATGGTAGAGCCTTTGAGATATTCTGTGGAGTTTGTAGCACTTGTTTAAAGTTGTTGTACGTCTGGTCGCATTATGTAAAAACATGTGCTACTTCAAACAAGCATATCTCACAAACCAGGAAACGAAATGAAATTCTGTGAAATACCCATTTCAGATCTTGAAGATATATTCCTATCCATATGTAGAATTCCTTCTGAAGTTTCCTAAGCAGTGAGAAAATATCATGTATAATCCATAAAGCTTTAAATGGAGAGGCCACCCTCTCCCATTTATCATAAAAGCATTAAATGGAGGGGCCACCCTCTCATATCCATGGTATTTGGTAGCACATAGTTTAGGCCCATGGTATGGCCTCAAGACACATTGTAATAGTGTTATATAAAGGCCTAGCAAGCCTTCTCATAATAACAAGTTACTCATTTGGTCTCTCTCCTATTTCCTATTGTTCATTGTGAGATTAATTAGATCTGAGTGACTTATTGGTAATTAGTTTCAGAGGTGGGTCTCCTCTTTGAGCCTCACCTACCATTAACTTCATATGTTTATTGAATGTGAGAGTGTTGAGTGTAAAGATGCCAAGGGTTTGTATAGCAGCATGGGTTGTTGTAGAGGTTGTGGAACCTCCGTTGAACCCGCATCATGCTTCAAACTCTTGCCCTGATGGAGAGCGTACCCTCTCTGATACCACCAATCTGGATCTTGGGAGATGAGAACTGGAAGGCTTGAATTCTGAGAGAGGAGGAGATTAAGCATGCAAATCTGTCATAAAATTCACATGAAAAACAATAATCTTGCATGAGAATAAGCATGAACAAAAACATATGAAGTGAATGGCAGGTGGGGCTCAAAGAGGAGTCCCACCTCTGAAAATAATTACTAATAAGTCACTCAGATCTAATTAATCTCACAATGAACAATAGAAAATAGGAGAGAAACCAAATGAGTAACTTGTTATTATGAGAAGGCTTGCTAGGCCTTTATATAGCATTATTACAATGTGTCTTGAGGCCATACCATGGGACAAAACTATGTGCTACCAAATACCATGGATATGAGAGGGTGGCCTCTCCATTTAATGCTTTTATGATAAATGGGAGAGGGTGGCCTCTCTATTTAATGCTTTTATGGCTTATACATCCGAATTTAGACCATATGCCCCCTAAAATTCGGATCACAAGCTCGATCACCACCATGCACAACATAACTAGCAACCAAAGATTGAACGCAATACTCTCTCTCTCGGAATATGTAATAATCCCAGTGATGGACTTACAATCAAAAGAGAAATACCCAACAACATGCACTCATAGCAACAATTTCTCCATGCACAACACAACTTCCTATGCTATCTCAGTGCACCAATTTATAGTTTTTGCCCGAGTCTTGTGCCATCTCAATCAAATATCAATCAATCCTTCAATCCCTATGATTAGGATCTTGACTAGTGGTTGAGATTTTAGATTGGATTTTATTTACAAAATATATATTGCTTGTTTTACTCTTGTTATTTTTCTCATGGCGATGTCCCCTCTTTCAATTGAATTCTCTAAGTGTCTTTTTCTTTTTATTAATAATAAAAATAATAATTGTTATGCAAAGTATCACTCACATCCCATGTGAGTATTTTTTATTTTTTAAATAACTCTTACAAATAATAATTGTTTTGAAATGTCTTCAAAAATATTAAATCATAAATAAATAAGAATGTCTTGGGGGTATCACATTTCCCCCCCGCCTTATTTTTAACACCGTCCTCGGTGTTCTTTATTTATAGCTCTCTTTCTCATTTCTGAACATGGAAGGATATGCCTCTCGCATTCGATCCTCCATTTCCCATGTCGCCCCCTCGGGGATGAAGTGCTTCCATTGCACTTTTATTTGAGCAATGGCTTGATTCTATAACATAAGTTCTTTCCTATATAGGATGCGCAAAGGCTCTATCTAGAACTCGCCCTCAGGTTCTACGTGAATTATATTCCAATAAATTGTATGAGTAGCATCATGTACATATCTTTTTAGCAAGGAAACATGAAATACATTGTGTACTTTTATAGAAGGGGGAAGTTCAAGCTAATAGGCTACCAGCCCTATCTTGGATAACAATTCAAAAGGTCCACAATACCTAGGTGCTAGCTTGGAACACCTTCTCAAGCTCAAGGTACTCTTCTTTGGTTTTACCTTTACATACACATGATCTCCAACATTGAACACTTTTGGATTTATTTTAAGATCTGCATAACTTTTCTGCTGATCTTGAGCAACTTTTAAATTTTGTTGCACTTGTTTGACAATTTGTTTCGTCTCCTTCAACATGCCAGGTCCTAGAACAATCCTATTAATAAGTTTATCCCATGACACAAGAGTGTGTCATTTCCGACCATACAATACTTCAAATGGACTCATTTTTAGGGAAGCTTGATTTCCATTATTATAAGAAAATTATACTAAATGTAAATAGTCCTCCCATTTACTATGCTTTTCCATTACATACATATGCAACATATACTCTAAAATTTGGTTATTTCTTTCAGTTTTCCCATGTCTGAGGATGGTAAGCAGTACTAAAATTCAGCTGAGTATCTAAACCTTTAAATAAAGGATTCCAAAAATTACTTGTAAACTGTGCATCTCTATCAGATATCACAACTTTAGGAATACCATGCAAATGAAAATTTTCTTTCATAAAAATATCAGTTATGTTTATTGCTTTAAAAGTATACTTTACAGGTATGAAGTGTGCAACTTTACTCACTTTATCAATAACTACCATTATTGAATCATGTTGTTTATTAGTTTTAGGTAATACCGTTAAAAATTTCATGCTTATTATCTCCCATTTCATTTTGGGATAGACACGGGTTGAAGTAACCCGACTGGATGTTGATGTTCAGTTTTAACTTGTTGACATTCAATGCATATATAGAGGTAATTTGCAGCATCATTTTTCATGTTAGGACAATAATAAATTTTTATTAACTTTTTTATCATCTTTTGATATCCGGGATGTTCGGAATACAGTTTCTTATGTAACTCATTCAATATTAATTGCTTAACTTCTTCAAAATTCAGTATATATAATCGATTGTTATAGACTAGTAAGTCCTATGAACTTATAAAATAAACTGTGGATTCATTTTCATTACTATCTTTTTCCAATTGTTCCTTAATTTTTAAATATTCTTCATCATTCTTAGATTAATCCTTGATTAAGTCTTCAAGGTTTGTTTTATAATTGCTAAAAGCAGCTGAACAATGTGGAATGGAATTCCTACTTAAGGCATGCGCCACTTTATTATCTTTTCCTTTAATATGTTTGATTTCAAAATCATACTTACGCAACAAGGCTAACCGCCTTACTTGGAGAGCACTTATATGTTGTTGATCAAACAAGTATTTTAAACTTATGTTATCACACATTAAAGTAAATTTTCTTCAAATTAAGTAATGCCTCCACATTCTTAAAGCATGTATTATAGCAGCTAATTCCAATTCATTTGTTGCATAGTTCCTTTCATGTTCTTTAAGTTTTCTTTATTCATAACTTATTACATAATCCTCTTGCAGTAGCACGCCACCTAATCCCTCTAAGAAAACATCTGTGCATACGACAAAGTCCTTGTATGGATCCACTATTATAAGAATAGGTGTGGTTGTAAGCAAGTGTTTAAGCTTTTCAAAACTTTCTTGACACTTATTAGACCATACAAATTTGGTTCCTTTCTTTTAAAGTGAAGTTATTTGGTAAGCAATTCTGGAGAATCCCTCAATAAACTTGCGATAGTAACCCATGATTCCCATAAAGGATCTAATCTCGGTTACATCCTTAGGAACTGGCCAATCTAAGATTTCCTTGATTTTATCAGGGTCTACAGAAATTCTTTCTTTAGATATTACATGACCTAGATATTGGATTTTAACTTGAAAGAAATCACATTTACTAAACTTTGCATAAATTGTATGTTCTCTTAAGGTTTGTAAGACCAATTTTAAATGTTCTTCATGTTCCTGTTCATTTTTAGAGTATATCAATATGTCGTCTATAAATACTACTACAAATTTATCTAAGTATTTATGAAGAACATTTTTCATTAAACACATCAACATGGTCAGAGCATTAGTTAGACCGAATGGTACAACCATGAACTCGTAATGCCCGTACCATCTTCGAAATGTTGTTTTATGTATATCTTTGTCTTTAATTATTACTTGATGGTATCCAGACCTTAAGTCAATCTTTGAGAATACCTCAGATCCACGTACTTGATCAAACATATCGTCTATGCCGGGGAGTGAGTATCTATTTTTAATAGTCATCTTATTTAATTGTCTATAGTTTATACAAAGTCTTAATGTGCCATCTTTCTTTTTAACAAACAATATCGGTGCTCCCCACGAGAACACACTTGGTCTTATATACTTTTTATCTAACAATTCTTTCAATTGTATTTTCAATTCCACCAACTCAGGTGTATTCATTCTATATGGAGCATGAGAAGCAGGTACTGCTCCTGGTACCAAATCAATTGTAAAGTCAATATCCCTCCTTGGAGGTAATCTGGGTATCTCCTCTAGAACAACATCTTTAAATTCATGCAAAAAAGTAAAGTATTTCAATCTAGGTTTAGTTTCATCATCAACATCTACTGTGATGTGCACAACAAACAATTTACATCCTTTCCTAGAACACTTATTTAATTGTAAAGCAGATATTTTCCTAATAAAAACTTTTTAGGAATTCCTTTGACAAGTCTATTTTCACCTTTTTTATCAATACAAGTGAAAGTTTTCTCAAAGCAATTCAATACAAATTTATGTTTTTCTAACCAATCCATGCCAATTAACACATCATATGATACTAAAGGGAAAATGTTTAAATCTACTTTTGTAATCAAATCATGCATATAAATTTCACCACTAGAAATAAAACTACTTACCTTTCTTTTTGTTCCCGTGGCTAATTGCACTAGCCATGACTTTTCAAAATTAAAGTTTTTCATTTTACACAAGTCTACTAACTTAGGAGATATGTAACTTAAACTAGATCCATAATCAATTAAGATAGAAATAGGTTTGTCAAATATCTTACCTTCAACTTCTATCATAGAAGGTTGGTAGTCTGCTTGATGATCACTTATCTTCGGAATGTTCCGAGCAACTTCTCCAATTGTGGCCGCTTCTATGATAGTGTGGATGCTTCCATTATCCCTCTTATGATGAAAATACCGACAGAAATGACTCTCCCCACATCCCCAACACTTTAAGGGTTCTCTTTTTATTTCTTCTTTTTTCTTATTAAAGAGATTGTCTTTATACTATGTTTTAATTGGTTGTTGTTTATCTCTAAACTTATTCCTCTGAAAATTCTTATGTTTATTGAAGGGCTTGAATTCTCTTCTTATAAAATTACTCCCTTCTCTCTTCTAGAAGTTATAAGGATTTCCATGCTTACTTTTATATTGATCATAAGTTAGTTTGGCCTTCCTCATTGCTTCATATAATGTTTTTGGGTTATCAAACACTAATCTATATTTATAGAAGCTAGGTAAACAACCTAGGAATATTTGAATTTTAGGTTTTTCTTCATTGAGGTAAGGCACATATCTTAATAAGGATAGGAATTTAGTACATAAATCATGCATTGACATTGAACCTAACCTTAACTCATAGAACTCTTTTGCATTCCCTCATAGTAATACTCTGAGAGATACGAGTCGTTTTTAAACACTTTATTAAACGAATTCCAACTAACGTTTTTATCATTAATTCTTTTAGCTCTATTTAATTCCTGCCACCAAATATCAGCCTTCCCATCTAGATTGAAGATGGCCATTTTACCCTTCATAGAATTTGAATAATTATACATGGTAAAATATTTTTTCATCCCAGATAGCCAAGCTTCAACTTCTTCTCCATTCTTGACTTCATCGTCAAAGGTAGGAGGTTTTATCTTTTTAAATTATCTTGTTATCTCATCTTTATATTTTTTCTTCTTTCTTCGTCTACCCTCAGAGCTACTACTAGAATATTCTGATTCACCCGCTACAAGGCTTTCATCAAAGGAAGAATATTCATAGGATGAGTCAAATCGTTTATGTTTATGTTTATCCTTAATTATTTCATTCAATTTAAACAGTAAAGCTTCATTAAGGTCTTCATGAGTCCTCATCACTCTCTCAGGTTCAAATTTAAAGTTTAGAAGTTCATCTTGTAAGTCTTACTATTTGTAGAATCTTGTTTGAGTTATTATGAACATTATTATTGTTATGTTGTTCCTCATCATTAAGTTCAACCCAAATAGGTGGTGTAGGGGATCGTATTTCAGCCATCTCTTCCTGCAGTTTAGTAAAAACAATTTCTTCTATACATGTAAGAAGAACAAAATACATACATCATTAGTTTTTCTCATAACATGAATGGGATCCATAAGGCCAAGTGTCGTAACTGATACCACATTGTAACAACCCCAATTACCATAAATTTGGAAATTTTAAAAACTTTCAAAAAATTTCTCTAATGCTAAGGATAACCAACATTTAATAAAGCTCTTTTTTTAATTTTAAAATGGATATTCATCTTGTCTATACTAATTGTTGTAATTATCATGTCTTTCTCTTCACCTCAAGAGATACATGATTCTCTAGATTAAAAGTTACGATATATACATATTCTCATAACTCATAATTTTTTTCTATTATGGCTTGCTCTTCATATTGAATTTTTATAAAAGTATCAAGCCTGTATACCTACACAACTCTATTTCCAACATAAGCATTTCATTGTTATAAAAACAAAACCTTTGAAATAATAAAAACCAATTTCAATATATAACTAAGGAAATTTTGTTCAATGCATAAGTCAATTTGAGAGTTTGAAAATCATTTTCTCGTCACATTTAAAATTCCTATTATAAAGAGATCAAGCATCTATCATATAACACATACGTAAACTTCTATCATTAACTTCATTATGTAAAAATCATGACAATGTGCTACTCACTATATGTTATATTCCATAACTTCATTTTGTAATAAGAATGACATGATATTAAATGGTACATTATATAACAAACACACACACATATATATATATAAAATTTACGTCCACTCTCTTATTAATATAGCACTTCTTCTCTAAAATCCCAATAAGTAATATGCATAAGATACATGAATAATTAAGTAATATGCATAAGATACATGAATAATTGTTTCTCCATTTAATTTTCAATCTTCCCACATATATACATACATCGATTCCTATCTAAACTTTAATTTTAATTGTTTAACCATACTTCCATAGTACACGATATATCTCATTATGAGCACATATATATATTTATATATATTCTTAAGTTTAATCCTATGGTCCCTACCACAAGGTTATCATGATTATAGGATTTAAAACGATTAACCCACAGACTCGAGATAGACCTAGTCGATCTCAATAGGAATTAATGGATCGAACGTTTGAAACAAGTGGCAGTGTGGTCATAAAGGATGTGAGCAGTCTCATCCTAAATATCAAAGGCGAGCCACAAGTAAATGATACCCAAATGCATGACCTCAACCGATCATTACTATACATACAATAGAGCGTAAATTGAGGAGAGATACGTAGGTTTCCAAATCTATTGACTGAACTATTTCACTTAAATAGAGGGGCCATTTATTAAAATGTTTAGTGGACTGTGGTTTAAGTAATTCGATTTCCATTGATATGAGAAAAGAATAAATGACTCGAGTTCTTTGAAATGCTATCAATAACCATTGGTCATGAAAGAGATCCAATTTATATTATCGTTGCATAGTATTAACTATGATTCGCTCTGGAGTGAAATCGATTCCACCATATGATTTTGACTATATCCATAGTCGCTATCTTTCAAGGATTTCGATCTCAGGTATGATCATTTATACTCTGTCTAACACACAAAGGTATCGAAGATCACATAAATTCGATCTCGAAACTCTAAACAATTTCTATGTTTAAGTGGTTTCACAGTATGACTTATGATATTTACAATCGGAAATTCGATCTCAATTTTAAACCTTTGATGTTGATAATTATACTTTGTAAAAGAATCGCAGAGGCATCGTCCTACTGCGTATAACATGGACCATTCCAATTCTAATCAGAGACTTTGTCTATGTGGTTACATGATATCCCCAAATTCCAACAGGGTTTGGATTTAATATTTATACAGTATTGTTATATTAACAAGGGATAATATAAGTTGATTCAACTCTGTGTTAACTACAGAGGATCAAATTGGACTCCGAGCTCATATGGCATTGATTCCATCAATCAGATAATAACAAGTTTTCACAAAAAGACTTTGTTTAATTAAATTTGAAGATAGAAGATTTGTTTTACTTCTCATCTTCATCATATAAGCCATTGGTCATGTCACGGAGATCAATCCATATTTCCTGCACAATTCTTATGCATTGAACAAAAAACAATGATTTTCAAGATTCGATTGATACTATGTAACCAGAGTTTAATATTTAGAATCCATACAGAGTTCAATCACTTTACGGACTTTTGGGAACGGGAGGATGGAAGTAAAGGTTGCTCGCCCATTAAAAAAATAATCGACTGATGAGTTAAAATCAATCTTCAATCGAAGTTGCGGCCTGAAATAAATCAACGGTCGACATTTCATTTAGGGTCCCGAAGTGCACGATGTTTATTGAGCTCAGGGTGCCCCTGAATAAAAACCACCAAGGCCACGCGTCATCCTTAGGATCATTCAGGGCTCGAAAAGCGGTCTCCCCGAACCGCTTTTCTTGAGCCATGAAACCACTAAGAAGCTGCCACCATGTTCTTACAGCCGTGAGCCATCAGCAGGTGATATGTCAGATAAAAGGGGCCAAACCCATAAAGTTGCACTATCCAGATACAAATCTCAAGGGGATGCGGAGAGAGATCAATGACTATCTTCTTTTCAAGAACCACAAATAGCTTAGAGTTTAACGCACTAGACGCACCCCTGAATAAAAACCACCATCTCCACGTGTCAGCCTTACGTTCATTCAGGGCCCAAAAAGCGGTCTTCCCGAACCGCTTATATTGAGCCCTGAAACCTCTCATGGTTTTCTTTTCCTCATATTTTTCCCTCAGCTTATCCTCCTCAGCATATTCATTAATCCTCGCCTAACAATCATTACCATCGTCGTTTAGGAGATAAACGTTCCCCTCGCATTTAAGAGCCACCCGCCTCTCAGATAAAGAACCAATCCTCGAGCTCTATGTCCACCTCACATTAAAGCCTGCCATATTCAAATTTTTCCTATAAATATGCCTTCGAAGATTTTGGCGGGCATCTTCTTTCCATCACTTTGAGTTTCTCCGCTGGGACTCTCCACACTAGCCTTTTCGTAGCAAAAGCCGAGAATTTACCACCGTTCTCTCTACCCTACCAGCATCGCTATGTCTTCTACTCCTACCCCTGAAGCATCTCCCTCAGAATCATCAGCTCTCAATCCAGAGGATCACCTCGGAGACAAGCTTTTTGACGTTCACAATCCATTTTCTTCCTTCCTAAACCTCCATCAATTATCCAGTGAATCTGAGGAACAAGAAAAGAATGGGAATGACCTTTTCAATTTATGGAGCTCAGGATTGGATAAGATGGTTTTACCACAGGCCAGAACTTTCCCAGAGCTGGTGCAGTGGTGTGCTGAGAGGTATGCCCCGGACAGAAGAGCGGTCATGTCCAGATTGGGTTCCTTCATTTTCCTGATCACCAAAGAGCTCATCGTGGATTTAATCGACACCGAGGAGAACGCCACCAGTCTGCAGTTCGATGAGTAAGACCTTGCAGGAAAGATTAGATATTTATCATCAGAAAGAAGAGATACTTTCATCCACATGATAATTACACCAAAGGCCAATTTTCCCAGTACCCAGTCGATGTTCATCCTTGAAGTGTTCGTAGAGTGAGCCATACCATTACTATCTATGATCTGCCAAGTCCTCGGATATGACCATGACCTGGTATTGACGACGTAGCTTTAGGTTTCCTCTTTCTCATGAATTTATCTTAGCAAGAGGCTCCTATAAAGTTAGATTTGTCATCCTTTCTCACCTAGTCTATGCCCTTGCAGTTTAAAATCTTTTCAACTAGGAAAATGCTCAGATAAAGTTCTCTTCTTGCATATATGATTATCTATCACAACAAATATTACTTCAACCGAGATGACCTTCAAAAGTCACTCATTCCAACCCCTCCACATGAAGGTTTCTTTGTGTTTGTAGACACTGTCATAGCCAAGGTATATACATTGTTGTTCGATTGTCCTCCCCCCAGAATTTTTCCAGAGTGCAAACAGTTGCTCCAGTTAAATCCAAGTGACTATGTTCGAGATTAGTTTTGTTTTGAGGCCCATATCGAAATTCGTGTGTATGGAGCAAAACTTGTTTCCTATAAAATTCCAGTGCTTGTGACTCCCAGGATTTTGGCTTTGGAGTACATCCTCTAGAGATTCGATTACGATGATGTACATTTCATCAAAGGGAATAGTTCCAAGACTTTCAAATTCCCGAATGAATCTAGACCATTCAAAGTTAGAAGCAGAGTTGCTCAGAAGGTAGTGGAAGAACTATTAGCTGCTTTGAGTTTCCCAATAAGCTTTGCATGAAAATACGATCCCAAAGGGATCATATCCTAGAAAAGACAGGCTGTCAGGGCAGCATCCTACCTCCATGAGCCACATCCACAGTTGGACAAGATTTCCAACTTGGACAATTGGGAGCAGAGAAAAGAAGCATTGGATCTGAGCCAGGCCACTAGGGAACTGGTCATCCCCACGCCTCATAAAGTGGATACATTGGGAAAGAGGAGAACACCGGAGCCGACCTCTGAGGTCGACAAAGAGAAATCGGGGAGCATTGGATCAAAAGTGAAAAGATAAAAATATGAAAATATATCCAGTGCAACATCAAAAGTGAATCCAACGCCCACCTCTTTAGCACCTGTCATCCTTGATAATTTCCCATCTGCAACGTGGCCTCAGAAGCAGGAGACACTATCCTCAGAAGGCGCTTTGGTTACCACGTCACCGGTCAAAGCAGTTTGTTTGGGTTATATTCCCAAATCAAAGAAAAGAAAATTGATCTCCAAAAGACTTTGTTCCTAAAGAAGGAGCTCGAGATCGGAAAAAAGTCCAGAATTTTGTCTGCACTATATTTGAGACAAGGAACCTTAAAGATGGAAATTCTAGAACCATTAGTGCCTGGGGGAAAGAAAGTTCCCTCAAATTTCAAAACCACCCAGGTGACTGTCAATCTAGATGCATTCCCTTCCAAGGACATCATGGAGCTTCATCGACAAATTGGTGAAGGAGTATATAGGGATGTAATGAAATACACAATGAGCACCAACAAGCTACATACTATTGTCTAAAGACTGGAGAAGCGGCTGAAAAATGAGAAGTCATATAATAAAGCAAAGTAGTTAAAGATAGATGACCTGGAGCAGCAGATTGTAAAAATGGTTAAGAATCCTAATGACATGGCTCCATTTCAGGCCATGTTCAAAGAAAAAGACAAAGAGATTTCAGGCCTAAAAAGAAGCTTAGCATTCCCACTGTCGAGCATTTGCAAACCGCCGAAGTATCGGAAATACAATCTGAGCTGGAAAGATCCCTAGCCAACAATCAACCACTAAAAGAGAATATTTTCACCCTAGAGAATGAGTTGAACGAGCTAAAAAAGCATAATCATGACATCCTCCTTCAAAAATCAGTTGCTTTACAAGTCTCTTCTTCCACAGATCCTACTGACAAACTTGCTCAGGAGATTGCAGAGATGAGTCTCAAAGATTCCTAGCTGAACCAGGCACAGGATCAACTAAAATCCAAATCTGATGAGCTTAGCAATATGATTGAAAATTTGGATAAAAGGGACCAAGCCATCTCAAAACTACAGTAGTCTAAAGAGGATCTCCATAAAGATGTCCACGACTTGTCTAAAATATTGACAGGTAAGCCTCTGCTTAAAAGCGCTAAGTTCATGATCTAGGAACAGGTAACAGCCCTGATAACCACACAGTGGATCCATTTCATTGTGTCTCAAGAAGAATGTGAAATCATTGAAGCCGCCACTCAAGACGACTCGTTTAGTCTTGAGCAACGTGAACAAAAAGATTGATTTGACCAAGGTCGTAATTGAATTTTTGAACGAGAAAACCTTCGATGAGCTCCAAGCATATGCCATCCGAGATAGAACAAAAGTAATCATGGAAACCAACAAAATGATTACAAAAGTAATAATGGCTCAAAATGTTACTGACATGGCGGCCCAACTGAAGCAAGATGTTCATTTATTCAAGGAATTATTCAAAGAATTTATTCCTCTCGGCCTCCCATCCTTTTGGGATGGACATGGATATTTGTACCAAAAATATCATTACAACGCCATGATACTAGATGCAAGGAACTCTGAAGTCCACCTGGAAGACACTCATGAGGAGCTAAGTGGCCGAATATTTGTAGACAAACTGCACACTAATTTTGAGATGCTTAATTTCCTTAAAGCCATTTTCAGATGTTTTCCAAAGCCCACTTTTGAGCATTATTCCGAGATGGATATGTCCCTCGTAGAGCTAAGGGTTTTCCAATATCCTATAGGAAAATATTGGAAAAATATCACAAGAGTTATGCAAATACAACAAATAAAAAGGACTTCAACGGCACAATCAGTGGTTGGAATATCTTCAGCGCAACAAAACATTCCTCCACCTCAGCAAGGAGGACCCCAGTATCCTATACTAACAAGTCATCAACAAGTGTAACAGATAGAATTTTTGTTGTAACTATTTCTATTTGTAATAACCAAAATCAGTTGGGTTATAACAGACTTGATGTAATCTTTGTAAAGCCCATAGAGGATATATATATAGATAGAGGCAATTGGACTAAGGTTCGATTTTTTTGTAAGAAGTATAACTTCAGATGATCTGAGTCTGATCAAGGAATATAAGAAAGAACCTTCAAGCTTTATCTTGGTTTCTGTGGATTTAAAACTCTGATGTGCACAATTAGTAATATTTTGTTTTTGTGATATCATCCCTCTTTTCATATGTCTTCTATGATTTGCAAATATAGCATTGATTCAAATATGAGTGTTCTTGGATTTAAGTATTGTTTCTAGATGATTTATGTTGTGGATCAGTATTCATGATATAAAAATCTGGTTATATCATCCTCATAATGATTGGGTTTTGCTTTGTGGTCATGTTGTCATAACTACTGAATTCCTTTGGCTTAGTACGTTTTCTGTCTACATGAGATAAATATTTACTTTCAGCAAGTACCTTCTCTCATGACATTCCATTACCACAATTCACTCAAGTTTTTACTGACATATCAGAAGTGTTTCCCACATGGTACTAAGCCTAATTATCATCCTTATATTCAACAACAATAATATGATTTTTTGATTAAGTATTGAAAAAGATAAATAGTGAAACTTATTGATGCCCAAGAACAGTTCTAAAAAATATCCTTAGAATGTCTCAAGGACTAACAGCAGTGAACAGAGTTTCACAAGAATATTTTGATTTATCCTTTCATAATTACCAAACAACACAGGATTTAACATCTACACAAAGTTTCGATCTACAAAACTTAGGATCACGGAGTTCATTTCCACCCATTGGAAAATAAGAACTACACAGGGTTTAACACTTAAACAGAGTTTCACTCCCATCCATTGGTAAATGCAAAACTACACAGAGTCTACATGTACAGAGTTTTGATCCACAATACTACACAAGAATTACAAATTTTTTATCTCAATTATATGAACTACACATGATCCATCATTTTACACAGAGTTTAAATATAATTGCAAGATATATAATTGTATAGCAAGAGTTTCATGTCAATTAATGATGAGGTAGAGAGATTAGACCTATGAATTAAGTTCATACTAACACATTTCAAATCCCTCCTTTGAATAGGGTATTAAACAATAAGAAAGTTGTATACTCTATATAAAGAACATAGGTCTTATCCTTTTAATTCGATCATGATTTAGTTTGACATCAGATTATTTTATATGCATTGTAGCAGCCTTTTTTATAGTGCTTCAACAGAATCATAACTTATCTCTGATATATATATAAAATGATAGCAAATCTTATAAAATCTAACAATGTCGCCATGGCTTCCCATGTATATTGAAAACAAGAAACAACAATTATTCCAAAGAGAAAACATTGTTAATGTCATTAACGATTTCATAAAATCATATAATCAACATGTATTTACTTGATAACAATGGGGAAAACTACTTGGAGAATCAGTTCCTCCCCACCATAAGAGAGGACCACAAAACCACGATCCCAACTCCACCTCGGAGTTGAATCACCACCATGCACAACAGAACTAGCAAGCAAATCTTGAACGCAACACTCTCTCTCTCTCAGAGTCTGTAATAAGCCCAGTGATGGAATTACAATCAAAAGAGAAGAACTCAACAACATGCACTCATAGAATCAATTTATCCATGCACAACACATCGTCATGTGCTATCGTAGTGCACCAATTTATAGTTTTTTCCCAAGTCTTGTGCCATCTCAATCAATCATTCAATCCCTATGATTTAGGATCTTGTCTAGTGGTTGAGCTTTTAGATTGGATTTGATTGACAAAATATCTCTTGCTTGCGTTACACTTGTTCTTTGTCTCATGGTGGTGTCCCCTCTTTCAACCAAATTCTCCAAGTGTCATTTTCTTTTTATTAATAATAAAAACAATAATTGTTGTGCAAAGTATCACTGACATCCCATGTGAGTATTTTTGAGTTTTTAAATAACTCTTACAAATAATAATTGTTTTGAAATATCTTCAAAAATATTAAATCATAAATAAATAAGAATGTCTTGGGGGTATCACAGCAAACTGGAAGCTAAAAACGGAGTCCATCTCAGCTCTAAAAATGGCACAACTTTTCCTTGTTCGGCGCAACACTCGACGAAAAATAAATTCTTTCCTTAGGCTATATTGCAAGCGCTACATAAGAAGTAAAAATCAGTGCTAAACTCAACGATAAACTTAGCACTATTTCCGACGCCAAGTTGACATGCATTGCGATGTTGATTTTAGCGTCCACAATTCAGCCCAATTCATGAAACCAAATACACTATTTTTCAACATTCTTTCTGGCACTAATGGCATGTTTTGTTGTACTATCAAGTCCTCTTTCTTGTTGGGGTCAATATTTAGAGCACCTGAAGCGTGTATTTTCCATTATCCTTGGAAATTAAAATACATTTTATCTTGGAAAAAAATGCTACTTAATCAAATGCAAAGTGCAAAGTGGGTGCAACAAGTGATCTAATTAAGTAAATATCTATTGTAATGGTGAAAACCCCATAAACAAAATAACTCACTAGCCCTTGGAGGAGAAATATCAAAAACTAATAATATAAAAATAAAAAAATTCTCATATCTTTTTCAACAAGTGGTAGGAGTGTCCATCGTTGAGAAGAAGTACGAAGGTGAACAAGAGCCTTCCAAACAATTTAATTGATGGGAACTCAACTCCACTAAGAAAGTGAGTAAAGGTGCGAATGAGAAAATTATAGAACATGACATTGGGATCTACTCTGGTCATCCTCCAATTATCTGCCTTGGGTGACCTCCCTCCTCTAAGAGCTACCTCAGTAGGTTCCTAAAAGTATGGCCACTTAGCTACTGTTTCATAGGTACATGCAATAGGTTACCTTGCCTTGAAGCTGAAATCGAACAATTAAAGGATCTTTAGTATTGAAAGTGCTAGGAGTCTCAATCAAGTCTATGGTCCCAACCTTGGCATTATCCACTCCAAATAGCACTCTTGTTTCCAAATTAGTCTTGAACCACACCCGATAGAAGGATTTTATTCTCTTTAAAAAACAACATCTATGTCATAGATGTGAGATTACTAAGGGGGGATTATTTGCATATATATCCCTAAAGTCCCAATCTAACTAAAATATTGTTTTGGCCTTCAATGTTTTCCAAACTAGAACAAACTATCAGAATTTTGATAGAAAAAATGGAAAAATAAAAAAACACAATTCATTATTTCCATGTTCAATGACTACAGGTAACCCATTCATATATGTTGTAATCCTAAAACTTATGCAATATAACTTTAAAAGAAAATCTACTCTTTTTTTATAATTAAAATTTCCTTTAAACTCTAATAGATAGAAACTAAACATGTGCTTTAATGTAAAAAAAATAAGTAAAATTATCTTCTATCATAGGAATGTTTGATTAATATTCATACTCCTTTAATTCTATTGAGAATTAATTAAAATGCACACAAGAATTAATTAAATGCAAACAAGTAAATAGCCTTGCTGACTTCCAATCAGGATTAGGTAGTAAATAATTATTTAATTATATATGCATACAATGTGATTTCATTTCATTTATTTAAAAAACATTCTAATTAATGTTCATTAAGATTTCTATGTTAAAATTATTATTTGATTCAACGTTAAAATTATTATGTTATGATAATTGATAACATTTGGCCACTCTCCTTAGATAGATAAATGTCATTCACTATTCGTATTTGTTCCTATGTCTTGTGCATTAATCATATTCTTATTTGTTCCTATGTGTTGTACATTAATCATATTTAAGTGGACTTTTATGTAATATTTGCTTGTGTAGAATGTATGTCTCAATCCAAAGGGATTCTTATTTAAACACATGCATTATAAGTTTTTTGTATCTGTAATTCTCTTCTTAAGTAAAAAAGGAAGATGTATTCTCTTGATCAAAAACTATAATTAAATAAAAAAGGTTAGATATTATGAAGCTCGGGGTTTCATATTGTTGATTTTTCTTTCACTCATCATTGCTTAAAAATTGTTGTTTATAAAAAAGAGCCTCATAATAAAGCATGACTATAACTATAAAAAATTGATCTTGAACTTTATTAACTAAAGGTGAGATCCCAATCCCTCTTTCTTAAAAGGTAGTAATAAATTGCCTCTTAAAAGGTAGTAATAAATTGCTTCAAATGTTTTTTATTATTATTGATAGATTGTTAAAAATATGATGAACTAGGATTTCTAATGTGCATGTATCCATACATATACACATATATTCTAAAAAAAAATAAGATGATGTTAAAGGCTTAAATATTGACACATTACCTTTTATGTAGTGGTACATTATCCCATTTATTATAGTGCATTACATATTATTGATGTCGACTTGGGTCTATTAATGGGTCTATTAGTTATTATTGTACCCCTTTGTCTCCTATATATAGGAATGAGACTTTTTCATTTTAGTCATCATTGTAGCTTGTCTTGTCTTATGTATTTAGAACATTGTGTAAGGAGGTTCCTCCCTCGAAGAGGATTGTTATTCATCTCAGTTCTTCATTATTAATTCATGGATTACTTTCTTTTGGTCTATTTCTGCTATTTTTATGCTATATCTAGGACTTGGTTGCATAACTTTTGGTATCAGAGCTCTTTTCTCGGGACTGGTTTCTTCAAAACGAGTCATCTTGCAATTTTCGCTATTATTTTTTTTCCACAATGCTTCATAAAGAGAGATTCAAAACCCATCTCCAAAACAGGCTGAGATATATTTCATCCAATTTTCAAATCCTGAGACCATACAAGTTTGGAGATATTTTCCTTTGAAGATAGGGTTTTTGACTAGTCTAAAACATGTGTTCTGGGGAAAAAGGTCATATCTGGGGCATGCAAGATCCAAATTAAGTGATACCTATTGAATCATAAATAAGACATACCACAATATATTTTTTAGGGTTTTCAGCCTCATATATGAAATATTGGACACGTGGAAGACCCTACAAGTTCACTCTTTTGGAAAGACCTAAAATAAGAAGTGGTGGGAGATTCGCAATAACTTCTTATTGGTACATCAGAATTAGGTCAGACCTGTGGAATTGGGAAAATGACACGTCAGTATACATCAGGCCAAAGTTTCAGACCCATAGGAATAGAAAATTGAAATTTAACTCAGTTACAAGTCATACATATAACAGTCTTCCAATCAGGGTTTGAAAAAGGTACACCATTTTAAATTTGAATAGCTTTGAGTAGAATGATCTAATTATGGTGAAACCTAGGGTGTGATATCTATTTATATTGTTCAAAATTCCACCAAAATGAAGTGTAAAAACTTGCACTCCCCTCAAACCACCAAAGGATCCATCCCCAACTTACGGTGAAAGGGAAGACCTATCTTTTTTAGTGTCCTAGTTGGAATATATGAGTAAAGGGACTGTGAAAAAAGTTGATTTAGTTCATTTAAATGAGAAGTTGAATAAAATGGAGGATAATATGAAAGGTTATATGAGAAAATCTTATTTACTCAATTTAGAGGATAAGTTGAACAATATTGATAATCTCATACAAAATTCAAGGGATACTCCCCCTACAGGTGATTATGTGTTCCAGGATACTCAAGAGGATAAAGATAATTTCCATGTTGAGAACCATTCCATGAATAAGAATATTCCAAGAGGAAATTATTCTAGTAATGGAAGTCATCAGGGATGGTCACCAAAGGGTACCTAACTTCCTAAAATTGACATGAGAAAGTTTGATGGCAATGATCCAATAACTTGGATATTCCATATGGAGCAATTCTTTGATCTACATCAGGTGCCAACTTTGCAAAAGGTAACTATTGCATCCTTATATTTTTGGTCAATTTCTGTGGTACCAATGGATTTGTGACCATAAAATGACTCTATTATCTCATGGTATATATTCACAGAAGAATTGATTTCACATTATGGGGATATAAATAGAAACACCTTTTTAATCCAATTGGTAAATCTAAAGCAAAAAGGCCTAGTTAGAGAGCACATCAAGCAGTTTCAGAAGCTAAGTCTCAAAGTGAAGAATATTTCAGAAGATAATTTGTTGGATTTCTTTATTGGAACTTTGAAGGATAATATCCAACATGAGGTTTTCCTTTGGGAACCTAAGTCCTTGGAGGATGCATCAGGGTGGCAAGAAAAGTTGAAAACAAAATTATGGCAATAAGGAAGTCTACCACTTACAACTATAAAGAACGAAGTGCAGTCTCAAGTCATCCACAACCTACAAGGTTGACACCACGAAAACTAGAGGAAAAAGGATCAAAAGGGATTTGTTACAGTTGTGATAGAAAATACAGTAAGGGCCACAAGTGCACTGAGAAGAAACTATTTTACATAGATTTTGAAGCAGAGGAAGAAAATGACAAGAAGCACCAAAAGAACAAGAACCATCTCGAGATGAAGAAATAGAAGATACTACTTCCAAAGAGATTACTCCCGCCATATCATGTCATTCATTGGTTGAAATTAGCACTCCTCAAGCTCTCAAGATCGAAGGATATATCAAAAAGAAAAAGGTAACAGTGTTGATTGATTATGGTAGTACTCATAATTTCATTCACTGTAAATTAGCCAAGGTTCTCAATTGCTATGTTTATCCAACACCAGTGTTTCAAGTAATGATTGTAGATGTACGAACTATAAATTGCTCAATAAAATGCCATAATATCAATCTCACTATGGGGGAATATGTATTGAATAGTCCAATGATTTCTATTCTGATAGGGAGTGTTGATGTTGTCTTAGGATTTCAATGGTTACAATCATTGGGAACAGTGGCTTTTAATTTTCATAATCTTTTCATGAATTTTTTATGGGAAGGAAAAGAATATGATTTAAGGGGTATCACAGGGAAACCACGTAACGTGATAAGCTCTAATGGCATGACAAAATTGATAAAAAATGGGCATCAAGGTGTAATTGCACAATTATGCTCATTAGATGTTCAAACATCTAAGTCTCCTATTTCCCTATATCTCCAAAAGGTTATTGATAAGAATTCCAAGGTATTTGAAGATATTCCAAAAGGTCTTCCACCCGTTCGATATTTTGATCATGTTATTCACTTAATTCTGGGAAGTGTTCCTCCTAACATCAGACCTTACAGATACCCCTATGGACAGAAGAGTGAAATTGTGCATATAGTTGAAGAAATGTTAGAGGTCGACATAATTAGGCCTAGCCAAAGTTCTTACTCTGCACCAGTGGTAATGGTACACAACCTGGATAGATCATGGAGTATGTTTCCAGATTATAGAGAGCTCAAAAAGATCACCATTAAAGATAAATTTCCCATTCTTGTCATTGATGAATTGTTAGATGAATTACATGGAGCATTTTTCTTCACAAAGTTGGATATTCATTTTGGATATCATTAGATTAGAATGAAGGAGGAAGAAATTCCAAAAACAACATTTAGAACTCATGAAGTTCATTATGAATTTTTGGTCATGCCATTTGGTCTCACGAAAGTGCCTTCCACATTTCAAGGTTTGATGGATTCCATTTTCAAGCCTTTCCTTAGAAAAAAAAATTTAGTATTCTTTGATGATATACTAATCTATAGAAAGTCTTGGGAAGAACATGTTCAACATGTTGACATGGTACTACAACTACTAAAGGAGCAACAATTATATGCAAAACCTTCCAATGTTTCTTTGGGGTAAAGGAGGTAGAATATTTGGGTCATATTGTATCTCAAGAAGGTTTCAAGGCAAACTCCAACAAAAGTAAGGTTAGTTTTCAGAATTTACTTCAATCTGATCTAGGATCTTAACTGAGAGAACAACATGTACAGCATATCTACAGCATATCAATCATGGACACAATAATGCAAGCACACAAGAGACACAGAGTTTACTTGGGGAAAACCATAAAGGTGAAAAACCCCTATAACTTCCTCAGAGATAGATAGAGCAATGATACAACCCAAGAATAACAGATAAACATCTCCTAGCAGCAGCTTCTCCTCCTCCACAAGTGCGCCACTCTCCAAAGAGTGTGTGAGAGAATAGAATGATGAAATAGAGTGCCTCCCGCACTCTATTTATACTTGACTTGACTTGCCTAATAACCTTTACTAGGTCGGCCTCAACTTAACCACATAACACAATGCTGACTGGGCCGACACCCAATAGGGTGGTCTAATAACCCTTTGACCCACATGGTCGACCCCCAATAGGGTGGTTAATAACCCTTTGATCCACATGACTTATACAAGGCCGACCCCAACAAGGTGGTCTAATAACCCATCAAGTATAAGTTATGACACTTACAATATAAATGACGACACTTTCGTATAAAGGAATAATAACATATCTATAGGAATACAAACACTTCCGTATAGAGGAATAATACCATCTCTATAGGAGTACAATATACATATATGAAATACATTCCGAAGTTACATATACATCAATACTCCCTCTTAACTAGGAAGGTATTTCTTGACACAGGTCTTCTAGCACAAGTCTTCTTCTATGGATCATCGTCACTGGATAATCGTCATCGAGTCATCATCATCGTCACTACTGCTTCTATCTCAATCAATCTATGAATCTACTCGTCATAGGAAGTTCTACAGAGCCAGTCCTTTTTCATATTGGATGTAGGCCCACCACTTGCAGGTCTTCATCATCACTGGCCATACTGTGGAATCCTCAGGACTTATTACGTGCATCACAAAACCTGGCGGTAGCATCCCAGGCTGTTACGAGCACACAGCTCTACCTGTCGGATCTCCCAGGAGCACATTACATGTGACCCATCACAAAACCTAGCTGAAGCATCTCAGGCTATTACGAGCACACAGCTCTACCTATCGGATCTCCTAGGAGGACATTACATGTGATCTCACCACAAAACCTGGTTGAAGCATCCCAGGATGTTAGGAGCACACAGCTCTACGTGTCGGATCTCCGAGGAGCACATTACATGTGGTCCACCACAAAACCTGGTTGAAGCATCTGAGGCCTTTTTCATCCTATCCAGATCTCCCAAGAGCATATTACATGTGGTCATGGCAATGCCTCGAAAGAGCATATGAGGCCTTTTTCATCCTATCCAGATCTCCCAGGTCCATTTACATGCCATAAGACAATGCCTTGAAAGAGCATCTGAGGCCTTTTTCATCCTGTCCATATCTCCCAGGTCTACTTACATGTCCTCCCATAGCAATGCCTCGAAAGAGAATCTGAGGCCTTTTTTCATCCTATCCAGATCTCCCAGATCTACTTACATGCTCATCTGCACAACCTGTTCACGGCCACAGAGTATCGACCTGATACTCTCCATAGATCATCCTGATGTACACATGATCATCCTGATCATCATCACTGCATCATCTTGATGCATGTCATTTGGAGAAGCTCGTCATCCACAATCATCCTGATCATACAATGCATCTACCTGATGCATACCAAGTATCTACCTGATACATATCACCATACACAGTGTATCTACCTGATACATACATAGATACATGATCCACACAATGTATCTACCTAATACATATCAACATACATGATCTACCTGATCATACAACGTATCCACCTGATACATATACAGATACATGGTCCGAGCATCCAACATGATGCGTACATACATAAATGATCCAACTGATCACATCCAGCATCCAACATGATGCATACATACATAAATGATCCAACCGATCATATCCAGCATCCAACATGATGAGTACATACATAAATGATCCAACTGATCATATCCAGCATCCAACATGATGCGTTCCTACATAAATGATCCAACTAATCATACAAAGCAGAAACTAGAACATCATCCTGATGCTCATCATCCAGCGCTTACATCCACGGCCAATTGAAGGATCCTTCTTCCACCATGCTAGGAATGGCTACAGCAAATGTCTCCATCACTTCTTCCTTGAAGTGTCGTCGATCTGAAGAACACCAAGCCTCTCTCTGAAGTACTCGAACTTCACTCTGGCTAGTGGCTTCATCAACACATCTGCAATCTGCTCGTCCGTCGCAACATACAGGAGCTTCACTGCTCCTCTATGCACCATATCCCTGATATAGTGATATTTGATCTCTATGTGTTTCGACCTATCGTGGAACACCGGTTCTTAGACAGCTTCACACAACTCTGGTTGTCACAAAATATACCAGTAGCCTCCAGTGATAGATCAAATAACTCAGATAGCAGCTTCTTAAGCCATACTGCCTCACAACTAGCCGAACAAGCTGCAACATACTCTGCCTCGACTGTACTCAGTGCTACACAGGACTGCTTCCTACTAAACCAAGAGATCACACCTGATCCCATACTGAAGCAGCACCCAGAAGTGCTCTTCCTATCTACAGCACTGCCTGCCCAATCTAAATCAACATAACCCTGTAGGTTAAACTTTTGATTCGCATCATACTTGAGCCCATAATCAACTGTACCCTTCAGGTACCTCAAAATATGCTTTACAGCAACCAGGTGAACATCTCTCGGATCCATCGGGAACTGGCTCAATGTGCTCACCGCAAAGAAAATATCTGGTCTCGTGTTCATCAGGTACATCAAGGACCCAATCATCTGACGATACATAGTGACATCAACCGAATCAGATGAAGCATCACACAGAAGCTTCAGGTTCGATGTCATAGGTGTGGCCATGGCCTTGCAGTCCATCATCCCGAACCTCTTCAGGATCTCTACTGCATACTTCCCTTGTCCAAGGAAGATCCCATCTGTACTCTACCACACCTCCATGCCTAGAAAATAGTGCATCATCCCCAAGTCCTTCAACTCGAACTCGACAGCAAGCTTCTGCTGCGTGTCGGCAATCAATCTATCTTCACCTGTAATAAACAGATCATCCATATACAAAAGTAGTATCACTGGATTGCCTTCCTCAACCTTGTAGTAAAGGTTGGAATCCGCTTTACTCTTGGTAAATCCCAAACTGGATAGAAAGCTGTCTATCCTACCATACCAAGTTTTGCACATATATGACTCCCTGTCATGTGTATCAGAACCAATTGGTTGCTTCACATACACTTCTTCTTAAACTACACCATTCAAGAAAGCTGTCTTGAAATCCATCTGGTGTATCTTCCATTTCATCACTGCAGCCAGAGCAAGTACGGATCTAATGGAAGTGTATCTGGCTACAGGAGCAAAAGTTTCTATGCTACCACCTGCAGCATGCTTTATCTTGTAGATCCTCTTGGAAGTCACTACAGACTCCCCTTCAGGTCTTGTGACTGCATCCCAAACATCTTCATCATCGACTGGTACTCCTCGATCATGGCATTCTTCCCAGATCCTGGGAACTTCAAGATCTTCAATATTTTCAATAGATAACTTTGTTGCTGAACAAATGTTGTAGTCCTTCTTTTGTAGGTGATGGTATACAATCTTTCCTACACAACAAGTTAAATTGCATGATCAGAAAACATCTCATAGTTTTCAGAACAAATTCTTACACATAAAGAAATATGTCATACAGTCATGCAATTATCTTAGCCAATGCTTCAATACAACATTTATCCATATCCCGTAACTTTCTAGATGCCTTCCAATCTCTACCAGAACATTGTTAAGAGTGTGCACAACTCCCAACATGTCAGCAAAGAGGTTTCATTCTAGATAAGTAGCAATGGAATGTTGTACAATGCCATAGGCCACTTACTCGTGTATATTAGTAGTATACTGTTCATCAATGTAACTATTCTAATATGCATAATACACAACCTAATTCTAGGAACATGAGTATATACATTATTGAACAATATTATTTAAACAATAAAATATGCAAGGAATGATAATTCAAATACTTATCTTTGTTTGTTTGTTGGGTTGACTCCCTCTAAGTCTTTGCTTCTTTTCTGCAACTCCATTCTGATGTGAGAAGTGGTCAACTCCCTCTGAATATCTGCATCCTTGCAAAAACAACCGAAGTGTGCTCCTTCTTGATCTTTGCTTCCTGGAATACCTGTCCTTGAACTTATATCCATCCTTAATCACTATGCATGCTTATTAGTATCATCATTGTGTTATCCTCGAGGTCTCATACATAATCACACATTCATTAGTATAATATTAATACACAATAATCTTAAACATGTATAGTCATGATCATTTCAAACACAGATAATAAACATTAGTATTCAAGGTTTCAGGGAAGTCTTCTTTTACTCATGCATATTCTTATTTGATCATAGGACTCTTCTAGTTAGTTAAATCATCAATCAAGATAAGATACATAATATGCATAAACCCTTGATTCCTTACATTTCTAACTTTATGAATAAACATAACCAATCATACCAAGTATACTTAATAAGGGATCCTAACACAAGGTAGGATTCTAACTTGATATAGGAAAAACATACCTGGATTGATATGTTAGGTAGTTATGTCTAACATACCCACATGATGTCTTCTTGTTCTCTTCAATGACTTGTGCTAGTAACCTACATATCTCATAGGTTAACCATTATAGAACCAAGTTATACATACCTCGCAAATAGATCTTCTAAGTGATTCATGACAATGGATGAATCTTTGACCTCATGTCATCATGATCATATGTTCTTGAACTAGAACATGATTTGTCTTTCTTGGTGTACCTTTCATGTTAGTGGACAACATAAACCTCATACAACACCATAATGCATTAGTACAATCATAAGTGTCAACACCCTAATCAATGAATATCTTCTATCATGCATTCATAATTTTATTAAGGTGATACGACAAGTCTAAATTTAATAAAGATTGTACTAACCGTAATAACATGAAGACAAACATACCATAAACTTAATCATGAACAAATCTCGAAACACACCTGGATGAGTCATACCTGTCGAGATTTCTTTTAATATTCTTCTGTAAGGCCTTAGCCTCATCTCCCTCTGAAACAGGAACTTCTTCACTTATGTAGGTGACCAATCCATTCTCTTCTAGGATTAACCCAATCCACTTGATTTGCAGGAACTGGATCTGGAGCTGGATTAGGGTTTATCAGAGAAACCCCAAAAATTCAAACTTTGTATTTCAAACTTCTGAAAGGATAGAAAGATGCGCCTTGATGAGCTGATCAAGCTGGTATACTCATAATTTGAAAAATGCAAATTTTCACCCCTCAAATTTTCCTTTGAAACTTCTAGATTCACTGGACATGACCCCGAACTAGGGTTTGATAAAGCCCACCCTTCTTCCCAATCAAAAGGTTCGATCCAAATCTCTAAGCTTCTATTTTTTTTGAGGAGCTTCCAACCGTGGTCACAGATTTCAAAAATTTCCATTTTTGCAGAAGCCCTAATTTTCCACTTTTCCGATCAAAGTCCCGAACTAGGGTCTGATCAAGCCCGACCTTCTTCCCAACCAAAAATTATGATCTTGGTCTCTAAATTTTGATTTTGATGAGTAGCATTCAACCATAGTCTCCGATTACAAAAATTCCAACTTTCTCCGAAACCCTAAATTCCGGAAGCCATGAATGAAGGTGCTCAAAAATAATTATGTTTTGACATAAATATGTACCTGATTGTTTCTGGTGTAAATCCGAACTTTTCAATCCCTAGGGTCTGAAAAATTTTCCAGTGATAGCCCGACCTTTTATATTTCCAACCCCACAGGTCTAACCTCAAATGGATTCTCTAATAGATAGTTATGCCAAGTGTCACAACGTGACCTGTTTATGGGATAAAACAGGAGAGCGAACTTGTATGGTGTGCCACATGTCACTGGTTCAGTTTTGTCCTCTGAAAAAGTTACCTGAGAAATTTCAGTCCGTTCACTACTTGTCACTTTTTACGAAATTTCATTTGGAGCTTCCTAGCCCAATTTATGACCTTTTTTCCAAGGTCACCTGTTTATGACTCAGATCAGGAAGAGGCAGAAACCCTAGATTGTACAGATCATAAAATACAAATTAGAACGAATTAAAAGTTTTCCTTTGGACACAAGGTACATGGGGATCTGATATTCTACCTGTAAAAGTTTCAGATCCGAAAACTTCTCCAAAATGGATTTATAGCGAAAGTTCTACGATGACTGGTTTTTTCTATATCAATCCCTAGCATCGCAAGTGCAACAAGTGTCATACATGCCATACCATGCCTTCTTTCAGGCTAGCTCTAATACCATGTTATTTTTTCAGAATTTTCTTCAATCTGATCTAGGATCTTAACTAAGAGAACAACATGTATAGCATATCTACAACATATCAATCATGGACACAATAATGCAAGCACACAAGAGACACGGAGTTTACTTGGGGAAAACCATAAAGGTGAAAAACCCCAATAACTTCCTCATAGATAGATAGAGCAATGATACAACCCAAGCATAAGAGATAAACATCTCCTAGCAGCAGCTTCTCCTCCTCCACAAGTGTGCCACTCTCCAAAGAGTGTGTGAGAGAATATAATGATGAAATAGAGTGCCTCCCGCACTCTATTTATACTTGACTTGACTTGCCTAATAACCTTTACTAGGTCGGCCTCAACTTAACCACATAACACAATGCTGACTGGTCCGACACCCAATGGGGTGTTCTAATAACCCTTTGACCCACATGGCCGACCCCCAATAGGGTGGTCTAATAACCCATCAAGTATAAGTTACGACACTTACAATATAAATGACAACACTTCCGTATAGAGGAATAATAACATCTCTATAGGAATACAAACACTTCCGTATAGAGGAATAATACCATCTCTATAGGAGTACAATATACATATATGAAATACATTCCGAAGTTACATATACATCAACAAGTAAATCCATGATGAACTGGCCGATTCCCAAAACGCTAAAGAATCTTCGAGGATTCTTAGGTCTGACGGGGTACTACCGTAAGTTTGTTCGGAACTATGGAAGAATAGAAACACCTCTAACAACATTATTGAAGAAAGATGCATTTTATTGGACTCCAAAGGCAACTCAAGCTTTTGAACAACTTAAGGAGGCAATGGGCAAAGCTGTTGTTTTGGCCACACTAGACTTCACAAAAACATTTATTGTGGAATGTGATGCTTCAGGAAATAGATTTGGTGTTGTTGTAATACAACAAGGACACCTGCTTGCTTTCACAAGTCATCCAATAAATGGAAAGCACTTACAGAAGCCCATCTATGAGAAGGAAATGTTGGAAATTATACATGCTCATAAGAAATGGCATCCTTACCTAATAGGTATACATTTCAAGGTCAAAACATATCATGATAGTCTTAAATACTTCTTGGAACAGAGATTATCTTCGGAAGAATAACAAAAATGGGTAACCAAGATGTTGGGATATGACTTTGAAATCATCTATCGAAAAGGGAAACATAATGTGGTGGAAGATGTGCTTCTAGAAAATATGAAGATGTTAGGGCATTACTTTGTGCAATTTTCATTCTACAACTTGATTGGGTAGTAGCTGCAAGGGAAGAACGGAAAAATGACCTATCTATGTGGACGCTCATTCAAAATCTACATGACAATCCAAGTGTATCAGATACTTTTGTGTGGAAAAATGATTCACTATGGTATAAGGATCGCTTATATTTATACAAAGAATCCCAACTCAAACAAAAGGTCCTCTCGGAATTACACACCTCTACTATAGGTGGGCACTCCGAATTCCTAAAAACTTACCACGGGGTCAAGAAGGAATTTTTTTGGGAAGGTATTAAATCTGATGTTCAAAGGTTCATGTTTGAATGATTGGTTTTCCAACAGAATCAGGTGGAAACAGTTAAGACCCCGAGACTTCTAAAACCATTAGACATACCTTTCCAGATCTGGGAAGAACTATCAATGGATTTTATCACGGATCTACCCAAGTCAGAAAGAATGAATGTTATTATGGTGGTTGTTGATAGACTCACGAAGTATGAACATTTTTGTGCACTCTCTCATCCTTTTAATGAAAGTACAGTAGCCGCAACTTTTCTCGAAACAGTTCATAAGTTACATGGAAATCCGAAGATTATTGTAAGCGATAGAGATCCAATTTTCACTAGAAAATTTTGGACTGGAGTTTTTTCTTGTTTGGGTACCCAATTGGCTCACAATTCATCTTATCATCCTCAATCTGATGGGAAAACGTAGATAGTGAACAAATGTTTCGAAGGATATCTTCGTTGCTTTGCATCTGATAAACAAACACAGTGGATGAAATGGTTATCTTTGGCATAATGGTGGTACAATACTTCCTTCCATACATCATCAAAAATGTCTCCATTTATGGCACTTTATGGGCACCATCCTCCATCAATCACATCTCCCTTAAAGTGAAAATATAAAGTTCAAGCCATGGAAGATCACATAGAGCATCAACAAGAATTTCTCCATATACTTAAGGACAACCTAGCCATGTCACAAAACAGGATGAAGCAACAAGCTTATCAACATCAGAGTGAAAGAAGTTTTGAAGAAGGGGATTGGGTATTTCTGAGGCTACAACCTTACAAGCAAATGTCCCTCAAGCAACTAAATAAGGACAATAAATTAGCACCCAAGTATTATGATCCTTATAAAGTGTTGTAGAAGATTGGTAGTATGGCTTACAAATTGGAGCTCCCTTCATCTTCAAGAGTGCATCCATGTTTCCATGTTTCTTTCTTAAAGAAAGTAATAGGAGACAAGATCACAATTCAAACAATCTTGCCCAAGCTTGATGAAGAAGGAAGAGTCATATTGGAAGCTAAACAAATCACTAAAACTAGGACCAAATAACTACGTAATCGGGTTATTACTGAGTACCTCTTCAAATGGAAGAACCTGCCAGTGGAATATTCGACATGGGAAGATGAGTCCTTCATACAGAAGCATCCACAACTAATCAAGAGTTGAGTACAACCGTTGTCTAAAGGGGAGGGTCATGTTAAGCCCTAAATATTGGCACATTACCCCTTACGTAGTGGCACATTTCCCCCTTTATTATGGTGCATTACATATTATTGATGTTGGCTTGGGTCTATTAGTTGTTATTGTACCCCTTTGTCTCCTATATATAGGAAGGAGACCTTTTCATTTTAGTCATCATTGTATCTTTTCATGTATTATGTACTTAGTACATTGTGTAAGGCGGTTCCTCCCTCAAAGAGGATTGTTATTCATCTCAGTTCTTCATTATTAATTCATGGATTAATTTCTTTTGCTCTATTTCTGTTATTTTTATGCTATATCTGGGACTTGGTTGTATAACATATGTCTTCTTTATTATTGGCCTCCATTTACTCTGCTATGTTAATCAATCAAGTGCCCAGCCAATTGAGATTTTCCTCCATTAAATAATTTTTTCTAAAGTATTTTTGGGACAAGAGTTAGATATATGGCATGAATGGAAGGATGATAATTTATGGTCAACTAAACTTATTTTATGTATTCCGGAGAAGATAAAGTGCCTTATCCAAGACAACTTCTAAGAACTCATTGGAATCTCTATGGAGTAGGAATCTATTAATTGTTTATGTAGGATGAGATGGAACCCTATAATGGCCTTATAGGTCACATTCTCATCCTACAAAGGCTTGTTAGAAAAATATTAAAAAAAAAACAAAATCAAACAACTACAACAATGTAACCCAAAATTTATGTGGAAAACTAGTTGTGTGTAGGAAAAATCATAGGGCAATGGAAACTTCGATATTTTATTATTACTTAGAAAAAAATTACAATGCTTTCTTCTCTTGTGATACAATGGAAAGGGTCACTTCCCTTTTGTACAATACATATGAGGGTTCCAAAAGGAATTGAAACACACTAGAAGGGTCTATAAATTTTCACCCAAGGGATCTTGCCCCCCCTTGTGAACCCCATGATGCACTTGGCACATACAAATCACACTAGGGCATATTCATGTACTACTACTCATGAAAATGTTAGAGATATGGATATTTCCTTAACCTCCTAACATTCTCCCACTTGAAGTCGATATAGAGGAAGTCCATTTCCTATGCTTTCCACTCACATAGAATTTCTCAATGTTTCCTTCATCAAATTTTAGCAACCCCAATGAATTTTTGCACCATTCAAACTTCTCTTATATGACCAGATTTGTAAGTATATATGCAATATTTTCATCAATATCAATTTTATCCAATAGTATCCTACCTTCTACCACAACTTTCGTTATGAAATAATACTTAATATCAATATGCTTCATATGACCACAAAATGTTGGATTCTTCACTAAGTGAATAGCACTTTGATTATCAAAATGCAAAGTGTTCTTCCCATGCATCATCTTGAATTCATCCATTAGTATCTCTACCCATATTGTCCCTTTATCAGCCTTAGTTGCTACCAAATTTTTTTTTTTAGTGGTTGATAATGCTACCACTAGCTACAACTTAGATGTCCACATTACAACTCTACTAGCAAGAGTGAAAGTATATCATGTAGTAGACTTTCATCCATCTCTATCTCCACCAAAATAAAAAAATAAAAAATATTTAAATTGTAAATCTACTGATTTGTAGCAAATATCAGCATCTAAAATACCCCTTAAATATCTAAGTATCCACTTCACATCATTCCAATGCTCCTCACCAAGATTCGCCATGAACCAACTAACAAATCCCACTACTTGGGAAATGTGTGGTATAGTACTCACCATGGAAAACATGAGGCTCCCTACTACTGATGAATATGGTACATGAGGTATGCTTGTCTTCTCTACTTCTTTGATAGGCTACTATTCGAAAGACAACTTGAAGTATGCAGGAAGTGGAGTTATAACTAGATTTTCATTATGCATATTGAAGCATTGGAGAATATTTTATGTATATGACTTTTGATTTAACCATATCTTCCTGCATGTTCTATCCCTATGAGTCTTCATCCCTAGAATTTGATTTGTTGCTCATAAATCCTTTATTTCAAATTTCCTATCCAGCTAAGCCTTAATATTAATGGTTTTATTCATTCTAGGGACTGCAAATAGCATATCATCCACATATACATAAATATAATAAAACTACCATCATCAAACCTCTTATAATATGCACAATTTTAGCTTCACTTCTACTGAAACCTTGGCTCTTCATTAATGTGTTGATTTTTTTGTACCATGTCATTGGCACCTATTTCAATCCATACAGATACTTCTTGAGTTTACAAACCAAATTCTCTTTTCCTCTTTCTTTATAGCCCTCAATATGATCCATATAAATTTATTCCTTGAGATCACCATGCAAGAAAATAATTTTTACATTTAGTTGCTCCAACTCTAAATCCTATACTGCTACAAGTGCAAGCAAAACCCTTACACTAGTAACCTTTACAACTAGAAAGAATATTTCATTAAAATATATACCTAACTTATGGACATATTCTTTTGCCACCAAGCAAGATTTATAACATTCTAGCAACCCATCATTGTTCTTCTTTACTTTATACACCCACTTGTTCCCAACAACCTTTATTCCTAGTGGGAGATCCACAGGTTCCCACATTTCATTCTTGTGTAGTGGTTTCATTTCTTCATATATGGCTTCCTCAATTTATCTACATTCTCAAATTCTCTAGCTTCCTAAAATGGACTACATTCACCTTAATCAATTAACAAAGAAAAAGAGACTGAAAATTAAGAGAATACCTTTCTAGATGTCTCTTGGGATGTGTAGATCTTCTAATTACGTTGTGGCTATTGAATTTTTGTTCTTCATTATAATCAAAAGATTAATTGTCATCTTCACTCATTTCTAATTCAATAGGTTAAATCTCATGTGTATGTTGTACCTCCTTCCTTTGCATGGATTTTTCCTTAAAAATAACGTCTCAACCAACATTTACCTTGTGGTCAGTAGGATCCCATAGACTACACCTATTTATTTTATTATGATAACTAGGACAAATACATTTCCTTGAATTTGGTTCAATCTTGGACCTCTTTTCTTTAAGCACATGGGGAAATGCATCACATCCAAAGATAGACAAGTGAGAATAATTAAATGGCTTACCACACCAACCAACGTAGTTGTAGGCGATTTGTTTATAAGATAAGTAATTGTATTAATAGCCTCTTCCTAGAATCCATTATAGAACCCAAACGTGTTGATCATTCTTCTTACATGTTCCATGATTATGGAATTCATGTGCTCAACCACGCCTTTTTTCTATGGAGTATATGGAGCAATATTTTGGTACTTGATTCCTTCCCGTGTAAACAAATTATCAAATTCCTTGGAGCAATACTCTCCTCCATTATATTATCTAATACATAAAATAGACTTACCCAAACTTTTATCTATTTATGCCTTGAACTCCTTAAATTTATCAAAGGATTCTAAATTTTTTTTCAAAAAATATTCCCACTCTTCTAGAACAATCATCTATCTAGCACCATTTATAGAGAGAGTGGAGACTGGTCCAAATATATCATATGAATAAATTGCAAACTATACAAAACTTTTACTAGATCTTGCAATAAATCAAACTCTCTTTTATTTACCAAAAATACAATGACCACACAAGTCTAAATTACAATCCTAGTTAATCCCATAAATAATACCTTGGCCATGCAGAATTTTCAAACCTTTTTCACTCATATGTCCAAGACATTGATAACATCGCTACATCTAGAACATTCCCTAAGTTTTTTTCTGCTACATGATTTGTCACTATATCACCACACAAATTATACAAGGTCCCATAAGATTCTCCCTTTTCTACTACTAGGGATCCTTTAGTAATCTTGCACTGATTATAACCAAAGGTAGCAAAATACCCTAGTTTATCCATCATCTTGATTGGGAGCAAATTCTTTCGTAAATCAGTCTATGTTGTACATCACACAATTTCCTTTCTCTCCCATCGTCCAACTTGATACTGATATCCCCTCTTTCCATAATTTCTAGAGGATGATCATCACCTAAGTAAACCATCCCACCAATATAGGGATGATATTTAACAAACCAGTCTCTATGTGAAGACATGTGGAAAGATGCACTTGAGTCCAAAACAAAAGTATATAAAAGAGATATATTATTACTGAAATATAAAGCCTCACATGTTTCCATTTATTTTTTATATAGTGTGATAACACTAGTTGATAGTTGATCTAGCTTTTCAACCTCCTTTTCCTTCTTTAGATGCCAACATTCCTTCCTCAAGTGCCTTGATTTCCCACAATTCCAACACTTCCCTTTCATCTTGCATCCTTTGGACTTAGATCTAGACTGTGATCTACCTTGGTGACCTTTCTCGCTATATCGTCCATAGTTGAATCATCCTCCATCCTCAGATGATAAAGTTTCTTTTTCAGGAAAACCTTATTTCTTATTGATTTAGTCTCATACATATTCCCAAGTTTCTCCCAAAGGGATTTCACAGTCCTTTCTCCAACAACTTTGAACAAGATAGAGTTGGATAGGCAAATAAAAATTGTAGAAACCACCTTCCTCTCCATCTTTAAATCCACTCCTCGTTTGTCATGCCGGTCAATTTTTTCACAATCCCTTTCAAGGCTAGGGATTGATTGTTTTGAACCAAAAAATCCTCCACCTTCATCTTCCATAGGGATAAATTATTTCCATCAAAATTCTCAATCTTGGATTTGGTTAAATCTCCAATCATTGTTGAATCTTCCACTCCTAAAAAACCCTATGCCTGTGAGTTTTCCAAGATCAGGTGCTAGACGTTAGAAAATTTTAAACTAATAGAAGTAAAAAATAACAATAATAGAACACGATATTTACAGGAAATCCTTCTATGCGCAAGTAAAACCATGAGGCATGGTGGCTTCAATATTTTATTATTACTCGACAAAACTTACAATGATTTCTTATTGTGTAATACAATGTCAGGCGTGACTTCTCTTTAATACAATACATATGAGGGTTCTAGAAGGAACAAAAATACACTAGAAGGGTCTAAAAATTTTCACCTCGAGAGATCTGCCCCCTCAGCCCCAAGATAGTCATGTACCACTATATAGGGAAATGTTAGAGATCTAGATATTGGTTTCAACTCCTAACAAGGCCACTTTAGGTTGCCTATCGACCTACAAAGGCCCTTGTAGGATGCATTCTTAGCCTACATTGAAGCCTATATGGGCTCATGTATACTAAGAATGCATCCTGCTGAGGCACCTCTAGGCCAATATGCAGCCTACAAGGCCCCTGTAGGATGAGAATATCGCTAAAACTAATAAAATATAACTAAAACTACCCATATTAACTTAATTGGATACTTCATAGGATGTAAATCCTCCTATATCTATTATGGGAAAGTTCTATCGGATACCTCAAGCATAAGACTACAATACAATGGACCAAATCGCTAAATGTTTCTACTCTAGACTCTCTTCAACGGTGCTAGGGTGCTTCAATTTCAAATGAATACAACTGTACAACTATAGAAACATTATGCTTGTATTTTGAAATGCTAAATATTGAGAATATCACCCATGAGCCACAACTATTGTATTATTTACATTTCTCTAAAATAGTAATGTCACAAACCTTTAAATGTCAACATAATCTCAAGGTTTCTTGCATTGATCCGACATTGTACTATCACCTTGCAAATTAAATTTCCATAGGGAATACTCTTGTAGATCACTAGGTAAATAGTAACTAAATTTTAATAGCATAATTTATTTTAAATCTCCTAATATCCATGTTAAAAATCCCTTCTAGTCTCTAGACTATTAGTTTATCTAGAAAAAAAAATGAAAAAGAGACCTAGGGGATGACTTCAAAATATGTAACCTTATACAACATTGTACCTTTTTTCCCTATCATATTGAAACAAACCATTAAGCAATGCATACAACCATGAAATATATAAAAATGAATAAGAATCAAACAATAAATCAGCTAGATATCAACTAATACCTTTTGTTGCTTCCTTCGTCCTCAGTTATCGCCAGTGCGTATTGATCAAGCATTGATTTGATATGGATACAGTTCAAGGACAAAGCACCCATAAGCAAAGCGAGCACTAACTTAAAGGATTTCTAGGGAAACTTACTCTCAGAATGATATTCCATAGGAAGTTTGAGTAAGGGTTCAAAGTATTAATCAAAAGCAACATTCAAGACATGCATTATAAAAGTATCCAAGTTGAAAAGGTCACCACAAACTATTGAGAGTATATGGTTGAGCTAGGGATCAAGAAACTTGTCAATATGAAACTACAAATTTAGAATCAAATCAACAGTTGACTCAAACAAGAGTATATCCCAAGATAACTAGTTCCAATAATGAAAATAGAGTTTTCAAGCCATGCAATGAATGAAAGAAACCTTCCTCAATGGAATAAAAACCTTCCTCGATAGATTGATTATCTTCCATCTTGGGAATTTGGCTAGTTGTGGATAAAAAGGAGACTAAATACCTATGTCGAGACTACATAACATAGAGGCAATTAAAGGTATTCACATGTGTAAGCACTCAATCTAACTCTCATTCCAAACCCTTTCCCTCCCCTGAAACTAGTGCCCATTTGTCACTCCTCTTGCAGATTGCTTCTAACCCGATATCAATAAAAAAAGAACCAATAGAACGTGCCCACCTACGGCTCCTCTTGCAAACAAATTCTATCCCAACAACGAGAAAAAAACACCAATAAAACTATTTCCAAGTTAAATAGAAAATACCCCGTGGATCCTTAATATTGGGAATTTGATTATTTTCAAGCCCTCAATATGAATACACATGCTAGGATATTTCCTAGCCAGTGAGCCCCCACAAGTGATTGGTATAGGTACATGCGGATATGCCAAACCTTGGGAGGTGACTAAGGCAATGAATAGCCAATGTTGGTGTATTTTATGAGGGATAGCCAACAATTATGCAAGAATGCAAAGAATAAGAATGGTGTACCATATGCAACTACGAAGCTAAAGGATGCCATGCAGAGGCATATTGTACATGTTTAAAGGCATTGCTAATTTTCATCATTATAAATATTGTTAATGACAAGGATTGTGCATAAATAAATGGGGAGGGGATGCAAGACCTTATTTTTTACCCCATGATGTGATTATGTATGTAATGATGCGAAGGCTAGAAATCAAACACATTTAAATGGATTACAAGTATTAAGTTCTATAACCTTCTAGAATCTTCTATAACTAATTTAATTGCATATATAGATAGATAGATAGATAGATAGATAGATAGATAGATAGATATAGATATAGATATAGATATATATATATATATAGATAGATAGATAGATAGATAGATAGATAGATAGATAGATAGATAGATATAGATATAGATATATATATATATGAAATGCAAGGGTGCGCAATTTAATGAGCTAATTACTATTTTGTCTCTAGTAATTTCTGATATTAGTTTTGCGGATTGTAAGATATGTGTGTTGTCTAGACTATCAAATTACTAGACTCTAGTCACACTCGATGCACAAGGCCTAAATGCAATCATTAATGTACTTAATAAAATGGGATTGCATTGTTGGTTTGCTCATCTTTACTTTGTTACATTGTATCTTGATGATGTTTACATAGTTGTGATCTTGACCAATGAGCTAGTTCATGTTTGTTTTGATGAATGTAAAGTTAAAGGTTAAGGGATGGATTCTTCCCTTCAACTAATCTCCAACACTCTACACAGTAATTAATCAGAAATAATAAAACATGCTTCCAGTGAGACCTCCTTCCTTTGAAGGTTCGAATATGTCAACACACTAAACTACTGCAAGCCTTTGTTGGACATTTTATGTGGATCCTAGGTCTATAAGAGAGCCAACATGTGTGGCAGTGAACATGCACATAAGATATGCCATTACTCACCCTATATATTGTATAGGATTAATAGTATGGACTTGCGCTGTGCCTCAAACATCATCACGCACAAACATGGAATATAAAGGTTATTTCAACAATGACCTTGTGGTTTTGTTTAGTGCATGGAGTGGTGATATGCCTTAAATTTACTTGGAAGGCTCAATAACTATTATTAAAATTCTAGGCTATTATAGTTCAACTAGGATTGAGCGTTGTTTTGTATTGAAACAAGATTTTTTATCTATGGGGGTTATTTCTTTTCTTTACAAACAAATACAACCATTGTTCGAACTTTTTAACTTTGTTCATGCATCCCAAACATCTAACTTATTGTTGTCATAAATGGTTTATCATTTACAATTTTTTATATTTAAAGGGTTAACCAATAAAGAATGCTTAGCTCATTTTGTTTACTTATATGTCTCTTAAGATTAGTTAGTAGGCAATTTCATAGTGGTTATGCTTTTGCCCATTTTGAGCCAAAATTGGGAGGTTATATTTTTATGATTATGGTCAATTTTAATATATGGATTTGAATTTATTTAGGCAATTGAATTCTCCTCCATGTGCTCTCCATTCTACACTACCACTTATGTGCTAAGGTGCCTTTGAAATGGTGTTGTTTGCCATGTTAGATGAAATTTCCCTCAATATATGACTAGAATCTTTGCATGTATTTTGGATTATTTCTAGACTTGCTTTGAGTGCTCTCAACTCATAAAGAATATGGAGTGTTGTATTATCAATTCTAATGTATAGACTTTAATACCCAAAGTTTATGTTGTTCAACATATCGGAGATAAAAAGTACTTTTATTGAGTGTTTTTTAAGGCATATGGGAGATAAAATCATTTTTATTAAAAAAAGAATTCATGATAAGTTTTTTTTACTAGTTATTAAAACATTTGGAATCTATTCTTTTGAATATTGTTTATCCATGTAAATGAACTCTTTAAATCTACTTAACATCATGTCAAAATTTTGATGCCATAAACTTGGAGTATCTCCTTCAATTCTTTCTTAACCAAAGTCATCACAATCTAGATTTTTTTGTAAAGAAACATCCTTATGATTCTTTATAGCACAAAGAGAGGCATGTCCTTTTACATTCAACCAAGATTATTAAAGTTTTAAGCTATTACAAATTAATAAACACTAAATATTTTTATTTTTATTTTTTAATTTAGTTTTTAGTCATTAAAAATTATGTCAAAAAACTAATTAATGTTGAAATTATGACAACATAGTTATATCAGTTGTATTGACCATTTTATATATTTATGTAATAATTTTTATGGTAATAGTAATTTTTATCTTATGAGTTCACCTTTCCACACCAATTAATAACATGAAAAGGATTATTAGAATGTTTGTAATATATAATATACACTAACTATATTGTAATTTAGAAAAACGTTGTGAAGAACAATTGAACATCCATTGTATAGTTAGCCTATGAAACACATTTTTTTAAAATATAAGTGTGCTCCATAAAAAGTAATAAAATAACACACACTCTATTAAATATAATATATAACTTATACCGAAAGAATTGGAAATAAATAAACAAAATGTGTCCACATATACATGTAGAGGCAATGATGCTTATCAAATGTGTAAGGGATAACTTGGTTACCTAGATTCCACCCGGTCAATAGCATTACATTTTTATTTCCATTCCAAATCATTGAAAACAGATTTCAGATTTCAGGTAAGGCGGGTGATTATCATTATTACACAGCCCAACTCCCTTAAACCCCTCTCTCTCATCATGTAACTAGAATGGAGTATATATACACGGAAGAAAGGGAAAAGTGAAAACCCCTTGAATTGAATACAAAATTGGTCCTACAAACCCGCCCCCTCTACAAGGGTGACATCAAAAATTGTCGAGTGTTTACTTGGTTCCACATTGTGGTGTGGTATGATACGAAGATCTAAGAATGGGGTGGAAGGCAGCAGGGTGCCACGGAGAAAGCGTTGTGTGCGTATCGGCGGTGGCGACCCTCTCGCAGGAAGGACACATGGTGAGGGTAGGTGCTGGCAGTGGCAGCTGCATATAGAATGGGTGAGATACTTTAAGCGCTCTCAGCTCCTGGACCTCCTTCTGCAGTCGTCTGTTCTCTTCCGTCAGACTTTCGCAGCATCCCTTTAGAAAGTCGCAGTCCACCTCTGTTTGCTTCAGTTTGGTTCTATTCCAATTTCCAAGTCCACAAAATTTCAGCCCTACAAACCAAACCCTGGGACTGGAATGATTAACAGAAAGATAATAAAAGATAGAAGAGCCTAACCTTGCCCTTCTGTTCTGAAACCACACTTCGACCTGCCGAGGACGAAGGTTCAGCTGCCTCGCAAGCGCTAGCTTTTGCCTCTGCACAGCAAATTGTATACGCGGATCAGGGTAATTCCATGACAAGAGAAAACATACAAGCGGATCAGGGTAATTCCACGACAAGAGAGAATATACAAGCTTATCAGGGTTTGAAAAAATGAAAGACGGATTAGTGTTGATTTTATTTACCGGATTGAGCGTATTGTGTTCTTTAAAGCTTTGTTCTAACAGAGCAGACTGCTCCTTTGACAGACGCAACTTCTTTCTGGCCGTGTCCCCATCCTCTTCGTCGCTGGCTCTGGAAGAATCATGATTATCGTCCCGTTCTAATCTTTTGTTGCCATGACTCCCACGGTCCATCTGGAACGACGAAACGGTGCTGTTTGGAGAGGAGACCACAGCGTCCTCATCAAAGTCCTCGGCAGGGGAGGGTATCTGGTTCATGTCAATGCCACCTCCTGCTCCTCCTCCGTCGCATGTCCCTGCACCGTAAAATACTCTCTAAAAGACTTGCCTTGTCTAGCTAAGCTTTGGGGAAAAGAATGAGATGATGACTTGCCCTGTCTAGCTAAGCTTTTGGGGAAAGAATTAGATAGAACGTACCAGTCCAAGAAGACGGTAAGGCCGTTGTAGCTGGTACTGGCAGTGGCGACGAAGATTCGCGATGTGCAGGCCACAAAGGGAGCAGATCTAGCTGCTGCACCAGGGGTTCATTTCTCTTCTGCTCTTCCTCTTCTTCTTCCATTCTGCCCACCCCCAAGCGCAGTCCAGCTCCGTAATCCTCCTCCTCGGATCTTGGCGTCATCTTTATAAAGTATTGGAAGCCTGACATTATTTGGGAGCACTGAAGAAATCACAAAACGGCGTGATTTCGGAACGGAGGACTTGGACCTTCCCGGCCGTCAGAAGCTTTAAAGCCGAGTCCAGATGAGAGGAAGAACCCGGGATGGGCTGATGTCAAAAGATTCGAAAGCATAGAACAAGAAAGGGGCAGGGCAGGCGCAGCCTATAACGATAAGCTCGCTGCAATCACAAGTTTGACTCAGCTGTGAGCGGATGACTGTCGAGTCTCGACAAACAATTTGGAAGACAAAAAAAAAATAATAGGAAATGAAGCGCACCGATGGCGATGACGATCTAAGAGGGAAATAGGAGCGGCGCATTAAAATAGCGATAATAAATGGACAGCCAGGTGTGGACGTGAACTTAATATCCATTCTAAATTAATAGTAATAATAATAACAATGCTACGCCTACGAGTCTCATCGTACTTCATGATCTCCCACTCCCGCATATCCACCTCGACTGCGCCCACATTCAACGCCCCCATGCGTAGTAAATAATTAAAAAGTAACTCTGACAAGTCACGGGGTGAGTGATTGCTGAAAATCCCAGAGTAACAGCTGCGCTGCTGCAGTGTGGACTGGTAACTGGTAAGTTGGTCTCCGGCATTAGGTGTGGCCCGTGGGGCCCCCGTCTGTAGGAGTTAGGCCGAGTCGTAGTTGTTTTTTAATTATTGGAAGCGTACCTGCAGTCGACAAACCAATGTGAGGAGCACGTGGCCATAGCGCCGATTTGGTGTAGCATTGTCACGTGGGCCAATTCCGTTTGGTCTAATTGTTCGGCGACAGTGTGCGTCGATGATGACCGGACTCGGCAGCAATGATAGCTCGTGCGGCAGGCACGTCAATCTGTCGGGTACATGGGGGGCATCCCCACACCCACAATCATTTAGTTGTATTCATTGCCGGCGGGAGTGGGACCCTCTCCCGGCTCCCCAGCAACAGCATAAGCATTGTAATTTGTAAGGTTAAAGGGAGGTCTGTCCTTCAATCATGTCCTGACTCCTGACTCCTACTCCTATTCCTATTCCTATTCCTATGGATTTGATTTGAATCTTGTAATTTGTAAATCAATGAAGAAGTCATTTCTCCAACCTACATCTTACCAAGTTACCACCCACACATGTTGGTCATCTTTGACAACCTTTACAATCATGCAATCATGCATGTGCAGTGCACAAGTCCATCCATCCCATTCTTACTTAATACTTTAGATGGAAAATCTTGATTTTGCAGTCGAATCAGAGTTTTCGACGAAGTTGAATTTATTTTTCTATAAAAACTATAAATAAATAGTCGAATCAGAGTTTTCGACGAAGTTGAATTTATTTTTCTATAAAAACTATAAATAAATAATAAAAAATATAATTTGAGAAAATAATTGAATAACTAAGTTTAGAAAAACAAAATCCTGTAATTTGTATCCAAACTTATAAATGGTCTTACATGTATGCTAATAAATTGTGCCATTAGAAAAGCTAAAAGATATAAGTGGACATGCATGAATAATATAACTACAAGATACCTCGTAATAGTATCAACCACATGGCATGCTCCCAAACATACCCTCATAATATTATTAACTGCATGGCATGCTCCTAGGAGTTTTATGTATTTCTCTTCCCCAATATCTTTTGAGAATTAAAATAATATTATGTTCATCTTAAACAAGGATATCCATATAAAATGTAGAATGCACGTGCATACCAAACATTCATTCATTTGAAGATGATTGTTTCTCGATTGTATCTCATGCTAATTAGTCCTTAAAATAATATAATACTATTGTATAGTTACTAAACTCAAATCACAAATAATAATTATATGTATTTAACACTTCCACTCATATAATAAACACACATTAAAGATAAATAAAAAGATAGAAACGTGTAAGCTTATATGAAAAAGCTTGTGATTATTAAGAAAATATTCACAATGTGAAGTTGTTTATTATATATTTAAAGAAAATTAATAATGAAGTTGTTCATTATATCTTTAAAAAAATGAAATCAATAGAAAAGTTGTGAAAAGTCTATTTCATCTCTTTTTTTGCTTTGTTTTTTACATGGCTCAAAGCGTCTTTGCCCTCTTTAGTTTTTTTGGGTTGGTCGAGGATATTTCCACTGAGCTTTGTGAATGTCCTCAGTGTTGTATGAAGAATTTTTTTGTATGATCTTTTATCTTTATATATGCTTGAATTTTGTTTGGCACTAGATTTTTTTTTGGGGGTTATCGGACAAATCTTTTTGGTTTCACATTGTTGAGGATGTTCAAAATGCTTTTTACACTGTAAAATGCTTGGCTTTCGATATGGGTTTACGTGGACAGTTTGTTCGACAAAGTCATGGAAAGATGTAAGCATTTGTAAATGTTCTTTGATTCATTTCTTATGAATATCAAGCAAGCGACTTTTTTTCTTATTGAAAAAAAATTATTATATATATTTAAAAAACTATTTACAACATAGGTATAAAAATAGTCTATATTAATTGATGCAGGAGCATCAATGCTAAGCCACTAATGTGATTGCGTGTTTACATGTTGTGGCTAGCAAGAGGACAAGTTGTCCTGAAGTGGGAAGAAAATTCGCTTATTAAGTATTTTAGTATTTGCAGAATATGTAACCAACTAGTGTGTTGTCAATTTTTTTAAGAAAATAGGACATAGTGACAAGTTGATACTCCCTACGTGGAGATTAAGCCAGATAGGTAGTGTGTTGATGAATGATAGTGACTTCTTCAATGATGGAGGAGAGTTTGTTTGTTTGTTTGTTTTTATGTTCGGCCATTCGGTTTTTGGGATTTCGAATGGGTGAAAAGGGGAGAGAGATGGACTCAGTAGGGAGCCCTGCGCGAGGGAGAGTCGGTGGGATATATTCTTGAATACCATAGGAAAATGCGACTGGATGGAGGAATTGCTATCAGTTAATGAAATTAGCAAGTTTTGTGTGTTCAATAGTGTTACTGTGCATTTGAATGAGAGATAAGCTAAGATTCTATCAGTTAGAGCTGTGTTAAAGCGTTAACCTGATGTCTGTGTGAATGAATCTCTATTTTCGTGCTTGCGTGAACTCTCATGTACAGTTAAGAACACCCAAGTCATTCGCAAACCGACTGTCATTAAGTAACAGAAGTCATTTCTTGTTGTATTTAGTTTCACATTAGATTCGGACGAAGGTCGAGCTGGATTGATCGATTCCCTGATCAATAAACAAAAAATCGTAGAGTTGTAGTCGATTCAATTAGCATAGGTTGGACGGCTCAGATCAAAGCCAAAAGGAAGATCGACAACGGGAAAATGATCCGCAAAGTGAACGTGTGCGGGAGTTAACATTTCCGTAAGCCGATGCGAAGCATTCCACATTGATCATAGATCAACGGACAAGATCAAATCCGCAAAGGATCGACGGTTGATACTGTGTTCCGCGGAAGAAAGAAGCTCGGGAGGTAGCGGCGAGAGTTTGTGGAAGTCATATTGCGGAAGATTTGTTGCAGAAGTCTTTTCAAGAAATTACGAAAAGCACACCCACAATCCGCAATATGCAAATTGCGGAAAAGACACGTTCGCATTGCGGAAGTGAGAATCACGGAAAGGGAGTTGCGGAAAGGCTTGTTGTGGAAGGGTGCATTGCGGAAAGACAATTGCGGGGAGGTGACTGCAGAAAGGTCATTGCGGAAAGAAGGCGTTTCCGCAAGGTTGTTGCGGAAAGCCATTTCTGACAAGAAGAACATTGTGGAAGGCCTATTTTGAAGGTAAGACCCACAACTGAGAAGGACTTAGCTGGTTTTTAGCTAAGTTTAGTGGTTCGATTTCAAAGAATCACAATATTTCTTGGGGAAAGCAGGTTGGATTGGATTTTTTCATTCTCACCTGCATCATTTTTGGTATCAGAGTAGGTTTTTCTCAGCACGGCAGAAGAAAGGCATGGCGATGCGTGTAGGCAGAGAAAGAGGTCGTGACAGAGGGAGACCAGCAACGAATGTAGAAGTCATGGAGGAAATGAGAGAATTACGGACACATATGGAGGCTATGGAGATGGGTATACGAAGAGATCCAGAGGCAGGGGATGTGAGTGAGAATGAAGAAGAGGACCAAGGAGAAGAAGCAGCACCCATGCAAGAGACACCTGAGCTAAGATACTTTCGGTCAATTCTTGGAGCAACTTCGAGGCCAAAACCTGAGTTTCCTACCTATGAGGGAAGCCTCACTGCTGAACATCTCATTGACTGGATCAAAGAGTTAGACAAGTACTTTGAGTATGATGAAATTGAAGAAAACAAGAAGGTCAGATTGGTAGTGACAAGGTTGAAAGGGCATGCATCCCTATGGTGGGATAGTGTGCAGGTTGAAAGGAGATGGAAGAACAAGCCATTGATAAAGAGTTGGGATAGGATAATGGCTAAGATGAGAGCCAAATTCTTTCCAAATAATTACCAACTGACTTTGTATAGCCAAATGCAGAACCTTAGGAAAAGGTTGTTGACTGTAAGAGAGTATACTGAAGAATTCTACAAAGTAAGCCTAAGGGCAGGTTATGCGGAAGAATCAACAGAGAAGGTTGCTAGATATGTCAATGGTCTAAGGATGGAGATTTGGGATGAGATCAGCATGATATCGCCGAGAACAATGGAAGAAACATACCATTGTGCCTTGAGAGTAGAAGAAAATTTATTGAGAAAAGTACATAAGTTCAACAGGGGAAGAGGTTCAGCCAAAGGAAGAGGGAAAATAGCTGGAAAAGGAAATTTTGCAACCCAAAAAGGAGAACCCAGCAATTCAAACTAACAGGAGTAGAAAAGTAGAGGAGGTGACCCGAGAGGGAGAAGACCTTACCAAGGAGGTAGAGGTAGAGGAAGAGGAAAAGAAACTGTTTACACGTGTTACAAATGTAACAAATTAGGACACATGTCCTTTGATTGCCCTGAGAAGGAAGACATAGGACAGAGAGGAGCCTATGTAGCTCAGAATGAGCAGCAGCAAGAGCAAATGCCAGTGGCTGAAAATCTGCCAGAGATGGGAGAGGCTTTGATGATGAACAAAGTCTTATTGAAGCCTAAGAAGGAGAAGGTGGAACCCGCTCAAAGAAATGCTTTATTCAGGACCATGTGTAAAGTCAAAGGGAAGTGTTGCAAGATGGTGATTGACAGTGGGAGCACTGAAAATATTGTTTCCATAGAGATGGTGGAGAAGCTGAGTCTGAAGAATACCAAAAATCCTATTCCATAAAAGGTATCCTGCCTGCATAAAGGACATCAAATCCTGGTAAGTGAACAATGTGAAGTTGATTTACAAGTAGGTAAATATAAAGATAAAATTATATGTGATGTTATGCCCATGGATGTTTGGAATACCCTTCTAGGAAGACCATGGCAGTTTGAAAAAAAGGTGATACATGATGGTAGGATAAATTGTCACAGTTTTGAGAAAGATGGGATAAAACATGTTCTTCTTCCTTTGCAAGAAGGGAGTACGATAGGGCAGCAAGCATCTAAGGTCCTAATGTTGACAGGGAAGGAATATTTACAGAAAATTGATGAAGAAGAACTTAATTATGTTGTGGTATGTAAGCCTAGAGTGGTAATAATGAAGACCTGGTATTACAGATCTTCCTGAGGAGATTCGGGATATGCTTGGTGATTTTAGTGACATTGTGGTAGATGATTTACCCAATGAGTTACCACCAAGGAGGGATATAAGTCCTCATATTGATTTTATTCCTGGAGAAATCTTACCAAACAAGGTAGCATATAGGTTGACACCTCAAGAGAATGAAGAATTTAGAAGGAAAGTACAAGGATTGTTAGACAATGGGGCTGATTCAGGAAATTCTGAGTCCATGTGCAGTACCAGCAGTACTCACCCCAAAGAAGGATGGTGAATGGAGGATGTGCATTGACTCCAGGGCCATCAACAAGATTACCATCAGATACATGTTTCCATTACCCCAGATGGATGACATGATGGATTTCCTGAGTGGGGCAACATGTTTCTCAAAATTAGATCTGAAGAGTGGATACCATCGAATCAGAATCCGAGAAGGAGATGAGTGGAAGACAACCTTTAAGACAAATGATGGGTTGTATGAGTGGTTGGTTATGCCATTCGGACTGTCCAATGCACCAAGCACTTTCATGAGATTAATGAATGAAGTCTTGAGATATTTCATAGGTAAGTTTGTAATAGTTTACCTTGATGATATTCTGATTTTCAGTCAAACAGAAAAAGAACACTTGGAGCATCTAAGATGTGTCTTGGAGAAATTGCAAAGGGAAAAGTTGTTAGTAAACGTGAAGAAGTGTACATTTCTGAAATTAGAACTAGTGTATTTGGGTTTTGTTATCTCAAGGGATGTTTTGAAGATGGATCCGGAAAAAGTGCAAGCAATTATTGATTGGCCTTCACCTCAGATCATTTTTGAGGTAAGAAGTTTCCATGGATTGGCAAGTTTTTATAGGAAGTTCATAAGAATTTCAGTGGTATATGTTCATCAATCATTGAAACAATTAGAAAGGAAAAACAACCATTTAAGTGGACAACAAAGGCTAAAAGTAGCTTTCAGTTTCTGAAGAAAAATATTACTAAGCAACCAGTATTGAAGTTACCAGATTTCAAACACCCTTTCCAAGTGAAATGTGATGCCAGTGAAGTAGGAATTGGAGCTGTACTCAGTCAGGAAGATATACATGTAGCATATTTCAGCGAGAAGTTGAATGATTCAAAACATAAATACTAATCTTATGACAAGGAATTTTATGCTATTGTCCAAGCACTAAAGCATTGGAGACATTATCGGATGCCTAGGGAGTTTGTTTTGTTTTATGATAATCATGCATTGCAATACATCATGCAACAACCTAAATTGAATCAGAAGCATGTCAAATGGGTTCAGTTCTTGCAAAGCTTTACCTTTGTGTTGAAGCACATAAGTGGGCAATCAAATCGAGTAGGTGATGCCTTAAGCAAGAGACAATTGATTGTGCAAGAAAATCATATCCAAGTCTTAGGATTGGAACACTTAAGAGGTTTGTACGAGGCTGACATTGATTTTCAGAATGCATACAGAGTTTGTAGGAATCTTGTGGAGGTGGACAGAGATCCATGGATGGAGTATATGTTGCAAGATGGATTACTCTTTAAAAACAGCAAACTTTGTATTCCCAAATGTTCCATGAGAGATAATGTGATACAGGAGAAACATAATGGAGGGATGGAAGGCCACTTTGGAAGTGATAAAACCTTTGGACAGTTGAGCCATTTCTATTTTTGGCCAAAGATGAGGTCTGAGTTTGAAAATTTTGTAAGCAAATGTAGGGTATGCTAGCATGCCAAGGGAAGAAGCCAAAACACATGCTTGTACACACCATTTCCTATTCCAACTAGGCCTTGGTATTCTGTGAGTATGGATTTCATTTTGGGTTTACCAAAAACTCAGAAGGGAAATGATTATATTTTTGTAGTTGTGGATAGATTTACCAAGATGGCACATTTCGTTCCATGTTATAAGACAAGTGATGCCACACACATTGCTAACTTGTTTTTCAATGAAGTTGTGAAGCTGCATGGTTTACCTAAGAGCATTATATCTGACAGAGATGTAAGGTTCACAGGTCACTTCTGGAGGACCTTGTGGAAGAATTTGGGTACCAAGTTGAACTTCAGTTCATCGTATCATCCACTATCTAATGGCTAGACTGAGGTGGTAAATAGAAGTCTGGGTAACATGTTGAGAAGTCTGGTCGGAGAAAATCCAAAACAATGGGACAAAGTGTTAGCTCAAGCTGAGTTTGCATACAATGATTCACCAAACCAAAGTACTGGAATGAGTCCATTCCAAATTATGTATGGTATGCATCCCAGAGAGGTGTTAGAACTTTGTGATTTGGGTCAATTGGAAAAGAGAATTGCAGATGGAGAAGAGTTTGAAACAAGGATTAGTGAACTACAAGAGCAAGTTAAAGCAAGGTTGCAGTAAAGTAACCCTGCATAGATGATCTACTTGATCAAGTACGCGGACCAAAGATATTGACTAAAATTGATTTAAGATCTGGGTATCATCAAGTTAGAATAAAAGATTAAGACATATTCAAAACTGCATTCAGAATGCGATATGGACACTACGAATTCGTAGTTATGCCTTTTGGGCTAACCAACACACCGGCAGTGTTCATGTGTTTGATGAACAACGTTCTGCATAAATATTTGGATAAGTTTGTAGTTGTGTTCATTGATGATATTCTGATTTACTCAAAAACTAAAGAAGAGCGTGACAAACATTTAAGAATAATTCTGCAAGTTTTAAGAGAACATCAGCTTTACGCTAAGTTCAGTAAATGTGATTTTTATAAAGATAAAATACAGTACTTAGGTCACATAATTTCTAAAGACGGAATTTATGTTGACCCTGACAAGATAAAAGCAATTAACGAGTGGCATGTCCCTAAAGATGTAATTGACGTTCGGTCATTTATCGGAATAACAGGTTACTATCGAAAGTTTATCGAAGGGTTTTCAAAACTTGCGAACCCCATTACTTCTTTGCAGAAGAAGGGGAAGAAATTCGTATGGGATCAAAAGTGTCAAGAAAGCTTTAATAAGTTAAAAGAATTATTAACCACTACACCAATTTAAAAATAGTTGATCCTAACAAAGACTTCGTTGTATGCGCTGATGCGTGCAACAATGGACTTGATGGGGTCTTAACGCAAGAAGGTCATGCTATTGCTTTTGAGTCTAGAAAGTTAAAAATCCATGAAAAGAATTATGCAACTTATGATCTTGAGTTGGAAGTCGTGATACATGCATTAAAAATGTGGCACCATCACTTGATTGCAAGAAAATTCATACTAATGACAAATAATAAGTGTTTAAAGTATTTGTTGGATCAAAAATCTTGACACAAGGCAAGCTAGATGGCTAGCTTTCCTTAGCGAGTATGATTTCGAGATTCAAGACATTAAAGGGAAAGAAAACAAATTTGTTTATGCCTTGAACAGAAACGCCAAATTAAGTTTTGTGGCAGCAATCAACACGTTTAAGACAGATCTAGAAAATCAAATCGAAGAAGGAATTAAGCAAGATGAAAATTATCAAAAATTGGTTGGTAAAGTTGCTGAAAATGTATCTGAAAATTTAATAACAAATTACAGCATTAATAAAAAGGGCTTAATGACTTATAAAAACAAAATTTATGTACCAAATGTGTCAAAGGTTAAGCTGTTAATTTTGGATGAAGTTCATAAGAGTCCTTATTCAGGACATCCAGGTTATCAGAAAATGATAACTTTGTTAAGGAAGGATTATTTTTGGCCCAACATGAAGAATGAAGTGGTTGAATATATAGCTAGATGTTTTGAATGTCAGACCATTAAGGCTAAACATCAACATCCAGCTGGACTATTGCAACCCTTGCCAATTCCAGAATGGAAATGGGAGATTATAAGTATTGATTTTATTGCAGGTTTGCCTAAAAACCAGAAACAGAATGATTCCATAATAGTGGTTGTGGACAAGTTAAGTAAGGTTGCTCATTTTATTCCTGGTAAAACCACTTTTAAAGCTTCTAACATTGCAGATGTATTTATGAAGCAAATCTTTCGCTTACACGGAATTCCAAAGGTAATTATTTCTGACCAGGACTCTAAGTTCACTGAAAATTTTTGGACAGCACTGTTTGAAGGTTTAAATACTGAACTAAATTTCAGCACTTCTTTCCACCCACAAACTGATGATCAAACAAAAATGGTAAACCAGATTTTAGAAGACATGCTAAGATTGTATGTCAAAGATCAGCCATCTAAGTGGAAAGATTACTTACATTTAGCAGAATTTGCATACAATAATCATTATCAAGCATCTGTTAAGTTAAGTCCATTTGAGATTTTGTATGGAAGAAAATGTTGTACTCCTATTTCTTGGGATAACCCTGTAGACAGATTAATGCTAGGACCAGATTTAATGAAAGAAATGGAGCTAACCGTGAAACAGGTTCAAGGTAACTTAAAAGTTGCCCAAGATCGGCAGAAACATTATGCAGATTTGAAACACACTGAAAGAAAATTTTAGGTTGGAGACCATGTTTTTATAAAGGTAAAACCCAAGAAAAGTTCTTTGAAGCATGAGAGTTGTGCTAAACTAGCACCAAGGTATTGTGGACCATTCGAAATCCTATCAAGGATTGGAGTTGTTGCATATCAATTGGCCTTGCCATCTAATTTAAAAATCCACAATGCTTTTCACATTTCTGTTTTAAAGAAGTATGTGAACGATGCTACTCATGTGCTGAATTGGAATGACATACAGGTGGAGCCCGAAGGAGATTTTCAGGTGGAACCGGACTTTATTCTCAACCGGAGGGAAATTATGCTTCGAAATCACACCATAGGGCAGGTAAAGGTGCAATGGAAGCACCTTAGCCCTGATGAAGCTACTTGGGAGCTGGAAAGTAATATGTGGGCAGTATATCCAGTTCTGTTCCATGAGGAATCTGATGAAGAATAAGCAACATCGATGACGATGTTGAGCTTAAGTGGGGGTGTTTGTAACATACCCTTTTTGCTGAAGAACATTTTATGTTGGAAACATTATGTTAATTGTTATTGTAAAGTTTTTATGTTGGACAAGTGTCCAAGGATGACTATAATTTGCACAATATTTTATTATTTAATAAATTAAATAGGAGACAAACACCTAACGAGACTGTTAAAAGAGTGTTTACTGACCCACTAGGTGGAATGGAATCTGGGGTAGAAGGCAATGGACAAATGGCAGCATCATGATTCAACTAACTAGCTGTTGGTATGGGACAACTCCCTTGAAATGTGGTCATAGTGCCCTGGAAGGTGGGACTGGAGCTTGAGGCTCATTTATTCTGAAACTGACCACTCAAGACCTAGGCAATATTTAAAAGAGCCATTGAATTATGAACTGGGGTTCATCACTTTTCCTGACGAGGAAATTTACCTTGGGGTTTTGCTGTGCTTGCACCCAAGAGATTCAATGAGGGGATATGCTGAGTTTTTGATCATGGAGTAAGTCTTCCTGTTATACTGTTGAATGCAAAGCTATACTATTGAGTGTTGAAGCTATAGTATTGAGTGCTGAAGATATTCTACCAAGTGTTGAAGTTGAATGCCTTGCTTCTACCTAGTGGTTCAATGAACAAGCTCGGGGGTCCAAAGGAGGCAAGTAGATTGGCTGTTTCTTTTGGAGAAGGTTGGGAGGAACAGGCCTCCTTAGGTTTTTGTCGGCCCTATCTTCATTATCAGGTTCTACTGTCTTTTTCTAGTTCTAAGTAGTTAAAGTTCTATCTGTAATTATCAATTTTCTGTTTTCAAATATATTATTGAGCAAATGCATTTATTTTAGTTTCTGAGTTAATTAGGATTTTGTATAGTACTGATTATGTATGATGAATTGAATAAAACATTTCTTTGCATTTTTCCCCATGCTATTGGATCTGCTTCGTACTCTAGTACAGAGAAGAGATTAAGGTACATAAAATGATAGGCATATTGCCAAATGAATAAGAAGATCAATACTGATGTATTTCATTAAGTTTTTCCTTCCATTAGTATTCTGTATTAAATAATATAATTCTATGTCCTTTTTTTTATCATTCTTTCATCAGTTAATGTTTTAAAAAAATTCACTATATTTCTTTCATCAGACTGTATCGAAATATAATAGCTGCAAAAACATTTATTTTCTGGGTATAGAGTACTGTTATCCCTCATTGCTAAGAAGTATATTTATCATAAGACCAAACAGTTTTCATGTCTAAGTATTAGATACTTTCTTCCTGTTACACAGTATTTAGGAAATTATAACAGTTGTAATTATATAGCATAATCAAAGATTTTATCTCTTTTCTTTTTCGACAATAATCGATTAGTCTAGGGTTTATGCTATTTTTTATAGCATCCTTCTAACTTATGCAGCAGTTTCTATTTTCATTCCTATTTAAATATCTTATGCAAAATATCTGTAGTATCTAGTATTTTAGTTAGGGAAACAAGAGCCGAACAAACTCTTAACATAATATCATAAATTGATCAAAACAAATTATATTCAGTTTTTCCAAAAGATTCCAAACCCTCGACTGAAAACCCTAACACTTTAGTATTTCTTTTCACAAACATTTTTATACGACCGAGCTAGTTTTTACTTTTTAAAACGGTATCAAATATTTGAAATCGCATCTATTTTACGGTCAATCGATCAAGGGTTGATACCCTCTCGGCGAAAACCTTCGCACTTATCACATAAAAATCGATGTAAAAGTTAATCCCTCCATTAGGATGGAGCCATCGATATGAAAACAAATCATTTTAATATACAGCTGAAGAACCAGAAAAAAACCATCACAAAACTTTCATAACAACTACCAAGTCTGAACATCTACCCTAACGAGTGGCCAAGCCACTTAGTTGATCATTTTAACTATCTTTTGAAAACGTTAAACTGTAAATAGATTTAACACAAAACTGCATCATTATTTTCCACAAAACGTAACCCTGTATTTCATTATCACATCCGAGGGTTCATCCCTTTAAGTTCAATACATTAAGCAATTGCTAAAACAAAACACGGTTGGGCCGGTTTGCAGAACAAACTGAGGAATTTATCCTCTATTCTAAAAACTTAACATTTCATATTATTACATTTAAAAATCATTTCGTTATAGTTAGAACGATGCCAGGAACCAGCACCACGTTCTTTTGACGAGCAGCGATACTGACAGGTTATGCCAGGAGAACCTACAAGGAGTTGCACTATCGAGGCTTACCGGTGGAGCGAACAAGTATTTTCCCACCAAGCATCCAGCTCTACAAATCCTTAACCCTGTCAATACCTGCCATTGAAACGTAAAGAGGTTAAAACTTATTTCTGAAAATAAGAAATTACACAAAGTCTGACTTTAAACATTACAATCAATACTCCATTGAGTCAAGCACATTACCTTTGCTTGCAGAAGTATGAAGCTGGGACGCCGATGGCATCAAGTTCCAAATCCACTTAACAGCCGTAACAAGAAAGTTTTCAGACGCCACATTTTCACCATTACCTCTCATTCAAAGACCACTGGTGCAAAAATGAACCTTAAATACATCAAAAAACCCCGAGAACCCTCTATCTGAGTGCACAAGAAATATCACTGGTGAACGACACTCGAACTCCATTAAAAAAACCTGGAACTATCAACACTTTAAACCAGAGATCCCACCATTAAACCCGAGTAATGAAATCCTCAAGCAACCTGGTATCAAACTCGACAACTACGCAGCCTGTCGGCCTCTCTCCAAGCCCAGTTTCTCCAAATGAATGCCAAGGGGTAACACAAGCGAAAATTATGGTAGGAACAGTTAGGTCAAAACCCAAAACCGAGGACAACCGAGATCAACGGATATGATCGAGCCAGCGGGGTATCACAGAGTTCAAAACATTGGTACGTTCAAGGGTTTCATTAATATCTCCATTAAACGCAAAATCCAGCTCGGAGGGAGTTCAGCAATTTACTATCACACAGCTCAGTCTATCGCACAAGTCTTCACGTGGAATCCACCACATGGACAGCCAACAAGACAATCCATTGGTGGAGTAGACGAGAACATTAAAGTTCATTGCAGACATGTTCCCAACAATCTCGAAGGACTGTAGAAGCAATAAAGGACTGGTCATTTTCCACTAACACCGCATGGCACGAATTACACAGTATTAATATTTCAATGTTATCAAGGTTATCGCAGCTATTGTATAGAATTGCATCTAGGGTTTGCAATACATCAAATTCATATCATCACCATTGTATAATTCATCAATCATATAGTGCATAAATCGCATTTATATAGCATGGGTTTTCGACATATAGGTTAGGGAACATTACAATGCAAAATAGTAATTTTATATTATTTAAAAACATCATTATACTATAGTCTTAAGTGATATGAATGCAAATCAAAGAATCATTCTAATTCCTATAATTTCACCATTTTTTATGATGGATGCAATATAGCGAAACCTTATCACAATAACCAAAATCACCTTATACTTGCCTATTGAAATATAAAAGCTATCTAACATTTGCATATATATATTCGGATAGAAGCAAACCCATGTCCTTATGAAATGGATCATTGTATAGCTGGATCATGTTGTACTAATATTTATGACAGGTTAAATCTTTCAATTGAAAGGACGATAGAATCTCCTCAGCATTTATACATATGTAATCTAGCACGAAGTTATGAGTTGCAGAGTAAGTATTTTTCTTCTCAGCACTTCAATAAAAATTTAAGTGTAGATAATAATAACAGTGCTTTCCATGAGTGGTATGAATAAACAAAGTAGTATTTGTTAAACTGAAAAAGAACTGAAGATTCATACCATTAATATCCTTCCTGCACAGAAATATACATAACTATCTTAATGCATTGACGGCTAGCTGAAACATATTTCGAATTGCTTAAGTACTTAAATCGTCTTAATACCTTACCTGCGAATCTACGAAAAGAAAACATGTTCCATGCTTTAGATATCAAAGCTAAGTAAACCTCAGGGCACCCCGTAGGAACCCCTTCATCAACATTCAAACATAACTGTCAGTATTTATCGCAAAAACTGTATCGCATGAGAATTTAAATACTGTTGTAGATTTATATTTTATTACAAATGAACTATTGTCTTATCATGTTTTAAGAAGCACGAAGTGTCACTTTGTTAAACTGTTATTAGTTAAATGGTTAACAAACATTTTATTTCCGTAGTCAGCATTTTTAGAAATTAATGCTACTTTAAAATTTTTAAATTTTTAGTGAAATTTTCGGGATGTTACAAATATGGGCATTTTTCCTAAGACTCTAAGGCAACGGTTAAGCCCATGCTAGCAGAGAAGTGGCATACAATCAAGAAAACTAATGGATCCAAAAACCCTAAATCTAGAATGAGACCAGGTAGTCCCTTTAAGCCCTCTATGGAAACCAAGGGAAACCCGATCAATCCCTAGGCCGAACCCAATGAAAGGTAATCAATTTTGAATTCTCAGTAATACAGAGGACGCAGTTTTTTAGGAAGCTCGTGAAGAGTTGGCTTTTCCATCCTAAAGGGTCCATGATCATGACCATCTTTTAGAAGAATATTGGAAAATCCTGCACAGATATCAGGTAATATTGGAGTCCCTGAATACAAAATAAGTTGTCCCATATTTTTGTAGGCACTGATGTCTATCTTAACAGCCCATGTGTTAGGAAAGAGGGAGATCCTAGTGAAAAATCAAGAACTCTCATCCGAGGAGGAGGAGGATTAGGTGGAAGATCCCTCCATGAGGAAAGGCAGGAAATATGACAAGGAGAGAAGGGAGGAAGAAGCAAGGAGGAAAAAATATTAGGGTTCTCAGCCTACGGCTGAAAAGGTTATCTCACGAAACAGTCAGAATGTAGGGAAATCTAAGAATTAGGAGCGGGGGGCGAAAGAACCCACCTAATATTTTTTTTTAAATAATGAATATGGTCTCTTGGAATATCAAAGGGATGGGAAGTAGACCCAAAGAGGAAGTGATGAGGGATCTAATGTGAATTACCAACATGTACATTCTTCTAATCCAAGATACGAAGTCAGAATAAGGGGTGTTTCTAGATGCAAGCCAGAAGTTATGGTCAAGGAGCACAGGAGTAGCAGTAAGTTCAATAGGGGTGTTAGGAATATTAGGTACTCTTTGGGACTCCTCCAAGTCCGTGCTCCAAAATTCCTTTTTCTCCTATCATTGTATCTTCTCTTCCCTACAACACCTTAAGTTGCAAAAACAAGTAAACCTTATCAATTTATATGTTCCTATGCTTCTATCTGGAAAAAAAGGAGAATCTTGGTTATCTCTTCAAGAACTCAAAAATAGCCTAGAGTTAGAGAACATTATTGTAGCTAGATATTTGAACACCACCCTTCATCTAAAATAAAAGAAAGGGGTATCTCTAGTGAGGTATCCATTGAGATAATTGATGGAAAATGTATTTCTAAACCGAGGCCTTATGGACATCAAACCAACCAAAGGCCTCTTCACATGGTCCAACAAGCGGATTGGTCCTGGACATATAACAGACCGGTTGTATCAGTTCCTAGATCAAAGTTCCCATTTCTTGCAAGGGATCAAAGCGACATCTAGAATCACCCCTTCTGGGGTTTTAGACCATGAGCCAGTTTTCCTCACCCTCAAAATGGAGACAATTCTTGGTTCAATCCCCTTCCACTTCAATCCTCTATGGATCCAATCTAAAGGTTTTAGGGAGTTGGTGGAGGAAGTTTGGAGTAGGCCAATATTGGGGTCTTCCTTATTTGTGTGGGAAAAAAGATAAGGAGGACTAATAAGGCACTAAAGGATTAGGCGAAGGCCTTGCCATCATCGATCCTGGTCAGGCAAGAGGCTCTTCAGAAATTTGAGACACATCAAGTCAAAATGGAACATCTGGAGGTTATTTAAGAATATTTCCAGGGGGAGACCGAATTGCATTCAAAGCTACAAAAGGATTGCAGAGATGAGGAAGAATATTGGAGGTAAAAATCTAGGATCCTATGGACAAAAGTGGGGGATAAGAATATTAGTTTCTTTCACAAACAAGCTCAAGAAAGGAAGGATAGGAACAGAGTGCTTGAAAATTACTACCAACAAGGGAAATGACAAGTGAACTTTGGGGAAATCAAATAGGCGTCCTATCAGCACTTCAAATCACTATATACAAAAGAAGGGTCTCAAGATGAGAGGCTAATCCAAGATCTTCTCTCCTTTGTTCCCTCATTAATATTGGAGGAAGAAAATGCTAATATGATGCTCCCTGCCATCTCTAGAAAGGTGTTAAAGCAGGTCATCTGTGAGTTGGAGCCGAATAAGGCCCCAGGGTTGGATGGTTTCACAATTAGATTCTCAGGGTGTGTTGGAAAATTATCAAAAAGGATCTCCACAAGATGGTCCTTAAATCCCAAAATTGTCTCAAGATAGGAGGAGGTATGAACTCGTCCTTTTTAGCGCTTATCCTCAAAGAACCGACTCCTTCCTCTTTCTATCGATTTAAACCAATATCTTTGTGCAACTCATCTTATAAAATCATAACGAATATTTTGGCCAATAGGTTGAAACGACTACTCCCCCAAACTATTTCTGAAAATCAAGGTGGCTTCATTAAAAGGGGAGGCAGATAATGGATAATGTTATCCTATTCCAAGAGGCCATACACATGAGTATGAAAAAGAAGGAAAAAGGAATGGTAATCAAAATAGACATGGAAAATTCCTTTAACAGGATGCGACATATTTTCTTGTTTCAAGTTATGGGCCAGATGTGTTTTTCACAATCTTGTATTGCATGGGTCAAGGTCTGTATGAGATACCCCTAGATTTCCCCACTGGTTAATGGGAGGGTGGCTTCCTTCTTCCAGGAAAGAAGAGATCTTAGGAAAGGGTGTCCTCTATCCCCATTTTTGTATCTAATTACGGTTGATTCCCTAAGTAAAAAATTAAAGGAGGATCGAAGGAAGGATGAAATTATGGGGATTCATATTGTTAGAGGAGTCAAGAGAATAAATCATTCTCAATTTTTAGAAGATACTTTATTGATAGGGGGTGATTAGATTCAAGTTGTATCTCAATTCAACCGATTCCTTTTAATGGTTTGCATAGCCTCAAGAATCAAAGTAAATAATGAGAAAAGTTCAAATTATGGTTGGAACCTATATCCCATAGAAATGAGGATTAATTCCAGTATTCTTGGATTTCAGGGGAAGATGACATGGGATGAGTTCACTTATCTAGGACTTATGTTTTTTTGTAACCCCCCCCCACCCTAGGTCCTAGATTTATTTGATTAAGAAATTCAACTAAGTTTCAAAAGTGGGTTGCGGTTTGGCTCAATCCAACATGGAAGCTTACTCTTGTGAAGTTGATCTTATAATTCATTCCCATATTCCATGCTCATTGATGCTATCTCCGACCATACTCATTAAGGAATTGAAAGGAAAATGTGTAGGGTTTTATGGCAAGGCAAGAAGAATAATGATATAAAATTGCATCTAGTAAAATGGGACAAGATTAAGAGTCCGAATGTGTCGAGAGGGCTTCTGGATTGAGATTTGTGCTGCAACAATTTAGCTCTTGGAGACAAAGTTCTATGGAACCTTGTCTCGAGGAAAAACACTTCGGTTAAGAAGTTATAAAGAGGAAATATTTTAATGGGAATAGGATTACGTGTTTGGACTCTCGTCCTAATCCTTAAACAGAATCGTAGGTATGGCAGCTTTGTTTAAAGTCGTTAACTTGTTTTCAAGAACATATTTATTGGATCCTCGGGAATAGGGAAAAAATAAATCTCTGGGAGGACAGAATTCTGAACAACCCGCCACTAGGGGAGTACGAAAAGCTTAAAGACCTGCATATTTGGATGATAGATGTTGGATTTAGAACCATGTGGGATATATCGATCTAGTAGGACTCATAAGTAGGGGAGTGGAAATCATGGGTGAATCTGGATCTCTGTAATAATCTGAAACCATCTTATGATTTTGTCAAAAGGTGCCTCCATGGAAAATATCCCATGAGTAAATTCACCAAGCTAGATAGAAAAGGTTGGGGTTCAAAATTAGGGAAATATACGATTTCTCAAGGGTACTCAATTCTCTCTATTTCCTCAAGGGTGCCTCCTATCCCTACCATCTGGAAGGGGGTTTGGAGGAAAGGAAACCTCCCAAAATTTTTCGTTTTTACTAGATTTTGTCCCATGGGCATCTACTTACAAGATATAATATTCAAAAAAGGTCCTTCTACGGCCTTCCAAGTGCATCCTATGTAAGGAAAGCGAAGAAAATATCAATCATCTTTTCTTGGAATGTTCTTTTTCCCAATAAGTTTGGTATTAAGCCACTTCTCCAATCGGGAAAGGTTTAATCATTCCTAGGTCCATCCAAAATATGTTTTTAACATGGGGGAAAAGGTATCCATTCCCTAATCTCATCCACAAAGGCTTGTTGAAATTGTGTTGATTGACTCTTCCAAGTTTTATTTGCTAGAAAATATGGTTGGCTAGAAACAAACTATTTTTCTGAACTAAAGCTTCCTCTCCAGTGAATTTTGTGACTCAAGCTAAAGGTTTACTCTATGAGAGTGTGAAGTCTATAGAATCACTCTCTCCCATCCCGAATCTAATCCAAGAGTAAGCAAACTAGGTTAGATGGATTATTTTGCTTTCTAATCCTCATCCCCTAGATGGAAAAATTTCAACCTCATGGAAGATTAGGAAAACTAAATTGAAATTCGATATTTGGAGGAAAGATCATGGTAGATTTTGTCTTTTCTTTGATGGGGCTTCGAAAGTGAATCTAGGGGCGGAAAGAGAAGGAGGGATAATCATCAATCCTGGGGGACATAGGATAATTGGGTATGCTTGGGGTCTAGGCAAGGTTTCAAACAACAAGGATGAGGCCCTCGCACTCCTTCAAGGTCTTCATATTTTTTGACAAAGGGGGACCATAGATGTGTTGTTTTTTTTATGACTTGACAATCGTCATATTCCTTCTCAGAAACCAACCCAACCCAAATGAAATTTCTCTTCTCCAAATAGTATCCAGAGTACAGGGCCACATAACTACAATTAAGGATGTTCAAGTCTTGTGTATCCTTATATACCTGAACACCCTGGATGATGCACAAGGGAATAAGGTCATGGTCATGTGGGAGGGGCCCTAAGAATCAATGAGGATGCTCCCTGTCATGTATAAATTCCCTAATTGTATGCATTGAATATAAATTCTCGTAAGTGGAAGGCTAGTTGTCCAAACTACACATGGTGCATAAGGTATTGCAGCATGTTTATTTCCTGGCATCATTAGGATGCATGGTTCATTAACTTAAACAATAATACATCGGAGAAGGTGATGGGTGATGCACCAACTTACCTATGCATTCCATGTCCTCTTGTCCTCTTATATCAAGCGGCCGTGATAAAGAATAACTATATTTGTGCAATAAGATCCCCCATAGGTTGTGGGAAGAGGTACCTGGGTGGTGCAATTATGATGGGTGAATTCAATACTAGGGGATTTAAACGTCATTTGGAGGTGATCTCTCTTCTAAGGATAGACAGAAGGAGATATAAGGGCATTTAGCATGTTGTGATTTTTCTTCGTCTTGAGCGGCGGGCAAATTGGAAAGTTTCAGAGCATCACAATTGTGAATTGGTAATGGAGGCAAGTGATAACAATTCAGATTGCTATCCCATGCATGGATTGAAGATATTTTCATTTGAGGTCCATGTCTTGCAGCAAAAGATCATATCGTGAAGAATTCAGATGAGTAGATTCAGCATATCAAAAGGGATATGGCATAAGAGCGAATGACACAATGGAGCACCAGGACTGGGAGCACAAACTTACAAGTGAAATCGTGACTCAAAATTGGAAAAATAAGAAGTTGGAGGTGCGTGTGAGACTGATTGAGTTCAATTCAGACCACCTAGTTGCTGAAAATCCTACAATTGAATAGGAGGTTGGACATCTATGCATGAATCTAGGGGAAAGGTCTTTCTCCAATTTTAGCTAATCATATGAATGTATTTCAAGTTTGTTATGATGATAGGACTCTTTTTTAGGATGTATAGTCGACTGTATCACTCAAGTCATACTAAAACCATACAACAAGGAGATATTTTTGTAGTGTGTTGGTGCAATCTCCCAACATGGTTTTTGAATTATGTAGAACTGCTAAGAGTAATGCATAGATGTACTCTCTGTTTTATGGCCTCGCCATGCTTTTAATAATAATAAAATATAACTGTTCTTGTGGAAAAAAAGCATCATCGTCATCATTTAAGTTCACATTCTATCAAAAAATCTTATGAAACCTTCAATTTTTTTGAGTTAAAGGATTGCTTACTTTCTTAAAGTATACATACCGCACTCCTATGATATTCAAAGAGGAAACACTGATTTAATATTTATTAAAAAGTAAAAATAAGTTTTAAATAAAATTTTCATCTCTTTAATGTTACGCCACAACATATGGTCTAATCAAATTTTCAAGCAACTTTAAGAAAAACCAAAAAGTTGAACACACATGCAAGAGATGTACAGATAAAAAGAATAGTAGCAATGACAAAGAAATGATCAAATGTATTAGTTTTTAATACCTAAGTTACATAAAGAAATAATTATTTTGTAGATTAAAGTAGTTTTTGCTAGTATTATTATCATTCGAGACAAGGTCGAGATAGGCATGAAAAATAGTAAAAAATTGACCCTTGGTTGAGAAATTTGATCACATGAATTGCATGCAGCATTCATAGTAGAAAGAGTTGGATGGGTAGGAAAAAAAGTGAACCTTGGTTGAGAAATTTGATCACGTGAAATGCATGCAACATTCATGATTTAAAGAGTTGGATGGATATCCAACTGATAATCACATGTAATAATGTAATGTCCCTTGTTAGGAATTTTATTAAAATTGCAATTTTCCACTTTTTTCCTTGGTTCGACCTTTGACTAGTTTCGATCTCTAGGTCTCAAATTTGCCCCAAATGATCCCAAATCTTCTGAGAATGTATATGAATGATATTAGAACATAAATATGTGTTTTAGGAATGCCTTTGTACCTTTAAAACACTTCTACAAATACTCTTTCAATTCTGGTCAATGTAGGTAACTTTACTAGTGATTTCCCTTTGACTAGTATTGGTCTCTAGGTCTCACATTGACTCCAAATGCCTTCAAATATTCAAGAAGGTGTATGGATGATATTAGGAATTGAATACGATGTTCAGGGATAACATATGGCCACCAAAAGACCTCTGCAAACTCTCTTAAGATTCTGGACCAAGTATGCAATTTTACTAGTAATTTGGGGTTCAAATCCCCCTAAGGTAAGTACTGAAAATGGCTTCCCAAATGCCTCCAAACCCACTCAAATTTATGAACAGAGGTATGTAATGTGTTAAGTATGTTATTAAGGTCTCATATGCACCATTAATGGTTTATTACAACTGTTCTCACCCTCTCCCATTCAACTGCAAAAATCACCAATTCGACCCTTGGGGAAATGGCACTATTTCTTCTCCCAATGCAATTAAACTGAGTAAAAATAATTCAAATGCTCAAGTAAAGTACATGAAACTTGTAAAATACATCCATGGAAGTCCATTAATCACAAATTCATCATAGAATCATCCATTCATTTGAAATCATCATCAATACATTGGTTCACAACGAGGTAGTGGGGAAATGGCATTGTTCTTCCATTAAAAATGAGATTTATACATTTCTACTTGGAATTTCGACCCGAAACTTTTTGGAGATGAAGAACAGAGTATTTAATTCATATTACAAAATAAATGGGGCATTAAAAGCTTCCCCAAAGAGTACAATAGCTCACCAAAAATGCCCTCCCTTAAGGATCAAGAATATGCCATCAAAATTGGAAATGGTTGAAGGAGTGAGCTACAATAGAAGAAACCATGAGCTGCCCTGTAGCTTACACCTGCAAATAAAGACTCCATTAAAGCTCCAAATGAAAGGTCTGAATGGCCTTTCCAATTACCAACTTGGATGGGAATCTTTCACCCTCGAAATTGGCTAAGGCAAGAAACTAGTCATCCACTAGCTCTCCCTCTTCACAAATGCAATTGCAAATTCTACAAATGATCAAAAGCTGGTTTCATTCTTTGTTATTGACATTTATAAAGTTCTAATGTCCTCCATGGGTCGAATTCCTTCCAAGAGACTCATACCAACTCAAGTTGGGAAGAGATTCCAAAGAATGCCACTTGTACAACAATTCGTAGTTTCCCACTTCCACCAAATCACATGTGGAAGCATCTTAGCTTCCCTAACACCCTTGAGCGCCCTCTTGGAGTCTATTTTTAGCCCTGACATGTCATATATGTCATATGTCATCCTTCGGGTCTGATTTGTGTCATAGCATCTTCATCATTGTTGTCATAGAGCTAGGGAATCTAGCCCAAGTGTCTCACTAACTCCAAATTGCCTCTTCCTCTTCCATGGGAGTTACTCTTCCTCTATATTTCGACCTTGGATGAGTCATGACATGAATAATACCTTTTGGACTCCCCTAGTATGTTACCATTCACCTTGAATTCGAATTGGTGAGAGAATGATGCCAAGTGTAGTGGGGAAATCTAGCCATATGTGGGTCCCACTTCCTCCATGTGTCTTCATGATCAAATTCCACTTTGATTTTCACTTGTATATATTTATTTAGATCATTTATTAAATATTTATGCCACTCTAATGTTCAAACATCATTTATTATCCCCATTATTCCAAATCCCAAAGCTTCCACCCCAAACCTAGGAAACTAGTAATTTTCCTCCTTGGCAATTGTTTGACCTTTAACATCAATTTTACAAACTCTAATGAATATGGCCAATGTGATTAGGCCATTGTGACCCAATTACAAATTTGGGACATGAAAAATCCTCCCTTCCCAATATTGCTTTTCCTCAAGCAATTTCAAACATGGGTGTTGAAGAACCTGCTTCCTGTATAATTATTTGAAGATGCCATTGAATTGCCCAACCTTGAGTCTTTGAGTTTCCTTGAAGATTTTAGATAGGAACCACCCTGCTTGCTACTGCACTACTCTGATTAAAATCACTTTATTAAGTGGGGAATCCATCTCCCATACTACTTGCTTCCCCCCCAAAAATGAAACCAATGAGACAAAAATTATTCCAGGGTCCCATTGCTTGTATTGCACCCCAACAATTAAGAGTGCTCTCCAACCCACACCATTAGATAAGAGGATTCCTGGATCCCATTTTCTTGTATGAATTCTTCCAAACATCATGAGTACCAAATATATATCATCAAAGTACATAACAACATAATGAAAATGTACATCAAGGATATGCTTCATCAAAGAGTCATGAAAGTGCTTATACCTCCAAGCAAGTAGAACACCATTTTCCAATTGTATACAAGCTTCAAGTGACCAATCAAATCTACTCCAATGACATAGGTGAGGATCCCATGTCCTATAATGCTGCTCCAAAAGGATGTGATATGCATCAAAATATTCAACCATGTATTCTTTCATCCAAGAAGTGAATGAAGAAACTCCACTAAAATCTGAACCAAATAATGAGTAGAAAAAACAAGGAGACTTCAAATGACTCAAAGAAGTCTCACCCATACATCCATGAATGTGAGAATCATAAAAATATAACAAAGTATGTGGCTACCAACAAAAATGTTCTCCAATCATAAATCTATTCTCCCAAGTGTTGGATGAAGTTCCTCCAACATCAAATGAATCAAGTGTTGAGCAAGAAAAACCATGAGTCTTCAAGTGACTCAAATGCATATCATAAGTGCATCCATGTAGATTTGCATCATCATAAAGTGACAAATAATGTTGCTGCAAATGTGAATAAGAATGTGCTCCAACCATATCATCATAAAAAGTAAATCTAGGATTTCCATACTCCTCATGTGGCACCATCAAAAAGAACCCTTTCACCCATACTTCATTGAGACCAATGTTGCAAAACATGGAATTGTAGGATGTAGGAGAATGAACCAAATCACCCAAATGATCAAAAAGTACAGAAGTTTCATCATGGGGAGGATCCATAGGGGTAGTATCATGCAGCTCCTTCAAAAGTGTGAACTCTTTGTCATAGTTTGGTTCCAATGTAGAGGAATCATGCTCTTCTTTAAAAATTGCATAACCTTCATCAAGAGGCAATTCAAATTCCTCTTCCACCACATCAAGTGTTTGGATATCTTCAAGTTCATCTTCAAACACATCAAGAACATTCAAATTTTAACATTTCTCATGATCCACCATGTCATGAGAATCCTCCAAACAATCTACCATTTGACAATCTGAAACATAGGAGGAAAAACAAGTATCTTTCAACTTTTCAAGAAGTTGCTCATTTTGAATTGTGAGCTTATGAATATCCTCATTATTCTTCAAGTATGCATCATGTAACAATTCATTAAGCTCAAACAAATGGTTTCTATCAAAAAGCAAAAACATGAAATTACCTTTGATGTGGCACATTGCTCTTTGAATCTTCTCCATATCTTCAAGGAAGGATGTTTCCTCCAATGAAGTAGCTCTCCAACAAGAATTTGACACCAATGCTTGAGTGTCATGGAGAATGATGAGGGACTCTTGGATCTTCTTTTCATTCATCTTTAAGGACCCTTCAAGAAAATGAGGCTCTTGCAAATGAACCTCCTCATCTTCTTCATTTTTGCTTGGACCAACTTCATGAAGCTCAAGTGGTGATGGGGAAGTTGATCTTGGTTCTTCTTCAACTGCTACAAGGTCTTCATTATCATGCTTAATGGAACTTGGGCTTGCAGCAACACTTTCAAAAGTGATCTCTATGTCACCAACGTAGAGGTGTGAGCACCCATCAGCAGGTACTCATTCATAGTTTAAGCATCCATCAGTAGATGTTCTTTGGTTCATGTCTAAGCTAGAAGGTGTCTCGAAATGATCTTCCATATTTTCAATAGAATCTTCTTCATGCTCTTGTGATGTCTCTTCATTTTTCTCCTTCAAGCAAGCTGATTCATTTTTCCCCTTGTTTTCCTTAGGATCGGTATATTTGGAATGCCTTCTTGAATAAATCTCAAAAGCTCTCCTCAAGGAGGACATCATTTCATGCACACATATATGATACTCGCTCCAAGGGTTCTTACAAGAAGGGCATAAACCTTTCTTCACTAACTCCACATCTTCATTTTTGGGCCTATTTTCAAAAACATGTTCAGCATAGTACTCAAAAGACATGTCCTTTTGTGTATTTTTGCTCGAAGCAAGATATTCTTGATATTTTTGATATTGTTGGGGCAAGGTTTTATATTTTGCTCTCCATCTTTGGAACTCACTCATAGAATTATCCTTGGTTGGTGTGACACATTCATATTCATCAGATTTAAAGTCATAAGAATAATCTTCATTTCTCTTGAAATTGTAAGAAGTGTTGCATGATGGCACCTCTTCCTCATACCATTCACATTCTGCTTCATATTGCTCATAAGCATCTGCATATTCCTCATAAGAATTGTACTCATAGGATTCATCATAATAGTAAGACATGGCTGCCAATTATTCTTGAATGTATGTACCTAATACACAGGTGCAAGGACCATGCTCTGATACCACTGTAATGTCCATTGTTAGGAATTTTATTAAAATTGCAATTTTCCACTTTTTTCCTTGGTTCGACCTTTGACTAGTTTCGATCTCTAGGTCTCAAATTTGCCCCAAATGATCCCAAATATTCTGAGAAGTTATATGAATGATATTAGAACATAAATATGTGTTTTAGGGATGCCTTTGTACCTTTAAAACACTTCTGCAAATACTCTTTCAATTATGGTCAATGTAGGTAACTTTACTAGTGATTTCCCTTTGACTAGTATTGGTCTCTAGGTCTCAAATTGACTCCAAATGCCTTCAAATCTTCAAGGAAGGTGTATGGATGATATTAGGAATTGAATATGATGTTCAGGGATAACATATGGCCACCAAAAGACCTCTGCAAACTCTCTTAAGATTCTGGACCAAGTATGCAATTTTACTAGTAATTTGGGGTTCAAATCCCCCTAAGGTAAGTACTGAAAATGGCTTCCCAAATGCCTCCAAACCCACTCAAATTTATGAACAGAGGTATGTAATGTGTTAATTATGTTATTAAGGTCTCATATGCACCATTAATGGTTTATTACAACTGTTCTCACCCTCTCCCATTCAACTGCAAAAATCACCAATTCGACCCTTGGGGAAATGGCACTATTTCTTCTCCCAATGCAATTAAACTGAGTAAAAATACTTCAAATTCTCAAGTACAGTACATGAAACTTGTAAAATACATCCATGGCAGTCCATTAATCACAAATTCATCATAGAATCATCCATTCATTCGAAATCATCATCAATACATTGGTTCACAACGAGGTAGTGGGGAAATGGCATTGTTCTTCCATTAAAAATGAGATTTATACATTTCTACTTGGAATTTCGACCTGAAACTTTTTGGAGATGAAGAACAGAGTATTTACTTCATATTACAAAAGAAATGGGGCATTAAAATCTTCCCCAAAGAGTACAATAGCTCACCAAAAATGCCCTCCCTTAAGGATCAAGAATATGCCATCAAAACTGGAAATGGTTGAAGGAGTGAGCTACAATAGAAGAAACCATGAGCTTCCCTGTAGCTTACACCTGCAAATAAAGACTCCATTAAAGCTCCAAATGAAAGGTCTGAATGGCCTTTCCAATTACCAACTTGGATGGGAATCTTTCACCCTCGAAATTGGCTAAGGCAAGAAACTAGTCATCCACTAGCTCTCCCTCTTCACAAATGCAATTGCAAATTCTATAAATGATCAAAAGCTGGTTTCATTCTTTGTTATTGACATTTATAAAGTTCTAATGTCCTCCATGGGTCGAATTCCTTCCAAGAGACTCATGCCAACTCAAGTTGGGAAGAGATTCCAAAGAACGCCACTTGTACAACAATTCGTAGTTTCCCACTTCCACCAAATCACATGTGGAAGCATCTTAGCTTCCCTAACACCCTTGAGCGCCCTCTTGGAGTCTATTTTTAGCCCTGACATGTCATATATGTCATATGTCAGCCTTCAGGTCTGATTTGTGTCATAGGTGTCATAGCATCTTCATCATTGTTGTCATAGAGCTAGGGAATCTAACCCAAGTGTCTCACTAACTCCAAATTGCCTCTTCCTCTTCCATGGGAGTTACTCTTCCTCTATATTTCGACCTTGGATGAGTCATGCCATGAATAATACCTTTTGGACTCCCCAAGTATGTTACCATTCACCTTGAATTCGAATTGGTGAGAGAATGATACCAAGTGTACTGGGGAAATCTAGCCATATGTGGGTCCCACTTCCTCCATGTGTCTTCATGATCAAATTCCACTTTGATTTTCACTTGTATATATTTATTTATATTATTTATTAAATATTTATGCCACTCTAATGTTCAAACATCATTTATTATCCCCATTATTCCAAATCCCAAAGCTTCCACCCCAAACATAGGAAACTAGTAATTTTCCTCCTTGGCAATTGTTTGACCTTTAACATCAATTTTACAAACTCTAATGAATATGGCCAATGTGATTAGGCCATTGTGACCCAATTACAAATTTGGGACATGACAAATAATAATGCAATTATTGTGAGTTAAATGTAGTGAATAATGGAAATTATTAAGGCAACAAGAGGGATAATAATGATGTATTTTGTATTGAAACTCAAAGAGCCTCACATGAGAAGCCAAGAATAAGAGACTAACTCTGAAATATCACCCATATTAATAGAGAGAGAAAGAGATAAAGACAACCAATAATAGAACCAACAACCAAGAACACATTACGAATGAAGAAGACTCCAGGAAAATATTGATATCTTCATTAGTTGGGAAAATTCCTTTATATAGCCATTACAAAGGACAATCCCGATAAAGATGCCTCTCCCCACATCCCCAACACTGCAAAGGTGCCCTTTTTATTTCTTCTTCCTTTTATTAAAAATATTATCTTTATACTCAGCAGTTCTCATTGGTTGTTTATAATCAGTTCTTATTGTTTGTTGTTTGTCCTTAAAGGTATTTCTCTGGAAACTCTTATGTTTATTAAAAGGTTTGAATTCTCTTCTCTTAAAATCACTTCCATCTCTTTTCTTGAAGTTATAAGGAGTTTCATTCTTACTCTTAGATTGATAATACGTTAATTTGTCCTTCCTCATTGCTTCATACAATTTTGTTGGTTCATCAAACTCTAGTTTGTCTTTATAAAAGTTAGGTAAGCAACCCAGAAATCTCTGAATTTTAGGTTTTTTTTCGTTTAGGTAATGCACATATCTTAACAAGGATAAAATTTTGTACAAAATTCATGCATAGACATGGATCCCAGTCTTAGCTCATAAAACTCCTTAACTTTCCCCTCATAGTAATATTCTGAGAGGTATTCCCTTTTAAATTCATTTTTAAACCAGTTCCAGCTTACTTTTCTATCATTAATTCTTTTTTCTCTTTTTAAGTCCTGCCACCAAATCTTTGCCTTTCCGACTAGATTGAAGATGACCATTTTTCCCTTCATAGAGTTGGAATAATTGTACATATTAAAGTACTTCTTCATCCCAGAGAGCCAAGCTTCAGCTTCTTCTCCATTTCAACTTCGTCATCAAAGGTAGGAGGATTTATTTTTCTAAATTCTCTTGTTAGCTAATCTTTATATTTTCTTTTCTTCCTCTGTCTTCCCTCGGACCTATCACTAGAATATTTTGATTCACTAGATATGGGGTTTTCGTCAGAAGAAGGATAGTCAGAGGATGAGTTTTTTCGTTTACGTTTCTTCTTATTTTTATCATCAGTTATCTCATTCAGTTTATAAAGTAAAGCTTCATGGGTTTTCAGTACCCTCTCATGTTCAGTCTTAAAGTTCATTAATTTGGTTTGTAAATCCTTTACTATTTGCAAAATATCGTTATTAACATTGTTATTCTCATCATTAAGTTCGACCAAAACGGGTGGGGTAGGGGATCGTCTTCTAGCCATATCTTCCTACAGTTTAGTAACACAAACTTTCTTCTATGCAGGAAAAAAAAGAACAACATATAAACAAAATTAGTTTCCTCATAACACTTAGTGGACACCATAAGGACAAGTGTCATAACCTAAGCTCTGATACCACATGTCACAACCCCAAATATTCAAAAATACCGAAATTTTTAAAAACAACTTTAATTTTAATAAAACTAATATCTTATAAAAATTTAAGTATGGAAAGTATTTTTAGCATACTTAATGGCTGCAATTATTTTTTTTCTTTCTTTGGGACTATTTATAAATCAGCGATTCTACATAGATTTTTTTTTAAATGTACACATGAACATATCATATCACTTCTTCCCATGATTAGGTTGACATAATACTTATGCTTCTTTGGGACTATCTATACATCACCGATTTTACATAGAATTTTTAATAAAATGTACACATAAACATATCATATCACTTATTCCCATGATTAAGTTGACATCAATATTTATGCTTCTTTAGGACTATATACATCACCGATTCTACATAGACCTTTTTAATAAAATGTACACATAAACATATCATATCACTTCTTCCCATGATTAAGTTGACACAATACTTATGCCCCATATTATATCCTCAACAATATAATCATAATATACTCAACACCTAAATTAAACAAAATGATAAATTTACCATAAATTCTATTTCTTTTAGTCCACTTTTACCCCATAATGCATGTGTCCTATATTGCACTCTCTTCGAGCTCCCACCTATTTAAGGCATAACATACACGATCTAATACTTCCAATTGATTCTACCTTTCAAATTCCATCAACATAACACCTATACGTTCTAATGTCAAGAATTTAATTTAATTCTTTTTTTCTTCTATGGATCCATACTTCAATTGATTCCACCTTTCAAATTCCATCAACATAACACCTATACGTTCTAATGTCAAGAATTTAATTTAATTCTTATTTTCTTCTATGGATCCATACTTCCATTTTATTTACTAAGATCTCTCCTCTGTAATTAAAAGAAAAGAAAACTTCACACAAGTCTGGACTAAAATCGACTCAAAATCCAACCAATCAACAATGAGATCTTTTGCAATTCAAGTGTAATTAATTATTCTCAAAATCTTATACTTCAACCGTATAGAATTTAACTTCTCTATGTTTAATGTATTCTATACTTTGTACTCTATATGTTGTTCGCCTAAATTCTACCAGTACTTTGTAGTCTATATGTTGTTCGCCTAAATTCTACCAGTGTATTCCAATTGGATCTGTGATAAAAGTTTTTCTTACCAAAATATTTGGTATTCGCGAGGATTCATGAAACTACCCATACATCTTATATAAGAATAATGTAATGTTGTGGAAAGATATATATAAGTAAATTGCATGAATTTCGTGCATGGGTAAGGGAAATCTCGCTCCCGCTCATGCAGTCGCGTCGAGGTTACATAATTGTACATGAATCATGTTAATCTTTTTTTTTCTTTTTAAGAGACATATCACTTATCATTTTGCCGGAGGGTTATAACTCGAGTAATTTATTTACTTATGTCAACGGGTGACCTGAAAGATTATCCACGTCCATGCTTAATTAGTTTGTTATTATTACAACTGACCATCGACTACTTCACACAAAAGAAAACCCGTTACTTCGGGATTTAGTAAATATAGTTAAGTTAAACAGACGACCGTTTGGAAGTGAACTCTACGAGGAGAGGAAATCACTGGAGCTATTAAATTGGGAGATCGAAATATTGAGCAGAGATAGCATGTCGAGATATGTTTTCCAAAAAGAAAACTCAATTGCATTACTATTACTATATATATATATATATTAACTATTAACTGGTAGTTTAAAATGGGGTGACGCGATCTTACACACTAGTTGATTTAGATCAAAACTTAAAGAAGGGATGTGAGGAATTATTTAGCCAAGGCGGCCTTTCAGAACAAGATGTACAAACGTTAATAATAAACCGTAAATCAACAAAACCACTATCAGTTAATTAAACATGGAGAAAATACTTGTCATAAAGTTTATGGACATATTACACACGGCAACCATGAAATATTTACACACAATGATCTGATCGGAAATTTAATCGTGTATGAGGACGACATAACCTAGGTTCCTCCTCATCCATTCTTCTATAATCTTTCGATGGTAAATGGCAAGTATGAAATACTAAAGGTGAAATTTAAGCCTCGATCGACGTTCAACCCATAAATTTCCAATTTAAACCAAATACAACATCTTGGCGTCAAACTTTGCATTTTGACAAAATAAACTATATCCTATGTTACCATAAACGAGAAACGAGAACGGAACGAGAAACACAGTTAGAAGGTTTTGCCCATATAAGAAACGAGGAGAGAGAAAAAATAATACTACTAAATAAAAAAATAAATTTTGAAAATATAAAAATTAAACTTTTAAAAAAAATAAAGTTTTTCAAATGACTTTCAATATTAAGCCATGCCACTTCAAAAAGACACCGTAATTCCTGAGAACTATCCCACACCCAATAAGCTACAAGAAAATTGATACAAACAAGATTCTTACTGAACTAGTTATCCTCTAGAACCAATCAAATATCATCATACTCGATATGCCCAACCGGGTTAAATAGATATCCATCATCGAAATGCCTCCTCATGCATATAAGCACCATCATGCGTGAATATAAGCACCAGTTGTCAACGGATGTCAAACATCCCGAATTACCAGAAATCCAAATAAGAAAGCCTAGGGGAGTGTCCAGGATTCTGAAATTGAAATTCGACTACAAGATAACCTCCTTCTTCCAATTCTAAAACAGACCCTCAATTATGGATTGCAGGATATTGCCAACAGTATCTAAACCCATCCAATATTTCGTCCTCCACAGTGTCTCATTCCTCGCTAAAGTCTTTCTCACCGGAAAACCTTCATCGTTATAAGTCTCATAATCTCCAAACCTCGTACAAACGGAGTGGATTATTGAAAAAAATTAAAAAGAAATGATCAGCGTTCTCCATCGTTTCTCCGGAAACGGTTCCTCACGCCTGAAAACGAGAACGACCGTAAAAAACGGCGTTTTCCGTCTCGTTTTCGTTTCCGTCACGTTTCTACAGCAAAACAGGGATCCTCGTCACGTTTCTGGTAACACAGACTATATCCAGGTTATGGTTGTAAGCATTGGCTTGAAAAAGGTTTTACTTAACAGTGGATAGGTTGTACTCAACTCTTTTATGGTAAGAATGTTATGAATAACCGGGGAAATCTTATCGTAGCATGACGCGATAATCAATTGTTACAAACGTATAACCCTGTATTCAAAAAAAATACTACGTCTGTCATAAATAAATTAATCAAAAGAAAAAGAACAAATCTCATTTAAGGTTTCTTATAATTCATAGATTTGAACCATCTGTTTAAACTACAGATATTTCATCTCTGTAAAACTTTAATTTATAATTATCTACTCAAAGAAACAATCTCCGACTTCGAACGTTATCAGAGATATTATCCTCAAGGATTACACTCTCTTAACTTCCAATCAATGAAAAAAAAAACGAAATCACTCCATATAACAAAATGATCTCAAGGAAATAACAACGATATTACAGAACGCAATCATATCCACAGAAATTTCCTCTTCCTAATACAAAATACAAGCCTAAAATTCACCGTTCAAAATTTAGTATCTTCAAGAGAAATAAAAAAATAAATTTCCAATCTAATGTACAAAATCTCGATCTATAAATAGTTCTTAGCTTTCTTCAAACAATAATGAAGAAAAACCGCAGAAAAAACCCATCCATTACAATTGGGAAATAATATCAATGAAAGAGTTATAAATCATATACAATACATGGCATGCTACGCCATACAACCCATAAACATGTTTTGCACCATCAATAACTCACAACTATATAACAACAATAATCAATAAGCCACAACTATATAACAACAGTACACTTACTTGAGAAATGGCAAAGATGGAAACCTTGAGAATTTAGCTCCTCCCAACCATAAGAGAGAGCAAACCACTATTATCCCAACTCCACCCCCGAGCTGGATCACCACCATGCACTAGAACAAGCAACACTTCCACGCAGCACTCTCTCTCTCTGAGAGTCCGTAACAAGCAAAGATGGACTTATGAAAATAGAGAAAACTCATAACAGTTCCTCTATGCACAACATGGCATCCCATGCTATCTCAATGCACTATTATATATAGTTATTCTCAGGTATTGTGCCATCCCAATCAAATCTCCAATCAATCCATAAATCCTTATGATTTAGGATCTTGTCTAGTTGTTGAGTTTTAGATTGGATTTGATTGGTAAAGATCTCTCTAGCTTGCTTACACATGTTCTCTTGTGCCATGGTTGTGTCCCCTCATTTAGCTGAACTTTCCAAGTGCCCTTTTCTTTTATTTTATAAAAAAAAAATAGTTTGTTGTGCACAGTGTCACTTTGAGTTTTTTTTTGAGTTTTTAATAACTCTTTACATAAAAATAATTTTCAAAATATTTAAATCAAAATAATAATGTTTTTGGGGGTATCACATTTATCCCCTCCTTATTTTTAACGTTGTCCTCAGTGTTCTTCATTCTGAGTTCTCTTGCTCGTTCTGGAACATGGAGGGATATGCTTCTCACATTTTATCATCCATTCCCAAGTTTCCTCTTCAGGGACGAAGTGCTTCCATTGCACTTTTATTTGAACAATTGATCGATTCCGTAGCATACGTTCCTTCCTGTCTAGGATGCGGAAAGGTTCAGTTTGGAACTCACCCTCAAGTTCTACCTGAATCAAATTCCAGTCAATTATGTGAGTAGCATAATGTATATATTTGTTTAATAATGAAACATGAAATACAACGTGCACTTTTATATTAGGTGGAAGTGCAAGCTGATAGGATACTGACCCTATATTAGCTAACACTTCGAAAAGTCCACAATACCTGGGTGCCAGCTAAGAACACCTTCCCAAGCTCAAGGCACTATTTTTCGACTTTACCTTTAGATATACATGATCACCAATGTTGGACTCTATTGGAGTTATTTTTAAATCTGCATAACTCTTCTGCTGATCCTGCGAAACTTTTAAGTTTTGTTGCACTTCTTTCACCATTTGTTCCATCTCTTTTAACATGTCAGGTCCTAGAACAATCCTGTCAATAGGGTTATCCCAAGATATAGGAGTGTGGAATTTTCTACCATACAAGACTTCAAATTGACTCATTTTTAATGAAGCTTGATACCCATTATTATAAGCAAATTCTACTAAATGCAAATACTCTTCCCATTTACCTGGTTTATCCATTACATACATTCCCCAACATATCTTCTAACACTTGGTTAGTTCTTTCATTTTTCCCATCCGTTTGAGGATGATAAGCAATACTGAAATTCAACTGTGTATCTAGACCTTTAAACAAGGATTTCCAAAAGTTACTTGTAAATTTTGCATCTTTATCAGAAATCACAGCTTTCAGAATACCATGCAAACAAAATATTTCTTTCATAAAAATATCAAATATGTTAATGGATTTAAAAGTAGATTTTACAGGTATGAAGTGTGCAACTTTACTTAACTTATCAACAACTACCATTATTGATTCATGTTGTTTATTCGTTTTAGTTAATCCCGTTATAAAATCCATACTTATTATCTCCCACTTCCATTCAGGAATGGGTAAGGGTTGAAGTAATCCGGCAAGATGTTAATGTTCTATTTTTATTTGTTGACATTCAATGCATCTAGATAGGTAATTTGCAGCATCGTTCTTCATGTTACGCCAGTAATTACCCTTTCTTAGTTCTGTTATCATCTTTTTCTATCCTAGGTGTCCGAAATATGGTCTCTTATGTAACTCATTCATGATTAATTGTTTAAATTCTTCCAAATTAGGTATGTATAACCGATTCTTATAGACTAATAAGTCTTCTGATATTATAAAGTAAGCTAAGGGTTCATTTCCATTAACATCATTTTCTAACTGTTCTTTAATTTGTAGGTATTCTTCATCATTTTTAGCTGCATCTTTTATCAAATCTTCATGATTTGTTTTATAACTACTAAAAGCAGTCGAACAATGTGGAATGGCATTCCTACTTAGGGCATCCACCACCTTGTTATCTTTTCCTTTGATGTGTTTTATTTCAAAATCATACTCGCTCAAGAAGGATAACCACCTTGCTTGACGAGAATTTAAACTTTGTTGATCAAATAAGTATTTTAAGCTTATATTATCGGATATTAAAGTGAATTTGCTACCTTTTAAGTAGTGTCTCCACATCCTTAATGCATGTATTATGGCAACTAGCTCTAAGTCATGTGTCACATAGTTACGTTCATGTTATTTAATTTTTATTGACTCATAACTTATTAGATAATCCTCTTGCGATAGCACGCCACCTAACCCTTCTAAGCAAGCATCCGTACATACAACAAAGTCCTTGTACAGATATGTTATTCTTATAATAGGTGCGATGGTCGGTAAGTGTTTAAGTTTTTCAAATATTTCTTGACATTTATTAGACCATATGAATTTAGTTCATTTCTTTTGATGTGAAGTTATCGGGTAAGCAATCCTGGAGAACCCCTCGATGAACCTACGGTAGTAACCTGTGATCCTCATAAAGGATCGAATCCCGATCACATCCTTAGGAACTGGCCAATCAATGATTGCCTTGATTTTATATGGGTCTACAGAAATGCCTTCCTTAGATATTACATGGCCTAGGTATTGAATATTATATTGAAAGAAGTCGCATTTACTAAACTTCGCATACAGTTTATGTTCTCTTAGGGTTTGTAAGACTAATTTTAAGTGTTCTTTATGTTCTTCATTTTTAGAGTATATTGAGATGTCATCAATAAACACTATTACAAACTTATCTAAGTATTTATGGAGGACGTTGTTCATCAAACACATGAACATGGCCGGAGCATTGGTCAAGCCAAATTGTACAACCAAGAACTCGTAATTCCCGTACCTTGTTCTGAATGTCGTTTTATGAACATCCTCGTCCTTAATTCTTACTTGATGGTACTCGGACCTTAAGCCAATTTTAGAGAATACCGCTGCACCCCGTACTTGATCAAACATTTCATCTATGCGGGGGAGAGGGTATCTATTTTTAATTGTCATTTTATTTAATTGTATGTAATCAATACAAAGCCTTAGTGTGTCGTCTTTATTTTTAACAAACAAAACTGGTGCTTCCCATGGAGACATGCTTGGCCTTTTATGTTCTTTATCTATCAATTCTTGCAATTGTAATTTTAATTCTACTAACTCAGGTTTGTTCATTCGATAAGGATCCTTTGAGGCAGGTAACGACCCTGGTACCAACTCAATTGTAAAATCAATATCCCTCTTCGAAGGTAGTCCAAGTATCTCTTGTGGAAAAACATCTTTAAATTCATTTAAAAGAGGAAAATACTCTAAACTAGGTTTTGGTTTATCATCACTAGTTTCAATGATGTGTACAACAAAAAACCTACATCCTTTCCTAGCATACTTTCTTAATTGCAAAGCATATATTTTTCTAGTAAGAACCTTTTTTGGAATCCCTCTAACCATTTTACTTTCACCATTTTCATCAATACAATTGAAAGTTTTTTCAAAGCAATTTAGCACAACTCTATGTTTTTCTAGCCAATCCATGCCAATTAATACATCATAAGATCCTAATAGATAAATATTCAAATCTACTTTTGTAATCAAATTTTGCATCTGAAATTCACAACTAGAAATAAAGCTCATTATTTTTCTTTTTGTCCCTGTGGCTAATTGCACTAACCATGACTTTTTGAAATCACATTTTTCTATTTTACATAAATCTACCATATTAAGAGAAATATAACTTGAAGCAGATCCAAAATAAATTAATATAGAAATAGGTTTGTCAAATATATTACCATCTACCTCAATCATTTAAGGTTGATAATCCGCTTGATGATTGTCCAAAGCGGCGCTAATCTGCAGTATGTTCCGAGCAACCTCTCAAACGGTGGTTGCTTCTAGAATAGTGTGAATATTCTAATTATCCTTTTTTTTAGGACAATCCTGATAGAAATGCCTCTCCCCGCATCCCAAACACTGCAAAGGTGCTCTTTTTATTTCTTCTTTCTTTTTATTAAAAAGATTATCTTTATACTCAACAGTTCTCATTGGTTGTTTATAATCGGTTCTTATTGTTTGTTGTTTTTCCTTAAAGGTATTTATCTAGAAACTCTTATGTTTATTAAAAGGTTTGAATTCTCTTCTCTTAAAATTACTTCCATCTCTTTTCTTGAAGTTATAAGCAATTTCATTCTTACTCTTAGATTGATAATACATTAATTTGGCCTTCCTCATTGCTTCATACAAAGTTTTTGGTTCATCAAACTCTAGTTTGTCTTTATAAAAGTTAGGTAAGAAACCTAGAAATCTTTGAATTTTAGGTTTTTCTTCGTTTAGGTAATGCACATATCTTAACAAGGATAAACATTTGGTACAAAATTCATGCATAGACATGGATCCCATTCTTAGCTCATAAAACTCTTTAGCTTTCCCCTCATAGTAATATTCTGAGAGGTATTCCCTTTTAAATTCCTTTTTAAATCCGTTTCAGTTTACCTTTCTATCATTAATTATGTTTGCTCTTTTTAAGTCCTGCCACCAAATCTCATCCTTTCCGACTAGATTGAAGATGACCATTTTTCCCTTCATAGAGTTGGAATAATTGTACATAGTAAAGTACTTCTTCATCCCAGAGAGCCAAGCCTCAGCTTCTTCTCCATTTTTTACTTCGCCGTCAAAGGTAGGAGGCTTTATTTTTTTAAATTCTCCTGTTAGCTCATCTTTATATTCTCTTTTCTTCCTCCGTCTGCCCTTGGAGCTATCACTAGAATATTCTGATTCACTAGATATGGGGATTTCCTCAGAAGAAGGATAGTCATAGGATGAGTTTTTTCGTTTATGTTTCTTCTTATTTTTATCATCAGTTATCTCATTAAGTTTATAAAGTAAAGCTTCCTGGGTTTTCAGTACCCTCTCATGTTTAGTCTTAAAGTTCATTAATTTGGTTTGTAAATCCTTTACTATTTGCAAAATATCGTTATTAACATTGTTATTCTCATCATTAAGTTCAACCCAAATAGGTGGGGTAGGGGATCGTCTTCCGGCCATATCTTCCTGCAGTTTAGTAACACAAACTTTCTTCTATGCACGAAAAAAAAAACTACCCATACGTCTTATATAAGAATAATGTAATGTTGTGGACATATATATATAAGTAAATTGCATGACTTTCCTGCATGGGTAAGGGAAATCTCCCTCATGCAGTCGCATCGAGGTTACGTAATTGTACATGAATCATGTTAATATTTTTTTTCTTTTTAGCAGACATATCACTTATCATTCTGTCGGAGGGTTATAACTCAAGTAATTTATTTACTGATGCCAACCGGTGACCTGAAAGATTATCCATGTCCATGCTTAATTAGTTTTTTATTATTATAACTGAACATCAACTACTTCAAACAGAGGAAAACCCGTTATTTCAGGATTTAGTAAAGATAGTTAATTTAAACATATGACAGTTTGGAAGTGAACTCCACAAGGAGATGTTACAGCGTATTTTGCCACCTTGTGAGCATTTATACTCTTTGACCTTTGTTATTCATTTGATTGATTCGGAACCACTTTTTGTCCTCCAGGAACCCTTGTTTCCCTATTTTTGTTCCTGTACGTGAGATGCTTGACTACAAATCACGCATACGTAGGTTGTACCACTATAGCCAGCGTACATCGAGTTAAATGGTAAATTATAGTAAAATCTCTATTTTCTTACTCCAAAAAGTGGCCATTGTAACCTTTGGCCCTCCATGTATCCCGCAACGACTCGATTCGACCTTTCACCTACCTTTGGAGGGTTATATATTGATCTCTTATAGTGCATGGAAGGAGTAGAAGGAGAGAGCATTGAAACCCTATTGGATTTTTTCCGCAGCTTGAGTCTACATCCATTGATCCTAGTTGTTGTGAACCCTTTATGTTCACCTACCAAAATCTTCTATATCTTATGAAGGACTCTATCATTTACTCGTGAGTTTTCCATTGCATGGGGGATTGAAGTGGTGGAGGCACAAGCGGAGAGACCTAGTTCTTGGTTCATATGAGTTGCCGGCAAGAGGTTGTATCATGTACTTCTTGTTTACATTAATATAAATACTCATTTTCCCGTCCAGATGATCTTGTGAATGGTTGTTTATTGACATTGGGTAACATTTGCTTATTATATAATGGACCATGCTATTGTTTATACTAACATATTTCATATATTATATGCACTTGCTTGTGTTTATTGTTGAGACTAAGCTGTAGGTTCAAGTGTAGAGATTTGAAACCTCAACGGGGATCTACATCAAATGTCTGGTTGAAGGTTGGTATTTTATTCCCCATCTTAGCATTTACATTTATATAGCATTGCATTGGGAATTGAGTTGATTTCTAGTGTCATCTATCTGTTTTGGTCTACCCCAAGCCATAGGAATTTTTTTCTCCGTAACAGAAATGGCGACTCCGTTAGGGAGGAACCTCCATTTTGGGGATTTTGGGCATTTTTCCTTATTTTGAGTCTCTTTTCTATCGAGTTTCTGTGTCGATGATTGGATGTTAGGCTCTGCATATAAAATCTTGATTTTTCTTCGTATTTGGATTCATTTTTGGTCCACCTACCTTTCCCTGTATGCGAGTCAGCCTTGCTTAGCTCACATGGACGCGCTACTGTTAGTACAATAGCCTGCGTATACACGCTACTGTTCTATGAACAGTAGCATACAACTCTGGGATTGTCTTGTTTGTGATCTTTGGTTGTTGCTAGGTGAATTCTAGGTGTTCCTGAGTTTTACTAGGCCTATATTCTGACTGTTCCATGCCCTTTTACTGACTAGAAACTCCTCTTTCTTTAGTTTTTTGAGAATTTGGTTTTCAATCATTTTTTCTTTATATAAGCTCATTGGCTTAGCTGAGTCTTGCTTTTTGGGGTTTGTTGGGTTGTTTGCATTACATGCTCTGCATTCCTGTATGAAAAGTTTGATTCCACTTGCATTTTTCATTCATTTATATTGAAAAATACAAAAAATTGTTTGCATTTTCATTTCATTTATAGTGAAAATACAAAACCAAATTTGTTTTATGTATCTGCATTTTGCATTAGAGTGCTTGTGATTTCATTAGGAATTGCTTGTGCATGAAATTATAAAGAGATTGCATTTTTATTTTTGAAAACGAAACGTTGGTTTGACTGTCATATAATGGCATACTTTTTCTATGGATAGATAAGTCTAGTGTTTTCCAGGTGTGCATATCATTGAGTCTTTTCACATCATTAGTTTCACAACCATATCCTTTGAGTAATCACAGCCATTAAAATTAACGCTTCACTAAAGAATTGATTAGAACATTTTATTTGTTAGGGTGCACCAACTAGTATAGGTTTAGAGTCTTGGAATATATCACTGTGAGTTAACAATCCAAGACTATTAAACAAACATTATGTGTTTGACTAGGGAGTGGTGAAATCCATGGTACACATCAATGTTCTCAGGAATCTCTACTCAAACTAGAGTTAAGCACGAGGTCACAGGAGGTTGGTTGCGCAGATAGCCCTCCAATACTAGCTGAATGTGGGAGATATTTCCAGGATTTGTTCGTATCTGGGGATTCTTGGGGGATTTGACCCTCTTGAGTTTCGGGCTTAGCTACCCTTCCCATAAGACGGATCCCACCTGCGACTGTCCGCCTGAGCATTGGTTATACATGGTGGCCATAGTTGCTTTACCTAGGTATCACATAGGGTACTTGCAGCGGTTATTTTGTGAGTGTTCTGAGTCAGATAGGGGTCGGACAACACAGTTGTGTACGCACAATGAAGACTGAGGACCCTTCTAATTTATTATGTTACCTTTGGTTATAGTTTGGGAGTCTCAAGCCTCTCCTAGACGAGACATACCGGTTGTAGTGTCAGGAGGTCCCTTGAGCCAGTTCTATTTGTGTGCATTTGGTTGTAGTTTCTTTTAGGTGTATGCTCTGTGACAATCTAGTAGGCCATTAGGGGATGTTTATTTGCTGACTTTTTGAAGTCATCGTGGATCGATATTTTCCTCTCCGCCGATCTCGTCATTTCGCTGGTTTACCGGCTAGCGATCCGTCGCTATCTCTTCGCAAGAGACATCGGAGGACTACCGCTGGTCCTATATTCACATATCACAAGCTTCAGAGAGATCCCATTATGAGTTCTACATCTGACACATCAGGATTCCCTTCGACTCCATCCGCTAGTCCAAATCGAACTTCCCCTCCTCACATATACTCTCCATGGACTGATTGGGAGGGAGGTTCATCACACACCACTCGTCATGGGTTTGGGACATCCTAGCCCACAAGTACGAACCCATTTGATGAAACATGGTCATCAAGTTATTTATATAGTTCACCTTTGGGTATGCCAGGTTTCAGTTCTACATCCGTCTCTACGGCCTTAACCCCCTTTTCATTGGGTATTCCCAGTTTTATGCCGACTGTTACTTCCACCATGTCTAGTAGTCATGCTAGCTATAGTATTGGGTTCGGGGGCATCGTGCCTCCTTACACCACTTATAAGTTTGGGAGTGGTCACATCCCTCCATCTATTCCGAGTGTTGGCAGAGGACAACCTCCTTCGTCATCCCCTAGTGTTAGTTTGAACCCATTTTCAAGTGGAGGTTTCACAATGGGTATCGGATTCATGACATACGTTCCATCTTTTAACCCGCATGCCTCTATGCATGTCCCCTCGAACGCTTATGTGATTATGAATCCTCCTCATGTCTCTAGTTCGTCGTTTCCAGTGGGTGGGAACATACCGTTTTCAAATGGCCCTCACTCGTCTAGTTTTCCTTCCTCGAGTGGTTATATGGGACCCCATTCTTATGGAGGTAATTCTTATGGATTTTCAACTGGTCCTAACTATTATACCAATCCTTCCTATGGAATCCTTGCTATGCACATGCCCGTGTATTCTAACATGGGCCAATTTGGAGGAGGTTACCATCCTTATGGTCACAGTCACGGTTTCTATCAGAGTTCGTCGGCACCTCAGGTATCGACTTCGATGTATACAATCCCACCATCTGGCTCACAAATTCAGTCTCTTTCAGGAGATTATAATCAAGCTTCACAACCTCAAATCCTGTTTCTTGCTAGATTAAATCTAACCGATCTTTTGAAGCTCACAAATGATCCAGTGTGTCATGATCCTACATGGCCTCCAGTCATGTTGGCCAGATAAACTGTCCTTGGCCGACTTATGGAAAAACAACCCACATAGAGGGTTGAATGCAACCCTATGTATGTTTGAAGTAGTTGTTTCTCACAGGATCGAGGCCCTGCTTCCTTTATGATGTGCTCTCCAAGTAGAGAGTCTCGTAAGGGTGTGTGAGTATCAGGTTTCTTAACTCAACTGCTAATTGACAAAAGAAGCTAAACTTAATGACTACCTAGCTCTCTAAGGCCTATCCTATGCTAAAAATGCTAATATTTAGTATCTCCTAAATCTACACTAAGGTAACCTAATGTCTATTTCCTATCCCGACCAAGAGCATGAGTAATGATATGGTTTAAAGTCTAAAATAAGAGAACAATTAACACTTCAACATGGCAGAGAAATACCCAAATCTTAAAGTGAACTGTGACCTTTCTACAAAATATGAAATCTCCTACGGAATGATTATAAACATAAATCAAACTAAAAAACCAACAAAGTTAACTTATTCGGTAATTATGGAAATATGGTAACATATATATACACCTTAGCTTGTACATAGAACATAGCAGACATACAAGTTAGGGATAACAGAATATCAATTTATACAAAACTGAAACAACAAAAGCAGTCTGTTAATTCCAACTTTTGAACAAATTACTCATATCCCAAAATTAACATGTTAATTCAAATTCACAAAAGGATAACTCCATATATGATAACACATTATATATATGCAATTAAAAAGATGGACAATAGAGAATGAACCAGAAAATAGATACAACATAAGTAATATAGATATCAAAGACTTGATCAGGGCCTTCAATCTTCTGCAGTAACTTGGATCTCTAGAATAAATTCAAAGAAAACTCAAATTGAAGCAGAATGTATTAAAAATATTGTTTTGAAATGTCTTCCTTTGTAGTCCAGAATTCGAACCCTATTACAATGCCTTGCAATTCATTATATAGAAATCCTAGGAGAATCTACCATTAAAACTAACCTATCCAATACGTGTATCATTGCTAGAATGCCCAATATATTTTTCCATATTCGGAAGTTTCTTTTAATCAACAGGTGCTCCAAACTGAATCATCAATCCTCGCTTTCATTGAATAACCATCGAATGTAATTTGACACGAGGAAGTGTAGAAGGATAATGAACTTACTGGTTGAAACCAACAAAATGCCACTTGGATAAAGATGCTAACCAAAACAGATATCCCGGGAACCGCTTCTACCCAAAATAGAATAAGAAGCCATCAAGCATGCAAATCGTTCCACATCAATAGCATCAAGCATCAGATAAGATCCAGTAGACACGTTCCAAATATGAAGGAAACATAATCATGCTCCATGTATGATAAAAAAGACACCTGTATCATTCAAAACAAAATTAATAACAAAGTGATGATAACAAAAATAAATAATATAAAGAATACCTGCAAAATATTTGATTCTGCAGGTGTCCTCATACAAACACTTTGTATTTAAAAGACAGACCTGAAAATATGCATCATTTACCTGTATGCATCGATTCTTTACAACACCTGTCTATTAACAAAATTTTAACTATCAAACAAAAATGAATTTTGTCTTCAAAACGAGCATTAGGACCTTTTAGACAATTCAAATGACACCTGAACCGAGGTAATCCTTCTAGCTTCAGCCAGCTTATCTTTAAATTTCATGGCTCTCGCATTAGTTACCCTATTCTGTTTGACCAATTTTTTATTCTTTAACATCACGTTTTTTCCAAGATTTTTGTACTTATTCTTCCTCTCTCTCATACAATTCCACTTATTAACCTAGGTTCCCAATTCATCTTTCAAATGAGTGATTTCTTCAGTGGCAAATGTATTGATCAATTGAGCTTCCTTAACATCGAGTTCCAGGGCTGATATTCATTGAGCTTGAGACGTAGGGATAAATTATTCCATAGCTTTCTCATATGGTTGATTAACCGACTCCACAACTTTTACAGGCCTCTGCTCAACCTCTTGGTTTGATTGCGGTGAAGAATTAAATGACTGGGCATTTCTCGGCCTTGTTTCAAAAGTTGAGTCTTATAGGAACTTAGGGTCGATTGGGTCCATGAGAGCATTGTTTCGCTGAGACTCTGACGATTTGCTCAGCTCGACAATAGGGGCATCCCCTTCAAATAAATTCCTCTCTGTAAAGAGAGATACAATCATGCTATGAGTGGTTCAGCGAGTTTCCCTATCACCCATAACCTTGCTCGTTTCTTTGTCATCTCGTGCTTGACTACAAGTTGGTTCTAGACAAAGGGGATATTCAACAGGGCTACCATTGACTATCAGAGGTTCATTTATTTCCACTTGGGGGTTTTCAGATGTCGCCTGAGGGTTTGAATCATGTTCTATTTCAAGTTTACTCTCACCCGGAGTTTTAGCAAAGCTCGTTCCTTCACCTTCGCAATTGGTTTCCAGGTCAGGTTTCTTGAAAGAAAACCCTCTATGCTTGTGTTGGGTCTTTGGCCTGTGTTAAGGCCATTCCTCATTTACCCCATATCCATTCCTCTGTAGAAACAAATCCCAGCTATCACCTAGTTCACTCAGTTTATACGAAATCAGATTTTAATTAACCCGTGGTGGAAGAGACTTTGGTCTTTATCGGCTATATTGGATTGAAATGCACAGGCCATTTTCTGCAGACTATTGATGAAGTAATATGGCATGTTTATAGGATGACCCTCGAACACAAACAATAACCTAAGGTGATAAAAGTGGGTCTGGGATAGAGGACCTTCGTAATTAACGTACCTGATGACCAGTCCAAGCAACGACCGCCATTTATTCTTTAACATTCGTGGGGGGAACCCAAAATTAGAGTCTATCTGCTGATTAGTTTTGATCAAGAACCCCTTCCATTCTTGGATCTTCATGTGCTTTCCTTTAAACCATCATTCTCCTATCAATGGAAACCCTATCGCCTGAGAGACGAACTCCTTCGTTATTTGTAGTTCAACATCCCCAATTTGTGCTATTGAACCATCAAATGAGGTAGCAAAAGCCTAGGAAACACCCATGTTGAAACCTGAAAATTTCTGTAAAAACCCTAGACATCCTACCTTCTTAACAGGCTCTTCGTATTCTAGGCAAGCATCCAAATATTCATCCCCAATGAGCTCAAATCGTGAAACAGGAGCCATAAGGGTGAAGAAGGTCGTCCAAGTCACTGAAAGGTTGAAAATCGAAATAGAGAAATGAATGGAACTTACCTCTAAAGCTCGTCGAACCATCAAGATTATAACCAACTTCATGTTATCTGAGTACAATGGATACTCAAGCTTACGTGAGGGATGTAAGGTAATGATACCTTAAACCTGCAAGAGGTATTTTCATTTATATAACGCACGAAGTGCAATGATGGCTTTGGGAGAATGACAAGCGGATAGTAATGTTATATGACATATGTGCCACTATCATCCATAAAACGACAGCGCATCAAACTTACTCTATCAAACCTCGTAATTCATGTTATCACTAGGATTAACATACCGTTCATATTAGTTTGATCGATCATCATAAAATTAATGTAATTAATCTTAACTCAAAAATGTTAATAAAATTATTATAATCCTATCATTTCTCCCCAACGCAAATTAATAATGAAAAATCAAGTAGGGAGTGAATGGATGATCATCATGAAGCCATGGTTAGTATTATAACAATATGAAATGAATATTTAATATAACCACAACTATAATCATGTCTTAAGGTGATTCCATTATTTGACCGAAATGAAACATGAGGATGGATTTAAAAGAAAGGTTTGAACAATGCAAAATATCACCAATAGATTAAGTATCAGAAATAATGGATGTAATATTTTTCATATCAAAGTTTAAATTGAACTAATCCATAAAATTTTAGGAGCTGCTAAAATCCCAAGTTTCGTTTCGATCACAAAACCGTAACAATCAGATTGAAATGTGAAGTAGGATAAATATGGCCAAACCAGATTGATAACCAATAACATTCCCAATCCTTCTGCCTTAATCAAGATTTTAGCTTTATTAGGAGTACCTTCCGAATCTAAGATGCTGAAGGCACTCCTAAAATATAAATTTATGAGTATTGATATAAGACATTCAAAGATTTATGAACGAACAAATCCAATTAATAATCAAATTGGTCCGAAGGGTGTTGCTTGCCAACAAATTGCGACATGCTTGGATTGAACCAGTTATCTCTGTGCAAAGACTTCCATTCTGCAGAAGATCAAAGATGATTTCTTGAAGTGTCAAACATCTGCTCGAGTGACTTAATTCCCAAACCAATCCAAAAATACAACTAGACTTTGACAGGTTCATAAGCAATGTACTCTCAATTGTTATCAGGGGTTTCCTTGTCTATTTCAACCTTAGACATGCATAGAGTAAAATGACTTAGTTCCAGTGAAAGTATTCACAGTCAAATACTGATTAGTTAATACTAGTGAAAGATGTAGCTTCTTAAGAATATCAGATGATTTTCCTCTCATTCAAAAGGACCAGACATTATTCACTTTATTTCTCTTTTCTGCTTTTTTTTTTAATTCAATATATACAAATTATGTACAAGCAGGTAAATATGAAAAACGTTTATCAGGGAATACTACCTTAGCTTGGTGACTAAATAATGGTAGCATTATTAACAAATCCTATCAGAAATTGATCAGGCCGGCTCGCAATGAGACCTCCTATCTCTCAATTTTGCAACTGGGAGTCATTGCCCCGGTTTGGTGACCAGAAGTTGACAACGTCAATCCAATAGAACCTATGATCATAAATAGATCATCTCATGATGAGACCTTATGTTCCCTAATTAACCCCTTTCATATTTAAAATAAAAAAACTACTTGGGATTTTTTGGTTCAAGACTACTGCCCTAGCTAGGTAACCAGATGTTGACAGCATCATTCACAAGGACTATCGCAAATGAACAGGCCAGCTCATGATGAGACCTCTTGATCCTCATTTTTCAAACAAGAATCATCACCCTGGCTTGATGACCAGATATGGTGACGCCATCTCAATAGGAGTTATGATCATGACAGACCGAATTTATGAAAAGACCTCCCGTTCTTGAACCAAAGTTGTATTAGTAAGGTTTTAATTACAAATGGATTTACAAAAAATGAGTGAAGAACCCTCAGGCTTCTTGAGATAGCTTAAGGATGACTAGGTATCTCCAACTGATCTTCAACCCTTTCAAATACCACTGGAACCAGTAAATAAATTTCCTGAGACATCGGTTTATAGATAGGTATCCGAAGATAACAATCAAGGGCTGTTGCAAAACTATGCAGGTCTGAAATAGCTAGGATAGTTTTGGAATTAAATCACCCTGAAGACATCTGACACTTTAGGAAAAATCGATGATCTCAATCTGATATGTATTTCAGACATTCTTGTTTGTATACCTTTTCCACCGACTGGTTTATCAGGCTGGATTACTGATTCTCCTCAAGCCTTGTGAACGTATATGCAAAATGTGATTTGACGAAGAAAAACTGATTACAAACTTGGAACTTGCAAGTTATGGACAAGGCATATGTACAACACTATTTACATGCTATGAATAGAAATTACAACCCAAAAGGAAATGGTGGAATCAAAGGTGAATACTCCATGCTGCTTGAAATCCTGTTTTAAATAAATAACAACCTGTGAATCAGCTTGAATTGGAATGATCTTGAAAAGAACGAATTATTTTGTGTAATCCATCATCTGAAATTTATGAGTAAGTAGAAATGATGACTGAATCGAAGATAATCAACGGATACAAGATCATTGGATTATACGAATCTGACAACCAAAATGAAAAGATGAATATGTACATAAATATACACAACTGAAATATATACAATGAGAATGGTTGAATGATGCAAGACTACTGAAAGTATTTTTTAAGGACTTGCTCATTTACCGGGAAGGTATCGAGCTTCCCTCGCAAAGTCTGCAAATGAAAGGTACTATGACCTAGTTTTTCTACTACTGTGTATGGACCTAACCAAAGACGTTGGAATTTTGTATGTCCCCCTTTACCCTCATGCACTTTGTCCCATTTTAGTACTAGGTCGCCTACCTGAAAATATCTGTTCGGGGATGATCCGTGATCAAAACAGGATTTAATAATTTGTTGGTGTTTTGAGAAGTGTCTTTTATCGCTTTCCCTATATTCCTCCAATTTCAACAGCATATTAATTCTCTTTTAAATGGAAAAACATTTTGTATCCTGTACATATTGTGCAAGTTGTAATGAAGGAAAGAACAGATTTGGAGGAAGAATGGACTCAGTGCCATACACCAAAAAGAAGGGAGAGTTACCGAAAGATGATTTAGGAGTAACCCTATCAGCCCACAGTGCTTGATACAGAATAGTGTGCCAATTCCTATGATGTTCAACTATTGATCTCTTCAGAATTTTTAGCAAGTTTTTATTCGTTGATTCAGCAAGACCATTACCCTATGGGTGATGACTTGCTGAATACTTGATCCTAATTCTCTTTTCTAAGGAAAATTCAGTCGAATCTCTAGAAGAAAAATATGACGCATTGTCAAAGACTAGAGACTCTGTCAATCCAAATCTGGTAATTATATGAGTTTCAAGGAAATTCAGTACCTGATTTGTATTGACTACCCGTAGTGGAGCAGCTTCACACCATCGAGTAAAATAATCAGTGGCGGTTATGATGTATTTATGCTGAAGGGAGGAGGGAGGATTTATTGGTCCTACTATGTCGAGTCCCCACTGCTGAAAAGTTCTATCAACAACTACAGGTTGTAAAGGAAAAGATGGCATCGTAACTCTACCAGATGCAGCCTGACAGTCTTGACATTTTCTTACAAAGGAACGAGCATCTTTAAATAATGTTGGCCAAAATAACCTGCTCTCAGAACTTTATGAGCAGTGGTTTCGCCACCGAAGTGACCACCAGCAGGACCATCATGCAGTTGTTTTAAGACTGATTCAGATTCCTCCTTTTCTAAACAGCGAAGCAAAACTCCATCTGCATTTTTCCTGAAAAGTACATTATTTACCAATTGGTAGGGCGTTGATTTTAACCTAACAACTCTCTTCTTATTTGGCTCCAAATGGTCTGGAGCGTTGCCTGTTTCAAGATAAGTGCGAATATCAGTATACCAAGAACTGACAAGATCTGGAATGAAACCGACTTCCTTTTGTAGCAATGAATCATCTAAAGATACATCATCCTAACTAGCAGGAAAATGTGTTGATTCAGCTGCCAGTTTACACAACCCTAATCCTCGTACAACCTGAGAGTGTTTAATCTCCAGGTCATACTCCTACAAAGCCGCCATCCAATGTGCTCTTTTTTCCCCTAAATATTTCTGAATGAACATATTTTGTACAGCTAAAAATGGAACAATGACCTTAGTTTTCGATTTCAAGAGATAGGACGGAAATGTTTTACTGCTTTGAACACAACAAAAGCTTGTTTATCCACCTTGTGGTAGTTCAATTAGGCCCCTTTTAAATTTGAGCTCATGAATGAGATAGGTACTTCATGGTATGCTTGATTCTTCTGAGTAAGGACAGCTGCATAAGATATGTCGGAGGAAAAGGTATAGAGAATAAAGTCTTTCTTGAAGTCAGGACTTAGGAGTGCAGGAGCTTCAGCTATGGCTTCTATAATTCTGATAAATGATTCTCTCTCTTTATCTCCCCATGAAAAGTTGTTGTCTTTCTTTATCATATTCTGAAGTGGATGAACTATTTCAGAAAATCTCGGAACAAATCTTCTTACGAAGTTTATCTTTCCCATAAAGGATTGCATTGCTTTCTTAGTAGGAGGGAAAGGAATCTTGGAAATGGCTTTAGTTCATTCACGATCAATCATAATTCCTTCCTTTGATACCACAAACCCTAATAAAATTCCCTTTGTGACTGCAAAGATCATTTTCTTAGGATTGAGAGAGATACTGAACCTTCTGCAATGTTCCAGAACTTTGCGAAGATGCAAAATATGATCAGACCTAGTTTTTGAAAACACAGTAACGTCATCTAGATAGACAACAACGGAATGGTTGATAAAACCTCTGAAAGCAACATCCATTTTCATTTGGAATGTAGCCCCAATGTTTATCAGTCCAAAGGGCATCTTCCCGTATGCATAGGTTCCCCAAGGGATTCTAAAGGTGGTTTTCAATTGATCTGCAGGAGAAACCAGGACTTGGTTGTACCCAGAAAAACCATCTAATAAAGATAGCATATGAGCACCTGATACTTTCTGGAGGATCTATTCCATTGGCGGAACCGGATAGTTGTCCTTTTCTGACGATCGGTTTAGGTTTCAAAAGTCCATACATAACCTAATATCACGATTTTTCTTCCTAACGGGAACAAGGTTTTCCATCCACTGTGTATGGCGTACAGGAAATATAATCCTAGCAGTAAGTAGTTTGTTCAATTCTTTTTTTACTGCCGGTTCTAAGGTAGGGTGCATCTTCCTTAGTTTCTATTGGAATGGCTTCGATTGAGGATTCATAGGGATTATGTGTTGTATTATCTATGTATCAAAGGTTTTCAGGTCGTCATATGTCCACGCAAATGCATCTTTAAATTCATTAAACAATTTCACAAAGGCTGATTTTTCCATTTGAGTGCCCCATCATCGCTCGCAACTGCTTGACATTGGTAGGTGGTGTTAAGCTCAGAATGAGCGCAATCTTTGTTGGGTCAACCAACAATCCCAGCTTGCAAACAATGTGACCCAACAATATCCCAAATGGTGCACAGAAAATGCACTTCTTCAAGTTCAACGATATCTGATGCTGTCGACATCGCTCCAACATCAGTCGTAGGTTTTCCAGATGATCGCTGATCAATCCATAAACTGTCCAGTCATCCATATAAACTTACAGAAACTTCTAAATAAAATCCCTGAAGGCAGCAACAACAACCCGAGAGAAGATCGCAGGTGCATTCTTTAGCCCAAACGGCATGAAGGTGTACTGGAAACAACCCCATTCAATCACAAACGTTGTCTTGTGGCGGTCCTCTTTCGCAATCCTGATCTGGTGATAACCAAAAACGCCATCCGTGAAGGAATACATCTCTTGGCCACCCACGCCCTCCATTACTTCATTAGTGAACGATGTCGGAAATGGATCATGCATACATGCGTCATTCAGCATCCTCGGGTTGACACAAATCCGTACCTCACCTGTCTTTTTGTCTTGCACCACCATGGAAATAATCCATTATGATTCTTCGACTGGTTCAATGATGCCAGCATCCAACATGCGGTCAAGTTCAACTTTGAACCTTTCCTTATGTCGCAGATTCAGTCGATACGATCACTGCCTAATTGGTTTTGCATCTGGTTTCAACGGAATCTTCATCTCCCCTAGATCCCCCAAGATTCCCTTCATCTCGAAAAACTTCGTAGGGAACAAATATTGTAACTCATGCAACAGGTATGTGACCTTCTCCATCATGTCTTCATCCAAGTAGTCGCCAACATTCGCAAACTTTGGGCTCTCCTCCGTCCCAATGTTGACCTTCCTGAGCTTCAACGGCTGAGTGATCAGATCTGTCGGTGCATCAGGTGATACAACATTGTGACTTCCTTCTGATTCTGGAATATTGACATTCAGCGGGTCATCACCATCCTCTAGTCCTCCAGTGATATTATAACATTCCATCATCGACTGCATCTTACAATGTGTATGCGGATACATGGGATATGCCAATGGAACTACCTTCAGAATGACGGCGCGGATGAGCTACAAGGCATTGTGAACATATGGATTGGTATCCGCGAAGTTGAAGGCATTAGTAAAGCAAACCCTCAACTCTAACCAAGTGGTGATCTCCCCTCGCAACTCATCTGAAGCATACCATGATCATGGCATTTCATCCAAAGTATGGATAAAAACATGGACCCATTCATCCCTTGGTCGTGAGGCCCATAGAGTCTGACATTCCATCAGATGACTGCCAGGGTCATTCTGCCCATCGTACCTTTCGGTGTGGTATATTTATGTGTCTCCAAAGTGAACCGTCATCAACCTTCGGCACTGTGACTATCCAGTAAACGAATTCTTATGGGTCTCCCACCACCGTGCTGGAGTAGCCTTTAGCGCCTCCTCCAATGCCAGCAAATGCTATGGTTCTGACACCTTAGCTTCAAATGCGACTAGGAATTCAAACAATCCAAGCAGTCCTTTGTATACCGGCAACTCAACAGTCTCAGTCACGACACGACACAGTGACTACGTGATCAAACCACATTTTTGAAACGATACCTCATGCAGGCGATTCTGCTAGTTCTTTAAAGCATCATCCGATTCAGAAGACGCAGAGCTAGAGCTGCGCCAGCCAATTTCTCCACCAGCAGTCGGATGAATGTAGTCTTCTGAAATTTTATATGCATGATCCCATCCTCTTACAACTTCATCCTTAACAAGTTCAACATATCGTCACCCTTCAATCGGATCCAACGGAGCGATGACGCGGAGGTCCTGATTTTCAAAGGTCATCACCCACTTCTTAAAATTAATTACTGCCATAATTTCATTATCCCATCCAATCCCCAACAACGCGGGATAGGAGCTTCCTCCATCAACGACTTTAATAACATCGAAAACAGCACAGGTTTTCATTCCTTCAATATCCACAACGAGACGCAGAACACGCCCAATCGGTGTTACCTTGGCTTGATTAGCCAATCGCAGGTGTACAGGAGACCAGCTTAGCGTTGGGATCCCCATATTTTTCCATGCTTACTTTGTCAATATATTGACATCGGAGCCCAGATCCAGAATAACTGAATCGACCTCGTAATCCCCAATCTGGACATTCATGCGCATTTATTTGCATGTCTTCTTCCTCTGTAAGGAGTTCACCGTGGACTCCCTCCGTCCCTTGGTTAGTCGATGCAACAGACTCTCAATCTCGGCAATTGCATCAGGATCGCATGCCAGTGATAAACAACTTTCAAAGAAGTTTTGCAGAGTACCATACTGCCGCGATGGGCCTGCTTCTGAAGTTGAGTCAAAAATAGGGGGCATGTCGCAAATAATTGTCTTACCAAGATTCATGCCCATCATGTTACGTGATTCAAAGAACGTGTCTTGCTCAGCATCAATGTCGAACTAAACCTTCTTCTTTCCAGCCAGCCAAATGAGTGTATGCGAACCATCTTCTCCTGTCGTTGCACCTCCACGAGTGATAACTGCAACAACATCATCTTGTGTCCTCGGTTCTGATGAAATCGTCGCGACAGTGGGTCCTTGATTCTGGTTCGGTGGTGGGTTCATAGGTTGATTCACATTCTGATTGGAGTTTTGATTTGGATGTCGGTTCTGGTTATGCGGCTGATTCTGATTTGGCAACTGGTTCTGATTCTGTAACTGCGATATATTTCCTGTCTGCCATCGCGCAATCAACTACGGGAAGTTTTCGACAGTGTGATCAGCAATAAAACAATATGTACGTTGTGTCTGCAACTGCAGGAAATCCCTCTAGTAGTGTCCCAACACTCCGCAATTATAACATTGGACAGGTCCGCGACCTCGTCCTCCTCCACGACCAAATCCTCCACCTCATCCTCCACGGAATCCCCCTTGTTGCTGATATTGTGGTTGAGGAAACTTTTGTTGCATGGTATTCGGTTGCAGCTGAACACACTATCCTGGATGAACACATGATGCTGGCTGAACGTACTATGGCTGCTGAACGTACTGAGGCTGTTGTGGAGCCATCTGCATCTGATTATACTGTGGCACAAAATGTTGTTGTGGTTGCATCTGCGGTTGAGGTAGTGGTTGGGCCACCTGTGGCTGCAATTGCAGTTGTTGTACTACACGTTGGTCGTCCTTCACATAGTAGAAGTCATACGTTCTTTCCTGAAGTAAGCCATATGCACGATAATCCTTATCTTCATGTCCCATGGACTTGCAGAATGTACAACACAAATTCATCGACTTTGTGACCATCTTCTACATGTATTGACACTCCTCATGTCGATGCCCATATACTTGACAGATGCGACACCATGGCATACCTCCGCCACTTAATGGATTTGGCGCTCCTGATACAAGGTAGTTGCGAAAATCTAAGCAGTTATCCCTTATATGTCCCTCTGCGGGACATCGAGTACACCAGACCTCCTCACGGTGCCCTTTTCCCTTCTTAAGATCTTGCAACTGAATTGTCAAGTTTGCCAATTGTGTCTGGATCTGAGACATGCCAGTTGCGTCTCACCAATCGACGAAGCTTCTAACCGCATCAAAATCTCCAGATATTCACTCGGTGTTGCAATGTTTTGTTTCATCAATGGGAGCCGAATATGAGGTAGCAACGCCGCGATGAACCATTCCTTATGTTGGACAGCGCTCATGTCGAAGCTGACTCTTTACATCAGCATTTTGAACCTTTGGTCGAAATCCCAAACAGTTTCATTCGGATACTGCTTAATCTCCTTCAGTTCTGTAATATATTGCACCTTAGATTTCGGTTTTCTAAACTCTGCAATCAATCCTTTTCTAACTTCACCCAGCGTCTTCTCTGGAGTGCCTGTAGGAACTTGTACAAACTTCATAAACCAGTCCAATGCGTGACCCCGAAGAGTTGTCTCCAATTGAAATTTCTTGGCATCATAATCCATAATTTGCTTAACAGTCCATACTACTTCACACAAGAACCGGTATTGCTCTCAATTGTTAATGCCATTACCATGGAACAGCGGTAACTTCGCATCTTCGCCCACCATCCTAGGCTTCCTTCCTACAGTCGCTGAGCTGCTAGCAATCAAGTGTTGTTGACACGATGAACATGGTGGTGTCAAAGTTGTATTTCTTCCTGGTTGTGAGATAGTGAGCAGAGGTGTGGGTACGTTGTTGTTGGGGGTTGGTCCTGCCTCTATCCTGGGTGTAGCCTGGTTGTCCTTGTCAACACTATGAGGTTGCTTCGTCCTGTGTGGTCTTCCTTCGAGGCTTTGCGTTTCGACCGCAGCAGGACCTTCTCCTGTCCTCTGCCTCTTCTCTTGTCAAAATCTTGCTCCTCCCCTCGTAAGACCACTCTCCTCCTCGGCTTCCTTCACAGTCTCATCATAACTTGTACCCATCTACCCCGTATTATTCCATTTACCACCCCTCTGCTATCGCGGTATCCACAGCCTCCACCCACCAAGGTTCTACTGGTCGAGGTGCATCTTTAGTATGCCCTTTTCGTAGATAAGCATCTTAATGGACAACTGTAGCGACAACAGGAACCTGCCTCTCGGTCCGTTGAAAAAATCCCTTTTGGATTTGCTATAGGATTTCATCGTGTCAACCACAAACTAGGTGATATATCCCTCCAGTATATTGTTGACCCAGACTTCAAAAACTTGCGATGCTTTGTTGTCTACCTCTTGCAGCTCCTAGATCAGTTCTGGGGTCCAAGATGTCAGCTCACCACCTTGGAAGTTTCGCTTCTGAAAGGTCAATTTCGCTAACCATTCATACAAGATGATTGGTAATTTGCAAAAAAAAGATTTGTGTGGACCGTTGTGTATGTACTTTGCCAAACACCAATCCGTCAACAACCCAGGGTTTTGATTTTCTTTCTCAGCGAACTCTCGCAACTTTTGATCAAACCAATCCTAAATTTCCGGTCTCGTTGGATGCCACAACATGTCCTCCCTTCACTTCACGCTACGGTCCTGGAAATGGAACCATTTGTTGACACAAACCAAGTTGACATGGGTTCCTCAATCTGTCGACATCCAACCCACCGTGATCTCCCTTAGCACCGTCCCAGACAGTTTTTACCCTATCCATCAACACCTGTGGAGAAAATGAAGTATCACCCGAGCTGTTCAAGGGAGAGCTGACGGAACCATGTTTCCACCGAATGAGGAAGGACCTTTTGTGCATCCACTTATCAACTTATTGCAGCATTCACAAACAGATCTAACATTTCAACTTATGCATTTAGACAGAACCGCATCATCATTCAACAGATCTTATTGTTAAATAAACCATAACAGATCTAGCAGTAAAACATCATTTGGAACAAGGAAACATTGCATCATTCATGTATTTGAGTCGCACATCACATTCATAGCAGGAAAACAGAAAGAGACACAGTAATTCTGCTCAAAATCACATCATATTAACCTTCGCAACAACCCATGGATACAGCAATATAGCTCTTATGTCGCATACCCAGATTAACAGACAATAACAAGCAAAATCCTCAGTGCTCAGCTATCTCTTCAATCGATCAATTCTGGTCTATCTCAACACTTACAATGCTATGTCTATTTATAGGCTAGTGCCTTTACATTTGCGGTCCACTTAGGCAACCGCCTAACTACTTCTTAACAAACTCTACAAAAAGGCTATCCCAAAAAAACCCACAAAATGCCGTCCAAAAGACCCAAAACCCACATAATGCGGTCCAAATGACCCAAAAAATATATAAACTTATTGACTTGCGCGTTGTTTTCCTTCTTGCGCGGCATCTTTGACCCTTCGCAGCATCCGCGATGCTGCGCAGCTAACTCATCCAAACCGCCTGCCAACAGGAACTCTAGACTGCATTTGACTGATATACATTTTGGCATTGGTATTTGTAAAGTGTTTGATATATGAACATTGTCAAATCATTTGTTATGCAAAAGCATTTTCTATATATTGAGAACACATTGGATATGATGAAGTATTTATTTTGTAAGACTTGAAAGAACTAAGAGTAGATTGATGAAATTCTATGCCAAGATGGTATAAGCTTATTAGCAATAATAATCTTTGAAATTTCACTATTGTATAGCTTACAATGTGCATAGGCTTAGACCTACACAGTAGATATTGCATTTCAACCTGCACAAAGCACATATTGTAAGATTTTGTTGCAAAAATAGATTGCAGATTGCCAGCCAACTTGTTTCAGTTGACCGTTTTGTAAAGTTTGAAGACTATAGTAGCTTGTATTGCGGGGATTGTTATTGTATATTTTTTAAGGATTGTAAGAAGTAGCTTGTAGCAGAAATAAATTTTTGAGGCTTGTTTGTCTCAATAGTTCTCACACCACAACGGATCATCTCAGGTAAACCATTTAACTTATAATTCCACTTGAAAATTGTCATTTTTCGTACTTGCATTTTTTTCTTGTAAGTGTCAAAATTGAAAGAAAGTTGAGTTCATTGTAGTAGGTTGCATTTTCAGTAGAAGTCAATTCCCTCCAGCTACTAAGTTTGAAAATTCAATTGTTAGGTATATTTTTAAAAGGGTGGAGTTGCAAGAAGCCCTTAGTTTGTTGATTGAGTCAATTGTAATTTGGACCTACCTACACAAATAGGTCTCAAACAATCCTCATAATGTCTCAATTAACTGAAGAAATATGAGAGGTATTGAACACTCTAATACTTACTGCTATAAATGACTCAATCACAATCAACAAAGAAACTCTTCAAACTATTATCACTCATTTGTGGGATTCGAAATACAAAGAGGACAATGTACAACAAAGGAATCAACATCATTCTAAACTAGTTCTTGTTCAAAACAACCCTCTCTTTGAATATGAAGATGATTCCTATGAGTTTCCAACACACAACTAAGACAGTGAAATAATTTCAGAAGATGAAGCCCCTCGTGATCATGCTCAACATAATCTTTCCAAATCCATCAAGAAACCTTGGGAAGAACTCGGGATCAACAAACACAAAACAAGCATTGGATATGATAAGGATGTGAACTTTCATATTTCATATTATTCCAAACCAATCCAATTTCATAATTATGGATTTCTTAAAGAAGATTCATCTTCACCTGTTCTAGTTGAACATCGGTGCCAACATTGTCAGCAAATTGGCCATGTGGAAGAGCAATGGTTCAATCTCCATTCTTATAATCATTGTGGGAACCATAATCATTCTTGAGAAAAAATTTTAACACTAAAGAAACCTACAAGATTGAAGATTCACTGAGGGTGGATCACTTCTTGGCAATGGTCAACAAAAACCAAGAAGATATATCGTTCATATCGCAGAACCGAGTCTCAAGTTTTGACACAACTTACAACAAAAAAATTCCTACTTCTCATCTTGTACCTAACAGGGGGAACGCCATAAATCGATAGTAAGGCTTCAAGTTTTGAAGCCTTATCAATCCAACAACAAGTAGTCACAGAGTTCTTCAAGCGAGACGGAACAACAAAGCCTAAGCCACAACCAGATTTTGATGCCAGATTTAGAGTCGTATCCCAGAAGATAGAAAGAGATCCATGCTTTAGAGAATTCATTATATCGTGGTATTGTGTGTCTATTTTTTACACTCATAACCACCATGATATTTTCCACTCCTCACTTTTTTATTAACAAGGGTAAATGATGGACCGTCAAAAACAAGCGAGCCGGAAAAAGCGAGCCTGAACCAGTGTCGAATCCATGTTCCATTGAGCTCCATATTTTGTGGTCAGCCTTAAACCACCCATTTAGCAGAATACTTCAGCTTCTGCTAGACATCATATGGTGGTATCCAAAGCACCATTTTGTAGAAGAGCCATTGATCCTTCATGCCAAGTTCCATAGAGAACCTCTCAACAAGAATCGGAGTTGTCGCCAAGTTTGAGAATTTGTGGTTAGACTTAAACCACCACTTAGTATAAGACATCAACTTTTGTTATCCCTTTTGTTTTGTGGTCATCCAAAACCACCAATTCAGAGAGAACTTATTTTTAGTAGAAGATGTCAGCTTTTACTAGCTTGTTTGGCAAATTTGGATTGTCAAGTTGGAGATGTTTAGCCTTTGGAAACTGTCCACTTCCAGTTGTTTAGCTCTCTTTTCTTGGAATCATATACACCCCTTTGGATTAAGGGGGCGAATGTTGGAAACCTAATCCTTAAGGTTAGAAAACTATTCACATCAAGTGTCATAAGTGATTAGGAAAGGTCATGAGGAGTCCAAGAGATGCCTTGGGAATACAAACCCAACAGTCATCTCACTGTATAAATATTTGCATATGATTAATGACAAAATGTGATTAATCACTTAACATTCTGTCTTGGGTTGGTTTGTGATTATTTTCCCTAAGTGGGACTTAACAACCGACATATAGAAAATCAAAAATAAAATAAAATAACTCGTGAATTTTTTTCCCATAAGCTAAAAAAGGAGAGGGAATTTCTTTTTTCAAAAAACTAATTCCATAAAGTGTTTAAGAAAAAAACTAATCACTATTTCATTGTTTTGTTAAAATTTCGAGGAGAAAATTTTGAAAGAGAAACTTACCGGGGAGGACTTTGGAGCAACCAAATTATTCCGAAAATCGGAATTTGTATGGTATGGTGAATCACACAAAACCCTGCAGAGTAGAAATTTCAAGTATGTAAATTATTTCTATTGATATCAATGTATGATTTATTTATTTTCCTAATAATATTTTAAATAAATTCACACACACACACATATATATATTTCATAGTTACCTTCGACGTTGGAACCCTTGTTTTCTTGTCACTTCCTTTCGTTGTAAGTGGCTGCAAAATTTCACATTAGGGTTTAAATCCCTCTTTTATTTCACAGTTAGGATTTTTCTTTTTAGGCATTTTAGATTTAATGGGTTTGTGGTTTTATATATAGTGCATGATGGGACCACTTATTGCGTCCGATCTAAAACCCTATCAGCCATGTCAGCTTTTTTTGTCTTAAAAACACTTTTATAGTTTTTGGTGCGGTCATTTTCGTATAGCGCACCATTCATTATCAGTGCTTTAAATTAAATATATAGCACCGAAAAATATGTGTTTCAAATTGTTTATTTATTTTTCATTAACAATGCATTCAACTATGATGCACTAGTGTGTTTCTGTCATAGACACACCTTGGCGTTTGTATTATTGAAGCGCACCAAAATGACAAACTACTTTTTTTCTGGAAGTTATGCAATTTTTTTGTATAATATATTTAATGGTCTAGGTTTTTTATTGATAGAAAATGTGTGATAAGAGTTCAATGAACAATAATTCTAATTGACATGATGAGAGCACATACAAAAATGCAAAGAAGACAAGTTCTTTGTAATGTATGTATTAAGTTAATATGTTTGAATTATATGTAATTTTAACTGATATGTATTGGTTAATGTGTATCATGCAGAGCCAAAAATGAGGACGCTCGATAAGAATCTTTGCAATATAAGTGCAGAAGAGCGTAAAACATTGATAGAAAATTTGTAAAGGGATGAATCAGGTAAATTAGAAAGTAATCAATATGAATTTTTTTCTTGAATTTCCAGTAATCCAGTACTTAAGAATATTCACTAACATGTTCTGGCAATCTATTTCACATATGTTGAATGTTATGCATGTACTGACAACAACATAAGGGGATGTCAACATAAGAAAAAAAAATTATGTAAGATGCAAATGATGATGAATTGGTCGTTAGCTCATCTGGAGTGGTGCTAGAAGTTAATGAAAGGGGAGGAAACTTTTATAAAACTACGAGGAATATAGTGGAAAGAACGTATAGACGTACTTTTCACTTACAATATAGAAATCAATCCAATGGTTCCAAGAACCAAGTTATATCTAAACTACAAGAAATGTTTCTAAACCAATGGTCAATGGGACTTGTCAAACTTGCAATAGCAAAAACATACAACTACAAAAAAGAAGCATTCAAAAAGTAATATTCCTATACATGTTTTTTATAGAATATGTATCTACTACTACAAAGTATTCATTTATTAATATTAATTCAACTATATTTACTTTTCATATTAGTATAAAAATAGTTTCATCTTATTATGAATTTTCAGGAAGATTATGAAAATCCCAAAGGATTTACGAGGTGATATCTGAAATATATCAATAGGGATTTCCAAAAAAGGTTATAAAGAAATGGTCAAGCAAATAGACATAATTGCATTGCAAGAGGAGCCAAATCAACAACAATGTGCTTCAAATGTATGAAATCATTGAATTTTTCAATTATGTAATATAATTAATTGATTTGGCATTAAATATTAATTTTTAATTGTTTTGTTACAGAAAAGAAAGCTAAATGGAACCCATTCAGTACATAAGATAGGATGACAAGGAAAATAAAGGGTTGATAGCAAAGTTTGTGAGTAGTTGCAATTTCCTTATAACAGCTTAAGATTTCATATTGGTTGTGATCTTTATAAAAAAAAATTACACCGTCCATCCTTAGATGTCTTCAAACAGGTGTTAACATACAAAGAAGAGCCATAAAAAGAATTGATTGACATTGGGTTACGTATGGGTTGTGAATATATATTGGCGTACCAAAAAGTAATTGTGGAATTTGTAAGTATATGTGTTGTTTTACTTCTCTCATTTTATAATTAATCAAACAAAAAATATCCTTTATATTAAATCTATGATTTGTTATGGGGTATAAAACTTGCAGGAAACAAAGTATGGAGTGGAGCCAACAAAAGAGTTGTTGAGATAATGCATGAGATATGGTTTTGAAAGAATGTGCCTTATTTAGGACTCAATTCTTTCTAAGATACGTTGCTTTTCATTTTACATTCATGTATATTATCTATTTTAATTTTGTTGATGTATATGTAACTTCGGAATGTATTTCACATATATTTATATTGTATTCCTATAGAGATGGTATTATTCCTCTATAAGGAAGTGTCGTCATTTATATTGTAAATGTTGTAACTTATTCTTGATGGGTTATTAGACCACCTTGTTGGGGTCGGCCCTGTATAAGTCATGTGGGTCAAAGGGTTATTAGACCACCCTATTGGGGGTCGGCCATGTGGGTCAAAGGGTTATTAGACCACCCTATTGGGGGTAGGCCCAGTCAGCATTATGTTATGTGGTTAAGTTCGAGCCTACATGAGTTAGGTAAAAAGGCAAGTCAAGTCAAGTATAAATAGAGTGCGGGAGGCACTCTATTTGCTCACTCACTTCTCACACATGCACTCAAGGAGGAGTGGCGCACTTATGGAGGAGGAGGATCTGCTGCTAGGTTATGTCTATCTCTCATGGTTGGTTGTATCATTGCTCTATCTATCTCTGAGGAAGTTATTGGGGTTTTTCACCTTTATGGTTTTCCCCAAGTAAATCTTTGTGTCTCTTGTGTGCTTGCATTATTGTCTCCATGATTGATATGCTGTAGATATGTTGTACATGTTGTTCTCTTAGGAATTACACTTTATTTTTATGTTTGTAGATGGAAGCAAAAGATGAAGAAACCAATCGAGGCAATCAACAAAACATTCAACCAAATAACCCAAGTCATGCAAGTGGCTCAAGCACTAACAATAGTTCCAGCGAAGAATGACGATCAATATATGTGGATGTTGTTGATGCAAAGGAATGAAAATTCTAAGGCCAACAATTTCAAACCTTACTGGGATAATGTAAGATAGGCGAGAATGTTACCCTAATTTAGAGCCAATTTACATTAACATCAATAAGCCTACGAGTATTTATTACTCATATCTAATGCTTTTCTTTTGCGAAAGAAAATTTAAATGATGAAATGAAATTTACAAGAATGTTGGTTAAATTTACCTAAACAGAGATATAATAGCAGAAAAGAAAAGACAAAATAAAAATCAAATGTATCAAAGTACTCAAAATGAGATAAAATCAGTAGATTTTATTAATGATCTCTCTAAGTTACAATCTGAGGATCCTCTTTCTAAACTTCTACGAAATTAAGGACCAAAAAAGAACTTAGAAATTCAATATGGTATTCATCTTCATACATGAACTTCTAGTTACAAATAGAAAGAATCAAGACAGACTGATGTTGGACAATATTAGAACTTTGGGGATGCCACAGTTTGATTCCGCACAATCAATCCTTATCAGTACTGAAATTTAATTCAATTCCTAACAGAAGTGAACGGACTATAAGAACATACAACAACCTTCTTGCATGATCAACAACATTGTCATGGGATCCTCTTGTGCCACCTTCAGAACTCTTCTGCTCAACAAGAAAAAATTTAGCCTCTAGTAAGATCAAAGATGAATGAAAATAGAAAGTACCTCACAAATTATCAAGAGATACCTTTTATCGGAAACATTTTCCTCTCCCACTCTTGCCTTGAAAACTCCTTGTGTCTCCCTTTTATTCTTGAGGGAAGAAGTTTAGGTAGTTAGGAACTACCTTTAGTTAGAAACTAGTTAAGGTATTTAGGCAAGATAGTTATAATATGATAAAAGATTAATAGTAATAGTAATCATATGTGGGACCCCTTATAACTTGTATGTTCATTTTTCACTTTATTCCTCCAATCATTCAAAGCATGATTAAAAAACATAATTGTCACATTATGACCCTGAATAGAATAATATAAAAATAAAAATCACCATATATATATGAGTCAAGATATGTCATCCATGAAATAAATTAGATTCAAAGGGGAAAAGGTCCCAAAATTAAGCATATCCAAAAGTTACCGAGTAATGTAAAAATATGTCCAAAACTACACCACTTAGTCAAAGTCATCCCAATAAAAACATATCTAAAATGTACTTGTCTGTCAAAAATGAAATCTCATAAACACATTAAAAACTCAATGCCTTGTGGGAGGCAGTTGGGATTTCTCCACTCCCAAATGAAGGGATCTTCTTAGCATACTATTCCCCTTGCTCTACTGATTGTACTGCCCGATTTGTTGACTCAACATCAACTGCAATATTTTTCCTTGAATGCTGGAGAGGGTGTGAGGTAATGGAATGAGATGATTCTATAGAAGAACTAGGACTATCAGGTTCTATTGGATTTTTTCCTTTTTTTTTCAATGACTGGCAAGGGGCAGCCTTGGGTGGTTCAATAATTGGCAAGGTTTGAACTTGAGATGTAATATAAGGCACTTTATAATCAGGGTGTTGATCAAGAGGAGGAGGTCGAGGCAAATATAATGCGGACCAACCTCTAGCACATGCGGACCAGCCTCTAGCACCTGAAAACTGATTTGGAGATCTTTGGTCCATCCATCATTTTTCTCTAGTTACATGGAGACATGTGGTGTGACCATAACTCCGAGAATACTTGGTTGAGACTGGGCAAGAGGTGGTCTCGCAACAAGATGGACAGGAGAATTTGACCTTGACCAACAAGGTTAAGGAAACCAGTCTGCAAAATATGGCGGAACTCATTGGATTCTACATCAAAATGGATGGAGAATCTCATCCTCTTGTTACCTCTTCCTTGCCAATCAAGTTGTTGGCCTCTTTATCAATTTCCTATGTTATTCATGTTATTCCTACCACCTCCCCGGCTAAAGAAGCTCATCTAATGGTCAAGAAAAAAAGATCAAGACATGCATAAATATAAATAAATCATATCAAATACGCTTGCACTTAAGTAGTCCATAAGTGGCTCTGTTCAAAAAATCATCCATCCATGCATTAATTTTATAGGAATGGGGAAGGGAAATATTGTCATATGCTTCAAACAATTTTGGTTATCATCTAAAAATATTTGAATCCTGTTACTCTTTTTGAAAAACGGAGGAAGGTAGACTTTTGGAAAATGAATGGAGTTGAATGGAAAACTAGTATATAAAATATTGAAGGGAATGAATATAGTACTTGTTCAAACATTCCATTTCAAACCAATCGACAACCCAACCAAATACATCTAATATCATCAAGCTTAGTAATAATTTTGAAATTCTTATTCACCCGAGAAACTTCATTGTGAAACTTGCTTAGAAATTCCATTTTTTATTAATATAACATAATCACCCTCTGGTCATGACTGTCAATTCTCGTGTTTGCATTCAAATCAACATTCATTGTAGTGTCATAATAAACAACTGAACTTTTGTACTAAATATTCAAGATAAATATATCAATTGTAAACTCCAAACAATATTTTTCTTGAAAACCATTTTAACAACATATAACATATCAGAAAAAGTATAATGGTCTTAATCATGCACAACAGTGAACTGACTATTTTCTTAGCTATATCTCGGTTTATTCCTTCTCATATTTATAACTCCAATCATCAATCCAAGAATCAATCCTAGAGATTTAAACATTCAAAATCGTAAAGATCTAAGTTGTGAAAACCAGATAACCAAGGGTTCTTCAAATAGTTTCGAACTGTCAACCAAATTAGATTGTAATGGAGTAACTTCATATCAAAACTATAACTAAACCCTAAAAATTTGAAAAGTATGCAAGAATGCAACATTAAATTCTGATTTTTACTAATGATCCCTTTTTTAATTTTTTTGTAAAACATTCCAGAATCAAGCCAATACTAGCGTTTTGTTTCATTTCCAAACTGAAGCGATATACAGCTCTCCAAACAACATTAATCACCAAATGGTAAAGACCAATCAACAATTCGAAGAGGAGAAATGTATTCCAAGCTAGGGATTCAATATAAAGTTTGAGCTATAGGATTCAACACAAAATGATTTGATTCTTTAAGTGAACAATCAACAGAATTGTGGACATGTGAAAACCAAATCAATTTTGTCAAGGTTTATGCATAAACTCGTCATAAAACTTATGCATTATGCACCAGTCATCTTGAGTTGCATGCTATCATCATAGCAGAGTATATGCATTTTATAAATTCTCAACTAACTTTTGTGTTATGACTAGTGAGACTGTGAAAATCACTGCCAAACCAAATCCTCAAGAGTAGTAACAAAAATATGAAGCTTTGAAACAAGCCGTAACACAAATTCATTGGTTTGGTTGAGAATTTAAACCTCAAATATTAATGATGTGAAGTCAAGAAAACAGAACCCTAGTTTGTCCCCAAAGCCAACATTCCTTTCAAACTGGATTCATGAAGCTTTCAAACCATTTCTCAATGCCATTTCATGCTAAACTGAAGGAACAACTAAAAGAGTGAATCATTATCATCTAGGGCTATCATTTAAACCATTTCCTAAGCGTGTGATACTCCATCAACCACTGACCATTTTTTTGCAAAACAAAAAATGCTTCTCTTCCATTAAAATTTTCCACATTAACAGTCTTTTTCAAGGAACAAAGGGAATAAAGGAGCATGCGTACATGAATATAGTCAAACTGAGCTATTATAAACTGCATTGCAAGTTTATAAAATTTGATAGGAAATTTGCTATCGATGCACATACCTCTCAAAATATCCAGTAACCTTCATTTGTTGGGGGTATTAAACAATTACAATCCACAGCATAAGCTTCCAAACGGTGAAAATAGTAAGTTCTGGTGTTTGTGCTAGAAATTGTACCTAGACTACTAAGGTACAAGCTAGAACAATCTCAAGAAAAACTGAAAGGAAAACAATTTGTTTTTGTAATTTTGTTTGAAGGTATCATTCATAAGAAGGGGGGTAGTCAAATATTAAACATATACAATCACTAAATCATCAAGAAATCTCAAAGATTGAAATGTAAAGATATAAACATAGACATAAACCATAAGCATGCATTTAACAAGGAACCTAGTTCTGTCCACAAGTTTATAAGCATTCACAAGATAAAAACTATCATCCAGAAATGAAATTACAAACAAGGTAGTCAAACAAACTATAAACATAAACCAGTAATAAAGGTCAATAGATGGCTTATATAATATATTCAAATCAAATGTCAGTCTTCAAAAACACTTGCATGAGAGTATATTGTATATGTTTAAGTGCAAACAACATCATGAGTCCTAAAGCCCTTCTCCTAAACAAAAACCAACCACAATAATGTATCTTTCTCCTCCTTTTATAATTACAAGATATCAAAATGAAGTGGTTATACATCCACTTCTTTAGGTATCGAAACTCCTTAGCAGTTACAAAGGCTGTTATTAGATCTGGAACTCTAGGGTCGAATATGCCCAAAATAGCAAAATCTGGCGAATTTCTGAAAAATGTGTCTCAAAGAACCTTCCATATCTCTCGATCCGGGATACCTGTGCGAAAACTGAGAGAGGTTTTTGTGAATGAGTCCGTGATAGACAAAAACCTCTGTTGGTTTTTAAAAATTCTTCTCCAATCGATTGGAATATGCACTGCAAGATGAAGACTAAAACATGAAATTATTAAATGTTTTTAAACCCTGAAAAATAGGCCATAAAGATCAATTCGAATATTTGCAACCATGACACCTGTTGCAAAAAGGAGAGAGATTTTTGTGAATGAGTCCATGATGAACAAAAACCTCTCTTGGTTTTTAAAAATTCTCTTCCCTCTCCTCGTAATCTGCGCTCAATTACAATGACTAAAACAGTGAAAAATAGGCCATGACTATGCATCTTTCATCATCTTTAAGCATTGTGTTGTGATAGTTGGCACTCTATCTGTTAGTCCTCTTCCAAGGATTGTAGTATGAAGCTTCAACAATGTTCACATTTTCAATATCTTTTGCAAAGCGTGCCAAAGCACGAACAACATAAACCCTGACTTCATCTCAAACTTCATTGGTGGTGAAATTATAAACTTGACACTTGTTATGATATAACTGACAAATTCTTCGGGGTCTTCATTCATGACAAGTAATGCACTAAATTGGATGTGGGCTAACCATGTTCTTCATTGATTTTGGGATTATGGCGGCGCTTGTATATATGCAATTTGGTAACTATGTTGCGGGAATGTTATCATATGAAACTTTTGCAAAATCTTCAACATAAGAGTTAGGCTTTCAACTTAGGAATTAGAACAAATATTAATAAGTGTTTGAAAACTTAAAATGAAATGAAACATTTAATAAACCAACATTTATAACATGAAATAAAAGTAAAATAAAATAATAAAACAATGCTCATGTGATAAAAATTGAAAAACTCAAAATAACTAAAACTTAAAAACAAAGTAAAATAAAAAGCAATAAGAAATGAAAAATTTAAAAAAAAAAACCTAAAAAAGAATTAGGTACAATACCAGTCCTAACATATGAAGTGTAAAATGGTGAAAACAACTTCATGCACATGTGAAAAGGTCGAAAAACCATTGCATTTACAATCATGTACTAGTGCATTAACTCAAGAACTTTATGCTTTTCTATGTTCTATCAGCTTTCCAAAAGGAAACAGCCATCAATTTATTAATATGCTTGCCTTTTCAGTATGATACCACATAAGTCATGACAAAACAGAACATTTTTCCACGTAGAAGGGGACATGTAATATCATTAAATGGCATGAACTTCGTAACTGCTCGAGATTTTATACCAAACCAACATTAATAACCACTATCATAACAATGCTGCCAACATTTCGAGCCCCCTTTTTTTAAATGGTTAAAAACTCATTCACGTAAACCATATACCATACGTTTAATCAAACAACCAATGATTTCTTCATAATGTTGACCATACCAAAATACAAGCAGATAGGTAAGTTGATAATGGGATAAAACTTTATAATACTAGTTCTAGCATAGGTTAAGTTTATGCAAGGTGTAAAAGCTTCTTTTAAAATTATAACTTTCATCATGAACATCTCCATAAACAACATGACATGAGAGATAGAAAGCATGTTAAAAGCCTTCACATCAAAATACTTTTGGATGTTCAACCATTGAATTAATCCTATTTATCAAAGCTTGTCAATACCGATATGTGTTACGATCAACAAGTTGAAGCTTATGAAGAGCAACCCCAAGATCCAAATCTTGCCATGTGAAGTGAACATCATCTCTTACCAAGGGGTCCCACTTATTATTAATATTGTATATATACATATATTTAGTATATGTTTTGTAACTATTTGCATGTAAAGAATAGTTGACGAAAATTAAAGTAAAGTTTCTTATTCTATTGCATTGTCCAGTGTCGTTGTGAAATGTTACATCGTTGATTAAATATTAAAATAGATGCAAAAATTTATGGTATAACAAATTAATTCAAACATTATATACAAACGAAATAATTAAATTTCAAATTAAATGAATATTATTAAAAAAATATTTCAATTTCTTATTAATAATGGAATATATATATATATATTTCTAGTGCGATGTCACTGGTCATTATTCAACAAAGAGAAAATTAATATCGGTGCCTTTGATCATTTTAATCGCATCGGGGTGTTTGATTAAATGTAGCACTGGTGCATTTAAACAAATGTGCATCAGTGCAACAAACTACTCACTGCGTGCCCCGATGCTTTCTATAAAATCCCATCAGTGTGCCATTATATTGTGAGCCAGATCCTATTGGGAAGACATGTCCCAAAATAAGTTGCTCTCAATAGTTGATCATAAAGAGGGTATTTTCCATATGGCAATTTTAGAGCCCAAGGTCCCAATAGCAAAAACATATGATGATTATAAGGCAACATAGATAAAGTTAAAATTTGATGATAACAACCCTATTGAGATAGCTTATTTTTACAAGCAATACGAAGAGATGCTGTGCAAGGATGTCCTCCAATCCTCTGCCAATGACAAGAAGATGCAATCAATGGTGCAGAAGATTGAGAAACAACTAAAGCTTGAGAAGGTGGCCACAAGGGACAAACAACTATAAATTAAAGAGCTAGAGTAATAGATTGTTACAATAGGGTCCCATCCCATTGACCCAAACCCTGTACAATATTTAATTCAACAGAAAGACAATGAAATCTTGGTACTAAAATAAAAGTTGAAGTTGCTTGATGTAGAACATGTACAAACCCTGAGCTAGTGGTGATGTAGGAGGAAAAGGAGAAGGTATATAAGTAAATCATGGATTATAAAGCCTCTATGGAACAATCTAGGGATAAATTAACTAACCTTGAACTCCAGGTGTCAATATTGGAATAGTTAGAAAAACCACAATCACTACTAAGGACACCCCACAATCCACTGAAGGAGCAAGTCAACTTCTGGTAGACATGGCCATGAAATTGGTAGAGGTAGACAACATGGGAAAAAGGATGAAAGATAAAAAGGGGAAATTACAGAGCTGAATAGTGATGTAAATGAAAAGAAGAACTCATAGAGCTACTAGAGCAAGATATAGATGAGCTACAACAAGAGGTGGGGTCACTATCAAAGAAGCTTATAAGGAACCCCCCCCTCAAAGAAGCTAAACAAACATTGTGGGATAAAATATCAGAAGATATGCTTTAAACACTAGGATCATTTTGAGTTGATCCAAGATGAGTTGGATCTAGAAACTTATTCAACAACAGAGATCAAAAGGACCTCAACAGAGCTGGAAACAAAACCTGATATTGCTAGCAATGTAGTCAATTTTTTAAATAGTAGGACCAAGAGTCAATTGCAAACTTTGGGGGCTACTACCAAGACCCACATAATAACAAAGGCAAACAAAGTAATAGAAAAGAAAATTTTGATGAGCAAGGCTCAAGCCAGAGTGAATAGCCTAGTAACATTAAAAAAAAATTCTTCAAAAGCTTGTTTAAGGATGCACTAGCAAGAGGAATGCCCTCCCCTGGCAATGGTGGCCTTTATAATCAAAGTACACATAGAGAATTATTGAATAATAAAATAAATAATGTTGACAAGTTTGATAACATGTAGGAAAACCTGAAAAGGGAAACCACAATACAATTACTATCTAAATAATTTGAGTTGTTAGCAAGCCTAAAAATCACATTCAAGAGTTTGCCAACAATATCATATGAACACTTCACAAATGCAAATATGGCAGTAAATGCCAAGGAAAATTACAAATACCCCTTGGGTAAGCATTGGAAAAACACTGTCAAATACTCCAAAGTGATTCTGCCAATTCAGGGGCAATCTTCAACCTCACGACAAGCCTCAACACACCAAGCTTAAGTTAAAGAGTTGAGTCAGTTATGAAAGAAGAAGTATTCAAGGATCAGTTTTGAAGAGTAAGAAAGACCAAGAGTCTTGGGATAGCCAGTAAGAGGAAGGAATTTTCAAGAAAATCAAGAAAGGAGAGACTGCTATAAAGAGAGAATTCAAATCCTTTCATCATCATCAGGAAGATTTGGGAGAAGGACTCTTTCTAGGATTGCAGGGTTACAAGATTACCAGGGTAGGGGAGATTGTCATCAGAAAAAGCTCTATGAGATTCAGAACTCAAATCTATATCATCCTGTACAATTCTCCTTCTATTATTGTATTCTCCTTCTGCTAATTCAAAGCCTAATCCATAATCTATAATACGTCTGGACTATTATTAAAATCATGAGCAACATGTTATCTCATCATGTACATGCTATGAATGTGATGAATATCGAATGAGGAAAGATGATTTCATTTCCATGACTAGGTTTCTTCATGAATATTTGTTCTGTTGAATAGTAAATGAAGGTTTCATTGATGTTTAACACATGAATGTTCTAGCTGCCATTGTTATGAGCTTCACCAAAATTAAATTACTGTAAGTTATTCATTGATGATACACAGTGTAAGATTCAAGGAAATAGAAGGACAACTGCATTTGGCCAGATTTTTATCTCAACGTTTCAAGCCACCAGATGGGCTCCTCACCAGGAGAGAGGTTTCCCGAGAGAAGGGTAAAGAAATTAGGGACAAATAAATAGGGTATTTAGGTTTAGGGCAAATAATTTTTTGTGTCGACTAATTTTTTATTAAAACATTTTATTGTTAAAATTTTTAAATTAAAAAAAAAAAAAAAAAAAAAAAAGTTTTTTTAATTAATTTTTATTTTTTTATAAAAAAGTAATAAAGGAAAAAAGAGAGTGTTGGCCTCTACCAACACCAATCCTTTCATTTTTCGAAAACAAATGGATCCCCACCTCAAGGATTGTTCAGCATATCATAATTAATAATTTGATCTGCCAGGAATTGTATTGGCTATGGATTGTTGTTGTTTTTAGTATGTATTTTTATATTTATTTCATAGTTAGAATGATTTCTTATTTTGACCTTGACTTCATCTTCGGATCATTTGTGTAATGTACGATATTGGAGCGCATCTTTCATGCAAGTGAGTTACTAGTCATCCATATCATGATTAAAATTGCAATCAATTTCTGGATTCCATGTCTAAAAGCATGGAATCCAAAAATTCAAAACATCGTCCCTTTTGAATTATCAATTCTTTCATTCTGCATCTGGATCCATTATTATTCTTCAACCTGGTTCAATTTTTTTGTTTCTCTTAGTTATTGCATTGCCTTGAATCTAGTAGTTTTTCTTTTATACGGATTGGAAGGAAGATTAGATGCCTCATATTTAAATGTTGATTTACTGCTAATGATGTCCATGTGACCAGATTTCATCTGATTAGTTAATTCTACAACTTTTCTATTTTATAATCTTTTCCTCCAATACATTTCAAAGGGATTTTAACTGACTTTGATCTCACTTGGAGGTCCTTTTGTGTGGAATTATGTGTCCAAGTTATGATATGATGGACACTTCGATTGCATTTTCGTTTCAATCAACGATTTTCAATAATTTTAATGAGTATTGAGGACTTTATTTAATTTGCTCAACCACATTTTATTAATATTTTTGGTAATGTTCAAATAATTCATTATTCTTTTTATGATGAATTTTATTGTTATAAAAAATTATTATCGTCGAGCATGTTTAACTAAGTGAGCCTTATCCTAACGCTTAACGCTTATTGTCGATACCATGTAAGGATGAGATATTACGTTAACACATCCTCTAATATATACCCTAACCTAAGCTTTTGATTGTTAATATGAGTGCATCGAAGGTGACAAAACCTAATTTAACCAATGATTTGAATGTTATACCAAGGTCATGGTTCTTGATAATGACGGTTTTACGCATTTAACCGAGCGATGTGGTGAGTTGGTCACAATACGATGCGTATAATCTAAAATCAATCCATTGATTAGACTCTACATCTTGTGTTGTGTTATATCGAAGCCCGTGTTTATGACAAGAAGGTGAGTTGTGCAGCCTCATTATTAAAGCGACAACATGTATGCCATCAAGGTGAGTTGTGAAGGTAATTTTTGTTTTTTATTATTAAATTTCATAGTTAGTTTTCTAATTTTGCTTTAGATTTTGGGCTTGAATTAATAAAAAAAGCAGCTGTAAAATAATTAATTATGCATCTACTTTTCAAATATTTGTTGTCTTAACGTTAATTACTAATTAGTTTTGTTTCTCTATTGTATGTTTTAAATCTATATCGTAGTCGGTCAAAGTTAGCGTTTTCCTCCTATTTTTCGGATAGCGTATATGTGGGGAGTAACCAGGATGAATTGCGAAAGCCTTGTAAGCAGTTGTTGATCCTTCGATTCTAGTCCAATGATACCATGAGCTCTGCAATTCGATGTCATCGGTTTTAACCCAACTTAGTTTTGGTTCATCCAATAGTGTTGAGCTGATGAACATGTGTACCCTTAATTTATGCATTTCCCTTGTTTTTTGTGAAACTCTTAGCCACGTACTATCATTGTAAATCATAACTCTCTTTTATAAAGAGTATGTAGGAGGTTCCATTTTGGAGAATCTATGTATACTTTTATTTGGGAAATATAATACAACTCTTTTTCTAGACAAGACTTCGATTTACTTGTATGTGAATGTCTTTTAATACAAGTAACATCTTTTTTTTTATGCTTATTAATAATGGTGATTGTATTCCTTGGCTATGCAATTAGAGTGGTGACTGTCTTTCCAGCTTGGTTATGAAGTTATAATATTATTTTTTCTTTTGGATTGTTATTCGAGAGAAAGTAATAATTTGATATAGTTGTTACACCATTCAATATATTATTATAGTTTTTTTTGGCATCAAAGAAGAGGGTTTTTCTCAAATTTTGTTTGATTGTCATTGGCAAGATATTAGAAAAAACTCTTTTACCGTATGGTAAGTGGGATCAGTAAATTGTATATTGTTGATATTGGGAAAACACATGTATTTTCATATGCAAAACTGAATTGGATTAATCTATTCTTTATCTAGATTGGGACTATTTTTAGGATAGGTTTGACTCTGTTTCCGCTTGTTCTGAAGAAAGTCTCAAATTTGTTCAATCTTGTTTACTCTTTCTGTTCTAGTGAATGTTTTTTCTATATCACGAACCCAACAGAATTTTGTTGTTGAATATTTGAAAAATTAATAATTTTTCTTTAGTTTGATAAAATCTTGGCCAAGTAACTATGTGTTTAATAGTTTGTGTGGTTTGTTTGATTTCATTAGTCCTATAGTGTTTTTGGTGTGTCATTATAGTAGGATTAAAATTTGTTCAGGTTTGATTCATAATTCGGTGTTGGATGTTGTCTGAATTATGACGTACATTTACTAAGAATTCAGTAAGTAGTTTTAGTTTCATAAAGGTCATATCTTTTGTTTAATTTTTATTTATTATTTTCTATAAAAATTTAGGTCTTTCCCAGGACTTACCGGGTAACACACTATGGACTTGTATACTTTTTATATATTTGTAAATGTGTATATACATTTAGCATAGATTAGTTTTGTTTATTTAGTTATTTTTAGGTTAAGTTAGTGTTTAGCTGGCTAACAAAGCTGTTAAACCCGTCGAGCACAGCCATCCCAAACGATTAGAGGTTGCTAAACACTCCCGGATCAGGTTGTTACCCCTTTGTTAACCTTAGAACATATTTTTTGGTCAACCAAATGGCACTAGGAGGAGGGCCTCTGTGAAATTCATGGCCAAACAAAACCATAAGAAGCCCCCAGTTGTTAGATCTCCCGTCAAAAATCAAAACCACTCTAACCCCCCTGATTACTTCAACTGTCGCAACCAACTCTCAAACATACCTTATTTCCACAATCCACTCATCCTTAGAACGATCTCGTTCTCTCTACCCCGTTACCCCTCGATCCTCAATTTCAAGAACTCATTGAAATTTCACACTATGTTCTGGCCAGGACTCAGTCATAATTGGTAAGGAGCCGTGAATTGCACAAATATTAGTAAGTCGGCTTGAGCAAAACATGGAACATATTCCATAAACTGACGCAAACCCTTTGGGCGTCCCATTGGTGCAATATTTCCCATGGTTGTGTAATCTCAATTCACAATTGCGCGATACCTTAATAGGACAAGCTAATCCTAATCCAATTTTTGAATAAGAATATCATAGGAATCAACCTGATTTTCATTTTGGTGAAATTCTATCACCACTTCAAACTCGACTGGATTTTGGATAAGGCGTACTGGGACAACCACCTTCACCACCTGAATATCCTTCAAACTCCCCTCATGAGAGTTCATCTGAAGAGGGATCTTCGGAAGATCAGGATAACCAATCCCCTGCTAGTTCTATCCGATCATGAAAATAATCACATATGGCCCATAGCCAAGATCAAAATAAGCATTGGCTTGATCGGGATGTTGTAGTCGTACCTAGGCCACAACATCCCTTGCCTAAGAATCCTGAGAAATGGTTTCCTAGATTTGAACCTAATACGAAATAGGCTACGGATGACCACATCAAAAAATTTATGTTAGTGATCAGACTAAGAAGCGTAGAATATGAAGATGTATTCTGTAGACTATTTCCTTACACCTTCAAAAGCAAGGCATTTACATGGTATTTTTCACAACCATCCAGTAGCTTAACCTCTTGGGATCAGTTTGAAAGAGCCTTCTTAGAAAATTCGGAGATGATAAAGCTCTTGAACACCTGGTCATGGAACTATCTAGGATGAAAATAGACCCAAAAGAGAAGGACAAGGATTTTAACCAAATATTTTTTACTTTGAAAAATAGGATTCCTGAAGATTCCATGCCTGCGGAAAATATCCAAATCGCATATTATGTTAGAGCTCTCCCTCACGATGAAGCCATGTGGGTCGAAAGGTCCCATAAGACAACTTTAAAACAAGCATTTGACGAAGTCGTCCTAGTTGAGAAAGATGTGTTTAGCCTAAAGGATAGTTCTGAGACCCAAACCGATCAGCCATCAACCTCCGAAGGAAACCTGAAACACAACCTAAACCCATTATCATAAAAAAATATCAACATGATATTGATCTCAGTAGCTTGAATAAAGCTCTGCAAAAAAGAGCAAATGAATTCGTTGATATCAAGAGGAATACCAGATAAGGACCATCTAACATAAATTACTAGGTTTCCTTTTAAGAAAACACCTTAGAATTTTATAGATAAACAAGTCCCTCCTACAGAAGGACTAAGTTTAGAGGACTTGGGATGTATATTTCAGGCTGTGTTTCAGGGATTGAACACTCTTCTGATGAGAAAGTAGATGAAGCTGAAAGAAATGAAAATGATCAGGATAATGAAGATCATCCACCCTCTACGATAAGATATCTTTCTTAATCATTTGAAGATTGGTGTGAAGACGGTTGTCAAACTAATTTTTCATATCATCAACCTTATGACACGCATGGAAAATGACCTCCTAACACACAAAATGCTTCTACTTCTACCCAAACAAAAAATTATTCCCACAACTTTAAAAAGAAGGTAGAAACAATTAAAATATTTTTTGTTTCAGATCTTGAGTATGATCCCATCGAAGATTTTAAGAGACTTAGGGCTAACATTTCTTTATACGAGCTACTTAAAATCCCTATAATTCAACAAAGAATTCTTTATGAATTGACTACAACCCTAGGGAAAAACAAGAAGCCCGTGATAAGCAAAATCAGAATGTTGATCAATCCATTATAATTTTCACTAATGACAAAAATATGCCTATGACTGATTTTTCTCCATCACGAAAGAATCCTAATGTCCCAACCTTCTTATTAACCTTCAACATATATAATAGGAATGTTCATAATTGCATGGTGCATTCAAGAGTTTCCTCTAATGTTATGCCCCTATCTGGTGGAATTCTAACGTACATTTACTAAGAATTTAGTAAGTAGTTTTAATTTCATAAAGGTCATATCTTTTGTTTAGCATTTTTATTTATTATTTTCTATAAAAAATTAGGTCTTTCACGGGACTTACCGGGTAACACACTATGAACTTGTATACTTTGTTTATATTTGTAAATGTGTATATACATTTAGGGGAGGTTAGTTTTGTTTATTTAGTTAGTTTTAGGTTAAGTTAGTGTTTACCTATCTAACAAAGTCGTTAAACCCATCGGGCACAGCCATCCCAAACGATTAGGGGTAGCTAAACACTCCCGGATCATGTTGTTACCCCTTTCTTAACCTTAGAACATATTTTTTGGTCAACCAAATGGCACTAGAAGGAGGGCCTCTGTGAAATTCATGGCCAAACAAAACCATAAGAAGCTCCTAGTTGTTAGATCTCTCGTCAGAACCCAAAACCCCTCTAACCCCCCCCCCCACCCCCCGGGATTACTTCAACTGTCATAACCAATTCTCAAACATACCTTATTTCCACAATCCACTCATCCTTAGAACGATCTCATTCTCTCTACCCCTTTACCTCTCGATCCTCAATTTCAAGAATTCATTGAAAGTTCACACTATGTTCTGGCCAGGACTCAGTCATGATTGGTAAGGAGCTGTGAACTGCGCGAAAGATTAGTAAGTCTACTTGAGCAAAACATGGAACATATTCCACAAACTGACGCAAACCCTTTGGGCGTCCCATTGGTGCAATATTTCCCATGGTTGTGTAATCTCAATTCACAATTGCACGATACCTTAACAGGACAAGCTAAGCCTAATCCAATATTTGAATAAGAAGATCATAGGAATCAACCTGATTTTCATTTTGGTGAATCTTTATCATCACATCAAACTCAACTGATTTTTGGATTAGGCATACCAGGACAACCACCTTCACCACCTAAATATCCTTCAGACTCCCCTCGTGAGAGTTCATCTAAAGAGGGATCTTCAAAAGATCGGGATAACCAATCCCCTACTAGTTCTATTCGATCATGAAAATAATCACATATGGCCCATAGCCAAAATCAAAATAGGCCTTGACTTGATCGGGATGTTGTAGTCGTACCTAGGCCACAACATCCCTTGCCTAAGAATCCTGAGAAATGGTTTCCTAGACTTGAACCTGATACGAAACAGGCTGCGGATGACCACATCAAAAAATTCATGTTAGTGATCAAATTAAGAAACGTAGAATATGAAGATGTAGTATGTAGACTATTTCCTTACACCTTCAAAAGAAAGGCATCTACATGGTATTTTTCACAACCAACCAGTAGCTTAATCTCTTGGGATCAGTTTGAAAGAGCCTTCTTAGAAAATTCGGAGTTGATAAAGCTCTTGAACACTTGGTCATGGAACTATCTAGGATTAAAATGGACCCAAAAGAGAAGGTCAAGGATTTTAACCAAAGATTTTTTACTTTGAAAAACAGGATTCCTAAAGATTCCATGCCTGCAGAAAATCTCCAAATCGCATATTATGTTAGAACTCCCCCTCGCGATGAAGCCATGTGGGTCAAAAGGTCCCATAAGACAACTTTAAAACAAACATTTGACGAAGTTGTCCTATTTGAGAAAGATGTGCTTAGCCTAAAGGATAGTTCCGAGACCCAAACCGATCAGCCATCAACCTCCCGAAGGAAACCTGAAACACAACCTAAACCCCTTATCATAAACAAATATCAACATGATATTGATCTCAGTAGCTTGATTAAAGCTCTGCAGAAAATAGCAAATGAATTCGTTGATATCAAGAGGAATATCGAAGAAGGACCATCTAACAGAAATTACCCTAGGTTTCCTTTTAAGAAAACACCTTAGAATTTTCTAGATGAACAAGTCCCTCCTACAGAAGGACAAAGTTTAGAGGACTTGGGATGTCTATTTCAGGTTGTGTTTCAGGGACTGAACACTCTTCTAATGAGAAAGTAGATGAAGCTGACAGAAATGAAAATGATCAGGATAATGAAGATCATCCACCCTCTACAATAGGATATCTTTCTGAATCATTTGAAGATTGGTGTGAAGATGGTTGTCAAACTAATTTTGCATATCATCACCCTAATAACACGCATATAAAATGACCTCTCGACACACAAAATGCTTCTACTTCTACCCAAACCAAAAATTATGCCCACAACTTTAAAAAGAAGGTAGAAACAATTAAAACATTTTTTGTTTCAGATCTTGAGTATGATCCCATCGAACATTTTAAGAGACTTAGGGCTAACATTTCTTTATATGATCTACTTAAAATCCCTATAATTCAACAAAGAATTCTTTATGGATTGACTACAACCCTAGGGAAAAACAAGAATCCCATGATAAGCAAAATCATAATGTTGATAAATCTGCTATCATTTTCAGTAATGACAAAAATATGCCTATGACTGATTTTTCTCCATCACGAAAGATCCTAATGTCCCACCCTTCTTATTAACCTTCAAGATATATAATAGGAATGTTCATAATTGCATGGTGCATTCAAGACTTTCCTCTAATTTTATGCCCCTATCTGTTTGCAAGAAAATCAATGCTGACTTGAAACCATTTGAAACCAAAGTCATTTAATTATATCATAGCAATGTCAGAGTCTTAGGGGAATTAAAAAATGCCATGATCATATTGTCTTCTAATCCTAGAGTACACCAGGAAATCGATATTGTAGTTTCCACCATCCCTAAAGCCTATGGACTATTCGTTAGCAGGGACCATCCCTAATCCCTAAAGCCTACGGACTATTCTTAAGCAAGGAATGGTCGCAATACCTTAAAGGTTACTTTGCTACAGATTGGTCTCAATTGTGGTTACCATTGAATGACCAGCCAATTAAAATTTGAGTCAATAGAGAATGTTACATGAAACACATAGTCATCGAAATCAATGATCCAAATGAACCGGTCTTATGTAGTGATTCACCTTTAGGTAATTATGGTATTGATTCATATTTTGGAAATTTTATAGCTAAATTTTCTCCTTTGGCAAAATCAAAACAACAATCTATATTGATGTCTTGCATAGAAGATGTTCCATCGGTTCATTTTGTGAATAATGTAAATATTGTACATAATCATCCTAACGACGAAATCTCGTTCCTCTACTTCTATGGATCTAGGTCCAAAGAAGGCGTTGGAGCCGGTTGTTTGTTAAGAGATCCTACAGATAATAAGAAATTCATCTCTTGCTGATTAGAATTTGAATGTACAAGCAACATAGTAGAATATGAAGCATTGATCCAGGGCCTAAAAGGCCATAGATCTTGGTGTAAAAATCATAACAGTGTTTGGAGATTCTAAAATAATTGTGAAATAGGTAAAGATTTCTATACATGGTATTTCAACTAATCCTAGGATTTATCAACTCCGGGTATGGAAAATTATGTCTAATTTTTTATCTTTTGATATTAGTTATGTTCCAAGATCTTGGAACCAAGAAGCGGATATGTTAACAAATGTAGATTCTAAATTAATCCCTACTGAAAATTTCTACCCTAATTCTTTTTATGTTGAACTTATTTTTAGACCCACGGTACCTAACAATGTCACCAGTTGGTGTGTGTTCAATGATGTTCAACAAATTATTGAATTTATCCACATGAAGGACACCTTCCAAGACTGAGTGATTGATGAAATAGCGCATGAATAAAACCTTTCTGATTTTTCAACCATTTCTAGAAATCGGTCAATTGGAAAAACGTTTGATTTGGTAAACTCTACCCCTCGCCCTGTTATTAGATTAGAATATGTTTATGATCTTCATGATAAATTCAAAGGGGTTTTTAACTGGAAAACTAATAGTTCCTAAATGAAATATGAAACTATAAATTTAGGGATGGAAACAAACCCCCAAACATTAATCTAGGAACATATTGCACTAAACAAGAAGATGCTTCATTCATCAAAATTTTCAAGGAATACAATGATGTATTCTCTTGGAAATATGAGGATTTGAAGACCTTTGAACCAAACATAATGCAACATGTTATACCCATGAAACCAGATGCAAAACCTTTTCAACAAAAATTAAGAAAATAACATCCCAATTTGGAACCTGTTGTAAATCAAGAGCTAAACAAATTACTAGTTGCAAGGATCATTTTTCCTATTTAGCACACCCAGTGGGTAGCCAACTTGGTCACAGTAAAAAAGAAAGCGGTGAAATCCTACTTTGTGTCAATTTTCATAATTTAAACAAAGCATTCTATAAGGATAATTACCCTGTTCCTCCTATGGAACAAATATTGCAGCGTGTCTCAGGTTCTGATATGATGTCCTTGCTAGACGGCTTCTTAGGATACAACCAAGTGTTAGTATGACATGATAATAAACCCACTTTTAGGACACCATGGGGAACCTTTTCCTATCGGAAAATGTCCTTCATGTTAATCAACACAGGGGCCACTTTTCAATGAGCCATCGACATCACATTTCGTAGCTTGATTAACCAGTTTGTGGTTGTTTATCTAGACGATATTACAGTCTACTAAAAAACGAGAGAAGACTACTTAGCTCACTTGCGATTTGTTTTTGAGCGTTGCAGAAGATTTGGTATCTATCTAAATCCCAAAAAATCTATTTTGCGGTCACTAAAGGTAAGTTGCTTGGATTCGTCATTTCTAAACATGGAATCATGATAGCTCCAAATAGAACACAAGCCATTGCTCAACTCTCTCCCCCCAACTCCAAAAAGAATATGCAGCCATTTATGGGAAGAATTAATTTCCTTAAAATATGTGTGCCTAGTTTCTCTGAGATGTAAGGCCTATGCAAAATTTAGTTAAAAAGGATGTTGTTTACAAGTGGGGAAAGCAAGAAAATCAGGCTTTCTTGCAATTAAACAAGCAATATATGAGGCTCCTGCCTTGATTAGTATTGACTTTACAAAGGAGTTTAACCTTTATACTTTTGAGACTGGAAATGCTTATGATGTTGTCCTAACTCAAAGAAATGACCATAATGACAAAATTTCGATTTATTTCATAAGTTCGACGTTTAAGGTGCTAAATTGAAATATTCAGCCATTAATAAACATGTTTTTACTATTTTTAAGGCAGTGAAGCATTTTAAGCCATATTTGCTGAATAAAAAACTAAGTTCATTGTGCCATACGCAACAGTTAGAAATGTGCTAGTCCAAAAGGAACTCGGTGAAAAGAGGGCCCACTAGATGATAGCACTTTAGGAATACGATCTTAAGATCAAACCTACACAAATTGTGAAATGTCAAGGTTTGTGTAAACTCATTTTCAACAAAAAAATTCACTTTCTTTTTTAGGAAAATCAGTGTTAGGGGTGCTGATAGCATCAACAACGAATCATGGCACAACACCACATCATTTGGATGGAAAGAAAAAGAGAGCATTAAGGTTGAAATCAGCGCCATACTATCTCATTAAAAGTGCCTTGTTTAGAAAGTATTTGATGGTGTTTTACTACACTATTTAGAACAAACAAATTCCCAAAGATTCTTGAATGAATTACATTATGAGCCCACTGGAGTCCATTTCAGTGGAGACACAACCACCCATAAAGTAATGAAGGTTTATTACTATTGGCCAACCTTATTTAAGGACGCACATGATTTAGCACGTAAGTGCCAAGTTTATTAGAAGGCTTCCAACAGACTCAAGAAATTCACGTTCCCTTTGCCTCATGTCTCTATTGATTTCCCCTTCCAGCAATGGGGTCTAGACATTGTTGGTCCCATAATCCCACCTTCATTTTGACAACATAAGTATATTTTGACTACTACAAACTATTTTACAAGGCGGGTTGAAGCAATCCATTTACGTGTCGTTAACACTAATCATGTAATATCATTTCTTGAATCACATATTATTACTCGATTTGGTGTTCCTGTTAATTTTTTATAACGACTCATACTTTTCCTCTCTTGAGTTAACACAATTTGCATTAGAAAGATGGATAAAATTTAAGTATTCTACAAATTATTATCCTCAAGACAAGCTTAGCTAAGTACACCAACAAGAATCTGATTAGAATCCTAAAAAAGACAGTGTCAGATCATCATAGAAATTGGCACACTGCCCTATCTAATGTACTATGGGCTAATAGAGTCACCCCAAAAGCTTCTTTGGGTAATTCTCCTTTCTTTCTTGTTTACGGGGAAGAAGATATCATTATGTCCAATTTTTTCTTCCCTTCTTTACAAATTTCTCAAGCAGTCTAAGAAACATAATGCTCTTCCATGGAAGGAAGAATCAATCATATACTCAAATTGGACGAGGAAAGATCGAAAACTAAAAACAGGTTTAATCGTCACCACCAAATTATCAAACAATGGTTTGACAGTAGATATTCCTCTGATAGAAATTTTGAGGTTGGTGATTTGGTTCTAAAATGGGACAAGGAACATGAGGAAAAGAAAGATCATACCAAGTTTCAAACTCTGTGGCTTGGACCATTTATCATCAATGAAAAAATCGGTCCCGGGACTTTTTGCTTACAATCACTGGAGGGTCAGGATGAGACTTATCCATCGAATGGAAAGATCCTAAAAATATATTTTGTTTGATTCCCATTTGGGAAATCATCCATGTACATAATGTTTATACTCTTTTTATTTTTTATTTTAGTGTGATTGCTTGGTTTAAGGTTTGATTTGAGTGTTGTTTTTATTTTTAAATTGATTGTAAAATCAAGTTTGAATTTCACCTTATTTTCACGACAATTATGAACCATTCATTCTTATTTTAAATCCAGTTATGTTATAGGAACCTGGGAAAAATTTAAAATTTAATATTGTATCTAAGTTAAAACCTTCCCAGGCACTTTCTGTAAATCATAGCATGGAATTTTTGTTTTTAATAGGTGACAAATGTTTTATTTAAAATCAGACCTGAAATTTTTCTTCTTTCTATGATGTTCTCTTTTTGTTTCTTTTTCAGTAGAAACACTGTCCAGTAGCCTGTTAATTATCTGTAACTTGGGAGTATTAGTTTAAGCTGAGCATTTTCAAGGTCTATTTTAACTAGAGTCGTTAAATGGCATATTAAACCTGGTCTTTTGATTATGTCTGACAGACAAGTTGACTCAAAGATTAGTTGTTTGTAAGCTTGCAATTGAGACTGAATTTAGTCCGCTAGTGGAGGTACACCTTTGAATCTTGAAAATTTGTTCAAAGCCATGTGAGCTCCAACATTACCCTTCCCAATTGTCCAAAAAGGGTATATTTGTATTCAGGTAGAATTGGATTGGCACATTTTAATTGTTTCCTCCCAATAACAATGAGTGTAATTGACATCATTAACCTTTTTATGCCATTCCGTGATTTTAAGGAGTATTTTGGATATGCTTCCCCATTCACTATGTAATCTCTTAGGACATTAGTAGTTAGTGCAATTTACATAACATAATTAAATCCTCAGGGGTTGATTACAAGATAAGGGGTATCATTATGAGCCAACCTATTCATGACCATAGTTATTTGTGGAATGGCATCTCTGTATCTAGTCACCAAGCTGGGGAGATGGATTTTAGGCTCAAAATTGAAATACAGGAGGTCTTGTCATAATTCGACCTATTCATGATCTACATGTATTGGTGAATGACACTATGATTAGTTGGTCATCAAGCCAAGGTAGTGGCTTGCAGTTTGTCCCTTAGGAAACTTTTTAATGAGAACTAAAATTGAAACCTAAAGAGTTGACTTAAGGATGGGAGTAGTGTTGAAATTTGACGGGTAAATAATCCTCATTTTCCATTTTACACATCAAAATACTGCCACTTCATAAAATTAAACGTCATTAATGAAGTGTGAATTTTAATTTCACCCGTCATTTTGAAGTGCATTTTTATTTTTACACATCATTAATATCTATATACCAAGCATATATATATCAATGTTATTTATTACTATTACTAATTAGTTATATGAGTGTATATATATATTTCTATATTTTCTCTTTATATTTCTATTTCTAATATGGAAATTTTGATTTTGTCATGGTCTCGTTGTCTCCCCTTGTTAGGTAAACTTGACTTCGTCATGGTTTTTTGGGCCTATCGTTTTTGGTGATCCATGGTAATGGCCCATTGTATTGCTTATGAAGAAGCCTATTTAAAGGTTTCGAGGATAAACCTTCTTTGTCATTATGTGTGTGCTTGGTTTAATCATTGTGTTTATTAAGTTTTTATTATTATTATATTTGTGTAAACTTCTTATTTTTGTATTAAATGAGGCAAGATATGAGAATTCAATGTTTCATATACAGTTATTATAAATGTTATTTCAAAAATAAAATCAATATGACGGGTAAAATTAAGATTTAAACATTAAATGAAAGGCAATGTTAAAATTAAAACGCCATATAAAAATTTCTTGACGTGCAAGGTAGGACGTCAAATTTCAACCCTAGACAGGAGGTCTCATCAATAGCCAGCTTGTTCATGATCATGAACTCTTATAAAATGGTATTATCACCATCTATTTACCAAGCCAGGATAGTGGCTTTCAACCTCAAAATTGGAATACAAGAGGTCTCATCATGAGCAAGCCTGCTCATTTTCTGTAAGATTTTGTGAATGATGATGTTGCATCTGATAACCAAGTCAAGGTAGTGTCCTTTAGTATTCTTTTTAGAAATTAACCATATTGTAAGAAAGTGTGTATATATATATATATATATATATATATATCTTTATTTAGTAAATGGGATACAAGCAGCCAAACTTGGTAAAAGGAAACCCTGTCGGGGCTATGGACGCCTGCTGGCAATAGTGGAAATTACGGTGGTATTGGAGGTGAAACTATATGAAAACTGATAGTTATCATGAGCTATTTATATCTGAGGTAAGCTAATGGAGAATGTGTTCATTGTTCTATTCCTGCTTATTTTTAACTCTTGTACTCTCACAGGTTGGTTGTAGGGAAATCTTTCAGTTGCTACAGATGGCTGAAAATCTATTTAAAGGTTTGACATGTGGAACCCATAAGGCGGGACTAAAATTATTTTTCATTGGCAACCTTTATTTTTACGCATCTTTGTTCAGCTTCCCTGTCAAATGGCAGTCAGAGATAACTGGTTCACCCACTCAGTCACCATTTGTTGGCCTCTACCAACAACAACCCTTTCATTTTTTGAAAATGAATGGATTCCCACCTCAAGGATTGTTCAATATATCATATGTCACGTCCCCATTTTGACCCCCTTCGCATTAAATCGTAAATGATCTAAATATTGTTATTTAATCATGGTGAGGAGCTCAAGGCCAAGGCCCCACCATTGATTTAGCGTTTTATGTATCGGCAATTAAAAATAGATGCATGTGGTTCTTGTGCTAGATAGGCACAATGTAAATTAAGACATCATGTAAATACAAATTTTAATGAAAAAACCACAACTAGCTATGCAATGCAACAAAGAGATGGGGGCATGATTCTACAAGGAATAGGGAGGGAAATTATTCAAACCCTTGAGCCAATGGTGGTAAGCCAAATGTCCATGAATGAACCCCAACTACCCATTCTGACTTATGCACCCAATCATTTAATTCTTCCTGGAGTTGGTTGAGCCAGTTAATGCCTTGGAAATGAAGAGGTATGGCAGCCAATTTCATGCATGGGCAAGCCATCAACCTGGAAAAACGTACTTTTTCTTCTGGGGCAAGAAAACACCCACGAAATGGTGCCCAAAGCCATTATGAACCCAAGGTTTTTCCTCTCTCACGCAGTCTGATCTAGCGGGGTCTTTCTCCTTCACATTTTCTACCATTTTCCTGCATTTTTCATAGTCGGGAGCTCGTTTTTGTATTGTACAGTGGCTGGGAGAAAAGGAGTCATGTTTTGGGAGGTTATAGAGGTCGTTTTTTCCCCTGAAATGCAGAAAAACGTTTTCTGAAAACGAATTTTCTCTCCCAGGGTTTATTCCCCATCTACCAGTTCGTTTTGGTTGTCCACGTTCTTCAACACATGTGTTTTGTTGTAGGGTGCATCCCTGTGTTGGTTTCAAATTGTGAGCAATAATTAGGAGTGGAAGTGGACCAGAATTGGCTTGATAAACCTAGTGAGGAGGTAAGCTCTCAAGAGTATCAAAAGGGTTGGTTGCTCTTCTATGCACACCTTGAAGAACACTAGAATGGGAGGTATGGCCTGAGGGACCGTGTATTAGTGAAGGGAATACTTCCTTGTGCTAGGTGTGTATGTATTGTGGGGACCAAGCTAGATAGATCTTGCAGAGGGTACCCATATCTCTATGGATGATCCCACTAGCTTAGCAATTCTTCCTTCCATTACCTAACAGCCTGATAAACCCAACTGTAGATTGGCTTGGCTGATTTGGTGTATCTTTGGGCTATGTGTGAGTTTGTTGTTCCCTGATTCCTTATAGAGATCATGCCCAGCTCGGGGGTGGCAGTGTGTTGAGATATTGATGATCACAACTGGCCTATGGTTGGGTGGAACGTTGCAGTTGCATAGCCAGTTGCTCGGGACTACTTGTTATAAGATAAGTACTCTCTTGTGTTAACTTTGCAATCATTTATTTGATGAATATCTTGAATGTATGATGGATGTGTAATTGAAATTACTTCCGCTGTGTTTTCCTATAAATATACATTTCCATATGTATTTTTATATTATGTGAATGCTTATTTAATAAGTTCATGGGGCTAGATGCCCGGTTTTAGCATCACGATCCTCTCCATCGCACTGGTATGATGGGAGGGGACGTGACAAAATGGTATCAGAGCCATAGGTTACAGCATTGGACCTCTATGGGCCAAATCTAATTACAGTTACATGGGAAGATCCCTTTCTGATCACCACAGGTCTCGGCATCGGGCCTAAACTGGCTAAGTTGGATAGTTTGCAGAGGTAAGGTTACCTCTTGCTGGGAAACAGTCATCACAGAAAGAAGAATCCGGAATTGTTTTAAGTGTTTTTGAAAAATTGTGTTTAAGTCTGTTTCGGGAAGAACTTGGAAGTTCTCGCCGCAACGGTGGAAGAACTCGCCGAGTTGACCCGAAACAGCGGAAAATTATCTAAGTGTTCAGCGTCAAAGGGGAAAGTTTTGGAAGGACTCAGAGAGTTGGTCCGCAACGGCGGAAGAACTCACCGAGTTGAACTAAAACAACGAAAAATTTTGCTAAGTGTTCGGTGTCAAAGGGAAAGTTTCGGAAGGACTCAGCGAGTTGGTTCGCAATGGCGGAAGAACTCGCCGAGTTGACCCGAAACAGCGGAAATATTTCTAAGAGTTCTCGGCGTCCAAGGGGAAAGTTCCGGAAGAAGCTTGGAAGTTCTTGCCGAAACGGCGGAAAGAACTTGGAAGTTCTTGCCGAAACGGCGGAAGAAACTCGAAAGTCTTCGCCGCAACGGGCCAGAAGGGAGTCCGCAAAGTCGGAAGGACTCCGCAAGATCGTCTGCAACACGTCAGAAGGACTCGACAAGTTCATCCACAATGGCGGAAGAGAATGACGAAGTCCGCCGAAACAGGGGATTTCTACAGTTTTCCAGTGACATTTTCAAGTGCCGAAAATGAGAAAATCACCATGAAACTTATGCGCCATATTGCGCGAAATCAGAGAATTACAAAAAACAAAAAAAAAACGAGGGCGTTGCCCTCGACCTTCCCTGCAGTGGCGGAAGCCACAAGGGGGCAAACCCCCTTGACCCCCGTCGTCCCCCTCATATGTCATTGATTGTGAGAAAATTCTATGATTTGACAAATTGTCAATATAATATTTTCCCACGTGCATGAAGTAATTTATGAATTTATGAGAATATAATGCAGCTAACAATTATGTTGATGAACACATTTTGCAAAATCACAGTTACATCAGGGCAGCACTCCAGACAGGGCAGTTGGAAAGTTTTGGATCTTGGTTGGGCCAAGAAAATCAACATCATGGATGATGCACAGGATCCCTATGAGCCTGAGACAGATTCCATGGGGGAGAACATACATGTTGAAAATGTTGAAACAGAATCTAATGGGAGAAGAAATCAAGAGACTCCTCCAGGTATTGCAGCCACCATGAGGAGACTAAGGGTGGAATTGCAAAGCTGTAGAGAAGATAATGAAAGGATTATTAAAGCTCAGGAAGAACAAAATCAGTTGAATGCAGCCATGCTGCAGAATTTGACAAACATACAAAGGCAAATAAACTTTGGGCACCAGACATCAAATCCAGAAAGGGGTGCAAGTAGTTCTAGAAGGAATTCCCGTAAGAGGGCCAGTAGCTCAAGAAGAGTTTCTATAGACAGAACATATACTCCAGAAATCTCTTCTAATGAATCATCTGACTCTGAAGAATCCATTGAGGGTTCAAGCTCTTCATCTTGCAGAAGTAAGAGGAAGAAGCACTACAAGAACAATTCACATGGGGAATTTAAGAAGGTGAAACCTCCTACATTTGATAGAGAGGTAAAGTCTAGTAAAGAAGCTGAAGCTTGGCTTCTTGGGATGAGAAAGTATTTCCAAGTCCAAGACTACTCTGGGAATATGAAGGCAAGGGTTGCCATCTTCAACTTGAATGGAAGAGCATCTATATGGTGGGAACACATCAGGCAAGTGAGGAAAATCAATGAAAGGAAGATTGTGTGGAAGCAGTTCAAGAAATACTTCAAGCAGAAGTACCTCTCTGATAGGTACTAGATGATAAGATCAAAGAGTTCCATGAGCTGAGATTGGGACAATTAACCATGGAAGAATATGCAAACAAGTTCTTGGAGTTGCTGAGGTATGTCAGGTATATTCGAGATGATAAGGTAAAAATTCAGCGTTTCCTGAGTGGACTACCCCAGTCATATAAAGATAGAATTGAGTTCGATGAACCCCGAACTCTAGAGGAGGCCATAAGAAAGGACAAGTATTGCTTTGATAAAAACAAAAACAAACCAGAATTCCATAAAGCATGGAAGGATAAGAAAAATGAAAAGTTTGATCAAAGGAAGAAGGGGTTCAAGCCTCCTCAATTCAGGAATCAGCAAAGGCAGCCATCACAGGTTGTGACTAAGCCAACTAGGATGATGGGAGACAAGCCAAGAGATCCAAAGGAGCCAAGAGAACCACTTCAATGTTGGGGTTGTGGAGAGAACCACATGCTTAGGAACTGTCCACATCGGAATGGGAATCCAAATCAAGTTCACAACATCCAAGGAGCTGAAACTGTGGGTCAAGTGGCGAGGACAATCCCTAGAATCTATGCAGCTCTAGACGACCGCCAGGCAGATCATCAGTCAAATGTGGTTGAAGTTGAAGGTAAGATTGCTAAGCAATCTGTTTCTATTATGATTGATCCTGGATCTACTCACAGTTATGTCACTCCTAGAATTGTTGAGATTTGTGCTTTTAAGAAATTAAAGCATAGTAAATCATGGTTAGTTCAACTAGCCACTAGAACCAAGAGAAAAGTTAGTGAAATTGTAGAGAAATGTCCATTAGAGATGGATGGGTTATTCACTTACGCAAATCTGAGTATTTTACCATTGGGTTCCTATGATATTCTCATTGGAATGGATTGGTTAGAAGCACATAGGGTTAAACTTGACTGCTACAATAAGACATTTGAATGCATGGATGAAGAAGGAAACCCGAGGGTTGTAAAAGGCATTCCAAAGGTGACTTCTATTAGGCAGGTTTCAGCCATGCAGCTGAAGAAGTTTTGTAGGAAGGGATGTCAATTGTATGCAGCCCACATTTTAGAGGCAGCAGAGAATGAAACTCTTAAATTGAAGGACTATCATGTATTGCAAGAATTCAAGGATGTTTTTCCTGATGAGATTCCAGGACTCCCTCCAAAGAGAGACAATGACTTTACAATTGAACTTGTGCCAGGAGTGGCACCAGTGTCTAAGACACCCTACAGGATGAGTACACCGGAATTGCTAGAATTGAAAATGCAATTACAAGAGTTGCTGGAAAAGAAATATATCAGTCCAAGTGTGTCCCCGTGGGGAGCACCTGTTCTATTTGTGAAAAAGAAAGATGGAACACTCAGGTTATGTATTGACTACAGGCAGTTGAACAAAGTCACTGTGAAGAACAAATACCCATTGCCCCGAATTGATGACATTTTTGATCAAATCAGAGGAGCAAAGGTATTTTCAAAGATTGACTTGAGGTCTGGTTATCAACAGGTAAGAATCAAAGAAGAAGATATTCATAAGACAACTTTTAGAACGAGGTATAGACACTATGAGTTTGTAGTGGTACCATTAGGTCTCACAAATGCACCAGCTACATTCATGTGTGTCATGAATAATGTTTTTAGCAAGTATTTGGACAAGTTTGTTCTTGTATTCCTAGACGACATTCTCATCTATTCTAAGAATGAAGAAGAGCAGGAATAACATTTGAGAATGACAATGCAATTACTAAGGGAGCATAAGCTGTATGCAAAGTTGAGCAAATGTGACTTTTACAAAGATAGAATTCATTATTTGGGTCACATCATCTCCGACGAAGGAATATCTGTAGACCCTGAGAAGATTGAAGCCATTATGAATTGGCCAAATCCAAGAAATGTGACTGATGTGAGATCTTTTATGGGCCTTGTTGGTTACTACAGGAGGTTTATCAAAGGATTCTCCAAGGTTGCAAACCCGATCACTTCTTTGCAAAAGAAGGGGATAAAGTTTGAATGGTCACCAAGATGTGAGGAAAGTTTTCAACGGTTGAAGAATCTTCTGACAAGTGCACCAATTTTGAAAATTGCAAACCCAGAAAAATACTTTGTGGTATGTACCGATGCATGCAATAAAGGACTTGGAGGAGTTCTTATGCAAGACAACCACGTGATATGCTATGAGTCAAGAAAGTTGAAGGAGCATGAGAAGAACTATGCTACTCATGATATAGAACTTGCAGCCATAGTACATGCTTTAAAGATGTGGAGGCATTACTTAATGGGAAGAAAATTTGAGTTAAGGACAGACCATTGTGGTCTGAAATACTTGTTTGATCAGCCAACTTTAAATGCTAGGAAAGCTAGATGGTTGGAATTTTTGTGTGAATTTGATTTTGAAATCAAACACATAAAAGGGAAAGAAAACAAGGTGGCTGATGCACTCAACAGGAAGGTACATGAAATGCATGTGGCAGCACTTAGTACTTGCTAACCAGATTTGAAGTAGCAAATTGTTAACCATATTGTTGAGGATGAAGTGTACGTGCAAATAAAGGACAAATTACAGCAGCAAGACCTTGGCAAGAAGAATGAGGGCTATCATTTGGAGGAAGACGGACTTCTTACCTATAAAAATAGAATCTATATTCCCAATGTGGCAGATTTGAGGAGGATTGTTATGGATGAAATCCATAAAGCTCCATACTCTGGTCACCCAGGATATCAGAAAACAATTGCTACAGCAAGAAAATATTATTTATGGCAGGGATGAAGAAGGATGTTGCTGAATACATTTCTAAGTGCATGAATTGTCAACAGGTGAAGGTTGAACACCAACACCCCGCAGGTTTATTGCATCTAATGCCAATTCCAGAACGGAAATGGGAAATAATTTCCGTGGATTTTATTATAGGATTGCCAATGACTGTGAGACAACATGATTCCATCATGGTTGTGGTGGACAAGTTAACAAAGGCAGCACATTTCATACCGGTTAAGTCCACACATAAAGCTGATGCCATTGCAAATATTTTCATGAAGGAAATTTTCAGATTACATGGGTTGCCTAAGGCAATAATTTATGACAGGGATACCAAGTTCACTTCCAATTTTTGGAAAGGTCTCTTTGCAAATTTGGGTACACAGTTGAACTTTAGCACCGCGTACCATCCTCAAACAGGCGGGAAAACAGAAAGAGTAAATCAGGTGCTTGAAGACATGGTTCGCATGTATGTAATGGACAAGCCATCCAAGTGGGAGGATTATCTACACCTGGTAGAGTTTGCATATAATAATGGGCAGCAAGAATCATTGGGAATGAGTCCATATGAGGCTTTGTACGGCAGAAGGTGTAGGACACCAGTGACTTGGGACAATCCAGTGAACAGAATTGTACTTGGGCCAGAATTGCTTAAGGAAATGGAACAAGAGGTTGCAAAGATCCAGAAAAATTTAAAAGCAGCCCAGGATAGATACAAAAGCTATGCAGATAAGCATATGATCCATAGGGAATTCAGTGCTGGGGATCATGTGTATCTTAGAGTGAGGCCAAGGAAGGGTTCCTTGAAGCTTGGGAGTTGTGCCAAGCTATCACCTAGATATTGTGGGCCATTTGAAGTGCTTGAAAGAATAGGACCAGTTGCATATAGACTTGCATTTCCTGCTAGCACTAAAGCTCATAATGTTTTTCATGTCTCTTTGCTTAAGAAATATGTACATGATCCTAACCATGTGATTAATTGGGATGTGATCCAGGTGGAACCCGAGGGAGAGTTCCAAACCAATCCATTGCGCATCCTAGACAAGAAGGTAACATTGCTCCGGAACCGAGCCATCGGACAGGTAAAGGTGCAATGGAAGCACTACGGTCTCGATGAGGCTACATGGGAGCTGGAGGATGCCATGAGAGTGGCATATCCATTTTTGTTCAGTTTTGATGAGCACTGAGGACAGTGCTGATGTAAGGGGAGGGGAATGTCACGTCCCCATTTTGACCCCCTTCGCATTAAATCGTAAATGATGTAAATATTGTTATTTAATCATGGTGAGGAGCTCAAGGACAAGGCCCCACCATTGATTTAGCATTTTATGTATCGGCAATTAAAAATAGATGCCTCTGGTTCTTGTGCTAGATAGGCACAATGTAAATTAAGACATCATGTAAATACGAATTTTAATGAAAAACCCACAACTAGCTATGCAATGCAACAAAGAGATGGGGGCATGATTCTACAAGGAATAGGGAGGGAAATTATTCAAACCCTTGAGCCAATGGTGGTAAGCCAAATGTCCATGAATGAACCCCAACTACCCATTCTGACTTATGCACTCAATCATTTAATTCTTCCAGGAGTTGGTTGAGGCAGTTATTGCCTTGGAAATGAAGAGGTATGGCAGCCAATTTTTTGCATGGGAAAGCCATCAACCTGGAAAAACGTACTTTTGCTTCTGGGGCAAGAAAACACCCACGAAATGGTGCCCAAAGCCATTATGAACCCATGGTTTTTCCTCTCTCACGCAGTCTGATCTAGCGGGGTCTTTCTCCTTCACATTTTCTACCATTTTCCTGCATTTTTCATAGCCGGGAGCTCATTTTTGTATTGTACAGTGGCTGGGAGAAAAGGAGTCATGTTTTGGGAGGTTATAGAGGTCGTTTTTGCCCTTGAAATGCAGAAAAACGTTTTCTGAAAATGAATTTGCTCTCCCAGGGTTTATTCCCCATCTACCAGTTCGTTTTGGTTGCCCACGTTCTTCAGCACTTGTGTTTTGTTGTAGGGTGCATCCCTGTGTTGGTTTGAAATTGTGAGCAAGAATTAGGAGTGGAAGTGGACCAGAATTGGCTTGATAAACCCAGTGAGGAGGTAACCTATCAAGAGTATCAAAAGGGTTGGTTGCTCTTCTATGCACACCTTGAAGAACACTAGAATGAGAGGTATGGCCTGAGGGACTGTGTATTAGTGAAGGGAATACTTCCTTGTGCCAGGTGTGTATGTATTGTGGGGACCAAGCTAGATAGATCTTACAGAGGGTATCCATATCTCTATGGATGATCCCACTAGCTTAGCAATTCTTTCTTCCATTGCCTAACAGCCTGATAAACCCAACTGTAGATTGGCTTGGCTGATTTGGTGTATCTTTGGGCTATGTGTGAGTCTGTTGTTCCCTGATTCCTTGTAGAGATCATGCCCAGCTCGGGGGGTGGCAGTGTGATGAGATATTGATGATCACAACTGGCCTATGGTTGGGTGGAACGTTGCAGTTGCATAGCCAGTTGCTCGGGACTACTTTGTTATAAGATAAGTACTCTCCTGTGTTAACTTTGCATTCATTTATTTGATGAATATCATGAATATCTTGAATGTATGATGGATGTGTAATTGAAATTACTTCCGCTGTGTTTTCCTATAAATATACATTTCCATATGTCTTTTTATATTATGTGAATGCTTATTTAATAAGTTCATGGGGCTTGATGCCCGGTTTTAGCATCACGATCCTCTCCATCGCACTGGTATGATGGGAGGGGACGTGACATCATAATTAATGATTTGATCTACAAGGGATTGTATTGGATATGGATTGTTGTTGATTTTAGTATGTATTTTTTATATTTATTTCATAGTTAGAATGATTTCTTATTTTTACCCTGACTTGATCTTCGAATCATTTGTGTACTATACGATATTGGAGCACATCTTTCATGCAAGTGAGTTGTCGGTCATGCATATCATGATTAAGATTGCGATAAATTTTGGGATTGCATGACCGAAAGCATGGAATCCAAAAATTTGAAACATCGTCCCTTTTGAATTATCAATTCTTTCATTTTGCATCTAGATGCACTATTATTCCACACCCTGGTTCAATTTTTTTGTTTCTCTTAGTTAGTAGCTTTTCTATTTTATAATATTTTCCTCCAATACAATTCAAAGGAATTTTAACGGACTTTGATCTCACTTGTGGGTCCTTTTTTGTGGAATTATGTGTCCAATTTATGATATGATGAACACCTTCGATTGCATTTTTGTTTCAATCAACAATATTCAATAATTTTATTGAGTATTAAGGACTTTATTTAATTTGCTCGGCCACATTTTATTAATATTTTTGGTAATGTTCAAATAATTCATTATTCTTTTTATGATGAATTTATTGTTATAAAAAATTATTACTATCGAGCTTGTTTAACTAAGCGAGCCTTATCCTAATGTTTATTGTCAATACCATGAAAGGATGGGGTATTACATCAACACCACATCCTCTAATATATACCCTAACCTAAGCTTTTGATTGTTAATATATGTGCATCGAAGGTTACAAAACCTAATTTAACCAAGGTTATGGTTCTTCAAAATGATGGTTTTACTCATTTAACCTAGAGATGTGGTGAGTCAATCACAATTTGATATGTATAATCTACAATCAATCAATTGATTATATTGTACTACTTGTGTTGTGTTCTATCAAAGCTCATGTTTATGGTAAGAAGAGTGAGTTGTGCAACCTCATTATTAAAGCAACGACACATATGCAGTCAACATCCACACCCTCCCACCTGGCTTAGCTTGCCTGGTCATCCCTTGCATGTAATGTTAACGTAGAGGGTTTGATTAGTTGCCACCCTTTCCATTTCAACCGCCTGTTGACAATTTGGCATACATATCATCCACACCTCGCATTCCATAACCATGACTTGATCGTCATAATTATTACCCGCAGTGTCATCGTATTTGTCACAGTACATTCCCATTACGATATTACCCATATTGGCAGTGCGATCATCGATGGCATTTGATTTAGCTTCTCAAGGGTTTCCCTTAGCAAATTTCATTTGCATTTTCATTTCCAAGAGCTTCTCCAGCTCTCGGAAGTATCCTTAGGGTTTTTCCCTCATCACTCTGCTAGACCTTTACCCTACCAGATTTGAGTATGCACCATTGTCATCCTGTAAGATTTATCGTGGTTTTTACTCCTTGTTTCATTATGAGTTTGATTAACCGAGCAGAACCCAATAATGCAAGGTTTGTTGAAGCTAATGAACATTTTGTTCGGCTCTTAACAAACGTTGGATGGATGAGTTTCATAAGGAATTTTCGCAGGAATAATCAATTTGTTATGCTTACATTTTCCAAATCCTTTGATGGTAAACAGGTCTGCGTTGGTGATGTTGAACTAGACATAGGAAGATTTTGTAGCCACGACCACTAACTTCCCTTGCATTGGGGAGAGATGGTTCAATCATGTACCACTAAAAAAGGTCCCCTAGGAAAATTTGCTTCGAAGGCCGACTCCCACCATCCATAACCAAAAAGGTATGCCTAAAAATCTATTTAAAGCATAGTGGCAAGAACTGTTTTTAGTCTTAAGTCAGTTTGTTTCCTATGATGGCCGGTATTCCATGGTCTTTCGGTATCATCTTCTCCTGCTGGTGGAATTTTTAGGATATGACTTGAATCTTCCATACTTTTCGTGTATGAGTTTGAAGTATATGGCCATGCAAGTCCAAAAGGCCTTGAATTCTTCTTCACGCAGACTATTGCATTTTGGGTTGGTCCATATCCTTATAGAGCATAAGTTGAACTTGATAGGGGATAATTGGCATAAATTTGTTATGATAAATGGATTTGGAGAAACCCTTCCCAAATAGGATGACACTTCCCAAGGGGAAATCCACAATGCTCTTCACGACATTGCCTCTCCTTCCGCTCTTGAACCCGAAAATCTAGTCTCTAGTGACAAATTGCCTGAGCAACAAGTGTCCTTGTCTTCTCCTCGAAGTGATTTATTTATGGTCGATGAAAGCCCCAAATTCCATATTCCGTTCAAGACCCATCCAAAGTAAAATGATCACATTGTTTCACTTTCACATTGTCACATTCAGCAATTTGAAAGTTCGGGAGTGAAATTCTCTCAATTAAATGAGTTAATTTATCACCCTTCTGGGCCAAAAGACGAGGAGATGTCTTCGTCCTCTGTCTTACATGCAAGAGGCAAGTATCAACCCTTGCTTGACCAACAAGAAAACCTTGAGTCCATCGTCGAGCAAGCCCTTGGAAATTTAGGCATAATTCAGAGTCTCCTTAAGTTCGACCACTTGGGAGACCAATTTGGACCCCAAGCTAATAAAAAATCAAGCCCTTCAGTCATTAATGATTCGGTTCAAGACATTAGTAATGGTCATGCTTGGGACTGTAGACATGTTACTAGAAAACCCATGATTGAGCAGGTTGTAGATGTAACACCTAATTCCAAGTCTGTGCAAAATATAGGTGATATTCCTTGTCAAGAATTGAATGTCTTGACAACCCAGGATCCAAGTCAAAAGGAAAATTTTCATTATACATGTCAAATTGGTTTAATTTTGCAGAAGTCAAATCAAAATGCTCATGTCGCATCTCAAGTCGATTTACAAATGAATAATGATTTCAATGAGCAAATTGTTGAAACTTTGATTTTTGACCTGTTTCTTAGTCAAAATGCTAACCATATCTCTTGAAAATGAGATGCCTAATAATTTTGTTGATTCTATGTTACTTCATGACACACATAAAATAAAGAAACAAGTAACCTATGATGTCGTTGGTAATTTAATGGGTTCAAAAGAAAAGACTGAATGTTGTTGCGTTGCTCAACGAGAGCACAAATATTTTGAATTAGGAAAGAAAGAATTCAAGTTGGGGTTTGTTGATCAATCTCAAATAGCTTGTGAGGTCCATAACAAATATGATCACCCTGTCCAAGTAGAGGAGGCCTTCATGCCTGACGTCCCTAAGTCTATGCATGTTTTAGACCAATCGTTTGATCCAAATGTTAAACATGGTAGGGAATATGGTGACCAGATTAAGCCCGAAATCAGTAGTATTACAGGGAAAATGGTAGATAGGATTATGTCTCGAATGGCTCGTAATCGACCTCCTCCTCATAGTGCCAACATTACTATTGGTGTTGATAGTCTCGATCAATCAAAGCCTATGGAAGCATCAAAAGAACATAAACTAAAATTTCCAATTCATTCCCAGTCTATCTGTAATTTCAAGTTACCTTCAACTGTTCAATCAAGTCCTCACATCCAGTCAGCCTTGGGTGATTTTAGGGCCATTTGCGACCGATTACCAAAGATTGATGATGTGAATGATAATCGTGATAGGTATACTTCCACGGGTTGCACACGTTGTCATTATTTAATAACTCATTATGCTACAAAGGCTGACATTTTAACTGAACATGTTCAGGCTTAAGGGAAATATTTGTAAGTTAGCTAAACACGGGGACGTGTTGGTTCAATGACATAAAGCTTAAATTGATGAACTTAAATGACAACTTATCATTACCCAAGAACTCTCCATCGTGCATACACCAGGAGTCAATATTTATGTCACTTGAGATCACTACAATGTCCCGAGTGTCAATAAATAAATGCTTAGGGTCTGTTCTAGGTAATTTTTATTTTTTATTATTAAATTTGATAGTTAGTTTTCTAATTCTGCTTTAGATTTTGGGCTTGAATTAATAAAAAAAGTAGTTGTAAAATAATTAATTATGCAGCTACTTGTCAAATATTTGTTGTCTTAATTTTAATTACTAATTAGTTATGATTTTGTTTTGTAGGTGTTAAATCTATATCGTATTCGGTCAAACTTGGCGTTTTCCTCCTATTTGTCGGATAACATATATGTGGCGAGTAACTAAGGATGAATTGTGAAAGACTTGTAAGCAGGTTGTTGATCCTTCAATTCTAGTCCAACGATACCATGAGCTCTGCGATTCGATGTCATTGGTTTCAACCCAACTTAGTTCTGATTCATCCAATAGTGTTGATTTGATGCCACATCTGTACCCTTAATTTATGCATTTTCCTTGTTTTTTGCAAAACTGTTAGCCGTGTATTATCATTGTAAATCATAACTCTCTTTTATAAAGAGTATGTTGGCTTGGTGAGAGGAGGTTCCTTTTTGTGGAATTGATGTATACTTTTATTTTGGAAATATAATACAACACATTTTCTGCACAAGACTTAGATTTACTTGTTTGTGAATGTTTTTTAATACATGTAATATCTTAGTTTGTATGCTTATTAATAATTGTTGATTGTATTCCTTGGCTTTGCAATTAGAGTTGTGACTGTGTTTCCAACTCGATTACGAAGTTATAATATTGTTTTTTTTCTTTTGGATTGTTATTCGAGAGAAAGCAGTATTTTGATATAGTTGTTACACCATTCCCTACATTATTATAGTCCCTTTCTACACCATAAAAGAGGGTTTTACTCAAATTTTGTTTGATTTCCATTTGCAAGATATTAGAGAAAACTCTTTTACCTTATGGCATGTGTGGATCAGTAAATTGTATATTATTGATCTTGGGAAATCACATATATTTTCTTATGCATAAATGAATTGGATTAATTTATTCTTGATCCATATTAGGACTATTTTTAGGATAGGTTTTACCATGTTTATGCTTGTTCTGAAGAAAGTCTCAAATTTGTTAAATCCTATTTACTCTTTCCGTTCTAGTGAAAGTTTTTGCTATATCAGGAACCTAACAGAATTTTGCTTTTGAACAATCGATAGATTAATATTTTTTCTCCAGTTTGATAAAATCTTGGCCAAGTAAGTGTGTGTTTAATAGTTTGAGTGGTTTGTTTGATTTCATTAGTCCTATAGTGTTTTTGGTGTGTCATTATAGTAGGATTGAGATCTGTTCAGGTTTTATTCATAATCTGGTGGTTTTTGCTCTCTGAATTCTAATGCGTGTTTACTAAGAATTCAGTAAGTATTCATTGTTTCATAAAGTTCATATCTTTTGTTTAACATTTTTATTTATTATTTTCTATAAAAATTTAGGTCTTTCCCGGGACTTACTAGGTAACACACTATGAACTTGTTGCACCGAGTGAAACGAGGTGCTCTACAGCTCAGTATGGGGGAGATCTTCTAACGTGTGTGATGTAGCGTTACATCTAATAAAACGTAAAAAGTATTTAAAAAAATCCTATAATCATCTAATAAAACATAAAAAAGTATTTGGAAAGTATTTTAAAAAATCCATGTTGGTTCATAAAATAAAATATTATGAAAAGTAATTAAAAAATAGATGTTTGTTTATAAAATAAAAACTTAAAACTTAAACCCGGATCTATCAATCAAGAGAGATCAAATTTCTTGAGTTTAAATTTTTTAAAAAAAATACACCTTAAGAAATTGGATCCCTCTCGGTGCTTGATAGATATGGGTTTAAGATGGATCTATGCTGGTATACTTTGTTTATATTTGCAATTGTGTATATACATTTAGCGTAGGTTAGTTTTGTTTATTTAGTTAGTTTTAGGTTAAGTTAGTGTTTAGCTAGCTAATAGAGCCGTTAAACCTGTTGGGCACAACCATCCCAAACAACTAGGGGTTGCTAAATGTCAGAGATATGGATCTAGCTAAACTAGCTTACGTATCTATGCAAAACAATAATATATCAATCAATAAGTACAGAAATAGAACAAGAGAAAATAGTATACCAGATATAAGTGGTTCACCCAATTGGGCTACGTCCACGGGAAGGTAGTCTTCTATTATCTCCAGAATATCTCCCTCAAGCTTACAAGAGAGCAATGCCAATAACCCCAATACAATATAGAAATACTTGTGTTGAATAAGTAAAGATCATGATGAGTGATGTGACTCCCTTGACTCTATTATATACTAAGAGATGAGGAGGAATTACTCTCACATATTACATGTGGGATAATGTAATTCTTCGTAATAATATCTCTTTATATAATAATGAATATCAAGACTATACTTTACCATAATGAATATGGGATATAATGTATTACTCTTTTACATAAGATTGTGGATATCTTCCGACATAATACAAAGACATTATTACCTTCCAAGGAATATAAAATATTTCAACACTCCCCATTAATAATGGTTGGGAGAAAATCCCACTAACAAAGGAAGGAAGGAGTCGTTACTGCTCCCCCTTGATGACAACTTCCCTCATCCCAAGTAAGGAACGAAGATGCACATACTTCGTTGTTATTAAGGATTTAGTGAAGATATCGGCTTCCTGCTACTCTGTAGGACAGTACTCAAGAGAAAGAACACCATCTGCAACGAGACCTCGAATGTAATGAGCATCAAGATCGAGATGCTTTATCTTGGAGTGATATACCGGATTATAAGCAAGCTGAATTGCACCCTGATTGACACATTTCAACAAAGTGGACGATTTCGGAACCAAACCAAGCTCAGTGAGAACATGTCGTAACCAAACTGCTTCTTCTGTTGCTTATTTGGCTGCTTTATACTCTGCTTCACACGAAGATAAAGAAAAAGTCTTCACCTTTTTGCAGGACCAAGAAATCAGACCTGAACCAAGTTGAAATATATAACTAGCAGTTGACCGTTGATCAGAACTGTCACCTGCCTAGTCAAAATCTGTATAACCGAAAAGTGAAACTGTAGTACTGCTCGAATAAAAAACACCATAGTACAATGTCCCCTGTAAATATCTCAGAATTCTCTTGGTTGCCTTCCAATGACTTTCGTGAGGTTGTTGCATGAACCGTGAAACCATATTGACGGCGAAAGAGAGATCTGGTCTGCTGTGAGGTAAATATATCAAACTGCCGACTAGCTGACGATAAAGAGTAGCATCAACAAGAGGAGTAGTGCACTCAACAATTAACTTTACACTGGACTGAAAAGGCATAGGAGTAAGTTTACAATCACTCATATGGAAACGAGCCAATAAATTTGTAGCATACTTTGGTTGAGAGAGAAAAATACCATCTACCAGATGCCAAATTTGAAGACCCAAGAAATAGTGCAATATATCGAGATCAGTCATTTCAAACTGCTTTTGAAGGTCACTTTTCATACTTTGAATGAGAACGGGTTGGCTTCCAGTGATAATAAGATCATCCACATATAAAACAATAACAATGATATTATCATCAACATGCTTAACATACAGGTTAGGATCAGATATACACCGCTTAAAACCATTATTCAAGAAATATGCATCAGTTTTATCATACCAAGCCCTAGGTGCTTGTTTAAGACCATATAAAGACTTGTGTAATTTACATACGAAACTTGATGATTCAGCATTAATAAAACCAGGAGGTTGTTGCATATAAATGTCTTCATTAAGATCACCATTTAAAAAAACACTTTTAACATCCATTTGGTGTATTTCTCATTTATAAGATGCACAATAGATAAAATGGTTCTTATTGTATTCATTTTAGCAACAGGAGCAAAATTTTCATTATAATCTATACCTGCAAGTTGATTAAAACCTTTTGCAACTAATCTAGCTTTATACTTTTCAATATGTCCTTCTACAATAAATTCAGTTTTATAAACCCATTTACAACCAACTAAATTATTTCTTGAAGGAAGAGGAACAAGAGGCCAAGTCTTGCTCTTCAGAAGAGAATCATACTCAGCATACATAACCTGCTCCCAGTGAGGATTACCCTTAGCTTGAGCATAAGTAGTAGGATCATCTGTGGCCAAAACTTTGGTCATAAGAGCAAAGTTAGATCTAGTTCTACGACTATCGAAAGTGATTCCGATATCACTTCCTGCAGATTCAAGAGTTTTCCGGGGCCCAAACAGGAAGGTTAGAAGGGATAGAAGTCATTTCAGGAGCTTCGAAACATTCAAGTGGAATACTTGAAGAAGAAGAAGAAGAAGGTGGACTAAGATCAGTCACAGAACTGGAAGGAGTAATCGAGATAGGAGTACCAGGTGATAAGGGAATATTCAAAGTAACATGAGGGTCGATAGACTTAGGTGGCGGAGAGACTTCAATAAATTGAACATCTCTTCTAATGATAACACTTTGATTAGAATTATCAAACAACCTATAAGCCTTAGAATCCTCAGAATAACCAATGAAAATACACTTGTGAGATTTGGGTTCTAACTTTTTCCATTTTTCATCAGGAATATGAGCCCAACATTCACAACCAAACACCTTAAAATTATTAATATCTGGTTTCTTACCACTCCATTTTTCCTCGAGGGTAACATGCTTAACAACTTTTGTAGGAACTCTATTTAAAATAAAGTTAGCACAACTTATGGCTTCGGCCCAAAATTTCTTGTGTAATCCTTTAGAATAAAGCATACATCTAGCCATTTCAACTAAAGTTTTGTTTTCCTTTCAGCAACACCATTTTGTTGAGGTGTGTAAGGAACAGTCTTTTGATGTTGAATTCCATGTTTAGATAAAAAATACTTCAAATTCTTTCTTAATGAATTCCCCTCCATTATCAGTTCTTAAAGTCTTAATCTTTTTACCAGAATCATTTTCAACCAAGGATTTAAAAGTTTGAAATTTAGAAATAGTGTCACTTTTATGTTTCAAAAAATAAACCCATGATTTTCTACTAAAGTCATTAATAAAGGTAAGAAAATAGACTGCATGTGATATAGAAGGAACTTCAAGAGGACCACAAGTGTCACTATGAATTAATTGCAAAGGTTCTTTAGCACGCCGAGCTTTACCTTTATCAAACATTTCTCTAAGATGTTTACTAAGAACACAACCTTCACAAACACCGTTAATAGACGAAATATTAGGCAAGCCAAGTACCATTTTAGTTAACATTTGCATTTTACCATAATTCAAATGACCTAATCTTTCATGCCATAATTTACTTAGTTCATCAACATGAACAACATAGGAATAAAAAGGTTGTCTTTTGGTTGAATTAAAACCAGCAAATTCATATAAACCAGCAATATGATCAACAGGACCAGAAGAAACTACTTTGAAATTTTGATTGATATCTTTAAATATTTATCAAGCCAAGCTTCAAATTTAAATCCTTTTTGACATGCACGATAAATAGAAAGTAAGTTGATGGACATATTTTCAACATGAAAAACATCTTCCAATTAACCATTAGCAACATTAACATTACCAGAACCAATTACGGAAAGTTGTTTACCATCACCTATAGATACTTTCTGAGATGTGTTTTTATTATTGTCATAAGATGTAAATAAAGAAGCATTATCAGTCATATGTTTAGAAGCACCAAAATCCATTATCCATTCCACATGAGAAGAAGAATTACTAGAAGAAACAATAGATGCACATAAGGCTACTTGTGATTCATAAGAGCCATTCTTTTTAGCCTTAGCCATTAAACGTTTCAATTTAAAGCAATTCTTTTCAGGATGATTAGTTTTACCACAATGCTTACAAGGATCATACACTTTCTTCTTCTTACTAGATTCATGATGTGCATTAGAAGCATTACCAGAATTATTAGTAGGATTTGAAGTGTGTGAACAAGAACCTTTAGCATTATTAAAACTTCTCTTAGGATTCTTATTATGTGAGATTAGAGCTTTATTAGGTGAGAGTTGTCCTGTAACAATTAACCTTTCTTGCTCATTTATCAACCCTTTACAAAAATCATCAAAAGTAGGTTTCGTGGTATTTGAAGACAATTCAAGGGCTCTATTCCTAGTTTGAATGAACATATTAGAACAAGATGGCAATTTTTGTTCTACAAGAATTATAAGAGCAGTGTTTGTTTTCTTGTAATCTTTACCACAATTATTTAATTTTTCATTTAAGGTTCACTTCAGCAAGATATAATTCTACTATTTCAAAATTAGTAGGATCTAGCTCAAAAATCTTCTTTTCAAGGTAATAAGCAGAAACATCATTCCATTTATCAAATAAAGAAGCAAGAATTTTTCATACCTCAACGGGGCTGTCTTCTGTCTCTATACTTACCTAAAGACTATCTAAAACTGTTTGACCAATGAGCCCTCACATTTATCTTCCCATATAGCCAAAGCTTGAGCATCAATAGGTTTCGTGTGTTCACCATTAACAATCCTCCATAGATTCTTACTCATGAGAACATCAATCATTTTTCTTTTCCATGCAAGATAGTTAGGATCAACAAGTTCAGGAACAGAAGCTACTTCCGAAGTCATAATGGTAGAAAAAAAAACAAATGCTAAAAATGACAAGAGAAAAAAAGTGAATAAGAGAAAACTAAAACACTTTATCGTATTGATCTAAATCTGCAGAAACACAGTTAGAAAAACAGTAAAGGAAAATAAACTTTTACTTACAGCCCTTTTGAAAAGTGCCAAGAAAAGTCACATGTGGGTTTTGCCACAGTGGACTCGCGCACAACACTGAAAAAACGTGGGTTCTGCATGGAAAAGGTCGCGATTACTCGCGGTTTTATAGTAGAGTCAGCCGCGGGTTCGCGGGTTTGTAAAGGCGAATGTTGTTGTTCTAATCGGGGTGTTTGCGGGTGTCTGTGCAGTAAAGTTGCGGCTGTGCCGAAGCTCTCACGGGTCTCTACACAGGAGGGTAGCGAGTAGACTGAAGTAAATGCAAGTTAGCAGTGAGAACAGTCACGAGTATGCCATAGCATACGCGGGTCTACTCACTCGAAGTCGCGGGTCTGCAGCATACTCACGGGTTCGCAGTAGGCAAAGTCGCGGTTAACCGCGATTTCCAACATAATGAGATTCTTCTCGGTGCTTTCATCTAGAGATGAAGATTTTATATCCTTGGTAATTTCATTAAATATTTTTCCACTTGGGTATTTTTCGAGCATCATATAAATCCCATGGAATTCAGGTGTTCAATCATTTTTTTTTCAACCGAAAAAAAAGTTTCTTGCTATTCAAAGTATGAATCAAAGAAACTACATGGTTACCTATCCCTTGGATAATGTTCAAATATTCATTCATTACATATAATTCAAAATATCTACTCTAAGTCTTACTACAAAATTTATGTCTAATGTTATCCCATATTACATTTAGACGTATCATATCTTCTATGAGCATCCATACATGAGCTCATTCAAAAAAGGAGAAAAACATAAACATAAATTATGACTAATAGATCCAGTATGCACCCTCCTTCTGTAGGACATAGTTATCCAAATAGGAGAAATGTAGTTTTTCTTCTCCACAATTCAATCCCCGTTTGGAGAGAAAATCTGCCTTTTGATTATAGGATCTAGTAACATGTCCAAAATCAGGAGTAGAGAAAGTATTCTCGACCAGTTTAGTCTTGCATTTCCAATAACTAAGTGAGGCAACCCAGAGCTATTTTGTACCTCTAATCCATTTAATAATAGCCGACGAGTCTCCATAAACCATTAAATCCTTTATCCCCAATGATGATGCAAAAGTGAGTAATCCCCACAAAGATAGTAACTCGGCCCTAGTATTACTACCCTTGCCACAACCAAAAAATCCTTCATAATACTGGCCTTTAGAAATATTGATATGGAAACCTGCCCCACATGATTATTGAGCCACCCCATCAAAAAAACAATCAGGGTCACTTGTATCTAAAATCGGTTGGGTAATATTCTTAAGCAACTGATTCTTCACCTTCAAAGAAGGAGCAATGATATATCTCTCCAAATAGGTGCAATCCCGAGCAAAACTAAATGGGAAATATTCAAAAAGTATAATATTTCTTAGACGCCAGATACCCCATATAAAACTGAGTGGGAATTAAGCATGAGTTCTCTTAACTTCAAACCAGCCCGATAGTGCCAAATCAAGTGTCAGATAATACCAATCAAAGTGTATACCCCACCGCACTGTGATCTCCTCCCAAATATTCCTAGTGAGATCGCATTGATTAAAAAGGTGATCAATTGTTTCTTGTGCCCGATAGCATAGTGGACATCCAATCGGACCCCTTCCACCATGTATGATATAGTTGTCCCCAGTGAGTAATCGGTTGTTGAGAACCAACCAGGTGAAGACTAAGATTTTGTGTGGAGCCTTCCACTTCCATAGTCTGTGCATCCACCATAAATGTTGTGACAAAGTATGTAATGAAGCAATAGCTAAATATGCCATAGAAGTGGTAATTTCACCACAAGACTCTTTCCAAGACCATATGAGTTTGTCTGATTGGTTCACTAAAAAAATGCTCGAATGTGTCAGCTCCGACACAAATGTATCCCATTTTGTAGTCGCCTCCCATCGGAGGGCTAAGTTCAATGCCGATAACCAATACTGATCAATGTCAAATGTATTCACCTTCCTCACCTGATATAAATAAAATAAACCCCTATTGTGCAGTAGATTACGTGTCTGTTCAGAAAATATAGTGCATCCACCCAACACTGAGTCCACACCCAATCTAACTTGGTAACCATCACCCACCTGCCAAAATAACCAGCGCCGAAGATAGGAACAACCTCCAAAAAGCCGCTCCACATATTTGAAAAGCCTAAATTAGATTTATGTTCCTTCCTGGTCCATTCAGAAATAGTGAGAGACTTCAAGTACTTATCTCGAACAACTACCCCCCAGAGTCCCAGATGAGTTAAGGACCTACAGAGACTCTTCAGATGTAGAGCGGAATAGGTCCAATACAAGTTTCTTATGCTCCAACCCCCAGCTTCCTTAGGACAAGCCAATTTATCCGATGCTGCCAAATGAATCTCCACCTTACTTGGAAGTATAGACCATAAAAAATCAAAGATGGTACGCCGAATCTGTAAGAGGATGCATTTGGGAACCTTCGTCAAAGTAAACCAATAGACTGGAAAATTGGAGAGGACTGAAATTATGAGAGTTAATATACCTCCAATCGACAATTTCCAGTAATACCAGTAGCTTATCCTCTGCTCAAATTTCTTCAGTAGCCAAAGCCAATCTGAACTATGGTAATCATTCGGTTTCAAGTAATAGCCCAGATATTTAAATCCTCCTTCCATATCGCTAGTAACAAATGGGAAGAAAATACGAGGTTGTTCCAGCAAATCATATTCAATATTGAAATGTAATAGAGTAGATTTCAGATTGTTTATCACCATACCTGAAGCTCGACAGAGTAATTCTAGGATCTCCTTATAGTGTTTCCATTATGACAAATTTCCAATACTGAACAAGAGAACGTCATCCACAAAAAGTAGATGGGTGATATAGTGATTCTTTGATACCTTAATGCCACTAATTTTTCCATTAGCCTTTGCCCTGCTCAATAATCAGCTCAATCCTTCAATAACAAGATGGAAGAGTATGGGGAGAGCAGTGGGTCATTCAGACAGCTCCCACCTTCCAACACCGTTATAGAGACATCTAATCCTTTTAAGTTATCGGTCCCACCCATCAGTCACAGGTAAGGAAATAATCGCTACACATGAGTAAAGAATTGAATGATGATGAGCACTACACTCCAAAACTTGAAACAATCTATCCCGACAAGACAACTAGGGGAGAGGTGTCTATTGTTGAACAAGGATAGTAGTTGTCATAGTACTGGTCCCACACAGCTAGCAAATGATGACATAAAAACACTCAAATATTTAAATTATGTCCAAAAACTGCCCATTAATTGACTAGGCCAACATGTGTCCATAAATAGTCTTTATGTGGAAAAGAGTACAAAACATCTTGTCCCAACTACCTACAGATCTGCTTGAACATAAAAAAAGTAGATGAACTACAAAATATCCCTTATAGTATTTGCCACTAGTGCAAGGTACCCATCAAATCAACCCCCACAGATCTCTATTGGAGCCATCACATAATCTATTGGTGGTAAATATCCCATGGCACATTCATACCTATGCAGGTGATTGAATGTCAGCCATAACTGCATGGTAGTTCAACAATTCAACCCACTGTGTTCAATAAATGACACCTACCCATTAAATGCACCCATTAAACAGATGAAAGCACAATGATCGACCATGACAAATTCCCAGCCATTGGATCACATTTAAATCAATCCATAATACACATTCAAATTTGAGAGATTGCAATCCATGTACACCCTTGTTACCATTCGAATTCAACATCAAATAACTATAAAAAAACCTAAACCCTTACTGAAGTTGCATTTCAAACATTCAAACTACTCTGGAAATATACCATCAGATAGTGTGTGCACAATAGAGACATACCATCAGAGAGTGTGTGCACAATATAATCAGGTAACTGCATAATATTATTGTTATTTCAATTTCTGTTATAATCAGCTTCAATTTTTCAACTTATATTTTCCAAGTTTCAACTTCCAGTTTTCTAGTATAATCATCTTCCCTTATATAATCAGCTTCCCTTATATAATCAAGCTGCCTCATAAATATGCAAGTAGTTGCAGCCATGGCAAGAGTCAACAATGCAAGGAGAACAAGTAGGCAACTGAGCATGGGTGCCCAACTACGTTGCACCTCATCAGACGAGGAGAGGGTGGATCATGGAAATGCAAACAATGCTCCCAATAATGTTGTTGGGAATGACCATGCGATGGTCGAAGACAATGTTGTCCCACTGTCATCCACAGAGCCACCATCAACCACAGTTCAAGGTGCAAGTTCAACCAAGAAAATCAGTGCAATAAGAGGCTGGACAAAACAAGACATGTTAGCTACGATTGATGATATAGATTTTAATGGATATTCCATTCGTGCAGCTGCTAAAAAACATGGGGTTGCTACCGCATCAGTACATTATTGGATAAATGGGTTCACACATACAAAGCGCAGAGGGCCTCTTACAGTTATGAGTGAAGAGGAGGAGGCCGAGGTGGTTTAGTGGTGTAAGGAGATGGCCCAAATGGGACATGGGCTAGAGCTGATACAACTAAAATCCACAGTAGCTCAAATCTGTCAGGGGGGGCCAAACCCCTTCAAAGATGGGTTTTCTGGTAATTCGTGGTGGTTTGGGTTTAAAAAAAGGCATCCAAACCTTGTGTTACGTACAGTCGAGGGCCTAGATAGAGACAGGGCTTTAAATCCACACCCTGCAATTCTAACTAAGTTCTATGCCACTCTTTCTAGTGCATACGAAAAATATTCTTATGCTCCATACCATATATGGAACTGTGATGAAACAGGTTTACAGGCAGGAAGGAATTGTGGTATGCAGGTAATTGCCAAGAGAGGGAGTCGTAATGTGCCAAATATTTTGCCTAGGAGCAGGGAGTGGATCACTATTCGATGTTGTGTCAATGCAATTGGTGTTTCAATCCCTGGATTTTGTCTATTTAAAGGTAAAACTCAACTAAAAAACCATATACAAAATTGTGAACCAGGTACATGCATGGTTGCACATCCCCATGCATGGATGACTAAAGAACTCTTTTTGAATTGGCTTACTCACTTTGTTGCATCTATACTAGGCGGTGTCTTAACTGTAAATAGACACCTGGTGGTTTTAGATGGACATGGAAGCCACATTGTTGTTGAAACAATTGAGGAGGCTAACAATTTGGGCATCGACCTGTTGACACTGCCTTCTCATACCACTCATAGATTGCAACCCCTAGATGTCAATGTGTTTGGGCCTTTCAAGAACTATTTCAGGGGTGAGCGAGATTTGTGGATGGCAAAGAATCCAGGGGGGGAGGTAAAAAGGTTTGAGCTAGTCGAGCTTGCAAGTAAAGCCTTTAAATGGGCTCTCAAAAATTCAAATATCAAGGTTGGGTTTAAGAGGACTGGAATATGGCCATTGAATATCGATGCTCTCATGCATGATACTTGTTGTAGCCAGGCATTTGATGTGGATGGTCAAGAAGAAGGGGATGTCCAAGCACATGTTCATGGCCAAGAAGATGTGGAAGTAGAGGAAGACATTGTTGTTGCTGATAATATGATATCCCTCTCTCAAGGAGGACCCTTTTGTGGTGATGATGATGAACATGTAAGTGAAACACAGTATAACAATGAACCAATTGACAGTAACACGGAGGCTGTTAGACCAACTGAAATACCTACAACTTATGCATGTGATAATCTTAATGACTCTATTGATCATGCAAATGTCAATGAGAATGTAGTTGGAAATGACAATGTTGATATGAATGTAGTTGTAGGTGATCATGCTACAGGAAGCAACAATGGAGAATTGACTTTGTCGAGCCAGGTAACCCCACCATCATGGCTGGCAGAAGCCATGATGAATTTGGACAAAAATAATGTCTCAAGAACCAATGAAGAAAGCATGAACATGCCTTCACAACCAATAGAATTGGATGATGAAATTGTTCATTATTTTGTGGACAATGAAAATCTGGAAGAAGATATTGTCCATAATGAGGTTCTAGCTGAAGAGGACAATATGGTTCAATTAGATGTTCAGAATATTGACCCAAATATTGAAAGGAAAGTGTCAAGCAAGGAGAAGCAAGTGTCAATGAAGGGCCAGTTGCTTGGTCGGTTCCTCAAGATACCAGCAGAGAGAGTGTCAGCAAAAAGAAGGCAAGGAACAACAGATAATCTTTGTCTATGCCGAAGTTCACAGTTACTCACCTAAGAAGACTATATAAAATTATTAGTTGAGTCTGAACAAAAGAAACTTGAAATCCAGGATTCAAAACAGAAAAAGAAGGATTTAGCCAAAGAAAAGAAGGCTGCAAGGATTGCTGCAACAGAACTTTGAGCACAGGAAAGGCTTGAAAGAGAGAAAGTAAGACAAGAAAAGGGCCATAAAAAACAGTTGGCAAGGTAGGAAAAGGAATTGAGAAAGGCTCAACAATTGCTTCAAAAAGAACAAGGGATGGAAGAAAGGGTTGCCATTGATGCAAACATAGAAGAGGAAAGCAGGTTGATGTCAAAACACATTGGAACATATTGCAGATAATACACCATGTTTCCAAGAACTTCTAAACATCCAAGTCCCCCGCTATCAACAAGTGTGCATGCCCACTTTAATCCCTCCTGCCAGTGCAAGTTTCAATCGTATGTATGATTATTGGGGAGCTCCACTTAATGCAGGGGTTAGTAGCACAAGTGTGCACTGTGGCTACTCAATTCCTCAATGGCTACAAGAAGCAAATTGGATATCATATGGAGGCAATCAGCCACAACCTAATTAGCCATTGTTAGGTAGGCCAACCAACTTGGATCAAGCAGGAAACTCTACAAGATTGGGCAGTGAAGATCTTGGAGGACATTAAGCATAGGGGTGTCATATAGGGGTGCCATAATTTTTGTTGTGACCACATTGCGATTTGGATTTTGTAATTACTGACTCTGTTGTTTGTAACATGGCCATTTTGGATACAATCCTAGATCATAGCGTTCCCTACTGTTTGCGACATTGTGATCAGGGGTTTATCATACGGTTTAATATACCAATTATGGGTTATTAGTTATTACTGGCCTAAATATACATTTCAACAACAATTTTGCCATAAATGCATAACACAATTATAAGGACAGACTATGAAAACTATTATCAATTATTCAACCCATAAAATGTTCATGCAAAATGCAATTTCAACATTTCAACAGAACTCTGTAATGTGCCCTAAATATACATTTCAGCAACAATTTTGCCATGAATGCATAACAATTTTGACATGAAAACTATTATCAATTATTGAACCCATAAAACCTTCATGCAAAATGCAATTTCAACATTTCAACAGAACTCTGTAATGTGCCCTAAATATACATTTCAACAACAATTTTGCCATGAATGCATAACAATTTTGCCATGAAAACTATTATCAATTATTCACCCCATAAAATCTTCACGCAAAATGCAATTTCAATAGAACTCTGTAATGTGCCCTAAATATACATTTCAGCAACAATTTTGCCATGAATGCATAGCAATTTTGCCATAAAAACTTATCAATTATTCAACCCATAAAATCTTCATGCAAAATGCAATTTTGCCATGAATGCACAACACAGAACTCTGCAATGTGCCATAAATAGACATTTCAACAATTTCCAGCATAACGAGTCGAACTAGATCATTCATTATTCCCCATAATTCCTAGCATAATAAGGAGCAAAAGGATGATTTCCATCTAGCAAAATCATTACGATAAGCAGCAGTCGAACCAACATAATTTCCATAGCTTTAAAAGAACTATAATAAATTAAATCAGCAATTAAATTCACATCATAACCATTTGAACTGACATTAGACCAAGCGTCACAACTGGCAGCACAAGGATTCCCAGCAGGCCAATTAGAACAAGCACAAGCAGGAGCAGACCTAGCATAATAATTCGTGGCAACCCCAAAACGCATAACATTATAGCCATAGCTACCATTCCAAGGTGTGTGTTATTTTGCTTGGGCCCGGTGTGTGGTCACATAACATTATAGCCTAACATTCCAAATCAAGCATGACCCATGAAAACAGTTCAAACTTAAATCACCAAAACCCTACTGCAGCGAATGCAACAGTTCAGAGAAATTCACCAAAACCCTATTGCAACGAATGCAACATAAACCAACAACATAAACCCTACTGCAACGAATGTGCTAAGAAACGCATTGACCGGTACCGCAAACACCAACATAAACCACAACATAAACCTAGAAATGCAACAAAAAAGATCTACACAATTCCCAAAAGGTTGAAAGTGTTGAAAAACACAGTCGTAGAGATACCTGGTAGGAGATTCCTACTAGTGAGCCACCGAACGGAGCCACCACCATGCCACCGAACCCACTGGAGCACGAACGAAAGCTAACCCACAGGAGTAGGAAGCCAGCGAACCCACTAAAGCAGAACGCCACTGCAACCCACGAAACTTCCATCTCCACCACCGAACCCACTAAAGCAGAATGCCACTGCAACCCACGAAACTTCCATCTCCACCATCGAACCCACTCTAGCACGAACCCACTGGAGCAAGAACGCCACTGCAACCCACGAAACTTCCATCTCCACCACCGAACCCACTGGAGCACGAACGTCACTACAACCCACGAAAAAACCAGCTGCACGAAGCCACCGAACGAATTGGAGCAGGAAGCCACCATCTCCACCACCGAACCCACTGGAGCAGGAAGCCACCATCTCCACCACCGAACCGACAGAAATCTCCAACAGGGTGCACTGCAGACGGAATCACCATGGGGCAACACTCCATGTATTGAAGACCAGTAAACCAAAGCAAGCGAAACACTGAACACCTTCCAACCGCAACTGAGGCACCTTCCAACCGCAACCAAGGCAAACCAGAGCAGGATACGACCAAAGCAGACAGTGCACTGAACAGGTTCTGGGGCAGCAGAGCGACCACACACCGAGCCCATGCAAAATAACACGGGATTCTGGAACAACCGCAGGAGAAGGGCGATGGGACCGTGAAAAAGCGTGTCGTAAAGGCCGCATTAAAGCACCCACCCACCACGACAGGTGGCGCTGCCATCTCAACCCCCAAACGATACCTACTGAGATCGCCACGTGGCGTGGGGTGTCCAATTACTGGCATCCCTCCCCTAAATCAAGTGAGTTCAAAAAAAAACGACGCCAATAATAAATCCGGGTGCTAGTTATAATGTATGTGCACTTCCACCGAGAAAAAGGGAGCCAAATCAATAATGCATCGGCTCGCAACCCAAACCCAGAAAGCTTCAAACAATCAAGCCCGCCCAACTCTTGACATGAAATAGGAAGGCGTTCAAAACACTAAACTACAAACCCGGCCCTAAGTCGACAACAGATATTGAAACCTAAAGCACTAAACCTGGAAAGGTAAAACCAGTGACCAGACTCTAGTATCCCAACCAAGTTCTGGCCGCCATGGTTCCTGGAAAGGGTTCGCCAGGTGTTCAATCATTTTATTCCCATACTGCTCCCTGTCCATAATAATAGTAGCGTTCCTCTTGTTTGCCTTTAGAAAGATAATGTTTTTATTATTTTTAGGGCTTTTAATGCAGGCGATATATTGTCTTTGGGAGGCTTTGCCTTTCTGAGAACCACAATGCATTATTATCTGACTTCTTCGACTGTGATTGAGGGCAAATTTGAAACACAGTCTCCAATCATACACAGCAATTCTTCCAAAGGGAGGCGACTCAGAGCAGTGGAAAAATTAAGACCGCGCTCAAGAACTTTGATTTGGTCCAGATCCAAGGTAGAGTTTGATATGTTTACTACACATGATTTCCTCATGCCTGAATGTTCTTCTGCCACAACTGCGATTTCGCTCATGCCTGAACTATATTCCGTCACATCTGTTATTTCGCTCCTGCCCAAACGATCATTCCTTACATCCGAGAACTCCCTCGCCATGTCTGAATTTTCGTTCCTTTTAGTGCTCAAAAGTTTGGACAATTTCTTGTTGTGGGTCAGCACAATTCCAACGCGGATCCTGTCCATTCTATGCGCAGAAGCTGCTTCAATCCTCACCCAGAGTTGATGGCATATCGCAACCGAGAGCTCAAAATGTAATCTATACAATTTGCCAGAAAGATCATCAATATATTTCCGCGTCCTCTTGATTTCAGATCGAACGAGTGCAGCGCTGGCAGATTTGAATGTCTTATGCTTCTAAATATGAAGCCTGTGCTTAATTATAGCAAATTTAGGGATGATAAAAATCTGGCCAAACGCAGTTTTCCTTCTATTTCCTTAAATTACTTTGTTAAAACTGTTGAATAATTAATTGCTCAACACGTTGTTCTTTGACCATGAATTGCAAGATTTATCCTGAGGATACCTTGCACATTTCATTTTATTTTCATAATTCTATCCACTCACCATCTGCAATATCAATTCCTGAATATAAACCTGATAAATGTCTTTAAAGATGAAAATCTGATAAATCATCTCGCCTATTTGCCCTGCGCATCTACACATTTTAAAATAAAACAAGAAAACAAGTTTCTAAAAAAAAGTAAAGAAAAAGATTGAGCTCTAAATCTGAATAAATTGAGTTGTATTATGTCCTGCCATAGTTCCATTACAACTTGGAACATCTCAGGGTAACAATTTGGCTGACATGTGGTCACATTTTTGTAATGGACCCACCCAGTTTCTTTTAAAGAAAACTTCCCCACTTCTTATTCGGCGAACCAAAGGCTCGATCTTCTTCGTTGGCTTGCATTTGGACTTGGACCTTGGCACTTGTGGCTTGATGATTTTATGGAGGGCCAAGCCCTTAACTTTTGTTCAAACAATGCTTGACAGCTTGGTTTAATTGATGAAGTATGGCTATTGATTCATTTATTGGCGTGTTCGTGCTTGATGATAGTTCCCAACTCCTTCAAGGTGTAGTGCACTATCATCATGTGCTTGGTTTTGGTCTTGTTAAATTTGTGGCTAGGCTTGTGAAGGTTAGCGATGTGGTTTATTATATGGTTGATTAAATTTGTGGCTAGGCTTGTCAAGGTTAGCGATGTGGTTCATTATATGGTTGATTATAAGGTGTATGAATAATCCAAAGTGATTAAGGTGCATGATTGTGGCTAGGCTTGTGAAGGTTAGCGACGTGGTTCATTATATGGTTGATTATAAGGTGCATGAGAGAATATAAGGGTTAGCGATGTGGTTCATTATATGGTTGATTATAAGGTGCATGAGAGAATATAAGGGACCAAGGGATACGCTCGCAAATAAATCTTTATGAGAAAGTTTCAACTCATGGGGGAGCTTCGTAACTTTATGATAGCTAATAACTATTGGCCATAAATGTGGTCAACACCTTCATCAAACACGTTTGCATATTAAAGATGAGCAAGTGTATATATTCAAATTGTTTATAGTAAACAAACCATATTCCAAATAAAATCATTAAACATATGAGAAATGACAAGTATTTGGGGTGTGGGGTGGGGAATAACGATCTTATTAATTTAGAAAGGAAAATTTGCAACAACGATGATTACTTGATTTTGTCTTACTATGCCTCCTTTACTATAGCTCTTGATCCTTGGTCCTTGGCCACATGCCTCTACCCTTCATTGATGGCAATTTGTGGTTTCTTGTGTCACGTGGAGGAATTGATTTGACAAACCTTAAGTCTCCATTAAAAATTTATGCGCATCTCAGCAAAGACAACATGAGCTTCATATTACTTTGGTGGTCTGTAAATCGTCGTGGATATTCCATTAGAATAGTTTGTCACAATGGATCTTACAACTTAGTTCTTTTTACTAGCTTATTTCCATTGAATTCCAAATAACTAGAACTGTAAGAAAGATAACTAGAGCAAAGAACTACACAATAACACAAGATATACCCTGGGAAACCCATTGTGGGGAAAAACCTGGCCATAAATGAGGACTACGCCTTGCTCTTTTATATAGAATGCAAATACAAAGCAAGTGGTACTCTTTATGGAGATACCTATGACTTCTGCGACCAAAATGGCTATTACAGGATCTCCTCATTCCTTTGTTCCGCTCTAATATCCACTCTCTTGCTGCTGCTCAACTATGGAACACTACAATAACATCATAAGAATGGAATCCCTTCTCCTAATGACTCAGTATTTAACATAGTCCGATAGTCATCTATGGTTGATTTTAAGGTTTTTGCATGCCCCAACTCTCGATTAGGGTTAGGGTTTTGGACATTCTAGAATGTTATTGAAAGTCCATGCTTGACTAGCTCCACATGTGTGAGAATTGAGAGTTGATGTCGAATCCACTCGATACCATGGCGGTCAACTAGATAGGTAAACTTGTGGGAGGCATAACTTCTTCATATAGACTTCGTTTGAGGCAAATCTTAGATCGTTGAAGAGTTCTTGGAGTGTAGAATCACGTTGAGGGGCATGGCTTAAGTGATGAACTTTTGACCCCAAAAAAACATCGTTTAGACCCTCAAACATACCCCTGAAAATGGGCCTTACAAGCAAATTCATCCAATCTCTCCACCTAGTAAGCACCAAAATAGATGACAAATTATATGTTGATCAATTTTGGATCATTTAGCTTTCACTGAATTCCCTCAGTGCTTGGCTGCTCGATATCTCTTTTCTCTATATCCATTTCTTAGCCATGGATCCTCCATTTATAGGACAAGGGGTTGACAAGGTCGAGGCCAAGAATGCATGCATGTTGCACAAATGGTTGGAAGTTTTCCACTTTTGTCCAAGTTGTAGTGGAGAGTGCTTGACCACCCAAGTCTATGTTGATGAACTACCGATGTTTTCTTGACGAGCTATTAATGAACTGTCGATGGTCTACCAACGATTTGTTGAGGGTCTACCGATGCTCTACTAATGAATTGGCGACATACTATTGATAGTCTATCGACAAATTATCAATGGACTGTCGACGGACTATCAATGGTCTGCCAATGAACTACCGCCGACCAACTGATGGACTACCTTGGTTGCATACGAACAATGCTTGCAAATTACCATGCAATTCATTGATCACTATATGGGATGTATTTGTTGTCTTTTACCAGGGACCCATATGGATTGTTACATGTCAAGGCCATTACAACAATATACTCATTAAGCACTTAACATGTCATTTCGACAATTGAACTTAGGTGGCGAGAATAACAATCATTCCTCCCAACCACACAAGTTATACAGAGTTGATAATTATTATTTCATAGTTGTGTGTTAACCTTGAATCAATATTCAAATTAGTTTTATAACTTTTAATTAATAATGATTTTAAAATTTAAGCATTGTTTAATTAAACCATCATATCATTTTACTTCATATTTTTATTAAATTAAATTGAATCTAAATAACTATTTTCTTTCATTTTAATACTAATTTTTAAAATAATATCTTAAATGACACTAACTTAATTTTAATAAATAATTAATCATTAAATAAAAATGCAAATATGTCACGTAAATAATAAATTATATTGATTTCATCTTAAACCTATAAAATTATGTAACATGCCGTTCATATACAAAATAAAATAAAAATGCAAATATGTCGTCTATATTTAAGTTTTGCCATCAAATCAATTAACAAATACTACACAAATTTGACTTGTTTAAAAGCAAATCAAGTTATAATCATACTAAAATTACAAGTCTAGCTTATGTACAAATTAAGATTGGTTTTACCATTTGGTAGGGGCTACTCAACCAATATATGTGTGCCATATTTAAGGTAGAACTTTTATTATTATTATTATTATTTTTTAAAAGGTGGTTTTACTACTCAAACGACGTGTCAACACCAAAATCAGGGTATGCTCAAATTTTACATAATCCACACATTTATTATAAAGAGGCTCAACAAGAGTATCATGTCACTTATAAGAATTGAATCTTGTAGGGAGGGTAACAATTAATACTCCCCACCACCCAAACTACATTCAATGAACTTTTATTATTTTGTCTAGATACCCAAAGTTAAATAGTTACAATAACTCTTTGGATAGGGAAAGTAACAATCAATACTTCCAATCACCCAAACTACATCCAATAAACTTTTATTATTTTGTCCAGAATGAATGAATGAAAAAAAGATTTTAATGAATAAATGATTTTAATAACGTGCAGATGAATGGTTACAATAACTCTTTGGCCGACAAGGTTAAAAGGTTTCAATAATTCTTTGAAGAATAATTTCCGGCACTTTAAAATCTCCTATCCACGGAACGGAGTCCACAACTTGTACGAATCCGGTCAAAGTACATAAAATAGAAACATGGCACGGGAATGTTGGAAATCAGAAATGCCATCATCACCATGATTGGAGATATAAGAGATAATTGAGCCTTTTACAGGGCAGGGCATATAACATGTAAGAGGCTACTCAACACAGCATACGACGACGAGGAGAGCAGGAAGTAAGTAGAGGGAGAGGGCAAAGGCAAAGCGCAGGTATGGCGGAGGAGTTAAAAGAGTGGTGCCGTTGTCTTCCGAAGGTTGAGCTTCACGCTCATCTCAATGGATCTATTCGCGATGCCACGCTACTGTAAGTTTTCAACTCTATCTATTTACCATTACTAATACCTCGGGCTTTCTTTCTTCCATGGAGAAAACCCAACCCAGTCCAGGGGTTTTGATTTTTATTTCGCTTTCTTCTCATTTTCTATCTCGAGCCGTAAGCCAAATATCCTCCCTAGTTACCACCACATCTGCCTGCAAATAATAATGAAATGAAGTGGATGGAGTGGCACAGAGGACATCGTCTGCAGCAAAATCCACCCAGGCAATCAGTTATGAATCCAAGCACACGAGGCCTCCGCTGTTGTATATCGACATTGACTTGAACCTATCCACGCAGAGAGAACATTTTTTATTATAATGAAGGTCCATATATGACCAAAAGCGGTCAAAATGATTAAAAGGTTACATTATCATCATTGTCACTTTTATGTGTGTGTCTCTAGAAAATACAGGAAGACAGGAAATGGGTTTGTGGAAATGGGCATGCCAAGGGTCTAAAAGATATTGCAAACTAGGGTAGAGTTCTTAGGAAACACCTCGGGAAAAGACCAGAAAACAGTTTGGAGAAGCATCAATAGGATTTTTCAAGTAAGATCTATTATCTATCTATCAAATTCATGATTCCATTTAGACATAAGATAATACAAATACAAAACACAATTTATAAATTGAACCTCAATGCAGAGGCGAAGAAAAACTCATTATAAAATCAAAATTCTTAACTCAACAATCATTGTTCAATGTTCATAATACATATATATAAGGATTTCAGATACAAAATCATACATGTCAAAATGCCTAATGGCAATATCATGGCCCAATCATCACATGCATTGCAACTACCAGGTGCATCAAGACCTAGATCATTATCATTGTCCAACGGCAGTGGCTCATGTCCTTTGTCCTGTTAAATTTTGATATAATTTTCATCTCTTACAACTTTAGCAAAATAAAAACAAAAATTCACTGTGTTAGGGTTTGAAACAGAAAACTAACAACTGTAGATATACACAATAAAGTTTGAAACAGAAAAATAACAACTGTAGATATACACAATAAAGTTTGAAACAGAAAATTAACAACTGTAGATATACACAATAAAAGTTCTGCAGAAATAAAATTATAACCAATAGGATAGCAGCAGTAATAAAGTAGGGTAATTAACAATAATTAAAATTAAACTGAAAGACAATAGCAGTAAGAGATCTAACTAATCAACATAAAAGAAATAGGTCTGAGTTGAAACCTTCCTTATACTCGGAATTTAACTTTCAGATCAGACTTTGCCTAGGCAAGTCAACAAATGGAACAAAAACTGACCCTTACCTGAGGGTATGCACATACCTGAGAGAGAGAGAGAGATAAAGTGCTGTAGGATAGGGTTAGACAAGTACAGTAATAGGTACAACAACCAGGATCAGCCCCAAAACATTGATTAGGACAATCAACACATGCCCAACAGAGAACGACACTCTCAAACAACCCTCGTAATGAACATCAGCCTTCACATAAGTCTCAGCAGTGGACTGTAATCCCAAAACAAAGGACAGCACCTTAACAACAAGCAATGGCAGCCTTAAAACCCTAAAAAACAAACATCACCAAACAGCAGCAATCTCAAGAGGTGGAGTGGCAGCCCTAACAGGCAGCGGCTCTGACAACAAAGGGGGCAGCAGCCCTAACAGGCTGCAAGCAGACAGTGACTCTCACAAAAAAGGGGGCAACAGCCCTAACAGGCTGCAAATAGACAGCGGTAGCCTCAACAAGGGTGACGGCAGCCCTAAGAAGGGCACAACAGGGTGGACGACAGCCTTAACATGTTGTGGAACCCTCCGTGGCTCACTCCTAGCAGGCAGCAGCACTCTTAAAAACAATCCACACTGCAGCGGCAGCCCTAGGATGACAAACAGTGGCCTCAAAACAGTCCACACAAGCAGTGGGAAGCCCTACAACAGTCCACACAAGCAACGACCTTCTTCAAAAGTCCAAAAACATTCCACGGCTCACACGTGTGAGGGAGAGGAGGAGAGATCAGCCTTCAAGCGGGACAACCATGAGTAGTAGAGCAGAAAACAAGAGAGTGCCCAAGCATAGAGGGGATAGAAACCCTAGAAGTCACCCACACAAGGCTGCTGAAAAACCCTAGACAGTCGCATAAAAATCAGAGCTGAGTTATGTCTTCAAGATGATCTCACAATGAAGTATTAGACTTGTATTTATTAATTTATAACCTTTGATGTCTTCTAGAAGGTTCTTTCTTCTAATCCTTCATTGACTTAGGGTTACTCTTAACAAAGTCAAGTCATCCTATAATTAAGGAAGGTTACCATAAGTAAAAAAAAACTTAATGTTAGGACTCCTTAGGAGAGGGTAGCAAAGACATAACAAGGGGGGCGCTAGCACATAGGCCCAACAAAGGAGGGGTCAACACAAGACCAAACCAAACATAAGGCAATCCATAAATCAAGGAGGGGTAAACAACCCTTCTAACCACAAGAGCAAAGGTGTAACAACAAGGTGGGAAGACAACCCTTTTACCCACAAGACTAAAAACAACAGGGTGGGAAGACAACCCTTTTATCTCTCTCTCAAATGTACAAGTGTTCCATACAATAACTGAAAGTTCTATCATCACCATATAAGGAAGGTCAAAACTGGATGATGCGATCCTTTGGTCCTTCTGACTGCTCCTAAGGTCAAATGCTAGTGACTCCAGCAAGGGGTGGCCAGTCCCTCGAGGAGACAACCTAGCTCAACAGTCAACCATCTCGAAGACCTAGGAGAGGAGGGCATCACACATCATCATCTTGGTTAACTGACCAAGATCCACCTGGTTAACTGACCAGGTATACACCTGCAGGACCTACTTGGTCCTAGACCAAGAATCTGCCTGGTCCCAGACCAGGATGTCTCTATCTCAGCCTGCAGGATTTGCTTGGTCCTCATGACCAAGAAACTGTTTGGTCCCTGACTAGAATTCCCTAGAGACAGAGAGGGACTCAAGCCACATGCTAGGGACTTTGCCATGGCTCCAACCTGCTTGGTCCCAGACCAAGAACCTCAGTAGATTGCTATGGGCCCTAGATACCTTCTAGGGACTTACACTGCCTGGTTAACTAACTAGGAACCCTAGTTAACTGACTAGGGTTCCATCCTCCTAGAGAATGGCTCTCTCAGCTGCATTAACTTTAACACTCCCTCTCAGCAAGAGAGGCATTCTCAGCAACACTAAGCTTGTCTCGGAAGTACCTAGACTTTGTCGTGGACAGAGGCTTAGTCAACACATTGGTAATTTGTTTATCTGACAGAACTTACTAAAGTCTCCGCACCATGTCCCTGACATAGTGATACTTTCTCTCGATGTGTTTAGATCTTTGATAGAATACATGGTTTTCTGAGAGCTTCAAACAACTTTGGATGTTAGTAAGAAACTTGATCTTATAGATACACTTGGAAGTATAGTTGACTTCCCTTGTTGTCTGAGAACCATTATTAACTGAAGATATTCTCTCATAGTACCTTTCCAAAACTTGATGTTTGGCTGCCTCCTCATAAGTGGAGGTTTCTGAATCAGTGATGTGGCTCATCTGAGATATCCAACCAGAGCACCCTTGAAGCCTCTCAATAGGCTTCTTAATGAGATCAACTGAGGGCTCCCTGACCTCCTCCTTTTTCTCATATGAAAGAGATGACTCATGAACTGAGCTTTATGAAGCTGGCACTTCCATGTATTTAAAACTGAGAGGCTCTTTGAAGTGACGATAAACAACTTCCTCCTGGAAGGTCACATCTCTACTTTTCTTTTCTACAATCCCACTCTGCTGGGGATTGAAGAGCACATTTGGATCCCTCTTGATCTTTGAATCCTGACAGGGGTCATGAACTAGAACTTGAACAACATGCCCTAAAACCTTATAAAGGACCTTCACGAACCCCAATCACAATGGCTGAGCTCATGTTTCCATCCTTAGGCGACATCAGAGCCTTTCCTTATGAGAATGCTACAAAGAACCCCTTGTCTTCTAAAACTGCTACTGAAAGCATATTCTTCTTTAATCCAGGAACATATAAAATTTCATCAATGTGAATAAACGTACCTGAATCAAGCTGAAAGGAAGTTGGACCAACTCCTTTTATGGCATCGGTACTACCATCTCCTAGTTCCACTTTCACATTGAACTTCTTGGCTTTGTAATATGCAAGAGCCTTCTTGAATCCAGTCATATGCTTGGTGGCTCCACTATCTATCCACCAAGAATCTATTGAGTTGGAGATGGAACCTGAGAGTGCTGAAACCAAGTAGCATTCTCTTTGATCTTTTTCTTTGGTTTCGGCCCTAGTTTTCTTTTGCTGTGGCTCTTCTTCTTCTGTAGTAGCAGAAGCATGATACTTGCCTCTATGCCATTTCTTGTTAGGAGGTTTCTTATAGCCTTTTGCATAATGACCAAACTGGCTGTAGTTATAACACCTTACCTTTGATTTATTAAAATGCTTACCTTGAGGTCCCTTACATTTGTCCTTGTGCTGAGGGAATCTTCTTCCTTTCTTTGTCTTGGAAGCAAGGACATGATCCTTTTCAGTGAGAGACCCAGATCTGCTCTGGATCCTACCTTCTTCTTCTAAACAATCATGCCACAACCTATCAAAACTTGGCTGAATCTCTCTTCCATTTACTGCTGCCAGAAATGTCTCCAAAGACACAGAGAGACCATCTACTGCTGTCTGCACAAGATCATCATCATCTACTTCAACTCCAATGGCCATGAGCTGATCTCTTATCTGAGATATCTTTGAGAAGAAAGAGGCAACTGACTCCTTCTCCTCCATCTTCATTGAACGAAGCTGCTTTTTCAAAACCCTCTTCTGAGTAGGAGCCTTCTTCTCATAGAGATTTGCTAGGGCATCAAAACATTCTTTAGCTGTCCTCGAAGGAGCTATTACAAGCATCAAATTGTCTTTAACTGAGTCAAAGATGACTCTCTTTGCCTTGGCTTGCTTCTTCTTAAATGCTTCTCTTCCTTGACTTGTTGTGGGCTCTTCTACAAACCTAGTAACCAAATCATCCAAGTCACTCTCCTCTAGAATATTCAAAACCCTAGCCTTCCATGCATTGAAGTTTGAGGCTCCTTCAAGCCTATCTTCTGACTTGACTGAAGAAGAAGCCATCTTCAAACCCTTACTGCCAACTTGATGAGATTTGCCATGGAACCCTTGTAGTCAAGTTGGTTAATGCTCAAACCGTTACCTTAGGATCTATGTATACTCGGTTAGGCTGTAAAACAGAGTTAGCTACAAACCCTAAGCTCTGATACTGTGTTAAATTTTGATATAATTTTCATCTCTTTCAACTTTAGCAAAATTAAAACAAAAATTCACTGTGTTAGGGTTTGAAACAGAAAATTAACAACTGTAGATATACACAATAAAAGTATTGCAGAAATAAAATTATAACCAGTAGGACAGCAGCAGTAATAAAGTAGGGTAATTAACAATAATTAAAATTAAACTGAAAGATAATAGCAGTAAGGGATCTAACTAATCAACATAAATGTTAGAGTTTTCACTTTAATTCAATTATGTTAGATCTTTAATCTGAAAGATAGACAAGCACAGCAATACACAAGAACATAAGAAATTTCTTCGGGGAAACCATAAAGGAGAAAACCCCGCAACTTCTTCAGTAATAGATTCGTCACTTAGTACAATATCAAACCAAGATAGCAAACCCAAAAATAAGAAGACTTCTGCAGCTTCCTTCTTCTTCTCCAGCGAACTTGTCTTTTCTCCTCCTTAGTGTTGGAATTTCACTTCAATCTTACCCATCATATTATTATTTTTTGACGTTTTAGTGTTTAACATCCCCCTTCCGTAAACGTTTTGCCTAAATATGTACTTGTCAATAATAACGTTTTAATATATAAATTACGTTTCTGCAAAGAAGTTTTCAAAATTGTGATGGCTGGAATTTGGAAGTATAAAACTAAGCATGTTGTAAGGCTGCTACAAGATCCCCTCACTGGTGTAACATATATTTCATCTACTGTTGAAAAGAGACTGTTGTAACTACATAAGGCTACCCAGCTTACAATAGATGACGGCTGATAAGGGAACAATTTTCTCGAAGTAGCTAAGCGAATGAGCTATCCGATCAAAACTAGGAAGCACTACTTGTTTTATAGGCACTACTAATTCTAGTATCGAAGGAACTCAGAAGTAGGAAGTATGAGTTCTCCTTGTGGATAGCTCTTCCATTAGCTCTTTTTATATTCGTGAAGTTAGTATGAGTGAGGCAGGGGATATACTTAGTCTCCTGTTTGTTGCCAACAACTGTCTGGTTGACTCTTGGAAGTCGTCGTAACAAGGAAAGAATCATTGCCTTGCCTGCTAGCTGCTAGCAGCAGTTAAAAATAGAATCTGACTGCAATAATAAAAGGCCATGCTAGTTAACCATAAAAAATACAGACAACACAATTACTCTGTTTAATTGATCATGGTACAAATGTGCTGATGTTTTTACTCTAGAATGGACATTCCAAAGTCCAATCATGAGAAGATTTAAGTAACTTTTAACCTTTGTTACCATGTTCAAAAAGTGTAATAGATTCATGAGTGGGTTGGAAATGTTTGAGATTTCAAAAACAGTTTGAAAGGTGAGAAGGGTCCATAAATACAAAACATTTAAAATTGCACATATTACTCAAAAATTCAAACATTAAGTGAAAATACATAAGCACACAAAAGGAACACTAGAAAAAAGGAGATATTTCCTCATATACAATGCTTTTAGCTTTGCAAAGCGAAGGAATATGACATGGGGAGCAACATGGCTCTAACGTGGGTTTTTCTTTTATTTATCAATTGAAATCTTTCAAGTTTTTTTCCATGTGTTTTTGTTAATGAAAAGTTCAGAGGTTTGGTCTAGACCAGTTCGACCACTCTGAATGGTTCAGGATCCAGCTGAACTTGAGCCAGGTCCAGACGAACCTTGTAACTATGGGGCTTCGCCACTTTCCAAATCCTGTTTGCTCAGATTTTGTTTAGTTTAACAAATTTAATGAAGTTAGAACTATGCAAGATTAGCTTCCTACAATATTAGCTCCATCCATATGTGTAGACGGAAACAAAGGCGTTAGTGGATGGTAAATGAAAGAAAAAAATCTATTTACAATTTATTGTAGTAAAATCCATACATTCATCAGTTAGAAGACACACGAACGAAATATGTTGATTGGACTTAAATACCTGTGGAAAACCCAAATACGCTGCAATTTTGGACAATTGCAAGCATTCTGCTCCAACTCGCTGCTACCAATAACAACATAACTGAAGTTCAGCTCCATTAAGTTATTGCAAGTGGAATAGATTCTTGGCAGATACTTAGGTAAAACTTCCCGAAACACTGACAAACATTGAAGTGACCAGCTACAATTGTCGAAGGCAACTTGAAGAAATGTTGCTTGTTCTGGTATAAAATCATAGGAGAAACATCATGTTCCTAAATGCAGTGGTGTCTCGCTTCCACAAAAATTGAATGCTGCTGTTTCTAGCTTCCTGCACGCTGCAATTCCCCTTCCGGGCTTCCACAACAAACAAATGAAATGAGGATACATACTGCACACTACTGTACAGCTTGCCAATTGCTGGCCCATCGAGGATTCGAGCCATGATCTTGATCCATCATCATTCATCACTAGCAGTGGCATTCACTTAACATCTAATGGATTTACCTAAAACTGTGTGAGGATAGCACCAAACAGGCAAGTTGGCAACCACACAGTTCCTCTTGCCTCCTAGCCCAGGCTCATAAAGGCTATATCTACTACCAATTTGCAAGGTTCTCCACGGTGGAAAATGCATAGAAATTGCTTTAACGAAGATTTTGCAGCCTCCCACATAAACTGCAATATCTGCTCTAGCTTTCTTGGTTTTCCCACAAAGATTACTGGAATTAGTGTAAAAAATGCTTAGTATTGAGGTACGGGCCTTGCTATTTTGAACTATGCTTGAAAATCTGTGTCAATCATGATACGGTCACCAGATTCTGCATTTGATAATAAAATGTCTATGTATTCATACTTATGTCCTGGACCATGGTAACTTGTCAAACTTGTGCCATTTAAACTTGTACCATTTAACCTTGCGGAGAGTGACATCGTGACCTTTCAGCCTTAAATGTTTCACTAGAAGATGCCTACCTACAGCTCCGTTGCACTTGATATCGCTGTTGTTGCTCCATATATCAATTTTGGCTTCATCAAAGCTAGAAATTCCAGATATGATTAGCCTAAGAATTTCTCTTTGATTTGAACACGTTGCCACCAAAGCCTGCATTTAAGGATTCAAATAAATTATAATCGAATCCAAAGTCAATGAAATCTGAGCTGAAATAATATTTTGAAAGATCACAAACTTTTAAAATCTCTTTCCAAGGCAAATGTACCTTCAAACGATCTTTTGAAGTGTCAAAGTCTTCAGTATCACATTGACAATGACGAGATTCATGTTCTGAGCTTCCATTTTCTATGAAATCAAGCACCGTGGCCTCTAGATCGTGTTCCAAGTCATCATTGGTGCCATCATGTAGAGGCTCACATATCCAATTCTTTACCGGCAGCATTCGTATTTAACATCCGAAAAGCCTCTAAATGTAACAGCCTGCACGTCCCATTACGATGTCGTCCAGTATATAGAGGCATTGTCAGGTGAAACTCCAGTTCCAAAGCTATGAACTAGGGAAGAAGGTGATGAAATGAAAAATCTCGAAGATCTTTGGAGGAAACGTCTACCAGAGAAACGAAAACACCAGCATCAACAAGGCAGTGTTCCAGATCTTCAAACTAAATCCCTTATAAGAGTTTTCGTCTTTTTGTTCAGGCCCTAATAAAATCCTTAAAACAGACCTAATCCATAAAACAAACTTGAGTCCATTCTTTACATGCAGAGTAACAATTCAACATTAAAGATCATCATACGTGTATCCTTTTGAGTGTGGAACAATTTTTTTTAGTAATAATTAAAAATATGTGGGTGGCAGATTTGCCATAAATGGGCAGATTTCCTATTTAATGGCCTCATTACTACTGTACGGAATTGCTGAAGGAGGGTTGTACAAAACTGCTGTATGGAACTCTGCTGGAGGAGGGTCACCTTACTGCTGTATAGACGTGAAATAAATGCCTGATAAGCCCGACTATATTTATAGCTTGTTGCTTATGCGTAGAGTAATAAAGTACCGTTTAATAACAAAAGGGTGGGGAAGAAGATAGGAGATAAGCTCACGCGTTCACCTTTTATTTTGCTAGGTGGTGAGCTTATCTCCTATCTTCTTCCCCACCCTTTTGTTATTAAACGGGATAATAAAGTTTTTAATACGTAGATAATCTAGGGAGTCATAAGAATTTAAGTGAACCTCCGCAAGCTTAATCCAAACCATGCAATGAAATTAATTAAGACTTCAAATATTTTTGAAGTTAGGAACAATAGAGCTAACATTAACACTTACGATAGAGCAAAATCAGAAGAATTTATCAAAAATATAGTTGATTTGACAAGAATAAATATTTTACAATAATGAAACCTGAGGCACTTAATTTCAGTAAACCATGGCCAAATCAGGAGTAATGTCTAAAAGGAAAAGACAACTGATCAGCAAAATGCATCGTATCCTCACCAGGCGATTCACTTCGGGTAGTACGCAGCTCACCTATAAGCTTACTCGTATAGTACATGGTACCCTACCTGTTAAATAATCACTATTAATGATGTTTTCAACAAAATTTCAAACGATATTTTGACGGTTTATAAAAAAATCTACCCATTTAAGATTACGTTTTCTCAATATTTGTCCCCGTATTTGACGGGAAAAATGGTTGAAGACAGGCATTTGCCCGTCAAATTCCAACCCTGCTCCTCCTTGGTGTGAACTTGCTTGTTGGTGTATCTCCAAATGAGGGAGAGCACCTCCCTATTTATACTTTATGTGTGACTGACCTAAATCCCCAATGGAGACGACTTCCTCAACTGACTGGGCCGATCTCTCCTAGGGAGTCTCAAAATACATTTTACATTTACCTTTTGGGGAACTATTGCCCCGACTTACAATGGAGGTTTTGCCTCGATATTCTTACATGACCAAATACAATAATGACATCCCCGAACGGAGGAAAAACATCTCTGACGGAGGTACAATAAAAATACAATAATAATATAATAATAATATACAAAAGAATATCTTCCGAAGTTACATTTACAACAACACTCCCTCTTAACTAGGAAGGTATTCTTTCGACACAGTCATCATCATAGTTGGACACAATCTTTGGATAACGTCATCATCACTTGGATCATCATCATCGTTGGATCATCATCATCGCTGCTACAACAATTCTCATCTTGTTGATCATTGACTAGTGACATCTCTCGAATCTACCCGTCATGAGAAGTTCTACAGAGCCAACCCTTTTTCATGCTGGATGTAGGCCTAGCTGTCATCTAGGACTTCATCATCTATATAAGCAAGCCATCAAGTAGGTACAGCCTAGGACCACGTATTACATTGCCAGAGCAATCACCTGCGTCTCCTACTATCATCTCATCGTATTCGGATCATCTCATCATCTCATGTGGACAGTAGCTCAGGTGCATATATCATGTCCACCAGACAACCTGGTCCTGCGTCTTCCACCCAATGGATACAGCCCAGGAACATCTGCGTCTTCCACCCAGTGGATACTGCCCAGATGTATTACGTCTCTCTCAGTCAACCTGCGTCTTCCACCCAGTGGATACAGCCCATGAACATCTACGTCTTCCACCCAGTGGATACAACCCAGATGTATTACGACTCTCTCGGTCAACCTGCATCTTCAAACACGTGGATACAACACAGGAGCATCCCAGATGCATTATGTCCTTTCGGATCACCGACGTCTTCCACCATGTAAGATACAGCCTAGGTGCATCCTAGATGCTTTATGACCCCTGGACCACCAGTGTCTTCTCACATGTGGATACAACCCAGGACAATTACGTCCTTGCGGACTACCTGCGTCTTCCACCATGTAAGATACAACCCTGGTGCACCTGTGTCTTTCAGCCATGTCACATCACTCCCTCTTTCGAGGAACATCGATCTGGATAACACCAAGCTTCTCTCTGAAGTATTCGAACTTCATTATTGCTAACGACTTGGTCAACACATCGGCTATCTGCTCGTTTGTCGCCACATATTGGAGCTTCACTGCTCCTCTCTGCACCATATCCCAGATATAGTGGTACTTGATCTCAATATGCTTCGACTTGTCATGGAACACCGGGTTCTCGAATAATTTTACACAACTCTAGTTGTCACAAAAGATGCAAGTTGCCTTTAACTCGAGATCAAATAAATATGACAGAAGCTTCCGAAGCCATACTGCCTCACAACTAGCTGAACAGGCTGCAATATACTCTGCTTCAGCTGTACTCAGTGCCACACATGACTGCTTCCTGCTAAACCAAGAGATCATACTGGATCCAAAACTGAAGCAGCATCTCGAAGTGCTCTTCTTGTCTGTGGCACTCCTGCCCAATCTGAATCAACATAGCCATGCAGGTTAATCTTTTGATTCGTCGCATATTTGAGCCCATACTCAATTGTACCCTTCAGGTACCTCAATATATGTTTTGCAACAATCAGGTGAACATGTCTCGGATTTGTCAGGAACTGACTCAGGGTGTTCATAGCAAAACATATGTCTAGTCTCGTGTTCATTAAGTAGATTAACGAACCAATCATCTGCCTGTACATTGTGGCATCAACTGTCTCTGATGAAGCATCACACAATAGCTTCAAGTTCGATGCCATTGGTGTGGCCATTGCGTTGCAGTCCATCATTCCAAACCTCTTCAGAATCTCTACTGCATACTTTCCTTGACCAAGGAAAATCCCATCTGAACTCTGCCACACCTCCATACCTAAGAAGTAGTGCATCATTCCCAGGTCCTTCATCTCGAACTCTACGGTAAGCCGTCTTTTTGTTTTTGCAATGAGCTCATCCTCCCCTGTTACGAACTGGTCATCTACATATAGCAGTAGTATTACTGGACTTTCGGCCTCAACCTTGAAGTAGAGGTTGTAATCTGCTTTACTCTTGGTAAAGCCTAGGCTCATCAGAAAACTGACCATCTTGCCGTACCATGTCCTAGGTGCCTGTTTCAAGATGTATCACATATACTTCCTCTTTATGAGGGGAGACATTCGGTATCATTCTGAGCATATCCCTGAGATACTGGGGCAAACACCTTTTCCATGGATAGAGGCTAAGTGATAATGTCACTCCATCTGTTATGTAGTCACTCCCTCTGAAGCAGAGCTTTCCTTCTCCCTCTGTAACTGAGCACTATCCTCCTTCTGCATCTTGTACTCTCTGCATCGGGACATTCTTCACTGGAGTGACTGGTAGTCTTCTCTTCCGACGGTCTTCTATGTATCCATTTACGTCATCTCTCTAGATCACTGGATACCAAGATCTCAAACTTTGTTGCAAGTTCTCTCTTGCACCCATTTGTGAGCTTCTCATCTTCAACCTTGTAGCAAAGGTTGATGTCTCATCACTCTAAGTGGTCCTCAATCTCATCATGCTATCCCATGGGTGCCTTCTGTACAAAGCCTTATTCAATCTGTGCACATGTGGTTCTCTTGTAGAGAGTCCCGAATCCTGGAGGTTGCTCGATATACACTTCTACTTCGATTACACCATCTATCTAGTGTAATATCCACCACTGAGGAAGTGTGTCTGTCCATTGGAGTAACATCTCGTCATAGTCGACTCCCCCTTTTTGAGAGAACCCTCCCTTTGTACATCTGTAGTATGCTTGATTTCATAAATCTTCTTGTATGTTATTCCTGAACCGTCATCACTTGTTCTGCGAAACAAGTCTCATCTGCGAAACAAGTCTCATCATTATTCTCTTGTAGGTGATGGTACACGATCTTTCCTACAGGTCAAATTTAGTTGCATGATTAGAAACATTTCATGATTTACAAAACAAATTCTTATGCATAAAGACATAGGTCACACAGTCATGCAACTATTTTAGCCAATGCTTCAACACAACATTCATCCATATCCTGCATTCATACGGTAACTTTCTAGATGCCTTCCATCTCTACCAGAACATTATTAAGAGCGTGCACTGCTCCCAACATGTCAGCAAAGAGGTTTCATTCTAGATAAGTAGCAATGGAATGTTGTACAACACCATAGGCCACTTACCCATCACATGCATATTAGTAGTATATTGTTCATTAATGTAATTATTCTATCATGCATAATACACTTCCTACATCTAGGAATATGTACACAACTGAACAATATCATTTAAACAATTAGATAAAATGACAATTCAAATACTTATCTTTGTTTGGTTGTTGGGTGGACTCCCTCTTGATCTTTGCTTCCTTGCAGGAACTACTGGAGTCTTTGACAGTGTGTTCTACTTCATCGTCTGATTCTGAGGACGTGTGCCTTTCTTACTTATGATTGGAAATGTTGAGCAAGTACCGTAGATCACTTGTTCTTTGTACTGGATTAGACTCTGTGTGTCCCTTCTTCTGCATCTTAACCAATGCTGAAATGGATGAGAGGTTCTTCCATAGAGCATTGATCTTTATTTGTTTTCTGGATTCCAACTTTGTAGGGGATTCTCCTACTCCTTTCATGTAATACTGAAAGTTATCCCTAACTTCACCTTATGGGGTGGGACCTTCTGAAATGAATCCTTTTAACTGGTTACCTTCATTTATTACAATACATATTCTTTATCACTTGAAGAATCATCCCTTTCTTCTCTTGTTTTCTTTTTTACTTGTTCATCATCTTCAACGGAGTGAGCATGATGCCTCTTCTTGTTGATTCTCCTGGAGGATCCTTGGTTTCTGGGACAATATCTTGAATAATGTCCTTTCTCATCACATGTGAAGCACCTAATACTGGAGAGGTCTCTTCTAGATCCATGATTCCTATTGGATCTTTTGGACTTCTTGTGATGGTGGTCCTCCCTCTTGTTTGGATCCTTCTTAGTCTCAGCAGTTAGGGCTTGGTCATCATTAGCTCCCATCTTTTCTTCTCTTGCTACTAATTGGGCTTCTTCTTAGGTGCATTCTTCCCATAATCTACTGAATGTGATTAGCTTCTTTCTGGCACATATTCCTTGAATGAATGAGTCCCATGATCTTAGGAGACCATTCATGGTAGTCATCACAAGCTCTCCTTCTTCAACATTATCTTCAATTGCCTCAAGTTGCTCCTTGATCTGAGAGACTCTTGTGAATTAAGATGAAATAGTTTCTGAGTGTCGAATCTTCACATTCTTGAGTTGGTTCCTCAGAGTCATCTTCCAATTGATGTTCTTTCCTTCATATTACTTTGTCAAGGCATTGAACATCTTCTTAGGAGTCTTCAAGGATGATACATGAGGGATGAGGTGGTCTTTGATGGAGTCTGCAATAATCCTTTTGGCCTTTATCATGTTCTTCTTGTGATTTGCCTTTGCCTCTTCTCCCTTTGGTTCTGGAACCTCCTCATTGATATATTTGTCCAAGTCATTCTCTTCTAGGACAAGAGAAATTCTATACTTCCATTCTCGGAAGTTATCACCTCCTTCAAGCTTATCTTCAAGCTTGGTGTGATTTGTCATTATGATATGAGAACCTCAAATGGAAATAACAAGGAATTAGGTCTTACCAATTTGAGATGCCCAACCTGGTTCTGGAGTTGGTCGACCTAGGGTTTGACAGAGAAACCCTAATTTCTCAAACTTGGAATTTTGAAATTCTGCTTGGATAGAAAGATGTGCCTTCTCAAGGCGAGTTGTCCAGTGTATTCCTTTTCCCGGATTGGTGGATGGAAGCTTCAAAAAGTTGATGCCCTAGTTTTTTTTTTTAGGCACCAGTGAGTGGGTCAAAAATGAAAGTTCTCCAAACTGGATTCTGCTTCCACCAAAAGATGCGCCTCCTTGAGGCGAGTTAGCCTAGCCCTCTTTTTTGGATGATTTGTGGAGAGAAGACCTTGGATTTGTAAACCCTAGCTTTCCGTTGCTGCACATTGCCTTCTTTCAGAGTGGCTCTGATACCATGTTAGAGTTTGCACTTTAATTCAATTATGTTAGATCTTTAATTTGAAAGATAGACAAGCACAACAATACAAAAGAACACAAGAAATTTCTTCGGGGAAACCATAAAGGAGAAAACCCCACAACTTCTTCAGTAATAGATTCGTCACTTAGTACAATATCAAACCAAGATAGCAAACCCAAAAATAAGATGACTTCTGCAGCTTCCTTCTTCTTCTCCAATGAACTTGGCTTTTCTCCTCCTTGGTGCGAACTTGCTTGTTGGTGTATCTCCAAATGAGGGAGAGCACCTCCCTATTTATACTTCATGTGTGACTAACCTAAATCCCCAATGGGGCCGATTTCCTCAATTGACTGGGCCAACCTCTCCTAGGGAGACTCAAAAATACATTTTACATTTACCTTTTGGGGAATTATTGCTCCGATTTACAATGGAGGTTGTACCTCGATATTCTTACATGACTAGATACAATAATGACATCCCCGAATGGAGGAAAAACATCTCCGACGGAGGTACAATAAAAATACAATAATAATATAATAATAATATACAAAAGAATATATTCCGAAGTTACATTTACAACAACAATAAAAGAAATAGGTTTGAGTTGAAACCTTCCTTGTACTCATAATTTAACTTTCAGATCAAACTTTGCCTCTCAGAGGCAAGTCAATAAAGGGAACAAAATTTAACCCTTACCTGAGGGTATGCACATACCTGAGAGAGAGATAAATTGCTGTAGGATAGGGTTAGACAAGTACAATAATAGGTACAACAACCAAGATTAGCCCCAAAACATTGATTAGGACAATCAACACATGCCCAACAGAGAACGACACTCTCAAACAACCCTCAAACAACCCTCATAATGAACATCGGCCTTCACATAAGTCTCAGCGTGGACTGTAACCCCAAAACAAAGACATCACCTTCAGAACAAGCAACGACAACCTTAAAACCCTAAAAAACAGACCTCCACCAAACAACAACAGCTTCAAGAGGTGGAGTGGCAACCCTAACAGGTAACAAACATGCAACAACTCTCACAACAAAGGGGGCAATGCACTAATAGGCTGTAAGCAGGCATAGACTCTCACAACAAAGGGGGCAGTATCCCTAACATGATGCAAATAGACAACGACAACCTCAACAAGTGTGACGACAGCCCTAAGAAGGGCGCAATAGGGTGGACGACAGCTTTAACAGGCTGTGGAACCTTCACAACAACGGCGACTCACTCCTAGCAGGCATCAACACTCTTAAAAACAATCCACACAGCAGCGGTAGCCCTAGGATGACAAACAATGCCCTCAAAACAGTCCACACAAGCAGTGGGCAGCCCTACAACAGTCCACACAAGCAATGACCCTCTTCAACAATCCAAAAACAGTCCATGGCTCACATGTGAGGGAGGGGAGGAGAGATCAACCTTCAAGTGAGACAACCATGAGTAGTAGAGCATAAAATAAGAGAGCACCCAAGCATAGAGGGGATATAAATCCTAGACGTCACCCACACAAGGCTGTTGAAAAACCCTTATTAGACTTGTATTTATAACCTTTAATGTCTTCTAGGAGGTTCTTCCTTCTAATCCTTCATTGACTTAGGGTTACTCGTAACAAAGTCAAGTCATCCTATAATTAAGGAAGGTTACCATAAATAGAAAATAACTTAATGTTAGGACGCCTTAGGAGAGGGTAACAAAGACATAACCCGGGGGGCGCTAGCACTTAGGACCAACAAGGGAGGGGTCAACACAACACCAAACCAAACATAAGGCAATCCATAAATCAAGGAGGGGTAAACAACCCTTCTAACCACAAGAGCGAAGGTGTAACAACAAGGTGGGAAGACAACCCTTTTACCCACAAGACCAAAAACAACAAGGTGGGAAGACAACCCTTTATCTCTCTCTCAAATGTACAAGTGTTCCATACAATAACTAAAAGTTCGATCATCATCATATAAGGAAGGTCAAAACTGGATGATGTGATCCTCTGGTCATCCTGACTGCTCCTAAGGTCAAAAGCCAATGACTCCAGCAAGGGGTGGCCAGTCCCATGAGGAGACAACCTAGCTCAACCATCTTGAAGACCTAGGAGAGGAGGGCATCACACATCATCATCTTGGTTAACTGACCAAGATCCACCTGGTTAACTGACCGGGTATACACCTGCAGGCCCTGCCTGGTCCTAGACCAGGATGTCTCTGTCTCAGCCTGCCTTGCAGGATCTACTTGGTCCTCATGACCAACAAACTGTTTGGGCCTTGACCAGAATGCCCTAGAGACAAATAGGGACCCTAGCCACATGCTAGGGACTTTGCAATGGCTCCAACCTGCTTGGTCCCGGACCAAGAACCCCAGTAGACTACTGGGGGCCCTAGATACCTGCTAGGGACTTACACTGCTTGGTTAATTGACTAGGAACCCTAGTTAACTGACTAGGGTGCCATCCTCCTAGAGAATGGCTCTCGTAGTTGCATTAACTTTAACATGTCCTCTATCGGCAGGTGGGCAATATCAGACAGTCCATCTCTTTTTTGGTCAAACCTCACACTGCTCATCAAGCTGCCATACATCCTCTACATCAACATCCCAATGAACTACTGAATCCAGTAAATAAGTTGGCTCCTTCCATTCCAATAGTTGTGGGCTGTTCTATGTAAACCAAGTTTTCTGCCCTCTTTACAACTAACCTGTTCCTCCTCATTGAGTGAATAAAGGAATATGTGCTCCAGTTCATCTCACATATGCAGAGAAGCTAGCAACCTGCAACAACAATGAAATAGGCAAATGCTGGATCTGGAGCTTAATCTCCATGCATCATCTACCAACCAGTTGGGCCTGATTAAGCCATTGTTGCTCTATCTTTTTGTGCCAAATTTTACCCAAACTCATTTCTGAACAAAGCAAGAAAATAAACCGTTTTATACACAAACTGGCTTATTTTATATGATACATATTTTAGAAAGCTTCCATGAATTCTTGCTTAAACTTTGCATCTTCTATAGGTGGGATCCTACTAGGCCTATTTTCATACCTTTTAGGATTCAAAGCATAGGATTCCATATGCAAATAAGAGGTCAATTTAGTCCACCTCTCATGAAGAATACCATTGATCTTACAATAAACTTTCCCATAAGGATTTCTAGGCTTTTAAATGGAAATTCTAATTTTCTCTATTATGCTATCCATTGTTTCATAAGCCTCTTCCAAAGAAAGAGAATCAATGGCTAAATATCTAATGGCCATCACTGCAGGATCTAATATTTGAGGTCCTCCCACCATTGTTGTCAAGCGCATGTTCTTGGATTTTTGTCCATTTCTATTTTAGATCTACACCATCTTTGTTGGAATTATTGGTGTTATTGTATATTTGACCACAACCCCTTCATATAAATTACATCAATAGACATATATGACTAAAACCCATGATCAATAAACAATGAATTTGAGTGGAACATATTCTTTAAACATGCAATTCTAATTTTCTCTATTATGATACATATGTGATCCAATGTAAAATACCTCTCTATATTGCTTTTAAATTGCAATTCTAATTTTCTCTATTATGCTATCCATGGTTTCATAAACCTCTTCCAAAGAAAGAGAATCAATGGCTAAATATTTAATGGCCATCACTGCAGGATCAAATATTCGAGGTCCTCCCACCATTGTTGCCAAGCGCATGTTCTTGGATTTGTCCATTTCTATTTTGGATCTACACCATCTTTGTTGGAATTATTGGTGTAATTTATATATTTGACCATAACCCCTTCATATATCATTATGTACCCAGAATTATGGTTAAGGCCATATTTTGTTTCATTATTGTATACTAGGTCGGCCTAGTCAAACTTGATATACAGGCTCAATAATTGTCTGGTGAGTGTGCCCTTGTTACGTGGGCCCATAACCCCCCTCTTATGGCTTGTAGCTAAGTCGCATGATTCAAATTCGAGTTTGAGTTCGGCAACCATTATATATATATATATATATACTTGAAAATGAAATATACTACACAATAATAAAAAATTACATCAATAGACATATATGACTAAAAACCATGATCAATAAACAATGGATTCGATTGGAACATATTCTTTAAACTTTGGAATTTAAGAGGATGCCCATAATGCATTGTCAAATACTTATAATCCCTAAAATTGTTTCACATAATTTAAAACATAATCAGAATTTAAAGTTTAAAACTTTAAACATTAGTGCAACTGCATATTGCAAAATGAAGAACATATTCCTCAAATTTCAAAACTTAAAATGAAGTTCATAATGTCAAATACTTATGATCCCTGAATTTTTTTCCAAAATTTAAAACATGCTTCGAATTTCTTTTCTTCTAGCCTACTTGTAATATTATAAAGCTCAACATCATCAAGAGCACATGGGCCACTAAAATTGAGATCATCGAATTCGTCAACTGAATCTCTGTCATCATTAGCACTAGTCTTGTCACTAATGTCACCATCAAGGCCAAGATCATCTTCTTCTGCTTTGGGAAAGGCTGAAACCATGGGTGAGAGGAACTAGATGAATCTTCGGCTACACTGCTTAAGGCCAACTGCAAATTGCTGCAAACATAAACAATGTCTTCCAACTGTGTTGATAGCAATTTGTTTTCTTTTTGGATTGAATGTGGTTAAAGCTACTCCAATTCCTTCACAAGGAGAGGCACTTGATCCCTAGCTCAAAACACAAATTGCAAAATGTTGCAGTTTAGGTGCCTCTGATCCATAAATCTGCCACCATTGTCCTGGAGGAATATGGCAGAAGTCCTTCCAAATATGCTCTCTTTTAACTTGTATGCCCGAAGTTGCTCTCCAAGTCTCCTAGATTCTTCTAGATCTAGAACCATTCGCTCAATAACTACATAAAGGCAATTCATAACTTATGTATCATTATTTCTTTCTATCCCAAACAATCTTGGGTCCAATTAACAAGCTGCTGCATGCAAAGGACTATGCAACATTTTGCATCTTTCATCTATTACCTCCCATATTTCCTTGTACTAATTTTCCATGTTGTTAAAAGATTTATCAATAGCTTCCATACAACGACCCATGCTCTCATAAACAAAACCCATAGAAGGGTTATTACTATCAACCATCTTAAGCATATCAACAATTAGTTCACATACTTATTAAACCTTTACAACATTTTCCCAAAAAGCATTGCCTAAAATGATTCGTTCCAACTCCTTCCCTTTAGATTCTTTTGAAAGGCAAGAGTTTTCCCACTTGGTGCTGCAAATAACACCTCTTACACTAGTCTTTCCTTAATCACTCTTTTGAGAGTAATGTAATATGTAGCAAATCTGGTATCATAGAACTTTAATAGCTCTCTAGATGCTTGCTTCCTATACAAGCTCAATGCGAGGCGATGATTAAATATGAAGTGAGAAATTTGTTTCCCTTTCCGAACTCTCTCATTAATCCATGGAAACTTTGCTAAGTTATGCAATGACAAGTCAAGGCAATGAGCGGCACAAGTGGCCCAATAAATTGTTTTGTACTTATCCATTATCATCTTGCCAACCCCCACACAATTTGAGGCATTGTCAGTTACTACTTGGAACACATTTTCTTCTCCAACTTCAAGAATGGCTTCCTTTACAATCTTGAAAATGTATTTAGAAGTCTTTTTGTGCCCTCCTGAGTCCTGCATCCACTACCTTAAAAAATAATACCCCTTCAAGCTAATAAATCAACACATTAATGAGTGGCCTATGACACATATCTGACCAACCATTTGATAAAATTGTGCACCCTGTTTGTTTCCAAGACTCTTTGATCTTATCCAATCTGCTTGTCACCCTGTCCTTTGACTTCTTGAGAAGAGTGGTCCTTAGGGTCTTGGAACTGGGAGGTACATATCCTTTTCCAAAATCTGTAATCTTCTTACATGCATGGATAAAGTAAGGGCTTTTAGCCACAGTAAATGAAATTAGCAGATTCAGAAAACATGTCCGCCATAGTGTCATCAACTTCTTGCTTCTGTACAGGCTTCCAAAGAGAGTTTAATGTTGCTGTGCCACTTGATTTTGTTGGCTGAGATGAACTTCTAGTGGCAACCATGCTTGAAGAAACTGAAGGAAAGCGGATGTAAGACATTGCAATCTCTGTTGCAATGTGTCATTTTTTGTTTTCCTTCACTGCCTTGACCTTTTTTGTTCTGTCATAATTCTCTTGAAGCACCTTCTTCAGCTCTGCAGACACCCTAGGGCAGCCAGAAACACCGCCTCCTTTATCAGTACTAATAGAGAGTAGGTGGCCCATCACTCTTGTTAAAGTTCCACCAAAATCAAGGTTACATAATCTGCATTTTAGATGCTTCCCTGGCCCATCAAGTTTCTCAACATGTGTCCATCCTTCTGTTGTTGATTTTAGAGGCGCCATAGCAAAAGTTTCTGCATTGTTTGTTTATGAAAATCGTGTTTAGTCGTTAAAGTATATTTTTAATTTTGTCATTTTGCATGATTGGTTTGTTTACCAGTTATGCTATAGGCCTATTAGCTAGCCTACAACCTGCATATATTAAATAAACTATGAAACTACAAAAACTAAAAAAAAATAAAATCATTCATGAGTGCAAATACAACATTTACAAAAAAGCCAGACTTACAAGTAACTAAATTCCTCAGTCGAGTATGCAGTTGCACAGTTGCACTTGCAGAAACCCTCATTCTACAGTGGCTGCAAAAGTCTTTGGACTGTCACACAGTGTATGCTAGCCCACTGTAGTCTTTCATGGAAGTAGTATTAAATCATGTTATTGGCAATGTTTTAAAACTCAGACTGGGACTTGGAATCGGTCGAGGGTCAACTCGGACTTGGACTCGGTAATGAATCGGCAATGACTCGGCCGATTTGAATTTAATGACTCGGTTTTCTCAAAACTACATAAAATATTTAAATTTTAAAGAAAAAACAATATTTTAAAGATTCTAATCAATGATTCCAAAGCGTTAGAGACAAAATCTCCAAAGTCTGCTCATGTATTTTTTTTTCCGTAGAAAAAAATCTTTTATCCATATTGAATAACATAGACTGTCCACAGGATGGACTTACATTATCTGTCCACAAAACGGACTTACATTGTCTATCCTCAAAATCAGACTTCCATTACTATTCCTAGATCTTTACAATGTACATTCCAACAGCTCTGTATACAGAGGCTTTTACTCCTTCATGAGTGTCTTGCATTATATCATTTCTGTTCTCATACAAAATTTAGTTACATAATGCTCCTTTCTTTTCAATCTTTTAATCTTCGCTCTGCTTCATGATCATCTTTTTTCAAACTGAATTTAAATGCTGTTTTGAGGCCGTGCCCCTTGTTCTTCTTCTGCTAACTCTTCTGGGGCCAACATCAATGCACTCTTTAAAAGAGCGTCCGCTTCCTCATTTAATTCTCTGTACACATGTCTGAACGAGATTTTAGAAAACATTCCTATCTGCCTTTTGATGATCTCTAACAGATGTTGTAAATGAGCTCTTATTTGAATCCAGTTGTTGGCCCATTCGATGACCATTTTTGAGTCACCAAATAACTGCAAATTTGTTATAGTCCGGGCTAATGCTGCATTAACTACTGACCAGAGTGCTGCTAGTTCTGCCTTGTTATTGGAGCAGTGACCAGGCCCATAGCGAATGTTTATCTTTGCTTCCTCTGTTGAATATAATACTGCTCCTGAACCTCCCAATGGTGTCTCCCCTTGGCTGGCTCCATCAAAATATGCCCATGGATATCTCTTATCTATGCTTGGGTGAATCAGGTGTCTGGTCTTTTTTTTCTTCTCCTCCGTTTTATGCTCTCTTGTCCATTGCACAATCATTGCCGAGGTAACTTCGTTTGGGATCCTTCTGTTTAAAAAAATGGCAGAGTTTCTTGCCCACCAAATTCCGTAAGTAAACAGAGGAGGAAAAGCTTCAAAACAGCGTACCGTTGTGTTCCTTCACCATTTTTGACAACACTGGACCAAAGAAGACTGCATCAGCATCCCTGTGTTGCTCAGTTCCTTTGAGGCTGCGTTCCATACAGTTTATGCATATGGACAAGTGACAAATAAATGAGGTAAGGTTTCACAACTTGAATGGCATAAAACACACCTGCTCGGGCCTGACCAGCCTCTTTTTAGCAGATATTCCCAAGTCAACAACTTGTTGCTCAGTGCTAGCCACAGGGTTATCTTTGCTTTTAAAGGCCCTGCGATTTTCCAAATTACAGGCCACCACCATTCTTTTCCCCATTGAAGGAGTTCAAGGCATAGGCCTCATATCCCAATTTAGCAGAGAATTCTCCTTTCGAGCTATTCTTGGTCCATACTAATCTGTCTTCTTTGTTGTCATCTAGCGAGATGAAGCTGGCCTCCAATTGAGAGATATAAACTGTCCACTCCCTTGCAATATCCCCTTCCAAGCCCAGTACGTGAGCAGATTTCCATTTATCTCTTCCTCCTTCTTGATGAAACAACAACCTCGCATCTGCCGGAGTGAATATGAAGGATTTTGAGCTGTCTTATAATGTTCTCAGAAAGAGTATATACATCCCCTACTCCAACCCAGGTGTCTTCCCCAACTCTGACACTCCTGCCATTGCCTATCTTCCATGCCGTCCATTGCCCAACTAAAGGAAAGGAGAATACTAACGCTTTCCATCCTACTGATCCTCCCTTATGGTTTTTGTCCCTCCTCCTAAACCAATCGATTATAGAGGAGTTAGGGCAATACTTGGACATCATAGCTTTCCCCCACAAAGAGTTAGTGTTTTGAGCCAGCCTCCATAGAGACTAAGCTGCCAGGGACTGACTGAACAAAACCAGGTTCTTTATCGCCCATCCTCCTAGTTCCTTTAGATTAGCCACTTTAGACCATTTCACCAATGGGATCCCTTCTTTTTGTTTGCTTGCAGTCCATAGGAATGAAAAACATTTCTTTCGGATCTTGGTCCAAATCCCCTTGGGGATATAGGTGATGGAGGCCCAATATACTGGTTCCTGGAATACTCTGCAATACAACTTTTAATTGAATCAAACGGCCTCCTCATGACATAAACCGATTGGCCCAACAAGAAATTCGGGCTTCCACCTTTTTATACAGCCATAACCAATATCTATAAGAGTAGGCATTTGGCTTAAGATTAAACCCCAGGTATTTGAAACCATTGCTCATAAGTTTTAGGGCAAAAGCAACCTCTTCCCCAAATCTCTGCTGCATATCCTCTGAGATCCTGTTGACACTTAAACTTGATTTTTCCACATTTATTACCATCCCAGTGGCCTTCTTGTAAAGCTGTAAAATCTGAGAGATCACTTGCGGGTTCTCCAAAGATCCTTCTGCCATCATCAGCACATCATCCACAAAGAGAATATGAGTCAGCTCCACTGATTCAAAAACAAATACCCCTTTTAGTGATCCTTCTCTCTTGGCCCTCTGAACCAGCTTACTCAGAGCCTCAGCCACTAGTAAAAACAAGAACGGAGAGAGAGGACAACCTTGCCTCAGTCCCCTAGAAGGTCTAAAGAAAGGGGATGGGGGCCCATTGATTAGGACCGCAAAGGAGATGGAGGTGACACATCCCATAATCCAGTTCACCAGTTCCACTGAGAAGCCCAACTGGATGAGTAAAAGACACATAAAGGTCCAGTTTCAGTGCAAAGGAGCTCACTTTGTTCTTGTTTATCGAGTGTATGGCCTCTTGGGACAAAGAGACCTCATCATGAATTTGTCTATTAAACAAGAACCCGAATTGCAGTTCTGAGATGATTTGGCTTAAGATGGGCTTCAACCTCTATGCTATTGTCTTAGCAATTATCTTATAAACTACATTGCAACAGGAGATTGGCCTAAAATCTCCAAAAATTGAGGGCTTATGCTTTTTTGGGATTTTAGAGTTATGAATGTTGAATTCATTGCCCCTAATACCTACCCAGATCGCTGAGATTCTTGGACTACCTTCAGAAGATCTTCTTTTAGTAACTCAAAGAATCCTTAAAAAAACTCTATAGTGAACCCATCAGGCCGTAGACTCTTTCCTTTCTGAAAAGAGTGAACATAATGTTTAATTCCTCCTCCGAGACTTCCTTAGATAAAGACTCATTCATCTCATTAGTGACCGATTTAGGGAATAAACTCAGGACTTGGAGTATTTCTTGAATGGGACATTCCTCAGGCTCTTTAAACAATGTGCTGAAATATGAAACCCCTGCCTCAGCCTTCTCTTTGAAAGAACAGACCCTTAACCCTTGCTCATTCTGAATCTCAGTTATTGTGTTGACACTTCTCCTATGGGCAACAAACCTATGAAAGAATTTCGTGTTGTTGTCGCCCTCAGCTATCCAAATTGCTCTGCTTTTGAGCCTCCATAACTGTTCTTCCTTGGCCAATAACTCAGATCGCCTTCCTTCAAGAGTTTTCAGTTTTTTTAACTCATCCTCAGAAAATACCCCAGAGGAGTTTTGCTCGTATACTTCTTTTATTCCTTCTTCGAACTGGGTCTACTGTCTAGCTTGGAATTCTTTTGCCCATTCTTTGGAGGCCTTCTTCACCCTTATCAAGTTATTCACCATTTGTTTCATACATGAATCTGAGTCAGTAATACTCACATGAGACCATAAATCCTTTACCATCTTCACATAAGCTTCCTCCTTGAGCCAAATCGGGTTATACTTAAAGGGGGAAGCATGTTTTTGTTCCCGTATCTCCAAAGACAAAAGAATAGGCCTATGATCAGATAAACCCTAGGCTACGGGGAATCGCCCCCCCCTCCCTGCTTCGCTCCCAATTTGCGCTCCCAGAGGAATCAATGAGGAACCTACCTCAGAAGCGCGATTCCTCATTGATTCCTCTTGGGAGCGTTTTTTGGAATTGTGCTTCCTTAGAAAAAAACGCTCCTTGGTTTTTTCGGGAGCGATGAGGAAGCTTCGCTCCTGAAGCGATTCCTCATCGCTCCCTAACCGCTCTCGAGTGCAAAAAAACGCTCCCGAAAATGCTTCCTCAGCGCTTCGGCGAGTAAGGCCACACCAATTTTTTTTTTTTGCTTGTGGAACCAATGCATGGCTCCACTTGGGTTTTTTGACTTTCTTAGGATTAATTTGGGGGATATAAACACTCTTTCACTCATTTCCTCTCATTCTATTTCTCATTTCATGCATTTCACTTCTCTTTGCTAGGGTTCTTGAGTGGGTTTGCTAGTTGTTTGAGAGCAAATTTGTGGGAGCTTGGAAGGGAGATTGAAGGGGAGATTGAAGGCTACTATTTGTGAGAGCTTAGAAGGGAGATTGTGTTTAATTTCATACATTCATAGCATAATAACATAAATGCATAACCAAGATCACTAGAAGAAAGACAAAGCACAAAACAATAACACAAAGTTTATCTTGGGAAACCCAATTGGGAAAAACCCAACAACCTTCGTATAGAGATGATAATCTCGAGATCAGAGTACAAATGATAAAAGAGAAAATGTGAAAATGTCTTCCACAAGTAGAAACCCCAAATCTGCTTCCTTCTCCAGCTTGTGCGAACTTCTTCTCTCTCCCAAGTGATGCGCAATTGTCAAGTGAGTGAATGACATAATGAGGTGCACTTTACCTCTTATTTATACAAGTGCAAACATGAAAAATCCCTAACTGGGCCGACTTCACCTGGGGGCAATTAATAAATTTAATTTTAATTTTTTTTCTTTCGTTTCTTTGCACCCCAAGGTTTACATTGATTCTTTCATGTGTTTACATAAGTGATTACATAAAGTTCATCTCCCTTAGGAGGTACAAACAAGTACAATGAAAGTACAATAAAATATAATGAATAATATCTCCCCGAAGTTGCACAAAATCCAACACTCCCTCTCAAGGAGGAAGGTATTCTTCGGTCTTCATCTGCATCATGATCATCTGGGTTTCATCTTGTACATCGATGCTGTCTCCATCATCTCTATACATACTAAAGGTTGTCCACACAGTCTCAGTGCATCATCTTCACCAGTCCTTCGGTGAGTCCAGGAGAATCACTCAATCCTGGATCCAGGAGAATCACTCAATCCTGGATATCTGAGATTATTAGCTGTACCATCTCTGCTAGACAATTTGCTACCTGTTTGTCTCATTTGCCGATGGGGTTCTCCCATACCTGGCTGAGATCTCAGACGAGCAAAAGGGCACGACCATCTACTGACTGTCCGACTCATCTGCCTATGGGATTTCTCCCATATCTGGCTGAGTACTTGGATTGTAGAGGCACCTGTGCAACCATACGACCAACTGCTGACTGTCCTACTCATCCGCCTATGGGATTTCTCCCATATCTGGCTGAGTAACTGGACTGCAGAGGCACCTGTGTGAACCCGACCAATTGCTGATTGTCCTACCCATTTGCCTATTGGATTTCTCCCATATCTGGCTGAGTAACTGGACTGCAGAAGGTACCTGGGTGAGCCTGGTCAACTACCGACTGTCCTACTCATCTACCTATGAGATTTCTCCCATATCTGGCTGAGTAACTGGACTGCAGAGGCACCTGGGCAAAGCAAGGCAAGCATCTCAATGTCATCTTTCCCTCTCAAGGAGGGACACGTTCTCTTCGACTCCAAGTCTTCCGCGAAAGTATTCGAACTTCAACCTAGGAAGAGCCTTGGTGAGAACATCTGCAGTCTGGTCGTCTGTCGGCACGTACTATAACTCGATCGCACCTTTCTGCACTATATCACGAATGAAGTGATATCGAATCTCGATATGCTTCGACTTGTCGTGAAATACAGGATTCACTGACATCTGCACACAACTTTGGTTATCACAGTGAATCATGGTCGGTTCTGGAATCTGGTCGAATAATCCTGCCAGGAGTTTACGAAGCCAAACTGCTTCTCGAGTTGCTGTGCTAGCAAGCATGTACTCGGCCTCTGCAGTACTGAGTGCTACCGAGTTTTTCTTCCTGCTGCACCAGGAAATAACTGCAGAACCCAAATTGAAACAACATCCGGAAGTACTCTTCCGATCTGCAACACATCCGGCCCAATTTGAGTCTGTAAACCCCTGCAATCTCAGGTCACCATCTGAAGCATACTTCAATCCATATCCCACAGTGCTACGTACGTATCTGAGCACATGTTTTGCAGCAATCCAATGAATCTACCTCAGTTCGCACATGAATTGACTGAGGGCATTCACAACAAAACATATATCTGGTCTGGTGTTGGTCAGATACATCAATGATCCAATCAATTGGCGATAAATGGTGGGATCAATCAAATCAGAATCTGAAGTAGAATCTCTCAACTTCTTCCAATTTGCATCCATCGAAGTAGTCATGGACTTGCAGTTCAACATCTCGAATCTCTTCAATATATCAATGGTGTATTTTCCTGGTCCTAGGAAAATATCTTTCTGCCTCTACCATACTTCTAATCCCAAGAAGTAATGCATTAATTCAAGATATTTCATTTCAAACTCAGAGGCGAGATTCTTCTTACACCATACAATAAGTTTCTCATTTCCTGTGAGAAACAAGTCATCAACATATAATACCAAAATCAGTGGCTCATCATCTACAACCTTGTAGGAAAGGTTGGGGTCTGCATCACTCTTGGAAAATCCCAAGCTCACCAGGAATCCGTCTATCTGTCCATACCAAGCACGGGGTGCTTGCTTGAGTCCATACAGTGCCTTTTTCAATCTGCATAGATGAGACTCCTTTCCTTGGACCATAAACCCATCTGGATGTTCGATGTAAACTTCTTCCTCAATAACACCATTGAGAAAGGCTGTCTTCGCATCCATCTGATGCAACTTCCATCCCATAGCTGAAGCAATCGCAATAATGGATCTGATGGAAGTATATCTGGCCACAAGAGCAAATGTCTCATCATAATCGACTCCCTCTTTATGAGAGAATCCTCTGGCTACAAATCTGGCCTTGTATTTCTCAACATTGGCCTTGTATTTCTCAACACTGCCATCTGCTCCATGCTTGATCTTGTATAGCCATTTAGAAGTCACTACTGACTTTTCCTCAGGTCTCGGCACAACCTCCCACACATCATTCTTCATGATGGATTGATATTCTTCCATCATGGCATCCTTCCAAACTTGATGTTTGGATGCTTTTTTGTAAGTGGTGGGTTCTGAATCAATAATGTTGCTCATCAGTGCCACATAGCTAGAAAACCTCAGAGGTCTTTTGCTTTCTCTGAAAGCGCCATGTGGAGCATCATGCCCCTCTGCATCCTGCAGTGTTTGCTGTGCCCATCTAGGTCTTTTCCGACCTGCCACATCTCTGGGGATATCAACTGGATCTATGGGATCGATAGGTTCAACCTTTTCTGCTGACTCTCTCTGAACTGGAGGGGGAGATGATCTCATCTCCTTTGGTTCTAGCATTTCTTCATCATCGATCTCCATATCTGATCCTCTGCCTTTCCTGACAACCATCTCTTCTTCAAAGGTCACATCCTTACTGACTTCAATCTGTATGGATCCTGGAATGTAAATTCTGTAAGCCTTTGAAGACTCACTGTATCCCACAAAGGTTCCCTTCTTGCCTGAAGGTTCTAACTTTGATCTTTTCTCTTTGGGCCATGTAAGCAGACGGAACACTTCTTCCGGAGTCGTATTCTTCAATATCTTATGTGGACATCTATTCTATATATATACAACGGTTTTGGATGCTTCTACCCACAAGAACATTTGAAGACTGTGGTCATGTATTGCTTTGGCTGCCTCCACAATTGTTCTATTATTTCTTTCCGCAACCCCATTTTGTGGAGGGTTGTAGGGAACTGTGAGCTCCCTCTTAATTCCTGCTTCCTTGCAGAAATCATTGACTTCTATAGAGGTGTATTCTCCACTATTATCGGATTTCAAAATCTTGATCCTCTTTCCTGACAAATTCTCAACTTGTGCTTTAAACTCTTTGAACTTGCTGAGCACTTCCTCGGATTCTTTTGACTTGAGAAAGTATATCCAAGTCTTCCGTGAGTAATCATCAATAAATGTGATATAGTAATGATATCCACCCAATGACACAACTGTTATTGGCCCGCACAAGTCAGAGTGTACTAGATCCAAAATCCCTTTGGATCTGCTCTTGCTATCTGGAAAAGATTTCTTGGCATTCTTGCCAAGTGCACATCCTCTACATGTCCCATCATGGTCTACCTGGAGCCCTGGCAAACTTGTCACAATATTCTTCAGAACTGGGAGAGCTCGATAGTTCAGATGAGCTAACCTTCTGTGCCATAACTCGCCCATACTTGCAGCATCATGTATTAGGGCTTGGACTGGTGGAGTGTTTAGTCTATACAAGCTTTCTTCTCTTATGCCAATAACTTTGGCTGTGCTCATGCTTGAGTTTTTGTGCCAAGCAAGGACTTTCCCTTCTGAGAAAGCTACTTTATATCCCTTGTCCTCCAAGGCTGAGATGGAGACAAGGTTTCTTTTCATTCTAGGTACATAGAGCACATCACTCAGACGTAATGTATCATTTGATTCTAGTTGAAGGGTGGTGGCTCTAGATCCCTTCACAATGTAATTTGCATCATCTCCAAGTACAACACGGAGATGTGAATCTTTCTCAACTAATTCTGAAAGATTCTTATAACCTGTCATGTGTCTAGATGCACCACTATCTATGAGCCAAGTGTCATTAGTGGTGGGAATAGTACTTGATAAAGCTGATATGAACATAAATTCTGTGTGATCTTCATTCTTTTGTTTCTTGTGATGATGATCTTCTTCTACATCGGCAGTGGATGCTTCATGCTTTCTTTTGATTTGGCTTCGACAGCTACTGGCGTAATGTCCATACTTTCTGCATCTATAGCATTGAACTTGAGAGACACATCCCTCTTCTTCTTTTGTTCTTGGCGGGGACTTGATCTCCTTTCTTGGTGCTTGTGTTTATGGAACTTCTTCCCTTTTCCCTTACCTTTCTTGTCATGGGAGACAAAAGCTTGGTTCTCCTCAGAGCAATCTGTCCGAAGCTTGTCAAACTTTGGTAGTTTGGATCTACCACTTATGCTTTGGATAAAGTACTCCCAAGATGGTGGAAGACCATTCAGAGTGTGGAGGACAAGCTCCTTATCATTAATAGGATCTCCACTGGTGCCGAGCTTATCCCTTAGTTCTGTGATCCTCATAAAGTATGAGGCAATAGATTATGACTTGGCTATCTTCATATTCAAGAGTTGGTTTCTCAAAGTCATGGATACATTGAGGCTAGTGTGTTCAAATAGCTTCATAATGGTCTTGAACATTTTCCTAGCATTCTTCTTTCCTGAGATTTGTGGGACCAAGTGATCTCTTACTGAATCCACAAGTATCCTTCTTGCTTTAGCATCATTCTTCCTCCATCGGGATTTATCCTCCTCGGCTTCTGGTTCAGGAACCTTCTCATTTACATATAGCAGTGTTGAAAACCTCGCCGAAAAATCGACGACTTTTTAAAAAGTCCCGAGTTTTTCCCCAAGCCGAAAAATCGGCTGGGAAAAATCGCAATTTTTAAAAAAGTCGTGGGGGCGCAGCTTTTTCCAAAAAGTCATGACTTTTTAGTAAAAAGCGCGGGTCGACCCAAAAAGTCGCCCAGGCCTCCATAATGAGGAGGCTTTTTCACAGTTTTAAAAACTCGGGTTTTTAAAAAAAAATTGATGATTTTTGTACAAGTGACATTGATGTCAACAATACTGAATGGTAATGCTAAATTCTTAAAGTAAAAGTGACATTCTCTTTATCTTTCATTTTCCATCCTTTTACTTAAATTTTTAACATTACCATTAATTGTTTCAGGATGTTTGAGAGTGGTTCCAACCTCATTGGACTTCATATGCAAAAAGTAGAATTTTAGATCCCATTCAAAATTCAACAGACTTAATGGTTTTCAGGATTTCTGGATGGCAACGTTTCCTTTGGATTCTATCATGTATGTGGGTAAGGGATTGGAATTTAATGAAGCACATCAAGCTGTCTATGTACCTTGATGTTGGTGGTGTCGATGCCTGATTGTTGAAGTTGATTGAATTCCTCTGTCATGACCTTAATAAAAAATGTACCCTTCAGTCAAGCAAAATCACGTATTAGGCATGGGAAGCTCTTTCTACCTTATTCTAATGCTTGGATTAAGAAGTTTCATCAAAATTGTAGGGTGTTAATTGATGTCCTTGGAGGATCAACTTCGAGATTAGAGGTAGAGGCAAGGGCTGAAGCCTAGAGGTGGGGGAACATGGTGCTATTGATGAATATGATCCCAAACATAGACAATGATTTTGATGATTATGTTTTTTCAATTTTGATTTAGATATGTATTGCACTTGGTGCAATTTTGATAATATTTTGTCTCTAATGGTTTGGAATCATAGCTTGGTATCTTTAATATATACATTTTTCATTAAAATTGTAAAATTTTATGTATTTTTTAGCAGTCCGAGTCATTGAAATCAAACCGCTCCGAGTTATTTGCATCCACTACATCTATATATCAACGCTTTCTCCATATTTATGTTACAAGGTGTTTATCTGATGTTATTGTTGCTTTATATGTTTAAAATTCTGAAAAAAATGAATGAATTTTGTATTTTTTAATGTTTGTCGACTTTTGCCGATTTTTCCCAATTTTTTTGCCGATGTTGTCGAGAAGTTGTATTCGGGACCCTTGTCGACTTTTTGCCGATGCTGACTTTTTCAACATTGACATATAGTAAGAGGTCATTTTCTTCTAGAAGCAGAAGAACCCTAGACTTCCAAGAGATAAAGTTGGAAGCTCCTTCCAAACGATCTTCAACCTTCATACCAATCATCTTGATTGTAGATCTGGTTCAGAAACCCTAGCAGGAGCTAGGTCAAAAATGAAAGTTGATAATTTGGAAAACTGAAACCACAGATAAATGTGCCTTGCCAAGGAGAGTTGAGTTGAGGTAGGGCTGATCCAAATCTGTGGAGAGAAGTGAGTTAAATCTGAAACCCTAATTCTGCTGCAGCCATAGAGTTAGGTCAAAAATTGAAAATTCTCGGAATTGAATTTCGTCTTCACCAAAAGATGCGCCTTGCCAAAAATGAAATTCCTATAGCTCTTTTTCTCCAAAATGATGGGTGAAGAATTCACAAGATGAAACCCTAGTTCCGACAGGGTTCCGACAATGTTTCGACAATGGCTTCTTCTAGAACTGCTCTGGTACCATGTTTAATTTCATACATTCATAGCATAATAACATAAATGCATAACCAAGATCACTAGAAGAAAGGCAAAGCACAAAACAATAACACAGAGTTTATGCTGGGAAACCCAATTGGGAAAAACCCAACAACCTTCGTATAGAGATGATAATCCCGAGATCAGAGTACAGATGATAAAAGAGAAAATGTGAAAATGTCTTCCACAAGTAGAAACCCCAAATCTGCTTTCTTCTCCAGCTTGTGCGAACTTCTTCTCTCTCCCAAGTGATGCGCAATTGTCAAGTGAGTGAATGACATAATGAGGTGCACTTTACCTCTTATTTATACAAGTGCAAACATGAAAAATCCCTAACTGGGCCGACTTCACCTGGGGGCAATTAATAAATTTAATTTTAATATTTTTTTCTTTTGTTTCTTTGCACCCCAAGGCTTACATTGATTCTTTCATGTGTTTACATAAAGTTCATCTCCCTTAGGAGGTACAAACAAGTACAATGAAAGTACAATAAAATATAATGAATAATATCTTCCGAAGTTGCACAAAATCCAACAGATTGAAGGCTTCCATAGAGACATTCAACCACCATTAGAGAGCTAAAGAGGTAAGCTCCTAACCCCACTCTTTGTTTGTTTTTGAAAAAATATTTCACTATGTTAAAATTTTTAAACCTTGCAATGTTCTCTTCTCCTACTCTTTCCAATTTCTTCTTCTCCATCATTCTATTGCATGCAACAAGTGATTCTCATCTTGAGTCAAGAAACATGATGGGTATGTGGTTTTGGCTTTTGGTTCCACTTCTTCTCATTATTATGGTGTTGGGAAGTAGATATGGTGGTGGTAGTGATGAGGGGGAAGAGGTAGAGAGTGATGACACATACCGTGGAGAAGAGGAGGAAGGGGAAGAGGGTGATGATAATGATGAGCTTGAGAGTGATGAGGGGAAAAAACAAAAAGACACAACACCTTTGTGGAAGTATGTGACAAGGCTTGGGGGAGGGAGAGGGGGTGGAACCACAAAGTTTATATGCCCCCATTGCACTAAAACTTACACTGGTTTATATACCCGGGTGAGAAAGCATTTGTGTGGGATTATGCCATTTGATCAAGGTAAGGCTCTTGGAGTCAAAACTTGTGACAAAGTGCCAACTAAAGAGAGAAACAAATACAAGATGGAAGAAGAGGCCACTCAAAACACCTCTAAGAGATCAAGGGTTGAATCTGAATCCTCTCACTCAAATAGAATGTTTGGTAGTGGATCATCATCGATTCCATCGGGATCCTCTCCTGGATTCTCGACTTTGCGAAGAACATTATTAGATTTCCTTGACCTTGGTTGTAGAGATGATGTGGATTCAAAAGTTTACAGGTTTCTCTATGCGTGTGGTGTCCTATTCAATGTTCTTCGCTTACCTTATTGGCATGAAATGGTACAAGCCATCAATGGTGCCCCTAAAGGATATAGGAGCCCTCGGTATGACAAAGCTAGAACTGTGGGACTTGATAGGGAAAGAGCCAAAATCAATAGTGCTCTTGGAAAGTTTACAAATGATTGGTCCAACTATGGGGTATCCATTGTATCTGATGGGTGGATAAATGTTAAAGGCAAGCCATTGATAAATATTCTTGGTGTGTCTGCTAGCTATGTGGTCTTCCTTTCAGCCCATGACTACTCGGATTGCTACAAGACCAGTATTAATATTGCACAACCTTTACTTAAAACCATTCAAGAGATTGGGCCATACAATGTCATTCAAGTCATCACTGATAATGCTGCTAATTGTAAGGCAGCAGGACCAATCATTGAGGATAAGTATCCCAACATATTTTGGTCAGGGTGTTTGGTTCACACATTGAACCTTTTGATGCATGATATTGTTAAAATGAAGGACCCTAATTATTGATAGATTGGTGCCTTGTACAAGAGAGGTAAGAAAATGATCAAATTTATTACCAATCATAGCATGGCCCACCACATTTTTCGCAATCACTCTAGGTTGGAGCTATTGAAGATTGCAAATACTAGATTTGCTAGCTACTACCTCACCTTCAGGAGGATTTTGAAGGTAAGAGAGGCATTGGCTAGTATGGTCTCAAGTGATCCATGGCAAGAATTAAAAGACAGAGCTACAAGCGCAACTGATAGACATGACTTTCAGGAGGTGGAGGACACCGTTCTTGATGGTCAGTTTTGGTCACAGGTTAGGTATGTTCTGGAGTTCTCCAAGCTAGTTTATAATATGATTCGTTTTGCAGATATAGATCACCCGGTGATTGGGGAGTTATATGAGCGGATGGATAGCATGCTTGGTCAAATCAAAGACATTGTTGAGCAAAGAGATGCAAAATCTTGTATGACCATATTCATAAACATGTGGTCAAAAGGTGGGATAATCTAAATGTTCCACTCCATGCCCTTGCATATGTCCTTACCCCAAAATATTATTCTCCAATTTGGTTGGCCCAACCTGCACTTGGCGGTGGAGTTAGGAAAAAACCACACACAGATCCAAAGGTACAAAATGGGTATATGCTTGCATTAGACAAGTTGGTCCCTGATGAGGAGGAGTGTCCTCAAGTACGAAGTGAATTGAGCGAATACATTGGTGAGCATTTAGTCTTTGCTACCTTGCATGCAACCAAAGATCGAGATAGATTGGATCCTATCCGTTGGTGGAACATGTATGGATCTGGAGCCTCATATTTGCATAAATTGGCGGTTAGGGTGCTTTCACAGGTTATTAATAGTTCTTCTGCAGAGAGGTGTTGGAGCACCTACAACTTCATCCACAATGTCAAGAGAAACAGTTTGAATGTAGAACGCGCAGAAAGCTTGGTTTATGTGCACTACAACTTGAGGTTGTTGTCCCATTATTGTGAGGTGACCAAGAATGATAGAACATTTTTGACTTGCTAGAGGAGGCTAATGTGGAGGATGGAGCCATAGCATTAGACCGCTTGGAGGCTGAACTATTGGGTGATCATGATGGTGATCCAATTCATACTACATAGATGCCACCCCCAACCAGTAGCAGGTTTCCAGATGCAGAAGTTTTTCCTTTAGCTTCACAACGTCCAACAATTTGTGGGGGCCATTCATCTTCTTCACATGTTCCACGATCACTTCCAGCAACTCCTATTTGAAAGTTATAGAACCCCAACCCGGTTTCAAGCGTTCAAGCTTCTCTACATATAGTTTAATGCCCAAACCCCAATATGCACATTTTTCTCATAAAAATGACTTGACTTGAAAAACATGGAATTCTTTTTCCAAAATAAATAACTTAGAAATTTTAATTTTCAGCCAATAAACTCAAACTCAAAAATTTAAATAAGCCAACCACATAAATTTTTAACACATAATTTTTGACCAAATTGGTCCAGGATAAAACCCCTAAGGGAAAACCTGACCGAGAGAGATTTTTATTTCTTCAGACAAATTATCAAATACACAACATTAGTATTTATCTCAACCTCCTCGGTAAATGTGCCCAGAAATAAAGACTGTACAGACAACAATAAATACTGTACGACCTCGAATTTCGTGCCAAAAGTGTGCCTAAAAAAACGTGCCAACTCTACTGTACTGTCTGACAGATTTATGCCTCGAAATCTGTGCAGTACGGTTGCAATAAATGCTATACGTAACTACCTCGAAAATTGTGTTGTACGGACTATACAAAATTGCCTCGAAATTTGTGCTGTACGGTCTGTACAGACTGTGTTGTATGGCCTTCAATAAATACAGTACGGAACTTGATTTCTGTGCATTTGCTGTACGGATTTGTCTTGGGAAATGTGCCCTAGTTCCTCTCCTTGGAATTCGAGCCACCCTTTTTCTTCTTCTTCTCTAGATTGAAATCTCTTCAAACCCTCTTCTCTTCTCTCTTATCCTCCTCTCCAAAACTCTCTCTTGAAAAGTGAATAATGATCTAGGTTTGCCTTCCCCAAGCCTTTTTGTTCATGGCAACTTCCTCCTTTTCATCCAATGGTCTAGATTAGATTAGATTAGATTGAGGGCTCTCAATAATGCTCAATAAATAATTATTAAATAACATTTAGTGCACTCATGTCATTTAATAAAGTGATGACCCTTTTAATTAATCACTCACTTGACTTTATCATTAAAATGAACTTAGGATATAACCATGACTTAAATTTTAATAAAGTGACTTTATAAATATAAAGTACTTCTCACTTTATTAATTAATGACTAGGGGTCACTTTTTTTTAAAGTGTTCTTGTTTGCCCCAAGGAAACACAAGGTGAACAACACTCCCTCTTACCGAGGAAGGTGTTCTTCACCACTCCCAATTTGTCTCTGAAGTAAACATGCTTCCCTTTACCCAAAGACTTTGTGAGAATGTCTGCCACCTGCTCATCAGTAGAAATGTACTGCAACTCAACAACTCCTCTTTGAACATAATCCCTGATGAAGTGATACCTGATCTCAATATTCTTTGACCTGTCATGAAATATCGGATTCTCAGAGAGCCTGATGCAACTCTGATTATCACAATGTATAACTGTAGGTCTCAGCTCCTGACCAAATAAGTCTACCATCAACTTGCGAAGCCACAAAGCTTCACAACTAGCCTGACTGGCTGCCATGTACTCATCCTTTGCAGAACTCAATGCAACGGACTTTTGCTTTCGACTGAACCATGACACAACTGTCGAGCCCAAACTGAAGCAACAACCGAAAGTGCTCTTCCGGTCCGAAACACTGCCTACCCAATCTGAATCCGTGAAGCCAACCAATCAAATTCCATCAGACCTCCTGTCGTCCAAACCAAAATCTATTATGCCTGCAAGATATCTCAATATGTGTTTTGTGACAATCCAATGCACCCTCCTGGGCTCCACCATGAACTGACTGAGAGTGTTTACTGCAAAACTTAAATCTGGTCTGGTGTTGACCAATACATCAATGAACCAATAAGCTGACGATACAAAGTAGGATCCACCAACTCTCCCTCAGAAGCACGAAGCTTCGTCCAGTTGGTGGTCATGGGTGTGGACATGGGTCTGCATTCCTCCATTCGAAATCTCTTCAAAACATCTGCAACATATTTTCCTTGCCCCAGGAAAACATGTCCATCCTCCTGCCAAATCTCCATCCCTAGATAGTACTGCATCAGCCCAAGGTCAGTCATCTCAAACTCTGAAGCAAGATCTTTCTTACATGCTTCAATCAAGTGCTCTGCTCCTGTAATGAATAAGTCATCAACATACAGTAGAAGAATGAGCGGATCACCCCCAACCACAATGAAGTATAGGTTGGGATCAACCTCACTCTTCTGAAACCCAATCGAAAGCAAATATGAATCAATCCTTGAGTACCAAGCCCGAGGGGCTTGCTTCAGATCATACAAGGCCTTTTTCATCCTACACACATGTGAATCTCTCCCATGAATCTCAAAGCCCTGAGGCCGCTCCAGATATACCTCTTCCTGTAGAAAATCGTTCAGAAAAGCGGTTTTCACATCCATTTGATGAATCCTCCAACCCATCTCTGCAACAATGGAGATCACTGCTCTGATCAAAGAAAATCTAGCAATCGGTGCAAAGGTCTCATAGTAATCGACTCCCTCTACCCGTGAGAACCCTCGTGCCACAAACCGAGCTTTGTACTTCTCGATGCTGCCATCTGTAGCATGCTTGATTTTATAGAGCCACTTGGAAGTCACCACTCACTTCCCCTCCGGTCTCGGAACAATCTCCCACACTCCATTCTTCATGATGGAATTGTACTCTTCTATCATGGCATCTTATCCAAACATGGTGTGGGGTAGCCTCCTCAAAAGTAATAGGCTCGGACTCACTCAAGCTAGTCACCATCGCCATATAATTAGAAAACCTCTCTAGTGCCCTGCTCTCTCTGACCTCCTTCCTGGGTGGCCCCACAGAATCCTCAGCTTTTTTCACAAGCTCCTTAAGCCAACTTGGCTTACGTTTCTTGGAAGTAGCTTCCTGTGGTAGGCCCTCCTCCTGAACCTCCTCATTTGACAAATGTCTACCTGAAGAAGTACTTGTGGCTTGAGATCCTGTACCTGGTGATCCTGAACCTGTACCACCCAGATCACATGAAGGTGAAACCTGTGAACTTGTGACTCGTGAACTTGTCCCTGTACCAGAAGTCCCTGCAGAATGGGTACCTGAACCTGTAACCTGTAACCCATTCACTCCAGAAACCTGTGACCCTGTACTCTGGCTCGCTGAACTCTGTGAAGGTGTCACCTGTGGAGTCTCAACCTACTGCTCCACCATCTTTGAATCATAAGACTTCCTGAAGGCTCGCTCCTCTCAAATCTCACCTCCCTCCTCACCACAACTTTCCTCTGTGCAGGAAGGTATAAGCGAAAAGCCTTCAAAGTCTCATCATAACCAACAAAGATGCCTTTCTCTGCCGTGGGCTCTAACTTTGTCCTCTTCTTAGAAGGGACATGAGAATATGTAAGACATCCAAATATACGGAAGTGACCTATCTCAGGTCTCTTCCCAGCGAACATCTACTTAGGAGTTTTACACCCCAATGCACGGTGTGGACTCCTGTTCTGCACATAAACAACAGTACTACAGGCCTCTGCCCATAGAAGAAAGGAAAACTCTGATCATGCAGCATGGCTCTAGCTTCTCCCACTAAAGCTCTGTTCTTCCTTTCGGCAACTCCATTCTGCTGTGGAGTATATGCAACTGTCAATTGCCTCTTGATGCCGTCCTGTCTGCAAAACTCATCAAACTCCTTGGAGGTATACTCACCCCCATTGTCTAGACCTGAGTGCTTGGATCTTCCTCCCTGTTTGGTTCTCCACAAGAGCTTTGAACTGTTGGAACCTCTTCAAGACTTCCTGAGATTGTTTACTTCTCAGAAAGTAGATCCAGGTCTTCCTGGAGTGGTCATCAATGAAACTGATATAGTACTCAAATCCTGTCAACGAAGCAGAAGACATAGGTCCACATAAGTCGAAATGAATCAAGTCCAGTATCCCACCTGATCTTGTGTCACTGCTCGGAAAAGCAGTCTTGGTGTACTTTCCCAAAGCACACCCTCTGCACACACCACCCTGCTCTTTGCTGAACTGAGGCAAACGTGTAGACATCTCCCTTAGCAATCTCAAAGCTGAATGATGAAGGTGGCCCATTCTCCTGTGCCACAACTCGCACATCTCAATGCTACTGCTAGTATGGGGCAATGCATGATGAGGCTGGAAAAGAAGCTTGTATAGTTTCCCACATCTAACTCCAATGGCACATGAAGTAGATGGTCCTGTCGCTCTGGGAAAAATATGCACTTTCCCATCTAGGACACATACTCCAAAACCCCTGTCCTCAATAGTGGAAACTGAAACAAGGTTCTTCTTCAGCCGACGGACATACAAGACATCCCTCAATGTCATGGACTGCATAGACTCCCTCTGAAAGGTAACAGTCCCTCTCCCAACTGCTCTCACAATCGTGTCGTCGCCCAACACTACCTCGAGACTCAAGCCTGTCTCAGTCATCTCGGTGAACACATCTCGAACACCTGTCATATGGCTCGAAGCCCCACTATCAATGTACCAAGTAGAAGTAGTGGCGGAGGCACTCAAAGAATGGCCAACCAACAAAGAACACCGTACTTGATCCTCCATATCACTGTTGGTGAAAGATGTCCTCTTTGTACATCCAGCATAGAGAGAAAACTCTCCCTCAAACCGTGAGGAAAAGTCATCCATGTCTGCTGTAGATGCCGTTTGCTGTCCTTTCTTCTTCTTGTTTGGACACTGTTCAGTTTAGTGTCCAAACTTCTGACAAGCAAAACACTTGATTTTACTCAAGTCTTTCTTTTGCTCACCTATATGCTGCTTGTCCCCACTCTTAGGACCCTTGTTGAACTTCTTCTTACCTTTAGCTGCCAATGCCACATTTTCCTCATCATCCCTGTGATGTGATGAAATGCCCTGTAGGTATCCTCTACGTGTCTCCTCCTGTATGAAATCATCCCAAAGACGATCCCAAGAAGGCATGTTCTCACGAGCAACTACTGTCTGCACAAATACACCCCATGGCCGTGTCACGCCATTTAAGGTTGTTTGCATCATCTTAGTGCCCTATACTATCTCCCCAACAGCTGCAAGCTCATCCCTCACCTGTGTAATCCCGGTAAGATAGGAAGCCATGCTTCCCCTTTACTCATGTGTACACCCTTCAACTTCTCCCGCAACACCATCCTCCTGTTCTCATTTGAACTTTGGTGAAGATTTGTCAAAGCTGCCAAAATTTGAAAAGCATGTGCCTTCGCTGAAATATGTGGGATCACATGATCTTTCACAGCATCAAGTATGATCCTTCTTGCCTTCACATCCTTTTTCATGAAGGCTGCCTTATCAGTAGCATCCGTAGGAACAGTTACAGGATTTGCTGTTGTACTATTGACTACTTCCTGTATCATTTTCTTCAAGTATCAACATAATCCTAGCCTTTCAAGGACTAAAATTTGCAGCCCCATCTAATCTGTCCTCTAATCTGAGTCCAGTCACCATGACTACAACCTGTACCTGTTCTTCTCAAGAAAATGTTCAAGAACCTGTTTTTCACAAACCCTCTGTTTTTCCCAAATCTGAAATATTTCTGAGTGTTTAACTTTCTGATCTTTACCACCGCTCTGATACCATGAAATTTTTAGAACCCCAACCCGGTTTCAAGCGTTCAAGCTTCTTTGCATATAGTTTAATGCCCAAACCCCAATATGCACATTTTTCTCATAAAAATGACTTGACTTGAAACACATGAAATTCTTTTTCCAAAATAAATAACTCAAATTTTATTTTTTAGCCAATAAACTCAAACTCAGAAATTTAAATCAACCAATCACATAAATTTTTAACACAGAATTTTTGACCAAATTGGTCCAGGATAAAACCCCTAAGGGAAAACCTGACTGAGAGAGATTTTTATTTCTTCAGACAAATTATCAAATACACAACAATAGTACTTATCTCAACCTCCTTGGTAAATGTGCCCAGAAATAAAGACTGTATGGACAACAATAAATACTGTACGACCTTCTCGAATTTTGTGCCAAAACTGTGCCTCGAAAAATGTGCCAACTTTTCTGTATGGTCTGATAGATTTTTGCCTCAAAATCTGTAGTACAACTGCAATAAATGTTGTACAAAATGGCCTCGAAAACTGTGCTATACGGACTATACGAAACTGCCTCGAAATCTGTGCTGTACGGTCTGTCTTGGGAAATGTGCCCTGGTTCCTCTCCTTGGAATTCGAGCCACCCTTTTTCTTCTTCTTCTCTGGAATGAAATCTCTTTAAACCCTCTTCTCTTCTCTCTTCTCCTCCTCTCCAAAACTCTCTCTTGAAAAGTGAATAATGATCTAGGTTTGCCTTCCCCAAGCCTTTTTGTTCATGACAACTTCCTCTTTTTCATCCAATGGTCTAGATTAGATTAGATTGAGGGCTCTCAATAAATGCTCAATAAATAATTATTAAATAACATTTAGTGCACTCATGTCATTTAATAAAGTGACGACCCTTTTAATTAATCACTCACTTGACTTTATCATTAAAATGAACTTAGGATATAACCATGACTTAAGTTTTAATAAAGTGACTTTATAAATATAAAGTACTTCTCACTTTATTAATTAATGACTAGGGGTCACTTTTTTTTTAAAGTGTTCTTGTCTACCCCAAGGCAACACAAGGTGAACAACACTCCCTTGGTAACTTTTCAACACTATTCCACCTAGACCAAGAGAAAAGAAATTGGAAGTTTATCGTGGCAAGCAGAAAGCTTAGTAGATACTAGATAGTATCATAGTACTTTGTATTTCATGTTTATTATGGCCTATTTTGTAAACATTATGGCCTACTTTGAACTTTAGTCTTTTACCTTTGAATCTTGAACGGTTGAACCTACCTTTGAAGTTTTAACTTTAAATTTTTGATTGCATCCTACAACTCTTTGGTATTGAATTCTCGTGGCAAGCAGAAAGCTTAGTAGATACTAGATAGTATCATAGTACTTTGTATTTCATGTTTATTATGGCCTATTTTGTAAACATTATGGCCTGCTTTGAGCTTTAGTCTTTGACCTTTGAATCTTCAACGGTTGAACCTACCTTTGAAGTTTTAACTTTAAATTTTTGATTGCATCCTACAACTCTTTGGTATTGAATATGATATTATGATGCTTTGTTTCATTTCATAGTTGATGTTATCTGTTAGAGTTTGTTGATGGCAAATATTATATGTTGAAATTTGAAGGTTGATGTTGTTGATGATTGATGATTGATCATTTAATGACAATGTTATAAGTTATAGCTCCTAGATAATTGATGTTATATCAATATGTGTACTAAATGGTTATATGAATATCTATGTTTTCATGTTTTCTATAGCTAATTTTGCATAATACATGTTTTTTTTAATATATATGCATCAAAATATATTAAAATATAACGCTCCCAAAACGGAAGCATTTGAAAATTTCGCTTTCCGCTCTCGTTTCCGCTTCCCGCTCCCGTCCACGCTCCCAATAGCATAGGATAAACCTCCTTTTTCAATCCATGAGGCTATTGTAAGGGAGCTAGTTAGAAGGTTTTCCAAGATTAAAAATCTATCTAGCCTCTTTGAAATAGCATTTTCCCCACTTCTCCTATTCCTTCAAGTAGGCTCAAGTTTCTTTGGCTGAACATCAACCAACCCTTTTGCTTCAAAAAGATTGTTGAAAAAATTGTTGAGTGAGTCTGCGCAGGCCAACTTCCCCTAGAATTCTCCTTCTGACAGAGTGAGATTTAAATCTCCTGCAAGTATCATGTTGTTATCTTCCCACAGCTCACTGGTCGTAAGATTCTCCTAGAAAACTCAACGATTATGATAGGGTCCATACACATGCAAAACTGGAAGGGTCTCACCTGTGGCATTGTCTTCTAGGACGTTCTTTATTGCCGAATCATTCTTGCTTGTGGATACTTTGTCACACCCCCTCCCATCTATTAAAGCAAGGAAGGGAACATGATATCCAAAATCTGGGCTTTTATATAACTTAGCCCATTTTAGCATTCATGACTCATATAAATATAAGCAATTGCATTACAAATAAAATGCATATGTGTGCAGATGCTAATCAAGCAAACATGCACAGCGGAATAAGTATCATCCACACACATTTCACATGCATTCAACATATTAAAAACAATCCACATTTAATTAAAATAGTGCAAAAGTAAATACACATAAGAGAATATACTTATCTCACTTTAATGCTGTCCCAAGCAACTAGCTATGTCGCTGCAACGTTCCACCCAACCATAGGTCTCTGCTCAGCCTGTATTATTTCAGCACTCAGAGACCACCCCCGAGTTGGGCATGATATCTACAAGGAAAAAGGGGACTCTCAAGCTCAGCACAGCCCAAAGCAATGAATACCCATCTCAACCCCAACATTGTTTTACACATAGCAACTCAAAACTGGGCATGGATACACATTTCAACAATGGGATTCACATAATAGGGTCTATGGGTTTTTCCCAAATTCGTGGCACACCCAAAACGGATTGTGGGAAGAGGGAATCAACCCCAGGGAAGAAAACCGATTTTTCCCACAGATGTATGAGCATTCAGTGGGCCAAAACGACCTCAATAAAACCCCAAATCATTTCCCCTTCTTCCCCACTGTTAGCCACAACAAAAACGCCCTTCCTAGCTACGAAAATGAAGGAAAACACAGGAGATCCATGGAGGAAAACGCCCAGGTAGCTCCAAACTCATGGGAGAGCAAAGCTGATGGGTGAATAATAGCTTGAGAGCAATTTTGTGGCTCCTTTCTTGCCCAAGAAGCCAAACACGAAATTCTAGGAAGGGTGGCTTGCCCATACTCGAATTTGGACAGCCATTCCTCTCCATTCCCCAAGGCATTAACTACCTCAACCAACTCTTGGGAGAAATGAATGATTGGGCACAAAAGTCAACATGGGTAGTTGAGGGTTCATGGGTTCTCTCATTGACACTTGGCTTGATTTGATTGGCCTAAGGGTTTGAATATTTTCCTCTCAATTCCTTGTAAACATTATGCCCCCATCTCTTGTTGCATTCCATAGCTAGTTGTGGGCATTTATATTAAAACGCATATTTACAATTCCCATGGCTCACTAGCACACATGTAGCATAATATCCCATACTTTCCTCTTCAAGGTCGAGTGTTCACTAGCGGGGCCTTGGCCTTGAGCTCCACGCTAGGAACCGTACATAATATGCATACAATATTTACATTATAGCCCAAAATATTATAAGGGTCAAAATGGGAATATTACATTCCCCTCCCCCTTGGAATAACACCGTCCTCGGTGTTCCAATACTTAGGAATAAATACACGCTTTATATATGTCCAAAATTCACAAAATGTGGCAAGTCTGTCCTGCATTTCATTGATTGGAGATGTCAAGGTGAGGTTCTTGAACCCCTGCACATTGCTCCTGCTGGCCATTGCTTTTCTTGCTGCCCCTTGCTGGACATTCGCGGAGGAGGTGACTTCCTCCACATCCCCAACATTCTATTGGAGGTAACTGCCTCTGTTTTCCTTTGTCAACATTCTTGCTCTCTTCCACCCTTGGATGTTTCCTGATGGGGTGGTTGGACGAATGTCTCATCATTGGTCCACTTTCCTTTCCCTTACTGATTGCTCTCATAATACTTTTTACCTCTTTTTGCAGACGAATAGAGTCTTGCAAAACCTTGTGGTTCATTGCATTCTGCTGCTTTTGTAGCTTGAACATCTCTCCAAGATTTTCTTGGGTCTTGGAAATTGTTTGAAGAAGACTTTCAGCTAAGTCTAATAGCCCTTGGTCTGCTACCATGGTCAATGCGCACAACTTTCCTCACTTGCTTGCTAGCACCACTTGTTTGTTTTTGTAACGGCTGCAACCAATTGCGTTCAATTTCTCACTTGTGAAATTCATTATTGCAATTCTTTGTTAGGCCAAGCATAACATAAACATTAAAATTAGTCAATTAATTTCCCCAATTGACATGGAACGTCCATGCTTTATTCATGAGACTTCCACACTTTTCATGCTTGCCCAACATACATATGAACTCATTCATGTTCATCCTTTCCCAGGGAATTAGCTTTTTCAGCATTCACAATTTTATTTTAAGCAAATAAACGCAATAGACTTTTAGTCATGACATGCATTCAACAATTTTCCGTTTCTAAGATGCATTAGTCAAAAAGGAAAGAGAAGAGTAAGAGTTTCTCCCTGTTATTCTTGTTCCAATCCGGAGCCACTCCAACACTGTGGTTCTATGCTCCTTAGCCTCTTTCACTTTAATGTGAATGCTTGACTTGCCCTTTCTTGGCTATGACACTTAGTGTCTAAGGTCTGTCTAAGGTTTTTCTCCATCAGGGAATCTCCTCCCCATGGTTTTTCTACAGAACCTTTGGCTGCTAGGACTCCCACACATTTCCACTAGCATCATTTTTATTATTGCTGCTCATACTGAGCTTTCTAGGACAATCACGTGTCCAAATGCATCCCTAGGATGCCTTCAGGGCTTCTTGCTTTCCTGCAAAGACCAAAGTTTCCAACAAAGAAACAATAGTGCATTAGCTTGACTGTCATAAGACTTGTTCATGAAATTTTCATTATCCAAAAATGAATGAAAATCAATTACTTATATTTATTGGGCAGTTCCTTGCTACTCCACAGGTTTCCTTCTCTACTTTACAAGCCTTGGATCACCTGTGGGGTGGATGTTTAATGCCCAACCATTACACCTTCACGTCGACTGGGGTTACCAAGCATTTGTGGTGCCCAACCAGTCCTATACCTGGTTGGCCCTCTCCATTGGCGAGCTAGCACATTCGTCTGGGTCATCGACCAATGGAAGGAAACTGCGCCACCGACCCTTATAGGTCAAAGCTCTACTACAGAGCCATAGGTATATAACAACCTTTCACTAATACCTCCACAACAGCCAAGTAAATAATGCCAAACCAGTGCGTCGACTGGGTTTATTAGGCATGCAACAACCCTTCATGCGCATAACAATTCTTCACCCACACAAGGATGACATTCCTTCTCTTGTGCAAACCGGCGGTTCCCTTTAGGAACTCTTTAGGTGACTTTCTTAACTGCAGGCTATCATGGCCCCATGATACTCATTCACACTCCACAAAGGTTACCATTGCTCACACAGTCCTCTTGAGTACCCTTTCTTCACTTTGCCTCTGAACGTGCAACACCAAATTGCACTTGTGTAAGCTGTTAGCACAAGAAGGATAAGCAGGCTCATCAGTATTGCTGCTCTAAAATTGTAACCACATTCCATAACATTCACTATCAAGTATTGAACCACCAGGAATGCGTCCATTCCCTTAGGGTGTAGTCAATATTGACAACCCTAACATAACCCAACACCCGAAAGGTATGCATCCCTTTCTGATGTGAGTCGTGTAGGCCCTAATCATACTCGAGCAGTCTGGGATAATAATGAAATAATAAAACATGCTCTAATAACCAGACATGTATATTCTTAGTTAGGGTTACAGAATACTCATCCGCTTTATAGACGTATCGTTTCTTCATTTGCGAAGAATGGGGGCTCCCTTCTCTGAGTCAACAGTCCTTCAGGTTGCCACCCCAATATTTTCACGTTCCACAATCCACACATGTCTTCTTGGCATAATTTTACTGTCTCACTCACATCGTTTACCAACATGCTATTCCGCTGAGACATTATCAAAATTTACAATGGCGTTTCACCCGAAACCTATTTCCAAAGCATGGGGTCTTTCCCATGGAGTTTGGCTTATGCAGGCCATCACACATGGTCTTCCTGCAATGTGTCTTCTTGGCACACTTATCAAGTAGCCAAACAGTCAACAACATTCAACAATAAATTCCAAATCTGACTGTTTCATAACCAATCAATGGCATTAATAATTAAATTCAAACATGAATTTACAACTCTGTACAGAAATTGATTGGTTTAACCATGAGGCCATCCTCATATTGTTTGGCTCTCGTAAGTGGTATCACTCTGTCCATTATGGTTTTATACTTGCTACCATACCTGAACATCCACCTACAACATGTCCTCCTGACACAACTTTATATAATCCAAACAGTCATTAGCAATTATTAGCAAAATTTCAAATCTGAAATTCACAAATCTGTTTTCCTATAGAAATTAGATTTGCAACCGTGAGTTTATTCTCATAAACTTAAATCAGGCAACTTTCAGATCTATTTCATGTATAAGTTAAATTTCACAATCATGAGAACCTTCTCATAACATGGTAGATCCCGGTCTTTACTATGGTCTTATCCTCATTGCCATACACAAGACTTTTCTACCTGAAATCTAAACTTCAATTAGCCAAACATGTTGTGAGTATCTATGCATATAATCTTTTCATTGCCACAATAGTCACTGAAGTGATCTCAAAATTATAACATTCAATAATTCAAACACCTTCGGTTGTTAACGTTTGAAATGCAGTGAAATATATATACCTATATATGCATCATTATCATAATAAAATTGCAAGACACAGTCACATTATCCGTGCAATTTAAGTAGAAACTCCAATATTCCTTTTATGCAACTCTGTCCTTCCAACAGAGCACTCTGGCAGCCCAACAACGTGTCTACCTTCTTCATGCAATCATTCCCTGCATTTGCAGTATCTCATGAAATGGTCTTAGAAGTAACAATAGTTCACCTTTTCATCTATTATCTAATTGCATTGAAACATATATATATATATATATATATATATCACAACCGTGCATTCTCACAATGCATCTCAACATGTGCACCTACACATAAGCATGCACATTTACATCGCTCACATAATATTCTAATGCGCATTCACTCAATGCATATCCACAAGATTGTATAAAATCTTTTAATGCACATCCCCCCAATACAACCTTGCATTAATTCATGAATACTATGCATTCAAGCATATTATGGCCTAACCATGATTACCACACATAGCATTCATTTCAACAGGACCATAAGTCATCACTTGCTTTGGTTGTTAAGCTCACAACCAACATTCTCAAATGGTATGTTATAATTTCATATGAATGCATTGAGGTTTCTAAGAAACAATAGGGTGTAAGGCTTCCTGCCTTCGCTTACCCACACCTCACCCTACTTGGCAGGTTGACATTCACATTCAGACACTCAATACCACATGCAAACCAAATCGACATAGTTTAAACATACTTGAAGGGATCTCACCAAATCCTCTTTCAATCATTCCTGCAATTAAGCACAAATAACCATTACTTGCCTGGCTGTTATTAACATCGCTTGATGGTACCTGATCAGTTGGCCTCTTACCAAGGTTGCACAGTCCTTTTGCCAACCTCATGATCACAGATTTGTTGCACCATCCTCTCTTCATAAGGTCGTTGGTCACGTGCAACAACGTCATCAACTTCTTTAGCCATGCTTTGATTGTATTTTGTCCTACAACCAATGTGGACACAACTAATTGTTAGCAACCACCATAATTATTTCAAGTGGCTCATTGCATATGTAAAACCTCACTATTTTACCAATGCGCAATATCCTATTCATGCACAAACATTTTCACATGCATTGTGCAATGTTTGTTAATATGCCATCTAGTGCATATTCATTTCATCTATGTAATCTCTTGCATTTTCAACATTCCTATACCATAGTTTATATGCATGACAATTTCATAATTATAAATACGATAGCAAAACAGGGGTTAAGGAATTCTCCCTTTCCAATCCCTCATCGTAGTATGGAATCCCTCTTCCATATCATAGTTGGTCCGATTTCCTTCCAGTCATGCAATTCTAGAAATTGCCCATATTGACAACAATTTTTTTGTCAAAACAGCCACTGGCACTCTCCTGTACCAAATATCTATGATATATGTGGACCTCATTCACATTCTTGTCATGCATCCTTGTTCTCCTCTATACAAGCTTTCCAATGCCTATCCCCGTGCTCCATTCCGATCCAGGACATGGAATTTACATTCTTCCAAAAATGCAAATTTTGCCCAAATTTCTGCACTTTTACACAGCTGCAATTTGTTCTGAAAGGCCAACTTCAGCTGCTTGTAGAAGCAAATCTAGGAAGAATCATGAAAACTTATCTACCGAGGGAAGGTAGTCCATATAACAAGGAACACTCAGCAACCTTCGGATCCCTGTTCTGATGCACCAGTCAACTTCTATAAAATTTGGGGTTTGGCTACTTTTCACTTTTCACTTTTTCCCCAAAATCTCGGAATTTGGCCAAAAATGGCTATCTCCCAATCTATGCATTTCTGGAAAATCTTCGTCTAACGAAAACTGTCTGTCTTAATGAGAAGATGAAATATCTAGTTTAGTAAAATTTTTGATTCCAACATCTAGGGTCACTTTTACTCTCCACAAGCTTTTCAAAATCCCGAAAAAGTGGTCCGAAACAGTGTTTTTTGGCCTTCTGGTTTACTCCGACTCCACATCCTTTGGATTTCGGCTCCAAGATTCCAAACTTAACATTGTTCCTGCTCCATGACCGCGCCATATCAATTTCAACTCAATCCGACCTTCCATCAAGCCTCGGGACACCGTCTTACAAAAGTTACTATTCTCCATTTTCTGTCAAATTGGAGCATGATGAGTTCGGACCCTCTCTGGTTCTTTCATGGCCTTTGTTAATGGCCTTCGAGCCTCACAGGAATCATCCCATTTTGAGCCCGACTGCTCCTACCCAAAAATCAAGTTTTGGGCTCTATACTTTTTTTTTATCTGCTCCTCCCATCGCTGGTCGCGGCTCAACCTCTGCGACCGTCGCTGGTCTTAACCTTAACTCCGCTGACCTTGGCGCTGGATTTAACCCTAACATTGCCGTTGCATCATCGGTTTTAACCCTAACTTCTGCGACCGTTTCACTAGTGTCGCCGCCGACCGTCGCAGATTTTAACCTTAACTTCTGCGACCGTTTCGCCAGTGTTGCCGCCAACCGTCGCAGATTTTAACCTTAACTTCTACGACCGTTGTGGTGGTCCTAGCCTTATCTTTGCCGCTCGCAAGACTTCGTTGTTGCGACTGCGTCGCAAATTTTTGACTTAATTTCCACCGACCGTTGCAGATTTTAAGCCTAAAATCGCCGACCACGTCGCATATTTTAAGCCTAAAATCGTCGACCGTGTCGCAACATTTAAGCCTAACTTCGCCATCGCGTCGCAACTTTTAAGCCTAAAATTGCCGTCGCATCGCAAATTCTAAGCTTAAAATCGTCGTTGCGGCGCAACTTTTAAGTCTAAAATTGCCGCCGCGTCGCAAATTCTAAGCTTAAAATTGCCGCTGCATCGCAACTTTTAAGCCTAAAATTGCCGCCGCGTCGCAAATTTTAAGCCTAAAGTTGCCGCCGCGTTGCAACTTTTAAGCTTAAAATCGCCGCCTGTTTCGACGTTTTCTGGCTTATCTTTTGCCGACAGAGTCTTTTCTCCGCGACAGTTTCGGCGCAAAATTAACCAAATTTTTGCCAAACGTCTCGCAGCAGTTATGGTTAAAATCGCCGACAGAGACTTAGGCAAAATTTCAAAACACTTAGAAAATTTTCAAGAAATTTTTTCAAAAACAGTTAGAAATTTTTTTCTAAAATATTTCTTTCTTTTCTGATGTTTAGTGTTGGACAGGCGGCATACTTACCTCTGCAACTGTGATAGGTAGCCCATGAAGACCCAATGCTGCAACCAGCAGGTCTGATACCATTTTGTCACACCCCTTCCCATCTATTAACGCAAGGAAGGGAACATGATATCCAAAATCCGGGGTTTTATATAACTTAGCCCATTTTAGCATTGATGACTCATATAAATATAAGCAATTGCATTACAAATAAAATGCATATGTGTGCAGATGCTAATCAAGCAAACATGCATAGCGGAATAAGTATCATCCACACACATTTCACATGCATTCAACATATTAAAAACAATCCACATTTAATTAAAATAGTCCAGAAGTAAATACACAAGAGAATATACTTATCTCACTGTAATGTTGTCCGAAGCAATTGGCTATGTCGCTGCAACGTTCCACCCAACCATAGGTCTTTGCCCAGCCTGTATTATTTCATCACTCAGAGACCACCCCCGAGCTGGGCATGATATCTACAAAGAAAAAGGGGACTCTCAAGCTCAACACAGCCCAAAGCAATGAATACCCATCTCAACCCCAACATTATTTTACACACAGCAACTCAAAACTGGGCATGGATACACATTTCAACAATGGGATTCACATAATAGGGTATATGGGTTTTTCCCAAATTCGTGGCACACCCAAAACGGATTGTGGGAAGAGGGAATCAACCCCAGGGAAGAAAACCGATTTCTCCCACAGATGTATGAGCATTCAGTGGGCCGAAACGGCCTCAATAAAACCCCAAATCGTTTCTCCTTCTTCCCCACTGTTAGCCACAACAAAAACGCCCTTCCCAGCTACGAAAATGAAGGAAAACACAGAAGATCCATGGAGGAAAATGCCCAGGTAGCTCCAAACTCGTGGGAGAGCAAAACTGATGGGTGAATAATAGCTTGAGAGCAATTTCGTGGCTCCTTTCTTGCCCAAGAAGCCAAACACGAAATTCTAGGAAGGGTGGCTTGCCCATACTCGAATTTGGACAACCATACCTCTCCATTCCCCAAGGCATTAACTACCTCAACCAACTCTTGGGAGAAATGAATGATTGGGCACTGTTATCACCTATTTTGTACAAATAGTTGAAACCTTATTGAGCCGCCAATGTTGGAACACATCAGTGTTCACTTCCAGAGTATCTGGGTTTCAGAATGCAGCAGTTAGCCAGTGTTGGCTAGCCAGTTTTATTTTTGAGTCGACATGACCATGGCCCCATGGGGGTTTGTAATAATGTGTGCTAGTAGGATCTGAGTGTCTCGGTTCCCCATGATTTGATTAAGCAACTAAGGTATTCTAGGGAGTTTTTTCCCTTGTCAATTATACTTTGCTTATAGCCGAGCTATAATCGATGAGGTTTTCTCCCGCTCCTCCAAAGCTGGAATGCCCGATTTTGAAAATTTTGGCCATGGGGGGTTATTAGAGTACAACTAATGTATATAAGCCTACTAGACACTATTAGAATAGGTTTTGGTCATGTCCCAAGTCTCTAGGACCCTCAGAAAAAATTTTTACCGGGTCCGTCGAATTTGGGTTTTTAATTATTTTTTAAATTTTAATAAATTTCTCTATAGTTTAAATAGAGAAATTTCAATTTGTAATATGTCAGTCATCCGGGATCCGATTTCAGTGATTGAAGGCTCCAGACTTAAGCCAAAAATCATTCATGATCCCCGGACCAGCTAACCCTAAGTTTCAGACAATTATTTGGCCTCGTAAGTAATATTTTCTCAAAAAATAAAAAAATGAGAAATATTAATTAGAATATTCAAAAAATAATAAATTGGAGATAATTTAAATCTCTCCAAAAAAGGCCAAATTGAATAAAGTAAAAGTCAAAATTACATGGCAAAAAGCATTTATGATGATTGGAATCTTCGCCCACCTAATTCAGATCAGTTTCGGAGCACTGAGAGTGATCTACAGTTGAGAAATTCGCCCACCTTCATGCAAATTCGTTTTTGTGATTTGGCAATTGATTAATGGGTTGTTGGATTTTGAAATCAATGCATGTGGGGCTCTTTCCTCAAATTATGGGCTCCAAACTCAAGTTTAAAGATGAGTTAAGACTCCAAGCTCGATTTGGTTGGTGTTGACATGGATTTGATTGGTTTTTGATGGAGTTTTTGGCTCTCTTCATCACCAATTCGAATTAGGGTTTTAGCATTGAGTTTTGTTATATAAGAGAGGCCATTTGGGCTTTCTCTTCATGGATCTTTTGGGCAAACTTACTCTGCCAATTTGTAATCGTGTTCTAGCTTTTTGCTATTGGAAATAAATCGACTTTGGAGGTCTATTGATGTGCACATTGGTCCATGAGAAATTGTTAAAGCTTCAATGAGGTGATATTGTTTTATTAATGCTATTTCATATATAATTGTTTGATCATTCTAGCTTAGAAGTCCTTTTTATGTCCATGGAATGAATATTTGGGTTCAATTTATTCATTTATGTTTGGTTAATTAAGATCTAGAAGTAGCAAACAGTAATTTGTTATACTTATGCTCTTCTTGTCTTTTTTGGTTAATCATACTAGACTTGATCAAATCGTTGTTGAAGTGGCTTGGTTTTGCAGATCTCCTAAGTGCAAAGTGGGATCTTGAGCTTGGTTGCTTCTTCCTCCCCTTTGCCATCATTTTGCTAACTTTTGTGCATTTCAGGGGTCTTCAAAAGATCGATTCGTGCTTCAAGGTTGAGCTTGAGAAGTTTCATAAAGAATCCATCCATTTTTCAAAATTTCAAACTGGTTACCTTGGTCTTAAAAGGCTCTTTCTTCAAGCCTTCTCTTCTTCTCCTTGAGTCTTTTGCCCTTGAATTGCTAGCCCACCTTCCTCTCGTCTTACCTCTTTTTTGGCCTCTTCTCCTTTCGTTTTGCCTCCTCCATCCTCCCTTTGCTCCCTTCATCTCCCTCTCGTCTCCCTTCCTTTCTCCCTTCCACTCCTTCTAGTCTTCCTCTCCTTCACTTCTCTTTTCTCCCTAGCTCTCGTCCCTTCTCTCCTTAGCCATACTATCTTCTTTTCGTTCCCCTTCTTTTGTCTTCAAAGTTTCCCTGTCGTCCACCTCCTTTAGAGCCCTAAAACTATCCCAAAACACAAAAAACGATTGTTAAGTTTGGTTTTGTTAAAGGCTAGTTTAAGAAGTTGTAGGTTAGATCTTGATTTTTTGCATCTAGTTTACAATTTCATGTATTGAAAATGTTAGCATTATAGCATTTTAGATCTCTTTCATGTGTTAGTATAGCTTGCATTGGTTCAAACTCTTGTTTCCATTTAAAAGATAGAAGTTTTTCATAGAAAATACTTCAAATTTTTTTATGAGTTAGATCTCTTTCCCATCAATTTTTGAGCATATGTTGTTTGCTGGTCCGTTTGCATTTTTACACATGTTTTGAAATAAAAATCTCATAAAGCATAGTTTTAAATTCTTTTTAGGATTCTAGGTTCAATAGTTTAAACTTTTGTCTTTCTTCTAATGACTAATGGGTGCTTTGTTTAAGAAATCTTTGAGACTTGTGTAGGTGTTTCGAAAGAGAAGACAACTTGAAAAACTTTTAAAGAAGCAAGATCCAAGAAAGAGCCAAAGAGAAGCTCAAGTGAAGTTCAAACCATGAATGTCATTTGAACAAAACCATTATCCTTTGTACAAACTCATAAGAGTTTCCATCTTTTGTAATCCAAGTCTTTATTTTCTGCTAAGTCCTTCAAAGGGTTAAAATCCCAAGGCATTTGTAATCATTTAATAAAAAGTTCAAGTGGAGGAGGCCTCCACTTTTTTGGGTTTCTTCGCCATTTGGGGAAGAGTGTTGTGCATGTCTAGTTTAGATCTCATCTTTTTTCAAGTTCATAGATTAGTTTTCATTTTCATACTTAGATTAATTTCTCTTCCAAGTTTTGACCAGAGTAAGCTAAGTTTGGGATTGTATCCCAAAGGCCACATAGTTTTGTGGTAGCTTCTCATTCCCCCATCAGCTTCTTGTGGACATCCAGCTAGCTGGAAGGTTTCCAGGACTGACGGTTTCTAGCGATTAGCCTTGTTCGGAGGTTGATCCCACCTTAGTGTAAAATTTGCTTGATAGAACACTGGATCTTTCAGTTATTTCATTTCACTTTGCAAGTAGCATACTAGTTATCTTTATATTTCTTTTGAGCTATCACTTGTTTAAATTCCGCAAAGCTTCATAATTACTTCCACTATTATTTCACTTTCTTGCAATAAAACGAACAAAGTCTCTTGAACTTGGCCAAATCCAAGTCAAGAGCACTCTCTGTCGGAAAGCATATAGACTTGCATGTTCCCCCTGCATTAGGCTTTTTTTAAATTAGGAAGTCTCTTGAACTGTGGTCATAAGATCAAGTCAAGAGCGCTCTTTGTCGGAGAGTTGAACAAGTGCTCTAAATAATAAAATATTTCAACCCACATTTTCCCCCTAATTAATTTATCTTGGTCGTTTATCCAACACTCGTATGCTCTGCCAACCGGAAACGGTTGGACTAGTACTTAGAAAGGTGAAGGATTTGATAATCTCATAAGTGATAATTAATTAAAACTTTCATCCCCATAACCAACGAACCGACGTTGTTCAAAAAGTATTTTAATCAGTTCTCAGGGGAGGTGCCAGAGTGCCCAATCTGCGACACGGTGGCTGGTTAGCATTGCGCGCCTCGCTGTGATTCCAGACAGGTTCCGACATGTCTCTTAAAGGAGCTGCTTAGAATATATTTCCGGACACTCTTTGATATCCTTGGTTTTAGCCGTAATAATCAAGACCATTAAAACTTTGAAATTTACCAAGATAATTTGCACAACGATCTCATGAACAGTTACTATCAAGACTTACTTTTCAGCATCCCCAGCACTACAATTCAATTATTTTGACTCCATTACCCATTGGATAAGGCACTGGTCGTTTTATCATTCAATTTTTATCTGTGGATGCTTGTTAATTATCTCAAGTCTTTATATACTGTTTCGCAATGTGGATTGCATCTTATCTTGTGTTTTATTTAAAAGTAAGTTGTGTGTCTTTCATCACTAAAAATCCTAAACAACATCCATCCGCATCACCATACATCTTTAACACTTAAAACATTGAGCCATAGACAACTTTTTGTAGGGACTACCCCCCTTGGCTTCGTTAGGAGTTTGCCTAAACGGAGGAGCTGGGATTCAGGTGACAGTACCTGGCTCATTGCTTGCCCCCAAGGCCACACCTCTCTCACTTGTAGTGAAGAGACAGCTTTCGAAAGATTTCCGCTGCTGGTGTGCAATCTGGCGGACAACAGGCACAAAAGTCAACATGGGTAGTTGAGGGTTCATGGGTTCTCTCATTGACACTTGGCTTGACTTGATTGGCTCGAGGGATATTTCCCTCCCAATTCCTTGTAAACATCATGCCTGCATCTCTTGTTGCATTCCATAGCTAGTTGTGGGCATTTATATTAAAACGCATATTTACAATTCCCATGGCTCACTAGCACACGGGTAGCATAATATCTAATACTTGCCTCTTCAAGGTCGAGTGTTCACTAGCGGGGCCTTGGCCTTGAGATCCACGCTAGGAACTGTACATAATATGCATACAATATTTACATTATAGCCCAAAATATTATAAGGGCAAAATGGGGATATTACATACTTCCTTCAATTTTGGGCTCCATGCCGTTATTAAACCTCCCTAGTGACCTTCAACACTTAAAGTGGCAAAGGACCAGTCTTTGAGCCATGGACTTAAACTTTCCTACACTTTAACACCTTCAGACATTGTTTCTTGAATGAGGATGATAGAAGGATTCAAATTCTTTATCATCCTTTTGAGGGCATTGAGTTTTGGGGGGGCCCTAACCCCCTTGCATTGAAAGAGAGACAACACATTAGGTAACCCTAGGGAGGACTTTCCCTGCTCCAAGGGCCCTATTAATTGTTGCTTGTTTCCCTGCTTTCACCTCCTGCATGGCTTGATTTTTGGCTTTTGCAATATGAGATTTTCTTCCTACACTTACTTTTTGCAAAGGGTTGAGGCTTAGACTACCGGATACAGACCCTTCGTCCCGACCCATTAAAGCTACCCTAGCCCTTGTATTGTAGGTCCTGGTTGTGATCAGTACAGGAGAACTTTCCTTAGACTCCTTTCTAGGAGAAAGGTGGTCTAATTCTTTTGTTTCTGACAGAATTTTCGTTTGTGAAGTACACAAGGGACAGGGAGGGGATCGAGGGGGATTTGACTCTTCAACGTATGTAACTCTTTCAAGTAAAGGAGAATTAATAGTAGGGGCATCGTTAAAAACAACGAACTTATCAGAAGAAGAAGGTGACGTTCCTTCTATATTCTTACATAGATTGCTTTTGCGTACAATCTCCTCTATGGTAGATTGCCCGTCACCTTTAGCCTCTTCCTTCTTCATATACAGGTTTGTCTCCATGTTTGCTGTATAGCCCGACGTCTTTTTAATCCAAATCTTTCTGCGTGTATCCTTGTTTGGAGTGGGGAAAGGGCAATCCCGAGCTAAATGGCCAACCTGTCTACATCCAAAGCATCTAAAGGGGATTTTCCAATAATTTAGCCTTTGATTCCAAATACTTCCGTACAGTTCCAGTTTTATCTCCTCATATAGCCCGTCTCCCATATCTAACTCCACCAGAATTTTTGCACAACGTCTATCCACCTTTTGTTTCCAGTTTTCCTCTAAAGCAATAAACCTTCCTAGTTTTCTTCCAATTGCCTCCAACACCGGCTTTTGCCAGAAAATCATGGGAAATCCTGGTAAAATGACCCAGACTTGCTGTAGGTTTTGGGGTTCTCTTTGGGCATCGAAGTCTACCTGCATCTTTTAAGGATAAGTCCAGAAGGACCCTAATTCCAACTTCGTTTCATCAACCTTTCTCTGTCCAGTTTTGAATGAACTCTGAATAAAATCCATTCTCATGACATAATGTGGAAAGAATGGGTCTGATCTAAAACTAAGTTCCAGTTGGTTCCCATCCAATTCTGCAATGCAGCTTCTCGAACAGTTTTACCACATAATCTACCAACCAGAGCCGTGTTTAGGTAATCCGACACTTCTTTGATCCCAATCTCTTTTCCAACCACCAACGATGCCGATTCCTTCTTTGCTTTGGCACCTTTCTTGCGTCCAGGTTTCGTCCTAGAGGCGGTCTTTTCAGTACCACTTTCATCATTTTTTGACAAGGGTTTTGGATGCTGCTCACTACTCAAAATTCCTTTGAGCAAGGGAGCCGTCTCCTCAAACCTTGATGATTCCCTTAATTCCTTTCGTCTGATAATTTCTTCATCATTTATGAAGATGGATTTCTCCGGAGAGGGACTGTCATAATCTACCTCGTCCAGCTCCATCCTTCGTCAACACTGTACTCCTTGTTAGAAAAATGAAAAAAAACTCTACTCCTCGTGCTTTCCTCAGGGTGACGCGGCTCCGAGGGTTAGATGAAAAGACTGAAAAAGGCAAAGAAACCTTTGTACTTCGCTCCATATCCATTAAGTGCTCCTTCGTACTGCGAACCTCGGGCCCTCCTCCTTCACGCCACAGAGCTCCATTGCGCCCCCAACTCATTTAACTAAGTCTGCTCATGTATATACCATAGAAGGGTGAATATATCGAAATGGAACGAAGTGTACTGTGCAATACATAGCTAGATTCTGGAACAAAATACATAATCAATGAGGCCTAAATGGCCTGTAGAGTCCAAAAAAAACTTTATATGATACGACTACATCATAAGTCATATGATCAATCATCAAACTCATCACCACTGCTAGAACTAGAAGTATAACTAAAATCAAGAAACACAATGTCATAGGCAATAACATCATCATCTGGCTTAAGCTCGAACTCCTCAAGGTCATCTACAATTGCAACAGTAGTAGTAGATGAACGTCTAGAAGCACGAGGTTAGGGTTCATCTTATAGCTTTAGGGTTAGATTCTAAGTTGGATGAAATGGGGAAACAAGGACGAGTTTCCAAAACAGTGACGCGTTTGAAATGTGACCCCCCAAAATTTTGGAAATGGGATATTTATCAAAGTTAATCCTTGAACTCAAAGTTGATCCTCCAAGGACATTAGTCAATGACTCAACACCCTACAATTTTGATGAAACTTCCTAATCCAATTGTTAAAATGAGGTTGAAAGAGATTCCCATGCTTGATAGAGGAGTTCAACAATCAACACCACCAACATCAAGGTATATAGAGGGGTTGATGTCTTGATTAAATGCCAATCCCATACCCTCGTACATGATAGAATTTGGTGGAAACTTTGCAATCCTGAAATCCTGAAAACTGTTAAGTCAGTTGAATTTTGAATGAGATCTAAAATTCTACTTTTTGCATATGAAGTCCGATGAGGTTGGAACCACTCTCAAACATCCTGAAACAATTATTGGTAATGTTAAAAATTTAAGTAAAAGTGGTATTTTCCTTTGCCAAATCTACTAAGTAACTGAACAAAGCAGTTTTTTTTCCAGACAACTCGTCGGTTCAGGTTGGGACTCAGCCGAGTTGACTGGTTCGTTACCGAACCAACCGAGTCAGACATCAACTCGGCCAGTTCGGAACCGAACCGGTCACCCGATCCAGTTTGAAGGCCGAGTCAACTCTTTGGAGAGTCAACTCGGTCAACTCAGCCGAGTTGACCGATTTTTAAAATAGAGGTTATTGGCCTATTGTCTAAACTCTACCTAGGATTCAATAAACAAAAAAAGGAACCAATAAAGGACAAGGCTTATTGAACAATATTGGTTTTGTTATAAGCCTAAGAATCTACAACAAATAAACACCGATATAAACATGAAAAACACACAAGCAAGGTCAAAGATACACAAATATCACATTGACAACAATAAATAGTCGAATCTTTCAACAAAAATATTGCCCATTCACACATATATGAGTAAGAATAAATCGTAAACCAGGCCATTAAGGAAACTGTGGATTCTAGATTGCAGCGCATGAAAGAAGAGCCAAGCTCAAGTTCAGAAATAGGTATCCAAAAAGATATAATTTGAAACTTGTCCCCTAGGCTGGGAAATATGAAGGAAATGATAGAGCAGAGAGAAACTGTAAGGGTACAAGTTTATCATAACCTAACGGTAGAATGTACAATGTATATCTAGTTGTGGTCTGTGGATACCCACTATCAAAGCTTCGAGCCAACTTGAATGAAATTGGCCCTGCCCCTTGGGAGTCAGCAACTTGGCTCTTGACGGTTGACCCTATAAATTGTTCCCTCATTGCTCCATGTCGCACGAGTCCATAGTTAGCGGCTTCAACCTACAGTTGGTGGCTTTAGCCTGTGGCTCTACGTGAGACTCGAGCCTGAGTCGTGAGTCTTGTGACTACAAAGTGCAAATGGCTTGAGCCTTGAAGATTGAAATCGCAGGCGCAACTAGTTGAGTTGAGACGGTCATTGGGTTTCACTGTTCAAACTTCATGTTTTTTCCAATCTTCCACTTAATGGCACAGGTGGCCATTAGTTGAATTGAGGCAGTTCTTTGTGTCACAGTGAAACAATTGAAAACATACTGCACGTTGGGAACTGGGGGTAGGTAGGGTAATGGGTCAGGTTTTATTTTATTTAATCAACAAATTACCAACAAATTGAAATGGAACCTGTTGCCACCTAGAATCACACTTGGGAAAAAACGGCAAAAATCTCCAAGCCGTTGGTGTGGCCTTGGGGGCAAGCCAGAGTCAAGTGCTGTCACCTGAAACTCGACTCCTCCGTCTAGGCTTACTCCTAGTGAAGCCAAGGGAGGTGGACCTTAAAAAAGTAAAAATAAAATCTAAGGTATTTAATCTATGAAAGATGAAAACAACTAATCTAGGAGTTAGAAAATTCTACACAAGAGCATTGCAACATAAAAGATAATATCATTCATTGTTCAAAATCATCGTGTCATTTGAAATATAAACATCCATCATTATAAAATATAAATAACAAGACTAGTGCTGATAAATGGAGTCAAAATAAAGTGCTTGAAACAAAATGACAATGTTGTGTGATTGTTCTTGGTAAATTTTATTATTATGTGGTAATGAGTTTTTATTATGGATGGGGGATTTCCAATATACCGTAAGGTACTGGAAATATGTTCGGAATTTGACAAGGTGGCTCCTCACTTGGACATGTGGGCTGGATCGGAGTCTTTGAGAGGTGTTCAACACAATACCAAACGAGGGTTAGTCTAATGGTATCCCAAGGTCACTACCCAGTGGTTCCCGCTTCCTTTGAGAAATTTGCCCACCAGTGTCAAATAGTCGTTTACGCCGGATTTTTCGTAATGGGTGGTTAATTGGGTGGTGTTAGACTAATTACTAGTCACTGAGTCCTTTTCTGGTGTGATCAACATGTTCAGACAAAGCTGCAGTGATTTCGGAGCATACGGGGACAAAGCCTTGTTAATTTTATGTGTTTTTTGAACAAATATTTTATTTCTTATGCCCCAAGAATCTCTTTTCAGGCCAGTACTCGGGCAAGCCCTTATCCTGAAACCGTACTTCGAGAAAGCAAGGGGGTGTTTTGATAGTAGTAAAAAAAACGAAAATTGTAAAAAAAATGATAAAATTAAGTCCCGAGTGAACTTGTGTCCCGCCAATGGAACAGACCAACAAGGTTAATTTTATCCCTAGTTATTTTTTTTAAGTGCCGGAAAAACAAATCTAAATGAAAAATGCACGCCACGAAAATTTGAGTCGACACAATTTCCCCCCCGGGGAGATGGGGTGTGGGCACTGGTTAGCCCACTTGCTCTCGTTTAATACTTGCTTTACAATGTGATAAGAAGTGCCCCAGTCATGCTAAATTGACTCAAAGGATTACAATAACAAAAGGAAAAATTTTCCGGGTTAAGAAGGTATGGTTTTGGGTGCTCCGAATGCCCTGATCTACCAAAATTCAAGCAACATCTCCTCCTATCTGTTCATAAAGTGCAGAAAAACAGCGAGCATATGTCAGTAGAAGATGCCCAAAAACACTTTAAGAGTTTGTTTGGGTCACCCAAAAAAAATTCTAGAAAAAAGACTAAGTTAATCTATGATAAAAATGACGAAAATAACCAAGGAAAGCAAGCTTTCCTTGGGATCTTGGTCTGCTTGCTTAAGGCAGCCAATGAAATGCAATTTAACTTGCAATATAATCCTTTAAAAGCAACAACTAGTTCCCTACTCAAGCTTGTAAATTTTTTCAAGTAAAATGACTTTTTTTGTATGAAACTAGCCAAATAGATCTATAATCTAGATAAAACTTTAACAATCTTAACTAGATTTATTTCATGCAAACAAATCAGGTCCTCTTATGATTAATCTTTTGTAAAAGATTTAAGAAATATTTGCTTTTTTCAAAACCCAATTAACAAAGAAAGTTTGAAATTTTTTTATATGTTGAGTAAGAGGATAGGGAGCAGGATGGCCTTTGAACTCAGAAATCTTTGAAGGTTTGGAAGTGGGATACCGAGGGCAAGATCCACCAAAGCGTGCACAGATGAGGAAAATGAGAGCAAACAAGCTATCTTCTTCTTCAATACTGTCAACCTGTAGCTAAAGACACTCACAAAAAACCCATCAAATCTAGAAATGCATATGGTTAGAAATTAAAACAATATGAGCATAAGCAAATGAAACATATGTGTTTTGAATATCTAATCAAAATGACAAATAAAAACACTAACTAATACAATATGAGCTTAGACCTATGGTGATCTGTTGTGACAATCAGAGTTGCATTCAACTCTTCGAGAATCCGGTGTTCCATGACAGGTCAAAGCACACTGAGATCAAGTACCATTTCATCCGAGACTACGTCCAAAGAGGAGCAGTTGAGTTGCAGTATATTTCCACTGATGAGCAGGTAGCAGATATCCTGACGAAATCTTTGGGGAGGGGCAGGTTTGTCTTCTTCAGAGACAAGTTGGGAGTGGTGCAGAACACCTTCCTCGGTAAGAGGGAGTGTTAGTTTTTGTACCTAGGGAAGTGTTCCCCAAGTGACCTTTTGCCTAAAGTCACTTAGAAGGGGGAAAAAGGTGACCCTCACATTAAATGACTTAGTAAAAGCATTTAATGAGACTTTATAAACTCAAAGTCACTTTTTGATAAATTTAAGTGGGTGAGGGAAATTAATTATTTATAAAAGGTAAATGGAGCATTTAATTTCCACCGTTGATCTCCTTCAATCTCTTCCATTGGATTTAGGGAAACCCTAGGGTTTGATCAAAAAGCTTGAGGGAGGCATTTTACTTCACTTTTGCTGATTGAAGTGAAGAGAACGAGGAAGAGAGAGAGCTAGAGCATTGGCACGATTTTCAAGGCAGGGTTTGAGGAAGTTTCCAACTGCATAGAAATCGAGATAGCAACAACATTTCAGCTTGGCACAAATCCCGAGGTAGTCTCAGTTAGCACGGAATTGGAGGAACTGTACAACAACATTTAATGCTGTCCGTACAACACGGTTTTCGAGGAGTTAACTGGGCACATATCCCGAGGAGTGAGGCACATATTTCTGCACAGAAATTTGGGCACGAATTCCAAGAAAGTTTTGGCACATATTTCTAGAATTCGTACAGTTTGTTATTTTTTGCACAGTTTTCGAGGCATTCTGCTGCACAGTTTTCAAGAAGTTTGGCACTGTTATCGAGGTGCTGTTCAGGCACAGAAATCAAGACAAAGCTGTACACAGAAATCGAGACAGAATAGTGGCACAGAAATCGAGACAGTGAGGTACAGAAATCGAGATACAGTTTGGCACAGAAATCGATGCAGAACTCTGGGTGACCTTGGTTGGTCAGATAAGGACAATTTTTGACTGTAATATTTGTACTGAAATATTTGCTGAAGAAATATAATCTCTCTCTCTCTCTCTTATTGGTTTTCCCCGTGGGGGTTTTTCCAGGGCACAGTTGCCGAATATTTTGAGTCTCAAATTTTATGGTGTGCATGTTAAAATTTAATTTCTGCCTGTTAGTATGATTTTACAGCGTGTTTAATTGTTGAAGAAATTTTCATAAGTAGTTTCCAGCCTATGCAAATCTGGCTGGGAATGAAAACCACTGAAACATTGACATAAACCAACAAGCTGCAAACTCAGAAAAATTTACAAGAATAATTATTTTTCATCAATTAAGTAATTTTATTTTGAATAAAAGAGGATAATGCTCCACAAGTGTGCCTTAGTGGATAAGGTTGACTTAAGAAATGACTTTCAAAAGAAGTTAAGAGAAAGCATCCAAAGCTAGAAAATTGGGAAAAAGGAAAGAAAGATGGTACAAATAAAAAATGCAGCAAAAACTTAGGGAAAACAACATAAAGTAGAAAGCAACACAAAAGTAGAAAGCGGGATAAAATAAAAAAAGCAGGATAAGGCAGAAAAGCAAGAAAAAACAGTAAAAAACTAAAGCAGAAAAGGAAAAAGGAGGAAAACAAAGTAGAAAAGGAAAAAGGAGGAAAACAAAGTAGAAAAGGAAAAAGGAGGAAAGCAAGCTTTCCTTATCCATCCATAAGGGCGCATTAGCCTAGGAGACTTGCTCCTCAAGTCATCCTCCATCTATAAAAGAAGGAGTGCGCACCACCTTCACTTTTTTTGACAGTTTGAGTTTTGGAGTGAGTGCAATTGTGTCTCAAAGACTTGGGAGATGTGCCTCTAGTCCAAGCTGGGAGATGTGCCCCTGCTTCCTGTGAGAGGATGGTGGTATTCAACCATTATCATTGAGCTTATTGCAGGTCCTGAAGTCTTCACCAGTGGAGTACGAGCCTGTGACAGACATTTGATAGCTCTCCATGCAAATCTATGAGTGATTTTCTAGTTTTCCTGATGTAAGAGTTTCTTCTGGTTGTATCTCATTCTTGAGAACTCTTTGATGTATGAATCAACTACTGATGGCTGATATGACTGTAATAATGAATCTCTAATGTCCAATCTGAAGCTTTACTGAATAAAATTCTGATTCTCACACCTCTTCTTGCACCTAGTCTAGATTTCAATGAAATTGAGCTAGTTTCCAGAATCTATATGATAAATGAATGAGTATTGATCGAAATGAAGTGATTTCTATTTTTGATGTTAATTAAGATGTCATATGAATTATTCCAAGTCTTAGATCATAAATTTGTGAGCCTCTCAGATAGTTTTGGAAGTCCCGAATTTGATCTAGTTGTGCAATCCTAAAAGGCAATTTTTCTTGTATCTTTGTGAGACTTCCTTAGAACCTTCTCAAACTTGCTGGATTGAACCTTGACTGTCTATTGACTGTTATTTGATTTTATTTAGCCTCTTTGAGTCAGAATCCTTCACCATTAGCTTTCAGTCAATGTATAGTTGAAGTACTAGTTTGCATATGTTGGGTTGCCCAAAAGCATTGGAGTAGATTTCAGCCTGGATGACTTCAAAAAATTAATGGTCCCAATACTTTGTGCAAAGGTACTATCAGCTAGCATACTCCTCCTCTTATCCAGAGTACTTGATTTTGCCTATCTACAGTCAAACTAGCCAAGTGAATCCATTTTTTTCATTGAGTCTTCCAAGGGAGCGAGTTAGTGTATCACCAGTCCTGGTTGGTACATTATAGTGGGTGAACCATGAACCACTGCAACCATTATATAGGACAAAATTGCCCCTAATTTTCCCTCAAATACTAGAAATTGAGGGCTCAAAGAAGGTATCAACATGAAATTGACCAAAAATATGGATGAATGCAACCATATGCTTGAATTATAGGGAAAATGGAGGGCGAAATAACCCTTGGGAGCCTCCATTACCGCAAATCGGGGGTGAAGGAATGATTCCAATGGAATCTCTTTAGAAATCACGGGCGGAAGATATATTGGAGGGAGATTTTTCTAGGGTGAAAATGGTTTTTTTTCATTTTCCTTATTAATATATGGGAGGCTATTCGTTTTGGATTTATTTATTTTCTAATAAATATTGGGCGAATATATTTCAATTAAAAAAACCCTTTCCATATAAGAAAATAACCACTAAATTTCTGTAACCCCCTTAATTTAGCCCATGGGCTAAATTTAGCCCCTAAAATTATCCATGCCTACAAGCTTGGAAAGGGGGACGTTGAGGGATAAAAAACATCTTTGGGGTTAGTTTGGGCATGACTTCCCCCTTTGGCTCACTATTTCATCAAGTGATATGTTTAGTTTAGTCTTATTTGTTATTTCATGTCTATTTTAGGGCTTATTCCCTTACTTGTGGGGGATTTACCCTAAAAAATAGTCTAATTTAATGTTGACTTGTATGCTCAAGAAATTAAAAGGTGGAGGATGAATCATATAAATAGATCACTTCACCTCATCGTAAAATCATAAGACAAGAGTTAAAACGTGTTCTTTTCTCTTTTTCTCCTATTCTATGAGTTATTGATGTGATGCACACTTCTCTTGGGATGCTCTTTCTTGCTTGAAGGTGGATGATGGGATGTTTTATGGCTTCTTTTTGCACATGCAAATGGTTGATGCTAGAATAGTTGGAAGAACTCATGCACAAGTGTGACCTAAGATCCATTTGCTTGCTCATTCTTGTTAAATGTTGGTAAGTTATGCTCCTAGCTTAGTTGAATGGTGCTTTTATGATGCATTTTGCTGATTTGTTAGGGCTTTTTGTCAGCATTTTGTCGACTTTTGTATGAAGGGGGACATCCTCCATAGGAGTTCTCTATTGCTATTTAGGGGCTTGGACTTCTTCATTTGCCCTAGTTAGGCTCTCCTACCGAACCCTAGTGGTTGCTAGGTGATGCCCTAGCTTGCAAGTGTTAAAGGACATTTGAAGAGAGGGACGTTGATCATTGATCTCTCAATGCCCTAGGGATTGAGACAAAAATCATATTCCCTTGCTTGTCATTTAATTACACTTTTTATCAATTTACTTGTACATTATTTTGCTGCAATTTTATGCATAAAACCCTAAAAATTTGAAAAATTCCCAAAAATACAAAAATACTTGGAAGTTGGAAATTTTGGTCCACCCTACAAATTTTCCCTAGTGGATTTATCGATAGATCTCTCAGGACATCCTCTTTACTTTGGTAAAAAAATCCCTAAAAATCATATATTGTAAAAAAAGCCCAACAAATTCAAATAAATTCAAAAACCTAAAATATTTGCAACTTGGAGATTCTGGTCTACCCATCAATTTCTCCCTAGTGGATTTATCCACATATCATAAATGGTGCCCCATTTTGCCCTAGTGCATTGGGAAGCGTGAATTTGTTGAATTAGGGTTTTTGTTGGGTATTTTGCAGCTCTGATTGGGCCAAAAGGTGTGCCCTAGTCCACTTAGCCATCTCCCCTTCAGAGCACACCTTTTTGAGGTATTTCCTTGGGAGGTGTGACGCCCTTGCATGGGGATTCGTGAATTATATTGAAAGTCGTGATATTGATTGATAAACTGAATTAACTCCTTTATTATGATTTGTGTGTCTATCTTATTCATTGTTGGCTCCATATAAGGCACTGATCTGGTTACAAGGTTGTAGAAAGGTATTTGCATGTGTCTTGTTGTTTCTAGGTATCTTTAAGAGCTCTCGCCTAGGTTTAGGAGTTATCGAATAAGTTGAGAGGCTAGGCTGTGGTGACATTTAGGCCTAGACTTCTCCCATATGCTTACCTATCACTAGCACTGGACCACACATATTCTATTCTAAAAAGGACTGCTAGTTTGAAGGGTAACAAGACGGACATTAATAAAATTATCTTATCTTATCTTATCTCTTTGTGTTTTTGGTTTCTTTGTGTGTTCGATTTTCGTAATAGTACTACGAGCACAATGATTGCTCTGAAGTCTTTAGATGAGATGGTGATTGATGTTATAACTTATGATGCCAAAAGTCAAAGTATTGCTTATTGAGTCTGAAGGAAGAACACGAGAGTGTAATGGTCTTTCTGTGGGGGATTGCAAGTTATAGGCAATAATCCTTTGTTTGGTGTAGAGCCAAGGGAAACGACTCTCAAGGTTTGTTTTTCCAGGCCATGAGGGTTCAAGGGTGTTCACAACAAGAGATAAGAGGAATGGTGCAATGGCGGCATTGATAACAGGAAGTGTCACAACTAAATAAACTTTTCTATCTCAAGGAGCTACGCATCAAACACAAAGGCCTTCCTATTGAGTCTCCTTCTGAGCCTGTCCCTGAGAGTCCTAAGAAGGATAATATCATCTATTGCTGTAAATAGAACCCGAGATTAGATAAGTGATCTTGTCCATTAGAAGCCTGTTTCAAGAATGGTTTTATCCTTGACCACCAAGGAGAACCCTCCTTATTATACTCAAACCCTCATCCACGGAGTTTGATAAATGTTTTTCATTTGACGTGGCGCTCAAACATGTTGTTGATCAATTAAAGAATAAGTCCATTATCCTCCACTTTTAAGATGTATACATCTAAAGCAAACCTTTCTAAATGCTACGTGGACCACAACGGTCCTAGATGTTGGAAGGATTTGGAAACCACTGTGTTTTTTCCTTCTGTATCTTGTATCCGAGATTCCATAGCATAAAAAAACAACCTTCAAATTTTAATCTTAACTTTATTGGTAATCTCTTTTGGATGGGGAACCATCAGTAGGACCTCCCCTGTTTGCTTGGGATGTTGTGAGAACATCAAACAAACACCCCCTGCAATCCAGGGATGGCATGGGATGTAGGGATTGTGTCCCCCAATCACAAGAAGCAGGAAATGCAGGAGATGGATGCTCCATCTTTGGTGACACCTCCTCTTGGAACACTGGTAATGGCAAATTGAGGGCGATTGTTGGGAACTAATAACAAAGTGCCATGATCATTTTATGAGTTTACATATGCCATTCCATAAAGTTTATTGACTTGTTTGCCACCCTGCCAACTTCATTGACATTTGACGTAGTTCTAAGACCAAGAACCAACATCTGAAGCTCTGAAGCTCTTGGATGCATCAAATCACCTTTTCATGTTTGTACCTGCCCAATGGATAGTTGATTGCAGCAGCCCCTTTTTGTTATATATCAATGTGAGTAAACATCATCATGAGGCCAGCATTCAGTAGGAGGGTTGACTGATTTCATTAATATTTCAGTTTATCAGATGGAGTAGAGCTCTAAGCAGTGATTCCTTCTAAAATGAGCTAAAATGTTTACTGTTTATAATCTGGAAGTACTTTAAAGCAAAGAGCAAAGATGAGAAAAGTAAACAGTTGAGCACCTTACCCAGGCTAGACATGAATGAGCAACAGGTACTTTTATCTAGTCTATTTTAGCTATAAATTAATGTAGAGTATACTCCTTATGGTGAAATATAATCCCAGATGTCCTTGACAGGTGACACAATACCACAATAGCAATCATGCCTACTACTATGGTACAAATCCAATGTCTAAGCATATTATAAGGGAGAACATTGCTGGAATGCACAATTGTGCAAAATTTGAAATGGATACTTATAGTGCAAGCACAACCTAGGCATTTAATCCCAATGGCTCTTGAGTTTTTTTTAAGTACAACTGTACTAGCAAACAGCTTCCACAAGATTCTTGCTTCCAACTGTACGACTCTTGCTTTACATGCACAATATTGTAGGCCTCGACTCAGACAAGAGATATACAGATACTTTTCACAGCGTATCATATCATATTACATAGAACATTAACAAAGAGCTTCGTTGACTTGTATTAGGAAGTGTGATTTTCAGTGACACTGAATGCTTCATTTACAAATATCAATTGTGTTATATCAGATCAGGTCAGATATATCCATTGATGGTAATGTTTGTCTACTGTGTTCATGATCACACATGAATTTTGTCTGTGCTAATGAGAGGGAAAGAGGGTAAAAAGTTCTGATGTAATGCCTAAATCCATTTTGTTATTATTTTGGTCATAGAGAGAAGCAAATTTGAATTGGATATGACTGTAGTTGCTCTCAAGGGTTATTAAATCAAAACTCTGATTCATAATTGATTTAATAACTCGGGTGGATGGTATATTGAAATGATAAGTTCTGTATAGCATGTCCAATGACAATCCAGCTAGTTCTTATCATAAACCTTGGCTGAACCAAATCCGTCTTGATCATCAGCAATTCTTATATAAATAAGGACTTTGTACACTCTGTCACAAGTGATTTATTTTCATGCTTGGTGTATATGGTCATATTTTGTTTTAGAGTTAAGGAAGTTGATATGATATTGCTCAAGTATTTCATTTTTCTTGTGCAGAGAACTTGCAAGAGAGAGGAGCAAGAAGGGCCAATTAGTTCTTTCTGATGTTGAAGATGTCATCTTGAAAGGTGCATTCTGTTTAGTATTTCCTTGATTTCTGAATCTCTGTTTGCTTTAAAATTTAAGGCATGGATAGATTTTCTTAGTCTTGCATGGGAAGAATTCAATGAACTTCTATTTGAAAAAACCCAGGAAATTAATTGGGTTTTATTTTAAAAAGTTTTGCGTTTTTTTGCATTTGCTATGTTGTTTAAGTTAAACTTCTACTTAAATAGCAGTTTGCCACTTTAATCTGCTGTGGCTGATGCTTGAGTCTCTTGATTGTCGGCAGAGGATCGCTCACTGCAGGAGTGCTTCAAGTTGTTTGACTTGATCCACGTGCTCACCACTGACCATGGTACCATTAGTAGAATTGCTAAAGAAGTATGTTTAATAGTCCTTGTGTATATGCTTGTACAAATTTTAATTTTTTAACAGATAATCCAATATCTTAGACTTATCATTTATTCAAAATATTAAAACAGGTGATTGAAGATTTTGCAGCAGAAAATGTCATTTACTTGGAGCTACGAACAACACCAAAGGCAAATGACATTTTTAGTACTTCAATTTGCTTCTTTTCTTGTTCATAGTAAAAATGATCTTAACTGGAGTAGATATATATATTTATAGAATCTAGTTGCTAATTTTTCCTGCAGAAGAATGAAGCTATAGGTATGAGTAAGCGTTCATACGTGGAATCAGTTCTTGCTGGGTTCAAGGCAGTAGAGACAGTGGAAGCAATTTTTTTGCCTATTGATGGAAATATGGAACAACCTGTTCCACCTGTGCAACCAAATGGTCCAGCCGAAGGACCTAGAATGTGCCGAATATTTGTCCGCCTGCTTTTAAGTATAGATCGTCGTGAGAATTTAGAGGGAGCGATGGAAACAGTATGTGTGGATTTATTGGATTGTAACACTCTATTGTGGTTTCTCCACCTGTCTGAAAAAAATGCAAAATGCACAGTCCGGACTTCTATTTTTAGAACATTGTTCAGCAATGACAAGTCATCCATTTAATATCTCCCTTTTTTGGTTTTCAACAGGTTCAGCTGGCTTTAGATATGAGGAATTCTGGTGTAGTTGGCATTGATCTTTCAGGAAACCCTATAGTTGGAGAGTGGTACATTAACTCTTTTCTATCTTCACTAGTCTCTAATAAAAGGCTTTTTCTTTAGTCTTTTCTTATCATGATTGAAAGCACATTTAACTGGCTTTCTTACTTGTGTTAGTAGCATGTGAACAGTACTAATGGCTAACTAATACGATTGTAGGCAGACATTCTTACCAGCGTTGACATGGGCCAGAAATCAAGGGCTTCCTATTACTCTTCATTGTGGAGAGGTGTGTTTGAAAAATAAAAATTGATCTATACATCTATGTGATCAATTTTCTATTCATGACTAGATTAAAGCAGTTTAGGTGAAGTGTATTAGATGGTGTTGTTCACAGTGAGCTAAGCAAGTGAAAAGAGTAATCTAAACAATGTCAATTGATTATTTTCTGATAAACATATATTCATAACCTAGTACATGTAGGTACCAAACCGGCAGGAAATTCAAGGCATGCTGGACTTTCATCCTGAGAGACTTGGTCATGTGTGCTGCCTTGAAGATCCTGAATGGAAAACATTGAAGGCATCAGATATCCCGGTGAACTTTTCTATCATTGATACTTTTATTCCAATAGCAATGCTTATTGAGAAATCTTATAGATCTTTCAGCTAAACTTGAGGCAAACACATCTTTGATTTAGATTCTTATTTTTGTGGGTTATATGGATTCAGGTTGAGGTTTGCTTGACATCAAAATGTCCGTACAGAATGCGTCACTTCAATAGCTGACCATCATTTTGGTTCGACTTTCTTTTGCTCTTTCCCTGTGGTGAACCCCTCAGGCTGTTTGTAATTGCTTCAGTCCCTCTCTTTGTTTGTCTACTTTAGAATAAAAGGACTTAGTTTGGATTAAATAGAGTCTTTCTACTAAAAGGTTTTGAATGCTTACTCTTCAATACAATGTAAAAGGAATTTCCATGGATCATAGTTTGTCGGTGTCCCTTGTAAAGATTTATTCTAAAAAAAGATAAAAGGGCCCTTTCCTTGCAGTTCTGGGAAAGAGTCCATTTGAAACAATATACTGCTTATAACTGAAAAACTGAAGTACAAAACAAAAGACGAAGATCTCAAGAACAGGGTAAAACACCAAATTCCTATTAGAAAGGACATTGGAAAAATGCCTTCAACCTTGATAATGATAAAAGAAGAAAATCTTCTATATTTAAGTATAGAAAAATTTGCTTTACTATACATCTTTTTGATGTTGTCCGAGAGGGGATCAAGTTATCTGCATTTTGACAAATGAGGCAAGGTAACAAAATAATTGAAAGAGAAGAGGGACCTATGTGTTTTGCAACAAGCCCAAGTACTTGATAATATGAGAAAAGTAACTTTATGCATCTGCACAATTAACAGTCAACGAGAGGTAGGACAAAATAATCGAAAGAGAAGTACCTATGGGTTTTGGACCAAACCCCAATTACTTGCAAATATCACAAAGTAACAATGTGCACCTCCATAATCACCAGTCAGAAAAGCTATATTAGAACCTATATTAGGATTTTCTCTTAAGATGACATCTTGCAAGTTATTAGAAAATCTTACGAGTCTGACGAGTCACTTGATTTTTTTGAAAAAGTCAAATGTTGGGGTGCATATATTTCTAAAAATTAAAATTGTGGGGGTCTTGTTTCTCCCTTTTGCTTGCAGCTTTTGATTCCGTTTCTGAGAACTTCTATTTAGCATGTAGGTAGAGGGGAAATGTGGTGTTTAATCAATGGAAAAGAATCCTTTTTGGATTCAGCAAAGATTTTTATTTGATTTTTCAGAATTTTATTCCACAGAAAAGCATATCTTAGGTATGGTTTTGCTCATGATTTTTGCCAAAATTTGCAACAAGAATTGGGGGTTTTATTTGTTTAGGATTTTGTGGGTTTATTGCATGAGATATGTGCAATAGTATTGTTAGAGCTTAGGTTATATATTCTATGGTCTGATTTTTGCAAACAACCCATGATATTTCTTTTTCCCTTGGTTTCATTTATCTTCCATCAACATGCCAAAGGAATTGGACATGTTTTTGGCACATGGGTAGGTCACTGAAGGGGAGCATGGCTAAGGTCAAATGCAATCTTTGCTCAAAGATTGTGTATGGAGAGAATTGCCGATTATAATGACACCTTAAGAATCCTAGGAAAAGATACTACACCCTGTCCAAATGTCAACCCAGAGGTTCAACAATAAGCTTTTGTAGCTATTGAAGATGCTTGGAAGACGAAACGAAGGAAAACAAGCCATGCTGCTTGAAGTTGCAGCAGGTGCAGCAGCAATGAGACCTACAAGCACATTGACTGGGTGGGAGGTGTGTGAGGGGGGGGGGGGTGTTGAAATGAGTTGGCTCAATTGCTTCACTTTCTACAGGTAGAGCATAGCATATCAATGTTTTTGGTTCCAGGATCATAAATTGGGGCACAATGTTCAAATTCGTTCGATTATTTTAAAACAGGAAAATGACAGAAATGAATAAGATTGCAGGCAAGTGCTTCTTGTGGGATCAAATACACTTTTAGAATTACCAAAAACAGTGTATACTTATTACTAACAGGCAACACTTGATGTTGTTGGGCCTAGATATTAGGTCCCTACTTGTGATGAATTGAGGGGCCCATTTCTTAAAATAAAAAATATTATATGACTAGATGGGAGGGAGTAACAAAAATTGTGTAAATCCATTAGCGACACAGTTATGTTGGAAGGATGGGAAGGGTAGTTCCCTTTTAACTTTCTTAGTTCTTGTTCTAGGGGGATTCTGTTTTTTTAAATGTCCCATTTATTAATTCTGTTGATGCATTTGCTAATGTTAATGAACAACACACTAATGACAACACACTACAATGTAACTTGTTAAATGAGTTCATTCAAGAGATGGGTGTGGAGCATGTTGTGCAGGTAATGATAGATAATGCTGTTAATCATGCGGCTGATAGAAAAATGTTAATGGACAAACACTCCACATTATTTTGGATTCCATGCACTGCACATTGCATTGATTTGATGTGGGAGGATATTGACAACGTTTACATTTTTAGGGAGGTGATTGAGAGGGCCTAGGCCACCACTGAATTCTTATATGACCATGCCTCGGTACTCAACATCATGAGGACATTTGCTGGAAACCATAGTTCGGTGGATCCCAAAAACCGAAATTGGTAAAAAACTGGAAACAAAAATCGTTTAGACCAAAAAATACATAAAATATTCAAATTTTGATTAAAAAATACATTCATGTACATCCATGTGAATCCAAACCATCAGACACAAATATGCAAAGTTTTCTCATGTATATAGCAAGCAACGGTGGATATATATCCAAAATTTGCCATAAAGTTTGAGAATTATATATATTAAAGTTTTAAACAAAATTATATATTTAAAAAGAATATATATATATATATATATATATTTTAGCAAATATAAATTATAGTAAGTTATTAAAATGTAATAGACAAACATACTAAGAATCCGAATGAAGAGCCTGTGGAAGAGTTTTGGCCTGTGGCTAGGGTTTCCCTAGCCACTTACCTGTAGGAACAGAAGAACCCTGGTAAACCAGATCAGACTACGTGCTTTCGTCTCCAGAGTCACTAATGCCGGGCCGCAAGAATAATAGAAACCATCCATACCCTGGTCGCACAGTAGGTAAAGGCACCATCATGGATTGATCTGCATCTACTCACGCCCAGATATAGCGGATTCAGTTTGTTATTGCCAGGCTTCTCTCCCATACAAGATTTGTATTTGGGGGAATATTTCTCAGACCTACGCACAATGGGAGAGGAGGATGTTGCAGAAATTGAGGCATTTAAGACCCTCGTTAGTGCCCTCAATCCGCCAATAAGAATGCAGAATCTCCTTCAATGATTTGTCAAACGTCTAGAGGAAGTCCCACATTTGGAGCTTTCTACTTGGGAGCCAAGAAGAAAAGCCCTTTTATTGTCTGAAAGAGCTATGATCGGGAATTTCTTGGGTCTCTGGCCTAGCCCCAGAACTGTTGAAGCATGGATAATAAAATATTGGTTCCCCAGAATTCATAGTCAGGTATCTTTTTTCGCACTAGGTCAAGGGTATTTTGTTTTTCTCTTCTCAAATAAGGAAGCTCAAGACTTAATTTTTTGGGACGGACCTTACTTGGGTTCTAAGGGTATGCATTTAGCTCCTTGGTCTCTAGATATTAATTAAGAACAGGAGATAACTTCAGTCCCTGTGTGGGTTAAATTGCCTCATTTACGTTTAATTTTTTGGAATAACAGCACCCTTAGAGATATTGGGATTAAATTAGGAAGATATATTGACAGAGCGGAACCAAAAGAAAACCTCTTCATCTTTGCATGAAATTGTGTGGAATTTGAATTAGAAATGGGTCTGTCTGAAGCATTGCAAATTGACTTGGAGGGGTGGTGCTATAAGCAACCCATAGACTACGTGCAACTTCCTTTCAAATGTAACTATTGTCATATCTATGGGCATTTCGCCAAAAATTGTCCTAAATCTCAAACAACTCAGCAAGCCCCTACACAACAGGTTGACCTCGAGCGGGTTCATAATAGACGACGAAGTCATTCTCAAAAAGAACAGCAGGCCCCTTTTAATCAACAAGCTGGTTTTAAGTGGGTTCAGAGTAGGTGTGAAAGCCCTTAGTGTAAGGAAGCACATCGTCAAAAGGTATTGCATGACAAAGCTCCCAAATTGATCCAAACCAGATTTGAAATTCTGAGAAATTTAGAGGAAACGACAAAGGGAAACAATGAGGAAAAAGAAGAAGTGTTTATTTCACGGAAAATGATGTGTCCTTCTAAACCCCAAAGGGGGGCCAAAGAATGTAGTTTTAGAGGAAGATAAAGAAGAAGAAAAGAGGAGGAAGTTGCAATAACTGAAGATGAAGAAGAGGTAATAGCAGAGGATGAAGAAGAGGAAGAAGGGGAAACAAAGAGCAACTTAGGGGAAGCAGAGCACAACTTAGAGGAAGCAGCGAAGGACGATGAGGATGTGAGGGTTTCTGCAAAAAACTCGTTATCTTTCTCCTATGCTGAAGCTTTGAAGAAAAGACAAGCAGCAAAGAAGGATATAATTTCCTTTGTTGAGCTAGTAAAGAGAAGTCAACACCCATACTCCCCTGCTCACTCGAGGAAGGAAAGCTAGCCAGGAAAAACAGGAAAAGCAGTCTTGGATGGTTTTCTAACTCCGTAGGACAATTCTTATGTATTGTTTTTGTGTTTTACTATGTAAACAGTTTGTTAGGATTTATCCATTGTTTGAAGAATATGTAATGAAAAGAAGTGGATAGAGAAAGTGGTGGATTCATTCCTGCCATCTCCTTTAAGGGAGGAAGATTGATGTAATAGATACTCTCCTCTTTGGAATTTTTGTACTTTTAGCTGCTTGGTTTGAATACAGCCTTTTAAGACAAACCTGTTATGGTTAAAAAAAGTTATTAAAATGTAATGTATTAATAAATTTTAGTAGTTTATAAGTTATAACACACATAATTTTCTTTTTTCTAGGTCATTATCCTGGGGCAAACCCCCGAGCACTTCCCCTCATTTTGAGAATGGTACCTAGGGTAAACCCTAGATTCTTCAGGGCACAAGGCCAAGTCAACAATAGGGCTTGGAGCCAATACAACAATATACTTATGAGCTCAACATATCAGTTACAAGAATAGAACCTAGGTGGGGAGATAACACTCCATCACACAACCACTTAGGCTAGACCTGATTCATAAGCAAGTGAAGGAGGTGGAAGTAACCGGCAAGTATATGTGAGGCTCTCTTTTCTTTTGGCTGATCATGGTATTATGCTTGAGTGGCTAGTGTTTTTATTGCTGGGAATGACCTCTTTGGAAGGAAAGTCTTTGCGCATGAGAAGGGACTAAGTGTGAGGTTATAAACCCTGCTTAGCTCTTGATGTAATCTTGGATATTGGGGAAGGTTTCTGCTATAACCTACCCAAATTCTAATTCATCCAAACAGAGCTACATTTTTTTATCAGTAAGAAATACCAAAAATTAGAAGTTTAAGAAACTAAGGCATTTCTCAAGTTCACTTGTTGCCTAAACAAAATTGAGATGAGGGCAATTTATTGAAGCACATTTTTAGAAGAAACCAAATCTTATCTAGGATAAATATTGTCTTTAAAGATTAAACAAACATGGAACATACTCGGGTAGTAAGAGAGAGTACCCAAAAGAAGCCTATGACCAAACATTTCAATCAAGTATTGTGTAAATATTTTAACTCTCAATGGCAAACTTTGGCAATGTCCAATTCAAAACAGGATACAGTCACAGCCAAATATATAATGGCTTATTTAGCCTAATCTAAATATGTCGACTGAAATAAATACATCCATGTCACGACAATCAATTCATTTGGAAAATGAGGGATATAATTGTACATAGTTCAATGACAAATTAATGTTAAGACAATAACAGTTCATAGTAAAGTGGCTTCCACAAAACTATCATGGAAATCGAGCACATTAAGAAACCAAGAAATAACTTAGAAGAGTTATCATAATGTGTTGCATAGATGAGAAAGCGAAAGCTTTCTTATATGGGGTTATATTAAGGTCGAGTCAATCCACTTTATGAATGTGGGATAGATCGAGAAATACAATAAAACAACATAAAGCATAAAAGCACAAAATAATATAAAGTAGGAAGTGACTTAATTAAAGCCATTATATAAAGCTAAGTTCTACTTTAACACCCTCTCTTAATGGTCAATCTACTAACTACACCAAGTTTTTCCTGAAATTTTGCATGCTTTTCAGGACCAAAAGACTTGGTGAAAATGTCTGTAGTGGTTCTGTATTATAGCTCCATAGTTCCATCTTTTATAATCTGTCTAATGAAGTGGCAATGTATCTCAACATGCTTGGTGCGTTCGCGGAAGATTGGATTCTTGGCTAGTTTTAGCACCCCTTATTGTCGTAGAGTATGGGTATCGATCCTCTCCTCGTTGGCGTCGGCTTCTTTGTTGAGCCCGCCTGAGCTCCCTTCCCCATTTCTCCGTTGACCCCTACCCGTTGGCGTCAACTTCTTCTCCGTCGAGCTCACATGAGCTCCCTTCCTCGTTTCCATGTTGAGCCCCCATCGGCCTGCGTTTCCCTGTCGCATGTTGGCCCGCGTGAGATCCTGTGTCTTTTGTACCTCGACCTATCCCCGCGGTCGAAGCCTCTCTTTCCTCGACCTCATCACCTGCAGATTTCCTCCTTCCTATCGTGTCTCTCCTCGACCCCATTAAGCCCCCTTGCATCCCTTGCGTTGTAGCTTCCAACAACCTCACTCCTTCTGTACTCTCTCGAGTTTAACCCCTTCTCTGCCCTTTCTCAGCTCACTACCATAGCAACCTACAATATTATACAGGAGGGAGGTTTCCCTGTGGTGATTTGGTTAAAGGAACTTTGGGAGTCGAGCGAGAAGAGACAAGAACCAGGGTGATGTGTGACTTCTATATGGAGGACTGTTAGTCTGTGAAAATGGAACCCTCAAATATGAATGAATTTTATAACAGGGGGCCTCTGCAGTACCTTAACAAATGTCATAGGAACCCGGGACCAATTTACAGTCCCATAGATATAGCTTTGGAGTCAGACTTCTCGTTCTGGAGTTTGGACATCACAAATTAAAACTTTGCTAAAAGGGATGGAAACCCCGAAAAATGAAAATTGCAAGTTTCATTCAGAACTGCAATAGGCCCAACACGGAATGCTCTTTCTATCGAATTAGGTAATAGAGGTCGAATTGGAAAATTTGTCCCTCAAGAAATTACTGAACGAGCGAAAATTATAGGAAACCCTCCAACCCTCGAATGATGCCTTTCACGTTGAAATTATCGATCTTAAAAACAAGCATGAGGAGATCCGCCAACAACAGGCCACTTTAAAACAAGAGACATAGACACATAACCTCTTGGCAGATTTGGTTAGGGGTAAGGACAAACCCCCCCCCCTCCTCTTGCTGCGGTCGAGGAAGTTGTGCAAGCCAAGCTACTTGAAGAGAGAAATCAGCGGGCTCGTGAACTGAATTTGAAGGTTAGAGGGCTTCCCTCACCCTCCCCTTCCTTGGATCCCTTGTAGGTGGGTGCCATGTTCCTTCGTGATTACTTCGAGCTTTCGATATTCCCCTTGAGCGAGCTTGGTTTGGTCATGATTCTACACTGTTTATCTAGTTCAAATCAATAGGTGACAAACTTTGGGCTCCCCGAGCTATATGGAGGTTGTTCTCTCTCCCTGCTAAGATTTTCCTAGACGTTTATCTCATTAGATCCCAGGTTGCAGAGTTGAAACGTGAACGTGCCAGGGAGTGATTTGCACAGTGGTTGATGGGCCACGAAGCTAGGTTGGGGGCTGTAGAGCGGTCGATGGGCCACGAAGTTGGGCTGCCTGCAAAGCTAGGCAGACCGTGAAGCTAGGCGGTTGCAGAGAGGAAATTTTACTTGTTTTCTTTGTTTGACTAATTTGGATCGTTGCAACTTGATAGGAAGGGAAATGGGTAATCTAAGACCTTCGAGCCATCATTCGAGATTCCCCGCCTCCTAGGTATTCTTGGCTCGGGTTCTCTGAATGACGAGCCCGTTGGAGGAGACGACAGGGTCTGGGGTTTACATTAGGATGCTGGAACGACATAGGGTCATTTTGGTCTTCGATGAGCATGTTATATGATGCTCTTGGTTTGTCAAATCTCCTCTTCATTACCAAGACCCATGAGAGTCCCGTCAGACCACTTCTGTCGGACATTACAGGTTATCACAGGTGGGGTAGCATGCTTAGTGAGATACTCCCTTTGAGGAAGGGTATATTTGGTAGCAGTGGATGAGTTTGCCAGGTTCGTGTGGGTCCGGTTCAGTAGGTCATCCCCTCTCCTTGGGGATTTATACGTAGCGGTTTTTTACTTTACCTCGGCCTCATCTCAGTTCACTATTCATGGTGAGTTGGACGATGATCCATACTTGGATGTTTTTTTTGGCATCATTCAGTAGTCTACAGTGGGGGAGGTCATCTTATTAGGAAATTTTAACACCCGCACTAGAGCCCTCCAGGTCCCCCTTCACGACCACTCCGAGGATGTGTTTTGTGTTCAAGAGATCGATCCAACTTCCGTTGGACTTCACGATCATCTAATTATGCTTTAGGGCCTCTTACAGGGGACATACGACACCTCTTACGGCTTGGAGAGTCACATGAGATACCGATTCTTAACAACCTCCCTTTTTTCCTGGCGTTCCCTTCCTTCACTCGTTAACCCCATGGTGGCAGTCAGAGTGTGGTGGATTTTGTCCTTTTCATTAAGGACCTACTCCCATTTATTCACAACTTCTCCGTAAGCCCCCTCCCTTTGGCCGACCATGCTCTCCTCTGCTTCTCCCTTCAAACTGACACCCCTCCTCCCCCTACCCGCCCTCCCCCCTGTCTGGGTCCACCTCAAACCACTATCCTCTTTGCTGAGGGAGACCTTGACACTAAGCTATTGGGAAGCGGACATCGGGAGCAGAGTGAAAAGTGAAATTTTCAAAAGCTCTTGTTTTGGGAGCGTTTTTTATATAGTGTATATTTTAATATATTTTGATGGATTTATATCTAAAAAACATGTAGGATGTTGATTAGCTATAGAAAACATGGATTAAACCATATATCATGAATCATCTAATAGTTATAACTTATAACGTTGTCATCAAATGATCAACCTAACAACTTTTATAGGAGCTTGGCAAAGAAGGGAGGTACCATAACATTGCCATCAAATTATCAACCTAGTAAAGGATCTTTTAGTATAGGAGAGGTAGGTAGCGCCTCAGAAGCGTTCTGGGAGCGAGCTTCCGAAGGGAGTGAGCTTCGGTAGTGGGAGTGAAGGAGGGGGAGGTGCTCCCACGCAGCAGAGCCTTAACACCTTCATCTCCACCCTTCGCTAGATGCTCCCTTTCGAGTCTCGATTTGCTTTCCTTGATTCTTCCTCCGCTAAGTACACCTGTCTTTCCTCTATCATTTGGGACGTTGCCCTTAAAACTTACCCCCACTCCACTCGATCCACCCCCCTTCCCCCAAGACTGGTTCCTACCCCATGAATTGGTGGTATGATGAGGACTGCAAGCACCTCCATACCCAACTCTGGCACACTTTCACCGATGGTCACCCTCCTACCCCTTTTTTAAAGATTCCTACTACCGAATCCTCTGCCACAAGGAATATCTCTTCATCTCTCATAGGAGATGAGAATTGAGAACGTCCCTTATACACTCCCTCGAAAATTTTTGGCATACCATCTTCCCCTATCACTCCCATCTTCCACCTGATCTTGATCCAAGATCTATGTTTTCCCACAGCTCTTCCCTCTATGATATCCTAGGGCAACCACTTATCCAACTTACCTCCCCCCCACCTCTTGCCATCTATTCACTCCCCGTGATATCCGAGAGGATGTTTGGGCCATGATTTCTAGTAGAGCAGTAGATGAGAAGGGGGTTCCAGGTTGAACTCTTCAAACATGGCCTCCGTGCACTCGACCGCTACCTAGACGATCTGTTTAACCTCGTGGTATGTACAGGATTTTCAAAACCGTAGGTAGCAACATACTATTCACCTGATTCATAAATTGGGCCCTAGCATAGATCCCGATAACTACAAGAACGCTCATGGTTGGTCACACTTTCTCCAAAATTTATGCTACAATCCTCCATATGTAGCTCTCTGGTGAGCTTGAGTGGAGACAACTCAAAGCTAGAGGATAGGATGGATTCAGACCGACACACTAGACCATTGACTACATTGTTACGCTTCGGGCCATCCTTGAGGAGGCATGCCGCCCCTCTTCGAAAGTTTAGTGTTGCTTTGTAGACTTTCAGAAGGCGTTTGACTTCGTACCCAGAGTAGCATTATTCCAGATGCTTAGAGACATTGGCATTTATGAGACCCTTTTGACTGCTATTATGAGATTATATGAGTTGGTTCTTGGTCATCTTTGTACAACCCACGAGATCCCAGAATTTCATCAAAAGTACCATTGGGGTGAAGCAGGGGTGTACGCTATCCCCCACTTAATTTGGATCTACATCGTTGAGCTAGAGTCCTTCCTTCAGGAGCACATTTAGGAAGGTGATGGGTGCCTTCTCCACGAGGTCTTGATCTCCATCGTTCTTTTCGCTGATGATGTGGTCCTCTTGGCCTCATCTCCAGAGGGGTTACAGAGATAGCTAGATGGCCTGGCCCTCTTTTGCCATCTTCGTCAGTTGACGGTCAACTTGGGTAAAACCAAGGTCATGATCTTCAATAGATTGAAGAGGTTACTCGCTGATCTTCATTTCTTTTTTTCGAGGGGGAGGAGATGGAGATCACTAGCACCTATACTCCCAAAGCCATTGCATCTATGTTAGGGACCAAATTGGGCATGAATACTCTTTGCCAAGAGGCCTAGAAAAATAGATACCTTATTTCCAATGATATCCATAAATCCTGTCTGCTCCATAATCTATGGCCCAAGCAAATCTCCCTTCCAGAGTCCCTGACCGACCACCTCCATACAAAGTTAAAAAAAATCACCAAGCGGATTTAGGAGTTGCAAATTTTTCCATCATCTTGGGTCTTGACTCTTGAGGATGACCTGACTATGGATGCGCCAACATTGGTTGTCTTCATTCTCATCAATACTAGAACCTTTCTATTTCTTCTTAGAGTCGGTGAAATAATTTAGATAGAAATGGTATATATTTACTAATGTATTTGTGTGTGAGCAATTTGGGCGAATTTCTGTCGGGACTGGAATATAGGTTTTGATGGATTGTATAGTTAAACAAAAATTGTCCATTGATTTTTTTCACTAATGCTCATGCATAGATAAGCCACCATTGTGTTCACTAGAAATGAGCAATGGTGGTTCTCTGTGTGGCCTAGGATCATGAAATCGTGGAGTGTCTTGGCTAAGAGTGATGGAGAATGGTGCATTTTTGTCCTTGTCATGTATTTGTTGGGTCATCTTAAGGGTTGAATTCTTGGATTTATGGGTTTCCTTGTGTGATCCAAGAATGTGTAGATTTGTTCTCTACTTGTACTACAAGTTTTTTGCAGACATGTGGTCCATAGACAATGATTGGGGTTTGATGACCGGAGTTGAGTGTTCTTGCTTGGTTTTGTTTCCGATGAAAATAGAATTGTGAAATTTGAAAAATTTGAGGGTTCATTATACATGTGGGTATAAGCATCACTGTATTTGGAGCATGAAGTGATGCGGGAAATGAAACAGGGGGATGTTTCTAGCATCATATGCTTGGGCATGCAGTGGTAGGGGTTTTTTGTGGGCATGCAGTGGTAGGTGTTTTTTGTAGAATTGGAATTAATCACATGTAAATGGGTAGTAAGACCTTGGTTTAGGTTTGCGTACACCTAATTTTTGTTGAAATTTCTTGTAGTCTGGCAATTAATGCAAAACTGAAATTTCACCTTTTTCCTATAAGGTTTCCCGGATCTTAGCCCTAGAATTATCAATCTTAGGACTCCTGTAAATTAAAGTATAAAACAGCAGCAGAAAGATCACAATAACTCATTTCAAACTGCCCCAAGCAATTCAAAGAGAAAAGATACCAAACAATGAGATAAGTTTAAGCCCCTTCAAGGGCAACTTATCAGCCAATAACCAGATCTGAAAATGTATTCTCACAGTATTAATTACAGCAGTTATAACAGTAATAAACTCAGTGCCTTATATTTTTCATTAGATGTCAATACATTAAACAATTTTGCCCATTTATTTATGTCAAATCAGCAAGACATAAACAATTGTAAATAACAATGCATAAAGAACATATATAGGTGAAATTCAAATATGGAAATTTCTGATTGCACACTGTATTGACAGCTGGAACCTTCATTTATGAGCTTAAGATGAATTACAAGTACATACCATATCCTTCTCTCAAGGCTAGTACAAAGCTTCAACTATCCAAAAAGCCCTATCTAGGGTAAATAAACAAACCCTAGCTCAACCAAGAAGATCCAATGTACAAGAACCTATCCAACACAGCCTCCAAGGCAAGACGTCCTCTTCTCTTCTTCTCCACAAATCCACCCTAGGGTTCATCACCAAACTCAAATCTTCTTGCCTTAGGATAGAAACCCTAATGCTATAAATATACAAGAAACCCTAGTGCTCCAAGACAAGAGACCAAGTACATAAGAATATCCAAGAGAGATAAAAACTATGTTGCATTGGTCTTGGGGACGGGGGGGACGAATACGCGGGGACGAGTTTCCGGACAGCTAGAGTGCACCCCTAATTTTTCAGGGGACGACAGGTTGGGGATGGCAATTATATCATATAAAATATATATATAATTAATATTATATATATATATATATATAATTTAAATTTAAATTTGTAATATATATATATATATATAATTAAAAAGTAAACACATTGACATAAAAATCAGAACAACCTTTGATTGAGAAAAATCATAAAAATCAGAACATGTTTGCAGCAAAATATTAAAATAGCTTCCATGTAAACTTTATTAGAAAACATCAAAACATGTTTGCAACCTTTAATTGAGATAAATCATAAAAATCAGAACATGTTTGCAGCACAATATCTTCCATGTAAACTTTATCAAAAAATTGAGCGTGGGTTGTAGTAGTGGAGTTGTCCGTTGTCTTGTAGACTGAGAGTGGGCTGCAACGACTAAGCAAACACTGGAGACGTCAAAGTTGCTACAACCACAGTGGGCCGGGGAGTTGTGCGAGCTCTTGAACTGCGACCACAGTGGACCCGGAGCTGTGCGAGCTCTTGAATTGTGACCACGGGGTAATGTTTGTAGTGCAGACTACAAGTGCACACACACAACAACAGGGGAGGTTAGAACGATGCAATAGGGAGAGAGTTGGAGCGGAGTGCCGATGGAACAGGGAGCCAAGTGCTTGGAGCCACCGTGAGTATGGTTTGGAGTGAGCCGCCGGAGTATTGTAGAGTGGGTAGATAGCGAAGGGGGGTGCATGTTAGGGAAATAGGGGCAGCGTTATGTTAGAATTTACTTTTAGGTTTTTAATTTTTAATTTTTAATTCATTTTTAAAATTTTTGGATTTTTTTCATGTGCAGATCAAGGGACGGCTAGGAGTCCCCTATTGGTCGAGGGACTTAGGGGACGTCCCTGAAAAGTCCCCGATTTGGCCAGGTACGTTTAGGGGACATCCAAAAAGTCCCCAAGTCCCAGATGAAGTCCCTGATGATTTGGGGACATTTCCGAGGAGTTCCAAAGTCCCCGGAATGCAAAAACGCAGAGAACATGTGAAATTTTGGGGGGGACGGGTCCCTGTGCAACATAGGATAAAAGTGACCATCACCAACATCTTCTTCTTCACAAGAGCAAACCCTAGTCACAAGAATCAAGCTCTAGCAAAGATGTCTCCTCTAGACTTAATAACTCCTCATAGGGTTCATGAGGAAACCCTAGCAACTTCCTCTAAGAAGCTAAGTACAAAGAAGAGTACAATGATGATATGAACGGAAAGACTCTCCTTCCTCTATTTATATGAGAGGTAAGGTAGGCCAACAATACCTTGTGGACCTAAGCCCTTACAAACAATCTACATGAGCCCTTGTAGGCCAACACAAGTCCACTCTCCATGGTGATGTCGTACACAATAATGGTTCTAAGGTGATGTAGCTAAGCAAGGAAAGTCTACACCACTCCATCAAGAGCCTCCACGAACTCCATCTATCCTCCAAAGCAATGTACTCCATTGGGTTAGCTATCCCCTGTAAGAATGTTGTTGAAGCCCCATGCATCCTTGAGGCATATCCAATCCTCCACATAAGAATCCAAGTTGCCAATTGCCATCTAGGGCTAGAATCCCTCCTCCATGATGCAAAATGCTCCCCATCCCAAGTACGACGCTCTCCAAGAAAATGGTTCCTCCATGTGGCCATCATGAAGGGCATCCACCAAACTGTGAGGATATCTTTAACCCCTAAGGGAAGAACTCTTAGCTTGCAATCAATTGAGGTCAACCATATACTAAGCAAGCTATCTCAACTGTGCATATTTATCATGGACCATCTCTCTTGCTGCAATCCATCTTGAACCATCCATGCGCTAATCATACACAATGATAGAATTGAGGGGGTTAATAACTTGACAATGATAGGTGTTTATCGGAAGTCAAATTTAAAAGGGGGAATGTTAAGTTAATCTTGGCTCAGTCAAGGGTAGTTAGGTTAGTGATGTGTTTACCATTGGTGGTTTATGGGTTCATAGTATTGGGTAGCCCATGGTATTCACCCCATGGTATTTCATATGACGAAGCCTACTTAAAGGCTTAATGTCATCCATTGTGTGATGCCTGTTTTTGGTTGGCTTGGCCAGACTGACCAAGGTTAATAATAGGTATCTATTTGGTGCTAGTTTTCTAGGTAAAGGGTTTCGAGGGTAGTGTTCATCTTGTGCTTCTTGTCTTTGCTATTTCTCTCTCTTAGATTTTTTACTTCTTGCTTGATTTAAAAATCGGGTGGATGAGGCGCTGTGACCATGATGGGAGGAAACTTGAGTAAATCACCCGTTGAGGAATTTGGCTCGAAATCCCTCGCCATCAGTTGCTATACTCAAATTTAAGGCCCATATAACTTTCTCAATGCCTCGTGAGGAAAACAAGTAGAAAGATGTTATGTATAGGAGGACAGGGGGGTAGGGTGGGGAGGGTGGGTTGGGGAAAAAGGGGTAAGGATTGGGGGTTGCGTTGGTAAGTCATAGAGGGAAATAACATGCGAGTCTCGGAGGTAGTTGCCAATGTTAGATGGAAAAACTAATGAACACATTGAAATAGGCCTCGCTTCACCTTTGCATTTGCATGGAATCTTCCTTGCTTGGATCATAAACGTGTTGAGATGATAAAGAGATCATTGATCTACTATGTAGTATGAACACTTTAGCAAACCCTAATTCAACATAAACATGATATCGCATAACTAGAACTGAATCCATGAACAAAAGAACAAGATATATGGTGCCCTTAGGCAAAAGAATCAATCACTAATGAATGAATATGATGATACAAAAGACTCGGTGTGTGTTTATACACATTTTATGAGGTGGGGTACCTTCTCCCATTCCCCTATTGTTTTTGAGTGTTTCATGTTGAGTACTGTGATATGGATGTAAATGTATTTAGTGATTCACGGTGTTCTCTCCACAATATCTTGGTCCCACTCAAGTTTGCCAATGTCCTATAACATAAGGTTTAAATAGTGGGCTTCATCCGGGGTCCATAAATTGGTGTGTTGTTTGCTTGACATTTTCTTCCCACACCTTCAAGCTTCCTTCTATCTGTCCACTTGTCTAACACGATAGTGCAATCAGTTTCTCTCCAAGATTCACAATGACTTTGAAGAACTTCACTCATAAGAGATGTGCAAGTAGGTGCTTTGAACCCCAAGCAAACAATAGCAACATCTATCAGACTGACAGTAGGGGGATTTACATACAGGGGGATTTACATACATTGAAAGTAGTGGAGGAAGATAACAAACTTTGCAATGGCTTTGCTGGCTTGCTTTTCACATTTCTCCTCCGACACATGCTCTCCTAGTTAAGTTGGGCTCCATGTGTAATATGAGGTGAAAGAAAAAACATTCACATTGTCACTAGTGTTCGGTTGAGAAGGTGGAGCTGAAGTAGAGCCCTTAGGTCTGGTAGCTTTGGACCCAATTCCATGAGTTCAAAACCTCAAACCCACGAATAAGAAAATTTTCATCTTCCGCTTCAGGTTTTTCTAGTGTATTTGAAGACCGTCCAGATTTAGACATATTTCTTTGCCTCTTTCTATTTACCTCATCAATGGCTTCTGTGGCTAGTTTTTACTGATGCTCAACATCTATAGGTGCACTTCGGCAAGTTCTGGCATTTTTGCCACTTATTTGTGCAAGGTGATACTAAAATCGCTTGATGCCCCCATCTATTTCCTTGCCACAAAAAAATCATTTACTTTGCCCTTAGTTAAGGTTTGGCAGTAATTCCAACCAAAGTCTATTTAATTTGACAATTTCAAGAAGAATGCAGTTGAAAATGGGAAGAATATAGTGTTTTGCTGGTCCTCACAAGTCACAATTTTCTAACTGTTCGTTGAAATCTCTTTTTTGTTGTGAAATCTCTGTTGTAAACAGTAAAAGTGAAAAACAAGGATTCTTTTGTGTGCCTGGGCATTACTGTGAATTCTGTTCCTGTAATAATTAATAGTGACGAACATGGTTTTTTACGACATGCCTGGGTGTTCCTTCAAATTTTGTGCCTGTAACAATAACAAACCAGGATTTTTTGTGTGTTTAGTTCTCTGCCTGGAATAGTGAAAAATACCTATTTTCTACTGTGTGCCTGGTCATTCCTCAAGTTTTGTGCTTGTAATAGTGAAATGAAGGTTATTTTGCAAATTCTATGCTGTAGCAATGAAATTGTGGGGTTTAACAACTTCTGGGCACTTTCTATAAAGCATGGAATTCAGCTCTTATGATTTGGGCACGAATTCCCCGAGTCTGTTTGACTTAGATTTGATGCTGACTCAACTCTTTTTACTGACTGAGTCGAGTCAGACTCAAGAGTCCGAGTTGACTTCCATTAATCTAGTAACACTGGTCCTGAAGCTGCAATCTTCATCCAATCAACTTTAGAGTGTCTCCAGTTGAAATCTAGGATAATATTATTCAACCATTTATTGATCTGACTTGTCTTGTATCATGGTCTGGCTTGAATCTCTTCTTTCTCAGTAGGCTTATTCACATCTAGAAATCCTAAACTGCTTTCCATGACTTGACAACGCTATATTTTGCTGTCTGTGCTCACTCCTTGTTATGATTCCACCATTAAGAATACCAATTACACCCTTATCATCTCTCCATGTGAAGATTTTTGATTACCCTTCCTAGGAACACAATTTGAGGCATTGCTTCAACCCATCAAAATTTTGGAGGAGTGGGAAAAATATCCCTCTCGATCCTACATGAGAATACCATTTGGAATTATTTGAGCCCCCCCCCCAACCGTGGATTTAGGATTATCTGATTGACAATTTCCAATTCTTCTAGTCTGATCATCATAGATAGCTTCTTCCTCAGAAATTTATAATATATATTACACGAATAAACACAATACAGAGTGACTAAAAATGTAGAGCTCCAATTTATAAACAACTTCATGCACAGCTATCTGTTTATCAACGAGGTATACATCCGGCAACTGATGCTTGAGATAAATTTGCAATTAGAAACACACTATGCACAAAACGTTTAGGAAGTATTGAATAAGAATATATTAATATCAAATAGATACAGGTGATGACAGCATGCAGAGATAGTGCTGTCATAAATACATAGACATATAGTGAACATGGGTGTCTGTTCACTACAACTTAAATTTATTTTTATGAATAAAAATATACTTATTATTTGAATATTAGGTTTACATTAAAAGTCACCTCCATGAATTTTTTTGACCTTAAGAGTCATAGAAGATTGACTTCTAACAATATTCAATTGTCGATGAGGCGGACTGTATTTTATGTCTTATTTCATTATTGCATAATACAACTCTTTTATCTTTTTTCTTTCAGCAATTGTCATTATCTGTATGTAAATTTTATATTTCTTTCTAGCTCCTTACTCATATGTCATATGCAACCTTTCTAATTTTTCTGCCACTATTTAGAGTACTTGTAATCTATTGATTTTTTAAGTTTGTGTACAATTTTCTTATAAATATGCTGTATTTTCTCGTTTTTGTAAAATATTAGGGAAACCTGAATTCTTTTTTGGTAATTGGTAGTACAGTGTTGATTCTTTTATGGAGGGCCATGCAGCAACTGTCTACTTTATGTGTCTCTACTTAAAAGTTACTCTACTGCATTCAGTTTTAGGCAAGCTGTTGATAATGCTGTCTTCTATCTATTGTTTTCCTTTTCCACTGTGTGTTGCAAATTTAAACCCAGTAAGATTCCTATGTGTCACCTAGTTAGAAAAGCAAATGGGGCATTGCCATCTTCTTAATGTAGGATTTACTTTGTATGTGTCTCTTTGTGATTGCTTTCCAAGGGATTGAAGAGCTTGATCTGAATTCATAATTTTGTTCTTTTATGGACCCCTAACACTGGATGGAACTGTCTGAATTTGGCTTCAATCCTGGGCCAATAATTGAATCTAGCAAAAGGGATCCATATGACCTATCTTGTTTCTAGATTCTGCAGTATGTGCTATCTTCTTAATACCATAAATATTTAAGATATGCATCAAGCAATTTATTTTCTAATTATTGTGGTAGCATTGGTGCACTTGACTATGGGATAGTTCAGAAAGTAAAATCATGATGGCGTTACTATGCAGCTGACCTATACCAGGAAAAACATCCTTTGGTCTTGTGCACGGATGATCCAGGTGTCTTCTCTACTACAATTTCTTGGGAATATGCTCTCGCTGCTTCATGTTTTGGTAAGATTGCTGATGACTGAACTTTGCAAATCATTTGTTTTGAATTAGATTAAACTTATATTCTCACTACCGACTTCTTGTTGCAATTCCCAGAACTTACAAAAGTGGAGTTATTCCGACTGGCAAAGGACGCAGTAAACTTCATATTTGCTGATGATAAACTGAAGCAAACTCTAAGGCTCATTATTGATGCAGCAGAGTGCGGCTTACTGATACCCGATGAAGATGCCGAAAAATAATTTAGACTTGGCAAGTTGGATAATTATATTGGACTATGGCATCCTCTTTCTTATTTAAGGTTAGAGCAATTACCAATGACAGTGAAATTGCCTAAAAATGTGTGTCCTTAAGATCTTCTGTGGTTGTTTTTACATCACACAGGAACTGAAATCTATTTTAATACAATATCTAAGGGAAAGAGATGCCTTTTTAGCTGATCCAAAGCGGCATTCATTTCTGGCCAGTTTGTGAAAAAGGATTTTAATAGTCCGACGAACTCGGAAGGATTTTAATACTCCGACGAACTTGGACTGTAAGTATTGTGCTCAAGATTTTGTTTCAAATCAATTTCTCTTAAATCTAGAAATAGCTTACAATCTAGACAGCAAAGGAATATAATTACAAATTAATAAAGTTGGGCTAGGAAACCATGATGGAAATACTGTAATGTTTGGGAGTTGTCACGAGTATCCTCATATCAACCTGCTGAAACTGAAACGGCTGTCATCTGAGTGACAAATATGGCGTGATAGAAGCCGTACATCCAAGGTGATATGCCCAACTGACACTTGTCTACTTTATATTTCTACAGACTGGACAGTTTTGCTTTTGAGCAAGGGTGTGCTGTGTTAGCCTGTGCACATGCATGGTTTGGAAGTCTATTTTTCCATCTAGCAGTAGCTGGACACAGCATCTGCTGAGCCTACCTATGCACATTCATCAACTAATATTCTACTCCTAGTTTCTTTTGCATCCTGTCTCAAATACTTTATCCCAGCTGCAATTTAACACCCATGTATCATGAAATTGGTGATAAAGCTTGAATTGAGGACAGTATATTCTCAACATCTGAATTTAAATTGGCTCCTATGTCTTCTTAAAAGATCAACTAATATTTGTGGTTGATAAAATTATATCTATTCATAACTACTGTCCATACAAAGAGTGATTCGAGAGACTAATATACACAAATCCACATTTTAAGGGATTATCATTTGATTATGCTAGCTCGGTCTTGGTTTATTAGTGAGGGCAACATACTATTAAGTTGTTCATCATGATTCCATTTTCTTTGTGGTTTGTCCCACTTGAATGTCATGCGATGCAAGTCCTATGTGATTTTGATGGAATAGTTGCCCCTCATACCTAGCATCTAAAATGTAGAAAGCCCATGTTATGTGGTGCAACCCCTGACCCTAAGGTGTATCTCTTAAAGCAACCTTCTGATGTGGGATCATCCTTGGCATTGTAGCTATCTTGCACGTCTTCTTACATTTGTTTAATTTTGGTTCTATTTTGTGATTAGAAAAAAATGTAATGTAGTGAAATATTTATTGTCCTTGGTGAATTTTTGTCAACCATTGGAACATAAAGCATTGTATTTGGAATTTCAATAGTTAGAGTAGTTGTAAGGCCAAAAGCCATGGAGCACAAGCATACTTATGAAGTTTGTGAGTGTGCAAAGGGTCTTTGCTTCTCCTTTGATTTGGTTTGTGTAGAGTGGATGTTGTGGATTCGAAAGACTTGTGCATAGGCTCTGTGAATATAAAGAGGTCTGAGAGCATAGGCCAATTTGTTTAATAAGTGGTGCATATTTGTTGTTGTGGTAGTTCTACCTGCTTGCAATTGAATTGCAGAACTGTGGTTATTTTTGTTGAGTGGTTTATTATTGTGGTGTAAATTTTATCCTTGCTTTCAATTGAATTGCAGAGTATGGTGTTTGTTTATTTAATATTCAAATTGAATTTCTTTGTTGCAATTGTGGATAAATTCTGTTGCGTGTATGATATTGTAGGGGGTTGTGGCCTTGTTGCATCATGTGGTATCAGAGCAAGTAGAATCTTGAGGGATTGGGACAATTTTAACGAAAAATGGGTGCTGGGTAGAAATGTTATCATGAGAAGAGAAATTTTGTCAAACAACAATTAAAGTGAAAGAGGACAAGTATAGGTGACTCTAGCAAGGGTGTGTGTTGGGTGGAGTTATCTGAATGAGTGAGTGAAGCACACCTCTAGTAGTAGAAATGGGTAAACATTGTAAGAGGAGATACAACTCCAATTTAGAAGAGCACTAGAGGTCATAGAGAATGAGGTATTGTAGAAGATAAATGCCTGAAAGAAAAGAAATTGAAGCAATGTTGCAGAAGATGATGAAGAGGATGGGGAAGCCATAGAATTGGCTTAGTGGAGAAGATTGCCAAAAGGCACATATAGTCAAGATGAGAGTGATGTGGAAGATCTAGAGAGCATGGAGCTACACAAATTAAAGATGGAGATGTTTGAGTTTTATGGAAGTTCAAACCCAGAAGAATTGGTGGAGTGGATTGAAGAAATGCACCCTTATTTTGAGGGAAATGATATTAAAGACCCCTATGGAAGATTGAGGAGCTAGGCATATGATTGTTGGCAGCATCTGAAGAGGGATTGGAAATGCAGAGGCAAATATGATCTAGAATTGGGAGAAGACAGTTACCAACTTGAGCCGTAATTTTGTAAATTTTAATTATTCTTTGAAAATAGAAGGTTAGAGAAGTTAAGGCAAAATGATAGAGATGTATAGATATTTTTTTTGAAGAATTTTGTAGTGTGGCCATGAGTGTTGGTTTTGTATGAGATTGTGATGAAAAGATCATGCAATTGGTGGGATGGATTAATGTTGTCCATTAGAAGTAAGTTAAGTGCAGAGAAGATGTGATAATTATGAGAGGCTTATCATTTGTCCTTAGAGGATTGAGAAAGTGCATATGAAGAGAAAGCATGAGAGCAGGAAACATGAATTCTTTTGGATGTGTCTCTGGAGAATGTTGAGTGTGCTACTGGGGTGCATGTTGTTGATGAAACTAATGAAAAATTGTGTGAAGAGCATGTTGCTGATACCATGCTAAATGAGAGTTTAGACGGACTTGCAGTGGAAGGTTATAGGGAAAAGATTGAGGTAAACGAGTTTGTGCAACAAACTCAAGAAGAAACAAAGAGTAACAGCCTGCTCAAGTGACTGTATGTGTAGACCAAAGAGATTTCTGTAGCAGTAGTTGATGCTGTAAAAGTGTTGTAGAGACGAACAAATATTGGCACAACGAAGTTGCAAGGGAGGGACATTGCAGCAGTGGGTGGTGTTCCAATAGAAAATGGTTTTGTAGAAGAGAGTGGTTTTGTAGCAGTGGAGTTGCCAGGAGATGATGTTACACCATATAAAATAGTGGAAGAGAGAAGGGAATGTTTGATTTTCCATAATATTTTTTTTCGTGACTTTGTTGTAGGTGAAGTGGAATGTGCAACGGAAGAAAAGAAAGTGGAGTGGATCAAAGAAAAGATGTACTAGGCATATCAAGATGAGTTGATGTAAAAGAGTAAAGATGCAACTACGAAACAACAAGATGAAGATGATTATAATGGAGAAGTAGTTGTAGTAAAACAAAAACAAAATGAGGAGATGCTTGAGTAGCAAGATTAGGTGGAGTTCATTGAGGCGATGGTAATGGTGCAAAAGAGGGAGGATGTGGAAGCAATGATCTAGGTGGATGTTGGTGGCCACCCACTTGTTCCATTGATTCAAAATGGTTCAACATTTTGGCAATTTTACTATAGTTTTTTAGGTCTCAAACTTTGAACACCATTTTTGGGCATTTCCCTTGCATGTTTGGTAGTTCATGTAGGCCATTGAATCTTCAATTCGTGGATGGTCAAGCCCATTGAGCATGGGTTAAGCTTTGTAATGGTCCAAGAAATGCTCTAAATGGAGTTTGTATGCAAAAATTGCACCCTTGAGAAGTTGACATATCAACTAGCCTCCTTGTGGTCCATTCCTTTTGCCACATCGTTTCTTAGGGTTAGGGTTTTTGCAATATAGGTCATCATACTTTATGTTAAAACACAATTTTGACCTTTTGTGATGTTTTCTTGCAAACGAGTATAGGCAACACATCTCTATTAAAAAATAAGTTATCACTATTCTAGCTTGTATAACTTTGCATTATACAGTGTTTTCCTATTTCATTCATTAATAGAATTTAGGTTTCACTATATTGTTGTGCTTTATGCAATATCTTTGTGTTTCCTTTTTATGTTTATGTCTTCATTTCATTCACTACATAATCCATATTAGGCATTGAGCACCATTGAAAGGAAGCAATTTGAGACATCGAGCCATATTGGGCAAAATTTGTAGTTGTCAGAGCTGGATGAGTTGAAACAAGTGGTAGAAGAGATGATGACAATTATGATTAAAGTGAACCAAGTAAAGAAGATGGCAAAGTTGAGTGAAAATGTGAGGAGTTATTTACAATTGCAAATTGTAGTGGGGTGGATTATAACAAAGAAGAAGGATGTAAAGCAAAGAAGAAAGGATGCGTGGTGTAAAGTATGGTTGAGAAGGAAGAAGAAAAGAAAGAAAATACATATATTCAACAATTGTTGTTTTATCAACTATCCTATGAGCAAGAGCTCATATTTTCCAACCCAAGGAGTTTGATGCAGGAGCAACCTTGACATGGTAGCTATCTTACATGTCTTCTTATGACTGCTTAATTTTGGTTCTATCTTGTGATTAAAAAAGTTGTCATATAGTGAAATATTTATTGTCTTCAATGAATTTTTGTCAACCATTGAAACATTTTTGTCAACTATTGAAACATGAAGCATTGCATTTGGAATTTGAAAAATTAAGGTAGTTGTAAGGCCAAAAGCCATGGAGCACAAAGACAAATATGAAGTTTGTGAATGAGCAAAGGGCCTTTGGTTCTCATTTGATTTGATTTGTGTATTGTGGATTCTAGAGACTTGTCGCGTCGAAGAGGCACATTCTACAACCCAATAGGGGGGACGCGTAACTCCTTTCGTGCTCATCCTGCAATTGACATGTGTGCATTTAAAAAAAAATAAAATATTGTAAAAAATAACATGTCGACTATTTAAAACATTTACAATGGCATGTAATAAAACTACACAAAATAAATTAAAACGCTTCCTCAACATTTCCATATAAAACTACACAAATTAGATAAAATTAAAATGTTTCCTCAACATTTCCATATAAAACTACGCAAATTAGATAAATTAAAACACTTCCTCAACATTTGCACTCTAAAAAGGGGTTTGCACCTCGAGAGATTTGATCCCTCTTTGTGCTTGGTAGATCCCATTTTAAGATGGATCTATACTAGTGTAGGCACTGTGAATATAAAGAGGCTTGAGAGCATTGCCCAATCCGTTCAATAAATTGTGCATATTTGTCATTATGCCAGTTCTACTTGTTTTCAATTGAATTGCAAAAATGTGGTTATTTATGCTAAGTAGTTTATTATTGTGGTGTATTTTTGCTTGTTTTGAATTGAACCATAGATTGTGGCGGGTGTTTGTTTAATACTAGTTGTGGAGAAATTCTGCCATGCGAGCGAGATATTGTAGGGCTTCACCATCTCAATGCATCACTTTCCAAAAAAATATTATTAGCCTTTGATATGATTGTACTTGCTCTAAGAATAGTGCTCTATTATGGAAATGGGAAAATGAAATGTATTTTAAGGGCAATGTCCTTTCCTTTAGTCTTTGCAATATTTGAATTGTAAAGTTGTTGCTTATTTGGAGAAAACTATTAAAATGGACTCCAGGCATTGGTGTTTATGCACAGGACATGGTAGCTTAGTTAGTTTGGATATAGTTGACTAAGAGAACTTGATTGATTGTTAGATTTATGACTTAAGAAAAAAAAAATTATGAAGAATATTGATATAATATTTTAAAATGTACAAATTGTTGTTAATAAAATTTTGTTTTAAAGTCAAATGTGGATGATATAGTTGACCGAGAGAACTTGATTGATTGTTAGATTTATGACTCAAGAAATAAAGATTATGAAGGATATCAATATAATAGACAAATTCAAAAGCGCAAATTAAAACAATTAAGCTATGATTTGTCTTTCTAAATTCTAAAACATGTACAAAATCAATATTTAAATCAAAGTACCATAAAATAAACTGAATTTTATATTTAAATCTAAGTGATGCTTTCATGATCTTTATGGTATATTAATTGAGCACTATAACTTGTTATATGGTAATAAATTTTTGTTTGAATCAAATGTTGACCAGAATAAATTTGGATTGATTTTGAATATTTTGTATGGTAATAAATTTCTATTTGAATCAAATATTGGTTGGACTAAATTTACTTTGAACTCGAATATTAATATTTTGTTCTCTAACAAGAATTAAAAAATTAATTTATATGAACAGTTTCACTCTCTCAAAAATCATCACTGAACATAAAAATGCCACAACCTTATTCATTCATTTGAGTGCATTGTTTTAAAACATGTTATTAACTATGTGTTCACAAAAATCCATCAGTGTTGCCTAAATGTAATGAAAAACAATATATGGATGGGATAATCATAAGAAATAAGCAAGTGTTGCGCAAATGTAATGAAAAACAATATATGGATGGGATAATCATAAGAAATAAACAAGTAATTGGTGCTCATGGATTTATTGTATATAAACTATGCAATTAGGTATTCACAAAGTTGAAATGCAATTAGGTATTCACAAAGTTGAAATGTGCCCTTGAAAGTTAAGTGTGTATTACTATGTTCAATATGAATTGGTTAATAACAAATTATTCTAGATAAAGACAATTACATTAGATATATAATAATTTATATAATAGTATATAAGTATATATATATAAATGTATATTGAGTGTATATATTTATAGTTGTATATATATATATTATATTTGTTATTATTAATCAATGTATTATAATTATGTCATATATATATATATATATATATATATATATATATATATATCATGATTATACACACATATATATATATAAAATAAAATATATTAAATGTATTTTATATAGAGTAATGTATATATTATGCATATAATATAAATATTATGTATATATATTAATATATATATTATATGTGTATATTTAATTATAGTAAATTGTGTATAGTTATATATATATTATATCATCACATATATATTATACATATATTTACACTACATCAACTATTAATATAATATAAATATATATTTAATATATATCATATATAATACATATATATATTTACATACATATACATATATATATAATATGTTATATATAATAGTATATAGTAATAATGTAATAATATATAATTTTAAATTAAATATATTATATAAAATCATAATATATGTTATTAATAATATATTTATATATAATAAGATGTATTATGTTGATATTATATATATATATATATATATATATATATATATTATATTTATATATATATATTATAATATAATATATTGTATAGTATAATAATTTATATATGTATATGTATAGTATTATATATATAGTAGTATATAATATAAGTATTGTGTGATATTTATAATTATGTGTATGATATATATATATATATATATATATATATATATATATATATATATAATAATAATAATAATAATAATAATTCTAGACAATTACATTATGCCCAAATTTTATAAATGTAAAGGAGAATTGAAAAGCTATCCTTGAATACCAAAACCATTGTTGCAACAAAGATGCTAAAAAGGTTGCATTCTTGTAAGAGATATTATCATATTTAACTCATGGAATTCTATGAACATAAATATGTGAGGCTGCATGTCCAAACTACGAGATAATCCCTTAACATCGGAATTGAATGTTTATTGTAAGACCTTTTTATATTTTTGAAATATGTTATTTATTTTGAGGTTAAACCATGATCATTGTATTACTACAACTTAATCCATTACAACTTAATCAATGAGCATCGGCAAAGTATTATGGGGTGATAAGGAATGGAATTCAAAGCAAGTTAATAATTAGTTATTCTCTTAAATGGTAACTAATGACAATGAGAAAATAATTATCACATCAACTATTCAAGAGAATAGCAAAAACATTGTTAAAAATCAAAATTTAATTGAATCATTGAATGGATTCTATGAACATTGCTTTCCATATTCAAGTCCACACCTTATACACAGATATATTACATAAAGGGAATAATCAAATGTTTGATGCCTTAAAACATTAACATAACCATCCTAGTAATTTAGTTTGCAATGCTCTTTTGATAACACTACAATAATAATTTAGGTTTGCATGGATAGGAAGAAGAATGATGTTACTATAGTCTACTCTAGTTGGAATTGATACAAAGAAGAATGATATGGTATGTGCCTAGTCATCAAGTTTCTCTAAATTGTGTATGCATCATAATAGCTTTAACTAATTGAGTTATTAACCATCATGCGCTTTGTTGAATATTGCTCCCTGTATCGAGAAGAAATGCTCCTTGCTTATCTAAAAATATTTTAATGGAACTTATAAGTGAATACTTGCCAAACTAATGTCTAAGAGTATACATGGTTAAGGCATTCTACAACATATATTGTACTAAAGAATATTTATTTTACTTTGTCTTAGATTCAAGTAAAACATTTAACTTGAACTCCACAATGTTGAATTTGTCTCCATATTAGTTCGCTTTGCTATATGTATGTAGAAGATTGTCATTGCATCTCATTTTATCTAGGCTTCAATTTTAGGGTCATCCACAATGAAAAAATGTCGTTTGGAGTCCCTCCATAGGGAATATGCTAAATGTTGTTATTCACAAGAAGTTGATTTAATGACCATGTTCTAATAACCTAATATGTATTATTTGCGAAGAGTTTGTCATTGGTTCCTCAACATACTATTGAAAAAAACTAGTTTTTATCTCGTGAGTTAAGAAACATTTGGCTAGGATTTATGCACTTACTCATGAAGATGATATGATTAGACATGGTGGACCAGATAATTGTTTTTATTAACAAGATTATGACGTAGGTTTAGTATTTTAAAGGAAAGGCCAATACTTGGGATAAGCTTACTAGATGAAGAATAAGTGCAAAATAACAAATTAATGTTGAAAGAGAAGAAAGGAGTTGGATGCTTAGCTATCCATGTTGAAAAGAAGAAACCAAATAGTTTAGGGAAAATTTTCCAATGGCTATAATAAACCATTGGGTGGTTGGTGGTTCATGTGTGGATGATGGATTGTTGTGATTATTTGAATCAAGGGGAGGTTCTTCCCTCTATTAGTGGCGTGGTTGAGATATATGTGTTTATTCGAGATGAGAAGGTAAATATACAATGTTTTCTGCGTGGCTTACTTTCATTCTACAAAGACATGATTAAATTTGATGAACCTAAGACTTTTAAAGAATCAATTTAGAAAGCGAAATATTTGTATGATTAGACATTGGCAGACCACATTTTTAGATATCTTGGAAGGATGAGAAAAAATAAAAGAAATATCAGAAGAAGAAGGGTTTCAAACCATCTTTCTTTAGAAGTCGTTCCAACACATTTTACTAGAAAGAATTAACTCAAAGTGGAACTAGGTCCTTAGGGAAAAAGGGAAGGAAACCAATTAAATGTTGGGGTCACGAAGGAGAAGATATGTATAAAGATTGATTACAGTGTGAAGACAAAAAGAGGATTATGCACAACATTCAAGAAGCTACTACAAAGAACTATGTGGCAGAGAACATTTCCTAAATTCATGCAGTGTTGGATGATCGCGAAGTACACCACCAACAAGATATGATTGAAAAAACATCCATTTCGATTTTAATTGATTCGGGGAAAGTCATAGTTACATTGATCCCAAGCTTTTTGACATATTTCTTCGTAAGAAGAGTAAGGATACTGAGCCATGGTTGGTTTGTTTGGATGCTAGAACAAAAAGGAAAATGAATGAGATAATAAAGGGCCATTTGTTAGAAATGAATGGACTCCTTACTTTTACAAATATGATGATGATGCCCTTTGGTTCATATGATGTTATCATTAGCATGGACTGGCTAGATTCACACTTTGTTGTCCTAGATTCTCATAACAAGACGTTCACTTGCCTTGATGAGGAAGGAAATCAAAAGAGAGTGAAGGGTATTCCAAGACCTATATCCATAAGGTTGATCACATCCTTATAATTGAAGAAGTGCTTTAGAAAAGGGTGTCAATTGTATGCAAACCATGTAGAGTAGATGACAAAAGGTAAAGGTTCAAGTCTTGTTGATTTTTTAGTACCACGAGAAATTTCAGAGTTGTTTCTAGAGGAAGTTCCTTGATTATTTCTAGAGAGGGACATTGATTTCTCTATTGATATGGGGCTTGTAGTTGCGTTAGTATCCAAAGCTCCATATAGATGAGTGCATCCAAGTTGAAAAAGTAAATGCACTTGGAATAATTTCTAAAGAAGGGATATATACATGCAAATGTCTCTCCTTGGAGAGTACTAATACTATTTGTAATATATAAAGATGGGACCTTAAGGTTGTGTATTGATTATAGGAAATTAAATAAAGTCATTGCAAGGATTAAATATCCTTTGTCTAGAATTGATGATTTATTTGATCAATTGAGGGAAGTACAAATGTTTTTAAAGGTAGACTTATGGTTTATATACCATCTAGTTAGGATTAAGGATACAAATATTAACAATTATCCCAACTAGACCCATAACAGGGATGCACATAACAATTAGCAAGTATAAATCATATTTGAAAAATTGAATTCTTGAAGCTCTTGTGATAGATGAACACTATCTTCAAAGAAAATAAGGATTACACCATCAAAATGTACAACGAAATAATGGAGAGTATACGGTAGAAGATGAAGGAATTATTAGAAAAAAATAGATTTTATGTTCATAATTCCTATCAATTGAGGAAACTCGTATTGAATGAGATGCATGATGTTCCATATTCCAGACATCTTGGTTACCAAAATACTATTGCAGTCGTGAGGAACCAATACTTTTGGATATGAACATAAATATATGTTTCATAGCACATAACAAGATGTATGGAGTGTCGATAAGTAAAATCCGAGCATGGATATTCAACATGTTTGTTATAGCCATTACCAGAATGAAAATGAATTGGAGGTAGTAGCTATTGATTTTATCAATAGTTTACCAAAAATAGTGATGCAATGACTCCATCATGGTGGTGGCGGTGGACATGTTGACAAAGGTTTCTCACTTTATTCCAATTAAATCATCACATAGGGCAACACATATAGTAGAAATGTACATGAAAGAAGTTGCAAGACTACATGGAATATATAAGGTCATTGTTTTAGATAGACATTATAAATACCTCTTAAAATTTGGAAGAGATGATTCAAGTGTTTCATAGAAATTTGAATTTTAGTACAACATACCATTCACAAACTCATGGCCAAACAAAGAGGGCTGATCAAGTAATTGAATATATGTTGTAGATGTATGTAATGGACAAACCATCCAAGTAGGAGGATTATTTGCATTAGTGGAGTTTGCACACACCAATGGACATCATGCATCTCTAAAGATGAGTCCATTTGAAGCTTTGTATGGTAGAAAATGCAACACATGAATAATGTTGGGACAACCTAATTGATAAAGTTACTATTTTGGCTAGATTTGCTCAAGGAAATGGAAGAGTAAAATGCTAAAATAAAGAAAAATTTAAAACTACCATGAGACAAGTATAAAATTTATATAGATAAGGGAAGGTGGACAAAAAATTTAAAGTTTGGGAGTATGTGTTTCTAAGAGTGAGACCAAAGAAAATATCACTAAAGTTTGGAAGTTGTGCTAAGTTTTCTCTAAGATACTATTAACCATTTGAAATATTGAATAATAAGACTAATTGCATATATCATTGCATTTCCTACTAACACAAAATCTCACAGCACATTTCATGTGTCTTTGTTAAGTAAATATGCACATGATACTATCCATGTTATTGATGTGCTTTGATCCAAGTGGAACTAGAAGGAGAGTTCCAGATACAACTACTTTTCATCCTTGACAAGAAAGTTACTTTTCTTTGGACTAGAGTGATCAAGGAGGTAAAGGTCAAATGAGCCTATTACAATCCTAATGAGTTGACATGGGGGCTGGAGGATGCTATGCACGAGGGGTACCCATTTTTGTTATAGTTTTGATATAACATGAGGTTGGTGCTAACCTAATGGAGAGGGCAATATAATACATCCATTTTGACCCCTAGATAATGAATGCATATACAATGATGAAATGGTTATAATCCTATACATATGTGGTCTATGTGAAAGCATGACATTAAACGTTGATCATTCACTAAGAAGGTAACCATTCCCCTTGTGTATTTTGGATTTTTAAATAAGTACAATTAAAATATAATATAAAGACCAATGAACACTGCAATCAGAGAAGGAAAGGAAAGGGGACTATGACTCCTCAAGAGGGGAATAAAGGGGGATTAGGGGGCTAAGAGGAAAAATAATAATATTTTATTGTTTCCCAACCTTTATCCTGATATCTATAACCTTTATCTATGCTCAACCAACCTTGGGATAAGTTGTCCCCAAGACAAAGAGATGTGGACTTATGAAAGAACGTTGTCTCTTGCTATCATGCAATATTTATGCTTTTAAGCATGCAAGCTTCTTTCTCTTTCATTATTTTCTTGGTTTACTCCTGTAATCTTATGATACCATATCTTGCTGCCAAGCGTTCTTCTTATGAAAGTGTGTAAACCATAAATAGGGGTTATGGATAATTGTCAAGATAAAAAGAAGAGAACTTAGTTACACTTGGAAATTACTGGTTCCCACCATTACAGATTCCTTAGCTAGTATGCACTAGAGAACTAGAGGAAAAGGGGATAACCTAAGGGTATGCTTAGCAGAGAAGGGGATCATGTTAGGGCCCTAACACTCATTCATTAGTGATAGTTCGATTAGCTTCTTAGAGTATATGATACATCATGCTCTCTTTTTCTCATATTTATAATAAATGTGATTAATTTGAATAGGCATCTTGTCTTGTGCATTTGATATATTGTAAAAGGAGGTTGACACCTTGAAGAGGATCCTTATTCATTGACTCTATCATTATTAGGCATATAATTATTCTTTCTATTTTTATTCTATTTGGTACATAACACTTGGTATTAGGGTGGATGATCCTTGGGTTTGCCTGCTTTAAGTGAGTCACATTGCCATTTTCATTGTATATTTCTTTTGGGTTATCTTTAGTAACTGAAATTTTCAAGGTGCATAGTAGACATAGCAATTACACTAGGTCAAAATTTCAGATTCTACTTTGCTATACTTTTGGAGTTACATGATGTGGAAGTTAGTGTCTTTTACCAGTTTTCAAACTAGTCCTAAACATTTGTTCACAGTAAAAAAATTATATATGAAGGTAGTGAGATTAAAATTGAGTTTCACCAATTAAATTGGAAATAAGACATAGGATGATATTTTAAACCCAAATTTTATACATGGAAGTGAAGCATTGGTAACTTGGTAGTTCATACAACTTTTCCCTCCTGAAATAGGGAAAGTGACAAAGTTATGGTAATGTGACCATACTTTCTCTTGGGAGGTCCAAATTTAATAAGACTAGTAGGAGCATGAAGATAACAATTGAATACACCCTGATAATATTTTAACAACAAAATATAATTATTTGTGAATTTGTAATAGGTTGAATGTCGACCATCAAGACAGACTACAAATAACAGGATTAAAGAGATATGTTAACTTGAAACTTCCATAGTTTGTTATCATGAGATTTGTTTGAGGTGATTCAAAAAGCACGGTAAAGATAAAATAGAGGAGAATTATAGGATAATTTTTGGAGCACATGGAAAGAGATATTGGAAAAAAATTATACACTTGTTAAGCATATAGAGAGTTCATCCACAGCTTAAGAAGAATGCGAATACTTAGGGAACTAGGTATCCAATTTGTAGAAACAACTTAAGCACAATGATAATACAACGTCGAAAAAGTTTCATTATACACATTTAAAATAAACAAAATCAAAGAAAATCAAATAGAAAATGGAACTCATCTGTGGCTCCCTAAAATTGTAATGTGATCCAAGGAACTCATGAAAATAAATATACAAAAATTTAAGGTGAATAACCTTCCACCAATAATCATATTACAGGAGAATTTAACTCTAATATTGGAGCTATCATGAATGGGTTCCTAAGGGTCGCCATTGTACCAACTTGAATTAATAAAGTTTGATGGAACGATGTTTTTACATGGGTGAACCAAATAGAACAATACTTTTAATTGCATAAGATCATGGATGATAAGCAAAGGATTTTTTTTGCAACTATCTATTTTGAGACAAAATCATATCAATGGTATCATTGGGTAGTTAAAATGAAACCTCATTCTTATAATTATACTTGAGGCTTATTTACAAGGGACCTAGAAGTGAAATATGGTAAAGTTTGGGAACAAGACTACTTTAGTTAGTTGACAAGAATTAAGCACTTAGATTCCATTTAGGTTTATAATATAGATTTTTAGGTATTGGCCATAAGGGCGGTTATTATAATTGGTGAACATCTATTGAAAGTATCTTTGGGTGGATTAAAAAGAAGACAATAAACATGAGATTCGTCTAAACAATCTAGAAAATGTTGATGAAGCTATGTAATATTCTCATCATATTCAAGCCAAGAATATGGATACCCACAAGTCTACCATTGGAACATATGGAGGAGGTAGAGATAGATTTGTTTCTCATATGGTAACCAATCATCATCCCACTTAAATATCATAGATGGAAATGGATAAAAGACAATCAAAGTTAATATTATTTGGTTGTAATAGAAAATGGTCCAAGAGGAATAAATGTCAATAAACAAAATTAACCTAGAAGAGCAAGAAGAATACGTGGAAATTTTGCATAGCATAGATCAAGATATCAAGTATGAAATATTAGTTCAAGCATTGGCAAGTATATTAGTTTCTTAAACCCTCAACACCATAGGATACATCAAGAAGCAAAACGTCATAGTACTTATTCATTAAGGTAATACCCATAATTTCATTGATAAAAGATTAGCATAGCATCTCAATCGCTTTGTGTACTTAGAGGTTAATTTTCAAGTTTTGGTTTCTACTAGGGGAAGTATTGATTGTGCAAGAAAATGCCATAACATAAAACTTAGTATGGAGATTATATCTTATCAATCCCCATCTATTCCATTCCCATTGGAGGAGTAGATTTGGTTCTAGGGATTCAATGGCTAAGAATGTTGGGTGCAATGTCTACAAACAATAATGATTTATTCATGAAATTCAAATTTTAGGAAATTGAATATGAACTAAAGGGGTTAAAATCTCCACCCTTGCAGATTATCAACTCACAAAAGCTCCTAAAAAGGGTTGTAGTGGAGTTTTTCCTAGAATGTACACTATAGAAGTGAAGCAAGAAGATGGAAATATTCCATTAGAATTAAAATGTACCATGGAAAAACATCACAGAGTCTAATTCTACAAGGATACCTACATCTAGATATCGTGAACATCAAATTGAGCTCATATTGGGAAGTATAACTCCTACTAATATACCATAGAGATACTCATATAAACAAAAGAGTGAGAATGCGAAATTATAATAAGACATGTTGGATGCAAGTATTATTCAACCAAGCAAGAGTTCCTTTTCAGTATTGGAAGTGATGATGAGAAGAAAGGATAAATTTTGGAGGATGTGTCTTGATTACAAAGATATAAACAAAATTACCATCAAGAAAATTCCCCATTTTGAATATTGATGAACTATTAGATAAGGTTCATGGGGTGGCTTCACAAAGATAGATCTTAAATCATGATACCGTTAAATTAGATTGAGGGAACAAGGCATTCCCAAAACAGATTTTAGAACACATGAAGGGCACTTTGAGTTCTTGGTCATGCCTTTTAGGTTGACTAAAGCTCCTACTTTTCAAAGCCTCACAAGCAATATTTTTTGAACTCATATTAGAATTTTTCTGTTGGTTTTCTTTGATGATAAACTTATCTATAGAAAATAATGGGAAGAACACCTTAAACATGTGGATGAAGTCATACAAATAATTGGGAATAATGAATTGTATGTAAAAATATCCAAATTGGTTTTGGGAAACAAGAATTTTAGTATTTGGACCATATTTTTTCACATGAAGGGGAAAAGGTTGGCCCTCAAAAGATTCAGGCTATCACAAAATGGCCGAGTCCTAAGAACATCAATGGTCTTAGAGGATTTATGGGTCTTACAAGATATTATAGAAAAATTATTAAGAAATATGAACACATTGCAACTCAACTCACATCTCTCTCAAAGAAAAATTCTTTTGTATGGAATGAAGAGGATATTATATCATTCTCACACTTAAATGAAGCTATGCCAACTACACTAGTTTTAGAAACACTTGATTTTGCTAAAACATTCATAGTATAATGTGAAGCATTGGGACAAGGAACTAGAGGAATATTGCTGCAAGAAGGGAGATCATTAAATTTTGAAAGTAAACAACTCATAGGAAAATATATGGTGAAATCTACTTATGAAAAAGAAATATCATCTATTTCACATATAATTAAGAAATGATGACAATATCTCATTGGAATACATTTCAAAGTGAATACAAACCGTGACAAGCTATAGTACTTTTTGGAGTGATTGTCGTCCTTAGAAGGGAAACAAAAATGGGTAGCTAAAATGCAAGTGTTTGATTTTGTAATAATATACAAAAAGGGGAAGGATAATGTGGTAGTAGGTGTCCTATCCAGAATAGAAGAAGCATTTGCTTTATATTCCAGTACATATTCCATTCTTTTATGTTAGGAAGAATCTCACCACAAATGAAAGGAAAAGAGTTTTACTGGACATAAAATATAATTTCTAAAAGAAGGGATGAACACTATTGAAAACTGGGGTTGGAAGAAAGGAATTCGTTGGGATAAGGAGATAATATTTTTATGTCCTCCTTCAATGTTGAAACAAAAAATATTAAGGGAGTCTCATAACTCTCCCATGGTGGCACACTTAGGGTTCCTTAAGACATATCAAAGGATAAATTTTTTGTTTTTGTTTTGGGAAGGAATGAAGAAATATATTAACAAAATTGTAAAACAATTTCAATTGTGCCAAAGAACTAAAGAAGAGACTGTCAAGACTCCACGGTTACTTCAACCCTTACACATAACTAATCAAATATTGGAAGATATATCAATGGATTTCATTACAAGTATATCAAAATTAGAAAGTAAGGATTCCATTTTTGTGGTTGTGGATACTCACAAAATATGCACTTTTTTGTCGAATTTAAAGTACGTATGCTGCAATCCAAATAGCAAATGTTTTCATGAAAGAAATTCATAAGATTCATGGATTTACTAAAGCAATAGTAAGTGATAGAGATAAATAATCCATAGGAAAATTTTGGAAGGAGTATGGAATATAATACTCTGAAAATATAGTTCACACCAAGATCTACTTGAGCAATTACAAACTCTCACAAATTGCCTTGCAAAAGCTAGTCATAGAAAACATAAAACAGTCATGAATATGATGCAAAAAATAAAACTCTAATTAATAAGTCTGCATAAGCCAAAATTGGGCTATGCAATGGATGTCCAAATATATAATTACATCAGATATTGGAAAACCAAAGAAGGCATTCAAAATCATCACAAAAGCAGGCTTACTAAAAAGATGAAACCACCCCTGAGGTGCAAAAAGTGCTTTCCAAATCACCTCTAAGGCTCATGAATTGGTAAATTCTGAGTATGATGGTGATGTAGGGTGGAAAATAATGTTAATTATATATTTTAGAAAGTTGAAACATCATGGAGGGTGAGTTGGCCAAAAAACTGCTAAAGCCAAGTCAACTAGCTTTTACCTCTTCACCAAAAACAGTAAAAAGCAGGATAGCACCCTTCTAATCCAGGAATGGAATAAAATATCATAGAATATTAGGAAACCTTATTGAGCATCTCTAGAAGTGTTTCCTAGTGACTTAGGATGGCTTGTGGTCCACACAAAAGACAAACAATGGCCAACTACCTAGTCAACACCTAGGAATTAATCAAAAAATGACTAATTAATCTATCCTAAGTATGAAATGGATATGGATGGGTTTTTAATAATCCAACACCCCCCCTTAATCCTGAATTTATGTGTAAAAAATTCAGAAATAGATAGGTACCAACAACTTGGCAGGGTCACTCTTTTTCAATATTGCCTTGTCCACAAAACAAGGAAAGAAGGAAAACCTCATGGGAAAAACCTCCCCTCAAACATGGAAATGAACAAAATTGAATAATTGCTGATCAATCCTTCACTCCAACGCATGTACATCCATCCCAAGCAGTGATCTAAGATGGCTTAAATTCTTCTCAGAAACGCTTTGGTGAAGATGTCTGCAATTTGCTCAGATGATGAGAAAATGCAGATCAATGATGTGATCATGCACTAGATTCCTGATGTAGTGCATATGGATCTAAATATGTCCGGTTATTTTCCTTTGTACTGGATCAGTTGATATCCTTATAGCACTTTGATTGTCCCAAAATATGATTGTGGGAGTGCTAAAGGAAATCCCAAACTCAGAAAGTATACCCTGTAACCACACACATTGAGTTGCAACATTCATTGCTCCTCTGTACTCGGCCTATGCTGAAGAGAGTGAAATTGCACTTTGTTTCTTAATTGAATAGAAAATAGGTCCCCCTCTAAGCATGAAAAAAGATCCGGAAGTGGACTTTCGATCTAGGCTATCACCTGCCCAATTTGAATTAGTAAAGCTAAGAAGATATAGTCTAGAATATGCAACATAGTGAATCCCATCAGAATTGGTGCCTTTCACATAATGAAAGATTATTTTTGCAGCCCTCAAATGAATCTCATGTGGATGATACATGTACCTTTAATCCACACTCACAACATAAGCAATATCAGGTCGAGTATGATTCAAGTACAACAAGCTGCCAACTAGCTTCCTATACAAGGTGCTATTCACCAATGGTGTATAATTTGCTTCTTCAAGTCTTACTCCTAAACGGAAGGGAGTATTTGTAGGCCTGAATTCAGCCATATTGAACTTATTTAGTGTTTATCGGACAATCCACTCGAGCGGACGCGATCCGGATCTCCCTAGCTCAATGTGAGGCTAGAACAAATAAGACAGGCTACGAATGCCTTTCCTAGATCTACTTAAGGATCAAGTACTAGATGTCTTATCTTTCACTTCGCTATCCTTTCTCCTGAATGCTGCTCCACGTCTCGCGGTTGTCAGATTGAAGCTGCAAGACTTGTCAAGTCAAGAAACAAGAGAAACAAGTAAAGGGAATCTATACAATAAGAGATCTAAGTGAGCAGTTAAGCAGGTAAACTACTCGATATCATTATACACATGAACAATATTGGTGGAAAGCATTTGTATTACTGTAAAAATAGGGAAGTACATGACAGAGATATAGAAATACAACCGAGGCTTAACATTGCAACCCTTCTCCAACAAAGCCATTTTCCATTCCTCCTAAATAAGCTTGAGTCTCTCAAGGATGAGTAGAGATCTCTCAAGAGTGATTTCACCAGCATGTAGACACCATAGACTTCCTCTCTTTGGAGAGGGGTAGAGCTTCTCTTATATAGGACTAAGTGGATAGGGTATGGATAGGATAGGTTGAGATATGGTAGGAGAGAGATAGGGGATCTTCCCAAGGTGTTAGGAATCGAGTACCAACTCCCCTAGAGGTCAGGGATAGGGCCCCAAGTCAACAAGTTTCGAGAAGAACCCCGAAGAAGCTATTTTTTCCTATTAACTGACTTTGTCGCACCCTGCAATGCAACAAGTTGTGACATCGCATGCTGCATGAGTGCAACCTGCAACGACCTCTCAAAACCTGGTACAATTGGGCACAAATCCTCCCAGGTTAATCACTTAACCAAGATATCTTCAGGGGTGTATACATTGAATCTCATGATGGGTAGATTTTAGGTGTAACAGAATGCCCCCCAAAGCATGAAGCTGTTGAAGATAGATAGGTGAAGTGCTTTGATAGAAGAAATGGCAATAGACTTGTTGAATGAAGGACACTGCTGTAGTACAACTGGCTCTGAATTGACAATCTCAAATGAAGTACAACATGGCTTCCGACCAATACAATGCAGATACATGGTAGTAATGACCGACTGAACACAATCATGGCTACTGGACACAAGCGTAGATCCATGATGAGATGATAACACAGCCATGACCAATACAAATGTGGATCCGTGTAATATAACTCAATACAAACTCCATCGCAACTCGGGTAAAACATGACTTCCCAGGGTCTTCAAGTTGAACCTGCAATGATACGAATCTATCCATGTGATTACAAATGTCTTGAGGTCGAACATGGTAGAAACCACTTGATTACCGGTCATTGATGTAAATCGTTAACAAGCGCAAGGGAGATCACCATTGATGTCAATGATTCCCAATGTATCACAGTACATATCATCAAGCGTGAATAAATGAGTTGAAGTCAAACGCAAGATGAAATCTTTCAATCAAGAGTCAATGATGTAAACTCATGTTGAAAGCGAGGTAACCTGCCATTGAGGCATCCAAGGCCAAGGTACTTGATTGGTTTCTATATTCAATCCTTGGATGATGAGTTGAAGTCGACAAGGATGAATCCATCGAAGGAGGGCCATGATGAATCCCCCATCAATCGACACGAAACATGACAAAAATTGTGTAGGGTAGATCGGATGATATAGTAACATGTAAGACTGACTCAGAGTAGACCAACATGGTGGAGGGTGTATTGATTGCAGATGATAAATGATGGACATATTCTTGAACATACGCATGGAATGACTTGGCAGTATTGACATGACAAGTATGACACCAATTCCTAATGCGACCGATGATGGAAGCCTTCTTTGAATGACTCAAAGGAGTAATAAGACTCAGGAGGTAAGTGGAACTTGAGGACAAACAGATAATCCAAGTGATGTATGCAAATGCAAATGAGTGCCATGTTCAAGAATGACTATGTACTGCCACTAACAAGGTACATAACACAAAAGCTTTCCTTTTTCCCCATCATGAATGATGAGTACCTCATACGTTTTTTACGAGCTTGATGAGGGTAACCAGATGCTCGGTATAGCTCATCTCATAGATGAGTCCAATCCCAAATATTTTTTGAACTTGGGATAGGAGGGGTTCGTTCCATGGCGGGCCCTTCAATGTAAAAGTTTAACGAGTCCATAGAAGGTAAACTCGGTCGTCATTTCATGTTTAGAGAGTTTGAAAAGAACTAAAGAAGACTCCAACGGTCCTTTTTCGTAAAGTTAGCCTCATTGCCCGAAAAAGGGTAAAACAACGCGGGAGAGGACTCTTCCAGTCATGATTGGCTGGAGTATACCTTTTTCGTAACTAGTGCCCCTTGGTCTGAAAAAGGGGTAAACTATCACCAGGAAGACGACCATTCAAATTCTTTTACAAGCGTGAACGCGACAAGTTCGCTTGGTAATCTTTTCGTATTTTGAGAGCCTGAAAAGATCTTAACGGTAGACTCCAGGGGGTTCCTTTTCTGTAGGAGTTTAATGAGCCCGGAAAAGTGATAAATCGTAACTCGGTGATGTATTCTCATGGTTTCAAGAGCACGAGAAAGAATAAAGAGTAAGCTCATTAATTGCAATCTATGAAATAAATGGGTAAACGACAAAAACTTACAAGGGGTGTTCATACCTGAGATGACCATTCCAATGTGAAAAATGGCGTAGAAAGGCATTTCACAACTCCTGCATGCTCGAAAACTAGGTCAAATAGTCAACTGAACGTTTAAATACAATAAAACTGATCCAAACTATAGTAAAATAGCATAACGACATCAAATATTTGAAAAGGAATATTCCATTTGCTTTATAAATAGAAATAAAAACCAAATATAGTCACCATTGTTCTTTTTGCCAAATTTGGGAGGAATAGGGCCATTTGCTGCCAGATCTTCACTTGTTGATTCCGGGAGCTACGATCAACCATTTCACCTACTGCCAGGAACAGGTAACCCTAAACTTCAGCCAACAAAATCGTAGTGGTTTACAATTTTGATTTTCAGTCATTTTTTTGGGTTTTGGCTTGATTTGGGAAGGGCCATTGCGCCCTCGGCTCGTCGCAGTTGGCCCTTTCGAGAACTGCGACGAGACCGAGTCGTCACTAATGGAGTATAGATGGACTGCGATGATGTCGCCCTATTTGCAAAAACTGGGTGCGACGATGGCGACGTCCATCCCCAAACTCAAACAAAACTCAAAAGAGGGACTTTTAGTGGGTGAAGCAAGTCCTAACAATGTTAAAAACTTCTTGTTGATAGTTCCAAGCATCCAAAATGGTTTTGGAATGGCGGGAAAGGGAACATGAATTAGATGATGAACAAGCTACCAATGATCCAAACTGTGTGGAAGCATTGAGAAACTGTGGGCTTCTCAAGTTCTTCCGCATTCAGGGGATGAGATCCCAAATTCCACTACTGATCCACATGCTCCAATGTTGGGATGCGGCCCAGCAGTACTTCATGATTGGTGAGCATGAGCTTCACATAGGTGTCGAGGACATCTATTTCCTGACCGGTTTGTCCCGAAGAGGGGACAATGTGACACTCACTGGATCACGCGGGAGTGATCGTACCGTGGAAGATTTGATCCGACAGCATTGTGGTCCCAACGCCCGTGCATCTAGAGGGAAGATTTGCATTAAAGATGTACGGGAGTGTCCATTGTGGGCCATTTTATTTACCATTACGAGGATGGCGGGGAGTCAGGATCCTCACCTAGCCACCAGAGCACAGATGCTTTATGCAGAGGACTGTTTGTCTCCAAAGATCTTCAACTGGTGTGAGGGGGTCCTTGCAAACGTGCGAGCTTAGCTAACAAAGTGTCGGCGAGGAGAGATTAAGCAGTTCGGCTATGGTTCTATCATGATCTCGTTCTTGCTGGAACGGGTTCCCCATCTACGTCCTCAGGTACTACTAGAGGATAGGGACCTCAGAGATCCACACATGTCCAAGTGGACCGATGTGATGGATAGGCATGGTGGGGGTCCTATCATCGAATTCCCTCCTGAGTTCTTCACTTGGTTGGCTGGCCAGTTACTGATGGTGGAGGAATTTCCATATAGTGGTACTGACTTCACAGATGATCCAGACTTGTCGCTTCCCAAGGGAGAAGCATGGGGAGACCTTGGTAAGAACAAAAAAAACTTTAAAGTTTTTAAGTTTTGTGCATTTATGATTTTTTTGATATAGTGCTGACAGGTGAACAACATGTGTGTGCAGACGTGGGGCCTATATGACCAGTGGGGACCTCTCTTCTAGTTAGGAGGGAGAAAGGAGAGGGAGTGATGGTGGATCCAGCTGTGCATGCCGCCATCACGGAGATGGACAGAGTCTATGCCAACCTGAGTGGGTTGACACTGGCTATTCCTGAGCCGACGGTAGATGAGATACCGTGGCCTATGCAGGTGCACACGGTTGGAGCGACTGCGCTTCAACACACTGCTCCGCAAGGTTGCGAGAGCAGTGGACTATTTCCAGACTCAGCCGACTAGGGCTGTTAGACCACCTAGGGTTGTACAGGCCAGGCGATAGGCCACATGTTGTCATTATGTGTGTGCTGAGAGCTTATAGGCCTCAGCTTTTGTATTACTGAAAGCTATGGAGCTTCATATTTTGTAGAGACTTATTGAAAGCTACTGTGATTCAGACTTTTGTATCAACACTACCTTTTTTGAGATTATATTTATATATACAGACAGTCCGACGATTTATACATTATGTCTTTTATAAAAATCGATGATGTGATCTTGTTTATATGCTTTTCTTTTTATACAATGCATTATTTACATGTTGTGAATGCTTTTACATGTTATGAGTATCATGTGTGTACGATGTACCAATCTAGAATGAAGTTGGCCATCGAGTCAGCAACTGTGTTTAACTCTCGTGGAACGTGTAGGTATTGAACAGATTCAAATGACCTTTCCAGGAGATGAACTCGTCTAAAGAGACGGAGTAAGTTAGGATCACGGATAGCGTAAACCCGATTAAGATGGGAAACCACCAGTTGAGAATCCATGTGGATGACAATGTGGTCCATACCCAAGGAAATCGCATCGGTTAAGGTCTTGACAACTGCCAGATATTCTGCGGCATTGTTGGTTGCGAATCCAAGGCAACTTCCTCCTGAGCTGATGAGCTCACCTGTTGGGGAATACAGTACCCAGGATTCCGAAGCAAGGTTATGGGTATGCCGGCTGGCGCCGTTTGCGAATCCATAGCACGTTTCCATCTACACACGCAAACAGAACATGGTATAAGAAGCAGAAACAAGATCTAAAGACACTCAAAAAAGAAGCGCGTCACACCACACGAAAACACACAAACACTCGATGTACAGTATATACATGAAAATCTATACATGAGAGGGTTATGCATAGTACCTCTTCAGGTAAATCCCATTACGGGGTTCACCCAAAGATATTCTGTTATAATCTTCAAGCTCGTAAGCTCCTTTTTCCAAAACACGTTTGACAATGTAAGGTCCGTGCCACATGGACTCAAACTTTCTTTCCCCTAGTTTGTCATGTCTCTGGTCGTATGTGAGGACTAGGTCACCCTCGTTGAAGATACGAGGTTTGACTGACTTGTCGTATTGAGCTTTGATGCATTTCTTATGTGCTTCATTAGCAAGAGCAGCATCTCGGCAAGACTCGTCAAGTTTGTCTAAGTACAAGAAATGTTCTTCCTCGGCAGTAGTGTTAGGAAGAAGTTCGACAGCGAGTTGTAGAGACGAAATTTCACACTCTATAGCCAGGACAGCCTCCAATCCATACACCAATTGGAAAGGAGTGAACCCTGTGGCAGTTTTAACGGAAGTTTTGTAGGCCCATAATGTTGAAAAGAGCATATTATTCCAATTGGACTTATGTGTACCTACCGTCCATTGGACCATAGTTTTCAAGACCTTGTTAATGGCCTTGACCTGTTTATTGGATTGTGGGTAGTAGGGTGTTGAGTTTTCATGACAAAAACCCAATCTATCTCTCAGTTCATCGACCATATGGTTCTGGAAGTGAGAACCATGGTTGGTCACTATCGCTTGCGGAACTCCAAACCGTGCTATTACATGATTGAACATGAAGAGTGCGGCGGTTTACCGTCGTTTTGGTATGTAGGCATTGCCTCGGCCCACTTTGTGAAGTAATCCACAGCTACAATGATGTAACTATGCCCCCCGGTCGAGGTAGGCTTACAATGCATAAAATTGATGCCCCATTTTGCGAAGGGGCCCATGGTAATAACCAGGTGTAATGGGGCGGGATGGGTGCGCTTCTTCGTATGGAAGTGTTGACATGGAGGACATCTCTTTACGACCGTGATACAATCTTTGAATATAGTAGGCCAGTAATATCATACGCGTAAAATATTCTGGGCTGTAGCCATCCCAGAGAGGCGACCGCCACATGCCCCAGCGTGACAGCCATTCAGAACACATTCAACCTCATCCTGATTCAGACAACGTCGAAGAATTGAATCGATGCCACGGCAGTGCAAAGTATCACTAATGATCAAATAATACTTCGCATGGTGACGTATTCTACGACAGTCGTCGCGTGACAGTTGAGGGTTTGAAGATATAATGAAATATCTCCATACCATGGATCAGTCGTACTGATGAGAAACAATGATTCATCTGGAAAAGAGTCATTGTGCTCAACTTCTACATCAGAACGGGGAAGGTCAGAAATAAGCTCAACAAACACCAGGGACTTTTTGGACTTGGATTTCTCAAAAAGAAGGTCGAATTCTTGCAGTATCACAATCCAGCGTGAGTACTTGCCCTCAATCACTTGACGTGTCAGTACGTGGTACACAGGGTTCGAGTCGGCGATGACAGTGGTGGTGCAGAGCAAGATATAGTGGCGGAACTTTTGGACGACGATGACCGCCGCGAAAGCGAGTTTTTTGACACGTGAATATCTAGTTTCAGTGTCAGTGAGACCCTTACTTGCATAGTATATTACATGTTCCTGGGCGTTTTGATCTTCCTGCACCAAAACCATGGCGATAGTGGTAGCAGAAGCGGCGAGATATAAGATGTAATCTCGGAAATAATTTGGTGGTTGGATTATGGGGGCATGCATGATGGCATGTTTGATGTTGTCAAAGGATTTCTGCACTTGATCGTCCCAAATGAACGGGACGTCCTTCTTAAGCAATTTCATATACCCCTTAGTCTTCTCCGCGAAGTTGCAAACAAAATGCCGTAAATAAGTTGCCTTCCCTTGGAGACTTTGAAGTTCCGTCACATCGGTTGGAGGTGGTAGGTTGACAATAGCCTCCACCTTTAAGGGATCGATGCGGATCCCATCCTTCGAGATGATAAATCCTAAGAGGCGTCCAGATTCAACGCAAAAGATACACTTGTGAGGATTCAAACAGATATTGTATCATCTGCATCTGAGAAAAATGGCCGTCAGATGATCCATGTGGAACTCACGCTGCTTTGAATGAGTAGGGAGATTGTCTAGGTAAGGTTCCACAAAGTCCTTGATATCATGGAAGGCATACAACATGGCTCGCTGGAATGTGGCGCCAGCGTTTTTAATGCCAAACGGGAGTTTGCGATATGCAAATGTTCCCCAAGGATAGATGAAATCCGTCTTATGTTGGTTGGCTGGGTTGATCTCAATTTGGTTGTAACCAGAAAATCCATCCATGAATGAAAAGATGATGCTTTCGGCACAATTATTGATAATCTGGTCAATGAATGGGGTTGGGTAATTGTCCTTTGGACAAGCCTTGTTAAGGTCCCGATAATCGACACAGACTCGAATGGTGCCCTGCTTTTTGTTTACAAGGATGATGTTTGAGACCCAATCCATCAACGGGACAGGATAAATGAATCCAACCTTTAAGACTTTTTTGATCTTTGCCTTGATCGCGGCAGTCTTCCGGGGGTGTACTGGTCGCAACTTTTGACGTACAGGTTTGATCTCGGGATAGGTTTTTATTTCATGAGAAACAATCACGGGATCTATCCCAGGCATATCCTCATAGGACCAAGCGAATACATCTTGAAATCACTTGAATAAGGCTGTACCCATAGCTATTTCTTTAGGGGAACACTTCTGGCCTATGCGAATGTGTTCCACTATACCAGGTTTTATCGAAATGTCTACCGGGGGTGGTAGGATCAATGTTGGCCAAGTTACCCTCAGTGTCTACAAGACATGTCAATATGGGAGACTGGGGGAACGGGTAGATATCCGGTGAAAAGATGGCGCCGATGTTGTTCTCTATGTGCTCCAACCAGGGGAGAAAAGATGACCTATGATGGAGGTCATCCCATGGACCATCATCAAAATTCATTACTTCCATGATGGACTCATCTGAAGGAAAAGTCCGGAGTAAGAGATCAGGTAGAGATGATGCCCGTGGTAGAGAACAGGATGGGGAGGCCAAACTTAAGTGGTCCTCCGGTGCTGATTGGATAGCCTCATAAATACATTCAGCGGGTGAAAGAGTTATCGCATTTACAATCAGGTGTGTTGTGGCTTCATTAGGTACAAGCCAAGTATCAGTGGAGCGAGATGAAATCTCTGTGGAGATCATGTTCACTGAGATAACATGATTAGGGGGGTCCGAGATTGGAAAAAACGACCATGAGAGATGAATATTTCAAAAGGCCAACCCCTATACTCTCATACTATTTTGACGTTTGTCCAATGGAAGGAACATGGTCACCAGGATGAGTAGTAGTGTCCGGCGTGCAGAAATCTAGTTGGTCGATAGTAACAATTCGTCTTTGATGGGGGAATTGTACTATGCTGAAGATTGAAGAGGCTACTGCCTGCATGGCATAAAACCAATTGCGACCAGGTAAGAGATTATAATCTATCGGGGCGGAGACCACTTCCACATTAATAGTTACGGTCTTTCCGCCCAACTCAACTGCGAGAGCTTGTAGGAGCCCATGAGGTTGAAAGCCACACCTGTCGAATGATTTCAACGTGGTGGGAGAACGATTCAATTCGGGGGAGCCAATGGCTCTCCAACAGGCGATCGACATGACAGAAGTAGAGGCACCTTCATCCAAAATGGAAACATGGACAATTTTCCCAGCAATATTCGTAGCTACTTGGAATGTGAGCTGATGGGAAAGCCTCGGCTTGAAGTAGTCAAGTCAGAACGTGATGGTATTCGAAGAATCAAGGTCAACTGCACCGATTGCCGCAAGGAGAGTTTTGCGTTGATTTGGAAAATTCTGCAAAACTTCCAGCGTGGATAGGGCACAAGGAGCTTGTGCCAAGTCTTCTACGATATTGTAATTTTGTGCTTCCCGAGCATTAGGATTAAAAATGCTTTTCGAATCGTGCTCTTGGGTGGTTGCAATATCAAATCTAAAGATGGATTTTCAATGGTGAGAGAAATCGATGGTACAGTGACATCAAGGATAGAGTTGGAATTTTTTTCAGTATTGCTTCCAACGAGTTCTTTCGAAGGGACCGATTCGTACGATCGCGAGCGAGTGTTCAAATTGATCGTTTCGTTGCGCACCATGAGAACATGCGCGGTATTGGATGGTTCCCCTTGGGCTGGGGGGGCTGAGCAATCATTTGCTGATTTTGAGCGGGAAATGGATCGTTGAGGACTGCGGGAGGCGGTTTACCCCTAAGAAACTTTTGAACTTTGTCTCTATGGGGACACTCTTTGGAAAAATGATCGTCTACACACAGTAAACAAGGAAATTTTAGTTTCCATTTCTGTTTGGTGTCATCATGAGTGCTCTTTTGCTCCTGTGGGGTGGAAGACTTTTTAGGTTTCCCTTTGTTCTTCTTCTTGTCGTTGGAATTCTGAGATGAAGCTGATTGGACAGAATTCACCTCTTCAGTTACAGTAGGAGCGGTTGGTTTGGTCGTGTTGTGTCCAGCCTGAGTTGGTAATGAGGAGGAACCATGAAGGCTCGATGATCCAACAGGCTGGGTGGTAAGGGATCCAATGATGCCATCAGTTTGGGGTTCCTTCGGAGGTTTCATGGGGTCATAAGTGTCGTGGGGTGCGTCAGGAATAATCTCAAACAATGTGCCCGATTGAGCATAGACCAAGTCTAGGTAATGGGCACGAGTGATAGCTTGTTCTTCAATGACAGCGCCACCCATGGAGACATCTCGAGCTATGTGAGGAATGAGGGACTTCGTGAACCAATCTTCTAGGAGTTGGTCTGGAATGGGAGCTTTAATCAAACGTATTCTCCTTCGCCACTCATGTATATGAGTAGAGATATGAGTAGCGGTATTCTGACGGAGAGAGGTAAGAAGATCCGTACCAGTCTCGTACCGTATAGGCAGTTGGAAGTGAGTCAAGAAGTTCATAGCAAGAGACCCGAAATCATGAAAAGAATGTGGTGGTAATTTGATATACAACTTTGCAGTCGAACTAGTGAGGGTCTGTTGAAATAACCTTAGACGGATCGAGTCGTCCATCAGAGAGTTGGATGAGCACCATACATGGTATGTCATCACGTGGTGTTTGGGATCTTCATCCTGCTTGCCGTCAAACTTGGGGATATCTGATGGAAGTTTCACCAGAATAGGGGGCTAGTTAGTCCTGTGGTAGATGGGGTCGTTCGCCAATCGAGATAGAATGGGTAGGTCCAAAGTAGCCAAAAAGGGCAGTTGTTGATTAGGCTGCGGGTACTGGTATTACTGATAAGGCATATAAGGGACGGTAGGACCTTGTATCGACTGATTAAAAGGTGACCATGAGGAAACTGACCATAGGGGGGTGTGCCGCCCGGACTGTAAGGGGGTCCGCCACCATAAGGTGGTCCATTCCAATAAGGTGGAGTTCCACCTCCACCATCGGGAGGAGGTGGAGGTCCGCCGCCACCGCTGGGGGGAGGTGGAGGTCCACCGCCATCGCCGGGGGGGGGGGGTGGAGGTCCACCGCCATCGCTGGGGGGAGGTGGAGGTCCATAACCGTAATAAGGTGGCCCGCCACCGCCTCCGCCTGGAGGGGGTGGTGGACCACCTCCACCGCCAGAAGGATGGGTTCCCCCGCCACCTCCACTGCCAGAGGGATGAGGGCCTTCACCACCACCACCATAATAATTAGGCCCGCCACCTCCTCCACCTGGAGGGGGTGGGGGACCACCTCCATCATCCGAAGGAAAATGTCCTCCCCCACCATAGTAGGGTGGTCCTCCGTCGCCTCCACCTTGGGGGGGGGTGGTGGACCATTCCCACCTCTGCCGGAAGGGTGGGGGTCGTTATTGGTAGAATGAGTTGGACCTCCGCCTAAATGTAGAGGTCTTCTTCCTCCAAAGTTAGGTGGCGGCCCGCCGCCTTCGGTAGGAGGTGGGGGGGGAGCGATCGGGGGTGGTGGCGCTTGAGGGATAGTTGGTTGGGGTCCATGTTGTAAAACGGTCTGTTGCCCCCATAGAGTGTATGGGTTTCTGGGATAAGGTATCCCGTATGGATCATTTTCGGGGTGAATTTGACCCATCACAGGGTTAACAGAACTTGGATACACTTGGTTCCATGAGGTTTGAGTTACATTGGATGGCCCCCCAACATGAAATAATCCCACGGTGGATGGTCTAGCGAGTTGAGAAGTTCCAATGGAAGGTCCGTTGGGGATTCCACCGCCTACGTTCTGGTTAGGAAACGGGGGTTGCCCTCCAGCCATGACAGGATGACCACTATTCAAAGGTTGAACCAATGTAGGTTGTTGATTAGCTACCGTAGTAATAATGTTACCAATGAGATAATCCATGGTAAGGGAATATCCTCCCCTTGAATTTTGAGGTGGGGGAGGAGATGGTAAAGTAACTATGGTAATAATAGGTGTGTTGGACTGTTGTCCTTCCATTGGTTGGTTCGCTTGAAGTGCAGGACTGGACTCTTGTGAGGGATGACTAGTCTCATTAATGGTCGTGTTGTGGGAGGATGGTTCTGGTGAACCAAAGGACATCGGATGAACTGAGGTATCTCTATACCCAGGTCATTGTTCGAGACTTTGTCTTCGAAGTTCATTACCCTTAATCCATAACTGATCCAAGCATTCGTGAATGGGCACAAAGATTTCGGCAGGGTCGGGCATGTAGAAGGGTCTAGAGAGATTTGGAGTAGTCCAGTTGGGTGGTGATGCGATGGAAAAATGAGACATTGGATGACCAGTAGAAGATGTCTAGTAAGCTGCTGAAGGTCCAACAACTGCTGAAGAGTCATCCCGGGGTTGGTTTATCCATTCCAAGGATCCAGGTTCTCTCGGCATGATAGGAGAAATATCTTGTGAAGTGGGGACTGGTGCTCCTTCATCCTGCGGGGGATGAGAGGCAGGTGAATCCGGAGGAGTTTGTGGAAACAAAAGTCCTCCAACGTTCAACGTGTGGTTTTCCACTTCAGTAACTACGACCGTGTTACGCTGATCCATTCTTACCCTTGAAATAACCTCCAGATTAAGGGGATATTCGGGTGATAAGTTTAAGATCCCACGGGATCTTCTCCAGGGAAAATCCGCTAGAGTGTCGGAAAAGTCAGCCAGGATGGCTGAAACAACATTTCTCCTAAGGGTATGCTAAAAAGAAAAGCAGTCCAGAAAAACCTACTCAAACTAAGGCAACAAGCAGACTTATGTGACAGAGTGGATTCAAAAGTCTGGAACCTCACGGGATTATCAAGGCATCGCAAACCGCGATATACTGCAGGGTCCAACAATATGACGCGACAAGGAGGATTGGGACCGTACCCTTGCCTGCATACCCGATTACCTGGACAGTACGTGTGTGCTAATCTCCCCGAGTGATGTTCTCGGTGTATTGCTTTGCCAAGACGACCAAATGGTTAACTCATTTGGTTTCAGGATTCCTAGTGGTGTCTCCCAATATACGCATGGTATGTGGGAGCTCAAATCCATAGTGGTGCTGTCTAATGCACAACCGTTTGGAAAGAGACCTTTCGATATACTACCGAGTACGTGATACACCCTTCGATATTCGCCAAGTATGGATTATGGTACTTGGTCGGTACGTGAAGGAGCTCGATATACCGATAAGTACGTGGAAGACTACAATACCCTCGGGATATAGTGCTGGCAAATAATGACAGCTGCCACGCTTAACGACGCTGCAACACGTTTCTAACTTACACACATGTTGCTAAAATTTTTACCTAGTTCTACCGTTAATTTTATCTTGGATGGTTAGGTGAATGCATGAGGTGAGTACATAATCAGAAGCATAATGCAAGTCCTAGCTACATGCACGAAATATTCTTTTCTTTCAATGAATTCTAGCTATGGAAGGAGAAATCTTTTTCTTTCTGACAAGATTGCCAAAACAACACAATGCAACAATTCCCAATTCAAACAAGTTCAACTATGAAAGTATTCTTTTCATTTTTGCGAAACATAATATCACAGCATTACTAATCCAAATCACAACATTTTTTTTCTTTTTTCTTTTCGAAATGAAAATTATGCTAGGTAATGAAAAGAGAGATTCTAAGATGGAGTATGCAAGCTTTTCAATTTCTCTTTCAATGGCCCAAAAGCAATGAAAAAATAAAAAATGCACCTATCTTTCCCTAGCATGGAAATACTTTTGCAAAATTGGAAGTGTAGCTTGAGTTTTTCAAGAAGACGAGCAATTCATATTTCAAGAAAAACACAAATGATCATACATTCATTCAACTTTCCAAAATATCGATAAACGAAAGAATCCAATGCAAGAACGTTTTTTTTTTCAAAAACACTCAAGAGATGATGGGAAAGAAGCACTTTTTAACTTTTCAATGGATGCATCAAAGAATAAAATTGATAACAATTGAGCTTTCAGTTCTAAATGAACAAAAATAAAACACTACTTGCAACACTGGTGCACTCAAAAAACTCAAGAAAATATAAGCACTCAATCAAGCTGAAAGACACACTTAAATCAAAATCAAACAGTAGCGAGCAAACCAAGCAAGCCAAGCTCAAATGTAAACTAGGTATGGAAGCTGATCTAATGTAATGATCAGATCAGGGATGGAAGGAAGGGAATGCAACGGTGAGCGGATGAAGGTGGAGGGTACAAGAGTGTCCACCACTACCGGTTCTTGGACTTGTCCAAAGCGGAACCCAAAATCAATCCAAACGAAACCAAACACTCAATACATGAATCAAGAATGGGATCTTTGGCTAGATCTTGCAGCAGAGAGGGATTTCATACAACAAACCAAATTTCAGAATGACCAATGGAGAGGGGATGAATTCATGCCAAAATTTTGACAAATCGACGCACTCTGTGCATATACACAGTGCGACGTCGCAGTTCACCAATGCGGGAAGTGCGATGACGTCGCAGTATACCAACGAAAAGGCTGCAACGAGTGACTAACAGGTAAAGAACAGAGGCCAAAAGTGACACAGTGTCGCTCTGTTTCCACTAACCAAGTGCGACGGGCGAGATCTAAGTCCAAAAATGAATTAGATCTCCAAGTAATGAACCATGGAATAGTTTGGGAATGAGGAAGTAGATCAGAGTCTTCAAGATGAAGATCTGATAGTGAAATCAACCCACGAAGCAAATGAAAAATGGAAGGCTGTATTAGGCAATCAACTGAAAATGACTCTTAGGCAATTATAGGATTAGACATGGCATTTTCCCCAGTATGGTCGCCAAATTTGTTTATCGGACAATCCACTCGAGCGGACGCAAGCCGGATCTCCCTAGCTCAATGTGAGTCTAGAACAAATAAGACAGGCTACTGATGCATTTCGTAGATCTACTTAAGGATCAAGTACTAGATGTCTTACCTTTCACTTCGCTATCCTTTCTCCTGAATGTTGCTCCACGTCTCGCGGTTGTCAGATTCAAGCTGCAAGACCTGTCAAGACAAGAAACAAGAGAAACAAGTAAAGCGCATCTATACAATAAGAGATGTAAGTGAACAGTTAAGCAGGTAAACTACTCAATATCATTACACACATGAAAAATATTGGTGGAAAGCATTTGTATTACTGTAAGAATAGGGAAGTACATGACAGAGATATAGAACTACAACCGAGGATTAACGCTGCAGCCCTTCTCCAACAAAGCCATTTTCCATTCCTCCTAAGGAAGCTTGAGTGTCTCAAGGATGAGTAGAGATCTTTCAAGAGTGATTTCACTAGCATGTAGACACCATAGACTTCCTCTCTTTGGAGAGGGGTAGAGCTTCTCTTATATAGGACTAAGTGGATAGGGTATGGATAGGATAGGTTGAGATATGGTAGGAGAGAGATAGGGGATCTTCCCAAGGTGTTAGGAATCGAGTACCAACTCCCCTATAGGTCAGGGATAGGGCCCTAAGTCAACAAGTTTCTAGAAGAACCTTGAAGAAGCTATTTTGCCTATTAATTGACTTCGTCGCACCCTGCAATGCAACAAGCTGCGATGTCGCATGTTGCATGAGTGCAACCTGCGACGACCTCTCAAAACCTGGTACAATTGGGTACAAATCCTCCCAGGTTAATCACTTAGCCAAGATATCTTCAGGTTAATAGGCAAAAATAGCTTCTTCGAGGTTCTTCTAGAAACTTGCTGACTTGGGGCCCTATTCCTGACCTTTAGGGGAGTTGGTACTCGATTCCTAACACCTTGGGAAGATCCCCTATCTCTCTCCTACCATATCTCAACCTATCCTATCCATACCCTATCCACTTAGTCCTATATAAGAGAATCTCTACCCCTCTCTAAAGAAAGGAAGTCTATGGTGTCTACATGCTGGTGAAATCACTCTTGAGAGATCTCTACTCATCCTTGAGACACTCAAGATTCCTTAGGAGGAATGGCAAATGGATTTTTTGGAGAAGGGCTGCAGCGTTAAGCTTCGGTTGTAGTTCTATATCTCTATCATGTACTTCCCTATTCTTACATTAATACAAATGATTTCCACCAATATTGTTCATGTGTGTAATGATATTGAGTAGTTTACCTACTTAACTATTCACTTAGATCTCTTATTGTATAGATGCGCTTTACTTGTTTCTCTTGTTTCTTGTCTTGACAGGTCTTGCAGCTTGAATCTGACGACCGCGAGACGTGGATCAAAATTCAGGAGAAAGGATAGCGAAGTGAAAGGTAAGAAATCTAGTACTTGATCCTTAAGTAGATCTAGGAAATGCATTCATAGCATGTCTTATTTGTTCTAGACTCACATTGAGCTAGGGAGATCCAGCTCGCGTCCGCTCGAGTGGATTGTCCGATAAACAATCTGTACTCGGACTATGCTGAAGAGAGTGCAATTGCACTTTGTTTCTTAATTGAATAGAAAATAGGTCCCCCTCTAAGCATGAAAAAAGATCCGGAAGTGGACTTCCGATCTAGGCTATCACCTTCCCAATTTGAATTAGTAAAGCTAAGAAGATCTAGGATAGAATATGCAACATAGTGAATCCCATCATAATTGGTGCCTTTCACATAATGAAAGATTATTTTTGCAGCCCTCAAATGAATCTCATGTGGATGATACATGTACCTTTAATCCACACTCACAACATAGCAATATCAGGTCGAGTATGATTCAAGTACAACAAGCTGCCAACTAGCTGCCTATACAAGGTGCTATTCACCAATGGCGTATAATTTTCTTCTTCAAGTCTTACTCCTAAATGGAAGGGAGTATTTGTAGGCCTGAATTCAGCCATAGTGAAATTATTTAGCAGGTATGAATCATACTTTTACTAATATACTTTAATTCCATACTTGAATTGTGAAATATCAAGCCCCAAAAATTGTTTAAGTATTCCCAAGTCAGTCATGGAAAAAGATTGATGCAAGGATGTATTCAATGAAGCTATTTAATCAATGGATCTACCTGTTATTAGTAGGTCATCAACATATAACAAAATAATCAAAATTGAATCATCAATCAACTTCATGTACACATTCGGATCAGACTTTCATCTACTAAAAGATTGTGACAAGAGGAAGTTGTCCATCTTGGCATACCAAGCTCTAGAAGCTTGCTTAAGCACATACAAGGAATTATTCAACCTCCACACAAGGTTATTATATGAGATATATCCCTATGGATACTACATATATATATCCTCCTCAATATATACATGGAGGAAGCACTCTTGAAATCCATGTGATGCACTTCCCAGTGCTTGGATGCAGAAATTGCCAGGACTAGTCTTATCGAATCCATCTTTGAAACTGGTGAAAAGGTCTCATTATAGTCAAGGCCATGAACTTGGGAGAATCAATTTTCCACAATAATTGCCTTATATTTCATAGCTTCACCATCATAAACAAATTTGTTCTTGAAGATCCACTTACACCTTACCAATTTTCTGCCTAGAGGAAGCTTGACTAGCTCCCAAGTTTCATTCTTTTGCAGTGAATGAAACTACTCATCCATGGATGCATTACATATTGGGTCATGTGAGGCTTCTTCATATGAATGAGTTTCTAAATCAACCATCAAAAAATACTTCTCAGGTAGGTAAGGATAATTCATTGAAAGAACATTCTCAAATTGTGATCTAGTCCTCCTAGGATCTCGAGGATTCCCCACAAGTTCACCAACTGCTTCAAGAGTCTTAGCAGCCCACATAGGCCCTTTAGGTGAACCTGGATATACAATAATATGGTATTCATCATCAGATATATCAGAATCATAACTATCATGAGAAACTTCACTTACTCTCATAGGTGGTCATGCAGAAGATTCTCCAACTTCGATTGACTGCAAGGGCTCTTCTTCGAATTGAACACTCATCTCAATGAATTATTTTTGAGTGGTCATGTTAAACAATGTATAACCCTTGGATTCTTCTGAATAGCCAACAAAGAGACATGGTTGGATTTGGGCCTGCATGTCTCTCCTCTTCTCAAGTGGAATTCTATCCCATGCCTTGGCCAAGAATCCTGAAATGAGAGACATCAGGTTTGTGCCCAGTCCAGGCTTCAAAATGAGTGATTCCTTTAAATGATTTATGAGGCAATCTAATCTGTATGTACGATACACAGTTGATATCCTCAAAAAAAATTCTTAGAGACAAATACTTAGACTCAAACATGCATGTAGCCATGTCTTTGAGAGATCTGTTCTTCCTCTCAACAACACCATTCTGCTGAGGTGTGTAGGGAACAATGTGTTGCATATTAATGCCAACATAAGCACATAATTGTTGAAAATAATATTTTATTTACTCCCCACCATTATCATATATGAGGACCTTGATATATCTTCCACACTGGTTCTCAACCGAGGCTTTGAAAATCTTGAAACAACTAAAAAGTTCAGACTTTAATTGGAGGAAAAATATCCAACAGTATATGGAAAAGTCATCTATGAAGGCTAGGATGTATTTTTCAATGTTCAAAGACACATGGGGGAATGGATATGATATATCACTGTGAATGAGCTCAAGGGGTGCAGAGGTTCGCTCAGTTTTGGCTCTCTCAAACTTATGCTCAGGGTGTTTTCCTAGGATACAACTTTGACATAATCCTTTAGAAAACTTGATGTTGGGAATCCCTATGACCATATTCTTCTCATGAAGTTGATAAATATATTTGTAATTGAGATGGCCAAATATATCATTCCATAATTTGATTGAATCATTGGCATAAGTAAGGAGAGCAGAAGGTGATGAGAAAGGCACAAAGTGTGAAAACCTATAGACCTTTGAGCTATGGTTAGTAGTACCTAAGGCAACAATTCGACCTATGGAAATATCAGATAATTCAACATCATTAGGTGTGAATACAACCTTTTTTGGAGACCCAATGTGAGTCATCTGGTATACTGACAATAGGTTTGTATCAAGACTTGGGACATACGACACATTAGTGAAAGAACCATACTCAAGATCAATACTACCTTTACCTTTGCAAGTAGTTTCAAAATCATCACCCAACACAATAGTTGGACCACCGGAAGAAGCAAGAGAGGAGAATGACTCTCTTGTAGACACCATATTCCTTGAAGCTCCAGAATCAATGATGAAAGAGGTAGACTTGGATGTTCCTACTATCAAAGCATGTACTCTCTGCTTGTCTTCAGAATTGGATCCTCCTTCCTTCTTTCTTGTGCTCTCTGGAAGAGGGATGTTGGATTTATCAAGGAGTTGATCCATTTGATCAATGGTATTATTCATGCACGATCCCTCGGGATGAAAGACCCTATTGTAGTAGGTGCAATTAGACTTCTCTTTCTTCTTTTGAGAATTCTTCTTGGAATTGGTGAAGTCCTCTTGAGATTTTTGCTTGTCTTTCTTCTTATCAAGTGGTTTCTTGGGAGTGGATTTCTTCTTTATTTTTGAATTATTTGAATCTCCAGCAGCCAAATCATGGTCCTTTGATGGATTTTTTTATTGTTCCCATCAAGGCCAACTTGTCTTGCTCTTGAGTGAGTGATTCCATGAAATCTTCCAGTGAAGGCATCTTCCAATTTCTAATAGTGAGTTTTGTAGCATGGAAGTTCGAAACAAAGACTAAGTAATCAGGGCCAAGATTTTAGAGGATGGCCAAGATCAATTGCTCATATTTCTTTTCAATTCCACATTTCTTCAATTGAAGAACAAGAGATTTAAACTTTGAGAAAAGGTATTGTAGGATCTTGAAATTGCTTGGACTCAGTGAAGCTAGTTCATTCTCCAATTGGTGGCCCCTCAATTCATCACTATTTCCAAATAAAGTTTGGATATTGAACCAAACCTCATTAGAAGTGGTAAGACCATATAAATGGAAAAGAAGATCCCTGGATGTGCGGAGACACAAGATACCATAATCCTCATCTCTTCTTTTATGCCACTTTTCATTCTCAATGAGAGCGGTAGGATCAATTTCAGTTGCCATAGTGACCCTGTAGAGGCCTTTGCTCCTCAACAAGATCTCCATATGCGCCTTCCAGAAAAAATAATTGAATGGAGTGAGCATACTTTGTTGTGACTGATCCATGGCAGCTCTAAAATATGCTTCTGATATGTTTGGTTGTGCCCCTGCTATGCTGAGTTGCGCCCTCTTGGTGACTGAATTGCACCAGTTATCAAACTGGTTCAATATTGAAGGAAAAAAGGAGAATAGAACAGATTTATAGCGCTGATACCATTTGAAAATCTTGTTCACACCAAGATCTACTCAAGCAATTCCAAACTCTCACAAATTGCCTTGCAAAAACTAGTCATAGAACACACAAAATAGTCATGAATATGATGTAAACAATAAAACTCTATTGAATAAGTCTAAATCAAGCCGAATTGGGATACGTAATGGCTATGCAAATATATAATTACATAATATATTTGAAAGCTAAAGAAGGCATTTAAAATCGTCACAAAAGTAGGCTTAATAAAAAGATGAAAAACCCCCCTAGGTACAAAAAGTGCTTTCCAAATCACCTCTAAGGATCACAAATTGGTAAATTATGAGTATGATGGTGATGTAGGGTGTAAAATCATGCTAAGTACATATTTTAGAAAGAGGAAACATCATGGAAGGCGAGTTGGCCAAAAAAATACTAAAGCCAAGTCAACTAGCTTTTATGTTTTCACCAAAAATAGTAAAAAATAATAAAAAGAAGGATAGCACCCTTCTAATCTAGGAATGGAATAAAATATCACATAATATTATGAAATATTATCCAGGATCTCCATAAGTGCCCCCTAGTGACCCAGGATGGCTTGTGGTCCACACAAAAGACAAATAATGGCCAACTACCTAGTCAACAACTAGGAATTAATAAAAAAATGACTAATTAATCTATCCTAAGTATGAAATGGATATGGATGGTTTTTTAATACTCCAAAAAATACGAAAAACACTAGTCATGAGTTTGAAATATTGTTAAATTCATACCCTAACCCCCCTACTTTACCAATGTACAAGGCAATAAGTCCCATTAGATAGTTAGTCAGTAGCGACTTAATGAAAAAGAGTCATATTTATTGAATACATGCCTTGGTCCTTAAGTGGTTGACCCTCATTAATAGAAGGACCACATGTAGTTAGGTATTTGTTTTTTGAAGCTATATATAGCGTATTAATCTATGTAATGTTATGCCAATAATTTTTGCTATATTTGGATCTTTGCTCTTGGAGGTTTCCCCCTTGGAGGGGGGAGTGAACATAGCTCTCTATTTTGAATATTCTTCATACACAAGATCGTTTTCTGGTCTTATCTATTTTCTATTGTTTTTTTCTACGTTTTATTAGAAATTCTAAGTTTAAGTATATTACAAGTGGTATCATAACTCTTTCTTGGGACAAAAAGAAATAACTTTTAATACTAGGGTTTGGCTCTTTCAAACGAGTCGCCTTGGAATTTTTGCACCAAATTTTATTTTGTGAAGTTTCAGGGTCTAAATCTTTTAGAGTGTAGAAAGGACATACATAAGTAACTTGTATCAAACTTTCAGCATCTGGTCGCTACAATTATGGAGATAGAACCTATGTAAGTTAGGGTTTTTGATTAATCCAAAAGGTTTGGTTCCTCCAAACAAGCCATCTTGAAATTTTTGATCCAATTTTTTTCATTATGTTTTAGGGTAATAAATCTTCATGTTTCATCGAGGACATTAGGAAGAAACATGGATAATAATTTTAGGTTATGGGTCACTTTAAAGTTGGAGATAAACTCTATGTAATTTAGGGTTCATGACTAGCCCAAAATATATACCTAAACACTTGTTTTGGGTAAAATTGTTATATATGGAGTTGGAAAGATCCAAATTGAGTCCCACCAATTGCATTGGAAAGAAGAAAATCCATAGTGTTTCTAGTCCAAATTTCATATTCAGATCTGAGATATTAGACGTGTGGCAAGATGTATAAGTATTCTCTTCTAATAAGTCCAAAATCAACAAGATTTGGGATAATTACCCTAAATTTTTCTTGGCAAATCAAAATTTTGTAAAACATGTGGAATTACAAAGTAAACATTTCAATATAATATGGAACAAAATTAAAAACTCAGAGGTGCATACATTTTAGAATTGAAAAAGCTTCAAGATCATCTCCAAATCAAGGTTTTACAAGGAGTTGTGCTTATTTCAAAATCTTGCCTTCAAACCCTACCTTACCAAGCAAGTTGTTTTTCTATGTTTATAGAGATCTTTCTGGGGTTAGTGAGTTCAAATTTTTTTAGAGACATGTCACAAAATATTTAAATAGAAAACATATCTATCCTTTAGTGAGTAACCATAAGGTTGGGAAGCATACACACAAAAAATACAAGTACTAATTTACATTCTTGGACACCCTTGTAACCTCTGTTGGTACCCTTTAAGTAGTACCACATTGGATAACACATGTATACAAAGTTTCACTTATATGTATCCTTGGCTATAACGAAATTCCCCTAGGTATATTGAGAAACAACTTTAGATAAAACTGATCGACCGTCTTGCTGCAATAGTACACTTAGAACAACGCTTAAAGAGATCACTCTCTAGTACTTAGGTAGTTGAGTAAGCCTCCTTATTTAGTGCCTTGAGATATTAGTCATAGTACTATTATTGGACCTTTCATGTATATCAAAAATCCATATCATTTGACATTCCCTCATCTTCAAGACCTTCCAAACCATACTCTCACTTAACAATCCCATGGTGAAAGATAATCCTCCCTTATACCACCTTTCAAGACCCTAGACAATATGAACGCATGCTCTAATGTCACAATGTTTGACACCCTGGAAGAACAATACAAGAATCTCCGGTAAATATCCAGGACAATGATGGCTGATATATGAAAGAGATGCAACAACTTAAGGAGGAAGTATGAAACCTAGATTACAATCTGGACGAGAAGTTAGATTAGATGTTGGCAAGGATAAATGATTCCCTAGCTCAGCTGACAACTCACATAATTTTAGAATAAGTCCCTTGGAATACACAACATAGTGAGTCAAAACAAGAAGGAACATCTCACTTGAGACTACTTAGCCACTAGAAACACCCTTTGGGTCCCACAACCATAACCCATACTCCATGGATAATAACACCTAGAATTGTTTTCCTAAAGTAGACTTAAACAAGTTTGATAGTTCTAACCCATCAAGATGGTTCACTTGAATGGAACACAACTTCTCTCTTCATGGAATTACTAATGATATGATTAAACATAGGGCGTGGGTCTTGTATTTGGATCCAAAATGATGGCAATGGTGGGAGTCACATAAAAAATCCCATGGGAACCTCATCCCCTGGAGTTTATTTGTTAAATATATCCATGGCCTTTATGAGCAAGATACTCACTATTTGGGGCGGCTTACCAAGTTACATCAAACATGATCAATAGTAGAATTTATCTCAACATTTAAGAAATTATCCATATATACAAAGATATTAACCCATTCTTTCTATAAAGAATGTTTCATTAGTGGCCTCAAGGAGGTGATTCAAGCACAAGTTAGAATGAAACATATTGCTATTTGGTTGGAGGTATCTCAGATGGCTCTAGAAGCATAAATGGTGATCAATGCATGAACCAAAAAACCCTCTTTCATTCCATGCTCATTCCCTACACATGTCAATTCATCAAGCACAATTCGTTTTGCTCCCTTGCAATTATAGAGGTTGTTTCTAGCAAAAATGGTAGACTGAAAAAGATAGAGACTTGGATATAATTGTGATGAAAAGTATGATCCATGTCATAAATGTAAAGAACACAATTTATTTCAAATTGATGTGACTAACCCTGCACATTCCAAAGACATCATTATGGAAGGATCCCATAAGTTTGAGGTTGTGATCAAACTCTTCCCATGCAAGAAGAAAAAGATCTCGAATTCTATCAACAATAACCATTCATCTCTCCTCATGCTTAATCAATTATTTCACTCCAATCAAGCACCGCAAATTGTTTGTTTTGGTTGGTTATGGCATCACCCACAACTTTATTCACTTGAAAGTAGTTGAATAACTTCACTGTTATGTCAACTCAGTGCCAAAATTTCATATTATGATATACAATGGAAAGATGATGAAATGTGGGGGGCACTGTGAAAATGTGAGACTCTAATTGGGTGATTATCATAAAACTTATATATTGTCCATAGATGTGGGTGGTTGTGATGTAGTTTTAGGGGTAGAAAGTCCATGCACATTAGGTCCAGTTATGATGGTATTCAAGGAATTATACTTGATTTTTAATCAGGACTATCATACTCACAACCTCAAAGGGCTCCAGTCAAGCTCCCCCAAAATCATAAGTTCTCATTAGATGGAAAAATTATTGAAGAAAGGCCACTTCGGAATTATTGCTCACTTCCATGCCATCTAGGCTCTATATAACACTACACCAGAAACCCAACCTGACTTGTAGATAGTTTTGGAAAAACATTAGTAGGTATTTTAGACACCGAAGGTTTTACCCCCATCTAGAGGAAAGCTTGATCATGGTATTCCATTGATCTGGAGCAATCAATTACTGAATGTATGACCGACTGAATGTATGACCGTAAAGGAACCCATTTAAAAAAAAAAAATGAAACTGAAAATATCATTCATGAGATACTAGAGATAGGAGTCATTCGTCCCATCACTAGCTCATTTTCATCCCCAGTGGTCATGGTTTTCAAAAAAGAAGGCACTTCGCATATGTGTCAAGATTTTCCGTGCCCTCAAAAAGTTGACCATGAAAGATAGATTTCCCATCCTAGTCATTGATGATCTTCTATATGAACTCCATGGTGCAAAATTTTTCACCAAAGCTTGACCTTCATTCAAGATACCACCAAATCATGATGAAAGAGGACTGTATTCCAAAGATATTTTTCCACACACATGAAGGCCAATGTGAGTTTTTGGTAATTCCCTTTGGACATTATAATTCCCCTTCTACATTTCAGAGCCTCGTGAATAAAATTTTGTGGCCATATATTTGTGATTTTGTGTTGGTTTTCTTTTATGACATCTTGATTTATACTAAAACATGGGATACCCATGTACAACATGGTGACAAATCCTTGCTCCTTTGGGACGGTCAGTTGTTCATTAAATGCTCCAAATTTGTTTTTGGCATCTTAGAGGTTAAATAATTGGGTCCATTGTGGGATAAATTGGGGTGATATTGGACCCCAAGAATATTACAACAATGCAAGGATGGCCTCACTCTAAAACCTTTAAGAGCTTACATGGGTTTTAGTCCTGAATGGATACTATAAGAAGTTTGTGAAGAATTATGGTAAAATTGCAGCCCCATTGACAACCATTCTTAAGAAAAAATCCTTTTCATGGAATGAAGAAACATAACAAGCATGCTTAGTTTTAAAGAAATCCATGTGTACCATGCAAGTATTTTTTTTTTGTAAAGTTGCAGATTTATATTAAGCTAATAGAAATACAGTAGAGATTACAGTCAGCGGTGGTCTTATCCATAGGTTCCAGCCATAGATATCAGCAGAGTTGTGGCGATTCAAAATAAAACTATACAAAAAAACCCTGCCCATTGTAGGGAAACCAGGGTGAATATGAGGAGTAGTCATGGCCATAGAGGCATACAGAAAACTGGGAGTCATAAGCAGAACCAAAACAGACAAAAAGTAAGAGAGAGACATCAGAAAAACCTCCTCAACTAGTTGCAGAGGGGCCTTCTGCATCTGAAGGTCTCTCCTCTAGAATTGGCAACTATAGCATTCTATGTCCTTCCAATCGCTTGCAGGTGTTGGAGCATCATTCCTAGGTGTCGAAGTAGCAATCCCAGGTATCGATGCAGCTTTCACGGGAGGTAGAGTAGTCTTCACAGACGGACGAGTGGCCTGAGCAGGGATCTTGACCGAAAATGGCATGGTCTTCCGGGGCATGACAGGAATGAAACCAGTCGGCTCATTATGTGTATGCTTGGCCAGGATTGGGCCCAAGTTGGAGGGGATGGGGAAGGAGGTGTGTGGTTGCTCCTTTCCCTTCAGAAGGTCCCTGCTGCGTGTCAAAAATGATGTGCTACCCCCTAGGTTGAACTTATCAATGCAAAGAGGAGTGGCCAGAGTCCAAGGGTGGATTCAACTCTGACAACAGACAAGGTGGAGCCAGGTGTATTGTTCCCAGGATGAATGTTGCAGCTGAAGGGACGAGTGGGGGCATAGGATTCCCAATTGAGCGTGTGTTCCAGGGTGCTGAGGGTGGACACCAAGTTTGGTAGAGTAACCCATAGAGTTTGGGTGGCAGGGCAAGCAGAGGTCCAATTAGTCTGCATGTCCTCCATAAGCTGGCCTAACATGTTCTTTAAAAGCCAATAGGGGTCCCAGGTCTACTCCGGATTCCTGTTAGCCAAAATGTCTGCAATTATCCTAGCCTCCTAGTTATCAATCAGTAAACAGACTGGAATGGAGACTTCAACACCGTAGCCCTTCCTAGTGTAACTCGTCTCCTGAGTTGCATCTTTATTCTTGCTCTTGGTATTGGTACCCTTCGGCCTACCCATGGGAGCCAATGGGAGGGTGTTACAGGTGCAAGTAAGCGAGAGCGTGAGGAGAACTATAGCATGAGGATCCTGGAGCAGAACCAGGTGAGTGCGAATGCACAACGCAGAGGGCCATGACAGAACATAATAACATGAACCTGGAAGCCTGATCTTCGCACGCCGAAGGTCCATGTGAATTGTTTCTAGGAAGGATGAGGCAACGTAGGGGGCAGGGGAATTAAAGATCCCAACGACTTGACGTCGCATCGTTGACCTCATTGATGTTGCGTGGCGTGAGCCCGTGACCAGGTGTCTCATGTCCGGGCTTGAGTGTCACGTGGCCGGATCTGTCACCCACATCCAGGAGAATGAGATCCCTGTTGGCCAGAGTTTGGCACTGAAAAGTGATAGTCCTAGAGGTTAATGCTGTGAGGGAATCCTCCAAGTAAACATTGTTGCAGATTACCCCTTCATTGGCAAGGTAGTCCGCGAGTGCATTAGATTTTATTTTGACATGTTGGAAGGTAATAGAGCTGGAAAGAGTGATGGCGTTTGCAAGTTCCTGGAGTCGCTGCATTAGTCTCCAACTTGACGAGAGTTTTTCAACTCTGGCTCCATTGTGAAGTCTGCTGGCGAGGTTGAGAATGATCTTGGAGTCTCCTTCAATAATGAGAGGGATCCAGCCATGCTGTTGGGCGCATTTGATACCTTCCAGGAGTCCAGAGAGTTCAGTTGCATTGTTGTTGTCGTGGCCGATAGTTCCCATGAAGATAATATTGATGGTGCCTAAATCATCCCGGATGGCTCCTCCAAATCCCACTGCACCGGGATTACCTTTGGATGCTCCATCAAAGTTGAGTTTGAAGAAACCACGGGGGGGCTTGCTCCAATGTTCAGGTCTAGGCATGTTGGCTGGGGAGTTGTGAGGGGATATAGGAGTGGGGAGGAGGGTGAGGTTCCAGTTGGAAAGGATGGATATTTCAACAGGGAGAGTGGGGAAATCAGAAGAGCTCCAAGTCTTGAGGGAGAAAGTTTCCTGAAGGTTGGTGATAAAAGTGGCCCAGATCTCTTGAGGCTATTTTTTCTTGGAGTAAAAAATTCTTCTATTTCATTCCTTCCAGATGTTCCAGACCACCAGTCCTGGAATGAGATCCCAAAGTCTGTTAAGAATAGCGCTTTGGAAGGGGGTGGGATCCCAGTTGGAGATGGTTTGAACGATATTTCCTCTGACCCTATTGGTAGGTTTGCAGAGTTGAGCCACATTGTCCCAAATAGCATTGGAAAAATCACAAGAGTTGAGCAGATGGACAATGGTTTCAGGTTGGGTTTCTCACATGGGACACCAGGAGGGTCCTTGGATGCCTCTTCTTTGGATATTGTCCCAAGTTAGGATACGTCTGTGAGATAGGAGCCGGAGGAAGGAGGAGATCTTGGGCCAGAAGTGAGAATCCCAGAGTTTTTTCCAGATGGGATTTGGTCTTTCTTCAGGAGTTGTAGTGAGGATGGATTAGGCTTCTTTGGTAGAGAAAGTTCCCATTGGGAGGTGCCCCCATCGTAGAATGTCTGGATCATTGCTTAATCTGATTTGTCTGGTTTGAAGAGCGTGCCATAGAGGCTCGACGCTGTTTATCGGGACTTGAGGAGTCCAAAGGTCATTATGTTTCCAAATTCGGTTTTTGATGGAGTCAGCAGGCATCTAGTAATCCTGAATGGAGAGCTGTCTGTTGTGGTCGCAGTGAGCTTGAAGTTCAGGTGAAAGGATCAAAGTATGGAGGCACGGAATTTGCTGCCAAGAGTCAAACCAAATTTTTTCCTGTTGACCATTTCGAACTTCCCAGAAACTGTGCTGCTGAATAAGGGATATCTGACAATTCACGGCTTGCCAGATAAGAGATCCCGGAGGATCTTGGTCATAGCGGATGTGGAGCTGAGCTGACCAGATGCGGGCATATTTTCTGTTCCAGAGAAGGCTCTAGGGGGAGACAATGTTAGTGACCCATTTCCACCAGATTTTGGCAGAGAAGACCTGATTGTTGATTTTCGGATCTCTGATCCCAAGGCCTCCTTGTCTCTTTGGAGTACAGAGAGTATCCCATTTCACAAGGGCCCACTTGCGATTATTGTGGGTTCCCCACCAAAGGAAATACTTTTGGAATTTTCTCATTAATTTAAGGACCCACTTGGGGGCAGCAAGGACAAAGAAGAGATAAAGAGGCATGGATTGAAGGACAGATTTAAGAATCGCTATTCTGCTAGGTAGGCTGAGATTAAGGAATGTCCAGGAAGAGATTTTGTGTTCAAGATTGTCAAGGAGTTCTCTCCAGGAGGAATGTTTGATAGCTGAGTCAAAGAGAGGGCTGCCCAGGTATTTGGAGGGGAGGGAGGCCATGGAGTATCCCAGGATGCGCGGAATGTTCCTTTGTGTGATGGGGTTTGTGTGGAAAAAGAAGATTTGGTACTTTTCAAGGTTTAATATGGTACCAGACGCATCAGTGTGGGTTTGTAAAACACACTTCAGGGTTGTGGCCTCCAGGACTGAGGGGTGCGCAAAAAGGAGGTTGTCATACACAAACTACTGATAGGATGTGGGGGGGCTGCCATGTAAGGAAAGGCCATGAAGGGCTCCAGTAGTAATCTTTGCTTTTAGCATCCTGCCCAAAACTTCGACCATGAGAATGAAAATTAAGGGTGAGAGGGGCTCCCCTTGACGGATGCCTCTAGTGGGGGAAAAAGTGGAAGAGGGGTAGCTGTTGACAAGGATGGAGAAGAAGGATGAGGAGGTTAGGGACATGACCCAATTGGTCCAGTCTTGACAAAACCCAAAAGTAAGGAGCATCTTCTTAATGAAAGTCCAGATGAGCTTGTCAAAGGCCTTGGAGAGGTCTAGCTTGACGAGCATCCCAGGTGTTTTTTCCGTTTTCAGGGAGTGGATAACTTCATGAGAGAGAATGATTCCATCCAGTATTTGGCGTCCTTCAACATAACCAGTTTGTTCAGGCAATATCAGAAGAGGTAAGAGCACCTTGAGGCGGTTGGAAATGAATTTAGTAATAATTTTGTAAACCACATTGTAGAGGGAGATAGGTCGGAACTTACCAGGGGTGGTAGTGTCGTTTTCTTTGGGGATGAGGGTGAGATGGGTCGCGTTGAGTGCAGGAAGGAACCATCACTTGGATTTGGATTCCTCGACAATTTCAAGGATTTCCTGTTTAAGAATGTCCCAACAGTAATGAAAGAAGTGGATGGTGAAGCCATCCGGACCAGGGGATTTACCTTCTTCCATCTGATTGACATCGGTCTCTAATTCCATCCTAGTGATTTCCTTCATGAGAGTGGCATTGTGCTCAGGAGTTAGAATGGAGGGAATGTGTCTTGTAACCCTGTAGATGGCCTGAGATCTTTCATCATTTTCCTCATTGAGCAAGGTCTTGAAGTGATTGATGAGCTCTTGCTCAATTTCGCCTTGGTCGCTTAAAGTAGTGCCGTCTACAGAAATTAAGGAGTTAATCCTGTTGTGCATTCTGTGTTGGATGGTGGTGCGGTGGAAGAAGGTAGTGTTTTTCTCTCCTTCTTTGAGCCAATTGATTCTGGATTTCCGCCACCACGGGATTTCTTCTTGCTCGCATCTAGTGTCCAGCTGTTTCAATCTTTCTTTATCCTTTTGTTTTAGCTCTTTAGTGTGTCTCTGTTCCATAATATCTTTTTGAATGATCTCCAATTCCTTTTATATTTCTCTTTTGGCAGTAAAGATGTTGCCAAAAGTTGTTTTGTTCCAGATTCGTAGCTGGGATTTGAGCATCTTGAGTTTCTTGTGAAATATGGCCATTTGGAGCAGCCTTCCACCTCCATATTGAGCCACCAGTCCCAGATAGTGTCCTGAAAAGAGGGATGAGTTAGCCAAAAAATTTCAAAGCGAAAGGGTCGGTATTTTTTCAGACCTAAGTGCTTCTAGTTGAGAGAGATCGTCCAGTGATCAGAGCTAGTAGAAGGAAGAACAACAATGGTGAGCATTCCTCCTATGTCAATGGATTTTTCTGAGACCAGGAAGCGATCAATACGAGAAGCAATATGATGGTATCCTCCTCTGCGATTGTTCCAGGTGAGGAAGCCTTCATTGGGCCTAAGGTCAATGAGCTCACAATCATTGATGTAGTGCTTGAAGAGAGTGTCTTTAGGGGTGAGTAAACGACGTCCTCATTTTTTTTCCTGAAGAGAGGTGATCATGTTGAAGTCTCCTCCTAGAATGAGGAGAGAATCAGAGTGTTGCTGGCTGAGCCAGGAGATAGTGATGAGGAACTTGAGTTTGGCAGAGGGGGCTTGAGGCCCATAGACATTCGTGAGATGACCCGTGAGGTTGGTTCCCAGAATGTGAAAGGAGGTAGAAAGGGAGTGGGAAGTGGCAAAAAAATATTTCAGGGTGAGAATGGTAGGGTTCCAGGCTATTGTGATTCCTCCGTAAGATCCTAGGGCATCATTTTCTATGACTTGGGAGCCCTTCCAGAGTTTGGACAGAAGGGAGTGGACTTTCTCATAGGTACATTTGGTTTCCTGAAGAAAAATGATGGAGGGTGAGTCTTGCATTATTTTTCATTTTAGCATACGATGTTTAGTAGGTCCGTTCAGCCCTCTTACATTCCAGAAGATTAGCTGCATTGAGAACCTTGTAAAGCAGTAAGGAAGAACTCCGTTAGCTGGGAATATTTCCCTGATTCCACCAGTCTAGTTCCTAATTGACTAATCCTCTATAGATTAGTTTTTATTCCTCTCTTTTTGGAGTCTCGTTGCATCTTGTGCTTCTCTTTTTGGGAGAGGTTGTGAACCACGAGTTTGAGATGCTTGAATTTGCTCAGGGCTTATTTCAGGAGATGGATCTGTTTGGGAGAGATAGTGTTGAAGTCTTTTTTGGTGCATGCATCCTCCAAGCCCAGGAGGTCTAAGTATCCAAGTTCTAGATCGAGCATTTCATCATCCATCTGTATTTCAGGTCCTTGAGTGCTAGATTTTTGATTTGGCTTGTTGATGGGGATCTCGTGCTCCTCCAATATCTGTCCTTCGCAGGGCGTGGGCGTGTCCTTGAAGCCTTCAATTATCTTAGGGTTGTCAGTTTGGATTTGATCTATTCTTATTTGGGTAAGGACTGGATCTTCCTGTTGTTTTTCTTTTTCCGTGGGATCTTTCGGTTGCCCTTCCAGGATGGTGAAGCTATTGCGGGTGGATGGGTCATTGGTTTTCTTCTCTTCTGTAGTTGTCTTGCGGTGCTGTCTTCTTTTCTTTCTGTATTTATGGAAATCCTCTTCATCCTTGGTATTTTATTGGGAGCCGCTAATGTTGAGATGATAGTCATGGTACAGATGGCCATGTTCATGGCATTTTCTGCATCGAAAAGGAACATGCTCATAGTCTAATGGTTGAACCCATTTCGTGTCTTCATGGTTAAGACAGATCGAGTCGGGAAAGGATTTGGCTATGCGCATGTAAACCCATATACGAGCATAGGAGGTGTACTTACTATTTTTTGTTTTTTTTGCAACTTTGACATAGCTGCCAAGGGTATTGTCGATGTCCTTGAGTGTGTCTTCTTCCCAGTATTCTTGTGGTAATGAGTACATCCTTATCTAGGTTGGAGTCCATGTGAATTCCTCTTTATCAAGGTTGAATTTTTCCATCCAGTGTCGAAGGTATAATCCTGCTGAGTTGAAGAAGTCGGGGACTCCATCCTCCACTCTTGCTTTGTCCTCGAGTCGGTGGTATATGATTGTGAAGAAGCCTTTTGATCCAAGCTGAATATCACAGTGTGCCTTGGGTTTCCATTTTGACATTATAGATCCGCGAAGGGCTTGTTCAGTTGGCTAAAAACATATGAATTTTCCCACCAGGGAATGATCTTTGAGTTTTTGCGCATGGGCATTTATGTGTTCAACTAGGAGCATGAGTTGGGGTCTTTTGGTGGCTTTGGCTATGCAGGTGTTCATTCTAGTTGACGGTTTGGATGTCAAAGGGTTTTTCTAAGTGGTCGAGGCTTCAAGGTATGTCAGAGGTACCTCAGCTGTCCTGATCTGTACAGAGGCGACAGGGTTGGAGGACGAGGGGGACGAGCCAGGGGGCCCTCGGCCCCTGCTCGGGGTTCTGCCATGGGTCGTACCAGAGGCTTAGGTTAGGTGAAGAGCATGTAGGGAAGAGGGGTGAGGCTGAGGGAGGTAGCTCAAAACCCTAGGTGATGCATGCAAGGCGACAGAGAGCACGATCGAAATTTAGAAGGCAACAAGGCTGTACCATGCGAGTCTTAGCCGTGCCTGATTTTTACTAATTTTTTTGTATTAGAATGTGATGCTTTCAAAAAAGGTTTAGGTGTACTCTTAATGCAATATTGAATATCCTTACCATTCACCACTAAGCAATTGTGTGACAGTTATTTGGGAAAGTTTACCTACGAGAAATAAATGATGGCCATCCTACATGCAATTGACACATGGTGGTCGTATCTCATAGGGTAGCTCTTCCAGATCAAGACAGATCACCATAGCCTGAAGCATTTTGTGTAAAATGGGTTTTAATCCCATGAGTAACATACCTGGGTCACCAAGATGCTTGGATATGATAACAAGATCACCTACAAAAAGGGAAAATACAACGTTGTAACAACTTCATTTTCAAAGAAACATGAAAAATATGGATTCCTCTTTTCCTTACTCTCTTGTGTACCTGAATGGTTATAGGAAACAAGACAAGAATGGCTAACCAATTGTTAACGCCAAAAAGTCACACACATGTGACATTTCAGTGATTCTTCAAGTAAGGCATCATCAACATAAAGAATGCATCTCACCACAAGCATCCTCAGCAGATCCAAAATACAAAATGAGTCCATAAGTTCCAAAAAGCAGTCAAAACAAAGGATAGCACGGGCCATACGCTTTTAACCCATGCTATAACGCAGGTTACCTAAATAATGCCCGCGCTACACCTGCACGACTTTTCCTTTGATAGCCGTGCTACTATCAAAATGGAGGGACCACAGACTCCCCAAAACACATTGAAGGCTCAATCCTGTCCAAGGATCCGAATTCGGATCCTCACACACTTGGTGGCATTAATTATCCCCCCTTGTGTACCTTGGAACTAGTTCATGGAGAAGAGGAGTTCACATTTGGATCTAGTTGTATGTTGGCCACCTCTTGGCCTATAAAAGGAATCCATTGGCATGCATTTGATAGATAAAAATCAAGAGCAAAGTTATGCTGTTGGATTTGAGTTGGAGCTTCCTCATAGCCCACCAATTCTTATCACTGTGAGCATCCCCAAGCTCCCTTGTCACCTTACTTAAAGGGGCGATAGTTTCTATCCATTTTTATACCATCTACTTAGCATTTAGTTTGGATAAGAAGGGCCTCCCTAAGGGATATTATTGGCTTCCCTTGAATCCCACACCTCCTAGGTGTTGTACAACTATACCATTGGGAAATACAAAAGTGGTTTAGCATATTTTGGATTGTTATTGGAGTTTGCAGCCTCCCCCCATCTCTTTTATTTTGTATTTTTCCATATTTCTCTATTTACATGTGAAATATAATAACAATATCTTGCAGGATCACTTGGAGAAAAACCAACCACACCAACACAGGGGATCCAAGGACCGAGGTCTTGTTGCAACCTACAAGGCTTAGCCCCTTACCAAGTGGAAGAGTGAACTTGTGCAATTTTTTCCACAATAGTTTTGTTAAATATACAACATCAGGAGACATTCTCAAAACCAATCTTGTGTAGTCAAGATTGATCCTCCCGTATAGAGGTGAGCACTCTGATTTCATTCCGTGTATAGGTTATTCCTCCGGTATAGAGGTAATTGATCAAAGTAATGATGTTGTAAAGTCTTGTTGGACAAGGCTCTGAACTTGTGTGTATCAAGTCATGATTATCATGTGGAACTTCTGTATAAAGTTATCCATGAGATGGACCTCCCATATAGAGGAGGACCTCCCATATAAAGTTCATGCTTTACTTGTTAAAAGCATTTAATGTTGTGTGATATATTATTAACTATGATCACTAGATTTCTATTAAGTCTCCTTTAGAGATTGATCACCTCTAAAGTGAATTACTTTAGCATATGATCATTTGGTCCAGAATAATATAATATGATCACAACATCCGTTCTTCTTAGTATAATGTAATGTGATGGATAATTAAATTTAGCACATATTTACCATGCAGTAAGAGATAAATAAATAAAAGATAAAGCATAGAGATCAAGAGGATTCGAAATTTCCCATGCAGACACTTCAACTAATTAAAGAGAACTCAAATTATTAAAGATTCAGCTAAGTACCAATGCTTCAGTTAAAGAACTCACAGTGGTCACTTCAAGTAAATCCATCAGCATGATTTCAGCTAACTAAGTGTTTAACTAAAAGACAACACTTCAGTTAAAGAGAAGATCTAGTTAACTAAGTGTTATTGCATGACGACACTTATGTTAAACTAAAAGATGACACATGGGTTGTGAAACTTGCATGTTGACACTTAAGTTAGCCACCTAACTAAGTGGGAAAGCTTTCAGTTAAGAGGAGAGTTCATCCTAATTGACAACTCAATGAGATGAAGCACTGCATGAGAAGTGGGGAGCACCACTCCATGCAAGATTAATGAATCGAATTTGAGGGCGAGTTTATCCTGAAGTTAGAAGTTAAAAATAGAAGAGAAGAATGTATAAATATGTTATACAGGATTGTTGAATCCATTGTGAAGCTAATTCTCTTCTCCATTGAAGGAAAGGTGCTTCTCTTTGTGTAGGGTATTGTTCGTGCTTGTTATTGTTGTGCTGGGCACACATCCAATTGATCTCTCTTCTCTATTGCTTCTGTATCTTCACCAAGAATTTTGGTGATATCTTATCTTCCGAAAGCAATATGCTATGTTGTAAAATAACGCATTCTATGCTATCCATTATATTATAGTGAGAAGAATTGTTGGGGTTTTTGTTCTCATAATTTTTTGAGGATTTTCCCTAGGGTATATCTTGTGTTATGGTTGTACGAATTTCATGGATTGAATTGTCTTATTGCTTCAAGTCTCTGCATCTAAAATAATTAACGATCAAATCTAAACCAAATTTCAACATGGTATTAGATCTCAGGGCATGAAGTAGCTCATTTTTGCATGCCATCTAGAGCCTAAGTATATCTAGAGAAGTTGAGAAAAATATTTGAAGACTATGTCATTGGACTCTGTACAACCGGAAGACCGTCTCGAGGGAACCTAAAACTTATACACTTGGAAGGATATGATTCTCAAAATCCTAGAGGAACATAACTTGGATGGATATGTATCCACTGTGGTGGAGGAGCCTACATCTAATGTAGGGTGCATAAACTTCAAGAAGAATCAAGCTAAGGCTAAACAGATCATCTATGATTCGATAAAAAATAACTTGATGTCCATGATCAATCTATTGAAGACCGCGAAATAATGTTATGATACATTGACTAATATATATGAGAAGAAGGCCCTGATTCAAAAGAGGGAATTGAAGAATAAGATTCGGAACTTAAAGATGGATATGGATGAGACAGTGGCCTCCTTCTTCTCCAAGATCTCTCAGGTAAGAGATCAACTTGCTAGTATTGGAGTAGTGGTGGATGAATATGATCTTCTCCAAACTACTATTGATGGTATCCCATCCTCATGGGATACATTATTGGCTGCGGTAAATGGGTAAGAGGTACAACCTAACTTCGAAATTTTCTGGAATGAATTCCTCCAAGAGGAGGGGCGAATCCAGAGCAAGTCAATGTGCTTCAAAGAAGAAAATATTTCCCTCACGACAAGAATGAAGAAAGGAAATAAACCCTTCCTCCAAAATAAGTTCTCTCATTCAAAGAAGGAGTGCAACAAATGCTCTGAGAAGTCAAAATCTAGATGCTTCTTGCAACAAGACATGCCATTTCTCAAGATATTGTAGAGAAAAGCAGAAAGGAAAGTTTCATGCTTCTACCACCATAGAATATGAAATCACTCAAAATAATGCATCCGCAAAAAAGGAGACAAGAAGGGAGTATTATCTTGTCTCATCCCTTTCGGGATCCGTCATCACAAATGCAGACACATGGTTGATTGACAGTGGTGCATCCAAACATATGACTGGTTACAAGAATACCATCACTGATCTAAAAGAGAAAGAATTCACATGCATGGTAGAGTTGGGGTAAAACTCAACTTATTCGATCCAAGGAGTTGGATCCACCTCATTCCAACTAAGCATCGATGATATTCTACATGTGGAGGACATTCTATATGTTCCCGGATTGAAGAAGAACCTCCTCTCAGTTTTGGTTCTTTAAGACAAAGGCTTCCGAGTTATCTTCATGGATAACAAAGCACTTTTATGGTCGAAGAACAAAAGCCTAGAATCTACTGCTGTGTGTTGGAATATTATCACCATCATTTTTCAGATTTGCATGCCTGCATGCATTTTGCATGCATCCAGTCATCATGCATGCAAATGCATGCATCCAGTCATCATTTTGGTGGTCTCCCTAGGACCTAGAGCTTAATTTCAGATCCCTAGAGCCTGTCTTCAACCCCCAATAGCCCTCCTACCTACCTAATGCGCCCTGTTTGACTCACCTGCATGAGATGTGCGCCTTTTCTCACATACTAGGAGTTATCATTCAGTTAGAGCACCTTATCTCACCTACCAGGAGTCTAACAGTCAGTTAGAGCAATGATTGAGCAATTCTTCCACTGATTGCTCATCCTAACTTCCTGTAGCTCCTAGTTAGCTAGTTCTGGAGTGCCACTTGACCTTCTCATAGTCTCATGTGCCCTCCTTGGAGTCTCCATCCCCTGATTCATGCCTAGATGGTTCAGTTAGACTCATTTGACTGACCTTTAACCATTTATGACTGATACTACTGATTGGATGATGTATCCAATGTTATCTAAGCTAGACTTTGAGCATGATTCGAATGACCTCCTTGGTTATTTCGAATTCTATTGAAAGTTATTGTATTGTATTCAGTTTTCACAGTGCCAGCTCACTGCTGATGTATGATTATACTACTATTCTCCGTTTTCTGTGTTTATGAGTGATTATTGACTACATTGTTCTCTTCTTCTCTGCACTTCTTGAGAGTTTTGTGTGAGGCTTGTTACAGCTGTCAGATCCTACTGCAGATTATTACACTGTGATTGGAGTTCGAGGGGGAGGAACCTACAAGGTACTCGGGAAGTACATTCGAGCTATGATTCACCACACTGTCATTCCATGCGAGCTATGGCACCAAAGGCTTGGACACCTAAACTACAAAGCGCTACTAGGACTTCAAAAGATGGTAAAAGGTATGCCCATATTTGATTTTGAGCATGATAGTGTATGTCGGGGTTGTGCACTTGGGAAGAATGTTAAGAAAATATTTTCTAGCAGTTCTACTAGATCTAAAGGGATTTTAGATTTAATACATTCTGATGTATGTGGTCCTATGTCATCCCCCTCCCTGAGTGGCTTCTTATATTATGTATTGTTCATAGATGATTTTTGTAGGAAGTCATGGATTTATTTCATGAAGGCTAAAAGTGAAACTCTTAGCAAATTTAAAGAGTTTAAAGCCCTAGTTGAAAAACAGAAAGAAAATTACATTCATGCATTAAGGTTTGATAATGGAGGTGAATTTGATTCACATGAATTTAATGAGCTATGTAGTGATGTAGGAAAATATAGACAGTTAACAATAACATACAAACCTTGGCAAAATGGGGTTGCCGAAAGAAAGAATAGAACCATATGTGAGGATGCAAAATCCATGATGCACGATCAAGATATGTCTACCTCAATATGGAAAGAATCCCTCTGTACATCTATGTACATCCAGAATATAAGCTTGCATGCCATTCTAGATGAGAAGACACCAGAAGAAGTGTTTACCGGTGAGAACCCAGACATCTCACACTTGAGGATCTTTGGGAGCCCAATATACAGTCATGTACCAAAAGAAAAGAGAACAAAGATGGATCCTTCTGGAAAGAAAGGCACCTTTATGGGTTATAGTGAGTCATCCAAAGCATACCGAATATATGTATCTAGTGAGAGACACATTGAATTCATTCGAGATATTACCTTCCATTAGGAAGCTGCTTTCAAAATATCAAAAGAGATTCAATGTGATTCAGAGATGGAGGATCCCGAGTCTAATTTCCCCCCTTTAGATTTAGAGAGGGAGAAGCCATAAGATACCTCAGATTCGATAGCTCTTGAAGAACCAGTAGAACTAGTTGATAGGTCACCTGATGAACCTCCCGCTAAAAGAAGATCTACTTAGTGCCGGGACATCTTACAAAATGCAGAGAAGCATGAAGAACCAACATGCTCATCCAGAGAGCGTAAGCAACCTGACAGATATTCAGGGTATGTTGCACTGATAAGTCACATCAGTGATTCAGAACCATCCTCATATGAAGAAGCTACGAAGAAGCAAGTTTGGAAATATGAAATGACAGAAGAGTACAACTCTATAATGAAGAATGATGTTTGGGAGGTTGTTCCCAAACCTGATGAGAATTCCACTGTGACTTCCAAATAGCTTCACAAGATAAAGCATGTTGCGGATGGTAGCATTGATAAGTATAAAGCCATATTTGTTGCCAGAGGTTTCTCTCACAAATAAGGCATCGATTATGATGAGACATTTTCCCCTGTGGAAAGGTACACCACAATATGAGAAATGATTGCACTTGCATCTGTTCTAGGATGGAAACTTCACCAGATGGATGTGAAGAAAACCTTTCTCAATGATGAGGTTGAGGAAGAGGTTTATATTCAACATCTTGAACGATTTTTGGTACATGGGAAGGAGTCCCATGTTTGAAAGCTAAAGAAATATCTATATGGGATGAAGAAATCCCCCAGGGCTTGGTACTCCAGAATTAATAGCTACCTTCAGAAATGGGTTTCTGTAAGAGTGAAGTTGATCCAAATTTGTACTTCAAAGTAGTGAAGAACCAATCATTGAAATTGGTTCTGTATGTTGATGATTTGTTTCTCACTGGAGAGGAATATATTATTGCTTGGTGCAAGAGGGATATCACCTCAGAGTTCGAGATGAAATACGTAGGTCTAATGCACTACTTCCTTGGCCTTGAGATATGGAAAAGAAAAGATGAAATTTTTCTATATCAAGGGAAGTACAGTGTGGATATATTGCGTAGGTTTGGCATGATAGATTGCAAATCTATGACTACACCGATGGTTTCCAATTTGAGGAAACTTCACGAGTCAGAGTCTGGATCAGATCCAATAGATCCCACTTTGTATAGACAACTTATAGGCTCACTAATGTACTTGATACATTCGAGGCCTGATATATGTTATGCTGTAAGCATTCTGAGTCAATATATTTTTGATCTGAGTCACAGACACTGGACAACTGTTAAGCATGTGATTAGGTACCTTCGAGGTACAATTTCATATGGACTTAGATATGCCTCCAGTGGAGGATTCATGTTACTTGGTTATACAGAATCATACTGGGGAGGAAGCATTGTGGACCGTAAGAGCACATCTGAATACTGTTATAGCCTAGGATCAGCTATGATATCTTGGACCAGTAGGAAGCATGGCTCTATATCCCAAAGCACTACCGAAGTAGAATACATAGCTGCTAGTGTTTCCTACCGATAAGCAGTGCGGATCAGAAAGCTACTTGCAGGGTTGTTCGGTGAAAATATTGAGCCTATAGTTATTAGGTGTGACAATCAAAGTTGAATCAAGCTTTCTGAAAACCCAGTGTTTCATGACAAGTCGAACCACATTGAAATGAAGTATCACTTAATCCGATACATGATCCAAAAAGGTACATTGAAACTTTAGTACATTGTTACTGATGAGAAGATTGCGGATGTGTTAACAAAGTCTCTATCAGTGACTAAGTTCAAGTAATTCCGAGACAAGATTGGTATGGAAGATAATGCCTCCCTCGCTGAGAGGGAGTGTTAAATATACAACATCAGGATACATTCTCCAAACCAATCTTGTGTAGTCATGATTGATCCTCCCGTATGGAGGTGAGCACTTTGATTGCCTTCCGTGTAAAGGTTATTCCTCTTGTATAGAGGTAATTGATCAAAGTAATGATGTTGTAAAGTCTTGTTGGACAAGGATCCATACTTGTGTGTATCAAGTCATGATTACCATGTGGACCTTCTGTATAAAGGTATCCATGAGATGGACCTACCGTATAGAGGTGTACCTTCCGTATAAAGCTCATACTTTACTTGTTAAAAGCATTTAATGTTGTGTGATATATTATTAACCATGATCACCAGATTGCTATTAAGTCTCCTTTAGAGATTGATCACCGCTAAAGTGAATTACTCTAGCATATGATCATTTGGTCCAGAATAATATAATATGATCACAACGTCTGATAATTCTTATCAGCATAATGTAATGTGATGGATAATTAAATTTAGCACATATTGACCATGCAGTAATAGATAGATAAATAAAAATATAAAGCATAGAGATCAAGAGAATTTGAAATTTACCATGCAGACACTTCAGCTAATTAAAGAGAACTCGAATTATTAAAGCTTCAGTTAAGTATCAATGCTTTAGTTAAATATATGTCTCAGTTAACTAAAGAACTCACAGTGGTCACTTCAAGTAAATCAATCAACATGATTCCAGTTAACTAAGTGTTAAATAAAAGGGACTAGTTAACTAAAGTATTTACACTTTAGTTAAACTAAAAGACGACACTTTAGTTAAAGAGAAGATCTAGTTAACTAAGTGTTATTGCATGACGACACTTATGTTAAACTAAAATATGACATGTGAGTTGTGACACTTGCATGTCGACACTTAATTTAGCCACCTAACTAAGTGGGCAAGCTTCCAGTTAAGAGGCGAGTTCATCCTATGTGACAGCTCAGTGAGATGAAGCACTGCATGAGAAGTGGGGCGCACCACTCGATTGTTGTAGAGATTTATTCCTACAGATAAGAAGAAGCCCTCTTAGGATAAAATGAGAAGGAATGACTCTATACTAAGACAAAAATGAAACAAATGTGATCTTGTTCCCTAGATTAAACAAGTATATCAGAATTCATGTATTGAAGAGGATGAGAGAAAGTAACTCACCTTCACTCTTGATGTTTCGTCCCGCTCATCATTTCGATCCCGAAGTCCTCGCGATGAACCTGTTGAGATCAAACAATACACAAGCATATACAATTCTCCAATATCTCTGAATCACAAGTTAGAGTCTAAATCCATATAGATACAAGCCATGAAATTGAAGTGCAATCAACATACATGACTTGGGAAACAAGGCAAGTTAACTTTATTAGAACTTGAAGATTCTTACAAAGGTTGCTTGATGTCCAAGCCAACTCTAGCTCCAAGTCCTTCCTCTAGCTATCTCTACAAAAGGCTTATGATCATAGGTTTGATGCCCCAAATGTCGTCCCTTTGGCCAATGGAAGGCCTCTCCTTTATAGTGTTCGGAAGGGTAACCATAAGGAGAGTAAAATGAATCTAAAGAGTGTTTAGTGGATCAGGCCTACTAAACAGGGAGAGGGGCTGGGATCGAATTAGAGTTGGAAATCCCAAGAATATCTCTTGAAAGGTAAGATCCCAATATCTATGGAAAAAAGGCTAAAACTGGATTATCACGCCCCCAGGTCTAATAATAACGTGGTATTATCGTGCCCTAGGGTAGGAGCAGAACGCGGTAACCCTAATTATCGTGCCCCCATAGATGTGCAGAACGCGATAATTCCTGCAGATTGGGTGTGTCTGGGTGACACGTGGAAGGTGAGATGTTGCTTTCAGTGTTTAAACAATAGAATTCACTCCTGGGTGTCCATATGATCATTAAGGGGAAGTGTCGTTTAGGTCGCTTGGTGTAAGGATGTGACACTAGGGTTTACTGTGTAATATTGAGGTATAACAGATGCCCCCTAAAGTGTGAGGTTAGAAGAGACTAATGGCTGAAATACTTTACAAATACTTTACGAAGATAGCATCGAGGGGAGCAACGAGGAGCTGAAACAGAAAGAAAATGTTAGATATACCACTGAGGCGGGCATTCCCATGGTCGGAAACAATTGACTCAAAGCATGGCTGCCGACCAATACATTGCAGATCCATGAGTACTGAGATGATATAGACTATAGACAAATCATGGCTACTGTAAACAATCATAGATCCATGAGACAATAATGACACAACCACGACCAATACATAAGTGCATCTGTGTGACAATACAAGAGTGAGGTCATCCACGTAATGACTAGGTGGAAGCCTGACCAGAGAAACGCCACCGCAACCTGGACGTAATCAAGATACAAAAAAGTGTCCAGGGTCTTGTACTCGATCCCAAACGATACGAATCTAGCCATGTGATTACAAGGTATTGAAGTCGAACATGGTAGAAACCATTTGATTACCGGTCAATGATGTGAACCGTTAACAAATGCGAGGGAAATCACCAATGATGACAATGATCCCCAAGGTATCTGTAGTGCATCTAAACGAAATGAGAATAGATGAGTTGATGTCGAGAACTCAAGAGGTATTCGATCAGAGGTCAATGATGGAAACCTACTGTCGAATACGAGGAAACCCGCCATTGAGGCATGTAGGTACCAAGGTACTAGTGGTTGACTCCTAAGCCTAATTCTTGGATAGTGATTTGGCGTCGACAGGAATAGACTCGTCGAAGGTGGGAAATAATGATTCCCACATCATCAACACGAAATCAGAGTAAGAGAAAGTATGTAATGATGGAATAAGAGAACATGTACTGACACAGCGGAAGACTGGACATAGTGGATGACTTAGAGCAACACAAACCATTTGAACATGTAACGACATGAAACAAAACCTGGAAGTAGGGATTGCAAATCGCAGAGAACAAACACATGACGAGTAGGCTCGTGGCCAAAGAGACGACTTGAGATGATGACCATAACTCAGCAGAAAAGAGATAAATACCCAATAGTAGACAAGGGACAGATGCATGCCATGTTCAAAGGTTACGATTAACAAGTTGCCAACAAGATAAACTTGACTCATTTCCCATTTTCCCTCGACATGATGGATGAGTACCTCTTTGTTGTTTTACGAGCTTGAAGAGGATAACAAAGGCTCGGTATAGCTCATCTCATATATGGGTCCGATCTCACATGTTTTACGAACCAGAGAAAGGAGGGGTTCGTCCCAAAGTGGGCCCTTCGATGTTAAATTTTAACGAGTCCAAGGAAGGAAAACCCGGTAGTTTTTCACATTTAGAGAGCCTGAAAAACTTAAAGAAGGCTCCAGAATGTACGGTTTTCATAAATTTAGTCCCTCAGTCCCAAAAAAGTGTAAAACAATTCTTGAGAGAACTCTCCCAGTCAAACGTTGACTGAGGTATACCTTTCTCGTAAATAGTCTAGATGGGCCAAAAAAGGGGTAACCTATCACCGAATAAACGACCTTTCAAATACTTTTACAAGTGTGAAAGTGATAAGTGCACTTGGTGATCTTTTTGAAACGAGGGAGTTTGAAAAGAGCTTAAAGAGAACTCCGATGGTCTTTTTCATAATTTTTAATCATTTCGGTCCGAAAAAGAATAAAATAATACCAAATTGATACTTTCCTCATCGTTTTACGAGCACGAGTAAAGTTGACTACGTTCGACACCATTTACTTAATTTTAACAAGCACGACACGGGTGTGAAAAGGTGCTTGGAATCTTTTTCAGGTTTTAATCCAGAGCATGAAAAATATAAAGTCATCTCAAATGAAGGTCATAACATTAATATATCGCCAGTGTGAACAAAGTAGAGAGATCCTGTCAAAAATGGTTTATGAAACCTTAGAACAAGATATTAATAATGTGAAGTATTTGACCTAAAAAGATATTTAAATAAAATAATGAGCAAAAAATAGGCATGCAACTTATATAAGCAAGAGGTAAAAATAGAAAGTTACCATTTTCACTTTGTTATTTTTGCTCATAGAGGGATTTTACCTATTGAAGGGAAACACTTCAAGTGGCCATATCTAGAGATCCGAGGCACCATTTCGACAACCGTCTACACCAGGTAAGAGCTCTTAAGCTCCTCTTTTAATTCATGTCCTTATTTTTAGATTTCTCATCAGTTTGATCATTTTTTGAGGAAGCCCTAGGGCATCTTTTTCGCACCTGTAATTATCGCGGCCTCCCTCTGTCGAGAAACGCAGTAATCTCAGGATTACCACTCTGTAGTTCCATATGGGGGCACGGTAATTCCTCATTTCTGCGCATCTAGACGATGCCCAGGCGCGATAATCGCGGAAAAAAGGAAAAAATGTTTGATGTTTCCTTATGTTTGAGATGAGATTAATTTTCCAGCTTGCTCATGAATGTTTTAATTGGATTTTTACAGGAGTTTACATCTCATTTGAAACAAAATGGTTGATTGGAAGGAAAGGGAACATGAAGATGATGATCAGGTGGCTGCAAATAATCAAATGACACTGAATGCACTACAGGCATGTGGGTTGTTGAAGTTCTTTAAGACCAAAGGTATCCAAAAATAGGGCAAACTTCTAACTCACATAATACAAATGTGGGAGCCCGACATTCAGGATTTCCGAGTTGGAGAGCATACTCTCGAGATTGAATTCGAGGATATTTACTTTCTCACTGGCCTCTCTAAGAGAGGGGCACAGGTGAACTTGATGGGGCACAGGGCCTCAGACGAGAGTACCAATGATTTGATTGTGCGGTACTACCGACAGGGTTCTTCAAAGAAAAGTGGGAAAGTGTCCATCAAGGATGTGATAGAGCTCCCAGTTAGGACTACATTGTTTACCATAACCCGAGTGGTGGGTAGTGTGAGCCCTCATCAGGCGTTCCGAGCGCAAATGAATCTCGCCGTAGAGTGTATGGCACCAACTTTGTACAACTGGTGTGAAGGGGTGTTATCCAACCTCAAGGAGCAAGTGACCAAATGCATAAATGGAGAGACTCGCCAATTTGGATATGGGAGTATTTTAGTCACCTTCGTTTTGGAGAGGGTGCCATTGCTGTGTCCACAGATATCCATGCCTATCCGCCCTGTGACCGAGCCTCAGATGGGTCGGTGGAGTGACTACGCAGGATGGCTCGGGGAACCATAAGTATCAGCCTTCGGTGAGGACTTCTTCTCATGGCTTGAGGAGAAGATCGTGATGATCAAGGACTAACCCTATGCAGGGGTGTATTTCCGGGAGGACATCGACTTGGCGTTTCCCGATGACGATGATTGGAACAACTCAGGTATATGACCTTCACCAATGTATTTTTAACTTTTCAAATATATATAATTTTTAGTAATTTTTTAATGTGTAAAAAGATCTAATGTATGTAGGTGTGCATGTCATAGATCATGGACCAAGGAGACCAGTAGGATATTCGCCGCTGCGCCAAGGTGAGGTCCACCATCAGGCCGCTGTTGAGGAGGAAGAGGAGGATGAAGAAGAAGCAGGAGGTATCCATGATGTAGACCAGAATCTAATGGGTTTGACCTTTGGAGTTCCTGTTATGAGGATAGACGACGTCCCTCTCCACCTCCAGCGGCATACTATGGGTGTGCCTAGGCGTATCGGCCTACTCCTCCGTAGGGTGGCTAGAGTTGTGGTATGCTACCACGAGTAACATGAGGAGTACGAGAATCGCGAGGGTCGCGATGATCGCGATAGGTCTCCTTAGACAATAGTATTCACTTTTTGCGGCATCTACACGATATGTAGTCCAGAGAGCCAGATTTTGTATGGGAGAAGATCCCAAATTTTGTCTTTTAGACACATTATATGGATTCAGAAAAACACTTTTATATGCGATTATATACATGTGGACTTATTTCTATGATTTATTCATTTACAGTGGCTTGTGTGTTTGATTTATGATGTATTTTTTATTATGTATGAGCTAGATGCCAATCCAAATTGTAGTTAGCCAATGAGTCGGATACAAAATTGAATTCTCTTGGTATATGTTTATATGAAATATAATCAAAAGATCATTCCAAGAGGTGTACTCTTCTAAATAAGTGAATTAATATAGGATCGCGAACAGTGTAGACACGATTCAAATGGGACACCATGAGTTGGGAGTCTAGAAGACTGATAAGGAGTCGATTCCAAGGGAAGCAACCTTAGTTAAGAGTCCGATGACTGCATAGTACTGTACGATGTTGTTGGTTGTGGGGCCCAAGCAAGTGCCTCCTGAAGATACCAACTCGCAAGAAAGAGAATAGATAACCCATGCTGCGGAAGCAAGGTTCCGGGTGTGTCGGCTAGCACCGTCAATGAATCGATAATAGGAAGACATCTGCGCATAGAAGCACAATTCAAGGTAAATGAGGATACATGAAATAAAATCCATGCACACACACACAAAATAAATAATTGAAAACAAGCTAAGTACATTATGTACAAAATGTCCCGTGCGGGATAAACCTACGCCTAGAAACATTTTAGGTATAGCCCGTTACGGGGCCGTGCCAAAGGTGTACCATCACAGTAGACGAGCTTGTAGGATCCTTTTTCCAATACACGCTTTATAATGAAGGGACCATACCACATAGACTCTAGCTTTCCTTTTCCTAGTTTGTCATGCATCTGGTCGTATGTGAGTACAAGGTCTCCTTTGTTGAACATCCAAGGTTGAACGGATTTGTCATACTGTGCTTTGACGCATTTCTTATGGGCTTCATTTGCTAAAGCAACATCGCGGCGGGTTTCATCTAGCTTGGCTAGATACAGAAACTGTTCCTCTTCGAAAGTCGTATTGGGAAGCAGCTCTAGGGCTATCTTCAGTGACAGAATTTCACATTCAATCGAAAAAATGGCTTCTAGGCCATACACTAGTTGAAATGGCGTGAACCTGGTAGCACTTTTCACTGAGGTTCGATAGGCCCATAATGCCAAGAAGAGAGCTAAGTGCCAATTGGACTTATGAGTACCCACAATGCGCTTCAAAACTTTGTTTATGGCTTCGACTTGGCCGTTGGCCTGTGGGTAGTATGGGGTGGAGTTTTCATGACGAAAACCCAACTTGGCACTCAATTCTTCAATTATATGGTTCCTAAAGTGGGAACCGTGATCAAACACGATAGAATGAGGAAATCCAAACCTAGATATGATGTGGTTGAATATGAATTGCACTGCTGGTTTACCGTCTTTTGCAAAAGTAGGCATTGCTTCAGCCCATTTTGTGAAATAATCAATAGCTACTATGATGTAGCTATGCCCCCTGACTGAAGTGGGCTTACAATGCGTGAAATCGATGCCCCATTTGACGAAGGGGTCGACGGAAACAACAGGGTGAAGTGGAGCAGGATGCAAGCGTTTCTTGCTATGGAAGAATTGGCAGGGTGGACATTTCTTGACTGTTTCAATGCAATCTTTGAAAATTGAGGGCCAGAAATATCCCACTCGTAGAATATTTTGGGCCGTAGCCATCCCAGAGAGATGAAAACCACATGCTCTAGAGTGGCATTCATTAAGAACGTGTCTAGCCTTGTCCAAAGTTAGACAACATCGAAGAACGGTATCGACACCACGACGGTAAAGGGTATCGTTGATGATAAGGTAGTACTTGGCATGATGTCGGATGCGTCGACATTCATCGCGGTTGAGTTCGGGCCAAAAACGTTGGGTTTGGAGATAGAGTATTATATCCCCATACCATGGATCGGACGTGCCAATGAGGAACAATGATTCATCGGGGAGAGAATCGATGGGATCTGGTTGCTCAGTGACATGGGGCAAAGTACAAATCAACTCTGCGAAGACTAAAGATTTCTTGGATTTTGCTTTGGAAAATTCCAAGTCAAATTCTTGAAGGAAAACAATCCAACGAGAGTATTTACCCCCAAGCACTTGACGTGTGAGGATGTAGTACATTGGATTGAAGTCGGTGATGACAGTGGTCTGGCGGAGCAGAATGTAATGGCGGAACCTCTGGACATCAAAAAATGTAGCCATAGCCAGTTTTTGAACATGCCAGTAGCGGGTTTCGGAGTTGAGGAGACTCTTACTAAGATAATAAACCACATGTTCTATGCCGTTGGCATCTTCCTGGACTAACATCATGCAAATGGTGGAGGTGGAAGCTGCGAGATATAAGATGTAATCCCGTGTGTAATTGGGGGGTTGAATTACGGGATCCTTAGTGAGGGATGCCTTTAGATTATCAAAAGATCATTGGGCTTCATCGTCCCAAAAGAAAGGGATGTTCTTTTCTGGAAGCCTCATGTAGCCCTTTGTGATCTCGAAAAAATTGCACACGAAACGACGTAGAAAGTTTGCATGCCCCTGCAAACTTTGAAGTTCTGGTATGTCCGTGGGTAAAGGCAGAGCTAGAATGGATTCTACCTTCGCTGGGTCTAAACGTATACCGTCTTTGGAGATTATGAATCCCAATAGTTTTCCAGCTTCGACACAAAAGACGCACTTGTGTATATTTAAACGAATATTGTAGTGGTGGCACCTGGAAAAGATAGTGCTTAAATGATTTGGGTGATCCTCCCGAGCCTGTGAATGGGCGGGGAGGTCATCAAGATACGGTTCTACAATATGTTTAATGTCGTGCAATGCGTATGACATCACCCGTTGGAAAGTTGCCCCGGCATTCTTGAGGCCAAAAGGTAGCTTTCAGTACGCAAAGGTCCCCCATGGGAAAATGAAGGCTATCTTATGCTGGTCGGAGGGGAGTATCTCTATCTGATTATAGCCAGAGAAGCCATCCATAAATGAAAAGATGACACTCTTGGCACAGTTATCGATAATCTGGTCAATAAACGGAGTTGGATAGTTGTATTTTGGACAAGCTTTGTTCAAATCACGGTGATCGACACAGACTCTAATCGTACCCTGTTTCTTCTCCATGGGAACGATATTAGACACCCATTCCATCAACGGACAGGATAAATAAAACGAGCATGCAGAAGTTTTTCAATTTCTGCTTTGATAGCCGCTGCCTTGCAAGGATGAACGGGTCGGAGTTTCTGCCGAACTGGTCAGGCACCAGGAAAAGTTTGGATTCCGTGGACCATGATGGAAGGGTCTATTCCTGGCATTTCTTCATAACTCGAAGCGAAAACGTTGCGGAATGTTTTAAATAAGGCGGTATAGAAATCCACCTTGGTGGGAGTACATGTATTTCCTATGTGAATGTTTTCCACGACACCGGGTTTCACTAAAATGTTAATAGGAGTAGTTTCCATGATGTTAGCCAAGTTTCCTTCGGAGAATATATCGTCAAATGAAGTGGGAAACTTGGGTCTAACAATTTCAAGTGAAATACTAGATTTGATGTCTTGCTTGATCGCCTAGATAGTGGGGAAAGAAGATCGGTGATGGTAATCTTCCCAGGGTGGTTCATCAACACACATAACCTCCATGATTGATTCGTCGGAAGGAAAAATCAGTGTAAGAGGATCGATAAGTGACGACGATGGGCTAGCCTCAGACAAGAGCTGTGCCACAGCGTGATGCGTAGTAGGATCGACCCAATCTATGGCTGACTGGATCACCTGATAAGTTGCGAGGTTCCTGTTTAAAGGCATGGAGTCACCGTAGGTTTCAAGCTCTGTAGGACTCATTATCACCCAAGAATCAATAGATCTATTGGATGGGGTGATACTTGACGATATCATGTTGACGACCTGTATAGGGGATCTGAGCTCCATGAATACTCTGATGAGGGAGGAATCCTTCATAAGACCAACACCAACATCTTCGAGACAGTACTGAGACTGACCCAGTAATGGAACAGTGTGGGCGGAGTTCGAATGAGTGTCTGGAGTACAGAAGTCTAACTGATCTATAGTGACAATTTTCCCTTGGTGAGGAAATTGTACTAGTCGAAAGATGGAAGATGCAATGACGATCATGGTGTAGAACCAATTCCGACCGAGTAGAAGATTGTAATCCAATGGTGCATCTACAACTTCGATGTGTATAGATACTGTCTTTCCCCCTAGTTCAACGCCAATCGTAGGAATGAGTCCGTATGGCTGAAAACCGTGTCCGTCAAATGCTCTGAGAGTAGTGGGAGAAGTTGTAATTTCAGGTGAGCTTATGGCTCTCCAAAAAGTCAAGTACATGATCGACGTGGAAGCGCCTTCGTGTAAGACAGTGTGATGAATTGTTTTTCCACGGATCTTTGTTTGTACCTAGAAGGTTAACTGGTGAGAAGGCTGAGGTTTAAAATATTCCAAGTTAAACATAATCGTGTTCGAATTATCCGGGTCCACTACCCCTAGTGCTGAGAGTAAGGTTCTACGCTGCGTGGGGAAGTGTTGGAGAACCTCGAGAGTCAACATCACGCATGGTGCTTGAGCTAAGTCGTCAAAAATATTGTAATTTTGGGCTGCTCGCGCGTTAGGATTAAATGTCGCCTTTCGGATAGTGCCCTTGGGTGGGCGCAGTACTGTGTCTGTGACAAGTCTCTCAATGTGGAGATGACCATTGGGGGGAGGGATAGAAGGATCTTCAGAAGGAGACTTGCCGTTGACTGTCTCCGATTTGTTTGAACTTGGAGGGGTATCGCATGTCTTTGCTCGAGTGGATATATGAATCTCTTCGTTACTCGTCATCAAAATTTCACAGTTTGCAAACGTTTCTCCGCGGGGTGGGTTGTTCGGATTGCCCCCTTGTTGGGGATCGTGGGTAACCATCTGTTGTTGCTAATGGGGGAAAGGATCAGTTAACACTGCCAGGCAGGAAAAAATTTGTTGAATTCGTCCTTGTAAGGATAGTCGCGTGTGTAGTGATCTTCTTGGAAAATTAGGCAGGGGAACTTTGCTTTCCGACCTGGTTTGGGATCGTTGTTGGTTGGTTGTGGCTTGGGGTTTTCCTGTTGGTTAGAATATTTCTTGGATTTTCCACGGTTATTATTCTTCTTTCCCCCAAATGTTTGTGACGTGGATTGAACCACGTTCACCTTGAAGGAAGGAGCAGGAGAGGTAGAAGCTTTGGGAGCAGCTTGGGGTGGAGGGGGGGAATCAATAGCTTGCTTCCCACTCGGTTTGGTGGCTGGCTAAGCCTTAACTGAGCCGACAATACCATCAATGGGGGGTTTAGTGGTAGGCTTGGTTGGATCAGTAGTGGTGCAGGTGGCATGGGGAATAAGCTCGTATAAAGTTCCAGATTGGGTATATACCAAATCCATATACTAAGCGCGAGAAATCACTTGTTCCTCTGTGACAGGTCCGCCCATGGAAATATCCCTAGCGATGGGAGGCAGAAATGACTTCGTGAACCAATCAACGAGTAACTGGTTCAGAATGGGTTCCTTAATTAACCTACGGCGTCGACACCACTCATGAATATGATCCAAGATATGTGTAGAAGTGGTTTGATGTAATGAGGTCAATAGGTCTGTTCCAGTCTCGTATCGGATGGGGAGCTGGAAATGTGTCAGAAACTGCATGGCCAAGGTATTGAAATCATGAAAGTAGTGTTGTGGCAGCTCAATATACCATTTTTCTACCGTGCCGGTGAGCGTACACTAGAAGAGCTGTAACCGAATGGATTCGTCCATCAATGAGTTCGAAGAACACTAAAGATGGAAGGTCATTACGTGGTTCTTGGGGTCTTTCCTGGGTTTGGCATCGAACTTGGGAATGCCCGATGGTAGTTTGGTTGGGATGGGTGGCCAATGTGGTTCATGCCATATGGGGTCATTAATAAGCCTCGATGAATCAGGTAAGTCTAGCGTTGCCAAGAAAGGAAGTTGACGATTGGGCTGCGGGTATGAGTAGTAATTGTATGACGTAGGGATGCCTGTAGGACCCTGCACATCATACTGTTGCATGTTGTACCCATACATGTTTCCCGCGGGATACTGTTGGAATTTCTGAGGGTAGTAGACCATCTGGTTAACCGGTTGTGTGTTCGAACTCATGGGATTTATCATATGAGTAGGAATCACAGTAGTAACCGGTTGTTGAACGTTCTGCTGAGTGGGAATAACGAGTATAGTACCTTGGGGTTGTTGCATCCCAGGAATGTTTCCTATTCCTTGTTGGGGTGTGGTTCCCTGGGATTGTTGCATCCCAGGAATGTTTCCACCACCTTGATTGGGTGGAGGATTTCCCATACCAGGGTTAGGGGATGCCTAAAAGAATGGTGTCCATGGAATATTGGTTCCACCCTGATGAAGAGCTGGAGGCTGAAGAGGTGGGTTCCATGGAGTATTCGCGGCTGAAGGGTAAGGAATTCCGGAATTCAGGTTGGGGGGAATGAAAGATTGAGTAGGTTTCCCCCCAGCTTGATTCTAGTTCCCGAACAAAGAGTATCCCCCACTCTGTGGGACTTGGGATCCCCAAGAAGGAAGCATACCTGACGAGGGATGTTGAAAATAGGGTCCGGTTGGGATACCGGCATGAGGTTGTCTGCTTCCAGGTAAATTATACGTGCCCAACTGAGCAGATGGTGTTGGTTGAGATGGTTGTTGAATGGTACCAGTGGGGGCGTTAACAAGTGGTACTCCTCCAAATGAAGGGCCTTGTTGAGTCGATGGAAAGAATGTAGGTGTTTTTTGAGTAGCCCCACTTTGGATGGTACCAAGAGGTTGCCCTCCAGCAGGTGGATTGGATGGTCCAGTGGGAGGAGGTTGGTGACTGGGACCAGTGTTCCCAAAATATGGTTGTACTCCTGCAGGCGGGTTTGATGGTCCACCCGGAGGGGGTTGGTTGTTGGTATCAATGGTTCCAGTAGTCGATTGTCTGCCTCCTAAAATGGTATAGATGGTGGCCGAAGATGAACCTCTGGTCAACATGGATGATCCAGTAGTATGACTTGATGTTCTTCTAATACTAGAAAGGTGGGGTAGTGTCGATTGGAAAATAGTGCCAAAGGTGTCGATTTGTGGAGGGGGTCTTCCATACGTTTCAAGTGGGGACGGTGAGAATATTGGGGTATCCCTCATAAGGGGTATGTTCCCTGAAGATATGCTGAACATATTGTGCGGCAACAAATGTGGGGAATTTAACCGAGGGGTATCAGGCGTCACGTCCACGGGGTCTTGAAAAATAGGAGGATCATTGAGGGCTGGGCTCGGATGCGTATCCCGTAAGGTGGAGTGGGGGTAAAAAATGCGAGCTGTCCAATCGGGGTCTAGAAAGAGTTTAGGTAAAGTGAAGTCTGAGGGTCTGGATCCGTCAGCATAGGAGTGATGAAACTCTGTGCTAGACGGAATATTGAGAGCTTGGTAACCAGGAGGATGGGTGACAGGGGGTATTGGGAAGCCGATGAGAGCATTTGCTCCGTATCATGTCTAAACTGTTCCGATGCTAAAGGAGAGTTAGCCAAACTAACCATGCTAGATTGGATAGACGCCATAATCTCTTGTCCTGAGGGGAGATCAGGGAGGTACACGGTGAAAGGTATATTGCTAGAAGCACCCGTTTCATGAGTGCGAACACCTGATGGTGTAGTGGTGGTAGGTAGAGGTTCCACCTGGGAGGTGAAAAAGTCAAACTCAGGTTTAAACGGTGTGTTAGGTAGTTCAGTTTCTTCAATAGATTCAACGTATCCATCCAGGAATGGAATCAACTCGGACGTATCTTCGTCAGATCCTTCAATGGTTCCGACAGATCCTTCAAGAACATCATAGAAAGTGTCTGTTGGCAGGGTAGTGCTATCATCTAGGAGGGTGATGACCTCTGGTATAGCATCATGCGCGGTACTAAATTCAACAACTGATGTGTTGTCCACTATGGGAGGGATTTCTGGAATGACAGTGGGTTGTGGGATAGCCAAAATCTTAGGTGCATTAATGGTTTCATGAATTGTAAGAGGTTCTGAGATAGTGATGTGGGTTACAGGTACAGAAGAAGCTGAAGATGTAGTACAGATAGGTGGTGGAACATTTCCCTGGCCAGCCTCGCGGCCGACAGGGGCAGGGATACGTGATGCAGGTGGACCAGAAGTCCGTGGTGGTGGTGGTGGGATTCTCCCCTGTAAGACCGGTGTCACAGTAAGTGAGCTAAAACAAAGGTGGCCAGAATGCCAACAAGAAACACTAAAAGAAAAATGACCCTCTAAGAAGATGAAATAGCAAGCAAAACCTCCTAACTAAGAGCTGGAGACCTCAACAAGTTGTATCCTTTGCAAGGTGATGAAATCCAAGTCGAACAATACAAAATGAGAGACCAATAATGGAAGGATATCCCTCTACCGAAAGGGATCCTGGGTAAAGATCCCTAGAAGAAAAGTTACTAAGCTACCTTGTTCATGGCACGTCGGAGAAGGATACTGGTACTTCTGCCTTATCACCCTTGTATCACCTATATGATAGAGTACAAGGAAGGAAATGAATCGATACGCCTTAGGACCTAAGTGGAGTGCGGTATTCCACAAAGTTCGTCCGGAACCAATCCTCGCGGCTTACCCCCGAAACGACGGGAGGCCCTCTCCACAAACTGGTCGATGACCGTGTCAATAAATACTAGAGGATTTTAGCACCCTAGAGGACAAAAACTATGTCTCAAATGAAAATGACAAGGGGGAATTATTTGGATTCCTATCCTTGATGTCCTACCTAACTAACAAATTCTTTTTCTCCTCAAGTGAGGTTATAGTGTGTTGAGTTAGGGAGTGTAAATTTTAAAGGTTGTATTACTCAATCGGGTAAATGGAAGTGAGACTTGTGGTGTTGTGACGACTCAAACCAGGCAACTGAAGATGAATCAAAATGAGCCTTTCTGTTCGATGAAATCTAGCTAAAGTAAAGGGAGAGTTCTTCGATCACAATGCATGAAATATTTCAAAAGCAATGAAAAAACCACTTCAAAAAAAAACTTTTTTTTGTTTGTTTTTTTTTTAAATTTTTAATAAGCCAAACTAAGGAAACTAACTTCAAAATGCAACTGATATACAACTAATGGTGCTTCAAAAATGAGTAAAATTATGTGACAAACGATGATAAGTGATTGACTTCCTAATATGCAAAAAAATGATATTTTTAACAAAAACAAGACAATGTTCCAAAATAAAACTTTCAATGTTGATTTTGATGACGAAAAATGGAAAGTGATGCTATAAGAACAATGTAGTCTTGAAAACTATATAATCAAGCAAAGGAAAATAGTAGCAAAACTTGACTATCATGAAAGGAACAAGCCAATGCAAGAATGATGAGGAGGTGATCAAAATGGGTATGGTGTCACTAACTCAGGAAATCCAAGCACAAAAACAAATAAAATCAAACCACAACAGACTTGCAACTTATGAAAGGTGACAAGGTATGTAGACAAAAGATAACAAGTAATGAATGAGTAGAAATAATGATAACAATGACCACAAACCCAAAGATGTCCAAAGTGTCTACAAAACTTCCAAAAAATGGAATGCAAGTACTGTACTGCAGCTGGGAAAATTACAATGGTCTGATAAATATAAAAGCAACAACCAGAAGCAGAGAAATCAAAATTGAGAAAAGGTAACCAAGCACACTGAGAAAAATTCATTTTTTACAGAGATTATCGCGTGGTAGTGGTCAGCCCAGGTGTGGTAAAGGAAGATTATCGCGTTCTGGCAAGAGTAAAGGTCGCGGTAAACTAGTAATTATCGCCTTGTAAGTAGTGATGGGGGCACGATAATTCTCAGAAAGAGGAAAAGGGCGGGAATTTGAGAAAAGTTTTTGACTTTTCAAGGGTTTTCCAACCCAGAGGACTCACTGATCATCGACAGAGGTCCGATGTAGAGGGGAGGGGGGTGAATGGAGGTCAAAGAGACCAACTTTCACAACTGGTTTGAAAGAAGAGCAAATTCACAATAAAAAATGAATGAAAGTAAAAGAACTCAAACAAAAGGGGTTCAAACCAGCGGAGTCGCCAGTTTTTGTTGTAGAGATTTATTTCTACAGATAAGAAGAAGCCCTCTTAGGATAAAGTGAGAAGGACTGACTCTATACTAAGACAAAAATGAAACAAATGTGATCTTGTTCTCTAGATCAAACAAGTATTTCAGAATTCTTGTATTAAAGAGGATGAGAGAAAGTAACTCACCTTCACTCTTGATGTTTCGTCCCGCTCGTCGTTCCGATCCCGAAGTCCTTGTGATGAACATGTTGAGATGAAACAATAGAAAAGAATATACAATTCTCCAATATCTCTGAATCACAAGTTAGAGTCTAAATCCATATAGATACAAGACATGAAATTGAAGTGCAATCAACATACATGACTTGGGAAACAAGGCAAGTTAACTTTATTACAACTTGAAGATTCTTACAAAGGTTGCTTGATGTCCAATCCAACTCTAGCTCCAAGTCCTTCCTCTAGCTATCTCTACAAAAGTCTTATGATCATAGGTTTGATGCCCCAAAAGTCCTCCCTTTGGCCCATGGAAGGTCTCTCCTTTATAGTGTTGGGAAGGGTAACCATAAGCAGAGTAAAATGGATCTAAAGAGTGTTTAGTGGATCAAACCTACTAAATAGAGAGAGGGGTTGGGATCGAATCAAAGCTGGCAATCTCAAGAAGATCTCTCGAAAGGTAAGATCCCAAGATCCATGGAAAAAAGGCTAAAACTAGATTATCACGCCCCCAGGTCTAAGCATAACGCGGTATTATCATGCCCTAGGGTAGGATCAGAATGTGGTAACCCTAATTATCGCGCCCCCATAGATGTGCAGAACGTGATAATTCCTGCAGATTGGGTGTGTCTGGGTGACACATGGCAGGTGAGATGTTGCTTTCAGTGTTCAGGCAATAGACTTCACTCCTGGGTGACCAGATGATCATTAAGGGGAAGTGTCATTTAGGTCGCTCGGTGTAAGGATGCGACACTAGGGTTTACTGTGTAATATTGAGGTATAACACCATGCAAGATTAATGCATCAAGATTGAGGGCGAGTTTATCCTGAAGTTAGAATTTAAAAATAGAAGAGAAGAATGTATAAATATGTTATACATAATTGTTGAATCCAGTGTGAAGCGAATTCTCTTCTCCATTGAAGGGCATGTGCTTCTCTTTGTGTAGGGTATTGTTCGTGCTTGTTATTGTTGTGCTGGGCACACATCTGATTGATCTCTCTTCTCTATTTCTTCCGTATATTCACCAAGAGTTTTGGTGATCTCTTATCTTCCGAAAGCAATCTGCTATGTTTTAAAATAAATCATTCTCTATTATCCATTATATTATACTGAAAAGAATTGCTGGGGTTTTTGTTCTGATAATTTTGAGGATTTTCCCCAGGGTATCTCTTGTGTTATGGTTGTATGAATTTCATGGATTGAATTGTCTCATTGCTTCAAGTCTCTGCATCTAAAATAATTAAAGATCAAAGCTCAACCAAAATTCAACAAGTTCTAATGGTGACCATACCTATTTTTGTAAATTTCTCATTAAACTAGGTTGTTTTATGCTAAGTAACTAATTCTGGGTATTTTTCACCTACAAGAGATCAAGTATTCCACCTCTTGCTTCTGGAATTTGGCCCCCAGTCAGCCCCAATTTATTTTTACATAGTATCATAGATCCCGGCCTCTCAGACGTACTAACAATGCGGAAAAGACTTGCACAATTGCACGAACATTGCAGATTATCAATGTTTGAGTCGCGCTACCCCGCTAAGACAATACACGCGGAAGGTTATTGTACCACTTGTGTTGATCAATGCACCTATTTTGAATTAACCCACACGGTATGTGCAACAGAGTGTGGTTTAGCCATGCTACCCTATTTTATTTGCTTTGTACCTACATACTTTAGTTTGGCAGTCCAATTACTGCTTACTAGTGAACTTAAATTAAGGCTAATTGGCATACTTACTTAATTTTTTAGTAATTTGTTCACCTAGACCAAAATTAGGAAGTGAAGAGTTCATCTCTCTTCAAACTTACCTAGGTAAGAAATTTTGAGGCTTTCAACGGGCCCCATTGTTGTCACTAGTATTCAAGACCATTTCTTGTTTATGCACAATTGACATGTTTTTAGTATCAATGCTATTGCAGAATAACTTTTTGCACACAAGAAAGGACCTAAAGACCCTTGTCTCTCAAAGTATTCTCTTCACCTTGCAATTCATGTGAGCTTGGTGAATAAAAAATGGGTGAGAAGTGTGAAATATCTCCATTGCACACTTATCTATTTGTTAACATTTTTTATTTTGCAAAGCACCATGAGCATCTCTTAGAGTTAAAAGTACGCATTACTTGATATACTCTTCTAGTTAATTTTCCGATAATCATTTTTTGCTTTCATAACATGTGTTTGCACCACTAGCACACACTAAGAGACCTAAAGACTCTCCCCATCCTAGTATGCTCTTCACCTCACACTTCATATGGGTTGGTGAATCATAAAAGTATGGATTGTGAAATACCTCTCTTACACTCCATAAGTGAACACTCAAACCCCTTAAAACCAACATTGTAATTCTTTAAACCAACTAAAATCCTCCACAGGAGGTCACAAAACAAAATTTTAGCTAGGTAGGATTGATTGGGCTAGGAATCCATTAATGCCCACCAATCTAGTTTCATTAGCAATATTTTGAAACATAACATTGTTGTCTCATAGGGTACTTACAAAATCCTACTATAAGTAAGTGTTAAAAGAAAACCCGGATCAGAAGTGCACTATGACCAAGGAGGTGAAAGCTGAGGTATATTTTCCCTGCTCTCCCCTACAAGCCACTTAGCTTGTTGTAGGGAGACGATACTATACCGTGTAGGCCAAACCACTGATCCACACTTGACGCAAGGTATCTTAATGGCCCAACTTAGGATATCACCAAGGAGAAATTGTGAGTGCAATTGACTCCTGAAGTTAACTATTGCCTTTGGGAGGTGTTTCCAAGTCTTCTTGATTGGAACATTGGCCCCATCACCGATAGAACTAGATCTTTTTTACCGCCACTAGTCGATTGGTGAGTGGATACCATTATCACCATCATTTGTGCTTTTGGGAGGCTCAATTACATTTGAGAGGAAGGACGTTAGGTATTCTAGGGAATTTACATTTATTTTATTTTTTAAAATACAAGTTCACTAAAATCATAATAAAAAGAACCTACATGTGGGAACTCATGCACTAAAACCGACATTGCACATATCACTCACTTATTGCACCATTTTGCATATGTTTTGGTTGGCATATTTTTGCATTTGTTCAATCGTGTTTAAAATACACTATCACTCTCATTTGACACAAAGCCTTCACCATTGAGGAACAAAAAAACATATTGAGACAATCTCATATACTGCAAGGCCTATCTCGTCTTTCGATGGGTGTTTTTACACCTTCTTCCCGCGGTTCACAAGGAAGGTACCCTAGCTGGGGCCATTCCTAGGCCACATTGATAGGATCATCTGGTCAAGGCCAATACTTTCTAGGTGCATTTTTCCCTCTTAGAGAAACTATTAAGATGCATTTTTCCCTCTTAGAGAAACTATTAATTACACCACTTCTTCCCCCATTGCAAGAGGTACTCCACTGGATTCTCCCCTTGGAGATCCCTCAGTTCTCTTTGACCCATCCTCTCTTGTAGGAGGTCAATTGTTGTTTTCAACACCACCTGGGTATCCCCCTCATGGAAATCATATCTCACACATAATGGAAATACCAGTGGTCCTTACCTTACCATTTATGGCTAGTTTAAATCTATCTAATTTGGCCAAACTGACCAGTGATCCCATTTCTCATGATCTGACATGGCCGACTATGCCAGATAAGATTCCCTCCGACATTATCAAATTTGAAGGAAATCAGGGAGATGATCCTGCCAACCAAGTCATGCATTTCCACTTATGGTGTTCATCTAACATCATAGTGGATGACCCTGTGAGGATTTTCCTCTTCCAGCATACCCTCACCGGAATGGCAACAAAATGGTACGTGAACCTAACAAGTGGGACCCATTCCACATTTGCAACATTGGCCACAACATTTCTCACATATTTTCAGCTTCCGATCCAACATGAATTGGGTCTTGAAATTCTGACTGAGTTTCGAAAAAATACTTCCACCCACGTCACAGACCACATCCATGAGTGGCGTAGACGCCACACATTATGTAAAATCAAAATACAACCTCTCTTTTTGTTGGATTGGTTTATCAAATCTCTCCAACCCACCATAGCCAAAGATGTCACCACCTCCGTGCTTGAAAGCGAGGAAGAGGCTATTATGAAAGCATATCATTTCAATCTCATATACGCACAATCCGTCTACCTTTATACTAACCTCCCTGATGCCCCTCAGCATCGATCATTAGATCCTATAAATCCGGGTTCATCACATTCAGAGGATGGGATTATTGGATATGTTTCCCATTTAAGAAAATTTCCTCCTACCACGTCGATGCCATTTAATATGGTTCCCCACTACCCATCCATGCCACCTGCGTCGGTACCCCCTACACCAGTACCAACCCCACCAGTTGGTCAATTATAGTGTGGACCATATAGTCCTATGTACCCAAACGTTATCCAAGTGATGATGGTTCCTACACCGGCAATGACACAAGCCGTTGCTACTTCCACTTCTTATGGAGCGCAAAACGCATTTATCCCACCATATATATTATCCTTATTATCCTTTCCCATGCCAATCTAGTCAGCAACCTATACCCCACATGGGGGTTAAACTAGTTCAAACAAACAATACAGGGACAAACAATACCCCAAAATAAGGGAAGAACCCCACCCCAAGGACCAATTATTGATGCTCCATTTGTGACGATTATTGTCACTACATGCATCATTGTCTTCTTATCCCTGACTGCCAACAGCTATTCGAGCCAAAAACAAGATGGTGACGAGCCCTCCTCAGGCAATGAATCCTCCCTAAATACAAACCGTCATGTTACAAAAACCCTTTTCCAATAAAGGGGTAGTTACACAACATCAAGACCCTCTCCCACCTAGCGATGGATCTTTCCAAAATACCTATATGCTAGATATCAACCTTCAGACACGAGCCAAAGGTTATGATGGGCCTTCCACCCCTAAAGTGGAAGACATTTCTATCCCCTCGGGGGGTCCTTTACAAATCCCTCGACTGAATAACGAACAAATCCCATGGATTCCGAAAGTTCCACTTCGGCGTACCCCTAATAACCCTCACATGAAAGCCGCCCAAAATTATAGTATTGTGGATGACTTGGATCAATCCGTAGTAGCCATGTCCACGTTAGAAGTGTTACAGTATTTCCCAACACAGTGGAAGACATTACTCAATGCACTCGGCACTGTTGATCCATCCGAATCACACCTCATGTCCTTTGATCTTGACAAAGGTGATCTGTGACTGTTGTCGTCAGTCGCATTTCAAGTTCCAGTCACTGTAAAGAATGCCATGATTAATTGTTGTATCATCTATTAAGGTGCATCCACTTGTGTTATATATGCAAAAGTGTGGAAACAATTTGGATCCCTTGAGTTGGTCCCCTCGTCTATCTCTCTTCGCGCATATGATGGGAGACCATCCCAACTAAGAGGATTGTACCAAAATGTCTCCATAGAGCTAGGGGCAAGATGGTTATGATCGATATTGAAGTATTCAATGTTGAACTCTACTACAACATCCTCTTGGGGCGTAGTTATATGTACGCCATGAAGGAAGTCTCCTCCTTGATCTTCCATATCATGATGTTTCCCTTAAACGAGAAGCTAGCTACCCTCTACCAACTTAACTACTATGGCCCCAACACCACAAGCAATCCTGACAATGTCCTACCGACTGTACTGGGCGATGATCAACCGTATGTTGACATTTCCTCCAACATGTACAAGGACTCCAATTTGTTAGGAGTATATTTGGGACCACCACCAAGGATCCCTACAACAACCGATGGCCAAATGTGCACAATTTTCATCGCTTACAATGGAGCTACCTCCACCTCAACACCATCATTAGCACCACCGCTGAGACATGGCATTGAATAAACATTAATTCCATCGGTACCACCAATATTTCAAATCCCATTCTTGTATCCTCCCACAGGTTTACAAGGGACACCGGTCATGACTTAGTTAACTCTACTAGGGCTAACTTTGGGTATATCGGTATGGTACCTTACACCACCCTAGCCAGAGATGGTTTCCAAACCAGCCGCCTGTTATGAGTTTGTCCCTGTTTTGGCTGCTACACCTAAAAGGCACGTAACACATTTAGTTACAAAATCCCAACCTATGACATCTGCAACTAAACCACAATCAATCGTCACTAAGAACGCTAATGGGGGCACCAAACAACCGAAGTTGAAAGGCCCCCTATTACCTAACCCAACGTCCAATTTATCAGAAACCGCTAAGCCTAAAGCAGGGGGCATCAACCAATAGGAGTAAAAAGCCCCAATTATGATCAATACTCCCAATCAAAGGGTCACACCGCCATGTTCTCTTTGCGGGTAGCAAGGCCATGCAACAAACTTATGTCCTACTTTACTGGAGCTAAGGAATTTTCTCAACACCCCTGTGAGTATAACACATGCTCCACCAATGGTAAAAGGGAGCACAACTCCCTCACCCACATCTAAGTCCAAAAAATTTCATACAAATCATGCATGTTCCATATGCGGTTAGTATGGGCACTACAAACACCATTTCCCCAAACTCCCTTGATATCAAGAGGCATTGACAACCGTTTGTCTCACTCAAGTGACAATTGAGGAGCCTACCTCCTCAGCCCTAGAATCAACATCTATTAATGTGGTCACCACATCAGGGACACCATTAGTCGCCCCTCCCAGAAAAGTTGCACCAGCTGCAGAAAACATGGTAGAGCCTATAACGTCGCAATACCCGTCCAAACTTATGATGACACCACCACACGATGGATGCTCTTCCTGCAGGAATTCCATCCATATGCTCCCTCTTAGTGCCATCGCATGCATAATGGAGCAAATCAATACTCATGAAGTCCAAGAAGGATTCCGTCCACGGGTACCACGACCTTGTCGATCCCATGGAGAGACCACCCACTTCTCCTTTCAATGCCCCATTTTGCACGCCGAATCAGAAGCTTATCTCGAACTAATGAGACTGCAAGGTCAATTACAACCCCTCCATATAACCCCACAAAGGTCACAAATCGAGGAAGCAATAACGACCTTACCAAATACCATCGATGTTGAATCTCCTTTAGCTGGTGTTCTCACTTGAAGTGATTCCTCGTCTTTCGACGAAGACACAGACCACCTGCAAACATTCCCACAAAATTAGAAAATCAACAAGGGGTTCACCGCCACAACACAAACAAGACACCCAACACTGAATGAAAAAGTAAAATACATCTCTTCTTAAATGCAGATGGACTCCCAGTCGGACATCTACATAGGATATGCGTATGATGCTAATTGATTGTCCAAACATTTAGCATATGCTACCTGGGATATATATTCCCCTTCCCATACACTCCACTTCAACGGAGGGGTTTTCTTGGGGGTACTTAGAAACAACCAGCTAGAATATGATGTTGTAATAGGTCTATTAAGTGATGCCTTGCACTTAGGCATTCACCATCTACAAGGGCATCTCGACTCACAACTCGTCGTATCGCAGTTAAATAATGTATTATGTGTCTGCAATTCACTTCTCTTCCAGAATTTTATGCACGTGCGCCTTCTCATTAGACAGTTTGAAACCATTACTTTCACACATATACTAAGAAATGATAATGCATTCACTGACTTCGTCACCAATGAGGTATTGAATTTACACCTGATACATAACCCGATTGCATAACCCTGCATATCAAACACACTTAAATAAGTCTATGTGTTACACCTATGACTACACATACATGTATATCATCATCATAAGTCCTAAGTCGATAAACCATGCCCAAACAAATGTGCTAGTATCGAATACCACATATGCATCACATCAACATTTAGGAAACATAAAACAAAGTATACATACATCACATACATAAAGAGACGCATACATCATGTGCCGCAAAAATGGTATATATATATATATATATATCTCATCAAAAAGTGCGTTTCATGTACAAAAATGGCCCTCCTGGGGCATATACAAAATAACCTTATGGGGGATACATCAAATACAACTCGCCTCCCATAGGCTCATCAAAAATAGTATACAAACCAGGTCTCACATCCCTATAAAAAAATCAAGCTATCCCGCTAGCTGGTGGATCCCAAGGTCCCAAAATAGCCAGCGGCCATACAACCTCCCATCATATTGGTTCTGGTCCCTGTCGCGGTCTCTGTCATGGAGGAGTGGCTGCACCTCCCTGCACTTCTCGTGCCACATGGAACTCAACTTCTACTCGCCGCATGGTGTGCCTCCAAGATGGCCCACACTTAGCTGGTAACTGAAGTGTCAGGTCCAATTCATCATCCTCAAGGTCCGCAACACCTCGATCATCAACCCCAATAGACAAAGTAGTGAACCACTACTCCAAGTCTACAAGGACAACTTCCATCTGGTCCTCGGCAGCTGGACCACCTACAACAGCTCCTACAACACCTTCTCCTCCTGCTCCGATGAACCCACCCTCGGCTGCACCAACTCCTGTAATGGACTACCCAACCCCAACAATAGGGCGCTCTCTCCTAGGCCGTGGTCGACGAGGTGGCCTCACAAGACCTATATCTGCATCACAAAGGGGGAAACCATCATCAGTACCCGATAAAAATTTATATTGTAAATGTGCAGAAATACAAGTATGTACAAATATATATGCCAAACAGTAAAAACCATAAAACATACCTGTAAAATCGAAAACCCTAGGGGTCAGGCAACTCTATATCTCCCCAATAGTCCATACCACTCCATGGATACCACTCCATATAGACAATATGACCTTCCCATACATCCCAACACCTGGGGCGTATAGTAAGCTCCCACCAACCCACCACCACTATGAGGCATAATCCGTCCTCGATCCGCCATTTGAGTCTCTTGCACCCCCCTCGGTGAAATACGACCTGTGGCCGTAGCGAAGGGTAGCGCTAAAAAAAATAAGTGCACTAAAGGTTGACTTAGAAATACTCACTTGATAAGGTGAATCTTGGAGATGATTATCGGTGTCCCATTAAAGGTGTAGGAGGATCTTCCTACAACTTGGATTTTGGAAATCCTATAAATATGAAGGATATGTTATATGTACCTGGTTTGAAGAAGAATCTTCCATCCATTTCAGAACTAGATAAGAAAGGATTCAGAGTTTCTTTTGTTGATGGTAAAGTTGTTATGTGGCCAAGAGGAAATACTATTGATGATGAAATTGTAATTGGAGAGCAAGATGGAGGCTTGTACAAATTGAAAACGCCATAAGACATAACACCGTGAAACCAAGTAGATCATAATGGTATATGAAAGGGGTGTGCATGAAGAAAGAACGTGAATATTTCATTTCCAAACAGTGACAACAAAGAAACATGAGATGTTGGATCCAGTGCACGAGGACCAAAGATGAAGACATCATCAAGTTCTAGACTAGATGAAGATGGAGATCAAGGTCTTCAGATAATGAAGTAGAGTACGCTTCCAGAAAGCCTAGTAACTTATGAAAGGATGTAGAAATCAAGAGGGAGCCTACAAAACACATGAAATATAAGTATTTAAACTGTCATTTGAGTTGTTTCTTAAATATCTAAGTTTTTAAATGGTATTGTTAACAACAGTTGTACACATATATGTATTTCTAGAATAAGGAATTGTATTATGCGTGTCATAGTGAATGCATTGATATGGCTAGGATAAATGAACAATATACTCTTAATGTACATGTGATGGGTAAGTATCCTATGTTGTTGCACAACATTCCATGAGCCATTGTTACTTGTATAGAATCAAACCTCTTTGCTAACATGTTGGAGAGCAGTGCACACTCTTAATAGTATGTTTTATTAGAGATGGAAGGGATCTAGATAGTTACCGTGTGTATATGGGATATGTATGAGTGTTGTGTTGAAGCATTGGATAAGATGGTTACATAACTGTGTAAATTATGTCAGTATGCATAATAATTTGTCATTAGAACTCCAATATGATTTGATGATTATGAAATGTTATTAATCATATGAATGAATTTGACTTGTAGGAAATATTGTGTGCTATTGTTATACCTCTATGTTTCATAGTGTCGCATCTCCATCACAAAACGAGTTGACGACACTTTCCCTACTGTTTTAAACCATCCAGAAGAGACAGATGATGAGTCAACCTTGAAGGTGAATCTACCCTGACAAGTTTTGACCCACCTTAGACTTTATCCACACACACTACCGCGCCTTGCTAGTTTGTCAAAACGCGGTACTAGACACTACCGCGCTATGCTCTTTCCCCAAGACGCGGCAGTGCCGCGTTCTGCAGTCTTTGCAGAACGCGGTACTCTTTTAATAGCCTTTTTCCCTTGGCTTGTGGGATTTTGGATTTTCGAAGATAATGGAAGATTGGGGTCCCTGATTCGATCTCAACTCATCTCCTTCGATTAGAAAACCTGATCCACTTATCTCTCCTTAGATCCACCCATCTCTCTTGTTGGTTAACCTCACCATTCACTATAAAAGAGAGGCATTCCATTGGGAAAGGGGAGGACTCTTGAGAGTACCAAACTTATGGTCTTGCAGCATTGTGGAGATAGCTAGAGGAGAAGACACTTGGAGCTGGAGGATTGGATTGGACATCAAGCACCTTTTGTAAGTATTCTTCAAGTTGTAATGGAATAACTTGTCTTGTTTTCCCAAATCATTTGTGTTAATCTTGTTTTAATGATATGATTTGTATCTTTCATAAGATTTAGATTCTAACTCATGTTTCAGGTTGCTAGAGAATAATGCATTCTTGTGTCTTGGTTCCATTTTGACAGGTTCATTTGTGAGGGCTTGGAGACTGGAGCAAATACCAAAAACAAGCGTCTGGATAGAAGGTTAGTTAAACTTCTTCTACTCTTTCTAGCATTTTAATCTTGAGATGTTTGTTAGATCTAGGGATTCAAGGTAGCATTTGTTTTGACTTGTTTCTTGCTTTAGAGTTAGTTTAAAGTCTGCTTTAAAGTTAAGAGAGTTTTGGCTTATCCGTAGGACAAAATTCTACATAACAAGAATGGCGACTCCGTTGGTTTTGATTTCTGTTTGATTGATTCAGTTCACTGTCACTCATCTGCTGAGTGTGATTTGTTTTATTGCACTTCAAACCAGTTTGAATCTTGGTCCTTTTTTTACCTTTATTCACTCCTCCTCGCAGTATTTATCTCCCTGTTTGATCACTGAGTCCCCTGGGTTAGCAACAACCCTGAAAATTTTATTTTTTCTTCTCAAGTTGCGCTTTTTCCTTCCCTTGCCACAGTACCGTGCCCTCAGAACTACTTCCAGCGCGGTAGTACCGCGCTCTCTGCCTTAGTACCAGAGCGGTACTGTCACAGTGCCGCGCTTCAGCCAGACCATCACCCGCGGTAGTGTCTGCAAGCTTTTAAATTTTTTATCTTTGCTTGGTTTCCTGAGTTTCTCTCTGCCTTAGGTAGTCTTTACTGTTGCCTGTTAGCATCCTGGTTAATTTCCAGTCTGTATGGTGTGCTTATTACCCAGTTTGTGAGCTTGATTGTTGATTGAATTAGTGGCACTTTTGACATATGGGTCATTTTTCCAGTTTGATTGCATTGACTTGATTTTTTCACCACAACCAACTCAACACCACTATTCTCTGTTAATGAATACTGTAGTTTTTACAGTCATATTATCATTATCATTTTCAGTAAATTAAAAAGATCATTAGTTGAGAGCAATTTTGTTGTTTAAATCGAAAAAGTCTAGTGGTATTTTGCATAGGGAAATGAACCATTGATTTTGCCACAGAAATTCTCATTGTAGAAGCATTGTAGATTGTAAAATCAGTGCATTGAAAAGAGTGTTTACTTCAGTTTGGCTTTGTTTATAAATCGAAAAGAAAAGAAAAATCTTTTACTTTGATTGCTTGTGAAAATTTTCATGCATATTTGATCGAAGAACCTCTAACTTTACCTTAGCTAGATTTCATCGAAGACAAAGGCTTATTTGTGATTCATTCTCATTTGCATGGTTTGAGTCGTCATAACACCATCAAGTTTCACGTCCACTACCCGATTGAGTAAGACAGCCACTAAAATTAATCACCCTAATTAAACCAACTTTAACCTCACTTGAGGAAATCAAAAGAATTTGGTAGTTAGGTAGGACACCGGGGATAGGCATCAAAATAATTCCCCCTTGTCGCTTTCATCTGAGACATAGTCGTTGTCTTTAGGGAACTAAAATCCTCTAGTACTTATTGACACGGTCATAGCTAGTTTGTGGAGGGGCCTCCTGACTGTTTCCAACTTTCAGGGGTTAAACGGCCGCGAGATTGAGAACCGGACGGACTCTGTGGAATACCGCACTCCACTTATCCCTAAGGCAACATCGATCGCTGTCTTCTTCGGAAGGCTGAAGTGCCCAAAACCTTTTCCGACGTGTCATGAACGAGGTGTCTTAGTATCTATTCTACTAGGGCTCTTTTACCCAGGATCCCTTTCGGTAGAGGGATATCCTTCTTATATCAGTCTCTCATGTTGTATTGTTCGACTTGGATTTCATCACCTTGCGAAGGATACAGCCTGTTGAGGTCTCCAGCTCTTAGTTAGGAGTTTGCTTGCTATCTCATCTTTGTAGAGGGTCATTTTTTCTTTATAGGGACTGCTTGTTGGCATTCTGGCCATTTTTGTTGATCAACTCACTTATTGAGACACCGGTCTCAGTATAGATTTTAGAGCTTGCTTTTTTGGCCTGTGAGCCTTGCTTTTTCTAGCTCCTCTTCTGCACACTCGGTTGCATTAGAGTTTTTGAGTTCTTTGTTTACGATACTGCCCCCGATTTTCATTTTCCTGTCATCATGTCAGATCTACCACAAAGATCACGTACACAACAGGGCCAAAGCCCTCCACCACCACCACCGCCACGGACTACTGGTCCGCCTGCATCACGCATTCCTGCTCCTCCTGGCCGCGGTGCTGGTCGAGGGAACATTCCACCGCCGATACGTACAACGGACTCAGTTCCACCCGTAACTGCCACTCACAGCACAGTCTCAGAATCTATTGCAGTTTCTGCAACCATTAGCCTATCTGAGACCTCCACTGTCACTTCACCCACTGTTATTCCAGATTTATCTATCACAGTGGACACCGTTACCGCAACTGAACCTAGTACAACCCAGAGTACTAGACCAGAAGTCATCCTTCTACCCGATGTCAGCACTTCCCGTCCATCAGACACCTTTCACAATGATACAGACGAATCTGTTGGCACCATAGAAGGGTCCGACCAGGACATACCTGGCTTGATTTCAGTCCCAGGCGGGTACATTGAAATCGTTGAAGATACTCGACTTCCTGACACACCCTTTGAACCTGATTATGGTTTCATCACTTCCCAAGTGGATCTTCCGCCTGTTATCACTACGTCACCCAGTGTTCATCCGCAGGAAACGAGTTCTTCTAGCAACGTACCTCGTACTATTACTCTACCCAACCTCCCTCCGGGACATGAAATCATGGCTTCCATCCAGTCTAGTATGGTTAGCCTAGCGAACTCTCCGTTAGCATCGGCACGGTTTAGACGCATCACAGAGCACATGCTCTCGTCAGTCTCTAGATATCCCCCTGAAACTCGTCCTTCTGACTATAGGGATCCCAACATCCCGTCTAGCACGGAGTTTCGACACTCCTTTGCAGACGGTGCAGGACCTTCGGATGTTACCATACCTAGGTTCCTGCAGGATCCCCAAAACCTTTTCCAGGACATGAACTCGGACCCAGTTTTCGAGGGTCCTCCTACCATTGAACATGCCATGGACGACGCTAATACCCCTGGGCTAAATTCCCCACATTTGCTATCATCACCTATATTTGGTGCACATTCTATGAGGGATAACCCAGTTTTTTCCCCGTCCTCACCTGTTCGATATGGACGACCCCCTCCGCAAATAGGTACTTTTGGTGCCGTTGGCCAATCCACGTTATCATTTTTGACCAGCGGCGGAAGAACGCTTAGTCACACTTCCGGATCTTCCGGTTGGACCGGAGGATCACCCTCAGCCACCATTTACACTATCTCAGGAGGTGGACAACCGACTACAGTGGTCCCCAACTCTAACTACCAAATCCCCCCTGGTGGGCCATCAACCCAACCAGTTGGTGGACAACCTTTTGTTGGGAACCCTGTTCCGAGTCAACAACCTCCAACTGGTGGGCCATCAACCCAACCAGTTGGAGGACAACCTTTTGCTGGGAACCCACTTCCCAGTCAACAGCCTCCTCATATAGGGCCATCCAACCTAACTGCTGGTGGACAACCTATTGGCTCGATCCAATAAGCTTCCCAACCAGCAGCGTCTACTCAGTTCGGTATGTACAATCCACCTGGCAGTGGGAAACTTTATTCTGGTGTTCCAACCGGGCCTTACTCTCAACAACCCCTGTCAGGCATGCTTCCTTCTTGGGATCATCAAATCCCACAGAGTGGGGGGTACTCACTTTTTGGAAACTGGAACCAAGCTGGGGGGCAATCTCAGATTTCCCCCAACTTGAATTCTGGCTTCCCTTACCCTTCAGCTGCTACAACTCCATGGAACCCATCACTTCAATTTCCACTCACTCCTCAAGCAGGAACGAGCCTTCCATGGACACCACCGTCACAACCACCCCCCAACCCTGCTATGGGAAATCCTCCACTTGCACAGTATAGTGGTAACATCCCTGGAACACAAAAATTCCAAGGAACTTTTCCCCAACAAGGAACATCAACCATTCCTGGGTATCGACAGCCTCAGGGTACTATACCCACTCAGCAGAACACTCACCAACCGGTTGCTTACAATCAACCGGTTAACCATATGGCTTACCATTCACAGAATTTCCAGCAGTATCCCGCGGGAAACTCATATGGGTATAACACACAGCAGTATGCTATGCAGGGCCCTCCAGGGTTCTCGGCACCACATGGTTATTACTCATTCCCGTAGACCAACCGTCAACTTCCCTTTTTGGCCACACTTGACTTACCTGATTTGTCGAGGCTTATCAACGACCCTATATGGCATGAACCTCACTGGCCACCTATTCCAACCAAACTACCATCGGACATTCCTAAGTTCGATGCCAAGCCCGGGGAAGACCCCAAAAATCACGTGATGACCTTCCATCTTTGGTGTTCATCCAACTCCTTGATGGATGATTCCATCCGACTTCGGCTCTTCCAACGCACGCTCACTGGAACGGCAGCAAAATGGTATATCGAGCTGCCACAACACTCTTTTCGTGATTTCAACACTTTGGCTATGCAGTTTCTGACACATTTCCAGCTCCCCATTCGGTATGAGACTGGAACAGAACTGCTAACTTCACTGCGTCAAACCACTTCTACACATATTTCGGATCACATCCACGAGTGGCGAAGACGCCGTAGGCTAATAAAGGCACCTATTCCGGATCAGCTACTTGCTGATTGGTTTACAAAATCCTTTTTGCCTCCCATAGCCAGAGATATTGCTATGCGCGGACTGGTTACAGAAGAACAAGCCATCTCGGCAGCACAATACATGGATTTGGTATATACTCAATCCGGTACTTTACATGAACTTCTTCCACATGCCTCCCGCGTTCACACTGATCCAACAAAGCCTACCACTGAACCACCCATTGATGGTATTGTTGGTTCAGTCAAGGCTCAGCCTGCTACGAACTTGACGGGACAACAAGCTTCTGCTTCCCCCGCTTTTACCCAGGCCGCTTCAAAAGCTTCCACTTATCCTGCTGTCTCCTCCGAAGTGAATGCAGTCCAATCTACGTCACAACCATCCGGAGGAAAGAAGAAAAACAATCGTGGCAAAACCAAAAAGACCCAGCAGGAGAACCCCAAGCCACAACCTACCCAGAATGACCAGAAACCACGTCGGAAAGCTAAGTTTCCCTGCTTGATTTGTCAAGATGATCATTATACACGTGACTGTCCCTACAAGGACGAGGTCAACAAGTTCGTTAAAGGATCCTCTCGTCCGACAGTGCTAACTGACCCTTTCCCCCAACAGCAAAAGCAAATGGTTGCCCAAGAATCCCCACAAGGGGGCAACCCGACCAATCCTTCCCGTGGAGAAATGTCCACAAACCGCGAAATCCTAATGACAAGTAATGAGGAGATTGATATCACCACTCGTTCAAAGACGTATGACAATCCTCCAAGTTCAAACAAACAATCGGAGATAGCCAAAGGAAAATCTCCTATTGAAGATCCGATTCCTATTCCCCCCCTAATGGTCATCTCCATATCGAGAGACCACTCATGGACACAGTGATACACCCACCCAAGGGAACCATACGAAAGGCGACATTTAATCCGAATGCGCGAGCTTCCCAAAACTACAACATTGTTGAGGATTTGGCTCAAGCACCTTGCGCTATGTCGACTCTCGAGGTTCTCCAAGACTGCCCCACGCAGCGCAGAACCCTACTTTCAGCAGTGGGGGCACTGGACCCAGATACCTCAAACTCCATCATGTTTAACTTGGAACACGCTAAACCTAGGATTTCTCACCAGTTAGCCTTCCAGGTGCATACAAAAATCCGTGGGAATGTCATCCACCGCATTGTGTTAGATGAGGGTGCTTCCACGTCGATTATGTCTTTGAACTGCTGGAGAGCCTTAGGCTCACCCGAGGTCACAACTTCTCCCACTACTCTCAGGGCGTTTGATGGACATGGTTTTCAACCATATGGACTCATTCCCTCAATCAGTGTTGAACTGGGGGGCAAAACAGTATCCGTACACATCGAATTCGTAGATGCACCTTTGGATTACAATCTCCTACTTGGTCGGAACTGGTTCTATGCCATGACCGCCATAGCATCTACAGTCTTCCGGATTGTACAATTTCCTCATGAAGGGAAAATTGTCACTATTGATCAACTGGATTACTGTATCCCAGACTCCCATCCAAACTCCACCAATACCGTCCTGTTATTGGATCAACCTCGGTACCGGTTCCAAGACATAGGTGTTGGTCTCATGAAGGATTCTTCCCTCATTGGAGTTTTTCCAGAGCTGGGAACCCATCTTCAACCAGTCAACATGATTTCATCGCATGTCACCCCTTCCGATGATTCATGGGTGATTCCGAGTCCTACTCAGATCCAAGGCTATGGCAATTCCATGCCTTTGAACAGAAACCTTGCAGCATATGACGCGATCCAATCAACCACAGATTGGGTCGACTGTTCTACTAATCACACAGTGGCGCAGCTCTCGACTGAAACTCATCCACACCCACCATTTTTTGATCCTCTCAACTTGATTTTTCCCACTGACGAATCAATCATAGAGGTTATGTGCGGTGATGAGCCACCTTGGGGAGATTTTCATCATCGATCTTCATTCCCCACCATTCAGTCACTTGAGCCTGACACCAAATCCAGCGCTTCACTTGGGATGGTTCAAACCAAGTTCCCCACTTCCCTCGACGAGGTATTTTCCGAAGGTAACTTGGCCAATCTTATGGCAACCACTCCCATCGATATTTCAGTGAAGCCTGGTATCGTGGAAAACGTACACATTGGCAAAACATGTACTCCCCTCGAAACGGAGTTCTATAGTGGCTACTTTAAAACTTTCCACAATGTTTTTGCTTGGAGTTATGAAGAGATGCTAGGAATTGACCCCTCGATTGTGGTCCACGAAATTCCAACTTTCCCTGGCGCTCGACCTGTTCTGAAAAAGCTTCGAGCCGTTCATCCTCGTAAGGCAGCCGCCATTAAAGCAGAAGTTGAAAAACTTTTGCGTGCTGGTTTTATCTATCCTGTCCCATTGACAGAATGGGTATCCAACATCGTTCCCGTAGACAAGAAACAAGGAACGATTAGAGTCTGTGTTGATTACCATGATTTGAACAAGGCTTGTCCCAAGGACAACTACCCAACTCCGTTTATCGACCAGATCATCGATAACTGTGCCGGAAGTGTTATCTTTTCATTTATGGATGGCTTCTCTGGCTATAATCAGATCGATATCCTCCCAGCCGACCAGCACAAAACGGCCTTTATCTGCCCTTGGGGGATCTTTGCATATCGAAAGTTACCTTTTGGCCTGAAAAATGCCGGGGCAACTTTCCAACGGGCGATGTCCTACGCATTCCATGACATCAAACATATCGTAGAGCCATATCTTGATGACCTTCCTGCTCATTCTCGGACTCGGGAAGACCATCCAGACCACTTGAGTGCCATTTTCGAAAGGTGCCGGCGCTACAATATACGTTTGAACCCGCATAAGTGCGTCTTCTGTGTAGAAGCCGGAAAACTGTTGGGATTCATAGTCTCCAAAGACGAGATACGTCTAGATCCCGCAAAGGTAGCAGCTATCATAGCCCTGCCTTCACCTACCAATATTCCAGAACTTCAATGTTTGCAAGGGCATGCAAACTTTCTACGCCGTTTTATCTGCAATATGTCCGAGATAACAAAAGGCTACATGCGGCTTCTCAAGAAGAATGTTCCCTTCATATGGGATGACGAAGCCCAACGCTCCTTTGACAATTTAAAGGCAGCCTTAACCAAAGATCCTGTGATTCAACCCCCCAATTACACACAGGACTACATCCTTTATCTCGCAGCCTCGATTTCCACCATTGGTATGGTGTTAGTCCAAGAAGACCACAACGACATAGAACATGTGGTGTACTATCTCAGCAAGAGTCTTCTTGACTCTGAAACTCGCTACTCACATGTTGAAAAGCTGGCTCTGGCAACAGTATTTGCTGTCCAGAGATTCCGTCACTACATCTTACTCCGCCGGACCACCGTCATCGCTGATTTCAATCCAATGTACTATATCCTCACACGACAAGTGCTTGGGGGCAAGTACTCCCGTTGGATTGTCATCCTTCAAGAGTTTGACTTGGAATTTGTCAAAGCCAAGTCTAAGAAATCTCTGGTCTTCGCTGAGTTAATTTGTAACCTGCCCCGTGCTACTGAGCAATCCGAGCCCATTGATTCTCTTCCCGATGAATCATTTTTCCTCATTAGCACGTCTGATCCGTGGTATGGGGATATTCTCTTATATCTCCAAACCCAACGCTTCCATCCCGATCTCACCCGCGATGAACGGCGACATATCAGACATCACGCAAAATACTACCTTATAGTGAACGATACTCTGTATCGACGTGGTGTCGACACTGTCCTTCAACGCTGTTTGACCTTAGATGAGGCGGAACGCGTTCTCAACGACTGCCACGCTGGATCATGTGGTGGTCATCTCTCTGGGATGGCTACGGCCCAGAAAATACTGCGAGCGGGATACTTCTGGCCCTCAATTTTCAAATACTGCATTGAAACAGTCAAGAAGTGTCTGCCATGTCAATTCTTTCATAGCAAAGCACGCTCACATCCTGCTCCACTCCATCCTGTCATTGCCGTCGGCCCCTTTTCCAAATGGGGCATCGATTTTATGCACTGTAAGCCCACTTCAGCCGGGGGGCATAGCTATGTCATAGTAGCTGTCGACTATTTTACAAAATGGGCTGAAGCGATGCCTACATATGCTGAAGACGGCAAAACAGCAACGCAATTCATATTCAATCATATCATCGCTAGATTCGGTGTCCCACAATCTATAGTGACCGATCATGGTTCCCATTTCAGGAATCATATGATCGAAGAACTAAGTGCCAAATTGGGTTTTCGCCACGAAAACTCAACCCCGTATTACCCACAAGCTAATGGCCAAGTTGAAGCCATTAATAAAGTCCCAAAACGAATGATTCAGCGTATTGTGGGTACCCAAAAATCCAATTGGCACTCAGCTCTGTTCTCAGCACTGTGGGCATACCGAACCTCAGTGAAAAGTGCTACTGGGTTTACACCATTTCAACTGGTGTACGGCCTAGAAGCCATTCTCCCGATTGAATGTGAAATTCCATCACTCAAGATAGCCATAGAGCTACTTCCACACACTACTTCCGAAGAAGAACGGTTTCTATACCTAGCCAAGCTAGATGAAACCCGCCGCGACGTCGCTTTGGCTAATGAAGCTCACAAAAAACGCGTCAAAGCTCAATACGACAAATCCGTTCAACCTCGGATCTTCAATGAGGGTGACCTCGTACTTACATATGATCAGATGCATGATAAGCTTGGAAAAGGTAAACTTGAATCTATGTGGTACGGCCCCTTCATTGTAAAACGTGTCTTAGAAAAAGGAGCCTATGAACTAATCGATTGTGATGGTACGCCATTGGCACGGCCCCGCAACGGGCTATACCTCAAACGTTTCTACGCATGAGGTTACCCTACGCGGGTTACTTGTTGTACATAATGTACTTAGTTTGCTTTTGCTTTCTTTTTGGTGTGCGCATGGACCTCATGTATCCACTCTTACTTTGACTCGTGAATTTATGCGCAGATGTCTGCCTACTTTGGATTCGCCGACGGTGCAAGACGACATACCCGGAATCTCGCTTCCGCAGCATGGGTGATCTATTCCCCCACTGGCGAGTTGATTTCTTCAGGAGCCAATTGTTTAGGTCCTACAACCAACAATATCGCGGAGTACCATGCAGTCATTGGTCTTTTGACAGAGGTTGCTTCACTCGGGATTGACTCCTTATCAGTCTTTTTAGACTCCCAACTCGTGGTTTCTCATCTAAACCGTGTTTACACAGTTCGCGATCCTACATTACTTCGTTTATTTCGAAGAGTACGCCTCTTGGAACGGTCATTTGATTTTATCACATATCAACACATACCGAGAGAATTCAATTGTATTGCCGATTCATTGGCTAATTACATTTTGGATTGGCATCTTGCCCATACATAAAAACATCATAAAAATAAAATGCACAAGCCATTGTAAATATTTAGATCATAAATAGGTCCATATCACTGTATATAAGAGTGTTTTTTCAAAAATACATAAAGTTTGTGTCAAAGACAAAATTGGGGATCAAAGCCCATATACAAAAATTGGCCCTCAAAGCCTACATATCGCGTACATGCCGCAAAAAGATCAAAGGACCATCTATGGAGACCTAGGGGATCTATCATGTCCCTCATCGGACTCCTCCCGCTGCTGGTGGTAACACACTACAGCTCGAACCACCCTGCGAAGAAGTCGACTGATACGACCAGGTACACCCACGGTATGCCGCTGGAGGTGGTAAGGAACGTCATCCATCCGCATAGCAGGGATACCATGAGTCAATCCCTGTAGGTTCCTCTCAATGTCCCGAACGCCTCCTGCCTCGTCTTCATCTTCCTCTTCGTCAGGAACAGCTTGACGATCGACACCACCACGACGTAGTGGAGAGTATCCAACCGGCCTCTGTGGTCCACGGTCTGCAACATGCATGCGAATATGCATTAGGCATCTTTTACACATTCTAAAAAAGAAATAAAAATTAAATATTCAAAAAGGAAAAAATACATATCCATGAAGGTCATACCAGAGTTATCCCAGTCATCATCCTCCGGCAATGCCAAGTCGATGTCCTCATGGAAATATACCCCTGAATAGGGATAGTCATCGATCATAACTATCTGCTCCTCTAGCCAAGAGAAGAATTCCTCGCCAAAGGCTAGCCGCTGAGGTCCCCCAAGACGTCCAGCATAATCACTCCATCGAGCCATCCATGGCTCGGTAGGTGGACTAGGGCGCATAGATATCTGTGGACGCAGTAGTGGCACCCTCGCCAAAAAGAAAGTGACCAGGATGCTCCCATAGCCAAACTGGGTATTTTTCCCAGTCCTACACTTGTGCACTTGTTCTTTCAGATTGGACAACACTGCCTCACACCAGTTGAAAACTGTTCCTCCCATGCACTCTGCTGCGAGATTCACTTGTGTACGGGATGCCTGATGTGGACTCACGCTTCTCGCTGCACGCGTGATAGTGAATAGCACGGTTTTTACAGGAATATTTATGACCTCCTTTATGGCCACCTTCCCACTTTTCTTACTCGAACCCGCCTGGCAATATCGAGCGATCAAGTCATCTGTGCTTGATTCTGAAGCTGAGTATCCAGTAAAGTTCACCCGGGACCCTCTTTTCGAGAGGCCCGTGAGGAAATAAATATCCTCGAGTTGGATTTCAAGCACATGCTCTCCCACTCGGAAAGCTCGAATGTCAGGGTCCCACAATTGGATAAGATGAGTAAGGAGCTTGGGCTGCTGATGAATCCCTTTGGTTTTGAAGAACTTTAGCAAACCACATTCTCGTAATGCGGTCACGGTTGGTAAGTCATTTTCGGATGCAAAATCATCCGCTTCGTGCTCTCTCTCTTTCCAGCTTACCATTTTGCTCCGAATAAGTTGCAAATCCCTGCAAAAGGGCAAACAAAACAATTAGTAACTATTTAGCAACTCAGTTCCAGCAGAAAATTGGAGAAAATTTGATTTTTTAAACTCAAAATTCGCCTGTGCTGCGCCTGAGGGATATCCTACCGCGCGGCAGTTCACACTACCGCGCCTCGATTTGAGGATACAGCGCGGTACTGTTAGACAGTACCGTGTTTTTCGATAGGGCCCCCAAGCGGTAGTGTGAAGGGCGATTCTTGCTCAAAAGGGCTCGCTAAAAAATCAATTTTTTCCTGGTGAAAGCAAAAATTTCTTACATAAAATGAAAGAGGGGCTCAAGCACTCTTACCTGGCGCAGACGGCGGTCGAAATGGTGTCCCAGAACTCCCCGTATGGATCCTTGAAATCTTGCTCCTAAATGGGTGAAAATGTCTCCTTTGGGTAAAAAACACAAATGAATAGTAATTTCTATTTTTACCATTCCTTATATAGCATTTTTTCACATTTTTTAATTAATTTATTAATTACTATTTCGAATAGTTGAAATAAACCCCTATTCACATTGCTAATGTCCATTTTTTGAGCGTTTATTGACAGGATCCTCGGTAGAAATGAGATACATTCACACTGGTGTTTATTCATAATTTGACCTTCATTTTGAGCCCACTTTATCTTTTTCGTGCTCTGGATTTAAAACTTGAAAAAGATTCCAAGCGCTTTTACACCCGTGTTGTGCTTGTCAAACTCGAGTAAACGGTGTCGAGTACGGTCAGCTTTACTCATGCTCGTTAAACGATGAGGAAAGTATTATCCTGGTTGTATTTTATTCTTTTTTCGGACCAGAATAATTTAAAATTACGAAAAAGACCATAGGAGTCCATAGTTAAGCTCTTTTCAGACTCCTTAAAATTGAAAAGATTGCCAAGTGATCTTGACTCTTTCACACTTGTAAAAGTATTTGAAAGGTCATCTATTTGGTGATAGGTTACCCCTTTTTCGGCCCATCTAGACTATTTACGAGAAAGGTATACCTTAGTCAATCTCGGCTGGGAGAGTTCTCTCAGGAATTGTTTTACACTTTTTCGGGATCGAGGGACTAAATTTTACGAAAAAGTACATTATGGAGCTTCCTTTAAAGTTTTTCGGGCTCTCTAAATATGAAAAACTACCGAGTTTTCCTTCCTTGGACTCGTTAAAATGTTAACATCGAAGGACCCACTCTGGGACGAACCCCTCCTTTCTCAGGTTCGTAAAACATGTGAGATTGGACTCATCCATGAGATGAGCTATACCGAGCATCTGTTATCCTCTTCAAGCTCGCAAAACAAGAAAGAGGTACTCGTCCATCATGTCGGGGAAATATGGGGGAATAAGTCAGGTTTATCTATGGCAGCTTGTCAGTCGTTACCTTTGAACATGGCATGTGTCCGTCTCTTGTCTATATTTGGGTATCCATCTTTCACTGAGTTATGGTCATCATCATGGGTCGTCTCCCTGGCCACGAGTTCACTCATCCGGTGTCTATCCTCTATTTATCAATAATCCCTGCTTCCAAGTCCTGTTACATGCCGTTATATGTTCAAAGGGTTGCATTGTTTCGAGTCATTCATTGTGTCAAACCTCCGCTGTGTCAGTACATACTCCATTGCTTCATCATCTTATCATCTGTACCGATTTCGTGTCGATGATGTGGGAATCATCATGGCCCACCTTTGACGAGTCTATTCCTGTCGACACCAAATCACTATCCGGGAATTAGACTTAGAGATCAACCATTAGTACCTTGGTACCTGCATGCCTCAATGGCAGGTTTCCTCGTGTTTGACAGTAGGTTCACATCATTGACCTCTGATCAAGCAATCTCTCAGATGCTCGACATCAACTCATTCATTCGCATTTCGTTGAGATGTACTATTGATACCTTGGGAATCATCGTCATCATTGGTGATCCCCCTCGCATTTGTTAACGGTCCACATCATTGACCGGTAATCAAATGGTTTCTACCATGTTCGACTTCAACACCTTGTAATCACATGTTTAGATTCGTATCTTTTGCGATCGGGTAGAAGACCCTGGGCGCATCGCTGTATCTCGACTGCGTCCAGGCTGCGATGGAGATGTCCCTTGTATTGTCACACAGATCCACTTATTGTATTGGTCGTGGCTGTGTCATTATTGTCTCATGGATCTACGATTGTTCATAGTAGCCATGATCTGTCCGCAGTTTACATTATTTCAGTACTCATGGATCTGCAATGTATTGGTCGGCAGCCATGCTTTGAGTCATCCGTTTCCGAGCATGGGAATGCCCGCCTCGGTGGTATATCTAACACTTTGTTTCTATTTCAGCTCAGTGTCGCTCTCCTCGATGCTATCTCTGCACATTATATTCATAAAGTCTTTCGGCCATCAGTCCCTTCTGACCTCACACTTTAGGGGGCATATGTTATACCTCTATGTTTCACAGTGTCGCATCTCCATCACAAAACGAGTTGACGACACTTTCCCTACTGTTTTAAACCATCCAGAAGAGACAGATGATGAGTCAACCTTGAAGGTGAATCTACCCTGACAAGTTTTGACCCACCTTAGACTTTATCCACACACACTACCGCGCCTTGCTAGTTTGTCAAAACGCGGGTACTAGACACTACCGCGCTATGCTCTTTCCCCAAGACGCGGCAGTGCCGCGTTCTGCAGTCTTTGCAGAACGCGGTACTCTTTTAATAGCCTTTTTCCCTTGGCTTGTGGGATTTTGGATTTTCGAAGATAATGGAAGATTGGGGTCCCTGATTCGATCTCAACTCATCTCCTTCGATTAGAAACCCTGATCCACTTATATCTCCGTAGATCCACCCATCTCTCTTGTTGGTTAACCTCACCATTCACTATAAAAGAGAGGCATTCCATTGGGAAAGGGGAGGATTCTTGAGAGTACCAAACTTATGGTCTTGTAGCATTGTGGAGATAGCTAGAGGAGAAGACACTTGGAGCTGGAGGATTGGATTGGACATCAAGCACCTTTTGTAAGTATTCTTCAAGTTGTAATGGAATAACTTGTCTTGTTTTCCCAAATCATTTGTGTTAATCTTGTTTTAATGATATGATTTGTATCTTTCATAAGATTTAGATTCTAACTCATGTTTCAGGTTGCTAGAGAATAGTGCATTCTTGTGTCTTGGTTCCATTTTGACAGGTTCATTTGTGACGGCTTGGAGACTGGAGCAAATACCAAAAACAAGCGTCTGGATAGAAGGTTGGTTAAACTTCTTCTACTCTTTCTAGCATTTTAATCTTGAGATGTTTGTTAGATCTAGGGATTCAAGGTAGCATTTGTTTTGACTTGTTTCTTGCTTTAGAGTTAGTTTAAAGTCTGCTTTAAAGTTAAGAGAGTTTTGGCTTATCCGTAGGACAAAATTCTACATAACAGCTATGACCTACAAGAGAAGGATGATGAGACTTGTTCCAAAGAACAAGTGATGACTGTTCAATAGTGACCTGCAAGTATATTTTCAAAATCAACCATACAATAGAGTACAAATCAAGGTTTCTAGTTTCTCTCAGGAAGAGGGAGACGATTATGACGAGATGTGTGATCCTATAGCAAGATACACTTCGAGTAGAGATATACTTGCGATACCTGTAGTGATGATGTGGATGATACACTAGATGGATGTGAAGATAACTTTCCTGAATGGTGTAGTAGAAGAAGAAGTGTATGTGGATCAACCACTAGGATTCAAGACACAGGATAGGCATACATATGTGTACAAGTTGAAGAAGTCCTTGTACGGATTGAAGTAGGAACCCAAGACATGGAGTGGAAGGATTGATAGTTTTCTGACGAGCTTGGGATTTACCAAGAGTAAAGCAGATTCCAACCTTTACTACAAGGTTGAGAATGGAAAACCGGTGATATTACTATTGTTTCTAACAGGAGATGAGAAAATCATTGTAGAAACTAGGAAGAAGATTTCCGCAGAGTTCAAGATGAAGGAATTGGGTATGATGCACTATTTCTTAGGTATAGAGTTGTGGTAAGGTCTAGATGAGATTTTCCTTATACAAGGAAAATATGATGTGGAGATCCTGAAGAGATTCAAGATGTTGGAATGTAAGGCGATGGCCACAACGATGGCATCAAACTTGAATTTGTTGTGTGATATTTCTTCAGAGACACTAGATGCCACATTATACAAACATATGATTGGCTCGTTGATGTACTTGAAGAACACTAGACCTGCTATATTATTTGTGGAGAACAATTTGAGTCAGTACATGGTCGAGTCGAGATGTGTTTACCTGATTGTGGAAAAGCATGTGATGAGGTACCTGAAGGGTACACTTGATTATGAACTCATATATGTTTCAGAAGATTATCTTGCAAGGCTATGTTGGTTCATATTGGGCCAGTAGTGTCACATACATAAATAGTACTTCAAGATGTTGCTTCAGTTTGGGACTAGACATGATTTTCTGGTTCTGTAGGGAGAAAACTAGTGTGGCACTCAGTACAACCATGGCATAATATATTGCAACGTGTTTAGCTAACAATGAAACAATGTGTCTTCGAAATTTAACTACAAGGATGTTTAGTCTCGAGTTAGAGGCGACTTGCATTTTTTGTGACAACCAGAGTTTCATGAAGTTGTGCGAGAACCCAGTGTTTCATGAAAAGTCCAAGCATATTGAGATCATGTACCATTATATCATAAATATGATACAGAAGGGAGCAATGAAGCTCTAGTATTTTGTGACGTACGAGAAGATAACCAATTTGTAGATCAAGCCTCTGTCAAGAGTGAATTTAGAGTACTTTAGGGACAAGCTCGGTGTGATGCAGAGAGATGTCCATCGTAAGAGGGAGGGATGAGTCACATATGTGATGTGATGGGATATAGATGTGTGATATTATAAAAAGGTAGATCACTTAGCTTGAACAAACCTCACAAATATCACTCATGAATTGCAGAGAAGAAGAAGAAGAATTGAATCAGTATTCACACATTAACTCAAGAATTGGTAAAATTTGTTGTATTGTCATACATCAGCTGTAAGGTGGCACAATAATATGAATACAATCAAATGAATTCGAATACACCTAATTTCATTCAAATTATCCTCAATGTGTGGCTTGGATAACATTGGAGACATAACCCAATCAGTGGTAGTAGTAAAAAATAGTCAAATATCAGTCAAATGAGTCTAAGTGAGTCTAACTGATGCATGTGGCACTAATATAGGGAAGGATACTCCAAGGTGGGTGCATGAGAGATTGTCAGTAGTTAAGTGGCACTTCGATACAAACAACTGGAAGCTACATGAAGTTAAACTGAGCAATCAATGCATAAACTGTGCAATCAATGCAAGAACTGACTGTTGGAATCCAAGAGTGTGTAGTAGGGCGCATTTGTCATCCATATGAGGAAAAAAAGGCACACTAGGTAGGTAGGAGGGCTATTGAGGGCTAAAAACAGGCTCCAGGGGGATGCATATGAGCTCTAGGTGTTGGGGAGACTACCATGCTGATGACTGGATGCATGCAATATGCATGCATGCATGCATGTAGAATGCATGCAAAGCATGCAGATATATAAATGATGGTGATAATATTCCAACACCCCTCCGCAAGCCAGACTATGAGGAAACACATAATTGAAAACTAGTAGGGCCCTGGTAATTGAGACCAAAGGTCACCCTATACAACAATCTAAATAAATAAAGGAGGAAAGAGGGAAAACCCAGTGGGAAGAAATCCCCCCCTCAAGATAGATTATAGGAAGCTAATCAATTATGTAAATCACTCACCCCAAAAAGTAAGTGGACTTCTCCACTGAAGAAGGATCTATCGACAAGAAATGGATCAATGTGAGAAGGATGAAACCTTCCATTCTGAAAATCAGATCTGGTTCTGCTCGGATCAAGTGGATCTCCAACAAGATCTCCGGAAGATCTAAGAGTAGTGGCTGCCCATCTAGGAAGAGGAGGATCATCAGGTGCAATATCATCAGGTTCTTGTGGATCTGGATATTCCATTCGCTCATATTCACTGTCAGGTGCTAGATCTTTAGGTTCTTGTGGATCTGGATCTAGCATTCTCTCTTCATCACTTTTAATTTCAGATTTATAATCAAAACTCTCATGAGATGAAGCTTCACTCTCTTTCTCATCAAGTAGTGGTGGTGTGGTAGGAAATCTCTCTTGCTCAACAGGATGAGCATCTTGCAGTGGCCATTCCTAAAAATGTACACTCCTATCAAGGAATGTTGTCATAGTAGAAGGATCAAGAAGCTTGCAGGCCTTTGCACTCAATGCATAACCAACCAATATACACTCTCTACTCTGTAGATCTAAAGCTCTACTTTTCTCTGTTGGAATCCTTTCCCATGCTCTGGATCCAAACACTCTAATATGGGATAAATTAGGTTTGTAACCCATCCATGCTTCTAAAGGAGTCACATTTTCAGTCCTTTGTGAGGGACTGTGTTCTGAAGGTAGGAAGCACAGTTGATGGCTTCTGCTCAAAGACTAGTGTGCAACCCTTTCGAATTTAGCATGCAAGTTTCCATCTCTTTTAATGTCCCATTATTTCGCTCTACAACACCATTCCGCTGTGGTGTTTATGGAATAGTATGCTGCATCTATGTGCCTTCATCAACAAAAAAGGATTGTAATTCACTCTTGACATACTCTCCTACATTATCAGTGTGGAGGGCCTTGATATTTATGTCTGAAAACGTTTCTGCAGAAGACTTGAAAAAATTAAAGTATCCAAACACTTCTGATTTTAATCTGAGAAAGTATACCCCTGTAAATCTTGAATAATCACCAACAAAAGTAAGAATATACCTTGCCTTGTTCAAAGACAGATCTGGAAATGGCCTTGAAACATCACTATGAATCATATCTAGAGGTTCAGAGGCTCTCCTTGTCTTCCCTTTCTCAAACTTCTTTTCTGGATGCTTTCCCATCAAGAAAATCTTAGAGTTTCCCTTGGAAAAATTGATATTGGGTAGTCCTTCAACCATCTCTTGAGTGTGCATATATATTGCAGGTACTTGTAGTTGAGATGCCCAAATATTTCATGCCACAATATACTCTCTTCATTTGCATGTGTGTGGAGAGAAGACTGTTTGGATAAAGGTAGGAAGTGAGAAAACTCATAGAGTTTCGACTTGTGATTAGCAACACCTTTTGCTATGATATTTCCCGTTTGTATCTCCTGGATTTCGACCTCATTTGGAGTGAATATCACCTTCTTTGGTACTCCAGTGTGGGTCATCTGGTAGACTGAAAGTAGATTGGCAGTAAGTGTAGGAACATAGAGTACATCTGAGAAGTATCCCTGCTCAAGGTTGATCCTTCCAATCCCCTCAGAGGAGACTTCAGAATCATTCCCAAACATGATTGAAGGGCCAACAATGCATTTGAAACCCGAAAATGGATCTTTGGAGGAAGACATGTGTCTTGATTCTCCTGAATCAATGATGAAGGAGGATTCTCTTGATGCACCTACCATGAGAGCATGACATTTCTCCTTGTCCTTAGATCTTGAAGATTCAGGTTCTTTCTTCCTAGCACATGCATGTATTGGAAGGTTATTCTTTTCAAGTAGCTGAGCCATCATATCTATTGTATTCTTCATACATGCACTCTCATAATGAAATCCTCTATTGCATTAGGTACATTTGGATTTATCCTTGTGATATTGCTTTCCCTTCTTTGAATTCGAAGCCCCTTCTGACTGATAGGGAGCCTCCTTCTGCTTCTACTCATTCGAATTTCTGTCTTTTTATTTTTGTTGCCTTTTCCACTCGCTCTCTTACTCTCAGTAGCTGCAAGTGCTGAATCCATCTTGGGTTTGATCATCCCCATGTGAACCAACTTCTCCTCATCTTGTGTGAGAGACTGGATGAATGTTTCAAGAGTGGGGAACTGCCATTTTGGGATGGATAGCTTCGCTGATTGGAAGGTGGAGACAAAAACTGATTAATCAGGACCCAATTTTGACAGAATAGATAGGACTAGATGCTTCTCTTCTTTCTCTATTACATATGTCTTCAACTTCAAAATCATATTTTTGAACTTGGTGAAGAAATCATTGATTGAGTCGAAACTGCTAGGGCTCAGGGAGATAAGCTCATTTTCCAATTTGTGACCCTTCAAATCATCTTTCTTCCCAAAGAGAGTTTCAAAATTGTTCCAAAACTATAATGGAGTTTTGAGATCAATGACATGAAAATGTAGATCATCGACAAAACTAAGGAGTAGCAGTCCAATTGTTTCATTAAGTTTATCAAGATACTTTGATTTCTCAATTGCACCAGTGGTTTCGACTGCTGTTCCATTCAACACTCTAGAAAGGTTTTTGGACTTCATGAATATGTCCATCTTGGATTTACATTCAAAATAGTTGAAGGAGGTCAGTTTTTTATCCATGGTAGCTATTGAATTCAAATTGAAGATGAATTCGAATGATGGAATAAACCTGTAAAACAAATGAAATTTTTGATGGAGATTTGCTGCAAATATTAAAAAAAAAACTGCTTTAGGGAAGTGATCACATGTGACTGGATCCTTCACACCTGGCTAGACCTCACTGGATTGCTCCAGTGAATTCAATGCAATGGCACCAAGATTTGTTTGGAAATCTAGAGGCTTTTGGTGCTCAACTGAAAAACAATTGCTCAGTAAACTGCTGCAATTGCTGCAGTTCGAATAGCTGTATCAAGCTATGATACCATGTGATATTCTAAAGGGTAGATAACTTAGCTTTAAAAATCCTCACAAATATCACTCATGAATTGCAGAGAAGAAGAAGAATAATTGAATAAGTATTCACACATTAACTCAAGAATTGGTAAAATCTGTTGTATTGTCATACATTAGCTGTAAGATGGCAAAATAATTTGAATACAATAAAATGAATTCGAATACACCTAAGGTAATTCAAATTCTCCTCAATGCATGGCTTGGATAGCATTGGATACATCACCCAATCAGTGGTAGTAGTCACAAATAGTCAAATATCAGTCAAATGAGTCTAATTGAGTCTAACTGATGCATGTGGCACTAATCTAGGGAAGGAGACTCCAAGGTGGGCGCATGAGAGACTATCAGTAGTCAAGTGGCACTTCGATACAGACAACTAGAATCTCCAAGAAGTTAAACTAAGAAATCAATGCATAAACTGTGCAATCAATGCAAGAACTGACTGTTGGAATACAAGAGTGTGTAGTAGGGAGCATTTGTCATCCAAATGAGGAAAACAAGGCACACTAGGTAGGTAGGAGGTATACTGAGGGATAAAAACAGGCTCCAAGGGGATGAATATGAGCTCTAGGTACTGGGGAGACTACCATGTTGATTACTGGATGCATGCAAAGCATGCAAATATATAAATGATGGTGAGAATATTCCAACACCTCCCGCAAGCCGGACTATGAGGAAACACATAACTGAAAACTAGTAGGGCCCTGGTAACTGAGACCAAAGGTCACCCCGTACAACAATCTAAATAAATAAAGTGAGGAAAGAGGGAAAACCCAGTGGGAAGAAATCCCCCCCTCAGATAGACTGTAAGAAGCTAATTAATCATGTACATCACTCACCCCAAAAGGTAAGTGGACTTCTCCACCGAAGAAGGATCTATCGACAAGAAATGGATCAATGTGAGAAGGATGAAACCTTCCATTCTAAAATTCAGATTTGGTTCTCCTCAGATCAAGTGGATCTCCAACAAGATCTTTGACAGATCTAAGAGTAGTGGCTTCCCATCTAGGAAGAGGAGGATCATCAGGTGCAAGATCATCAAGTTCTTGTGGATCTAGATCTTCCATTCGCTCATATTCACTGTCAGGTGCTAGATCTTCAGGTTCTAGTGGATCTAGATCTAGCATTCACTCTTCATCACTTTCACTTTCAGATTCAGAATCAGAACTCTCATGAGATGAATATTTTCTCTCTTGCTCATCAAGTAGTGGTGGTGTGGTAGGAAAGATCTCTTGCTCAACAGGATGAGCATCTTGTAGTGGCCATTCCTCAAACTGTACACTCCTATCAAGGAATGTTGTCATAGTAGAAGGATGAAGAAGCTTGTAGGCCTTTGCACTCAATGCATAACCCACCAGTATACACTCCTTGCTTTGTGGATCTAGGGCTCTCCTTTTCTCTGTTGGAATCCTTTCCCATGCTCTAGATCCAAACACTCTGATATGGGATACATCATGTTTGTAACCCATCCATGCTTCTAAAGGAGTCATATTTTTCAGTCCTTTGTGAGGGAATCTATTCTGAAGGTAGGAAGCACAGTTGATGGCTTCTTCCCAAAGACTAGGGTGCAACCCTTTCAAATTTATCATGCAGGTTTCCATCTCTTTTAATGTCTTGTTCTTTCACTCTGCAACACCATTCTGTTGTGGTGTGTAGGGAACAATATGTTTCATCTCTATGCCTTCATCATCGCAAAAGGATTGGAAGTCACTCTTGACATACTCTCCTCCATTATCAGTGCAAAGAGGCTTGATCTTTCTGTCTGAAAACTTGAAAAATTTAAAGTATCCAAACACTTCTGATTTTAATATGAGAAAGTATACCCATGTAAATCTTGAATGATCATAAATAAAAGTAAGAATACACCTTGCCTTGTTCAAAGACGGATCTGGAAATGGCCCTGAAACATCACTATGAATCAGATCTAGAGGTTGAGAGGCTCTCCTTGCCTTCCCTTTCTCAGACTTCTTTTCTGGATGCTTGGTCATCAAGCAACCCTTACAGTTTCCCTTGGAAAACTTGATACTGGGTAGTCCTTCAACCATCTCTTGAGTGTGCATATCTTGTAGGTACTTTTGGTTGAGAGTCCCAAATGTTTCATGCCACAATCTACTCTCTTCATTTTCATGTGTGTGAAGAGAAGACTATTTGGAGAAAGGTAGGAAGTGAGAAAACTCATAGAGTTTCAACTTGTGATTAACAACACCTTTTTCTATGATATTTCCAGTTTGTATCTCCTGTATTTCGTCCTCATTTGGAGTGAATATCACCTTCTTTGGTACTCCAGTGTGGGTCATCTGGTAGAATGAAAGTAGATTGGCAGTAAGTGTAGGAACATATAGTACATTTGAGAAGTATCCATGCTCAAGGATGATCCTTCCAATCCCCTCAGAGGAGACTTCAGAATCATTCCCCAACATGATTGAAGGGCCAACAGTGCATTCGAAACCACAAAATATATATTTGGAGGATGGCATGTGTCTTGATGCTCCTGAATCAATGATGAAGGAGGAATCTCTTGATGCACCTGCCATGAGAGCATGGCATCTCTCCTTGTCCTAAGATCTTGAAGATTCAGCTTCTTTATTCCTAGCACATGCAGGTACTGGAAGGTTATTCTTTTCAAGTAGCTGAGCCATCAGATCTATTGTATTCTTCATATCGACACTCTCAAGATGAAATCCTCTATTGCAATAGGTACATTTGGATTTCTCCTTATGAGATTGATTTCCACTCTTGGAATTCGAAGCCCCTTCTAACTGATATGGAGCCTCCTTCTGCTTCTGCTCATTTGAATTTATGTATTTTTCTTTTTGCTTGCCTTTTCCATTCACTCTCTTACTCTCAGCAGCTGCAAGTGCTTAATCCATATTGGGTTTGATCATCCCCATATGAACCAACTTATCCTCCTCTTCTGTGAGAGATTGGATGAAGGTTTCAAGAGTGGGAAACTGCCATTTTGGGATGGATAACTTCGCTGACTGGAAGTTGGAGACAAAAACTGAGTAATCAAGACCCAATTTTGATAGAATAGCTAGGACTAGCTACTTCTCTTCTTTCTCTATTCCATATGTCTTCAACTTCAAAATCAAATTTTTGAACTTGGTGAAGAACTCATTGATTGAGTCGAAACTGCTGGGGCTCAGGGAGATAAGCTCATTTTCCAATTTGTGACCCTTCAAATCCTATCTCTTCCCAAAAAGAGTTTCAATCTTGTTCCAAACCTACAATGGAGTTTTGAGATCAATGACATGAAAATGTAGATCATCAGAAATACTGAGGAGTAGCAGTCCAACTACTTCATCAAGTTTATCAAGATACTTTGATTTATCAACTGCACCAGTGGGTTCAACAGCTCTGCCATTCAACACTCTAGAAATTATTTTGGACTTCATGAAGATGTCCATCTTGGATTTCCATTCGAAATAGTTGAAGGAGGTTAGTTTTATATCCATGGTAGTTGTTGAAGTCGAATTGAAGATGAATCCGAATGATGAAATAAACCTGTAAAAAAAATGAAATTTTTTATGGAGATTTGATGCAAATGTAAAGAACACTTCTTTAGGATAGTGAGAACATGTGACCGGATCCTTCACACCTGGATAGACATCACTGGATTGCTCCAGTGAATTCAATGCAATAGCACGAGGATTTGCTGTGGAAATCTAGAGGCTTCTGGTGCTCAACTGAAAAACAACTGCTCAGTAAACTGCTGCAGTTCGAATAGTTGTATCAAGATATGATACCATGTGATATTCTACAGGGTAGATCACTCAGCTTGAACAAACCTGGAAAATATCACTCATGAATTGCGGAGAAGAAGAATTGAATTGAATTAGTATTCACACATTAACTCAAGAATTGGTAAAATTTGTTGTATTTCCATACATCAGCTGCAAGATGGAACAATAATATGAATACAATCAAATGAATCCAAGTACACCTAAGGTCATTCAAATTCTCCTCAATGTGTGGCTTGGATAGCATTGGAGACATCACCCAATCAATGGTAGTAGTCACAAATAGTCAAATATCAGTCAAATGAGTCTAACTGAGTCTAACTGATGCATGTGGCACTAATATAGGGAAGGAGACTCCAAGGTGGGTGCATGAGATACTGTTAGTAGTCAAGTGGCACTCCTATACAGACAACTGAGCAATCAATGCATAAACTGTGCAATCAATGCAAGAACTGACTGTTGGAATCCAAGAGTGTGTAGTAGGGTGCATTTTTCATCCAGATGAGGAACAAAAGGTGCACTAGGTAGGTAGGAGGGATACTGAGGGATAAAAATAGGCTCCAGGGGGCTGAATATGAGCTCTAGGTGTTGGGGAGACTACCATGTTGATGACTAGATGCATGCAAATATATAAATGATTGTGAGAATATTCCAACAAGTTGAACGGTGCAGTAGTAGCAGGTGGTAATTTATGGGTACGTATTACTAGAAAATGTGGGAATTGGAGAGAGTGACTAGCTCTTGATGATTGGAGAGTGTGACCATACTTTGTATGTGTATCCAATCGAGATGCATATCCAGTTGGAGCTAGTGTGATATGACTGGAGAGAGTGAAAAACTCTTGTGATTATTGGAGAGAGTGATAATACTTATATGTTTAGAGAGAGTGACCATATTTGAGATAACTGGAGAGAGTGACCATACATTGGCAGGTTGGAGACAGTGACCATACTTGTGATGACTAGAGAGCGTGACCATACATTGGTATACTGGAGAGCGTGACCATACTTAGTATGTGTATCGAGTTGAGTATGTATATCCAATATAGTATGTGATCCAATATAGTATGTGTATCCAACCATGTATGTGTATCCAATCAAGCTGTGTATCCAGTCGGATGTGTGTGTCTATATTATGTGTGATCTAGCGAAAGTCCCGTTATGACGTAATGTGTGCTCCTGACTTGATGATGTGTTGCTACTGTGATGCCCCGGGATGTATGATAGTGACTGATGCATGATTGAGATGATGTCTTGCTCGTACATAAATTGTAGTGATGTATAGATTCATGAGATGTCACAACTCAATGGTTAGAGTATAGAGTTTGCAGCAACAATGATGATGTTCGTGACATAAGAATATATTCCTTGTTAAGAGGGAGTGTCAGAAGATTAGGTAACTTCAAAAGACATCCTTATTATTGTGTTCGTTCGGAAGATATTCATATTGTAATTGAGCATGTAAAAAACCTAAAATAATAAGTGAAAATAGACAAGTCGGCTCCACATAAGTCAGTGGGTAAAACTTCCCCAAAAATGGGCAGTATTCCCCAAACAATGGGAAAACATTACCCAATGAAGTTGGCCCTATAGTGAAAAATTCAGCCAAACAAGTGTATAAATTATAAGGGGGTACAAATTCTCATTTGGATCATCACAAGTTCGCTCAAGAAAGTGAATAAGTGCGCATGGGAGAGTAGCTGCAGTTGGAGGAAGCTTATGTTTTGGGTTCTATATTATATTGTCTTTGTATCTTTTATTCTTGGGGCATATTTTTATGAGAGAGATTGAGATCTTTGTCGTATCGACATTGTACTTGTTGATAAGATCTATCTTGAAGAAGTTCTTTTGGGTTTTCTTCCCCTGGAGGGTTTCCCAGGATAAACTCTTGTGTATGTTGTGCTTGTCTATCTTTTAGTGATCGCATTGCTTATGTTTATTGTGATATAGTAGAATTTGTTTAAAGATCTCACATAATTACTATTCAAGTACAAATTCTAATAAGAAAAAGGGTGAGATAACGAAGAATCCTTGGGGATTTCAACCATTACCAATACCAACCACTATTTGGTACAAAATTTCCCTAGAATTTATTGTTGTTCTTTTGAAAGCAGGTAACAAGATAGTAATCATAGTGGTAGTTGATCAACTTTCCAAATGGTTACCTTAATTTTTCTAGAACATATTTTCAAACTTAATGGCATGCCTACCGCCATTGTCTCAGATCATGATCCCACATTGACAAGCAAATTTTGGAAATAAATATTTAAACCATATGGCACCCAGTTGCAAATGAACACATCTTATCATCCCTAAATAGATGTTCAGACAGAAGCAGTCAAAAAGTGTCTTCGAACCTATTTGTGATGTTTCACATCCAAAAAGCAACACTTGTGAGAAAAATGGTTACCTTTGGTAGAATGGTGGTATAATACCACTTATCATGAGGCTACAAAAATGACACTATATGAAGCAATCTATGGCCAACAACCACACTCCATTGTTTCTTATCTACTAGGTACTTCCAAAGTACACACAATTGAAAGTCTTTTTCATAATTGCAATGTCACTCTTTGCACATTGAAGGAAAATTTGGCAATGGATCAAAATCACATGAAGTAACAAGAAAACCAACTCCACTCGAAGTGTTCATTAGTAGAAGGAGATTGCGCGTTCCTTCACCTTCAACCTTATAAGTAGACATCTCTCAAAGTTAAAGGCCATTAGAATCTCACACCAAAGTTTTACGACCCATATCATATTGTTTAATGCATTGGTTATGTGGCCTACAAATTAATGCTCCCAACACACTCCAATATTCCCCTAGTATTTCATATCTAATGTTTGAAGAAGGTCGTGGGCCAGAATTGTCGAGTTCAAACTACATTACTGGAATTAGATGACAAAGGATCCATTTGGCTCAAAACAAAATCCGTTTTGGACACCAACGATCATCAACTATGTCACTGCACCATCCATGAAGTTTTAATGCAGTGGAAGGATACCTCATCAGAAGATACTACTTGGGAACTATCAACAATTTTGTAGTAGTTTCCCCATCTCCAACATTGAGGACAATGTTTCTTTTGAAGGGGGAGGGCATGTTAGGGTCCTACCTTAACCCCCCTATTTTATCAATGTACAAGGCCATAAGGCCCATTAGATAGTTTGAGGGTGGTGACTTAATGAAAAATGTCCCTCTTTTGTTAACCCTCATTAAAAGCATTACAAGTAGTTAGGGATTTGTTTATTGAATATATATATAGAGTAGTAACCTATGTAATGTTTTAGAAGATAAGATTTGGAGTTATGTTCATGATTTAGAGAAACTTGATGTTTCTATCCCTACTCTAGGATCATATTTAGGAGATGTTAAAGCCTAAACTATCATTGTAAATGGAGCTTTTCTCTTGGAGGTTTCCCCTTGAAGAGGCAAGTGAACATATCTCTTTATTTTCAATATCCTTCATACAAGAGATCTTTTTATGATTTGATCTATTCTCTCTTGTGTTTTGCTATGTTTTCTTAGAAATTTTGGGTTTAAGTATATTACATATATCATGCAAAAACATATGTTCAAATGGAAATAGTGAACAAATGTTTAGAGGTTTATCTTCATCTCTATTCTCCAGAAAAAGGAAATTTCAATTATTCAAGTGGATTCCTCTAGTAGAGTCGTGGTACAATAAACCCACCACATAACCACTGAGATGTCACTTTTTGAATATCTTTATGGATTTCCGGATCATAGAATTACATCCTCTTTGTAGGACCATTCCAAATTTATAGTAAAATAAACTTTACAAAAACTTAAATATAAAATTTAAATTTCCTAAAAAAAGAATAAGAAACGAGTAAATCAACATCAAGTGGAAGACTATTTGAGGTAGGGGATTAAGTATATATGAGAATCCAACCATATAAGCAGCATGCTCTCAAACCAAAAAAGAATTAGAAACTAGATCCAAAATTTTATGGACCTATAAGATTGTTCACACGATTGGAGAAGTGGATTATGAGTTAGATTTTCCATCTTTACACATTCAAAAGGTTTTCCATGTCGCTTTCCTAAACAAAATTATGGGACAAACTATGCAAGTACAACATAAACTTCTGGAATTAGATGAATAAGGAAAATTAATTCTTGAATCAGAAAAATATATAGATCGTCATTCTCTCTATTTTCAAAATAAAACCATTATGGAGTACTTGATCAAGTGGAAGAAAATGCCTCTAAAATAATCTCCATGGGAAAATGATCAATTCGTGAAGAAACACCCTCAATTACAAGCTTGAGTGGAAAGCTATTTTAAAAAGGGAGGCTACGTTATGACTCTAACCCTCATTCATTATTATTACATCAGTGATATTTAGGTTGGATTAGAGTGTAGGATTCTCATTCTCTATATGTCTCCTATTTATAATAAATGATATTCATTTGAATAGGCATCTTGTTTTATACATTTTATATATTGTAAAAGGAGGTTTCCCCCTCAAAGATACTTCTTATTCATAGAATCTATATCATTGTATAGGCACATAATTATTTATTCTTTGATATTGAAGCTATGGCATAGGTATTCTCCCTTGTGGACTCATAGCCCTAACTCAATGGTGGCCCCTGTGATAAAGTGATTATGGAATAGAAGTTGGTTGGTTGGGATTTTCATGGTTGTAAAGGTTTATATGTTAGTTCCTAATCCATGAAATATGTAATTGGGTTGAGTGTTATATATTGGAGGTATTCCATATGTAATTTTCTCTTGTGAAATCATATCCCCAACTCGAGGGTGGCCCCTTTGAGAAAGTGCCTATGGTTGGGTGGAATATCCTTTGTTTGTAGTGAGTTGGTGGAAAATTGCCAAAAAATGACTACTTATTGTTGCTGATGTTATTAATTTCTATTACTTATTTCCATTATGAAACATTGGATGGCAATGAGTAAATTTACCAAAAAATATGCTTGCAAATAAATCTAGAATGCATTCATGGATTTTGGCTATATCTTTGAGTATGTAATGGGATTTGCATTCATAGGAATGTGCATGGAATTCCAAGTGTTTTTAGATAAATTAGTAATCATTGAATGCATTTATTTTTGCCTAAATGTTCATAAGTGGAATAATTGGTTTTTTTGAGAACATAATTATAGAGGGATTGGGTACACTACATTATATTGTGTGGGAACTATGAGGAGGAAGCCTCACTATATGCTTTATCATTTTTCTACCTAATTGGATTGAAGTGGTATGAAAATAATGGTTGAGTGATGACATAATGACTCAAATCATTTGTAAATCAAGGAGGACCCCAATCCCCCTATCAACTATACTTGGTATCATGACACCTTGTGGTATAAAGAGCATATTTGTTTCGTACATAATTATTCTTTGAAAGAATATGTGTTATTAGAATTGCATTTATCACATATTGTGGATTACTTTGTATTTCAAAAAACATATGAATAAGCCAAGTGCTTGTTCTTTTAAGAAGGAATGAAAAAGTACATGCATACCTTCGTAGCTCAATGTGAAGCCTATAAAATGAACGAGGGTGAAACAATGAGCACCCCTGGGGTATTATAGTTGTTATCGATACTTGCTACTAAAAAATCTAACCTTTCCATGGATTTTATTGTGGGATTACTTAAAATCAAAAACAAATATTTCATCATGGTGGTAGTTGATTTCATTTCCAAATATTCTTACTTTTGTGTCTTACTACACCCATTATTCCAATCCATAGTTTCCGAAATATTCATGGATTAGATTTTTTATAAAGTACACGGCATGCCTAATTCCATCGTGACTAATTGGGATATCTTGTTCACCAACAAAATATGGAAATAGTTTTTTAAACTAGAAGGACCCCACTTGAAAATGAGCATGACTTATCATGCCCAAATAGATGCTGACAATGAGGTGGTAAAAAAGTGACTAGAAACTTATTTATAATGTTTTTCATTGAGCGACAATACCAATGGGCTCAATGGATACCAACCTTGTCAAATGGTGGTACAATACAACTTATTATGCTAGTACCAAAATTTCACTATATGAAGATTCCTATGGCCAAAACCTCCCTTGGTGGATTTGTATTTACTAGGAACCTTCAAGGTTCAAGCATTGGATTGCACTCTTAACATCAAAGAAAACATTCTCAGAACACTAAAGGAAAATATTATTTTAGTTTTGGCTCAAAATAGGATAGAACAACAAGTAGATCAACATTGCTACAAGTGTTGATTTGAAGAAGGGTATTGAGTGTTTATTTGTATCCAACCCTATAAGCATACCCCTCTTAAAGACAAGGGCCACTAGAAGTGATTGCCTAATTTCTATGGACCCAATAAGATCCTTCGACATATTGGACTAGTTTCCTACAAATTGAGTCTTCTTTCCCACTCTAAGATACAAAAAGTATTTCATGTGTCTCATTTGAATAAGGTTGAATTATTGAATCCAATCCAACCTTAATGAACTTGATGAAGAAGGTTCCATTTTTTTATAGTCGAAGGAAGTAAGGGCCACAAGAGATAATTTCCTACATTAGTGCACTGAAGGGAACTAGGTGTTTCTTCATCTCCAACCACATAATCATACCTCTCTTAAAGACAAGGGACAATAGAAGTGATTGCCAAAGTTATATGGACCCTATAAAATCATCCAACAAATTGGACTAGTTGTCTACAATTTGAGTCTTCTTGGCCACTCTGAGATCACAGAGGATTTCATATCTCTTGTTTGAAGAAGGTTGTATTGTTGAGTCCAAGAAAACCTTCGTGAACTTGACGAAGATGGTTCCATTTGGTTATAGTCGAAGGAATTAAGGGCCACAAGAGAGAATTTCCTACATCATTGGACTATTTTCCTACAAATTGAGTCTTCTTTCCCACTCTGAGATCCACATAGTCTTTCACGTGTCTTGTTTGAAGAAGGTTGAATTATTGAGGCCAAGATGACCTTCCTGAACTTGATGAAGAAGTTTCCATTTGGTTATAGCCGAAGGCAATAATTCCCATACGAGAATTTCCTACATCATTATATTTAGGAATTCCTGATACAATGGAAGGATATGCATCGTAAAGGCGCCACATGGGAAACAACAATGATTTTACAGTGGTGTCCGTAGCTCTATCCTTGAGGGAAATGATACTTTTTAAGGGGAAGGGAATATTAGGGCCCTTCCCTGACATCCCTACTTTGGGACACCTAGGAATTAGTCAATTAAGGGTGGGCGCACAAACATGATCCCCATATCCATTGCAATAGGGTCGTGCTAGCGGGGATAAAACGAAAGCACGCACACACCTAAGGAAGCATGCACATGCCATTAGGTTCAGTACCGAACCGAGGCACGTGTGCGCTGCTGTGCGTGCGCGCACACGCTCCTGTTAAGAAAAATAAAAAATAGGCCAGAGTGCATTCTATTTCCTTCCAATCAGCTGAGCCTCACTCACCCAGCACGTACGTAGAGCAAGAGACCATTACACTCACCTATTGCACTCCAAACATCCCTTAATCCATCCACCAAGTGATCATCAATTGCATTGGATAGGTAAGATCATTGTTTTTTGTCATTTTATTGATTTTTTTTTGTTTATTAAATTTTTAATAATTCCCAAATTAGTAAAATAATAGAGAAATTTTCAATTTCAAAGTCTAAACCTATACAATGAATGAACAAAATTTTAACATGGAGTCCGGTGGAACACAAGAAAACACAAATCTTGGAACCAATGAAAACCATCAACAAAATGAAAATGCCCAAGAAAATCAAAACCCCCAACAAAATTTCGACCAAGACAAACTTGAACCATTACAAAATGAAATGAGAGTGCACACTCGAGAACTAAGAAACAAATGGGAACCATCTCGAGTGTCCCTTGACACCTCAATTGAGAGCTCAATTGACTCCCTCATCCATGCACATCGCCAATTGACTGACATGACCGAATATAGAGCGAGGATGAGAGAGTATTATTCCACAGGCATTTCCAAGGAGGAAATAAAAGCATTGAATATTACAAAGGCCCAATTATACAGTATGTTCAACGATCCAAGAACACAACAACCACCAGACAGTAGAAAGCCATGTGTCTGCATGGATTGGTGTCTTTCCAACTATGGAGGGACAATTGGATGCATAGGTGGTTCATGGTTTACGATAAACCTCCCTGCAATAATAGGAAGGTTCCACAGTACTTCCTTCGACAACTGTGGGATGAGTTTCCACTCAGTTTACATGTCAACTATTTTGACATAACCGAGTTCCAGGGTGTTGGACTTGTCTCTGCCCAATATAGAACTGCTTCTAGGATGAACCCATTGAGAGGGACACCATATCCTAGGCGCGAGCCCAAACCCTCTCCCCATCCACCTTAGTTACCCCACAAACTTGATCAGATTGAGGGGGCGATGAGGAGTGTTGCATGTGGACTCCTTAGACACACCGCCTTTGTAGTAGCGACTACAATGGAGAGACAGGTTGACCCTGATAGAGACTCAGGTGAAGGGCCTTCCCTATAGATTCAGGATAGACCTATGACTGGTGGTATCCATGCTGGGCCTTCTAGTTCTATGGGGACAATGCCACATCTTTGTTCCCATTGCGGGAACACTTTCCCTGGCCCGATTGAGTGCTGCTATATGGAGCAGGTTAGCACATTTTTTTAATGTGTTTTCAATCATAACTTGATAATTTGTAAAGTAATTTTAAAGTATTTGTGTTTGACTTAAACTATTATTTCAATGTACAATTATTTAGAGTTGAGATGCCATCATGGGAGAACGTAGGATCTACCAACCTGAACGCAGCAATGGCAGCTGCAACTGAAATTGCGACACCTCACACGGAGGTATTTTCATTACCTCACACAATATTGTTATTACTTATGGCATTTCTATTATTTATGTATTTATATTTTGTTAGTTTTTCAGAATTTACTTCAATCTGATCTAGGATCTTAACTGAGAGAATAACATGTACAACATATCTACAGCATATCATTCATGTACACAATAATGCAAGCACATAAGAGACACAGAGTTTACTTGGGGAAAACCATAAAGGTGAAAAACCCCAATAAATTCCTCAAAGATAGATAAAGCAATGATACAACCCAAGCATAAGAGATAGACATCTCCTAGCAGCAGCTTCTCCTCCTCCACAAGTGCGTCACTCTCCAAAGTGTGTGTGAGAGAATAGAATGATCAAATAGAGTGCCTCCCGCACTTTATTTATACTTGACTTGACTTGCCTAATAACCTTTACTAGGTCGGCCTCAAATTAACCACATAATACAATGCTGACTGGGTCGACACCCAATAGGGTGGTATAATAACCCTTTGACCCACATGGTCGACCCCCCATAGGGTGGTCTAATAACCCTTCGACCCACATGACTTATACAGGGATGACCCCAACAAGGTGGTCTAATAACCCATCAAGTATAAGTTTCGACACTTACAATATAAATGATGACACTTCCGTATAGAGGAATAATAACATCTCTATAGGAATACAATATACATATATGAAATACATTCCGAAGTTACATATACATCAACACTCCCTCTTAACTAGGAAGGTATTTCTTGACATAGGTCTTCTAGCACAAGTCTTCTTCTCTGGATCATCATCACTGGATAATCGTCATCGAGTCATCATCATTGTCACTACTGCTGCTATCTCAATCAATCTCTGAATCTACTCGTCATAGGAAGTTCTACAGAGCCAGTCCCTTTTCATACTGGATGTAGGCCCACCACCTGCAGGTCTTCATCATCACTGGCCATACTGTGGAATCCTCAGGACTTATTACGTGCGTCACAAAACCTCAAAAGAGCATCCCAGGACTGATTACAAGCACACAGCTCAACCTATCAGATCTCCCAGGGAGCTATTACATGTGACCAAGCAAAACCTAGCAAGAGCATCTGCCCGATCTCCCAGGGAGCTATTATATGCCAGCAGAAAAACCTAGCAAGAGCATCTGCAAATCTCCCAGGGCGCTATTATATGCTTATCTGCACAACTTGTCCACGACCACAGAGTATCACGAAGCACAACCCAGATGCACACACACAACACTTACACTCACCGACATGGGAGGACCAACTACCACCATCCGTGAAAGGCTCACAACACTTATATCAATGACCATGGGAGAACACATCTGCCACCATGTCGGAAAGGCTCTGCACTTACATCAACGCACATGGGAGAACACATCTACCACCATGTCGGAAAGGCTCTGCACTTACATCAACGCACATGGGAGAACACATCTACCACCATGTTGTAAAGGCTCTGCACTTACATCAACGCACATGGGGGAACACATCTACCACCATGTCGGAAAGGCTCTGCACTTACATCAACGCACATGGGAGAACACATCTATCACCATGTCGGAAAGGCACTGTGCATCTGTGTCTTCGGAACTCATCACGCATAATCCAACTGATTATGTAATGTATCCACCTAATACATATGATCATCCTGATCATCATCATAGCATCATCCTAATGCATATCATCTAGAGTATCGTCCTGATACTCATCACTGCATCGTCCTGATGCATATCTGGCGCAACATCCTGAAGCTCGTCATCCATGATCATCTTGATCATACAATGCATCTACCTGATGCATACCAAGTATCTACCTGATACATATCATCATACATGATCCACCTGATCATATAATGTATCCACCTGATACATACACAGATACATGATCCACCTAATATATATCAACATACATGATCTACCTGATCATACAACCGTATCTACCTGATACATGGTCCAAGCATCCAACATGATGCGTACATAAATAAATGATCCAACTGATCATATCCAACATCCAACATGATGTGTACATACATATACATATAAATGATTCAACTGATCATATCCAACATCCAACATGATGCATACATACATATACATATAAATGATCCAACTGATCATACAGAGTAGAAACTTGAACATCATCCTGATGCTCATCATCCAGCGCTTACATCCACATCCATGGAAGGATCCTCCTATAACCATGCTCGGAATGGCTCCTACAAATTTGTCCATCACTTCTTCCTTGAAGTGTCATCAATCTGAAGAACACCAAGCCTCTCTCTAAAGTACTCGAACTTCACTCTGGCTAGTGGCTTCGTCAACCCATCTGCAATCTGCTCGTTCGTCGCAACATACAAGAGCTTCACTGCTCCCCTCTGCACCATATCCCTGATATAGTGATATTTGATGTCTATGTGTTTTGACCTGTTGTGGAACACCGGGTTCTAAAACAGCTTCACACAACTTTGGTTGTCACAAAAGATACTAGTAGCCTCCATCGGTAGATCAAATAACTCAGACAGTAGCTTCCGAAGCCATACTGCCTCACAACTAACCGAATAGGATGCAACATACTTTGCCTCGGTTGTACTCAGTGCTACGCAGGACTGCTTCCTGCTAAACCAAGAGATCACACCTGATCCCATACTGAAGCAGCACCCATATGTGCTCTTCCTATCTGTAGCACTGCCTGCCCAATCTGAATCAACATAACCCTACAGGTTAAACTTTTGATTCGCATCATACTTGAGCCCATAGTCAACCGTACCCTACAGGTATCTCAGAATAATCTTTACAGCAACCAGGTGAACACTACTCGGATCCGTCAGGAACTGGCTCAATGTGTTCACCGCAAAGCAAATATCTGGTCTCTTGTTCGTTAGGTACATCAAGGACCCAATCATCTGACGATACATAGTGATATCAACCGGCTCAGATGAAGCATCACACAGAAGCTTCAGGTTTGATGCAATAGGTGTGGCCATGGCCTTGCAGTCCATCATCCCGAACCTCTTTAGGATCTCTACTGCATACTTCCCTTGTCCAAGGAAGATTCCATCTGCACTCTGCCACACCTCCATACCTAGAAAATAATGCATCATCCACAAATTCTTCATCTCGAACTCGGCAGCAAGCTTCCGCTACGTGTCGGCAATCAATCTATCTTCACCTATAATAAACAGGTCATCCATATACAAAAGTAGTATCACTGGATTGCCTCCTCAACCTTGTAGTAAAGGTTGGAATCCGTTTTACTCTTGGTAAAGCCCAAACTGGATAGAAAGCTGTCTATCCTACCATACCAAGTTTTGTACATATATGAATCCCTGTCATGTGTCTCAGAACCAAGTGGCTGCTCCACATACACTTCTTCTTCAACTACACCATTCAAGAAGGCTGTCTTGAAATCCATCTGGTGTATCTTCCACTTCATCACTGCAGCCATAGCAAGTACTGATCTAATGGAAGTGTATCTGGCTACAGGAGCAAAAGTATCTATGCTACCACCTGCATCATGCTTGATCTTGTAGATCCTCTTAGAAGTCACTACAGACTCTCCTTCAGGTCTTGGGACTGCATCCCAAACATCTTCATGATCAACTGGTACTCCTCGATCATGGAATTCTTCCCAGATCATGGAATTCTTCCCAGATCCTGGGAACTTCAATATCTTCAATATTTTCAATAGATAACTTTGTTGCTGAAAAAATGTTGTAGTCCTTCTTTTGTAGGTGATGGTATACGATCTTTCCTACAAAACAAGTTAAATTGCATGATTAGAAAACATCTCATAGTTTTAAGAACAAATTCTTATACATAAATAAATATGTTATACAGTCATGCAATTATCTTAGCCAATGCTTCAATACAACATTTATCCATATCCCGAAACTTTCTAGATGCCTTCCAATCTCTACCAGAACATTGTTAAGAGTGTGCAAAACTCCCAACATGTCAGCAAAGAGGTTTCATTCTAGATAAGTAGCAATGGAATGTTGTAGAGTGCCATAAGCCACTTACCCATGTATATCAGTAGTATACTGTTCGTCAATGAAACTATTCTAATATGCACAACCTAATTCTAGGAACATCAGTATATACATTATTGAACAGTATTATTTAAACAATCAAATATGCAAGAAATGATAATTCAAATACTTATCTTTGTTTGTTTGTTGGGTTGACTCCCTCTCAGACTTTGATTCCTTTCTGCAACTCCATTCTGATGTGGATTGTGAGAAGTGGTCAACTCCCTCCGAATATCTGCATCCTTGCAGAGACTACTGGAGTGTGCTCCCTCTTGATCTTTGCTTCCTTGCAGGAACAACTGGAGTGTGCTCCCTCTTGATCTTTGCTTCCTGGATTGCCTGTTCTTGAACTTATATCCATCCTTAATCACTATGCATGCTTATTAGTATCATAATTGTGTTATCCTCGAGGTCTCATACATAATCACACATTCATTAGTATAATTAATACTATCAAAACACAATAATCTTAAACATGTATAGTCATGATCATTTAAAACACAGATAATAAACATTAGTATTCAAGGTTTCAGGGAAGACTTATTTTACTCATGCATATTCTTATTTGATCATAGGACTCTTCTGGTTAGTCAAATCATCAATCAAGAGAGACATAATATGCATAAACCCTTTATTACTTACATTTCTGACTTTATGAATAAACATAACCAATCATACCAAGTATACTTATATAAGGGATCCTAACACAAGGTAAGATTCTAACTTGATATAGGAAAAACATACGCGGATTACTATGTTAGCTAGTTATGTCTAACATACCCGCATGATGTCTTCTGGTTCTCTTCAATGACTTGTGCTAGTAACCTACATGTCTCATAAGTTAACCATTGTAGAACTAAGTTATACATACCTCGTAAGTAGATCTTCTATGTTATCCATGACAATGGATGAATCTTTGTCTTCATGTCACCATGATCATATGTTCTTGAAGTAGAACATGATTTGTCTTTCTTGGTGTACCTTTCATGTTAGCGAACAACATAAACCTCATACAACATCACAATGCATTAGTACAATCATAAGTGTCAACACCCTAATCAATGAATATCTTCTATCATGCATTCATAATTTTATTAAGGTGATACGACAAGTCTAAATTTAATCAATATTGTACTAACCGTAATAATATGAAGACAAACATACCATAAACTTAATCATGAACAAATCTCGAAACATACCTGGATAAGTCATTCTTGTCAAGATTGCTTGTAATCTTCTTATGTAAGGCCTCAGGCTCATCTCCCTCTGAAACATGAACTTCTTCACTTATGCAGGTGACCAATCCATTCTCTTCTAGGATTGACCCAATCCACTTGATTTGCAGGAACTAGATTTGGAGTTGGATTAGGGTTTGTCAGAGAAACCCTAAAAATTCAAACTTTGAATTTCAAACTTCTGAAAGGATAGAAAGATGCACCTTTCTGAGTTGGTCAAGATGGTATACTCAGAATTTGAAAACTGCAAAGTTTCACCCCTCAAAATTGCCTTTGAAACTTCCGGATTCACTAGACATGACCCCGAACTAGGGTTTGATAAAGCCCACCATTCTGCCAAATCAAAAGGTTCGATCCAAAGCTCTAAGCTTCTATTTTTCTGAGGAGCTTCCAACTGTGGTCATAGATTTAAAAAATTCCCGTTTTTGCAGAAGCCCTAATTTTCCACTTTTCCGATCAAAGTCCCGAACTAGGGTCTGATCAAGCCCGGCCTTTTGCCCAATAAAAAAATCTGATATTGGTATCTAAATTTCGATTTTGATGAGTAGCATTCAATCGTGGTCTCCGATTACAAAAATTCCATATTTCTCTGAAACCCTAAATTCCCGAAGCCATGAATGAAGGTGCTAAAAAATAATTATGTTTTGACAGACATATGTACCTGAATGATTCTGGTGTAACTCCAAACTTTTCGATCCACAGAGTATGAAAAATGTTCCTGTAAAGCCCGACCTGTCATATTTCCAACCCCACAGGTCTGACCTCAAATGGATTCTCTGAGAGAGAGTTATGCCAAGTGTCGCAACGTGACCTGTTTATGGGATAAAACATGAGATCTAACTTGTACGAAGTTCCACGTGTCACTGGTTCAGTTTCGTCCTCTGAAAAAGTTACCTGAGAAAGTACAGTCCATGCACTACCTGTCACTTTTTACGAAATGTCATTTGGATCTTCCTAGCCCAAGTAATGACCTTTTTTCCAAGGTCACATGTTTATGACTGAGATCTGGAAGAGACTGAAACCCTATATTGTACAGATCATAAATCACAAAGTACAATGAATTAGAGGTTTTCCTTTGGACACAAGGTACATGGGGATCTTAGCTTTGCCTTGTACGATTTTCAGACCCTGAAACCTTGCAAATTGTTTTTTGTAGCGAACATGCTACAATGACTAGTTTTTTCTATATTAAGCCCTAGCTTTGTAATTGCAACAAGTGTCATACATGCCATACCATGCCTTCTTTCAGGCTAGCTATGATACCATGTTAGTTTTCAGAATTTACTTCAATCTGATCTAGGATCTTAATTGAGAGAATAACATGTACAACATATCTACAGCATATCAATCATGGACACAATAATGCAAGCACACAAGAGACACATAGTTTACTTGGGGAAAACCATAAAGATGAAAAACCCCAATAAATTCCTTAGAGATAGATAGAGCAATGATACAACCCAAGCATAAGAGATAGACATCTCCTAGCAGCATCTTCTCCTCCTCCACAAGTGCGCCACTCTCCAAAGTGTGTGTGAGAGAATAGAATGATCAAATAGATTGCCTCCCGCACTCTATTTATACTTGACTTGACTTGACTAATAACCTTTACTAGGTCGGCCTCAACTTAACCACATAACACAATGCTGACTAAGACGACACCCAATAGGGTGGTCTAATAACCCTTTGACCCACATGGCCGACCCCCAATAGGGTGCTCTAATAACCCTTTGACCCACATGACTTATACAGGGACGACCCCAACAAGGTGGTCTAATAACCCATCAAGTATAAGTTTTGACACTTACAATATAAATGACGACACTTCCGTATAGAGGAATAATAACATCTCTATAGGAATACAATAAACATATATGAAATACATTCTGAAGTTACATATACATCAACATATTTATGGCATACACGATGATAGTTCGTACAATATTTTTGAATATTTTGATTTCCTAAATAATTACTTGTTTAATATGTTCATTATGTGCATGCATTTTGGTTTTCACATGTATGCCCAGACTACGATGATCAACCATCTCTTCCAGGGATCAGTAGGTCACCATATACAAAGGTACAATATGTAGTTAAAAGCACACTTTTAATTTGAATTGTTATGAATTACTATGGTTTAATTTGATTTTTGTTTACTAAACTATGATGTTACAAATGTATATGCAGGGGCCACCAACAGTTGTAGGTGACATTGTTCCCCATCCCCACTTTAGACTCATGTTTCCACCCTCTCCCATGATTCGCCCCCCTCGCTTCCATCCAGACCCCTCCTTTCGTCCTCCCCCTCCCTTCCATCCAGCCTCCCCTCCATGTCCATAATCGCCCTCCATCCATCCTCCCCTATTTGTACATACCCCCCGTCTATACATCCTCCCCATTCATCCACTCCCCCCTGTTTATCCATCCTCCCCTATTCGTCCACGCCCCCCTTCCATCTAGCTTCACCCCTTCGTCCACAACCTCCCTTGTATCCATCCTACTCTCTGTATCCAGGACCGCCCTCCCATTCACCATCCCTCAACATCCCCCCTATCCCTTTTGGGTTGATACCCCCTATCGTCCATGACGTCCTCCTCCACCCCATACCACAATCTCCTCTTCCACCATATATTCTTTAGTTCCCGCCACTATTGTGGAAACTACTCTTCTAGTATCATCCCATGTATCTACAGTGAATGCACACGTAGTTGCTGCAACTACATCTACGCCCCCCCTCATGAATTCATCGGAGCAGTTTGTCCAGCCAACTGCTCCACCTGTTATCCCTAAATCCCAGTCATGTCCATTGTCAAAGGTGTTCACGGTGAGAATCAAGTTAATTTATGACAATATTTTGATGCATTAACGAAAATTAATTTTAGCAATTATTATTTTTCAATGAAATGATTGTTGTAAATTTTGCAGGTTGGAATTGTTGAGAGGCTCAGCAGATACAGGACACCTGCCTCACGTCTCCCACTTGCATTAGCAGTGATTTATTTAAGATTTGAATTCTACATTCATTTTATAAATGTGGTAAATGTTACAAATGATTGAAAATGATGGTATCTTATATCATTTGTTTCAGATCTTGGAGAGACGGTCTACTCCTAGATGAAAGAAGACCCGAGATACCAGTAGCTCCAAGAAGAGGAAGATCGATTTCAGAGATGCGCTTGGGAGTGACGGAGGTGGGCACAATGCTTGACACACCATGTTATGTACATTAGCCACGATGTGGCATGTTTGGGAACCAGTTTCCATGTACTTGGTATCTACGACATGATTTTCCATGTATGTTGGATCTACGGCATGAGTTGTCGGATTTCGTACAGGGCACGAGTTGCCATCGTATGTACATTGGGAACCATGTTCCACTATTTTCCATAAAATTTATATGTTTGGACTCGTTTTGTAGCCTTGATGTACATGGATTTTCAGTTATGTAATTTATATAGATGTTGTCTATATTTGTATCGTGTTGTCTCATGTTGTGTGTAGTTTCCTAATAAACATCATGCTTTTAAAAAAAATGGTTGAGTTCGAATGGATTTTGATATGATTTCCTTCGTTTAGGTTTAAGTATGACTTTATATTTAGAATTGACATAATGAATATTATTTCAATTGGTTTATATTATTAAATGTATTTTGATCGTAAAATGTCATTCTAATAGGATCCAACTAGTTTGTATACATCACAATGCAAGGATGAAAGTTCGATGGTAAAATTCAACACATAGAGTAGTTATTGGAGAAATTTTATGGGGCCCTTGATAAACTTTCCCGCAAAAAAAATTCTTTACATCAATTTGTGGCATCTTTAAACCGACCCCTTGGAATGCTAAGTGATGAAAATAGTTAGCATGTTTCCCCAAAACAAATTCTAGATAGATTTACCTCAAGAAGCATATTGAGATTTCTCTATTGTTATGATGTGGCACATTGAAATGCATTCATTCCATAAATTTGTTGTCTTCAATTTGCTAGTTTACTAGGCATACAATAATGCAATATTTTGTAAAATGATATAAACTATGGGAGGTCTTGAATGTAAAAATAAATGGAATGAGAGAATGTACTATGGTTTTGTCTCATGGATTTGGCAATATGGTAAAATGTACATGTTGGCCTAATCTTTACTAATGTTATGATCATATTAGGTTTGCCATCCATTGAGAAGGTTGTCACAAGTGTACATATCCATCATATAAAAAATTTCATGCTACAATCAATTTCAAACCATTGAGGGGATGAACATACACCATGCACCCTAAATATCATGAGGCACCCCAAACATGTTGTAAACACTTTCAGAATAACCAAAAAGTCTACGCTCCCCTTTACAAGGAATTTTTTTACACCAACACTTATCAAATCCCTTTACAACTCAACCAAACAAATTATCTGAAATAAATACTAGTTATGGTCCTAGAATCAACCACGATCATTTGCAACAAAATTGTCAACCATGCCATAACAACATTTCAATCATCTTGAAAGTTGACACATGATCTGGCGGCCGGGGATGGAGCTCTGCAACCTAGGGTTTTGAGCCGATCCGAGTTGATCTCGGCGGCCAGGGCCCTTTCCCTGGTCGCTAGACTCCTTCTGCTAGCTCACACGACGGCGAGGGACGCATAAAGCAATGGCGGCGGCAGTGGAGCGAGCGGATCCAACAACGGCGATGGCCAACGGGCTCTCCACAATGGCGACGGCCTGCAACATCGGCGCTATTCCGGTGGCTCCCTCGTTGTCGAGACCTGGATCAGCTTCTGCGGAGCCATTTTCTTGGAGGCCGGTGGGTCGGTTTTCCCTTGATGAGGGGGTTGTATCAGGATCTTGATTGCTGCAGGCGCCACCGAGGTCGGGACACACCGCAGCGACGGTGCGGATTGCTGATAAGGGCCACCGATGATGTTCATCCGTCATCGACCCAGCTCACTAACAGTGCAGGCCACCACGGGCTGAACGTCCATTGGCGAAGCCTAATGGTTTTTGGTGGATGGGACAAGAATTTGGCGGTGGCCCGGGCCAAGGTTCTTGATATTGATCCAGGAGCATCCTCTTCTCGGTATCTTTGACCCGGTTCATAGCGGCAAACCAAGGTGAGAGGGAAAACACGATGGTTCCAAGAAGGAGCAAGATTTCAAATCGAAAACGAAGAACGGAGCGTTCAGCGACGTTATTGTGGGTTTGACAAAGGAAACCCTGCTTGCTTCTATGGAAAGAAATGAGTCCGAGATCTCGCCATCCCTCACTTTGGCTGGGCCTGCGTGGTTTTGCTTTCAGGAATTGAGAGCGTGATGGATATTTCTGAGTATGGAGAGAGGGCGGCGCCTTTGCGCGGCGACCCATTGGGTCTGAGCACGATCCAGTGGCGGCGGCGGCGGATTCAGAGACTAGATCTGAAACTGGTGGCCCCAATTTCACCACTGTTCATGATATATCTGTTCTACTTCTTGTGGCAACATTCTCTGGGTTTCTCTTTCTTTTGGGTCAGCTCATTATAAGCTGTTGTTTCTGCTTATATGGGACAGAAATATGTGAAAATGTAGGGATCCTTGTTGATCTTACTACATCTGTAGTATGTAATTTTAATCATCTTTTTGAAATAAAATTACGGACTTTTTCCAAGGAAAAAAAAAAAACATTTCAATCATCTAATAAATAATTAGTTTTCTGGTGTTAGGTACAATGTTTTTCTAGTTGTATGCACCCTTGCTATCTAGATGAGAAACTATGCATATATGTGTATAATGATTTGGATTCAAATGTATGCACATGATTATATATGTATAATGAAAATGATTTAATTTTTATATGTATTATAATTTAGGCAAGGCATTAGGATACATAATAGGGTTTCATTGTGATTAGAATACAAACTAGGGTTTACGCTACCAACTATGGTTTTTAGGATAGGCTCTCGTGTTTCTAGGCTAGGCTCCAAGCTATAGGGTTACCAGCTTAATGTTGAACTCCACTATCATGACATCATTGTCACCAACACCATGCCCACTACCACAATCACCATCAAGCCTCGGCATCCTCTTGCTCATACTGCCACCATCCTCGTCCCCATCAATCATTCATCATCCACCATCATCCTAATGCACTTTGTCTCATTGTCACCATCACCATCCCTATCCTCATGCCCATTATCACCATCGTCATCGTTGTGCTCATTGTCATGATTGTCGCCATCATGCTTATTGGAGTCTAGGCCATTTAGCCTCTTCGTTTATGTATTTTGGGTCAGATATGGATTGCACTTGATTTGTTTTTAGTTGTATGCACCCTTGCTATATACATGTTAGAAACTTTGCATATAAGTGTATAATTATTTGTATTCAAAACTAGGTTTTTAGGCTAGGCTCTGGGGTTTCTAGGCTAGGCTCTAGGATCTAGGTTTACGAGATTATTGTTGAACTCCTTTATCATGACCATAACAAAAATGTAACCTTCACTTAAGCAAAACCACTTATTAGGTATGGGAAGCTTTTTATACCTTATTTTAACACTTGCATTAGGAAGTTTCATCAAATATTAGGTCATTGACTAATGTCCTCAGAGTAACACCTTCGAGATTCAAGGTATAGGCGGGGGATAAATCCTAGAGGAGGGGGAACCTGGTGCTATTTATAAATAGGATCCCAATATAGGAAAGGATTTTTATATGTAATTATTAGTTGTAGATTGAAATTTTTTAGACTCTATAGGACATTTAGGTCATTTTCACCATAATGCCATCCCCATGTTCATAGTCACCATCCCCATTCTCATTGTGCCATGACCATCATGATTCATCAACACCATTCCCATTGCCACCATCAATGTCACCACCATCCTCCTCATGCCCATGTTGTCACCATCAACACCATGCCCATTGCTACCTTCAATATAACCTTCATCCTCATAATTCCCATGTTGTCACCATCGCCATTGAGAGGCATTGGAATTTTTGCACAAAGCAATGAAATTTCATAATATTGGATATTCTTGGAGAGATTGCTCTTGTGTGATGCTATGGATTGCACCATCCATATATGTTTTCTTTTGGATGATCGTTCAAGAATCTATATATTGGCATGTGATATGCATAATATGCTTAGATATGTGCTCATATATGACAAAATGCAATAACCTATTTGAAGAAATAAACTTTTCCAATTACCATTTTCTTCTCATTGAATTTTGCAATGTTCATTCTCTTTTTTATAATAAAATAGAGTTAGATCAAAGAACACTTCATAGCAATCATTTTGAAAATTATTCCACTTACATGTGAAAATTTTAAGACCAAATATTGAATGTCACATTTAATTCCCAAAATATGTATTTCAACTAGTTTTTCACTTGGTGGCTCCAAAAGACAAGTGTAAGAAGCAATTCAAAAGTCGCGATGATAGCGGTGCATCCCATGGGTAGAATTGAGCTTTATTAGCTCTATTGATACCAATAATAGTGGATCATCAAGTAAGGTAATTAGAATTAGGGTTAGGGTGAGGCATATTCAAACTTATAAATGCAATTGTGCTAAAAGTGGATGTGATGACAAAGGAAACCATAGCAATAGTTGCATACATGTTCTTCTTCTTGAAGGTATTCTAGTTGCATACATGTTCTCCTAATGAAGTATGTATCAACACTTGGGAGCCAAGGAACCCTAAGACATGTCCTATATGGTAGTTTGAAAGCTCCTTTATTTCCCTTGATCACTAAGTTTGTGCATTTAGGGATTAACTCCTAGGTCTCTAAATTACCTTAATTCCCAGTGGTTAACCTAATCCTCTTATATTACCACATAGAGAAAAAATGAACCTAGTAGATGCCAAGTGTTATGGTCCAAGACCTTGCGCATGGTCTCCAAGCCCTAGAAGCTCCAATACAATTTTTCTAATGTTTTATACTCATGTTTTGTTGAGTTCTTATTGCATTTGGTCCTTCTAAATATGGGTAATTTATGCAATCAAGCAAAAATGTTTGACCACGTCAATTTGTACATAAAAAACATGCACATATACAAATATCTACACATACATACACACATAAGATCATGCACATACACAATAAATAACCCTAGCTTGCAGAAGGCCATGCCAATATTGCTCAAGGGGATCATTTATCATCCGAAGGCTCCCGAGAGAGAGTGGACATCCTGAACACATCCAAAATGGCCATATGCATGTGTGGGAGTTGATAGAACCCTGTTCCGCTTGCCAGTTTGGGTTCCATGCTCCCAGAGCAAAACCTTAAAGTGTCCTTGAATGGCCACGAGGTTCTTGGAAAAACTTCTCGTAGCACCAAAATCATGAATCTGATCGCGAATTCATCGATTCCAATGGATTCAGAACCTCGAGTTTCAGCTAGCGGACCCCTAACACCGTGCCTCTAAGGATCGAAAACGATGCTATTGTGCCATCTCAGGAACCAGGGTTTTGCTTAGTGAAGGCCATGCCAATCTTGCTCAAGGGGTTCATTTATGATCCGAAGGATCCCGACTGAGCATGGACATTGTGAACACATCCAAAATGGCCACATGCATGTGTGGGAGCTAACAGAACCCAAGTCTGCTCGTCGGTTTGGGTTCTGTGCTCTCAAAGCAAATCCTCAAAGTGTCCCTGAATGACCACGAGGTTCCTGAAAAAAATTCCCGTGGAACTAAAACCGTGACTCTGATTGTGAATCTATCGATTCCGATAGATTTGGGACCCCAAGTTTCATCTATCCCCCCCCACATAGTTCCTCAAACGCTCAAAAATAGTGCTATTGTGCCATCTCAAAAACTATGGTTTTGCTAAGTGAAGGCCATGCCAATATTGCTGAAGAGGGTCATTTATGATCCGAAGGATCCAGGGATAGCATGGCCATCCTGAACACATCCACAATGGCCATATGCACGCATGGGAGCTGACGGAACCCAAGTCTACTCGCCAGTTTGGTTTCCATGCCCCCGGAGCAAATCCTCAAAGTGTCCCTGAATGGCCACGGGGTACCTGACAAAAATGCCCATAGCACCAAAACCGTGACTCCAATCGTGAAGCCGTCGATTCCAATGGATTTAGGACATTGGGTTTCAGCTGGGGTACCCCCCACACCGTGCCTCTAATTCCCAAAAATGGTGCTATTGTGCCATCTCTGGAACTAGGGTTTTGCTCAGTGAAGGCCATGCCAATCTTGCTCAAGGTGGTCAATTATCATATGAAGGCTCTCGGGCATGCATGGCCATTGTGAACACATCCAAAATGGCCATATGCATGTGTGGGAGCTGAAAGAATACAAGTCCACTTGCAGGTTTGGGTTCCGTTCCCTCGAAGCAAATCCTCAAAGTGTCCTTGAATGGCCACGGGGTGCCTGACAAAAATCCCCGTAGCACCAAAACCATGATCTGATCGTGAATCTGTCAATTTCGATGGATTCAGGAACCTGGGTTTTAGCTGCAGGATGTCACAGAACTCAATTTTGCTTCCCAGTTCGAATTTTATGCCCCCGACAGGGATTTGCCATGTGTCCTTGAAAGATTCTGGGAGGCAATTTTAGATGGGCCATAAAATAATCACCATGGCTTGGATTGATGAACCATCAACTCCATTGGAATCGAGACATCAAATTAATTCTAGGAGTTCTTATCTCCTCTAAGCATATTTCCCTAATCTCGTCTTGTTTGACAATTTGAAAACTAGGGTTTCCCTTAGTAAGAGACATTGAATTTTTTGCACAAAGTAATTTCTTGCATAATTTTTGCAGATTGATGATGATGGCAGTGGTGTTGGTGGTGGTGGTGGAAGTGGTTATGATGATGGAGTCAATGATGACGATGATGAAGACACCAGTGGCCACCATTGTAATGATGATGATGGCGGTGGTGTTGGTGGTGGTGGTGGAAGTGGTGATGATGATGGAGGCAATGATGATGATGATGAAGACACCAGTGGCCACTATTGTAATGATGATGATGGTAATGTAGACAACAATGGGCACCGTGGAGATGACAAACAAACATTAACTTTTGTTTGCCAAGATATGAACATGATTATGATGTTTTGTACACAACATATGGGTCTTAAGACCTTGATCATAGTTGATGAGGAGCACCAACATTCAAAGGCACAGATGATGTTGTCATGGCTCCTGGGACATGTGTAGGATATTAATTCACCACACAGGCCCTATAAAGGAAATATTTGACTCATGAATATAATATGGGAAATATTATAAGTTTTCTCATACCAAGGACATGTGTCATTTCCAATACCATGTTTTGGTAATGAAAAAAATGCCTTAGGTCCCAAAACATTCTTTTAGGGTTCATTAGACATGCACATGGTTTATAAAGGGAATATTTGGATGATCAATGTAATATTGCCATCATTATGAGGATTTAGGCACCATATATGGATATTGGGGCCACCTATATTGGGTAAGGTGGAACACCAACATCTTAAGTCCCTAAAATGTTATTTTATGGTTCATGAACCATGCATTGGGTCCCAAAACACCACACATGCCCTATATACGGAATCTTTGTTCCATGGGTGTAATATTGGTTTCAATACAATTTTTTTCCCATAATTTATGGGTCTCAGGGACCACTAGTGTCATGGGGTCTAAAGCATGCTTTTAGGCCTCATGGGCCATGCACATGGTTCCAAGTCAATACATATGCCTTGCAAATAAAAAATTTGTTCTATGGGTGTATTATGAGTTCCAACAAGGTTTTACACATAACATTTTAGGGCACCATTACGAAATTTATCATATAAGGGATGTGCACGTGTGTAATATGGGCACCATTACGAAATTTATCATATAAGGGATGTGCACGTGTGTAATATGGGCACCATTACGAAATTTATCATCTAAGGGATGGGCCCTAGCTACAATATAATGATGAAAATGATTGTCTTAGCCTTTAGGGCCTAAAATAAGATTTTAGTTTCATGAGGCACACATAAGGTCCAAAAAATCAATGCAATCCCTATATAAGATTTTTTTTTGCATATGAGTATAATATCAACACCTTTATAATGGTTTTTGCACCACAAATGGGTCATAGGGACTTGAATGTGGTTTGAGGTTAACATTAGCATTTAAAGGCCTAAAAGATGATTTTAGGGCCCATGGACAATGCAAAGATTCCTAAAAAACATAGATTCCCTATAAAGGGAGTATTTGTCCCACCAATGAATATGGATTCCATGACGAGGTTTTCTGTACCAAGGATGAGTCCAAGGCCTTAGACATGTTCTAAATATGAAAATCAATGTCTTTTGACCTAACATATACTAGGGACCATGGGCGATGAGAATGGTCTCAAAACACCATATATGCCCTATAAAGAACATACTTGGCCTATGAGTGTAATATGGGTGTCATTACAATTTTTTATCACCATAGATTGTTCTTTGTGCCATAACTATGGTTCAAGGACGAAACCAACATATTTGGGCTTAAAATTTTTGTGCACCACAAATATAGATTGGGAGCTTAACTATGCCTCAAGGAGAATAGTAGTGTCTTAGGAGACCCGATATTGTATTTGGAGACATCCTCGTAGTCATGCATGAGACCCGAGATTGTATTTGAAGACACTGTGTATTTTTGTTTTCTAATAATGTTACGAGACTATTAATTATGTATTTGAACTTGCTTCCATTTGTGATTTTGATCATGGAATCATTTTGCATTTGGCTACTTTATTTTTTAAATACAAATATTAATTGTGTTATGTTGTATATTATCATAGTTTATGAGATGATGTTATGAATTTTTGCATAGAATGTGGTTCAATCCTAGTATGAACAATATTTTATTTACTTATTAGCAATAAGATCCAATTATATATAGAGGACCAATCATCATCAAGATAATCATAGTCATCATAATCATAATCATCATCATCATAACCATTCATCAAAACAAATAAACATGCAATTCGATCCATAAAGGACATGCGATGGAATTTACACACACACACACACACACACCCATGCCAATCTTGTTCAAGGGGGTCATTTCTCATCCCAAAACTCCAGGGCATGCATGGCCATCATGGACACGTCCACGATGGCCAAATGCACGTGTGGGAGCTGAAAGAATCCAAGTCCGCTCGTTGTTTTGGGTTCCGTTCCCCCGAAGCAAATCCTCAAAGTGTCCCTCAATGGCCACCGGGTGGCTGGAAAAAATGATCGTAGCACCAAAACCATGACTTCGCTCGTGAATCTGTAGATTTTGATGGATTCGAGACCCCGGTTTTCAGCTAGGGGATCCCCCACACCGTGCCTGAAATGATCGAAAATGGTTCTATTGTACCATCTCAGGAACTAGGGTTTTTCTCAGTGAAGGCCATGCCAATCTTGCTCAAGGGGGTCATTTATCATCCCAACACTCCCGGACATGCATGGCCATCATGAACACATCCACGATGTCCATATGCACATGTGGGATCTAAAAGAATCCAATTTCGCTCGTCGGTTTGGGTTCTGTGCCCCTAGAGCAAATCCACAAAGTGTCCCTGAATGGCCATAGGGTGGCTGGAAAAAATTCCCGTATAACCAAAACCATGACTCCGCTCACGAATCCATTGATTCCGATGGATTCAGGACTCTGGGTTTTAGTGAGGTCCCCCCCCACACCATGCCTAAAATGATAGGAAACGGTGCTATTGTGCCATCTCAGGAACTAGGGTTTTTCTCAGTGAAGGCCATGTCAATCTTGCTCAAGAGGGTCATTTATGATCTGAAGGCTCCTGGGCATGCGTGGCCATCGTGAACACATCCACAATGTCCATATGCATGTGTAGGATATGAAAGAATCCAAGTCCACTCGCCAGTTTGGGTTCCATGCTCCCAGAGTAAATCCTCAAAGTGTCCCTGAATGGCCATGGAGCGCCTGACCAAAATTCCCATAGCACCAAAACCATTACTCCGCTCATGAATCTGTCGATTCCGATAGATTTGAGACGCTGATTTTCAGCTGGGATACCCCCCACACCGTGCCTCTAAGGCTCAGAAATGGTGCTATTGTGCCATCTCAGGAACTAGGGTTTTGCTTAGTGAAGGCCATGCAATTATTTCTCAAGGGGGTCATTTATGATTTGAAGGCTCTCGGATGTGCGTATCCATTGTGAACATGTCCAAAATGGCCATATGCATGTGTGAAATCTCAAAGAATCCAAGTCCTCTCGCTGGTTTGGGTTCCATGCCCCCAGAGCAAATCCTCAAAGTGTCCCTGAATGACCACGTGGTACCTGAACAAAATTCCCGTAGCACCAAAACCATGACTGCGATCATGAATCCGTTGATTCTGATGTATTCAGAACACCGGGTTTCAACTAGGGGACCCCCCACGCCATTCCTCCAACCCCAGAAACAATTCTATTGTGCCATCTACAGAACTAGGGTTTTTCTCAGTGAAGGCCATTCCAATGTTGCTCAAGGGGGTCAATTATCATCCGATGTATCCTTGCATGAGTGGCCATATTGAACATGTCCATAATGGCCATGTTTATGTGTGGGAGTTGACGGAACCCAACTCCGCTCGCCAGTTTGGGTTTCGTGCCCCTATAGCAAATCCTCAAAGTGTCCCTGAATGACCATGGGGTGCTTGACCAAAATTCCCATAGCACCAAAACCGTGACTCTGATTGTGAATCCATCGATTCCGATGGATTCAGGACACCGGTTTTTAGTTAAGGGACCTCCCACACCATGCCTCCAACACCTGAAAATAGTGCTATTATGCCATCTCTGGAACTAGGGTTTTGCTCAGTGAAGGCCATTCTAATCTTGCTCAAGGGGGTCAATTCTCATTTGAAGGCTCCTGAGCGTGCGTGGACATCGTGAACACATCCAAAATGGCCATGTGCATGTGTGGGAGCTGACGAAACCCAACTCCGCTCCCCGATTTGGGTTCTGTGCCCCCGAAGCAAATCCTCAAAGTGTCCTTGAATGGACACGAGGTTCTTGACCAAAATGCCTGTAGCACCAAAACCGTGACTCTGATCATGAAGCCATTGATTCTGGTGTATTCGGGATGCCAGGTTATAGCTAGGGGAACCCCCACACCATTCCTCCAATTAGCGAAAACAGTGCTATTGTGCCATCTCTAAAACTAGGGTTTTTCTTTGTGAAGGCGATTCCAATATTGATCAAGGGGGTTAATTCTCATCCGAAGTCTCCTGGGTGTGCATGGGCATCATGAACATGTCCAAAATGGCCATGTGCACGTGTGGGAGCTGATGGAACCCAACTCCGCTCGTCGGTTTGGGTTCCGTTCCCCCAAAGAAAATCCTCAAAGTGTCCTTGAATGGCCACGGGGTGCCTGACCAAAATTCCCATAGCACCAAAATCGTGACTCTGATCGTGAAGCCATCAATTTCGGTGGATTTGGGCCACCATTTTCTAGATGGGGGACCCCCCACACCATGCCTCCAACGCCCGAAAATGGTGATATTGTGCCATCTCCAGAACTAGGTTTTTGCTCAGTGAAGGCCATTCCAATTTTTCTCAAGGGGGTCAATTCTCATCCAAAGGATCCCGGGCATGCGTGGCCATCGTGAACATGTCCACAATGGCCATGTGCATGTGTGGGAGCTGACGGAACCCAATTCCGCTCGCTGGTTTGGGTTATGTGTCCCTAGAGCAAATCCTCAAAGTGTCCCTGAATGACCATGAGGTGCCTGACCAAAATGCCCGTAGAACCAAAAATGTGACTCCAATCACAAATCCATCAATTCCGATGGATTCTGGGCACTGGGTTTCAGCTAGGGGACCCCCCTTACCTTGCCTCCAATGCCAGGAAACAGTGCTATTGTGTCATCTCTGGAACTAGGGTTTTGCTCAGTGAAGGCCATTCCAATCTTGCTAAAGGGGGTCAATTCTCATCCAAAGGCTCCCGGGCGTGCATGGCCATTGTGAACACATCCAAAATGGCCATGTGCATGTGTGGGAGCTGAAGGAACCCAACTCCGCTCATTGGTTTGGGTTCTGTACCCTCGGAGCAAATCCTCAAAGTGTCCTTGAATGACCATGGGGTGCCTGACCAAAATGTTCGTAGCACTAAAACTGTGACTCTGATCGCGAATCTGTTGATTTCGCTGGATTAAGGATGCTGATTTTTAGCTGGGCGACCCCCCACACCATGCCTCCAATGCTCGAAAATTGTGCTATTGTTCCATCTCCGGAACTAGGGTTTTTCTCAGTGAAGGCCATTCCAATATTGCTTAAGGGGGTCAATTCTCATCCGAAGGTTCCTGGGTGTGCGTGGTCATCGTGAACACATCCAAAATGTCCATGTGCATGTGTGGGAGCTGATGGAACCCAATTCAGCTCGTTGGTTTGGGTTCCGTGCCTTCGGAGAAAATCCTCAAAGTGTCCCTGAATGGCCATGGGGTTCCTGACCAAAATGCCCGTAGCACCAAAAATGTGACTCCGATCGTGAAGCCATCAATTCTGGTGGATTCAAGACGTCAGGTTCTGGATGGGGACCCGTCACACCATGCCTCCAACGCTTGGAAACAATGCTATTGTACCATCTCCGGAACTAGGTTTTGCTCAGTGAAGGCCATTCCAATATTGCTCAAGGGGGTCAATTCTCATCCGAAGGATCCCGGGCTTGTGTGGCCATTTTGAACATGTCCAAAATGTCCATGTGCACGTGTGGAAGCTGACGAAACCCAAGTTCACTCGCCGGTTTGGGTTCCGTGCCCTTGGAGCAAATCCTCAAAGTGTTCCTGAATGGCCACAAGGTGCCTGACAAAAATGTCCGTAGCACCAAAACCGTTACTCCGATAGTGAAGCCATCGATTCTAGTGGATTCGGGACACTGGGCTATAGTTGGGGGACCCCCCACACCGTGCTTCCAACACCTGAAAATGATGTTATTTTTCCATCTTCGGAACTAGGGTTTTGCTCAGTGAAGGCCATTCCAATTTTGCTCAAGGGGGTCAATTCTCATCCGAAGGCTCCCGAGCATGTGTGGTCATCGTGAACACATCCAAAATTTCCATGTGCATGTGTGGGAGTTGACGAAACCCAATTCCGCTCGTTGGTTTGGGTTCTGTGCCCTTGGAGCAAATCCTCAAAGTGTCCCTGAATGGCTACGAGGTACCTGACCAAAATGTCCGTACATAAAAACCATGACTCCAATCGTGAAGCCGTCGATTTTGGTGGATTCAGGATGTCGGGTTCTAGCAGGGGGACCCCCCACACCGTGCCTCCAATGCCCGTAAATGGTGCTATTGTGCCATCTCAAGAACTAGGGCTTTGCCCAGTGAAGGCCATTCAAATTTTGATCAAGGGGATCAATTCTCACCCGAAGGCTCCAAGGGGTGTGTGGCCAACATGAACATGTCCGCAATGGCCATGTGCATGTGTGGAAGTTAAAGGAACCCAACTCCGCTCGTCGATTTGGGTTTCATGCCCCCAGAGCAAATCCTCAAAGTGTCCCTGAATGGCCACGGGGTGCCTGACCAAAATTTCCATAACACCAAAACCGTGACTCCGATATCGAAGCCATCGATTCCGGTGGATTCGGGACTCTAGTTTCTATATGGGGGACCCCCCACAGCATGCCTCCAACACCTGAAAACGATCCTATTTTTCTATCTCCGGAACTAGGGTTTTTCTTCGTGAAGGCCATTCCAATTTTCCTCAAGGGGGTCAATTCTCATCTGAAGGCTCCCAGGCGTGCATGGCCATCGTGAACATGTCCACAATGGCCATGTACACACGTGGGAGCTAATGGAACCCAACCCCGCTCGCCATTTTGGGGTTCCATGCCCCTAGAGAAAATCCTCAAAGTGTCCTTGAATGACCACAAGGTGCTGGTCCAAAATTACCATATCACCAAAACTGTGAATCCGATCGCGAAGCCGTCGATTCCGGTGGATTTTGGACGTCAGGTTCTAGCTAGGGGATCCCCCACACTATGCCTCCAACGCCCGAAAATGGTGCTATTGTGCCATCTACGGAACTAGGGTTTTTCTCAGTGAGGCCCATGCCAATATTGCAAAAGGGGTCAATAAACTAGATTAGGTTCTATAGGGATAGATTAGGTCTTCGGGGATAGGTTACATCTATAGGGATATATAAGTATTCTAGATTAGGTCTCTAGTGTTGTAGGTCCACATTAGGATTTTCGGGGCTAGATTTGTTTTTGTCTGGTTTATAGGGCTAGATCAGGGTCTATAAGCTAGATTAGGTTCTATAGGGATAGATTAGGTCTCCGGGTCTAGGTTACGTCTCTAGGGATATATAAGTATTCTAGATTAGGTCTCCAGGGTTGAAGGCCCACATTAGAATTTCCAAGGCTACATTTGTTTTTGTCTAGTTTCTAGGGCTAGATCAAGGTCTATAAGCTAGATTAGGTTCTATAGGGCTAGATTAGGTCTCTGGGGCTAGGTTACATATCTAGGGATAGATAAGTATTCTAGATTAGGTCTCCAGGGTTGTAGATCCACATTAGTCTTTCCAGAGATACATTTTTTGTTGTCTGGTTTCTAGTGATAGATCAGGGTCTTTAAGCTATATTAGGTTCTATTTCTTAGAAGGAACATGTAGATCTAGCTTCCAACCCATATGGTGTGATTCTGAGATATTTCAGCTTGTCAGTATTTCCTCTTGTGATCAGGGTGAATTCTAACATTATTGATCTAGTGGCTTAGGAGCATGTAGGGTTGATTGTACCACCCAAGATATTTATATCATTTGTTTCTTCCATCCATGAGACTTCCAATTATATAGCAGAGGAAAGGTGTGATGATGATATTGACTTCATCCATGCACATTCTACTTATTCATTAGAGAGGTGTGATGTCTTAATGGAGGACGTTATTGAAGGTTATTCAAGAGCCGTAGATAATGTGAGTATTCCATAGTATAGAGCCATGGATTATCCTACGAATGGTTTGAGATCGATTGTACAAATCATTGAAGAAGTAGGTGTTGATTTTTGTGTACAAATCATCACGAACAATGCACCTATTTGTAAGGATGTTGGCATGATTGTGGAAGCTAAATATCCATAGGTATCTTCATTATGTACACTGTTCATTTGATTTTTTAGTGTTGTAGATTCATTTATACATGCTATTATTTCTCTTACAAGTTTTTTGGACACCTTGCATTGTCCATTCCTTGAATTTAGCACTGAAATCCATTGCTTCATATGTGACATGGATTGGAAACCTTATTGAGGATGCACACCATATTCGTAACTTTGTACAAAACCACACAAATTCCCTCACCATATACAAAGAGTACACACAACTTTCATTGCTGAAGATTGAAGATACTCTATTTGATTCCACATTCATCATGCTCATGAGGTCCATTGTCATGGAGAATGAGTGTCCCAAGTATGGGACATCAATAGAGAACTTATGGTCAATCATTCATGATATTATTATCTCCAGGTGGGATAAGAATTGCACACTTTTGCATTGCTTGGCCCACTCATTGAACCCCAAGTTCTACAGTCAGTTTTGGCTCACTGGTGGATCGGGGCCCTCACACAGAGTCCCTCCTCACATGGATGGAGAGATTGCACATGGGAGGAAGATACCACTTAGGCTTCTATTTCAGGATAGAGACTTACTTTATGAGGTGGAGGATGGATTTGTAGAGTTTTCCACTTCCACTGGGATATTTGAAGGCTATGATGATGGTGATCATATGGAGGGGTCATCCTCCACACCAGTAGATGCAGATTGTTAGATGAGAAGAGAGGAGGAGGAGGAGGCGGAAGATGATGATCAAGGCAGTGATGAGTTTGTTGATTCAGGCATGGAGGAGGACTATTGAAATATGAGATTCTTCCATCTTGATCCTCCCCTTTTTGTATTTAATATTAGCCTATTTGGAATTTTCCAATGCCCAGTGGCATTTCGGCATCTATGTAATTCATTTTTATTTTGATGACTTAATGCGAAATATGGTTCCACCATCTTGAGCTATTTCCCAATGCCTATCAAATTTCAATGCATCTATGTGTCTCATTGTGATTTGTGAATGAAAAATGTGTACTCATTAATGTGTATTGATTCTAATTTCTATTGAATATTTGTAAATGTTCCAATATAAGATGAGTTTTCAATCTTGTTTATGCATGTGAATTTTTCCTAAAGGGATGGAAACTTGAATTGGAGTGATTGGTCTAAAACATATAATGGTGTAAAACATCAATGCATTGTAATAGTAACTTAAACATAAATCAAACAACAAATAAACAATATAAGATAACGATATCAAATAAAATATCTAACATGAATAACATTAGACATGCTTGAATAAACAACCACATGACTATACTATGTAACTCAATCAATTAGGCCTTATGGATCCTCTCTGTTTTTTATTGTCTCAAACAACCTCTCTGTTGAATATTGTAACTTCTAAGAATATTATATTTGTACATTATTATTCCGGAGATGTTTCATCCCTCTGAGGAAACCCTATTATGTATCCGGAGATGTTTATTCCTCCGAGGGTTTGTGGTAGCTAGGGTTATTAGACCCACCATGTGGGGGTCGGCCCTGATCATGATACTTTAGGGGTTATTAGACTTCTCCAGGAGAGGTCGGCCCCATTAGGTATTTTAGTCAGTGAGGAGTTAGTATAAATAGAGGAGGTGAACTCCTCATTAGACACACTCACTCACTTGAGAAAAGTAGCGCACTTATCTGGGAGGTCTGATAAGGAGATAAAGAAGGAGGGAGCACATCTTGTACTTTGGTTGATCATCTTATTGAGGAAAGCTTTGCTAGGTTTTCTACCCCATGAGGGTTTCCTAGAGTATATTCTGTGTCTATCTTGTGATTATGTTTCTTTCAGTGATCTTGCTATTCTATTTGGTTTAAACTTAACATGGTATCAGAGCTAGACTGAATAGGACATCTTTCACAAGGTAAGAATCTCTCTCTCTCTCTCCGGTGAAGTTTAGGGTTTCAGCAAAAAGTTGGTATTTTTGAATTCTGATTACATGGCTAGATAGCCCTTCTCAAGACCATTCTTTTGAGCCCTAGATCTAACTTTTTGGTTGGGTAGAACTCCGGTAAAGTCAAACCCTAATTCTACCAAAAGTGCGATAAGTCAGAAATTGGTTTCAGCAAAAAGTTGGTATTGTTGAAATTTGATTACATGGCTGGAGAGCCCTTCTCAAGACCATTCTTTTGAGCCCTAGATCGAACTTTTTGGTTGGGTAGAAATCCGGGAAAGTCAAACCCTAATTCTACCAAAAGTGCGATAAACCAGAAATTCTGTCCCAGGATCCGGAAAAGTAAAAAGGTAATATTTCCAGGTAAGTACTACTCTGTCTCTTGGACTCCCCCAAGAGAAGATGGCTCCAAATACTAAGCTTGAAGACAAGCTAGAAGGTATAGAGAATTTCCGGGCATGGAAATACAGAATTGGTCTCATACTTGAAGAGAATGATCTTGCTCATTATATCAAGGATGAAGTTGTAGAACCGGAAGGAGATGAAGCCAAAGAGAAGCATAGGAAGGATTTGATTAGGGAAAAGAGAATCATAGCTGATTCTATTAAAGACCACTTGATTCCCTAAGTGGCCTCCAAGAAGACTCCAAAGGAAATGTATGATGCCCTAGGAAGAATGTATGAAGGAAAGAACATCAATAGGAAAATGAATATAAGGACTCAGTTGAAGAACACCAAGATGCACAAGGGAGAGTCCATTCAATACTACTTCTCAAGGGTCTCTCTAATCAAGGAGCAACTAGATTCCATTGGTGATACTCTTGATGAAGATGAACTTGTGATGACTGCTCTAAATGGTCTCACTAGACCTTGGGAATCATTTATACAAACCATGTGTGCCAGAAAAGAAAGCATGAAGTTTGATATAGTATGGGAGGATTGTGTTCAAGAAGAAGCTAGGGTAGCCAACAGAGAAGCCCTTCTCAAAGAGGATGACCAAGCTTTGGCCACCCACACCAAAAGAGGAAAAAGGGGTCACTTCAGGAAAGTGAACCACAAAAGGCCTCAACCCTCTCATAGATTCAAATGGAAAGGAGGATCAAACTCAGAAAGAGACATCTCCACAGTCCAATGTTTTAATTGTCTTAAACTAGGACACTATGCTAGAGACTGTACCCTTCCAGAAAAGAAGAAGAAAAGGTTTGTCCACAAAAGACATCATGCACATATGGTAGAAGATGATAGTGAAGAAGAAGAAGGAGAAGAAGAATAAGAAAAAGTAGAGGAAAGGCCTTAAAAGAAAAGATCTAAAGTGAAGAAAGAAGATCTAGAAGAATATGTCATATTTTCTGCACTCTCTGGATCTGTGTCTCCCAGTGAAGGTACATGGCTCATTGACAGTGGTGCTTCAAAGCACATGACATGTCATAAGGAAACTCTCTCTAGGATCGAAGAAAAGTCTTCACCTCAAAAGGTATCTCTAGGAGATGATTATCAATATTCCATCAAGGGAATTGGTGAAGCAAGCTACAAGCTTGATTCTGGAACACCCTTGAAAATTAAAGAAATTTTATATGTACCAGGTTTAAAGAAGAACCTACTCTCTATCTCAGCACTAGATAAGAAAGGTTTTAGAGTGGCTTTCATAGATGGACAAGTACTCATGTGGTCCAAAGGAAAATCAATTAAAGATGCAGTTATCATTGGTGAAGAAGAAGGAGGTCTCTATAAACTCAAGGGTCATCCAGAAGCTGCCCTTGCTCATGAAGTTTCTAGCCCCAGTGAGTTATGGCATAGAAGATTAGCTCACATTAACTACAAAGCCTTACCCTATGTAAGCAAGGTGGTCATAGGATTACCAAATTTGAAGGCTGATCATGATGGCTCATGTAAAGGATGTAAGAAAGGGAAGAATGTCAAGAACCCCTTTCCAAAGAGTGAAACAAAGACTAAGAACATTTTGGAGCTAATACACTCAGATGTATGTGGACCAATGCCCACCACTTCTCTAAGTGGGTTTGAATACTATCTTTCATTCATTGATGACTATTCAAGGAAAACTTGGATATACTTCCTAAAAGGTAAGAATGAAGTCTTTGGAAAATTCAAAGAGTTCAAGGTTCTAATAGAAAATCTCTCAGAAAAGAAAATCAAGATTCTCAGAACAGATAATGGTGGAGAATACACTTCAAAAGACTTTGAATACTTTTGTAAAGAAGCTAGAATTAAGAGAGAACTAACCACTCCTTACAATCCCCAACAAAATGGGGTGGCTGAGAGGAAAAATAGAACTATCATGGAAGCTATGAAGACTATGATACATGACCAAGATCTTCCCATGTATCTATGGGCTGAAGCAGCTAAAACAACAGTATATGTGCAAAATAGACTATCTCATAGTGCTCTTGATTTCAAAACTCCAGAAGAGGTGTTTACGGGAAAGAAGCCTGAGGTAAGTCATCTTAAAATATTTGGGTGTCCTGTGTACATCCACATTCCAAAAGAAAAGAGAACCAAGTTAGATCCTTCTGGTAAGAAGGGAATATTTGTTGGTTATTGTGAATCATCGAAAGCCTTCAAAATCTACATACCAGGTTTTCATCATATAGAAATAAGTAGGGATGTATCATTTTATGAAGAATCAGATCTCAAGAAATCCAGGAAGTGCCAACTTGAAGAAATCTATGAAGAAGATACATCTCCTAGGACCACAGAGGCTGTGCACATCCCTGAAGATGATTCACCAGAGGATCATAACATGTTGGAACCACAAGAACTTCCTATCACAGACTTATCTAAAAAAAGAAGGCCAGCATGGGCTATAGATATTATTCAAGGAGCTGAAAGATATGGAGCTCCTGAAGGTTCCACTAGAGAAAGAAAGAAACCAAAGCTAGTTTCCAACTATATGGCCTTGATGTGTGATCTTGTGGATCAACAACCTACTAGCTATGAAGAGGCATCTCAGAAGAAAGAATGGGTAGAAGCAATGACTGAAGAATATCAGTCAATAATGAAAAATGATGTTTGGGATATAGTTCCCAAACCAAAAGATAAAAGTGTGGCTTCTTCCAAATGGATTTTCAAGATAAAACATGCTGCAGATGGTAGCATTGAAAAATATAAGGCAAGATTTGTAGCCAGAAGATTCTCTCAGAAGGAGGGAATTGACTATGAAGAAACATTTGCACCAATTGCTAGATATACTTCAATAAGAACTATCATGGCACTTGCATCTATGATGAAGTGGAAATTACACCAAATGGATGTTAAGACAGCTTTTCTGAATGGTGTAATTGAAGAAGAAGTATACATAGAACAAACACAAGGGTTTGAGGTTAAAGACGGAAGAGCTCATGTATGCAAACTGAAAAAGGCATTATATGGGTTGAAGCAAGCTCCCAGGGCTTGGTACAGAAGGATTGACAAATTCTTAACTAGCATGGGTTTTACCAAGAGTAAAGCTGATCCAAATATTTATCTCAAAGTAATGGATGATGAACCAGTTATACTGTTGTTATATTTAGACGATCTATTTCTAACCGGAAATGAGAAACAGATTATTGAAAGCAAGAAGAAGCTTTCTTCAGAATTCGAGATGAAAGATCTCGGATTAATGCACTACTTCTTAGGTCTAGAAGTATGGCAAGAACCAAAAGGAATATTTTTAAATCAAGGAAAGTATGCTGTGGAAATTTTTAAAAAAGGTTTGATATGTTGGAGTGTAAATCCATGGCCACTCCCATGGACTCCAACTTAAAGTTATTGGTTAATTGATTCATCGGATCTAGTGGACCTAACTCTATATAGACAAATCATTGGGTCATTGATGTATTTGACAAATACTAGGCCAGATATATGCTTTGCTGTAAATACCCTAATTCAGTATCTTGTAGAACCCAGAAAGGTTCATTTAATAGCTGCAAAGCATGTAATGAGGTACCTAAAAGGTGCATTAGATTTTGGTCTATATTATCTTGGAGGTCATGAACTCAGATTACATGGTTACTCAGATTCTGATTGGGCAGGAAGTGTCTCAGACAGAAAGAGTACATCAGGTGGATGTTATGGTCTTGGATCTTCCATGATCTCATGGTTCAGCAAGAAACAAACCAGTGTGGCTCTCAGTACTGCTGAAGCAGAATATATAGCTTCCTGCTCTGCCAACTGTGAAGCAGTATGGCTTCGAAAACTATTATCTGAAGTGTTTGACTTAGAAATGGATCCCACTGTGATTATGTGTGATAATCAAAGCTGCATCAAGATGACAAAAAATCCTGTGTTCCATGATAAGTCAAAACACATAGAGATCCGATACTTTTATATACGAGATATGGTGCAGAGAGGAGCTATCAAGCTCAAGTATGTGAGCACTGAGGATCAAATTGCTGATATCTTGACCAAACCTCTGTCTCGAGTGAAATTTGAATACTTTCGAGACAAGCTTGGTGTAGTTCAAAAGGACCCTCCTCGAAAGGGGGAGTAGTATGGTCTATGATGACAAGTTTGTCTCATCGATGATGAGGCTACCTAGCTACTACACCTAGTTACTTAGAAATATTTAGATTTAGGACTCTTATACTTAGAATACTCAATTCTACTTATACATGCTTTTGATGTTAGATGTATTGGTGAGAATACATGCTTTTGATATTAGATGTATTGGTGAGAATACATGCTTTTGATGATAGATGTATTGGTGAGAATACATGATTTTGATGATAGATGTATTGGTGAGAATACATGATTTTGATGATAGATGTATTGATGAGAATACATGTAGGGATTGCATCATCCTTGAACATATGTTCTAAAGTGAGCCGTAGACAGGTGTCTCCGAGAAAGAAGAGGGATTGTATCATCCTTGAACATATGTTCTAAAGTGAGCCGTAGACAGGTGTCTCTGAGAAAGAAGAGGGATTGTATCATCCTTGAACATATGTTCTAAAGTGAGCCGTAGACAGGTGTCTCTGAGAAAGAAGAGGGATTGTATCATCCTTGAACACATGTTCTAAAGTGAGCCGTAGACGTGATGTCTCCGATAATGAAGTCCTGAATGAATAGGTAGGGGATTGTATCTTCCCCGGACTGAGGTCCCAGAATTGAGCTGTAGACATGATGTCTCCGATAATGAAGTCCTGAATGAACATGTAGGGGATTGTATCTTCCCTGGACTGAGGTCCCAGAATTGATCCGTAGACATGATGTCTCCGATAATGAAGTCCTGAATGAACAAGTAGGGGATTGTATCTTCCCCGGACTGAGGTCCCAGAATTGAGCCATAGACATGATGTCTTCGATAATGAAGTCCTGAATGAACAGGTAGAGGATTGTATCTTCCCCGGACTGAGGTCCCAGAATTGAGCCGTAGACTAGGTCTCCGGTAATGAAGTCCTGAATGAACAGATAGGGGATTGTATCTTCCCCGGACTGAGGTCCCAGAATTGAGCCGTAGACTGGGTCTTCGATAATTAAGTCCTGAATGAACAGGTAGGGGATTGTATCTTCCCCGGACTGAGGTCCCAGAATTGAACCGTAGACTGGGTCTCCAATAATAAAGTCCTGAATGAACAGGTAGGGGATTGTATCTTCCCTGGACTTTAGTCCCAGAATTGATCCGTAGACTGATGTCTCCGAAAAGTAAAGATCAGATTGTATCATCCATGGACCTATGTCCTAAAGAGAGAAGGATTGATCATCCTGTAATATGATCGTGTGACGATGCTGATGATCGTGTGGTGACAATGCTGATGATCGTGTGATGACGATGATGATGATCGTGTGATGACGGTGCTGTTGATCGTGTGATGACGGTGCTGTTGATCGTGTGATGACGATGCTGATGATCGTGTGATGACAATGCTGATGATTATGTGATGACGATACTGGTGATCGTGTGATGACGATGCTGATGATCGTGTGACGATGCTGATGATCGTGTGATGATGATGATGATGATCGTGTGATGACGATGATGATGATCGTGTGATGACGATGCTGATGATTATGTGATGACGATGTTGATGATCGTGTGATGACGATGCTGATGATCGTGTGATGACGATGCTAATGATCGTATGACGATGACTGATGATCGTGTGATGATGATTCTGATGATCGTATGACGACGATGCTGATGATGTTAGTGTTCCAGTAACTGGTTGAGTTACTGATGATGATGAATTGAAGAAAGCTTCCGATGATTTATAGATGTATCATGTATGATGTAGCCGATGACTCCTTGCTCCTGCAGATGTTGTTATAATATCCTTCTCGTTAGGCCTTATGGATCCTCTCTGTTTTTTATTGTCTCAAACAACCTCTATGTTGAATATTGTAACTTCTAAGAATATTATATTTGTACATTATTATTCCGGAGATGTTTCATCCCTCCGAGGCAACCCTATTATGTATCCAGAGATGTTTATTCCTCTGAGGGTTTGTGGTAGCTAGGGTTATTAGACCCACCATGTGGGGGTCGGACCTGATCATATACTTTAGGGGTTATTAGACTTCTCCAGGAGAGGTCGACCCCATTAGGTATTTTAGTCAGTTAGGAGTTAGTATAAATAGAGGAGGTGAACTCCTCATTAGACACACTCACTCACTTGATAAAAGTAGTGCACTTGTCTGGGAGGTCTGCTAAGTAGATAAAGAAGGAGGGAGCACATCTTGTATTTTGGTTGATCATCTTATTGAGGAAAGCTTTGCTGGGTTTTCTACCCCATGAGGGTTTCCCAGGGTATATTCTATGTCTATCTTGTGATTATGTTTCTTTCAGTGATCTTGCTAGTCTATTTGGTTTAAACTTAACACTCTCGTGCTATGCATGAGGTATTAAGTAGCGTACCTTGTTTGATGACTACATTGACATTGTTTGTAGTTGCATGTTTGTACCAATGATCAAGTGAGTAAAGTGATACAACCATGAACCTAGTCTATAATCCATGTATGTGTAGCCATTTCTCTTTGGTCCCTTTCCATATACTATAAGATATTCTACCTAAACAACCATCGAGCAAGTCAGAAAGGTAATTCATTTACTATTGGTTAATGATGCGAGGAGGGTTTGCTTCCAATGGATGCATCGTGCCAACCAACAGTGCGTGCCAATTTCACTGTCTGTCGGGGAGACAATTGCGTAGATGTGTCCTACAAGAATGCATTTTACGGTCATATTCCAACAAGTAGTGGTTTGATAACTTGGATAATTAAAAAAACAAGGAGGTAATCGGGATATGAATGCATAAATGTTTACCTGGCTGTACAAGATTAGATATATGATCATATTCATTCGAAATAGAATACTGGCCTTCCTCTAACTGGATTGTTTCAAAAACTGCACGTGGGTCCACTGCAAGTGATACATGATCCCATTCATTAACCTAATCCATTGAATCACACTCATCCCACTCACAACTGCTACAAGTCCCACAAAAGCAAGCAAGTTTATGCGTCCATATTTCAAATAAGGGGTTGTTTGAGCTTCGAACCGAATGAAATCCACGAGTGCCTTGTACAGTACAACAACTATAAGAACGTGATAGATCTATATCAAGTTATCAACCACATGCTAGAAATTTTTGACAACATGTCCTCTACCTGTTGGTTTGTGATGCTCCGTGGTTCGATCTGATTTTTTTGTAGAGCACCATTGAACTATGGATTCTGCATCCCGAATATGAGGGTTTGTCATGCACCTCATATCCTCCCTTCATAGGCAGGTTTTGAGACATGCTCCAGCCCCATCATGCTCCCCCTTTCCATGCCCAGTCTCAAAATAGTTCCATATATGCAACTCATCATAAGTCTTGTGCAAAATACTCAACCAATGGAATACACGTGCACTTTTGAATTGGCCTGCACAACCATTTGACCATATCCAATGTTGATCCATTTGTATACCTCTCTCCTTCAACTAATCATAGAAAATTCTAAAGAAATGTTGCACATAATGCAGGTCGTGGCACTTTTCGTCACTGATGTAGAAGTTGGTCTCTTTCAATATTATCATCATGTCATTGCTTCTCTCTGGTGCATGCCTATACGTGATATGGACCATTATGCTATGTTAAATTTTGAGCATTAATTCACAATACTCTTGTATCTTTACTGAGAGAATAACATATACAGTATATCAATGCATAAAAATCACAATAAGCATGAAAAGCATCACAAGAATCAAAAGCATGAGAGACAAGAGACACAGAGTTTCCGTGGGGAAAACCCTAAGGTGAAAAACCCCACAACTTCCTCAGAGATAGAGAGAGCAATGGCTTAACCAAAGTACAACCAAAATACACTTGAGATAGTCTCCTAGAGAAGATGATCCTCCTCCTCACTAGTGTGCCACTTTCTCAGTGAGAGAAGTGTGACTTTCCGAATGATGCAAATAGAGATCTCTCGATCTCTATTTATACTTAACCTGTTTGCCCAGTTACACTATGGGGCCGACTTGTCTATCTAGATACATCCACAATATAATATATATCTCAGGGCCGACCCCACACATGGTGGTCTAATAACCCATCGACAAGTACACACACTTGCGACACTTGTCAATCCACATGACGACACTTCCTTATAGAGGAATAACACATCTCTAATAAGGGTACAATAAATATATATGAGATACATGGATGAAATACATTCTGAAGTTACATATACATCAACACTCCCTCTTAACGAGGAAGGTATTTCTCGACACAGATCTGCTAGACAAGTCTTCTTCTCGGGATCATTGTCATCAATGCATCATCATCATCATCATCATCACTGCTGCTGCTATCTCAACCAATCTCTAACTCTACTCATCATAGGAAGTTCTACAAAGCCAGTCCCTTTTCATACTGGATGTAGGCCCACGACCTGCAGGTCTTCGTCATCACTGGCCATACTGTGGAATCCTCCGGACTTATTACGTGCGTCACAAAACCTCGAAAGAGCATCCCAGGCTGTTACGAGCACACGGCTCTACCTATAGGATCTCCCAGGGCCATATTATATGTGACCTCACCACAAAACCTCGCAAGAGCATCCCAGGCTGTTACGAGCACACATCTCTACCTATAGGATCTCCCAGGGACAGATTATATGTGGTCACCACAAAACCTCGCAAGATCATCCCAGGTTGTTACGAGCACACAGCTCTACCTATAGGATCTCCCAGGGACAGATTATATGTGGTCATGGAAAAACCTCGCAAGAGCATCCCAGGACTTATTACGGGCACACAGCCCAACCTATCGGATATCCCAGGGACATATTATATGCCATAGGACAAAACCTTGAAATAGCATCTGCCAGATATCCCAGGGCCAGATTATATGCCATAAGAAAAACCTCGAAAGACTATCTGCAGATCTCCCAGGGCCAAATTATATGTCCTCCCAGAGCAAAACCTAGAAAGAGCATTTGCCAGATATCCCAGGGCCAAATTATATGCCATAGGCAAAACCTCGAAAGACTATATGCAAATCTCCCAAGGACAAATTATATGCTCATCTGCACAACTTGATCCACGGCCATAGAGTATCAACCTGATACTCACCATACATCATCCTGATGTACACATGATCATCCCGATCATCATCACTGCAACATCCTGTTGCATGTCATTTGGAGCAACATCCTGAAGCTCGTCATCCATGATCATCCTGATCATACAATGCATCTACCTGATGCATACCAAGTATCTACCTGATACATATCATCATACATGATCCACCTGATACAAATAAAAATACATGATACATATCACCATACATGATCCACCTGATCATACAATGTATCCACTTGATACATATAAAGATACATGGTCCAAGCATCCAACATGATGCATATACAAAATACATACAAATGATCATACTGATCATATCCAGCATCCAACATGATGCGTACATACATATAAATGATCCAACTGATCATATCCAGCATCCAACATGATGCGTACATACATATACATATAAATGATCCAACTGATCATATCCAACATCCAACATGATGTGTACATACATAAAAATGATCCAACTGATCATACAAAGCAAAAACCAGAACATCATCCTGATGCTCATCATCCAACGCTTACATCCACAGCCATGTGAAGGATCCTCCTTCCAACATGCTTGGAATGGCTTCAGCAAATGTGTCCAACACTTCTTCCTCAAAGTGTCATCAATCTGGAGAATGCAAAGCCTCTCCCTGAAGTACTCGAACTTCACCCTGGCTAGTGGCTTCGTCAGCACATCTGCAATCTGCTCGTCCGTCGCAATATAGAGGAGCTTCACAACTCCTCTTTGCACCATATCCCTGATATAGTGATATTTGATCTCTATGTGTTTCGACTTGTCATGAAACACTGGGTTCTCAGACAGCTTCACACAACTCTGGTTATCACAAAAGATACCAATAGCATCCAATGGGAGATAAAATAACTCAGACAGTAGCTTTCGTAGCCATACTGCCTCACAACTAGCTGAACAGGCTGCAATATACTCTACCTCAGCTGTACTCAGTGCTACGCAAGACTGCTTCCTGCTAAACCAAGAGATCACACTTGATCCCATACTGAATCAGCACCCAGATGTGCTCTTCCTATCTGCAGCACTGCCAGCCCAATCTGAATCAGCATAACCCTGCAGGTTAAACTTTTGATTCGCTTCATACTTGAGCCCATAATCCACTGTACCCTTCAGATACCTCAGAACATGCTTTACAACAACCAGGTGAACACTCCTCGGATCCATCAGGAACTGGCTCAATGTGTTCACAGCAAAGCAAATATCTGGTCTCGTGTTCGTCAGGTTTATCAAGGACCCAATTATCTGACGATACATAGAGACATCAACTGGCTCAGATGAAGCATCACATAGAAGCTTTAGATTCGATGCCATAGGTGTGGCCATGGCCTTGCAATCCATCATCCCAAATCTCTTCAGGATATCTACTGTGTACTTTCCTTGACCAAGGAAGATCCCACCTGCACTCTGCCACACCTCCATACCTAGGAAATAATGCATCATTCCCAAATATTTCATATCGAACTCAGCAGCAAGCTTCCTCTTAGTATCTGCAATCAGTCTGTCATCTCTTGTTACAAATAAGTCATCCACATACAGGAGTAGAATCACAAGATTCCCTTCCTCAACCTTGTAGTAGAGGTTGGAATCCACTTTACTCTTGGTAAAGCCCAAACTAGATAGGAAACTGTCCATCCTACCATACCAGGTTCTGGGAGCTTGTTTCAAGCCATACAAGGATTTCTTCAATCTGCACACATATGACTCCCTGTCATGTATTTCAAAACCGAGTGGCTGCTCCAAATATACTTCCTCTTCAACTACACCATTCAAGAAAGCAGTCTTGACATCCATCTTGTGTATTTTCCATTTCATTGCTGCAGCCAGGGCAAGTACTGTTCTGATGGAAGTATACCTAGCTATAGGTGCAAAAGTTTCTTCATAATCTATTCCCTCTTTATGAGAGAAGCCACGAGCTACGAATCTTGCCTTGTATTTCTCTACACTGTCATCTGCAGCATGCTTGATTTTGTAGATCCATTTGGAAGGCACAACAGACTTCTCTTTAGGTCTTGGGACAACAGCCCAAACATCATTCTTCATTATTGATTGGTATTCCTCAACCATGGAATCCTTCCATTCTTTCTTTTCCGCTGCTTCTTCATAACTGGAAGGCTCTTTGTTCATAATGTCACAAAGTAAAGCAACATAGCTGGTATGTGATCTGGTTCTCTTCTTTGCTCTGTGTTCTTCTTGTGGAATGCCAAATCTTTATGCATCTTGAATGAGCTCTCTAGCCCATGCAGGTTTCCTCTTGTGAGAGTTATCCTCACGGGTTGGATCTACAGGTTCTAGCAGATCTTCAAACTCACGAACAACTTCTGGAACTGCTTCAGTCATGGTAATGTCTTGAAATCTAGTTTCCTTAGGTTCTTCATAAACTTCGATAGGTGCCTTCCTTGATTTGATGAATGCTGAGTTCTCATCAAATGTTACATCCCTGCTGACATCAATCTTCTTGAACCCTGGAAAGTATATTCTGTAAGCCTTCGAGCTTTCACTGTAAACCACAAAGATACCCTTCTTTCTTGAAGGATATAGTTTAGTCCTCTTTTCCTTTGGGACATGAGTGTATACTGGACAACCAAATATTCTAAGATGACTGACTTTAGGTTTCTTACCAGAAAAGACCTCTTCTGGTGTCTTGTTGTCCAATATCTTGTGGGTGTTCTGTTCTGCACATATACAGTTGTTCTAGCTGCTTCTGCCCATAGATGCATAGGTAGATCCTGGTCATGCAGCATTTCCCTTGTTGCTTCCATGATTGTTCTGTTCTTCCTTTCTACAACTCCATTCTTTGAGGATTATAAGGAGCAGTCAACTCCCTCTTAATCCCTTAATCACTGCAAAGCTTCTTAAAGTCACCTGAGGTGATTTCTCCACCATTGTCGGATCTGAATGTTTTGATCTTCTTGTCAGTTTGATTCTCCATCAAGGTTTTGAATTCCTTGAACTTATCAAGCACCTCATCTTTATTCTTCAAGAAGTATACCCAAGTATTCCTGGAGAAGTCATCAATAAATGAGACATAATAAACATACCCACTCAGAGAACTGGATGACATAGGACCACATACATTTGAGTGGATGATTTCCAGGATATCTTTTGCCTTGCTTTCACTACTTGGGAAAGCCTTCTTAATGTTCTTAACTTTTGCACATCCTTTGCAAACACCTTCATGTTTGGTCTTGATTTCAGGAAGACCCTCTACAGCCTTACTTGCAATTGGAAGTGCCCTATAATGCATATGAGCAAGTCTTCTATGCCAAAGTTCACTTGGCTCCGTGGATTCATGTATCATGGAATGTTCAGGTTGACCCTTCAATTTATACAAACCTCCCTCTTGCTCTCCAATCACTACTGCATCATCGATTGTTTTACCCTTTGGCCACATTAGGACTTGGCCATCCACAAATGCAACCCTCATACCTTTTGCATCCAATGCAGAGATGGAGAGTAAGTTCTTCTTGAGACCAGGTACATAAAGGACTTCTTTCATCTTCAAATATTTTCCAGAATCTAGGTTGTAGGAGGCTTCACCTCTTCCTTTGATTGGGTATTGATAATCATCCCCAAGTTTCACCTTATGGGGTGATTCATGTTCAGATAGATTCACAAAAGATTCCTTAAACCCAGTCATGTGTTTGGAAGCCCCACTGTCAATCAACCAATCATTACAACCGTGGGAGATAGTACCTGTGAGAGCAGAGATTAGAACATACTCTTCTTCACTTGATGAGTCATCATCACTATCATCACTTTCTTCCCTAGCCTTCTTCTTTGGAGGTTCATCATCCTCGGCAGCATGAGCATGGAACTTTCTTTTGTTGCCCTTCTTCTTCTTGCTGGAGTTGTTGTTATTATCCCTTTTGTTCTTGGGACAATCTGAAGCAAAGTGACCCTTCTCATTGCATGTGAAGCATCTTAGATCCTTCTTATTCTTTTGATAGGATCTCTTGAAGCGAGAGTGCTCCTTCTTGGGCTTCCTTCTTTTGGTGTGAGCTGCAAGAGCTTGATCTTCATTCCCCATATTTTCTTCTCGTGCCACAAGCCTTGCTTCTTCTTGTGAGCATTCTTCCCATAGTCTATTGAAGGATACCAACTTCTTTCTTGCACAGATTCCTTGAATAAAGGAGTCCCATGACCTAGGTAGGCCATTCAGAGTGGTCATGACAACTTCACCATTCTCCACCATTTCATCTACTGCTTCCAGTTGTTCCTTAATCTGGGAGACCCTAGAAAAATAAGATTGAATGGTTTCTCCATTCTAAAACTTTACTCCTTTCAATTGGTTTCGCAGGGTCATCTTCCGATTTATGTTCTTCCCTTCAAATAGCTTGGTCAAAGAGTCAAACATCTCCTTGGGTGTCTTTAGAGAAGACACATGGGGTATGAGATGGTCTTTAATAGAATCAACAATGATTCTCTTTTCCTTGACCAAGTTCTTCTTATGCAATACCTTGGCCTCTTCATCCTCTGGGATAGGGATGTCTTCTTTTATATATGAGTCCAACTCATTCTCTTCCAGGATTAACCCAATCATATACTTCCAAGCTCGGAAGTTATCAGCCCCTTCAAGCTTATCCTCAAGCTTGGTGTGGTAAGACATCTTAAAGAGTACTTCAAATGGAACTAGAAAATATTTAGGTCTTACCACTTGAAATGCTAAAAACTGGATCTGGTCCCGGATTAGGGTTTGTCAAAAAAACCCTAAAAATTCAAAATGTGAATTTCAACTTTCTGAAAGGATAGAAAGATGCGCCTTGATGAGATGATAAGCCTGGTGCATTCAGAATTTGAGATCAGCAAAGTTTTACCCTTCAGATTTGACTTTTTGTCCTCTCGGGTTCACTAGGGAGAGCCTTGAATTAGGGTTTGAGTTTCCTGGAGATCTACCCAACCAAAAATCTCGATCCAAATCTCTAAACTTCGATTTTTGCAAGGAGCGTCCAGCTATGTCTTCAGATTTCAGAAATTCCTATTTTTGTGGAAACCCTAATTTTTAGGGCCAAATCTGAAAAAGCTCAGAATTGAATTCTGATTGGACAGATAGATTCTCCTTAATGAGTAGAGTCAATCTACTATACTGTGTTTCCAAATCTATGGAGAGAAACCCAATAAACAATAAACTCAATTTTTCGTCACTGCAAAATGTCTTCTTCTCAGGTTAGCTCTGATACCATGTTAAATTTTGAGCATTAATTCACAATACTCTTGGATCTTTACTGAGAGAATAACATATACAGTATATCAATGCATAACAATCACAATAAGCATGACAAGCATCACAAGAATCAAAAGCATGAGAGATGAGAGACACAGAGTTTCCATGGGGAAAACCCTAAGGTGAAAAACCCCACAACTTTCTCAGAGATAGAGAGAGCAATGGCTTAACCAAAGTACAACCAAAATACACTTGAGATAGTCTCCTACAGTAGATGATCCTCCTCCTCACTAGTGCGCCACTTTTTGAGTGAGAGAAGTGTGACTTTTCGAATGATGCAAATAGAGATCTCTCGATCTCTATTTATACTTAACCTGTTTGCCCAGTTACACTATGGGGCCGACTTGTCTATCTAGATACATCCACAATACAATATATATTTCAGGGCCAACCCCACACATGGTGGTCTAATAACCCATCGGCAATTACACACACTTGTGACACTTGTCAATCCACATGAGGACACTTCCTTATAGAGGAATAACACATCTCTAATAAGGGTACAATAAATATATATGAAATACATGGATGAAATACATTCCGAAGTTACATATACATCAACACGATAACTTGGTCTGAATGCTAGTATTGACTTTGAATCTCATTTTGTGGTTGCAGGGTGTAGTTTTCAACAAAGTCCACAACCGACAATATTGATCCATTGGGAAAGGTGTCCCTTCACTGTTTGTACTATTCATCTTGCCATTGTGCTACATGTACATGTTGTACATACTGCTCACTCTTTTGGTAGAATTCCTTCTTGAAATCACAAATTTGTACCTGGTGCCACAAAACCAAGGGCATTAACACAACGTGACATTTTCAATCTGAATATATATGTATAAATTCAACATGTACAGTATGAAAGTATGAAAACTCAGATTACTTGTGACTTCACCAATGCAATTTTTTTTCTTTCCTTCGTACTATCTACGTGATATGTTATGTACTTGAAGTTCTACATTTCTACTAACATCCTCCCAAATTCGCGCTCCTCAATTTCATGGATGCAGCGGCTCAATAATGCAAATCCATTGCACTTGTAACATGTCCCATATAAACATGATCTTTTATAATATTTTTGTCCTTCAGGTGTTGGACACATTATGCTATGTATAAATTATTTGGATGCATTCGGTGGTTGTAACGATGGGCAATACTGCACAATGTTAGTATGCAAATGACAAAATACATCTCTTTATGTATCACAATAGTACTCAAATTCTACATGGTATCTACAACAACATGTGTTGTGATCAATGCAAATTCTAACATACCATGGTTTGCATTTTTCAAAGGACCTTTGGCCCAAGTTCAATTGTGTGTGCTCATTCTTGAACCTATCATAGAATTCCATTTGTGTCGTGTCAAGGAAGTGCTTGGCATGGGGTTTACACCCCTTAACACATTTTCTCAACTTTAACACATCTCTTTGATTAAGTGACGGTCTAGTGTTATCATGCCAAAAATTTTGTACTAGTTCTTTAACATTGTCAATAAGCTTCATGTTTGAATGAGGTAACCTACCAAAAAAGGCCCAACAATATTTTTGGCCTGGGGTCTCAAGTTTTTCTCTAATAGCATAATACTTTTGAAGAGTCTTTCTATCTACTTTAAATATTTTACATGTGTGTGGTAACAGGCGACGTTGCCTTGTGGATTTGTCTACAATTGATTCTCACAGTACACGACGAGCCGCATTAAAATTAAATGCAGACTGTAGATTTCTAACAACATGATTATTGGCCTCTAAAATTATAATTACCTTTATGCCTAAAATTATCCTAACATGAGCGAGACAATGTGATTTTAACAAAGCCAAAAACAATTGACAATTTGTTGCATCGGTTTTGGATTCAAAAAATTCTTTGATTACCCTGTTACAATGGAAATCAATAGTGCGTTTGGGAAAATTACCTTCAAGTCCTAAAAATTAACTTTCATCCACATTAATATGTCTGGGAGTTCTTCGTCGTCCGCTTGATAGTCGATGCAAGGGAGTCAGAAAGGAAGTACGAGTCTCATCACCGGTTTGTTGTGGCCCTTCGTTCACAATTTGTTCCTGCAAGGGAGTGTGTTCGACATGTGTGTGCTCTTCTTGGGGAGGTTTCCAATTAACAACTTGTTCAACATCCATCCCTTCATACTCGACATCAACTAAGATTTGATTGACTTCAACCACTTCATCATTGCTTGTTGATGGATCTAAGGCACTAACATTTTGATGTCTACGGTTTTCTATGTACAACTTGGCCTTTTCTCTTATCACATGGGAATGTTCAGGGGGTGGCTCCTTCCTTCTAGACTTTATTTTATTATTACATTTGTTGCCCATCTTCAATACGTTTTTTAACAAAACAAAAATATCACCCTTGCAAGAATAAATAACAAATAAGATATTATTTTTCAATTATGAAATGAGGAAACTCGATGTGCATGATTATTAAAACTCGATGTAGCAATTGATTATGTACAAAAACATCTAGTGAGAATGTTTTCTTATAATCTTAAAATCTATTGAGAATTCTCTAGATATAAAAACACAATCACCTCTAGGAACTCAATTTGAGATGTTTTCTTGTCATCTTGAAACAATGTACAATGAGCCTCTTTTTGGTAGCTTGGCACTTGGCACATGGTTTTTTGAAACTAGTTTGTATTAGTATATGGTATTGGATGGTGGTATGGGATGTTAGTAGGAGCACATTTCCTACAAAAGGAGAAGCTCCTACTCACTTCATTTCCATGTTTTGGATGAGGGAAAATAGCCCCAAAAGATTAAGAGTTTGATTCTTTAGGTTTTTGTGTGAGTTGTTGTCATGAAATCATGAGGAATTCAACAAATGTTTGTGTATTGGATGGATTTATGTGATTATGAAAGGTTATTGGTGGTGATGCAAGAAAGTTTTTTTTATTATCTTTATGAAAGGTTGAAAGCATTGCTTGGTGCATGTTGTAGTTTTTTTTGTGGTAAGATGTTTTTATTGTCTATGTTGAATATTAAGAATACTAAAATACATTTATCATACAATTCATGAGGAAAAACTAAAATACATACAATTCAAACAAAGTGAATAAAGACTAAAATACGTTTCATAAGAAAAAATTGTCACCATACCTCAAGGATTGGGATTGCTCTTTCCTTGAAATGTAAAATGTTCTTTTGATGTATCCACTATATGTAAGAAGAGTTCAAGTGTGTCCAAGCAACATGAGAATTCAATCCAAGGATACAAATAGAGTCCAACTGGTGTGTATTCAATCCAAAGAGACAAATAGAGTCCAACTGGTGTGTATTCAATCCAAAGAGACAAATAGAGTCCAACTGGTGTGTATTCAATCCAAAGAGACAAATACAGTTCAACTGGTGTGTATTCAATCCAAATTGTCAAAGAAACACCAAAAGGTGTGTGAATTCAATCCAAAATGCAAGTGATTGTTGGACTGTGCATGAAAAGAGAGAAAAATATGCGATACATGAGAGAAAAAATGCGGGAGAAGAGTGCGGGTAATTTGCAAAATTTTATGTTCAGCAGAGGTGCGAACGCGCTAGGAGCGCGCACATGCTAGCAACGCGTGCACTCTCCTAGTGCATGTGCTCCTCTGCTGAACATTTCTTTGTTCGGTGGGTAACATTTAGTTCATTTATTTCCCAATAAATCTCTATATCTTGGTTTATTCCCAGAGCCCCTCCCCCATAAAGGCCTTTAGGTCCTCTTCTAAACCATAATCCCTAAGTGCATAAGTGCTTGTAGGTGTTTAGGGGTTTTGGGGTTAGGGTTATAAGGATTGTAGGTTAAGAGTTAAAGGTTATAGGGATTGTAGGTAAGTTATGGGGTTAAAGATTATACAAAAATAAAAATCTACCAATATTAAAATGTGAATTATGATTGGTTAAAATTATACGAGCTATGCAAAATTGAATGTACAAATTATCATGGAAATTGAACACATAAAGAAACCAATATAGCTTGAAATACATATTCAAAATTTGATTTTCTATCAACTACACAACCTGACCAATATGAATCTTTATACCCACATATCTTAGGGTCTTTGCTTCTATTGCACAACCCCTATTCATCCAATTACTTGTTAATTATAATGTACCATGCCTTGGGTGCCTTCTTTAGGACATATATAACCTTCTTCAGTGTGCAAACAAGATGCTCCTACCTTGGAACTTGAAAAAATTGTGGTTGATATGTGTACACTTGTTCCTCCAAATCTACATTGAGGAAGGCATTTTCCATATCCATTTGATCGAAATTCCAACTAAATTGTGCCACCGTGGATATAATTAATCGATATATGCTCATATTTTACATAGGATAAAAGGTCTCTTCATAGTCGATTCCCTCTCACTTAGAGAACCCCTTTGGAACCAATTGTGCCTTATGCTTGTCAAGTGTGCCATTTTCCTTTTGCTTGACCTTGTACACCCATTTGTAACCAATGCGTCTCTTTCCTAGTGGAATCTCCATGAGACTTCAAGTTTTATTTTTCATTTGAATCTCATGTTTGGTTTCCATGGACTTCCATTCAATTTTACCTATTCCCTCCTCAAACACCTATGTCTCATTAAATCCCTGAACATTGGCCATGAAAACAAATTTTACCATATTTGTTTTATGTTTTCTCTTGCCCCTTAACGATATTCACTTAATCATTTCTCCCACCCGAATATCCGTAATGACTTTTTGAGCCACCACTATTGCCTCTTCTAGGGGCCCTCCTCATTGAAGTCAATATTGTCACCATGACTTGTCTTACCTCTACCTGTTTCATACGAATGCTAATTTGAATTGTCCGCATCAGAAATTATCGTAGACTTCACATCCTCAAAATATTTCCCCATTTTGGCCGGATCTTCTTGAATCATGACACTTGTATCCTTCACCACAACTGGTTTCTCCATGGTAATTTTGAAATCTAAATAATCTTTGAAAGTTTGAACTTCTTCATCAACTATGACATATCTATTGAATATCAATTGATTGGTGTTAACATAAACCATCCTATAAGATTTATATATGTCGTTGTACCCTATGATCATCAATTTCTCTCTCTTAGGGTCTAACTTGGTTATTTTCTCATCTAGAATCTAGGCATGGAAAATATAACTAAATACCCTACGATGAATGACTTTAGGCTTCCTCCTAGACCATGCTTCCTTTGCGGTGTTCTGCTTCACCACCATAATTAGAGATCTATTTAATAGATATAATATTGTAAACAATTCCTCATCCCAAAACCTATTTGGAACATACATGTTCTCCATATTACACATGGTCATCTATTTAATAGCATGGTTCCACCTCTCAACCACACCATTCTATTATGGAGTGTAGGGTGTAGTGAACTGTATTTTTCTTTGATTCTTATTGCAAATGTTATTGAATTATTTGGAACAAAACTCTTTGTTATCATCAAACACGAGTGTTAAGGTGACATCCTAACTCTTTTTTCTTGAAACTTGTGAAATTCATTAAACACTTTATCTTTTAATTTCATAAAATACACCCACATTTTCCTATTGTAGTCCTCAACAAAAATAAGGAAATACATGCACATTTTCCTACTATAGTCGTCAATAAAAATAAAGAAATATCGAACACTAGTGTTGGATTCCCTGTTCATTGGTCCACAAATGTTTACATGAACCAATTAAATGACTATGTTTTCCACCTAGACTTGTCCTTCCTCAAATGGCGATCTATTTTGCTTTCTCGTCTAACAAGCTCCAAAAACACCTTATATTTGTGCTTGGATATCAAGAAGTCCTTCTACCATATTACCTCAATCCATATGAGAAAGGTAAGTTAAGATTAGGTTCCCATATAATCGATGTCAAAGAGTACTTATATTTTATGTACTTGTGCTTACCATTGCATGCTTTGTGACCTGTCCAATGTTGAATAGTCTAAACAATCCATGATTGTCTACACCAAGAGATATAGTCTTGTTGGTCTCCTTGTCAACTAAGTAGCATTTATGTTTCCTAAAGTTCACATCTAGATGGGGTTAACACCTAATAGTCTAACTTATCAAGAGTAGAATGATCTACATGCCTAATACATAATACACATTGAGGAAAAACAAGTTCCCCATGACCCATCCTTAGTTATCATAACCTTCTAATAGTGGGATATCACCACTCATGGGCCAAATTTCCTACATAGAGGTCATGTGTGGTAGTTCAAGGGATTATTGGTTTCCCTTGAGCTTAAAAATTTATATTTTAGGCCTAATTTCAATGTCTCATTCCTTACATTGGTTTATGGCTCAAGACCTATACATAGTTCTCAAGAAAATATGATAATTTGAAGGTGAAGTATTTGCTTGCAATGTCATATGTGTTTATTGCACTGAGAGTAGCAAGGTGGTTACAACTTAGTATGGTGGAGACGTGTAATGTAATTTAGCGTAACGACGTCACGTTATGTACCCAAAAGAAAAAGTAATTAAAAAAAGTTATGTCGGCTCATAAAATAAAAAAAGTGAAAACCAATTAAAAAATCCATATCTGCTCATAGAAAAAAAATTTAAAACCAGATAAAAACTCATTAAAAAAATAAGACCTCAAGAAATTCGATGCCTCTCTGTGCTTGATACATACGCATTTAGGATGGATCTATGCTGGTTCAAGGAAACAATCATATGCTAATGATACCATGATGGCACAATCATCCTCAATATGCCAATGATACCCTCAAAATGGTATATGTTCTTGGTGGAGGAAACCTTGTTATCCCTAAAAAGATGTAACATTCCTTTCAGTCCCGAGCTTCAAGTCTCCTCCCATGACCATGTCTAAACCCCCAATTCCAAATACTTGGATACATAGTGCCATGGAATCATGGATATCCCCTCAAAGTCATACATGGTGCTTTGAGACATTTTTCATTGCTTTGGATGCCTCAATGGTTTCTTTAGGGACAAATGCATGGTATTTTTCCCTCAAATGTCATTCCCAAGGCCTTGAGACACATACATGTTTCTCCAAATCACCTAATTGCACCAGCATCTCTAATCACAATCCATTGGCACACTCAAGAAGCCATGTGTGGTTGGTTGAGGAAACATTCTTAGTCTTTGATGGCTAGAAGACTTCTTCAAGGCCCAAGGTTTTGGTATCCTCCACTAAGCATATCCAAGGCCCCAAGACATAAATATAGAGCATCGTGAATACCACTGAAAAAGTCATGTGTTGTGATTTGAAGCATTTTTCATGGATATGGATGTCTCAATGCTTTCTTTAAGAATAAAGTCAAAGTATTCTTCCCTAGAGCATCATCCTAAATGCCCCGAGACATGTACATACTACTTAAAAATACCTAATGGCACTAATATCCTCAATCATATAGTAATGATACCCTCAATATGTCACGCGTGCTTGGTAGATGAAATATTCTTATCCTTGGATAGATAGAAGATTCATTTAGGTCCATAATATCAACTCTCCTCCCTTGACTATGTCCAAGGTCCTAAGGCCCTAAGACATAGATACATATTTCCACATATATACCTATGAGGTAATGCATGGTTCCTCGAGGAATTTCTCATGGATTTGGATTCCTCAATGGTTTATTTAGGAAAAAATGCATGGTATTCTTCCCTGGAAAACTATTTCCAAGGCCCTAAGACATGTAGATACTAAGTTCAAAACTATATAATGGAACTTCCATCCTCAATCACAGGACAATGATACCTCAAGAGGCCATGTGTAGTTGGTGGAGGTAGCCTTCTTAGCCCTATATGGATATACTATTCCTTTAAGGCCCAAGTCTTAGGTCTCCTCCCTTGACCATGTCCAATGCCCTAAGTCCCCAAGACTTGGATACATAGCACGATGGATACCCCTGTAAAGTCTTGTTTGGTGCTTTTAGACATTGTTCATGGCCTTGGATGTCTAAATGGTTTCTTTATGGAAAAATGAATGATATTCTTCCATAAAAATCATTCCAAAATATTTGATGAGGCACATACATATTTCTAAAAACCACTTCATGGTATCAAAATCCTTAATCATAGGCCAATGATACCATTAAGAGGTCATGTGTGGTTAGTGGAGGAAATCATCATAGCTCTTTCTAGATAGAATATTCCTTTAGGGCCCAAGGTTCAGGTCTCTCTCTCTCTGACGATATCTCTAAATTGGATATGGGTTATAGGTTTTAAGGGTTGGGTGTTTGTTGATAGAGTTTAGGGTTGATGATAATTAGAGGTTATAAGGGTTAGGGGTTAATTTTTATTTGAATAGACACTTTAGAGGTTAGGATTACATGGTTAGGATCATAGGCATTAAGGGATATATATCATTATGTGTTAGTATTTAGGATTTTTAGGGGCTATAATAGTTTAGGAATATAGTGGGCCAAGAGTTATGGTGGTTAGTTGTACTAGGGACTAGGGATTGCAGTGGATAGGGACTAATGGTAAAGGGTTTGGGGATTGAGATATAGGGGTCGTAGATTTATGGTTACAAGGATGAAGATTTATATGTACATGAGTATAATGTGAGTTAGTTATTTTGTGTAATAATATATCTCCTAACCCTTGTGGTGAAGGAGAGAAGAGATGGGTGAGGGAGAGACGAGGGATTGGGTAGAGTGGAAGAGAGGGGGGGTGGGGTTATAGAGAGGGAGGGGGGGTTTAGGGAGATATAGATAAAAATCAAGTTGTAAAAAATTAATAACGCGTGTGTGCTACAACGCGTCCGTGCATAAAAAGGTGTGTGTGCCTCTACGCGTGCACGCACGCGTGTGTGGATTCAAATTTTTTTTGGAGCCCTTGCAGGTTTGGTATTAGCTTCAGATTTCCAAACCTTGAGGCTCGGTCCGAGTTATGGAAGAACACACCAATTTCTGTAACTTCATGTTTTTCACGCTTAGTTCCGCATATGCTCCACTTGTGCACTACTGATGAAATTGCACACACTTGTCGAGATCTGTGTGCAGATTCTAACTATATATTTTTTGAATAGATCTGTTATTGTTTTCTATTTTTAATTCATTTTTAACTGCACTCATGTCAATTTTGTAAAAAACATAGGTCATTTATTTGGCCTATAACTTTTGATTGTCTTACATATTTCGAGAATGAAAAAGAACCCACACAAGAGTACAAAAATACCTACAAGCTAAAAAAAAAGTTGATTGATTATGTTTAGACCATGATATGGTGTACCAACACTCGACCATGTCGTTTTAAGGATTCATTGACTTTCATAATTTAAAAAAATATAAAATTAACTTTTAAAATTTTGGAAAAATATCCCTCCACAAGATTCTTCTATTGCCTACGCCTCTACATATTTTTTCCTCATAAATTGAAAATTTACATAACAAATCGGTGGACCAATATGAACATATGCATTATGTTTTAGAGAAAAAATAGCATACCAAAACTTTTTCATAAATAAAAGTTATATATTCTGGAAGGTGATCTGTTTTTCTACGTTTCATCTTTTTACACCTAATTCTAAAAACTTTTGTAGGTACCTCTAATAATTCATTTTAATGATAATATTTTTATTTTTCCAACATGCCATTGCAACTAACGTGTCATAAGTGGGTATCATTACCTTGCACTAACCCTTAATATATGAGGCCATCTTCTTTTAATAAGTCCCATTAGGTAGTAGTAGGTGGTTGCTTAATATAGAAAGCTTTTCCTAATTAAGGCACACTAGGTGGTTTGTACTCATTGTTATGGGCCCAAAATTAGTTAACATTTTTCTTGTGAGAAACTATTTATAGATGTACAAGGAAATGTAATGTTTCACCAAGTATTGTTATTGTATTGGAGATCTGCTCGATTGGAGGTTTCCCATCTAAGAGGCTTGTTGACATTGATTTCTTTCTAGATTCTCAATACAAGGGTTTATATTTTGTTAGGATCCTAAAATAAACCTCTATACTTTAGGCTACCTAGGATTTAGTTAATTGAAGCATGTGACCATCTTCCTCGAATAAGGCCCATTAGATAGTAGTGGATAGTTATTTAATGTAAAAAGGGTTCAATGTATTAAATATGACAAACTAAGTAGTTTGTACTTATTAATAATGGGACCACATGTAGTTAGGGTTTTTCTATTACGAATCTATTTAAATAGATAGATAGGAGGCTATGCAATGTTTTGTAGAGTATTGTTGTTTTTGAAGCTTTGCTCAATGAAAGGTTTCCCCACCTTAAGAGGCAAGTGAAAATTGATTTCTATTTTATGATTATCATAATACAAGTGTATATTTCAAATATTTAATCTTATTTGTCTCATGTATATGGATTTATGCATTTATAATATCTCTATACTTGGTTTTTGTTTCAAGTTTAAGGGTTAAGGAACACTACAAGTGGTATCGAATTTCTTTCTTAAGTCAACATGCCTCTAGATTTTAGCATTTTTTTTAGGCTATAGATATGGTTTAAAGTATTTAAATAACACAAAGATCGATCATTTGATATGTAAAAATATAGTTAGGAACGAATAAACATAGAACATACAGTTCATGTCACCTGGTTAGGCGCCCTTGTAACTTATGTTGCCACCCCTTTGAGTAGTACAACATTGGATAACACCTTTATACAAAATTGACTTCCATATACCCTTAGCTATATAAAAATCCATATAATCACACTTGAAATCGGCCTCAATTACAACTAAGACCATCGTGTTTCTATAGTACACTGAAAACAACTATTGGGGAGACCACTCTCACATACTAGGGAATTGAGTAGTATGGATAACGGTACAATCTCCTCCTTATTTGGTGTCATGAAATATTTGGCTAAGTAATATTGTTGGAAAACCTTCTATATACCAAATGTTTATAGCACTTGATATTTATTTTTCCTTATAACCTTGCAAATCCTAGCCTTTGCAGTGAACCAACAAGGTTGCTACATATTTTCATCTAGAAGGAATTTGGAAATTTTGCTAATGCAAGGATATTCAAAAGGGGGTAAAACTCCAACTAGAGTATAGGTCCTATTGGCACCATTTTGGGATACATTTCTCAAAATAATCCTTGCAACATGTTGATCACATTGGTATACCTCTCTAATAAACCTTTTTGTGTGGACTCTACAATACAATATTAGTGGTATATCTCAAAAGACTCCTCTTGAGCCACTAGTTGTATGGGAATAAGTTGGGGTTAAAATTTTGATGGGAACTTAGGTGGTCACGTGGTCCATACTCACAACATGTAAGGAATGGAATCCAAAATCAATAATTGCATAACAATAATTGAAAACTTGAAACTAGGGTTTCTGACTTGGAATCTTCTACCACAAAACTCACTGAAAAGTTGGACAACCAAGGTTGGTTGTTGGAACATCTATGTACATATTTCAATATAAAATTTCCATATCCACACATCAATCCATCCAAGGTGGAATATCAAACAAATGAAGTGCAAGACACTCACCTTCTCTTTCTAGATACCCATCACCCATCCTTTAACGATCACAATTCGTGGCGCCAATTTCCAAAAATAGACATGAAAATATTTGATGGTTCCAATCCCTTGGTTTGGGTTACCCAAGTGGAACAGTATTATTTCTCTATGAAATTACTAATGACCTAAAAAAATTGAATGTGGGGGTATTATATTTCGATTCAGAACATTGGCAACGGTGGCAATGGTATAGGAAAGCTTATGGAGGCTACATTGCATGAGCCTAGTTTGTGAAGGGTCTTTATGCTAATTTTGAATGCGACAATCACTATCTAGGACAATTGACAAAATTATTCCAAACAAGCACAATCATTGACTATATTATGACATTCGAGAAATTGGCAATCTATATAGAAGGTCTGTCAGATTACATTAAAAAAAATGTTTCATCAGTTCCCAACCACATGCTTGGAAGCTTGTGAAATAGCCAATGAATCCAAGACGGTGATGAATGACCAAACCAAAATACCTTCATTCATTACTTGCACTAGAAATATAGTGGAAACTACCCCCATTTCCTCCACCTCTCAGCCATTGAGAAGCCAAAGGTTGTTTTAGGAAGATATGGAAGGATACCAATGCCTCAAACTTTTCTATAATTGTGATGAGAAGTATTTCAAAGGGAACAAATGTAAAGCACAAAAATATTTCAAATGGATGTATCCACACAAGGCCACTTAGAATACATCCTAGTTGAAGGCACACCTAAAGCAAACATCAAATATGCCACTCCTACCATTGATGATGAAACGCACTTTGCAGGCCACATGCAAGGAACCCTAAATTTCTCTACATGCCTTCTCAAGCTTCTTTGCACCCCAAACCTTGAACTTGATTGGTTACGTCAACCACTGCAAAGCTATTGTGCTAATTGACAATGACAACACCCATAATTTTCTTCATAGGAGAGTGGCTAAGAAATCCATTGTTATGTCCATCCCATTCCTAATTTTCAAATTATGATATCCAATGATGGTATTATGAAATGTGGTAACCAATGTGAAGATTTCAAACTTCAAACGGGTGAGCATCATCTCAAATCTCACATGTTTTCTATTGAAACAGGTAGTTGTGATGTAGTTTTTGGGGTAGAATGGCAATGCATTTTGGGAATTGTCACCATGGATTTAAAGGATTTATACATGAGATTCACTAAGGAAGGGAATGCACATTTATTAAAGGGGCTTACATATGGTCCCCCTAACATTATCACCTCTCATCACATGGAGAAGTTATTGAGGAAATAACACTTAGTAATTATCGTACAATTCAATGCCATACAAGTATTGGACACCCCCCATTAGAGATTCACCTTGATTTGTAGTCGGTCATATCTAAACATCAACATGTATTTTAAACACCCCAAGGATTACCACATTCATGTGGGGAGAATGACCATGGTATTTCCTTAATTCCATGTAGTCATCCTCCCACTGTGCATCCTTATAGGCACCTTTTGCACATATGAATGAAATAGAAAAGATAATTCAAGAATTGTTGGAAGCTAGAGTCATACCTCATAGTACCATTCCTTAATCATCATTGGTGGTCATGGTAGTAGAGAAGGAATCTTGATGGCACACATGTCTTGATTTTTGGGCTCTCAATCAACTAACCATTAAGGAAAAATTTCTCATCCTAGTTATTGATGATATCTTGGATGAACTTCATGGAATTTTTCACTAAACATGACCTTTTCTATACATACTAAAAAATAAAAATGAAAGAAGTGGACATCCCTAAGATAACTTTCCACTTGCATGATGGTCATTATGAGTTTATAGTGATGCCTTTTGGCCTTTGAAATTCTCCATCCACATTTTCAGGGCCTCATGAACAAGAATTTTCATCCCTTCCTACATTTTTTTTTTCTTGTATGCTTTGAAAATATCTTGATCTACAACAAAACATTGGAATCCCACATTACATGTTGATCGAGCATTATAACTATTGTAGGACCACCTGTTGTTCCTCAAATGTTCCAAATGTTCTTTTGGGGATTTTAAGGTTGAATACTTGGTCCACATTGTAAGTCAATATGGATTACGTGTATAGCCTAAGAAACTTGCATCTATTCAATATTGGCCTTGAACTAAGACCCTCAAGAGATTATGCAGGTTCTAAGGGCTTACAAGATACTATAGGAAGCTTGTGAAAATTATGGAAAGTTTGTTGGTCCCTTAACTTCACTGCTAAATAATAATGCTTTTGTATTGAGAGAGGAGGATGGGCATACCTTCTCAATTTTGTAGGATTCCATATGCACTAATATAGTATTACTAATGCCAAATTTTACTAAGAATTTTTTCTTGGAGTGTGATGCCTTGGGTAGAGGTCTTGGAGTAGCATTGATGCAAGAAGGGTGCCCATTGGCATTTACCAATAAGCAATTATGTGACCTCAAGTTGGGAAAATCCACATATGAGAAAAATATGATGGCCATCCTTCATGTAGTTGATGCCTAGCATCCATATCTCATGGGAGGCATTTCCAGTTCAAGACATCATCATAATTAGACGTATTTTCTAGATAAAGGGTTATGTGTATTATATATACCCACCACATGTATATTGGGAAAACAACTTATGATTTATAAGTAATAAATACTTTTCCTTATATGAATTATATTCATTAATATGAATGCTAACGTCAAGTGACCCATTGGGTTCCTTGCAGTTGGTATCATAGTGGTTTTTTCGCTGACCTCAGGTCAAATTATTATTTTTTCTAGTGGAATAAAAGAAAAATATATATACAGGCTCGTGGATCCATTCAATTACTACATATTTGAAGAAATAAATGGAGCTCCTAGTGGGAGAGAAGAAAAAAAACAAGAAAAAAAGAAGAAAAATCTCTAACTCCAGGCTTGTGGCCCAAAGGGGAGAAAGTAAAAAAGAAAGGTAAAGATATTTACAAAAAAGAAAGAAGGATATATACCACCCAAGAAATTAAAAAAGAAAATAAAGAAAAAGAAAGTAAAATATTTACAAAAAAGAAAGAATGATATTTACCACCCAATAAAGTGAAAAAAAAAGAAAGTAAAAGAAGGAAAAATAACCTAACACATGGTTTTATAAAACCAACACACACACACACATATATATTTTGTAATTTAGTATAAAAATTATATCACAAAAAAGAGTGACACAGTCATGGTGACATACATGCCTCCCCATAGGAGAAAACAAACTGATTAACATAGTTCTTTGGGCCTCTTTGGAAGAGAAAACAACCTAGAATTCAAAAAATATAGTATGACATTCATTGTTTGAATTTCTTAAGAACATAGACACAGAAAAACCAAAACTTGAATAGTGTTGTTAGAGCATAGAGTGAAACATAGTTGGCCTCCTGGGAGAGGTTTCCTAAAAATGAAAACCATAAACATCAACCTAACCAAGACAAGTGTCAAACGAGCAAGCCTGAGGTCAGAATTACACCGTGTGGCTGGGATGTGCACCCTCTTGCTTGAAGTGGACGACATTTTGGTGCATGATTCCACTCGTGCTGGTAGCCACTCCGTCTTCCAGTTGTCTCTTGTCATCGTTGTTTTTTGTCGGGGGGTTTTCCTTAACAATCAAGCATCCTTGCATCTCCATTCCTTCATGTTGGGTTTCGTTACCTGCTTTAGAGTTTGAACCAATATGGATACTACCATTGGGGCCAATTATGGCCATTATAGGTGATGGAAGATGATAGAGTTCAACAATGTCCATCGTCCAGTTGATGAGAATCTAAATCCGATCATGGAGCTCCAAGATGCATGCCTGAGTGTCCTCCTCGATATCTTGGATGTCATTCCTGATAACTAGTAATATCATGTTGTGATTGCATTGCATCATCCTGCTTGCCGCTTGAGCCTTGTGTCGGCTCCCGCTTACTCAATTGTTAGCCTGGTGCCTAAGCACTTTTCCCCTGTCGAGCCCTACAGAGCTTATATATTTTCCCTTCACAATTTGATGACCCTTTGACCCTGAGGGGACATACCCCCGAGTGTCCACATCCTGCACGCACTTCCTTGCATTGAGCATAGGTATGTTCCACTGCTTGGGACTAGTTTGCTAGCTATTTGACACTCGTTCCCTCACTTGTTGTATTATAAGCAATTTTATTCTTTTTCAAGCTTTTCCCAAATATGAAAAAGACCAAAAAAATCAAATATTCCAAAAATCCGAACGGGATTATGGTCACTATTTCTTGTTGGCAGCTGTTGTGTCATCTTTGAACAGAGCATTCATTCCACTCCATACATTATGAGTCAGGACTATAGTTGGGCCTTAGGAGTTGTACTTGTTTCTCAGTTTTATCCACCGATTGGTTAAGCTTCCAGTCATTATGGATCCCTCTGTAATGCCTCCTGCATTGCACAGTTTATGCCGAGTCTATGCTGCCTGAGTCTATCCATTTGCTCATGCTCTTGTTCAAAGGAAGTCCTGAACCAGTGTCGACCACTCCTCAGATCTCTTGACTATTGCATGTCGGCCACTCCTCAGATCTCTTGACTATTGCATGTCGGCCATCCTTATTGAGTCAGTCCGTTTCACCTGAGATCTTCCAAATCTTTCAGCATTGCTGGTACCTCGTGCTGGTTGATGGGGGATGCCTTAATTCCCTCCTTCCAGCGAGTCTCGTTCTGTTGACTTCAACTCATTTATTCTAGGACTTGAGGCTTAGAGTTCGGTTGAGTACCTTGAGGCTTGCAGTCATTAGTGGCATGTTCTCTCGCCATCGAAATTTTTGGGAATACATCAATGTCCCCTAATCGATGGATTCATCCTAGTGTTCGAATTCAACCCATTTATTCACACTCTGATGATTGTGCTCTATGCCTTGATGCCCATTTTCATTATTGGTGGGTCATCTCGCGTCTGTTAACGGTATACATCATTGATCGGTAATCAGACGATGTCTCATCAGGTTCGACCCCAACTCCTTTATTCACTTGATGGGACTTGCACCGTCGAAGACTTGTGTAGAAGACCCCAGGCGATTGTGGCATTCCGTATGCTACATATGACTTTGACTTTACATCTAAAATATCACCTCTCAGATTCCAACAGTTTGTACCTCCATTTTGCACCAGTTGTTGCGGGAGACTATATCTTACTGTAGAGGAATCATGGCTATGATCACTTATGACATGTATCCATTATGTACTGCCTATTCATGGCCATTGTATCAGATTGTTGTACTATATCGACATGTATTCAGAGATACTATTGTATTATGACGAGTGAGCTGTTCTTTCCACTTGTGTCTCCATTACTCCACTTCTGAGTTTTATAATGTATTTCGGCCATCGTAGCACTTTCAGTCTCTGACCTCACACATTAGGGGGCATTTGTTACATCATAATCTTCCACCATGTGAGCATCAACATTCTTTAGCCTATAGGATCCATTTCAGTGACTCAGATCCACTTATATCCTTCTGAGATACCAGTTTGCCCTATTTTTATTCCTACCCGCATGTTGCATCACTATAGCATGCGTACCCGCGAGTTGCATCACTGTAGCCCGCGGGTATCAAGTAAAATGGTAAAAACCACTATTAATTACTTTTTACTCCCAAAAAGCGGTCATTGGGTGACCTTTGGCTCTCCATCTTCCCAAGTAACGTCTCGATGAGTCCTTTCACCTACCTTTGAGAGGACTACATATGGCTTATGGATGGGAGGAAGAAGAGAATAGTAAAGGCACTCTAGTGGATTTTTGCCCTATCTTGAGTCTGCACTCATTGATCCTTGTAGTTGTGAACCATTTATGTTCACCTTCCAAACTCCTCTCTAGTTTGAGTTTGCCATTCATGGAGGATTGAAGTGGTGGAGGCACAAGTGGATTGATCTAGATCTTGGTTTAGATTGGTTGCCGACAAGAGGTCGTATCACTTTGTACTTCTTCTTGTTCATTAATAGAAATACTCATATTCTTGTCCATTCATGGTGTGAATGTTGTTTATTATACATTGGGTTACATTTGCTTATGATATTATGGACCATTGTTATTGATAATGTTAATTTCAACTATATATTATATGTACTTGTTGGATATTGGCTGCCAAGACTAATTTGCAGATTACAAGTGCGTGGATTGAAAGCTCCAACGGGGATCTACATCAAACGTTGGATCGAGGTTGGTTACATTTCTCCATTATCTTAACATTGTCATTTATAATAGCATTGCTTTGAGAATTTAGTAGATTTCTGGTAGTCATTTGTCTGTTGTGGTATTCCCAAGCCATAGTGAGTTTTCTCCAATACATTTTCAATTTTAAGGAGTCTGAAAAACTTAAACAATAACTCCATACACCTACTTGTGGATTTTAATATCGAGCCCAAGTTGGTATGTACTCGCCGGTGTTTTCTTGTTTGAATAGCTTGAAAAACTTAAACAATAACTCTATATACCTTCTCGTGGCTTTCACATCGAGCCCGAGTAGGTGAATGCCTGTTTGGTGTTTTCATCTTTCGAGAGTCTGAATAAAGAAGACTCCTAAAGGTCCTTTTTCGTACAGTTAGTCTCCTCACCCGAAAAAGTGTAAAATAATGAGAGAAGAACTCTTCTAGCCACGTATGACTAGAGTATACCTTTTTCGTAAATGATCCACAGAGGTCTGGAAAAGGGGTAAACTTATACCTAAGTGGATGCTGCTTCAAATCCTTTAATGAGTCTGAAAAGACAACTATACTTGGAAAACTTGTTTATTTTGAAAAATTCTAACAAGAGCTTAAAAAGACTTTATAAGCTTTAGGGACACAAATTTCAAGACCTGTTAGGTGATGAAAATACTCAACAACTAGGTTAGTGATATAGCACATGATCAAGAAAAAATTTCCTAAATGACATAAAAAATATACTCAATTTGACATGTCCATAGAGAAAACAAACCTTGACTGATCGCCTTTATGAAATATGGTGAAATTCTGACATTCACTTGACCTAATCCACCAAAAACTCAAAAAGGTGTATTAGTGGATTAAATAAAATATAAAAATCATTTTGAAACTATACCACATTTATAAAAGTGGGTAAAAATTAAAATGAATGTTTCTATAAATAGTTTCAAAACAAAACAAAACTCACCATTTCCAAATTTCTAGGGTAAAGATTGGAGAAGCCAACCACTACTACCGTTGCTTGCTACGATCATTCCGGGTTATCAAAACATCTTCCGTCTCTTCCAAGTAAGTTGTAACCACCCCCTCTTCTATTCTCATGCAAATTTCTAAGTTTTTAGTGGTCAATTTTATTTTTTATTGGGATTTTAGTTTTGAATATGCAGGTGCACGGGTTACTTCGAGAAAGACCGGCGCATACGAAAAAGATGTGTTTCTCTGTCTCAAATGAAGCCCCGGGTAGGGTGCCACTGTCTAACATAGATAGTCGTGGACACCACAAAGATCATGGCAAAAAATAAAAATTAACCAACACAATGTTTTACCCAATGCATGATGGTGCTAGTGTGGCGTGAAAGGGAGCATGAGGATATGGATAGACAAGCTATGGGTTATCCATTGACCCTTCATGCACTAAGGAGACGTGGATTATTGAAATTCTATCGAACCGTCAATATGCGGGCACAAACAAAATTGCTCAAAAAGATGGTGCATTATTGGAATGCCAACCAGCGAAACTTCAATCTCCAAGGGGAGATTCTTGAGCTCACAATAGATGACATATACTTTATCACTGGTCTCTCCCGAAGAGGGGAGATGGTGAACCTCAAAGGCATATTTCAAGGTGCGGGTGCCCTCTCCGTGCAAGATTATATCAACATGTATTGTCTGCTAGGTACTGAGAAGAGTGGCAGTCATATCTCCATAGCCACTGTCGCAATTTTCCCATTGAAAGTGATCTTAGGTATTCTCAACCGTATTGAGGGGGAAGTGCAACACAACACTTGGCATCGAGGAACTATATGCAGGTGGGCATAGAGTGCTTATGTGGGAATGTTTTTGACTAGTGTTCTAGCTTGCTGGTGAACATGAAACTTCAACTTACCGAGTGAAAAACCGGTAGGAAGAAGAATTTTGGTTACGGTAGTATTCTTTGCACCTTCTTTTTTGAGAGGGTACCTGCTTTACGTCTGGGATGTCCTTTCCCCCACTCAATCCTCGTGAGCCTCTCATGACTCGCTGGGGAGAGATATTCAAACGCCAAGGTGGCGGTGAGAGAGATCTCTCTTATGGTGACGAGGAATACTAGGCGTGGTGGGATCGACAGGTGCTGAAATTAGAGAAGTTTCCTTATGTGGGAGTGGACTTCCACAATGACCCTAAGCTGGCTCTTCCTCTAGGATATGCTTAGGGAGAGATGGGTAAGAAAATTTTCTTTTTTGAAAAATTATTTAATTTTTTCATTTTATAAGTATATAATTTTTTGATGAGTTTGATATAAACAAAAATGTCTTATACAAATGTTGGACCTGTGTGCCCTGATGGGAACCCTCGTACCTTTGTGCGACCAACCAATGTAGGGGCATCTGATGCTATGTTGATGAGCATAGAGGGGAAGATGAGTCGGTTGACTCATGACATCCACACGTACAAGATCGAGCGGATGTCGCTCGCCATGCATGAGTACGTTGTGGGTGTGCCCCCGGTGTGGATACGGCTACTTAGGAAAGTAGCTAGGCTAGTCATCTGCTACAGAGAGGCTATGGCAGAGATGGAAGAGGCAGCAAAGGCCCCTCCTTCTCCATAGAGGAGGGCATATGTATATTTTTGAGGCCGTTGAGCCCATTTTGTATATTGATATGACATTATGACAGACTTGTAGATCCAAACTCATATATTTTTGATACGGCTTATATACAGTATCGACTTTATTATTTACATGTGTGTCTTATATTTATGTGTGAATGGTTATTATGATTGAGTGTGATGTAGATGCCAATATAAAACATAATTTGCATATGAATCAACTAAATCATTTAAGTTCCTTGGAATATGTTGATAAGTAATGTAATCGAAATGTCTCTCAAGCAACCTAAGTCGTAACAACTGACACAACAAAACAAGATCTCTAACTTGATATTCACCCATTAACTGAAACACAACCAGTTGCGAGTCGAGTCTTACCTCCAGATGTGAAATTCCATGTTGAAGGGCATATCAGAGTAACTCAATGACCGCGCTGTATTTAGCTACATTATTCATTACAGGACCCAAACAAGCCCCTCCCAAAGATACAAGTTGGCCAGCCGGTGAGTAAATAACCCAAGCTGTTGTAGCCAACTGACGAGTGTGGCGACTAGCACCATCAGCAAATCCTATAAAGTATTCAGTTGGCATCTGAAAACACAAACCAATAGACACATAATATGCGATGATAACCACAAGCAAAGCTAACTCTACAAAAATGTACAACTATAATACATGAAAAAGCATAGAGGCCTAAGCATAATACTTTTTCAAGTAGATCCCATTTCTAGGCTCCAACATCTTATTTCCCTCATAATCCGTTAGTTCATAAGAACCCTTCTTCAGATTTTAGAAACTTTGTAAGGACCGAGCCACATAGACTTGAACTTTCTAGCCCCTAAGGGCTCCTTGTCTTGATCGTAAAGCAAAACAAGGTCTCCTTCAAGAAAAAAACTAGGTTTAAAAGACTTATCGTACTGACTCTTGACTCGATTCTTATGAACTTCATTTTTTGTGAGCGCATCACGGCATTGCTCATCAAGATTTTCTAAGTGTAGCAAACGTTCTTCCAAAACTGAAGTGTCAGGGAGTAGTTGGATGGCCAACTTCAATGAAGGAATTTCGCATTCAACCGGAATGACTGCTTCTACTCCATGAACAAGCTGAAAAGGAGAGAACCTGGTAGCAGTCTTAAGATTAGCTCGGTATTCCCAAAGAGATGGGTACAACATGATGTGCCAGTTGGATTGACTGGTATTGACAGTCCTCTGAAGAAAGGTATTCAAAGTTTTGTTAACCGCTTCGACCTAACCATTCGTCTATGGATAAAATGAAGACGAATGTTCCTATCGAAAACCTAGCATAGTTTATAGGTCGGTCATCATGTTGTTATGAAAGTGTCGACCGTGGTCTATCAGGATCTATTTGGGTACACAAAACCTAGCAATGATCTGGTTAAAAATGAAGTAAGCAGAAGCTGGATTACAGTTCATGAAATCAATTCCCCACTTGGTGAAGGGACCTACTCTAATCACAGGGTGGAGAGGAGATGGGTGTGCTCTCATCTTTTTGGTGAAAAACTGACATGGCTGACAGTGTTTCACAACTTCCACACAATCTTTGAAGATCGTGGGCCAAAAATAACCAGGACGCAATATCTTCTGAGATGTTTCCAACCCAGAAAGGTGACCCCCACAGGCTCCACTGTGAGCATCATTCAATATTGTTTCAGCTTCCTCTAAATTCAAACAACGACGAAGAATGGAATCTATCCCACGCCTGTATAAAGTATCAGCAATGATGAGATAATTCTTTGCATGGTTCTTTAGTTTCCATCGTTCATCCCTAGAGAAAGTAGGAGGACACCTCAAAGTCTAAAGATATACTAAAATATATCCGTACCATGGGTCAGAGGATGCAATAAGGAAGATGTGTTCATCCGGGAATGATGATTCTTCCTCATGGTGTACAATGTCACTCGAAAATTCCGAGAGAAGTTCGGTGAAAACCAGTGACTTCTTTGACTTAGCTGAATGAAAAACCAGGTCAAATTCTTGCAAGATGACAATCCATTTATTAAATTTACCACCGATGATACGTTTGGTAAGAATATATTGAAATGGATTGACCTCTGCGATCACTGTGGTGGTTCGCAACAAAATGTACTGACGTAGCCTCTGAACGGCATGGACAACATCTAATTCCAACTTCTCAACGTATGAATACTTAATCTCAGGAGTTATTAATGCGCGCGATAAATAGTAAATGACATGCACTTGGAGCGTGTCATCCTCCTGAACAAGTACTATGCCGATTGTGTATATAGATGCGGCCAGGTATAACAGGAAATCCTTGGTATAATCTAACAGGCTCAACAAGGGGGTTGATAATAATGCCTTTTTTAAGGCCTCAAATGAAGTTTGAGCAGCCTCATCCCAAATAAAATAGGTGTCTTGTTTGAGCAGTCTCATGAAACCTTTTATGATTTTGGCATAGTCAATGATAAAACATCGTAAGAAGTTGGACATACCCTACAGACTCTGAAGTTGTTGTAGGGTTCAAGGAGGAGGCAGATTTACAATGGCCTCAACTTTGAGTGGATTGACCATGATGCCACGACTGGATACAATAAAACCCAGTAAAATTTCGGACTCGACACAGAACACACACTTATTCGGATTCAATCGAACCTTATAGTATCTGCATCGTTCAAACATGAGTCTTAAGTTATCATGATGATCCTGTCTCTTACGAGATCGCGCTGGGAGATCATCGAGATAAGGCTCGACTAGATGTTTGATATCGTGAAAAGCAAAGTTCATTGCGCGCTGGAAAGTATCCCCAACGTTCTTTAGGCCGAATGAAATCTTCTGGTAAGAAAAGGTTCCCCAAGGACAAATAAAAGTTGTCTTGTGCTAGTCTTTAGGTTTTATCTAAATCTAGTTATATCCGGAAAAACCATCCATGAAAGAAAACATTTCATGGCCGACACACGCATCAATAATATGAGCTATGAACGGTGTGGGTTAGTTGTCTTTAGGACAAGCTTTATTTAAATCCTGGAAGTCTGTGCAGAATTGAATAGTTCCTTGCTTCTTATTGACCGAAATGGGTTTGGAAACCCATTCCGTCATGGCAATCGGATAGATGAATCCATCTCTAAGCAGTTTCTCAACTTCCGCCTTGATGGCAACTGCTTTCCTAGGATTAACCAGATGGAGCTTCTATCTCACAGACTTACCATTTGGATAAGTTGTGATGACATGCTATACAATGGCAGGGTCGATGCCTAGCATCTCCTCGTAAGACCAGGAAAACATGTCACGGAATTCCTTAAACATATTGGTGTACAGAATGATCTCCTCCGGAGAACAATCTGCTCCAATGAAAAGGTTTTCTACAACGCCAGGTTTGATGGAGATGTCGATCGGAATGGTTCTCGATATGTTTTCCATATTCCCCTCAGCAAAAATATTTTGTATAGAATAGGTAGTGGAAAAATCAACATCACCACCAAGTCTCACTAAGAACTCTCCTCTCTCAATCCTGTCCAGATCAGGAAGAAAATAAGACCTATGGTGCATATGTTTCCATGGGTGGTCCAGGCCTATCATAGCTTCCAAAATGGCTTCGTCAAAGGGAAAAATAGTATCCAGAAAGTTGAAAGAGTGGGTAGAGTTAACAGACCATGTAGGATCATAGTCCATATCAGATTCCGCAGAGACAAATAGAGTCGAGATATACTCTGTTGCATCATTCTGCGATGCTTGATAAGTCACTTCTGTAACAGACAGGGGCACTACTGGTTCTGGTTGAGTAGGGAGAACCCATGGATCAGATATTTGACTAACCATGGGAATCTACGAAGATGAGCAATCAGTGGTACTCGTAGAACCAATAAAATTAGTGGGAGCAGGTAGATCGAATGTGCCCATCAATGATGAATACATGCCTACTCCCAGACTCTCACTGGGTGGGTGAGACTGATCAACCAACGGGATTGTAGAATCCGATGAAGTGTTGTTTTTTTTCCTGGGTAAATGAAAGTTGATCAACTGTAATGACCTGGCCTTCATGCGGGAACATCAGTACCCAGAAAATGGGCGACGGGACAACTTGCATCGCTTACGTCCAGCTTCTTCCTAACAACAAATTGTAATCAAGATTGTAAAATCTATGACACAGTAGGATCTAGCTACCATGTATTCCTCACAGCTGAAAGATTAAACTCATTAAGCAAGTAAACAAGTGCAAACTATTACAGAATGAACAAATGATCAAAACTCAGCACAAATGATCAAAATTCCAGAAATGCACAAATGATCAAATATGAGATATTATTAACTGTCCAATATTACAATGAGTTTGGATCATCCTTATATAGAAATAATAAGGAAAAATATTCACTTGGAGTGTCCACACTTAGCTAGCTTAGATTTACCCCAATCCCTGCTAGGTTGACCAAATGGTTTCCAAAATAACCCAAACAGGTTCAAACTGTGCATGTGAACACTAGGTAAGCATGGGGAACCAAGATGGAGCTCACACATGTGAAGGATATGGTTGGGTGGAAGTTAGGTAGGGTAGAGTAGGCCAAAATAGCAAAAAATGGGATAAAAGACTAGGTTCAGTGTATAGGCACCTATGGTCAAAGAAGATCCCTTAAAATAGGGGATAAGGGTGCCTTAGGCATGCTGGGGCAATAAATGCTTGGATAATCATTCTTAACAGCTAGTTTGACCACCTCTTTGGCCCATACTTTGGCCCAAACCTTGTAATCTTGTTCACACTAGCCCATACAAGTTCTAGCAACTTTATAATAACCAATTTCACACCTAGGGAGGCATTATTAACCATATTAGCACCACATAATCATAAATTAACTAATGATTAAGGTACTAAGGTATAATATTGCTCTAACACCCCCTCATAAGCTAGACTTAGTGGAATATAAAAATTAAAGGCCTTGGAAACTAAGGCTCAAGTCACCTTTTACAACAGAAATTTATCTGTCCATGTAAAACGAGGAAAGAGGCAAGCCATGGATGCAATGTTGTTACATACATTACATGAAAATGAGCTAGGGGATGACGCTTATATCACTAAATCCTTCTTTGAAAGCCTTAAATTGGATTCCACCACACCTCTCTTTGGACTTGGTCGATCAAAGTCTACACATTTGGGGACAACAATGTTACTTTACAACTTGAAAGCAAAGTATGGCATGTTAGACGCGTGTTTCTCAGCAATGTTGAGGTAACTGGCCATCAACTACATTATAGTTTGAGGAAACTTGTGACACAATCGTCATTGAAAATGGCCCATTTTATGAACGTTAAATGACATTGCACATTTGTATTTCCCATTAACTGCAGATTATTCAAAGATACGATGCTTCTGAATGACAATGTCTTGCCTGACAGTTGTGAATAGGTAAAGAAAATGTTGAAAATGTTGGGTGTAGTGTACATATCATATCATGCCTGTCCCAATGATTGCATTCTATATATAGGAGAAAATGCAGACAAATAGATATGTCCAAAATTTGGGCATAAAAGGTACAAAGAATAAAAAAAGAAGGCTAATGGTCCTCCTCATAAGATATTGAGGCACATGCCTATAATCCCAAGGATTTAAAGGCTCTTTTGTTGCAAAGAATTAGCTATGTTGCAGGGATGGCATGCATCACACCGAAGTGAGGAAGGATTTTTGTGAATCCCAACATATTAAATAGCCATGAAGCATATAGAGGATACATGGCCCGATAAATTCAAGGATGAATTACATAGCCTCTGATTGAGCATAGCCATTGATGGCGTCAACCAATATTCCCAACCAACCAACATCCATACTATTTGGCCCGTAGAAGTGATCAATAAAAATATATCCCCATGGTTGTCCATGAAGAATGAACATATTATGTTGTCTCTTGTAGTCCCTAGTAGAAGACAAGTGAAGAATATGGATGTTTACCTACAACCATTGATCGATGAAATCAAGGAATTATGGGAATAGATACATGTGCATATGATGTGTCGAGACCCATCCCATCAGAGAGAAGTTTTACGTTGTATGGCATGTATGCGTACACCACACATGATTATCTAGAGTTAGGATTTTTCTCAAGTAAATATGTTGTTTGATTTGTTTATATTCAAAGCACTAATTTTTGGCATATTTAATTCAGAGTGATTGTCTTGAACTTCAAAAATAACATGCTCTCTTTACTATAACATCGCAGGTCTTGTAACAAAAGGTTATTATGGATGTAAATGTTGTGTACCTTCTATGAAGGCTAGGTGGTCCAAAGACCTACTAAAATTAGTGTATGACTTCTCTAGGGTATTCCTCCCAAAAAACCACCCTTATAGAAGATAAAGATATGCTTTCAATGGTAAACGAGAGAGAACACAAAGGCCTAAAATAATGACACCAGCTGAATGGATTAGGGCATATGGCAGAGAGAATTAGGAGAAGGAATATGCAAATATGTTCTATTCAAATGTGTAACTTGTGATCGATGATCATAAATCCTTCAACACCTATGTTGAGAAAATTCCCAAAGGGATGAAAAGGAAATTGATATTTTATGAGCTCCCATATTGGGAGCATCTTAATATTGTCCACTTACTAGATACCATGCATATATTTAAAAATGTTTCATGTTATTTGTGGCATTATATATCATCCAAAAAAAGTGACACGTTGGTTGTCAGGAAAGATCTTATTTCTGCAAATACTAAAAAGAAGCATTGGCCAAGACAAGAAAATAGAGAAGAGGCTGGCCCCTTTTCTTCATTTAAAAAAGGCAATGTCCCATGGATTTTGAAGAATTATGATCTTAATTTGGAAAAGGAATTTATATTGGGTGAGAAGGAACCTTATTTTTATGGGTCTACTCTATAATGTTGCTTCACTGCAGACGAAGAGTTCTTCGGTTTGAAATCACATGACCATCTCAACCTACTAAGGGTACGTATAATGTCAAAAAATTGATTTACTTTTTATTTATATCTTTTTCCACACAAGTTAAAATGCAATTAAATTGTTGAGTTTACTTTGTAGTGTCATTATCAATTGTTCATGCGTGGGTTTGTGAATCATGACTTTCCCGATGACCTGCGGCCTGCCATATCTAAACTATTTGCATTTATACAATGGATCACATCAAAGGAGATTTACATCGCTAGCATTCCACGGTGGCGTCAAGAGATAGCTACGATTGTTTGTATGTTTGAGAAGGAACTACCATTGAGTTTCATGGACTTGCAGTTTCATATTCTAATTCACTTAGTCGATGAGGTTGAATTAGTCGGGGTGGTCTCATGTCGCTGGATGTTCTTCTTGGAGATGTTCATGAAAAAAGTGAAGGGATTTTTTCGACAAAGGGAAAAAACTGAGAGGTTTATGGCAGTGGGGTACAAAGTATATGAGTCGTTCTATTATGCCAGTAAGTACGTTAAGAAAATCGACCACACACCGGGTGTAGTGATTTGGGATGATGAACTTGATGAGGAAAAGAAGGAATGGGAGGTACTGGAAACAAACAAAAAAAGGCGCATGATAAAAAGTAAGTAGCTTATCTTTCAATCTTCAAATTTCCACATAGTAACTATTCACAACAAATTTCAAAATCTATATTTCATCCCATACGCATTGAATGTAGTTTTTTTTCCATGAATACAACAACAAATTCATAAATTAATGCAATCAATAAATTCATTCTTTACAACGCGAAGGAAACACAGTCGTGGGTTGCATTGTATAAAGAGAAGAGGAGGAAATGGGACATTGACAGAAAAGAATTCAGGCAGTTTCATGGTAGAAGCATGCCTTTTCTAGATCATTTAAAAGAAAATATGCCCAGTGATCTGTCCCAACAGTTAGGTTACAGACCAAGTCATATATAAATATGGTGCATTCGTTTGTTACCCTTCTAAAGAGGAGGATGCACTAAACATCAGGACCGACTGCAACAACTCGATAATAAAATATTTCTGTACATTTCTAACTTTATAATGCAACTTTGCATTATAATGTCTATGTTTAATATATTAATGGTTGGGTTATTAGACATATGACACCATAAGTTGTTAATTTTTCTTACAGGTTAATTCGTTCCCATCTATGTGGACGTATGGACATCATTTTCGCATTGAGGATGCTAATGATGTGTGTGTTACACAAGACTGTGGAGTGGAAGTCGAGTTCGAGCAATCTAGTCGTGCTAGCCACCGAGATCAAAACCTGATAGGAGGGATGTTGGGTTATGTCAAAAATATACAAGAGATCATTTAAGTGGGATTCTCATATATCCAATGTATTATTTTTAGGTGCAGGTGCTGGGACACATTCGATATGAATGTTGTAAATGAATATTGTGATAGTGGGTTGGTATGTATCAAATCTAGAAAGATGTGGGATGAAATTAATGAGCCTTATTTTTTCCCCAAACACTGCAACCATGTGTTCTTTTACCCAGATGTGTTGGATAGAGATTGACCTAGTTCATATTAAGACAAGACCCTAGATCTAAACATGTTTTTGAGAAAAAAACAGTTATATCATACCAATCGAGGAAGATAATGAGGGTGATGGAAACAGAGAGTGACATGTACATGTTTTATTTCATCATTTACAGATTGAGATATCATTTTGTTACTATTATCTTTGATTGTCTAATTATATTGTTTATTTTTCATGTTATGACGGTGGAAATGGAAAGTTGATTACTGGATGCAATGTTTAAACAGTTTCAGTTGGTTAGCAACCAATATGATGCGAAATATGGTTTATGTATATGAAGTAATTTATGATTGTATAGAATGATTATATGTCTGCATTGTCCAAATTACTCATATTTTGTTTTGTGTATACATATAAATACACCATAAAACAACTTACATGATTCAATTTTATTTTTGTGAACGTAAATGCTAACATATTCTTCCTGACTTGAAGGTGGTCTCAAATTTCTATATTAATATTTCAATGCTTGTATTTTTTGATGTTTTCGTTATAAATAATGTTAAGAATTATAATTGCATTAATTTATGACATTTCTATTAGAATGTAATGTTTTTCTATTATATTATTCGCTTAAATTGAATTTTTGTTATAATGTAATGTTTTTCAATTTTTTTTATTGTATTTATAATGTTAACTCTAACATAGAAAATGACACATTTGTAACCTTGATAGAGATTGAAAATTCAGCATTTTTTTTATTAGTGTTGAGCTATACAATGACTTAATTTATGGCCTTGATAACAACAAAATTTAAGGTGCTCTCTAATTTCTCCATCAATATTTGAATGTTTGTATTTCACGATGTTTTTGTTATAAATAATGCTAATAATTATAATTGCATTAATTTATGAAACTTTAGTTATAATGTTTGCAAATGATTTTTGAATGGTAATAAGAGAGAAGAAATGGCTTTAAGGGTGGAGGTGTAGGCATGGAATCTTCTTTAGGAGAAAAAATGGCTTTAAGAGAGAATCTTATTTTCCCTTTGTAATAAAAGAATTAAATATGTTATATTTATTATGTTGGATTGAATTTATTCATCTCTCTATTTCTAGGAGGTTAAAATCCATCTTAGAATTGGTTGAGACAATAAGGATTTAGATGAAGTAGTTAACAAATATGTATGCTTAATATTTATTCACCTTATTTTATTGTTTGTAAATAAGTACGTTGTTTTGATTTGCAAATTAAATCCATGGCTATATATTTGACTAAAAATATTTCATAATGTATTGATATATAACCATTAATTTAGATTTTATTAATGTAAATTTATAGTAATATAATCCTATGGTAATCTACTTTATATAACTAATATGAATCTATACTATTTTAGAAATGAGATATATTCATTGACAAACTCAAACATGAATACTTGATATCTTAAATCTTGAATAGTTTTGAAATTATTATTTAATACAAAAATATTTTAATTTTATTAAATAAAAAATTAAAAATAATAATATTAACAAAGTAATAAAACAATCTTTTAAAAATAATAACATTAACAAATTAATAAAGCATCAATAATTAATTGAATTAATATAAATTTGCCATTATTTATATATAATTAATTTGATTAATATATATTAATAGTTAATCCAATTTATATAAATTTATTCTTCAATATAAAAATTGATTTTGACGACTTAATTGTTAATATGATAAAGAAATAGTTGGAAATGTAACATTTGTCTTCCCCTTCCTTAATCAATTAGTTATAATATATATTTTACAATAGAAAATAGCTCAAATATTTCATAACATTTAAAAACATGCAAAGGGGCAATGTGCATGATAATTTTAAACACCATCATTATCATTATCATCATCTAACATAAACATACCATCATTATCATTACATCGCCATCTAACAAACATAAAAGCAAACACCATCATACCATCATTAACATAAATCTAATAAAAATAAGCATGAACGTACCATCATAAACATTACGTCACATATTCATCTAGCATATACATCTTACACATTTAAACATCATCTAACATACATATGATCTAGCAATAACATGTACCAAAACACCAGTTCCATTTTCTAACATAACCATCAAAAACATCGAATGAACATCATCGAACCTGACCTAACATACACAACATGACCATCAACATAATCATTAACATCAACATACTCATCAACATCTGCAAAATGGAAAATGATATATATATATATATATAAAAAATAACATCAAACTGATGATAAATGTCAAATATACATGTCTATTCCATCCCCGCAACCATATCATCATCATTATCTGTCAACCCACCAAACGTATTGGTACCTCCAACAATAGAGATAGAGGCATGATCAATACCTATTCTAGGAAATAAAATAGCATGTATATTAGTAGGAAAGACATATCTAGGAATCCAGATCATCTCACCCGATCTGAGCATCCTCTCCAAAGATGAGGGGACTAGTGGATGGGGATCATGGGGAGTTGATGGATCTATACAAGCTGGTCGGACGGATAGGTATAACGGATCAGAAGTTAGATCAATTGAAGGAGGGGGAGGTGTAAGATATGTCTAAGATGATAAAGGAGGATCGGTAGGATGTTGATGAGATGTCGGAGGTGGAGGCCGGAGGAGGTGCACAGGATGTGGAGGCTATGTCAGCAGTCGAAGGAGGAGGTGGAGTAGTAGATGTCGAAGCTGATGGAGGAGGGGGTGGAGGTGGAGGGGGAGGATGATGGCCATCCCTCCTAACAACCAACTCATTAGAGAAAATTTCAACTTAAAATGGGCCTCAAGAAAATATTTGTAATAATGTGTAAGCAAATCAAAATCTTTTAAAATTCAAAAGAGGTGCAAGTATGACTAAGCACTTTAATATTACATGGCAATTTTTAATTATTTAATTTGAGTATGTAATAATATACAATAATTCCTAATAAACAATATATATAATAGATTATAACTAAATATAACTAAATTCTAGCCAATTATAACTAACAAGTAAAAATATATAGTATAATATAACTAAATTCAATCAAAATATAACTAAATCCTAACAAACTATAATTAAAAATAAAAATATCTAAAATAATATATTATATAGTACCATTTATAGCCTAAGTAAAATTATATAATCTAATATAATTAAAAATAAATATGTATAATATATTATATTATATAGTACCCTATAATAAACCAACTTAACAAACTATAAATTAAAAAGTAAAAATATATAATATAATATATTATATAATATAGTACCATATAATAATTTTTATTTTTAATTTTCATTGCATCATTTAAGATTGTCTTAGTTTACATGGATTCCATGTGGCATTTTCCTTAGGAGGGCCATTTTAAGTTGAAATTTCCTCGAATGTGAATGTGTGCACCGACAACATGCTGCATAAACAACTTCATATGACGAGGAAGAATCCTCCATATCTCCACGACATGAGGTTGTCGAAGAATGTTGTGCACCCGCATAGGCTAAATACCCACATATGCCAACAATGTAGCCAACATGTCTGCCACATCCTGTCGATACCTATCCTAGGGCCTACATGGATGGTGGACATGATGTCTACTAGAGTGTCCCGACCTAATCGTGCTCCTCCATATCCTCATCCTCGTGAGTAGGAGGAGGCGGCTCGAATCCAGCATCAAATGTGCCAATGTCTACAAAATATATAGTACCCAATAATAATTATAGACAGTTTCATTAAAAAAATTACTATTTATAAGATATTTCATTTGCATTAAGTATAAAGAGAATAAAATGCAACTAGAATAATTTAAACATAACGATAATATTACCTCTCTCATCAGGTGGCTCATCTAGTGTGAAGAATATCTCGAGGCACCCTCTCCAGTCCATGCCAACATATGGATATAGCACCATGTCTAGTGCATGTTCCTCCTCACTGCTCAACATCTCCAACACATATGAGGTGATCCTAGTTTGGAACTCAGGCTGCCCCCTCTTGGGCGTCATATCCCCCCACATGTGCATACACACCTTGGTCATTGGCCTAGAAGGTAGGCTCTCAAATGATGGCTCGGTGGCCGGAAACCTCTCAAAAAATAAACAAAAAGTATCTGAACTGAAAGGGAATTTGGACCTCCCATCAATGACTGCATGACATCTATCCAAAGCATAACAAAACTGCCACAAAAAATGGCAAACCACCTAATGCATCTAGGTCCCTGCACTAAAGAGTAAACATAATACAATAGAGGGAAACTAATGTGCTTCCCATCACTAGTGGAGTGCACTGATATCGTAAGAAAAAGAGAGAGGCACTTAACCTCCTCTCAACCAAAAGCAAAGATCCTAAGCTTCCCACCGCTCACCTAAAATCAAAGGGATGGATGACTGCATCACCAATATATCTCAGACAGTAATCTAGATGACTCTCTACTGCAACACCAAATGGGACATCAAGGAACTAGGGTAAATCATCCCCTCTCCTAGATAGCCTAGTGATGAAATAAATATCCTCCTCAGTGGGATGGAATCACTCACTGGAACCAACACAAGATGCCTACCTATGATGATCCCAACGTCGGATGAACTAAAACAATAATGAGGAGTTACCCTTAAGGGATGTAGCCTCTTGATAGAAATTTAGGAGGCCAACGGTCCTCAAGTGCTCTCGAGTCTAAGTAGTAATGGGGCAAGGGTACAAGTTCCTCTCCCTCTCCTTAGCCTCCCATTGTTTAACCATGTTGTACTATTCTAACTGTGCGCGCTCCTGCTAAGCAACTTTTCGTCGCTCACGTCTCTATTTCACATATTTCATACAATTAAAATCCTATTTAATAAAATCAATAATAATAAAAAATTCTGTAAAAAAATAAATTTTTACTATCGGTGCACCTAAATAACCAATGTGTACCGCTTATGGTGCTTAAGTTAATTAAATGCACCGCCAATGATTCGCCGCAATAAGAAACCCTCACCAGTACTATATTTTAATATATTTAAAATTTATTTAAATGATGCGCCAAAAATACGACGCATTGGAACATTTTATAAAATGTGGTGCATGGTGTGCCTAAATCAAATTAGCACACCAATGCATCTGATTATGTGAACACGCTGTTGTTTATTGCAATTAACAATTTTATAAAAATATATTCACGGCGTGCCCATATCATGTCAGGGCACCGACAACCAGTGCACTGACATGACCTGGGCGCACCATCATTATATTTTTATAAAATTTTCAAATCTAATAAAATTCGATGTGTTTATAAATTTACTTACTAGTGCATTTCATCCAAAACCGTGCACCGTACATGGTGTGCCTGAATGATTGAAATTCGTCACAATTTATTAAACTTTAAAATTTCATATTAAACTGTTGACGGTGCGCCTATGGCATGTCAGAGCATCGGTACCAGTGCAATGATGCGACCAAGGAGCACCCTAATATTATGTATTTGGCACTCTGATTTATACTATTAAGTTCTCGGTGCGTTTAGTTCAAGTAAGCACAATGTTAACAGTTTGTTGACTTAAACCAAATGCACCATAATTTAAAAATTGTTAATGTGGAACTAGATTATATTCAGGGTGAGCATATGGCATGTCATGGCACTAACACCAATGCAATGGCATGCCCTAGGCGTATCGTATAATTTAATTTCTTTTTGTTTTTAAGGTGTTGTTAATCGGTGCATTTGATATATTTAAGTATATCGGATAACCAATACTCTCAACTATTAAACACGTTGATTACCATTTTTATGTTTTATATAAATTTTTACGGCGTGGCGGTGCATTCGAGCCTTTCGGCTCGCACTGTCTATGATGCTTCCTGTAAAAATTTACAGGATGCACCACTATCCGGTGCGAGCCAAAGGACTCGAACGCACCGCGCAATTTTTTTTATATTTTTTTCAAAAATAGTACAAATTTAAGCTCAATTCTAAAAAGTAATCCACTAAAAAATTAAATTATGAAGTAAGAATCAATTTACCTGTTGAACGGCCTATCGGGGAGGTATCTTGGTGATGTATGCCAATTTTGAATTGTTTCCCACCGTTTGGAAAAAATCAAACTAAAAGCAGCAGCCAATAGGGGTGAAGAATTTTTCCACATGTACCACGGATGTGAGGGCGTCCAAGTGGGTGAAGTAAAGCACCGATGCATTTGGGATCAAAACGCACTGAGAAGGGTAAAAATGAGTTTTACCCCATGGTTTGTTTTTTTATTAAACCTTGTTCCGGTGTGGCCAACAATACTGTGCACCGATGCGTACAGTAATCCGGATGCAAAGAAGAGTAGGGTTTTTTTAATAAAAATTTAACAAGTTTTGTAATGAAATTATTTTTATTTTTATTTTTTTATAATAACAAGCGGTGCGTTTGTTTATTTGACACACACCGGGGTGTTTCAAATTATCTAGCGCACCGGTTATTGAGTTTCAATTTTTTTCTAGAAATTCCAATAAAAATATATTGATAGAGTGGTGCGTTATTATCTATGTAACGCACCAAGGCTTTTATTGTCAAACGAACCGGTGCATGTAGTATCTATTAACGCACTGTTCTAAGGGTATTAAATAATAGTATTTTTTTAATTTTTTTTTATTGATATTTTTTTCTAGTGCGGTGCAATATTTTTGGTTTCCCCAACGTTATGTTTGGAAATGCATCGTTGTGTTTTTTCAGAAAACACACCGAAGAAAAACATCCACTAAAAATTCCACCCACTTGCCTCCGCTATAAACGGATTTTCGAGCTCTTTTTTTAGGGGCTTCCGCTATAACCTACACTAGAGGGCCTTTTCCTTGTAGTTCCCACAGAAAAATCACAATCATGCTTACATCTATAGGACTGGTACATTGCATGATACACGGTCAAAAGAATTCTATGAGTGTGAAATCTATTCACATCAAGAAAAATCAAGTACATGATGTGTTGTGGAAACTTTTGACAAAATGATATTTCCAACCAAGTCTCAATGATGTTATGAAGACCATAAGAGAAGGAATGTGGTCCTTGTGAAATCACTGAAGATGAATATTGTACCTCATTTGGACCACAAGATGTAAATTTAGAATTAGTTTTTGTGGAGACTTCCTTGTCATCAGGATCAAAGTGTGAAGTAATGATATGAGGACCTTCCATAACCATCATCAAACGATAAGTGCCTCATCATACTTATCATCGTGCTCTTCTTGAACCTGAAAATTTTCATTATCAAACATGTCATCATCATCAAGACACAATAGCCTATCATAAATAACCTATTTCTATTCCACATCATAAACCATATTAGTGTTAATATGAGTTTCATTGAAAACATTCGTGAAATTTGTTTTCCCTCTTTGCAATCCGTAAATTGAACAACATAAATGTCTGCACCTTCCCCTTTTCCAATTTTTACTTTACAAGAATCATAATCAACAGAATTTATGACAGGAATATTTTGAACCTCTCTTTCAATGTTAAGATTTGTAAATAAATCAGAATACAAGGAGCAAAGGTGTCCAGAAGATAAATCACTGAGATTTTCTCCATCATTATTCGATAAATTTTCTTCAAAATCTACATGTTCAATGGGAACACTAGTCAAATTCTATTTTGACTGTAAATTATCAATCAAGATGACAATATTATGTTTAATATTCATTTCAGTAGAAAAATATTCATCGTCAACAATCACATCTTCAATATATAGACCATCCATCTTCTCAGCACATGTTGATTTATTTCATTTACAATTTCAACTGGTGATGTTTATACATCAAGAAACTCTAGAACAATTGTAGGGATATTTTGATTATTCTCTTCTTCATGTTCAAAGAGGTTATAAGGATAGTGTTGAGCTCCAAATTTGACATCTTTTGAAGAATCATTTTATTAAATTTTTATATCATTCCTCCTATATATTTTACTCATCTACACTTCATGGTCAAATATTTACCTATTTCATCCATCATTATCCATTTTTTATTCACATGGACTTCAAATGGATTAATAATGCTAGAAACATGAATATTCCATGTATTAATGATTATTTGGAACATATGAGTTTGTTTCTTAACCAAATCCTCGAGGACCTGGCATGATTCAATAATTTCCATGATCCCGCAACAACTATTTTGATCTTGCAACAACTATTTTGATCTTGTAGCAACTAGTTTGATCTTGCAGCAATTGTTTGTCTGATTCTGCAACAACGTAGTCTGATCTTGCAACAACTATGTTTGATCCTGCATCAAACAACAATTCACCCTTATCTCTCCACCAACAAATTTTTGATATGGATAAATGTTGTTATGCTCTTAATGATCTTCAACCAATTCAAATAACCTTCATTTTCCTAATTTAACTAAGTCTATGATTGGGTTGGTTGTGGATCCAATTTTCTTGGATCTAGTTGTAACACCTTTTCTGTTGTGAAAGGAGAGATTTATGTATAAATAAGATAACACATAAGCATGTGATAATCATTAGATTATATATTGGAGAGGGGGTTCGTAGAGGGAAGAGGTTGGAGGTAGGAGAAGTTGGAGAGTAAGATCATTATGTAACTCTTTCATGCTGGAATAAAGAATTTTTTGCTTCAAATTGTAATCTTATTGTTATAGTCTCTCTTGGAAGTGTATGCCAAGGGAGGCAGGGCCCCCTCCCTCTGGTATATGCTGCCCTCATTTCTCTTTTCAGTTGTGTGATCATAGATTTATGTGTGCATCAGTTTAATGTTTTATTTCCAGTTCATGTACAACATTGTTATGTTCTTGCAGCACTGCAGATGCTATAGTACCTTGTTGAGTAGGAATCCGTAGCTTTCAATTTTGTAGTCATAATTTCATTTTAAAAGTAGATTGCAGTTTATGTGTTGATTTATCTTCTTTCTGGGATTAATATCAACAAGTAAAGGCTCATAGAGGATCTAGCATCTTGCTTACATAGCCATGTTGCAATAGTATTGGTTCCAAAAGATTGTAGACTTTACTTGCAGAGTTTTCATATTTGCTTTAGTGTGTTAATAGCCTCTTTTGGGACTAACATCAGCAGTTCAAAGGTTCACATAGGGTCTAAGCACTCTGCTTGTATAACCATGTTGGATAATGCTTAATTTCCAAATGAAAGTGATTGTGGTGTGAAGATTTTATTTGGGTGTGAGGGATCCCAGCTTTGTTGGTTCATATTTGCTTTGGTTTCTGATTTTACCTTTATGGAGCCTAATATCAATAGTTCAAAAGATGACAGGGAGTCTAACACTCTGTTGATACTACTATGTTGGGTAATATTATGTTCCGAGGGAATGCTTAGTAATAGCTTTTGAAGCACTTTTAGATTTATCTCTGCATATATTTTTCCAAGCACTTCACAAGTTTACGAGCCCCAGGTTGACAATTTAATGTGTTGAATTATATCATATAATTTACCCCACATTTTGGCGCCATTGCTGGGGAAGTGCTTAAGGAGTTAGTCTTCAAGTGGGTGTGTGTGATTGATTTTTCTAGCTAATTGTAGTTTTTATTCAAATAAAAAAATCCCCCCTGCAATAATCCATGTGCCAAGGATTATCAGAAAATGATGTGAATTCAATCATGTTCAAGAGTTGTTGGGAGAAGGAGAATGTTTCTTCAATAAATATCTCAAATTATAGTAGCAGCAGGATGCATTTCTACATCTCAGGGGAAGCAGATCTTAGCATCCATCAGGGACATATCTGTGCAGAAAGGAATAGAGGAGAAAAATGTCCATGAGCACCAAGCAAATTTAGAAGTTTTCCTTGATTTTACTTACATATTGGAGAGGATACCAAAGAGGTATGGACATCATTTGATTAGGAACAGATATTGGAGCCTGAAATTGAAGAATTCCTAGCATGTATAGATCCTTTGTGCATTCAAGAATGTGAAAGCCAGAATTTTGAAGACCTACAAGATGTGTCAAAGACCTACATGCAAGATGAAGAAGAGAACCATGAACACATTAAAGAGTGGTTCCAAGTAGTCATCATACAAACACACCACTTTCTTTTTCAACAATTCATAGCATCCACTCAAATAGATCTATGGGTTCCTCATATCCATGCAGTCATTAAGGTATAATTTTCATACTTGGATGTGAGTCCATTTATAATACTGTTGCACTCATGGCTTCACTGAAAATTCTCTTATACTTGAAGGAAGGGTTTCCCTTCTTCTCAAGTAGGGTAGGAAAATGATTAGCTAGATCTCCATAAGTGGTGCAAATAATTAGTGCACGCGTGATGCAACAATATTTTTATATTTTTCAAATAAGACAGGGGATGGAATGAAGGTTTTATATTTTTCAAATAAGACAGGGATGGAATGAAGGTGGCATGTTGGAATCCTCTGTTTCTCTGTTTTCTAATAAGATCATTTGGATTCGTTGCACAATTACAGTCAATATCAAATGTGACAAGGGATCAATTTCCAATGTCTACATCTGCTACCTGTAAAATCACCATCCTGCAGCAAACACGAAAATGTTTCAGATAGGTAGCAAAGTTCTTCAACATTCAAAGATACCTGTTGTGTTACTAGAATAATAATAGAATGCTCCTTGGTATCTGCAACATGTGTGGCCACCTATTAATGTATGCAAGTATGATGCTCCATCTTACAACATCCTTAACTACAATTCTTGACCCTGCAACATTCGAACCAGAGCAACAAAAGAATAAAAATTGTAATTTCAAACAGAGGAACAACAATAGACGGGTATAAACATGCAGTCAACTTGTGGATTGATTTGTGGACAAATGAAGAATCTCAAAAATCCGTCAAAAACCCACTTGCAGAACTTGCCCAATTAGGGCCATCGCGAGCCGTTTCCAAAATTCAGCACAGATTAATAGAAACTGGGGTTTTTCTGAGAACAAATTTCCCAGAATTATGGGATGTGGTCGGTTCACCATAAATGACCAACAATCAATCAGTTAAATCAGTAAACATGGAGGAAAATATTTCGTCCTTGGTTAAACGTTGGAATTCATCTTGTTGATTTTCATAGAGTCTGTGGAGATGTGTACCTCGATCATTTATCCCGTCTACATGAAAAAATTATGGATGATGTTAAAAAGTGCAGGAACAAGCAGATATGCCCACATGTAATAGAAAGACCACATCAATCTGCACCAGGAAATAATGTTTTAGCTACATTAAAAATCGCCAAGTTGAGGATCATTTCTAGTAGTCCAGCAAAGGCGTACGCTATTGTCATTCAATAAAAAAATAAGCCTTCACAAGATATTGGAAGACCTGCTTGCATCACAAGGAACGGATCGCTTCTATGTCGTGTATGTCCATATTTCATGTGAAGATGGAGTCCTTTTATGTCCATATTTCATGTGAAGATGGAGTCCTTTCCTTAAGTGGTTGACAATTTAATGTGCTGAATTATATCATATAATATACCCCACAGATAGGTTCACTTCTAATTCATATTCTGATGATAAAAAAAACTAATGTATTCACAGGTCCTGAAATTTCTTTACATATTCTTTCATTTGATTCATTCAATGTTACAGTGGAAATTACTTCATGTGAATCTACAACAGGACATGTATTCTGTAAATCATGGCTATTTAGCATATCATTGTTCTCTAGATTCTTTTTTTCGTGAAAATTTAATGTTTTTTTGTCCATGGGTCCTAATTCAACGGCATTCAAACAACTGCAATATTTTTCATCATAAATTAAAAATTCATCATCTTCAATCAAAGAGAAGAGTTGCAAACACTTGTCAATTAATTCTTGGTTGTCAAGTCTGTCCTCTTTATGGAACCTATGATAAATTTTATCCATTCTTGAGATGAAATCATCATCTGAATTATTTGTCTTCCTCGGGATCCCCTCAATATCATCACATAACTTCTCATAGTCATAGTACTCATGGCAGTGATAAAAAATTCCATGAAATGTTCCCAACTGTGAATAGACATGGGTGGCAACATTTTATATCAAAACCTAATTCATCCTTTGAAAGTGAGGGTAAACAACCTGCATATTTTAGCATCTCGAACAATTTTGAGATTTCAATGTGTGACATCAAAATGAATGATATATCTCAATGTAGAGGTGTTCCCTTCACCTTCAAATTTAGATTGTGACAAGAGATCGGTCGTCTTCTTGGAAATGATCTCGGATGACCTTGATGAGCTGAAACCATGTTCCAATACAGGAATATGGGGAGAAGCCATTAATAACTAATTCAATCTAAGCAAAATGACTCCACACAAGTTGGATTGTCATCCGACCCTCCTTCTAGCATCAAATTTGTTAACAAGTTGAAATGACCTGGGGTCAATAGTAGGGGTTCTCCCCAGTAAGAATTCCTAATTAGACCTCAAACCATTTGGAGTAGGTAGCCTATCGGAATTCTATCCCAACAACCATTCCTTATTGGGTTTCATTGATTGCATCCCGGTCCACTGTTTATGACTTTATAATTAAAGGATGCAATGCAATCTAATCTAACATAAATGAAATTCCTAACTAAACTAACCTATCCCATAAGGGAGTGAGAGTAAAAGGGAGTGAGTAGCGAAATACGAGCTGAACATCCACATTCAAAATTCAGATTCAAAATTCAGTTAATTTTTTTAAAAAGAAGATAAAAAATCAACATGTTAGGTTCCCTATTGGACATATAGACAATAATTCACAAAGACAAAAAAATATAGGCATCAAAGCACACATAATCTCATCAATAATGTACATATTTATACAATGAGATGACCATTGGGTTCAACTTCCCAAGTGGTCTCTTGGACTCCACGGTGACTCTTGGTATACCTCAATGATTATTGATCTTCTTTGCACTTGAATGGTGCACAATAATCCTAACACCGAGGATTAGGCTCCAACAAATCCCCCTTTAATCCGAAGGGTGTATATGAGTCCAAGAAAAAAAAAAAGAGTTGTATAAGTAGAAGTGGACAGCTACCACATGCTGAACATTTCCATCTTGAACAACCTTTACCAAGAAGTTTATCTAGAAGCTTTCACTGGTTATTGAGTCATCTACACCTGTATGTACTAGAGTATTCAATGACAAATGTTTCTTTTGTATTAGACATAGTGAAGACAGTTTGAGGCCTCCTTGTGCAGTTAGGAGTAAATACAAAGACTCAATCAGACTTAGGTCTTCTTGCAAATCCCCCCTTTACAAGCAATGTTTCAGCAGATTCAAACTTAAAAGAGAAGGGGTTTCAATCTCAATCGAAAATGCACCCGCATACAATGTGCAATTCAACTTGACTTCAGTTTGGTACTGTACAAAAACACATATGCAAGTACCAAAAGAAATACTAGAAATTACAAACAAAACACATTTGCAAGTTACATTTATGGTTGTTGAATTGAGGAATCTGCTATACCTGACTGATGTAAAACTTCTCTTCTGGAGTAACTGTAGCAAGAAGATGCAAACTTGCTTGGATCCTTCAAGTGGGAACACCTGCAAACTGATCTCGATTCTTATGTGCAAGCTCACTTCTATCAATTAGTTGTAACTTATCTTCACAATGATGTCGGCTAACTGATGTCTAGAGAAAGAGCTATCAAATATTGCATGGTGCATTTCAAGAAACAATTCTGCAGTGCTTAGAAACAATTTTGCAGTAGCACATGATTTTGTGATTTTGTAGTAGTATTGAGTTTAACATAATCCTGCAGCAAATACAATTTTGTGGCACACCATAAGCTTCACTCACACATTGAATTCGCAGCACAATCTGGATTTCAATGAAGTCACAGTCTCAAACTCGGTCGCAACAAGGCAAAAAAAATCACTTAGCAGCAACAATCTTCATGGTCTAATCTCCAATTACCCCAAAAGATGAATGAAACCTTCTTCAATGCAATCTCCAAGCAGTATCCAGTGATGGAGGAAAACGTTGCATTGTGTAACAACTTCAAAGATGGAATGCTACTAGTCTTCAAATGGTTCAATGTTCTTCACTCACAATATTCAATAAGTTAGCTACTCAAATACCGTGAGTAAAAATATCTCTGCAATAAATTCTAAGGAACGATTGAACTAGTTAAAATAATACAACCTTGGCAATACTATGTAATCCCTGCAATCTGTGTGATATTAGTGATGTGAAGGAGTATCAAATTCAACTCTCTATTTCTGGAGGTGTCCAAGAACTTCTTTAGGTCGAGAGCACTAACATTAAACTTTTAGATAATGACCAGAAAAACCTCTAATAAGTGAGCCAAAGTCACTAGCCTTCAATGCAAATGGAGAAAGGTATTCACTAAACACAGCTCCATCGAACAATGTCTTCAAGTCGCATCTTTACGGATTAAAGTAGAGATAGCAGCTCCAAAAAATTCTCGCCCGGATCTCCATTCTTCAAAGTGTTCACGGTTCAAGACAATCTAAGATAGCTCACGCTTAGGTTGCAGATTGCTTACACACAATGTGGAGAGAGATACCACTTCAATGCAGCATTAGAGAATAGTCTTTCACCGCAGAGATCATTTATTGATTGTCTCCATTGAGGTGTCTAGGAGAGTGGTCTTCATATCATCCACAGCAACATTTAAGCTTCACACTCAACATAGTTTCAACGCAACCACAGAATGGCACACTTCACGTGGAAATGTAATCGACTCGCATACATCATGTAGAGAGTCTCCACACTCATTTAGGGTTAATTATGCTTCATAAAGCCATCAGCTCCTCGATACAACATATTCTACGCACTAGTATTCTATATTCCTGGAGATTTCCTTCACATCTTTGTGAGTTCCTTCGCAGAAATGAAATCGCATCTCACAGAGCATAGAGGAGAGGTCGCAACTTCACGATCTTCAGAGAAGTCTTCAGGTTAAGCAACAGTTTCCACCATATCTAAGAGTGGATGAACCACTTCATTTTGTCAACGCATAAATATGAAAAATGCAAGGCACAAAATTTGTCTACGCCATTGCAGGGGAGAGAGTCATAGCTACAGTTGAATTCATAGCTTCAAGAGAAAATGAAGGTCACAGCTTCACGATCTTCACAATACGTAGCTTCAATATTCAAAAAGTGATCGCAACTCTTCACCAAATTGGAGTCGCAGTTACACCATTCACCAAGGCTTCAAGTATCAACGCAAAGAATGCAAACAATAGCATCAATGTTCTAGTTCTATGATAGAGAATGAATCCAAAGTAGATGGCATTCTCCATCATAGTTTACCGCATCCATATCGAGCACCCTTTCATATTCTATATGCTCTGTCTTCTTGGAATTTCTATCGGTGACGGGGCATCAATGGTTCTAAACGTTGTTCTGGAAAGAGCTACATATATCCTAGCAAATCCATGTGTTATTTACACTAGGGAAAAGAGGAATGTTTGGAGAGCATCCTTTAATTGTTGACAACATACTGTACTAATAAGTATGATGCCATCTCTAATATCGTGATCAGGAAATGCAGTTATAATCAGTCCAATTGTAGAATTTGCTAAGAGCAAGGAAATTCTTGTGGAGGATTCCAATGCACAATAGTCCTTCAACAAAATACGCAACAACCGTATCTCACCAACTGGTCTCTACTTGAGCAGAGAGAGCCCACGCTATGTTATTTATGTAGTAGCAATAGAATTAGGGTTTCCTATGGTCCATGAAATAGAATGCACTCCACTCAGAGATAGTCATATTTCATCACCTAGAGAGTCACAACTCTCATCAAAGGAGAAATTGCATTTGCATTCTTTTAAGAAAGGTCGCATCCACAAAATCAGAACTCTTTAACGTGGAGGTCTTAGCTCTTAATCGTGATTAACAGCTCATCCATTGAGTGAATAAAGTATCTCAAAGCAGAGAAGTTAGGGTTTCTTCCAATCAAACACATGAGCACGCAACTTCAAACACATGAGCACGCAACTTCAAGTGGATATTTCACGCAATTCATATGAATGTGGTCGAAGAGTGAGGTCGTGACATACCACATCGCAACTCCAATATAACTCCTATACTCATTTCTCTTGCAAAAGCATTTCACATAGTACCCGGTCTCCAGAGTCTTCACGCGATAGATATCTGCACCAACGCTCTTCAACGCCGTCACTTCACCATAGCTCCATTCAAATGTAGAGATTTCACAGTGTAGTTGTAGTCCATGCAGGATCCATGCACGAATATCAATAGCTCCACATACTAATATCAACATAGCAATAACTCCACCTTAGTCTTTACGCAGAAATCCACACTATCATTCTTCTCTTCCAGGTCGTCCGATACTAGGGTTTCTCCACTTCAACGCAACAAAAATGATGAAATTCCAGCAAACAACTTCGATCGCACCTTATTCATAATATTGACGTATGAGAAAACACGATAATCATCTTCTCCAAAGGAAGGAACAAAGTGAACAAAACCAATATAACTCTCATCCGTTTCAACATACAGCTGAGAAAAAACGCATATGGAGGCAAAACTGTCTGCAATGGAAAGTAGAAAGCAATACTAAGGAGGGAACAAGAGAGGAAAAATTCCTTTGTAGAGGACAGAGAATCTAGGAGGATAAAGGCAGAAGCGTAGAGAATATAGTGTGGCATGGAAGACTATGCGGAGGGTAGGGAACGCTGAAGAATGGAACGTACGGAGTAGAGAAGACAGTCTCACAGAGCTGGCACGATAGAATTTTGCAGCAGCTAGAGAAAAAATGGGAGCAGGTCTGAAAGTGCAGACAAATGTCTCTCAAATGGAGAGATTATATGTCAGAATTAGGTTTGCAGGCGCATTTTCTTTCCTTACATAGCTTTCAATAGAAGAATTCATGTTTAAATAGCATAATATGAAACACACTCACCAGAATTAAAGGAATTAGTGCACAGGAGTTAAGGTAGATTGTCTGTCGATTTTGTAGCTGGCAGAGAATATTGTAGGATGAGGACAGAAATTCACAAAGATAGAAAAATATAGGCATCAAAGCACAAATAATCTCATTAATAATGTACATATTTATACAATGAGATGACTATTGGGTTCAACTTACCAAGTGGTCTCTTGGAGTCCATGGTGACTCTTGGTCTACCTCAATGACTATTAATATTGTTTGCACGTGAATGGTGCACAATAATCCTAACACCAAGGATTAGGCTCCAACACAACATAATGAAAGCATAACATAAAAACAATCTTACTAGTTATGACATTCTGATTTCACTACCCACAGGAAGCAAAAGAACAATTGAATAAATTGAAGACATTCATCCACATAACATAAGTATTCATGTGCAAAAGCTAATCCAAGGCTTCTCTTTGATTCACCTTTCAACAATATTACATCTAAAAAAGTTCGAGAGCAAAAATCCAGTCCTCCTTTGAGAGTACAATATATAGTCCAAGGCTAGGTGACCCTCCCATTCTATATTCTTTTCAAACTTTTGAAATTCTTTGAATAATTTAATTACAAAATTGATTCAATTCACCCTTGGGTGATCTTTGGAATTCCATTCATTTGTCCTTTAGTGACCTTTCATCACCTATTGGAATTTGTCCTCATGTGACATGGTGACTTTTGTCTTCTTACTATAGAATGTTTCTCTGTTAGAGTCTTCAAAACTTGATGGCTTGACATTACTTTTGAACATGACCTCCACTTGTTCATGGTTATTGTGTTTGCTTTCAAATAGTGATCTCAGTCAGTCCGCCTTCATCTTCATTGTGAGCACTTATGATCAAAATTAAATATATGAGAGAATACATATTGATCACATAGGGAAGTTGCAACAAATCAAGTCAACAATTGAAATCTAGCTAAAATGGGAAAAAGTGCCACAAAATGTGACATCTAAACCAACTTGTCAAATGTTGCATATTATATCTTTACGTCCATTGAGAATTTTGATATAAGATCAATTTCAATTGAAAATCATCATGACCAACACTATATTGGAATTCAATAACTATCATTTTGATCTTCATTTCCCTTTGAATTTTCTCTCAACTTTCTTGCACTTACTAATTTGCCAAATACCTTAATTGCCACAACCAGTCTTTAAAATCCATTTTGGGGCTTGTAGATTTTATCCACGGTTTCTCATATTGATTAGAATTAGCTCTGTAAATTCAACCTTTTATCTCTGCCCCATTTATTTTCTATAGTTAATTTTCCAAAGTCTAGTTTAAATTATTTAACTTTTTCAATTGAACTTCATAAATTTATAGAAAATTAATTATAGGTCCATAAACTCTAAAATTGATTTTAATGAGAATTTTGATATAAGATCAATTTCAATTGAAAATCATCATGACCAACATTATATTGGAATTCATTAACTATCATTTTGATCTCTGTTTCCCTTTGAATTTTCTCTCAACTTTCTTGCACTTGCTAATTTCCCAAATTCCTTAATTGTCACAACGAGTCTTTAAAATCCATTTTGGGGCTTGTATATTTTATCCACGGTTTCTCATCTAATTGGTTGTGTAAATTCAACCTTTTATCTTTTCCTAGTTTATTTTCTTCGGAATTGATTTCTGAGCTTAATCCTATTTTCGAGGAATTATTTAGTGAAAAATTAATAAAATCCCTAAAAAATAGGATAATACATTTACAAAGTTGATTGATAATGGTTTTACTAATATGAGGTATTCCTTATGCCTCTCTATGATCAACAAGCTTAATTCTATTTTTTATGAACAAAAATAACAATTATCCCCAATTGGATTAATTTAGCAAAATTATTCAAAATTGACAATTAAAGAACTGTACTTTAAAGATATTGATCAATGTTTTAAAACTCAAAACTGGGAATTGAACCAGTCGTTGATTTCAATGAACCAAAATATTAAAAATACAAAAAAATTACAATTTTAATCATAAAAATTATATTTAACATTCCTATGATTTCAAACCATTAGAAATATAATATGCAAAGTCTACTCCTATGTATATACCATAAAGCATGTATGGGTCACAAAATGGCACTAAGTGCACTATATAGTAAAGTCTCATAGCGCATATCTCTGATTCTGAAACAAAATACAGTATCAATGAGGCTTGATAGCCTCTACAACATAGATTACACAATCACACTCCAGATGCTCCAGGATTCAGCTTCCAACTCCAAGCCAACGACCCTCCAACAGTCAAGTTTTCAACTGTCTCTCTCAATGAATCTAGTCTGCAAGTCTCGTTCATTGGATAACGACCTCCTCAACATTAAAACTGAAAACGAATCAAGTCGGTAAGTCACAACAAGAAGAATTTGCGAGTGAATTGGGAGGGGGGCGTGCTTATGGGTTTAGCAACGATTTAGGGTTACGTTTATTTATTTATTTTTTTAAAACAATTGTATTCCCTTTCATTACCTGTTCGGGCCCATGGAGGAGAACCGACATCTGACTGACCGGTTATTGACGAAATCGATCGGTTTGGTCCAGTTCGGTAATGAACTGACCGGTTCAGGTGTGGTTCATTACCGAACCGTACCCTAATCTGTGTTTTGTCCTGGTTCAATATTTAGGCTTGGTTGGACAATAAAAAACCGGTTCTCATTCCTATTCGGTTAGGTTTAAAAACACTGGTACTGATAAAATGACCAATATTGCAATTACCCTTCGAAAACCTTCAGTGATCCTGAAATCTCATGACTTTCCAAAAATAACATATTACTATAAAATGAAAGAATTGAAAAACAAGGTAAATATTGTTCATGTTGGGATTAAAAATTTACTATGAATTTTAATAGGTCCCAAGACTTTACAGAAAAAATGGTCCAAATATGATGGATAAAACTCCTGAAAACAAAAACAAATTGCTATTTTAGGAAGGTCACAAAAGGGGATTCTTAAAATAAAATGACGGGGATGGCTGTAGGAGCTTGTATATTTAAAATAATAGAAAATCAAAGTGTATGAATTTTGGAAAAAAAATTCCATAACCTCCCTTTGTTTCTCCCCACTTTTGAATACGAAATAGAGGTAGAAATAACAATTTTCCAAAAGAGGAGAATGCCAAAAGAAAAAAGGAGATGAAATGGTAAGATTGATCCTGTAAGTCTAATATTTATCCTTGAATACCATTAATATATACAAATAATACCACCAATGAATAGCCTACAAAAAACCCTTCATGAATCCTTGAAAACTCCAAAATCTATGCTTGGAATGGACTTCACATGAAGCTTTACCTTCTTCCTCCTTCCATGGCTTTGGATCCCTCACTCATACTCAGTAAAAAATGGTTAAGTTTGTGTCTCATACATCCATCCCTCTAATTAAATTCAAAATATGGCCTCATGTGTTGAAAGAGATAGTTTTCCTCATCCATACCCCATGGGATGGGAGACAAACTCTTCTCATTCCATAGTGTGGGCCAATGGGCACCTCTTTCACACCCAATAGGAGTTACAATGGACCATCATTAACCACCTGCGAATGTAGACCTACAAAAGTATCCTATCATAAGGGAATATTCCACTTGGAAGGCGTTTAGGCTTATTTAGGGCTAAATTAGTTTATCCTGTGATTAGGGGCTTCCTACTTATTTGTATAAGGTAATTCCAAGTGATTGGTATGTGCACTAGAAATAGTATTACACTCTCTCTCACCTTATTGGGGTGACCTCCTTCCTCATTTCCCCCCATTGTTGCACCCTCCTCTACTTGTATAAGCAAACTAGGCCTCCAAAGGGAATTTTAATCTTCCTTTTGCTCCATTTTTCTTCATAAGTGATAATTTCCTTCCTTATATGATGTTTATGAAATTATAACCATTGAGACCAAGTGAATCCCCAAATTGTTTTGCAACCATAGGATTCATTTAGCGAAATATTATGCCTCTTTAGATTTACATGCCAAAACTAGGTCTCGTGACGGAAAATATGATAACTCCCCCATATTTTATCAAAATTATGAACTATTTGATGTGTTGTAAAGCTTATTCATAGATCTGCATGCTACAATCATAGGTGATCCATAACATTCATTTTATCCTTGCTTCAAGTTTACCACAAAGACCTCCACTCTTGTTGGTCATGAAATTGGCAGAACACAAAGAGGGTAAAAAGTCAAAGTTAAACAATGGACGTCAAACCCAAAGCACTGGGAGACATGAAAAACATAGAGGAATTTTCTAATCATATTAAACTAATTCCATCATGCATAAAAACATCGCGGTCAACCGATGTCAAAATTCAAATAAGTGCTTAGAAAGAGGCCTTCAAAATCAGTCAAGCAAGTCATAAACTGTCTAGGAAGTATTTGAAACAATGCCAAGCCAGTATCAAGAATCAAAGAGGTACAAAACACTCATTCCAACATATTCCATTCACCAAACTTGGTTCTCAATAATATATGTTCTACATGATATCGACGAGAATGTTCTTCAAGTTTTCTCGCTGCAAAAACGACAACTTTGTTACCTTTTTACTACAACAACGAAAGATTTTCATCTTCTAGCTGCAAGAATGATAACTTTTCAAAATCGTGCCACAATGTCGACGTCTTTCTACCATCTTGCCACAATGTCGACGAATTTCTCTAATCTATCCGCAACAGTGGTGGCTTCTTCCAATATCACCACAATTGCGACAACTTTCTCCCATTCTCGCTACAATGTCGTCGAGTTTCTCAATTCTTGCTGCAATGTCGGCGGACTTCTCAATTCTCACCGCAATTATTTCATACTTAGTCATTTTTGGAAAAGGACCTTCTTTGGCATACCTCTATGCTTTCCTCAAACCTCTTCTTGGATATGCCTTAAAAATGGTTTTAGATGAATGACTTACCAACCTTAGAAGAAGGAATCGAGGTTTATAAGACAATGCATAAAGGTGGCAAGTACACCAAATAATTTCCAAACAACTTTCAAACTTGGCAAGGCAAGGCAAAATCAAGATTGAAGACAAGGATTAGGGACCACACATAAAAGACTCAGAGGCAACATAGAGGGCCTCAAAAAATGAAACTGAAGACACTCAATCAACTATCAAAGCCTTATCATTCATCATGTCAAAGCATTCATGAGAGAAGAGAAAAACCATTAAGTCAACATAGTCCTAATAACTCATTCAAGCACCACAGTATCATCAATGAAGATTATAATGAAAGCATTGATGGACATTAAAGCAGTCAGGATTTGTTCAATTTATTCATCATTTACATATAGATATATGTGACACTTAGAAACCCAAAATTTAGTATGCGGGAGGGGGGGGGCTGCCTTTCTAAAAAATAGTAGGAGAAGTATATTTGGACAATTGGACGGTATTTAGATTGCTTAAAGATCATGTCCAAGTGTTGAGGTTAATGTTAGATCGCTATAGACAATTGCAGATATATCTAAATTTGAAGAATTGTGTGTTTTGTACGTCTATGGGAATCTTATTGGGACATGTGGTTTTCAAAGAAGGATTGTTGGTTGAACCAACTAAGATTGTCGTCATAGTAAATATGCATGCTCCCACAATAGTGAAGACATTGTGCACAACACTATGTCATATAGGATATTATAGAAAATTTATGAGGAATTATGCACAACTTACCGCGCCACTAAAGAAATTGTTGAAGAAAAAAATAAGTATGAATGGACATCATTTGTCAGGAAGCATTTGAATTGTTAAAACAAAATTTGGTTACTGTGCCAATTCTTATTTTCCCAGACTAGTTGAATATTTTTCATGTGCATATGGATGCTTCGTCTACAACGTTGAGAATTTTATTAACACAGCCTGGAGAAGGAAGCATTGATCACCCCATTTCATTTGCAAGAAGGAATTTGTCAGATGCATAAATGAATTATAATATTAGAGAAATAGAAGGCCTAGCAATGGTGTGTGCTCTACAAAAAATTAGGCATTACTTATTAGGAATTTTTTTAAATTCTTTTTTGATCACTATGCATTTGAAATGCTTAGTGAATAAGCTAGTGTTGGAGGGAAGGATCTGTCGTTGGTTATTGTTATTTCAAGAATGTGACTTTGAAGTGGTGGTTAGACCAAGTAAGCATAACGTGGGGCTTGATCATTTACCAAGGGTGGATTCTGGTGAAACTGAAGGTAGTATTCATGATCAGCTACCAAATGCATCGTTCTTTCAAATGGACATCGTACCAGATCAATTTACAGATATAACAACATTTTTAATGACAAGTAAAGCATCGAAGGACTATACACTCGGGCAATGAATACAACTAGTAACCAAAAGTGCATATTATCAGTTGATTGCTAGTCAATTGTATAAATTAGGAGTTGATGGGATACTTCATAGGTGTGTGATGGAGCATGAGCACAATGCAATACTGTATGGATCACACGAGGGCATAGTAGGAGGACACAATGCTGGAAAGGTGTCTGCAAGAAAAGTACTACATGCAGGGTTATGGTGGCCATCACTATTCCAAGAAGCAAAAGAGTACTATAAGCATTACAATGTCTATCAACGCATAGGGAAGCCATCAACCAGGGATAAATTACCTTTAATTCTGTTAAATTTATAGCATCATGATTCATTCTCCAAGTCAATCTTGTGTGCCAATATTGAGCCTCGTGTGTCGAGGTAGTTCCTTATAGGAGCCTAAGTTGGACTCAGGAAATTTGGAGAAGAATCTTGAGTTGGACTCAAGAATTAATAAGCCTCGTGTTTTGAGGTAGGTGCTTTTTATGTCAAAGTGATGATATGTATTCTTCCATGGATCCTCATTGTTATTAGTCAAATTAGCACTTCTTCGTCCATGATCACATCACCTTGTCGATCACACAATAGGACACTATGGATGGAAGAGATGACTTGACCTTGGATGATTTGGAGCTGAACCCTTACTCCTTCAGCTTAAAACCTTATTTTTTCTAACTCCTTCACCATAAATCCGTGACTCCTATACTTGACACCTCACGAGTCACTTGCGGGTCTCTATACTGAAAACCCACGGGTATCAATCAAAAGCTGCATCCGCGATTTTTGAGCCCATATGCTGCGAGTCACGCGCTAGTTGCTAGTTGTCATAGTCCCGGGTGACTTATGGAAAGTTTGAAAAATATATTAAAACACGAATTGGGATTAGTTGAGTTAGGTATTCTATCTCCCCCAACTTCCCAATTCAACTACCTTTCGAAACCAACCCTCCTTGCATTGCCATAAATGCAAGAGGAGGCCATGAGAAAGGGACCAATTCATTGAGAGCTATTGTTATGCTGAAGAAATTCCAAGTCTAGAGAGAGGAGCAGGAGCCTAGGGCCTGGTTACGAAGGTGCCTCATACATAATTCAGGTATAAATTATTGTGCTTGCTTCATTTTTTTATGAATAAGATCGGACATTCTTCATTTCCCAACATAATCTATTTTATATGTTGTAAATTTGATTATTAATTGATGTTTCATGCTATCATAAATGTCAATTTATTTATATGTAATCAAATTGGTTTGAGGAAGGTCTAGGGCTGTTTTGTAGGTTAATACATTGAGAAGCAAAAGAGGAGAAAGCTAGGATCAAACTTCAGAATAAGGTGCATGTATTTCTAATCTCTAACTTATTTGCTTGAGTAAATGTATGTGCAGAACCTTATATATCCATCTTACACCCCTTGTATGTTGATAGTCTCCATCCCCAACTATAAGGTAAAATCCCTAACAACAGAACTGGCGACTCCAATGGGGACACTTTCTTGTTTTTCTACTTTGGGGATCTTTGGTTTCTTCAGTTTCATAACTTTTCTAGTCTCTTTTGAGGTATTTCAAGGGTTTCTTTTTAAGATCCCTTTGTGTTGGCTCAATCTAGTTTGATTTGCAAAGTTCTTTTATTCTTTTATCATTACCTACCCGCGTGTTTCCGGTATACATAGGCACGCACTTTCTGTTGTACCCGCGAGTTGCAGGCTTTGCTACCCGCGCACATTCAGTTACACCCGCGAGCTATTTGCTTATATAGTCATGAGTTTTCCTTATAAGACTTGAACCTTTGCTTTAGGGTTTGATCTGGGTTTTTTGGGTCTGATATTTGATTTTTCTTTGCTTTCTGACATTTGCTAGACACTACTGTGTCTCTCCTTAGTCTGTTCACAGCCTTTTAGAGGCCCCCTTGATGTTCTTGGATTGATTTAGTTTGCTTTTGGTTTCCATTATTTATTTTTTAAGACTTTTTGAAGCCCACCCACGATCTGCCTGTACATACAGTCGCGCACTTTGTGCCCTAGTCGCGAGTTGCTCTTATGCATACTCGCGAGTTCACCGCGAGTCTTTCCACATAGCAGTCGCGAGTATTTCCTGGGTTTTACCTTTTCAATTAGGGTTTGAATTCAGTAGGGTTTCTCTATGGTTTTGAAAGTACTTGTCAATTTGGATACCTCCTGGACATTCGTCAGGATACTCTGAATCTGTTTTTGAACTTCTTTTATCACTTCTCTTTGAGTCATTGTGTTTGTAGAGTTTTCCCTAGCTTGCTAACCCATCTTCTGTTTGGCGGGTGCTTCTTGTTTTTTTTTTCTAATGTTCAGGAATAGTCTGGATTTTGAATAAAGATCCTTCTGTTTTCCATCTTACACATTAGTTTTTCTTTTTGGCATCTTGTTCCAAAAATTTTAGTTACTTCTGTGAAGCAACTTGATTGGGTTAAGTCTTTGACGATCTTGATTTAGGTCTATTTGTTTAAGCCTTCGTCCATCTTTCTTTACTTACACAGATTGATGAGTCTTGTTAGTTCATTATTTTCATTTGAATTTCTTTCATAGATAAAGAAAAAGATCAAATTGAAAAAACGAATAAACTTCTTTTACAAGATTTGTCATTTTTATTTTTCGAAGTAGGGTAGTTGCATTACTATTAACTTTGAAAACAAAAACAAAAAGAAAATAAACTTTTATGCTTAGATTTGCTTAGTTTTTATGCTTTGAAAGAACAAGCGAAAAAGAAAAAAATTGTGAAGTTACATTTTTTATATGCACTTTGCTTACAGTTGTAACCATGCCACACACTACACTACACCTTGAGTAAGTAAAAGCCCATAAAAAGAACTTAATTTAAAATTTATTAGCAATATTTCTTTTTTAGGGTTACACGACATCAACTAGCTTAGGCTAGGATTTCGGAATAGATCACACTTAAACTTTCTGAAATCATTTAAACTCCCAAATTGTAGTGCAAACTGTTATCTAAGTAAATCCACTCTTATCAAAGTATTATGGGAAGCTCCACTTAAACCGGAGTTAAGCACGAGGTCGTGTGAGACTGGAATTGTTGGGGATACGCCCCCACTTTCCATTCGAGCATACACCAGGGATGATTTGCGTACGGGGGTCCATTAGTGCCTTGAGCATTTTTGGATTTCGGGCTTAGCTACCCTGCCCATGCGTTTTGGCTGGACCTGCAACTGTCCCCCCAGATATTTTCGTACTTGTGGTATCCTTAGAATCTTGACCTTAAGTCTCTACATAGGTATAGTGGAAGGCTATTTCCACTGCACCTAGGATAGACACGGAAGGTAACCCTCTACAGTAATCTCGGGAGGGAGGTTTGGTGATTCAAATGCTTGTACCCAGAGGACCTGTATTGGACGCCGTATAAATGACCTTCGATATTCTATTAGTTTTGCCTGGGCCTTCATCATCCCAGACTGACTATTGAGAGTATTATCTTCGTTTTCCTGGTCTTGATTACTATAGGTCATTTTTAGTGGTATTTTTTTTTGTCCTTAGTTGTTAGTGGACACTAATCAAAAGGGTCCTCGACAACCCAACAATAAAAAGAAGGGCAAGAAAGGGGAGGGGAACCATCCAAATCCCAAAAACACTGAAAATGACAAGGAGGGAAAGAAGGATAAAAAGAAATTCAAGTTTCCTTGCAAGTTATGTAAGGATGAACACCTTAGCCACCAGTGCCCTCTGATGGAAGAAGCCCAGAAGCTTCTCCGTGAAAAGAAACCAGCTATCTTGAAGGACCCATTCCCTCACGGACAAGGTTCAACTTCTGGAAACTCTAGTGTTGGGGGCACAGCTCGTGTCTCGTTAGCCGATCAATCGTTTATAAACATGGTTAACTCAAATATGATTTTGCAAACCCGATCCAGGAATTATTCCCCAGGCTCGCAGCAGAAAGATAAGGAAGTTCCCGAAACATCTACATCTATTCACATTGAGAGACCTATAGATCCTTTGTCGAAGATCTCGAAAGGTGTCTTCAAACGGGTTATGCACAACCCTAACGCGTGGGATGCTCCTAACTACAATGTCATAGAGGATTTGACCCAAACACCCTGTGCTATGTCCACACTAGAAGTCTTGCAGAGTTGTCCATTACAGCAGAATGCACTTCTAGCGGCGATAGGGAGCATGGACTCATCTAGTATGCTTGCTCAGTATGATATTTATAATATCAAACCCTGGTTACCATACCACGTAGCCCTCCAAATTGAAGTATTCCATGGTCCCAAAACCATTGGACGAACAGTTGTAGATGAGGGCGCATCTACGTGTGTAATGTCAATATCCTGCTGGAAAGCCCTAGGCTCGCCTGATTTATCCCCTTCCAACACTATACTTACGGATTTTGATGGGAGATCTTTCCTTCCACATGGAGTCTTGCCTGCATTTGAAGTTGAACTTGCCAGTAAGTTAGTGCTTGTGGAGGTTGAAGTGTTGGATGCTCCTCTTCATTAGGAAGGAGCTGGACGTATGTGATGCAAGTTGTTGCATCGTACATTTTCTAAGTACTCATATTCCCTCATGAAGGAAAGATCATCATTGTTGATCAACTTTCATTTACTAGGAAAAACAACAATGCTTCATCGGATTCTACAATCTCGTTGATTGATTAGTCTCACCCACCTAGTGAGAGTTTGGGAGTAGGAATGTATTCATCACTGATGGGAACATTCGACCTACCTGCTCCCGTGAACTACATTGGTTCTGTGAGTACTTCAGACATTTTGTCCCAGGAAGTATTCACTGTTAGTCGAACAATTGATCCTTGGATTCTTCCCACTCATCAAGAGCCTACAGTTCCCTTATTTGTTGAAGAAATAGCTTACCAAGCTACACGCGATGCTGCAGTAGATTATATATCGACTCTGTATGTCTCTACAGAGTCAGATATAGACTATGCACCTGCATGGTCAGTCAACTTATCCACTCTTTTTTGTCTGGATACTTTTTTTCCCTCTGATGAGGCCATTTTGGAAGCCATGGCAGGACTGGATCATCCATGAGAACACATGCATCATAGGTCCTACTTTCTTCCCGATATAGAAAAGATAGAGAATGGTGATTTCTCAGTGAGACTTGGTGGGGATATCGATTTGTCCATCAATCCTAATGATGATAAAAGAAGAACCCCCATGGGTCGAACATCACCTGAACCGCCTGGAATTAACTGGTCAGAAGAATAAAGAGAGGATGATCCTGAGTACCTCACTCATAGTGAGGATACTCAAGATTCTCCTAAGAACATTAACTAGGTCGAAAATCTTGAATTTGACCAGGACTTTGGACGTATACTGATAGATCGGGAAGAAGAAAATGAAGAGAGTCTGTTACCAGACAATCTACGAAAGCAGACTTAAGGCGTGATCTCCCTAGTTCAATGTGAATCTAGAACAAGTACAACAAAATACAAATCTACCTTCCTAGATCTAATTAGAGATTGAGATATGTGGACATCTTACCTTTCATATCTGTATATCTCTTTCTCCCTCGTCGCTCCAAGCTCCACAGTCCTTAGATCCAAACCTGCAAAACCTGTCAGAACATGCAAGAGACAAACAAGCAGTAATAACACATCTACGCAATAATTGATCTAAGTAAACAGTTAAGGAAGTAAACTATAAATATCAATTAACAATAAGACATTTATGGAAAGAGTTTTGTATTACTGTATAAAAAGTGGAAATACATAGAAGATATAAGATTACAACCAAGCTCTAACGTTGCAATCTTCCTCCAACAAGCCAAGCCAATGCGTCTAAGGAGAAATGGGTGCCTCCAATGGATGGATGATGATATCCTAAGTTCATTTCACCAGCATATGGATGTTATAGCCTTCCTCCCTTTGGAATGGGAAGGAGCTTCATATATATAGGACTAGGAAGATAGGATAGGTTGAGAAATAGTGGGAGAGGACCAAGGGATCCTCCCAAAGGGATAGGGAACCGAATGCCAGCTCTCCTATAGGTTAGAGATAGAGATCCAAATCACACACCTTCTAGAAATGGATCGAAGATACCCTTTATCCACTTTAACTGACATCAGCGCAAGCTTCATTAGGACAACCTGCGTCGTCGCATGCTGCACAAGGGTGACCTGCGACGACCTAACTAGACCCTATGGAAATAGGTCAGTATCTCTTCCAGTTTGATTTCCTAGTCATGGGAACTTTAGGGATGTTTACACTAAGTCTTAAGATGGAAAGATTTAGGTGTAACAAAATTCCCCCCAAAGCATGAATTTGTTGGAACTTGACAGGTGAAATGCTTTGACAGAAGGATGGCAAGGACTTGTCGAACAGAAGATGCCCCTGCAGTACAACTGACTCTGATAACACAGTCTCGTATGACTCACAACATGGCTTCCGACCAATACAACGCAGATCCATGGTAGTAAAGATCAACTGAACACAATCATGGCTACTAGACACAATTGTAAATCCATGATGAGATGATAACACAGCCATGACCAATACAAAGTGGATCCGTGTGATATAACTCAAAACAATCTCCATCGCAACCTGGGTAAAACATGACTCCCCAGGGTCTTCAAGCCGAACCCGCAATGATACGAATCTATCCATGTGATTACAAATGTCTTGACGTCGAACATGGCAGAAACCAATTGATTACCAGTCATTGATGTATACCGTTAACAAGCACAAGGGAAATCACCATTAATGTGAATGATCCCCAAGGTATCACAATACATATTGTCAAAGCGTGAATGAATGAGTTGAAGTCGAACGCTTGATGAAATATTTCAATCAAGAGTCAGTGATGCAAACTCATGTCGAAATCGAGGTAACCTTCCATTGAGGCATGCAGGCCCAAGGTACTTGGCTGGTTTCTAGATTCAATCCTCAGATGATGTGTTGAGGTCAACAAGGAAGAATCCATCGAAGGAGGGCCATGATGAATCCCCCATCAACGACATGAAACTCGACAACAGATGTTTGGAGTAGATCGGATGGTACAGTAACATGCAAGACTGAATCAGAGTAGACCGACATGGTGGAGGGTGTACTGAATGCAAATGATGAGCGGTGAATGTATTCCTGAACATGGGCATGGCATGACTTGGCAGTATTGACATGACGAGAATGACGCTAACTCCTAATGCAACTGATGATGGAAGTATTCTTTGGATGACACAAAGGGGTAACAAGACTTAGGAAATAGGAAAAAATTGAGGACAAACGGATGACCCAAGTACTATATGTAAATGCAAATGAGTTCCATGTTCAAGAACGACTAAGTACTGCCACTAGTAAAGGTGTAACACAAAAAACTTTCATTTTTCCCCATCATGACTGATGAGTGCCTTGTTTGTTTTTGACGAGCTTGATGAGGGTAACCAGATGCTTGATATAGCTCATCTCATAGATGAGTCCAATCCCAAATATTTTTCGAACCTGGGAAAGGAGGGGTTCATCCCATGGCAAGCCCATCAATGTTCAATTTTAACGAGTCCATAGAAGGTAAACTCGACGTCATTTCATGTTTAGAGAGTCTGAAAAGAACTAAAGAAGACTCCAAAGGTCATTTTTCATAAGGTTAGCCTCTTTTCCCGGAAAAGGGTAAAACAACGCGAGAGAGGACTCTTCTAGTCATGATTGGCTGGATTATTCCTTTTTCGTAAGGAGTGCCCCCTAGTCCAAAAAAGGGGTAAACTATCACTAGGGAGATGATCATTCAAATACTTTTACAAGCGTGAACGCATCAAGTTCGCTTGGTAATATTTTTGTATTTAGAGAGCCTGAAAAAGAGCTTAAAGAGAGACTCTAGGGGGTTCATTTTTCGTAGGAGTTTAACGAGCCCGAAAAAAGTGATAAACTATAACTCGGTGACTTATTCTCATCGTTTTACGAGCACGAGAAAGAACAAAGAGTAAGCTCGATGTCATTAGTAATTGAATTTAATGAGCAAAATAATGACAAAAAGACGCTCGAAGAGTTGTTCATACCTGATAATACTTACGAGATGATCATCACGACAAAAAATGGCATTAATTGGGCATTTAGCTTCTCCTGCAGCTCAAAGACTAGGTCAAAACAGTTAACCAAGTATTTAAATGCAGTAAATAACCCAAACTATAGTAAAAAACCCACTAAAGCATCAAATTACAAAAGGAATATTCCATGTTTGGTTATAAAATGGGTGAATTAGTGAAAAATAATTACAATTGTTTTTTACCAAGTTTGGAGAGTGTAAAGTGACGTTTGGATCCAAATTTCACTTGCTGATTCCGTGAGCTACGGTCCACCGTTTTGCGAGCCGTCAGAGATAGGTAGGCCTAAACTCAGCTGTGCAACTTTTTAGTGGATTAGTTTTATGTTTTTTGCTTAATTTTTAGGGTTTTGAGTTGTTTTGGTGGGGGGGAATTGTGCCCACGGTTCGGCGCAAGCCCTCCTTACGGGAACTGCAACGACTATGCGCCGTCGCAAAACCCGTAAGGACCTTTTGCACCGATGTCGCACTGTCTGCAAAGATGTCATGCGATGGCGCAAACGCCCAACTACAAATCAATGCCCAACCCAAATGAAAAAATTTTGATGTTTAAAAAGAGTTCTAATAGTGTTTACTTGTCCTTCTTGACATGTTCACGGTGACAAACATGGTTATTGAGTGGCAAGAATGAGAGCACGAGGTGGATGATGCTCAAGCTGAAAATGACCCTCAATGCATTGCTGCATTGAGGAACTGTGGGTTACTCAAATACTTTCGAGTGTTGGGCATGAGGACCCAAGTTCCGTTGTTGACACACATGATCCGATGTTGGGATCCAACGCAACAACACTTCGAGATCGAGGTGCATATACTGAATATAGATGTCGAGGACATCTACTTCCTGACAGGATTATCCCAGAGGGGAGAACCTGTATCTCTTACCGGATCATGAGGATGTGATCAAACAATGGACGATATGATTACTCAGTACTGCACTGGAGGCACTGGGGCTATTGGTGGGAAGATTCCCATCAAGGATATTTGAGACTGTCCTTTACGTGTTGTGCTCTTCACCCTAGTGAGGGTGGCGGGGAGTCAGTCTACTCACATTGCAAGCAAGTCACAGTTGATGTACGTGGAGGAGTGCATGGATCCCATGGTATTCAATTGGTGTGAGGGACTCCTTACTAATCTTCGGAGTCAGTTGACCAAGTGTCGGCGTTTTTCCAATAATATCGCTGGTCTCTCCTGCAGTTCCGGTTGTTGTTTGGATAGGCTATTTGCAAATTACTCTGCGTATTCTGAACCAATTGGATTCCCAAGATAACGTTTAGAATCCAAGTAACCACTTGCACCTTGAAGAGCTATTGTTATTTATCAAATACTTGAACACCACATTTTCGGAGTCACTTAAAACATAAATCGGTGGATAAATTATAAAATAAATCTCGTGAAATAGAAGGCGGATAGTTCTGTAGCGACCCATTTTGCGCTGAAACAGTTTGGATATGGGTCCTTGGTAATATCTTTTCTATTGGAGCAGGTACCTCATCTGCGTCCACAGGTGGAATTGGATGACCGAGATGCCATGGATCCACACATGATCTAATGGGAAGAGGTGATGGATCGTCATGGTGGCGGGGGTCCCATCACAGGCTACGGTACAGGTTTCTTCACCTGGCTAGAGGGACCTCTCCTCATGATAGAGGATTATCCGTACAACGAGACAGATTTCAAAGGTGATCTCGACCTGGTGCTTCCCGAGGGAGCACAATGGGGTGACATCAGTAAGAACAACAACTTTTGTGTTTTTTATTTTATATATATATATATATTTTTTTTGGAGTAGTGCTGATGACTCGACATTTTGTGCAGATGTGGGTCCATCGCGACTAGTTGGAGTCTCACTCATTGTGAGGAGAGGAGAGGTGCCGGTTGTAGGTCCTGCAATGCAATATGTCACCGAGGAGGTGGAGGAGGTCTACACGAACCTCCAGAGGTTGACACTGGATATCCCAGAGCTGAGTGTTCGTGACCTACCTCGAGGTTACCAGAAGTACACCGTTGAGGTGTCTACCCGTTTTGGCACGCTGCTAACTAAAGTGGCGAGGGGCGTAGTCTTCTTTCATAAGCAGCAGCCGGGAGCTTCGGGGTCTAGGGCTGAGCGACCTGAGACTTACGCTCATGTTCTACTTATGTGTGTACTGAAAGCTTATGAGATTTAGATTTTGTAGATATGACTCTTACGGAAAGCTAATATGCTTCAGATTTTTGTATCAGCACCATCATCTTTGTATCGATTTATATATATATATACAGACGTTTTCGGTGGCTTTATACATTATGTGTTCTATTGATGATTAATGTGATCTTGTTTACATGTTTGCTTATACAATGGATGATTTACATGTTATGTATGCCTTTATATTTTATGAATATGTTATGTGTGTGCAATGTACCAATCTAGAATGAAGTTGGCCATCGAGTAGACAACTGTGTTCATGTCTCGTGGAATGTGCAGGTATTGAATATATTCAAAGGACCTTTCCAGAAGACGGATTCATCTAAATAAACGGAGTAGAGTAGGGTCGTGGATAGCGTAGATCCGGTTAAGATGAGAAACCACTAGTTGCGAATCCAAATAGATAACAACGTGGTCCATACACAAGGAAAGAGCGTCAGTTAGGGTTCCAATGACTTCCTCATATTCTGCGGCATTATTGGTCGTGTATCCTGGACAACTTCCTCCTAAGCTGATAAGCTCGCCAGTGGGAGAATAAAGTACCCAAGCTGCCGAAGCAAGGTTATGAGTATGCTGGCTGGCGCCGTCCGCAATTCCGTAGCAAGTTGTCATCAGCACATGCAGACAGAACACAGTATAAGAAACGAAGCAAGACCTAGACACACTAAAACAAAAGCATCACACCACACAAAACACACACGCCATGGACAGTATATACAAGATATCTATGCTTGAAAGACTCATGCATAGTACCTTTTCAGGTAGAGCCCATTTCGGGGATGACCCAAAGATATCCCATCGTAGTCCTCTAGTTCGTAGGCTCCCTTCTCCAGAACATGTTTCACTATGTACAATCTGTGCCACATGGACTCGACCTTACTTGTCCCCAGCTTATCGTGCTTTTGGTCGTACGTGAGGACCAAATCACCCTCATTGACACAGGGTTTGACCGACCTATCGTATTGTGCCTTGATGTGCTTCTTGTGTGCCTCATTGGCAAGAGCGGCATCACGGCGGGTCTCGTCAAGTTTTGCTAGGTAAAGGAATCGCTCTTCCTCGGTAGTGGTGTTCGGAAGAAGTTCGACTGCGAGTTTGAGTGATGGAATCTCACACTCTATTGGTAGGACTTCCTCCAATCTGTAAAATAACTGGAACGGTGTAAATCCGGTGGCAGTCTTAACGGAGGTCCGGTATGCCCATAGCACGTAAAAGAGCATGTTGTGCCAGTTAGTCTTGTGCGTACCCACCATGCGTTGAATCATGGTTTTCAAGACCTTGTTGATGGCCTCTACTTGTCCGTTGGACTGTGGGTAGTAAGGGGTTGAGTTTTCACGACAAAAACCCAATCTGGTGCTCAACTCATCAACCATATGGTTCTGAAAGTGAGATCCATGGTCGGTGACTATGACTTGTGGGACTCCGGGTCGTGAAATAACATGATTAAACATGAAGAGTGCGGCGGTTTTTCCATCGTCAATGTAAGTAGGCATAGCCTCGGCCCATTTTGTAAAGTAATCCACAACTACTATGACGTAACCATGCCCCCCGGCCGAGGTAGGCTTACAGTGCATGAAGTCAATGCCCCATTTTGCAAAGGGGCCAACGGCAATAACCGGGTGTAACGGGGCTAGATGGGTGCGCTTTTTCGTTTGAAATGCTGGCATGGGGGACATTTTTTAATGGCCTCAATACAATCTTTGAAGATGGATGGACAGTAATATCCCGCACATAGTATCTTCTGGGCCGTAGCCATCCCAGAGAGATGACCACCACAAGTCCCAGAGTGACAGTCATTTAAGACATGTTCAGCCTCTTCATGTGTCATACAACGTCGAAGAACAAAATCTATACCACGACGATACAGGGTATCGCTAACGATCAAGTAATACTTGGCGTGGTGGCGTATACGATGGAAGTCGTCACGAGACAGTTGGGGGTTGAAACGTTGGGTCTGGAGATATAAGGTAATATCCCCATACCACGGGTCAGACGTGCTGATGAGGAACAATGATTCATCTGGAAGAGAATCATTGGGCTCAAATCCTAAATCAACACGGGGAAGATCACAAATGAGCTCGGCGAACACCAAAGACTTCTTAGAATTAGCTTTCTCGAAGAGGAGGTTGAACTCCTGAAGTATCACGATCCAACGTGAATACTTTCCCACAAGTACTTGACATGTTAAAAAGTGGTACATGGGGTTCGAGTCAATGATAATGGTGGTGGTGCGTAGTATTATGTAGTGACGAAACTTTTGGATGACAATGAATGCCGCGAGAGCAAGCTTCTCGACATGTGAATAATGAGTTTCAAAGTCAATAAGACCCTTACTTAGGTAGTAGATCGCATGTTCCTGGGCGTTGTTGTCCTCCTGTACCAAGACCATGGCGATCGTGGTGGCAGAAGCAGCAAGATAAAGGATATAATCCTGGTAGTAATTGGGTGGTTGGAGCACAGGGGCGTGTGTAATGGTATGTTTCAGACTATCGAAGGATTGCTGCGCTTGATCGTACCAAATGAACAGGACGTCCTTCTTGAGTAGTCTCATATAACCCTGCATATTTTGCAAAAAATTTCAAACAAAACGCCGTAGGTAAGTTTCCTTCCCTTGCAAACTTTGAAGTTTCGTGATGTCAGTAGGAGGTGGGAGAGCGACAATGGCTTCCACCTTCAAGGGATCAATGCAGATCCCATCTTTCGAGACAATGAAACCGAGGAGGCGTCCAGACTCGACACAAAAAATACACTTGTGAGGGTTCAGACGGTTGTTATATCGTCTGCATCTAAGGAATACCATCGTCAGATGATCAATGTGGAAGTTGCGCTGCCGCAAATGAGCGGGGAGGTCATCGAGATAAGGTTCCACAAAGCATTCACGTCATGAAAAGCGTACGACATGGCCCAGTGGAATGTAGCACCAACATTTTTGAGACCAAAAGGGAGCTTGCGATAAGCAAACGTGCCCCAAGGGAAGATGAAAGTTGTCTTATGTTGATCAGTCGGGTGGATCTCAATTTGGTTGCAACCGGAAAATCCATCCATAAACGAGAAGATGACACTTCCGGCACAATCGTCTATGATCTGGTCGATGAAGGGAGTGGGATAGTTGTCCTTAGGACAAGCTTTGTTCAAATCTCGATAATCAACATAGACGCGAATGGTGCCCTGCTTCTTAGCTACAGGGACGACATTTGAGACCCATTCTATTAATGGAACAAGGTAGATGAAACCAACCTTCAAGAGCTTTGCAATTTCTGCCTTAATCGCCGCAGTTTTTCGAGGGTGTACCAGTTGTAGATTTTGTCGGACTGGTTTGGCATCGGGATAGGTTTGAATCTCGTGCAAAACAATAGCAGGGTCTATCCTGGGCATTTACTCATAGGTCCAAGCAAACACGTCTCGAAATTACTTGCCGTGAAAGTAGTAATCTCTTCAGGGGAACACTTCTGGCCTAAACGAATGTGTTCCACTACACCAGGAGTAACCGATATGTCTACTGGAATGGTAGGTTCAATGTTTTCCAAGTTGCCCTCAGTGTATGTATTACATGTAAGTATCGGGGACTAGGGGCAAGGGTAGACATCCGGTGTAAAAATGGTGGTGACGCTATCCTCCACAGTATCCAATGGGGGAAGGAAAGACGATCGATGATGGAGGTATTCCCACGGAGGGTCATCCCCACTCATAATATCCATAATGGACTCGTCTGAATGAAAAGTCTAGAGCAGAGGATCGGGTAAGGACGATGCCTACTGTAGAGAATAGGATGTAGAGGCCACAACCAAGTGGTCCTCTGGTGGTGACTGGATAGCCTCAAAAGTGAGTTCAGCGGGTGAAAGAGGAATTGTATCTCCAATCAGGTGCATAGTGGCTTCGTCAGGTACGAGCCATGGATCGGTGGAGTTGGGAAAAGAGTTGGATATCATGTTCACCATGGAAACATGGTTAGGGGGATCTAAGGTTAGAAAAACACCCATAAGAGATTAATCTTTTATGAGGCTAACCCCCACGCTCTCATATGGCTGCAAAGATTGCTCGAGCAATGGGGCATTATTCCCGGGATGAGTAGCAGTGTCCGGTGTACAGAAGTCCAGTTGGTCGACGGTGACAATTTGTCCTTGGTGGGGGAATTGCACAATGCGGAAGACAGATGATGCGACCGCAGTCATGGCATAAAACCAATTACGACCAAGTAAAAGATTATAATCTAAACAGGCGGTGACCACTTCCATGTTAATGGTTGCGGTCTTACCCCCGAACTCGACTGCCAAGGATTTTAATAGCCCATGAGGTTGGAATCCACGACCGTCGAATGCTTTCAAGGTGGTGGGAGAACGGTTTAACTCCAGAGAACCTATGGCTCTCCAACACGATATCGATATGACCGAGGTAGAGGCACCTTCATCCAAAACGGTACGATGGATTGTCTTCCCAGTAATGTTTGTAGCAACTTGAAATGCCAACTGGTGGGAAAGCCTCGGTTTAAAGTACTCAAGTCGGAACATGATCGTATTAGAAGAATCTGGATCATCCGAGCCAATGGCAACGAGGAGAGTCTTGCGCTAGTTGGGACAGTTCTGCAAAAATTCTAGTGTCGACATAGCACAAGGAGCTTATGCCAAGTCCTCTAAAATATTGTAGTTTTGAGCGGCCCGAGCGTTAGGATTGAAAACAACTTTTCAAATTGTGCCCTTAGGCGAACGCAACACTGACTCTAAAGAAGGCTTCTCAATGGTGAGAGAAGCGTGTGGTACGGTGATGTCGGGAATAGACGTGGAAGCTTTTTCAGTATTACTTCCAACGGGTTCCTTCTGAGGGACTGAGTCATACGAGCGTGAACGTGTGTTCAGGTTAATAGTCTCACTACGCATCATGAGAACATGTGTAGTGGAGGACGCCTCTCCATGGGAATGAGAGGTTTGAGAGATCAATTGTTGGTTTTGAGTGGGGAAGGGATCGTTGAGAACTGCGATAGTAGAGTTTCCTTTGAGAAACTTTTGTACTTCATCTCGGTGAGGACATTCCTTGGAGAAATGGTCACCACCGCACAATAAACAAGGATACTTCAACTTCCTCTTTTGTTTGGTGTCTTCAGGGGTGGGCTTGGACTCCTGCTGATTGGAAGATTTATTAGGTTTTCCTTTGTTTTTCTTCTTACCACCGGACTATTGATGTATATGTAACTTCGGAATGTATTTCATCTATGTATTTCATATATATTTATTGTACCCTTATTAGAGATGTGTTATTCCTCTATAAGGAAGTGTCGTCATGTGGATTGACAAGTGTCGCAAGTATGTGTACTTGCCGATGGGTTATTAGACCACCATGTGGGGTCGGCCCTGAATTATATATATTTTAATGTGGATGTACCTAAGTAGACAAGTCGGCCCCATAAGGTCACTGGGCAAAAAGGTTAGTATAAATCGAGATCGGAGATCTCTATTTTACTCACTCGGAAAAGTAAATCACTCTCACTCAGAAAGTGGTGCACTAGTGAGGAGGAGGATCATTTGCTACTAGGAGACTATCTCGGTGTATTTTGGTTGTACTTTGGTTGAGCCATTGCTCTCTCTATCTCTGAGGAAGTTGTGGGGTTTTTCACCTTAGGGTTTTCCCCACGGAAACGCTGTGTCTCTTGTCTCTTATGCTTTTGATTCTTGTGATGCTTGTCATATTGTGATTATCATGCATTGATATACTGTATATGTTATTCTCTCAACAAATATCCTAGAGTATAATGAATTAATGCTCAAAATTTAACATGGTATCAGAGCTAACCTGAGAAGAAGACATTTTGCAGTGACGGATGCTTGAGTTCCTTGTTTATTGGGTTTCTCTCCACAGATTTTTGAAAATCAGTATAGTAGATTGACTCTAATCATCAAGGCGCATCTATCTGTCCAATCAGAATTCAATTCCGAGCATTTTCAGATTTGGCCCTAGAAATTAGGGTTTCCACAAAAATAGGAATTTCTGGAATCTGAAGGCACAGCTGGAAGCTCCTTGCAAAAATCGAATTTTAGAGCTTTGGATCGAGATTTTTGGCTAGGTAGATCTCCGGGAAACGCAAACCCTAATTCAGGGCTCTCCCTAGTGAACCCGGGAGGACAAAAAGGCAATTCTGAAGGGCAAAACTTTGTTGATCCCAAATTCTGAATACACCAGGCTGATCAGCTCATCAAGGCGCATCTTTCTATCCTTTCAGAAATTTGAAATTCACATTTTGAATTTTTAGGGTTTTTTCGACAAACCCTAATCCGGGACCAGATCCAGTTTTCAGCATTTCAAGTGGTAAGACCTAAATATTTTCTATTTCCATTTGAAGTACTCTTTAAGATGTCTCTCCACACCAAGCTTGAGGATAAGCTTGAAGGGGCTGATAACTTCCGAGCCTGGAAGTATAGGATTGGGTTAATCCTGGAAGAGAATGAGTTGGACTCATATGTGGAAGAAGACATCCCTATCCCAGAGGATGAAGAGGCCAAGGTATTGCATAAGAAGAACTTGGTCAAGGCAAAGAGAATCATTGTTGATTCTATCAAAGACCATCTCATACCCCATGTGTCTTCTCTTAAGACACCCAAAGAGATGTTTGACTCTTTGACCAAGCTATTTGAAGGGAAGAACATAAATCGAAAGATGACCCTGCGGAACCAATTGAAAGGAGTAAAGTTTCATAATGCAGAAACCATTCAATCTTATATTTCAAGGGTCTCCCAGATCAAGGAACAACTAGAAGCAGTTGATGAAATGGTGGAGAATGGTGAAGTGGTGATGACCACTCTAAATGGCCTACCCAGGTCATGGGATTCCTTCATTCAAGGAATTTGTGCAAGGAAGAAGTTGATCTCCTTCAACAGATTGCGGGAATAATGCTCTCAAGAAGAAGCTAGACTTATAGCTCGTGAGGAAAAGATGGGAGGTGAAGATCAAGCTCTTGCAGTTCACACCAAAAGAAGCAAAACCAAGAAGGAGCACTCTCACCACAATAGATCCTATCAAAAGAGTAAGAAGGACCTAAGATGCTTCACATGCAATGAGAAGGGTCACTTTGCTTCAGATTGTCCCAAGAACAAAAGGGATAATAAAAAACTCCAGTAAGAAGAAGAAGGGCAGCAAAAGAAGGTTTCATGCTCATGCTGCCGAAGATGATGAACCCCCCAAAGAAGAAGGCTAGGGCAGAAAGTGATAGTGATGATGACTCATCAAGTGAAGAAGAGTATGTTCTGATCTTTGCTCTCACAGGTACTATCTCCGATGGTTGTAATGATTGGTTAATTGACAGTGGGGATTCCAAACACATGACTGGGTTTAAGGAATCTTTTGTGAACATATCTGAACATGAATCACCTCATAAGGTGAAACTTGGGGATGATTATCAATACCCAATCAAAGGAAGTGGTGAAGCCTCCTACAACCTAGATTCTAGAAAATCTTTGAAGATGAAAGAAGTCCTTTATGTACCTGGGCTCAAGAAGAACTTACTCTCCATCTCTGCATTGGATGCAAAAGGTATGAGGGTTGCATTTGTGGATGGCCAAGTCCTAATGTGGCCAAAGGGAAAGAACATAGATGATGCAGTAGTGATTGGAGAGAAAGAGGGAGGTTTGTATAAATTGTAGGGACAACCTGAACATGCCATGGTACATGAATCCATGGAGCCAAGTGAACTTTGGCATAGAAGACTTGCTCATATGCACTATAGGGATCTTCCAATTGCAAGCAAGGATATAGAGGGTCTTCCTGAAATCAAGACCAAACATGAAGGTGTTTGCAAAGGATGTGCAAAAAGTAAGAACATTAAGAAGGCTTTCCCAAGCAGTGAAAGCAAGGCAAAAGATATACTGGAAATCATCCACTCAGATGTATGTGGTCCTATGTCATCTAGTTCTCTTAGTGGGTATGTTTACTATGTCTCATTTATTGATGACTTCTCCAGGAAGACTTGGGTATAATTCTTGAAGAACAAAGATGAGGTGTTTGATAAGTTCAAGGAATTCAAAACCTTGATGGAGAATCAAACAGACAACAAGATCAAAACATTCAGATCCGACAATGGTGGAGAATTCACCTCAGGTGACTTCAAGAAGATTTGCAGTGATTCAGGGATTAAGAGGGAGTTGACTGCTCCTTATAATCCTCAACAAAATGGAGTTGCAGAAAGGAAGAACAGAACTATCATGGAAGCAGCAAGGGCAATGCTGCATGACCAGGATCTACCTATGCATCTATGGGCAGAGGCAGCTAGAACAGCTGTATATGTGCAGAACAGAACACCCCACAAGATATTGGACAACAAGACACAAGAAGAGGTCTTTTCTGGTAAGAAACCTGAAGTCAGCTATCTCAGAATATTTGGTTGTCCAGTATACACTGATGTCCCAAAGGAAAAGAGGACTAAACTAGATCCTTCAGGAAAGAAGGGTATCTTTGTGGGTTACAGTGAAAGCTCGAAGGCCTACAGAATATACTTTCCAGGGTTCAAGAAGATTGATGTCAACAGGGATGTAACATTTGATGAAAACTCAACATTCATCAAATCAAGGAAGGCACCTATCGAAGTTTATGAAGAACCTAAGGAAACTAGATTTCAAGACACTACCATGACTAAAGCAGTTCCAGAAGTTGTTCGTGAGTTTGAAGATCCGCAAGAACCTGTAGATCCACCTCGTGAGGATAACTCTCACAAGAGGAAACCTGCATGGGCTAGAGAGCTCATTCAAGATGCAGAAAGATTTGGCATTCCAGAAGAAGAACACAGAGCAAAGAAGAGAACTAGATCACATACCAACTATGTTGCTTTACTCTGTGACATTATGAACAAAGAGCCTTCCAGTTATGAAGAAACAGCGGAAAAGAAAGAATGGAAGGATTCCATGGTTGAGGAATACCAATCAATAATGAAGAATGATGTTTGGGATGTTGTCCCAAGACCTAAAGAGAAGTCTGTTGTGACTTCCAAATGGATCTACAAAATCAAGCATGCTGCAGATGGCAGTGTAGAGAAATACAAAGCAAGATTCATAGCTCGTGGCTTCTCTCAGAAAGAGGGAATAGATTATGAAGAAACTTTTGCACCTGTAGCCAGGTATACTTCCATCAGAACAGTATTTGCCCTGGTTGCAGCTATGAAATGGAAAATACACCAGATGGATGTCAAGACTGCTTTCTTGAATGGTGTAGTTGAAGAGGAAGTATATGTGGAGCAGCCACTCGGTTTTGAAATACATGACAGGGAGTCATATGTGTGCAGATTGAAGAAAGCCTTGTATGGCTTCAAACAAGCTCCCAGAACTTGGTATGGTAGGATGGACAGTTTCCTATCTAGTTTGGGCTTTACCAAGAGTAAAGCGGATTCCAACCTTTACTACAAGGTTGAGGAAGGGAATCCTGTGATTCTACTCCTGTATGTGGATGACTTATTTGTAACAGGAGATGAGAGACTGATTGCAGATACTAAGAGGAAGCTTGCTGCTGAATTCGATATGAAAGATTTGGGAATGATGCACTATTTCCTAGGTATGGAGGTGTGGCAGAGTGCAGGTGGGATCTTCCTTGGTCAAGGGAAGTACACAGTGGATATCCTGAAGAGATTTGGGATGATGGATTGCAAGGCCATGGCCACACCTATGGCATCGAATCTGAAGCTTCTATGTGATGCTTCATCTGAGCCGGTTGATGTCTCTATGTATTGTCAGATGATTGGGTCCTTGATGTACCTAACGAACATGGGACCAGACATTTGCTTTGCTGTGAACACATTGAGTCAGTTCCTGACAGATCCGAGGAGTGCTCACCTGGTTGCTGTAAAGCATGTTCTGAGGTACCTGAAGGGTACAATGGATTATGGGATCAAGTATGAGGCGAATCAAAAGTTTAACCTGCAGGGTTATGTTGATTCAGATTGGGCTGGCAATGCTGCAGATAGGAAGAGCACATCTGGGTGTTGCTTCAGTATGGGATCAGGTGTGATCTCTTGGTTTAGCAGGAAGCAATTCTGCGTAGCACTGAGTACAGCTGAGGCAGAGTATGTTGCAGCCTGTTCAGCTAGTTGTGAGGCAGTATGGCTACAGAAGCTACTGTTTGAGTTATTTGATCTCCCGTTGGATGCTACTGGTATCTTCTGTGATAACCGGAGTTGTGTGAAGCTGTCCGAGAATCCAGTGTTTCATGACAGGTCGAAACACATAGAGATCAAATATCACTATATCAGGGATATGGTGCAAAGAGGAGCTGTGAAGCTCGTGTATGTTGCGATGGACGAGCAGATTGCAGATGTGCTAACAAAGCCACTAGCCAGGGTGAAGTTCGAGTACTTCAGAGAGAGGCTTGGCGTTCTTCAGATCGAGGACACTTCGAGGAAGAAGTGATGGACACATCTGCTAAAGCCATTCCAAGCATGTTGGAATAAGGATCCTTCACATGGCTGTGGATGTAAGCGCCGGATGATGAGCATCAGGATGATGTTCTGGTTTCTGCTGGATATGATCAGTTGGATCATTTATATGTATGTACGCATCATGTTGGATGCTGGATATGATCGGTTGGATCATGTGTATGTATTTTTGTATATGCATCATGTTGGATGCTTGGACCATGTATCTGTATATGTATCAGGTGGATACACTGTATGATCAGGTGGATCATGTATGGTGATATGTATCATGTATTTGTATTTGTATCAGGTGGATACATTGTATGATCAGGTAGATCATGTATGATGATATGTATCAGGTAGATACTTGGTATGCATTAGGTAGATGCATTGTATGATCAGGATGATCATGAATGACGAGCTTCAGGATGTTGCTCCAGATGACATGCAGCAAGATGTTGCAGTGATGATGATCAGGATGATCATGTGTACATAAGGATGATGTATGGTGAGTATCAAGTTGATACTCTATGGCCGTGGATCAGGTTGTGCAGATGAGCATGTAATTCGTTGCCCTGGGAGATTTGCAGATAGTCTTTCGAGGTTTTGCCTATGGCATGTAATTCGTTGCCCTGGGATATCTGGAAAATGCTCTTTCGAGGTTTTTCTCTGGGAGGACATATAATTTGGCCCTGGGAGATCTGCAGATAGTCTTTCGAGGTTTTGCCTATGGCATGTAATTCGTTGCCCTAGGATATCTGGCAAATGCTCTTTCGAGGTTTTGTCCTATGGCATATAATTCATGTCCCTGGGAGATCCGATAGGTTGGGTTGTGTGCCCGTAATCAGTCCTGGGATGCTCTTGCGAGGTTTTGCCATGACCACATGTAATTCGTACCCTGGGAGATCCTATAGGTAGAGCTGTGTGCTCGTAACAGCTTGGGATGCTCTTGCGAGGTTTTGTGGTGACCACATGTAATTCGTGCCCTGGGAGATCCTATAGGTAGAGCTGCGTGCTCGTAACAACCTGGGATGCTCTTGCGAGGTTTTGTTGTGAGGTCACATATAATATGGCCCTGGGAGATCCTATAGGTAGAGCCGTGTGCTCGTAACAGCCTGGGATGCTCTTTCGAGGTTTTGTGACGCACGTAATAAGTCCTGAGGATTCCACAATATGGCCAGTGATGACGAAGACCTGTAGGTGGTGGGCCTACATCCAGTATGAAAAAGGATTGGCTCTGTAGAACTTCCTATGACGAGTAGAGTCAGAGATTGGTTGAGATAGCAGCAGCAGTGACGATGACGATGACGATGCATCGATGATGATGATCCCGAGAAGAAGACTTGTCTAGCATATCTGTGTCGAGAAATACCTTCCTAGTAAGAGGGAGTGTTGATGTATATGTAACTTCGGAATGTATTTCATCTATGTATTTCATATATATTTATTGTACCCTTATTAGAGATGTGTTATTCCTCTATAAGGAAGTGTCGTCATGTGGATTGACAAGTGTCACAAGTGTGTGTACTTGTCGATGGGTTATTAGACCACCATGTGGGGTCGGCCCTGAATTATATATTTTATAATGTGGATATACCTAACTATACAAGTCGGCCCCATAAGGTCACTGGGAAAAAATGTTAGTATAAATAGAGATCGGAGATCTCTATTTTACTCACTCGGAAAAGTAACTCACTCTCACTCAGAAAGTGGCGCACTAGTGAGGAGGAGGATCATCTGCTACTAGGAGACTATCTCAGTGTATTTTGGTTGTACTTTGGTTGAGCCATTGCTCTCTCTATCTCTGAGGAAGTTGTGGGGTTTTTCACCTTAGGGTTTTCCCCACGGAAACGCTGTGTCTCTTGTCTCTTATGCTTTTGATTCTTGTGATGCTTGTCATATTGTGATTGTCATGCATTGATATACTGTATATGTTATTCTCTCAGCAAAGATCCTAGAGTATAATGAATTAATGCTCAAAATTTAACACGGACTTCTGAGACGAAGCTGATTGAACAAAATTCACCTCTTTGGTGGAGGCAGGAGTGGGTGACATGGTGGTGTTGTTGCCAACCTATGGTGGGGATGGGGAAGAACCCTAGGAGTTCGACGGTCCACTAGTTTTATTAGAAGGCTGGGAGTTAAGGGAACCAATGATGCCATCGGCCTGAGGTCCCTTAGGTGGTTTTGTTGGGTCGTAGGTAGGGAGGGGTGTATCAAGAACAATTTCATACAATGTTCCAGATTGAGCATAGACCCGGTCTAAGTAATACGCATGGGCAATAGCCTGCTCCTCAGTGACGGCCCCTCCCATGGCCACGTCTCGAGCTATGACAGGTAAGAGAGACTTTGTGAACCAGTCAGCTAAGAGTTGGTCTAGAATATGAGCCTTAATAAGACGTCGTCTCCTTCGCCACTCATGGATATGATCTGAGATATGAGTGGCGGTGTTTTGACGAAGCGAGGTTAGTAAGGCCGTACCAGTCTCATAGCGAATGGGAAACTGGAAATGGGTCAAAAATGACATAGCAAGAGAGCGAAAATCTAGAAAAGAGTTGGGTGGTAATTCAATATACCACTTGGCAGCTGGGCCGGTGAGAGTCCGTTGGAATAACCTAAAACGGATCGAGTCATCCATCAAGGAGTTGAATGAACACCATAAATGGTATGTCATCACATGATTTTTTGGATCCTCACCAAGTTTTCCATCAAATTTGGGAATCTCTGATGGTATTTTCATCGAAATTGGTGGCCAATTATGTCTGTGGAAGATGGGGTCATTGGTCAGACGAGACAGACCGGGTAGGTCCAAAGTGACCAAAAAGGGCAGTTGTTGATTCGACTGTGGGTACTAATAGTACTGACATGGCATGTATGGACCAGTGGGACCTTGCATTGACTGGTTGTAGGGTGTTCACGGAGGAAACTGGCCGTAAGGGGGTGTGCTTCCCATACCATATGTAGGTCCGCCACCATAATAGGGTGGTCTGTTACCATAAGGTGGGGGTCCGCCGCCACCGTCGGGAGGGGGTGGGCCTCCTCCATATGGTGGGGATCTGCCACCGCCATCGGGATAAGGTGGACCTCCATCGCCTCCGCTGGGACGGGGTGGGCCTCCTCCATATGGTTGGGGTCCCCCACCGCCACCGGGATAAGGTGGACCTCCACCGCCTCCACTGGGAGGAGGTGGTGCTCCACCACCTCTGCTGGAAGGGTGTGGGCCTCCTCCGCCACCTCCACCAAAATAGGGTGGTCCTCCACCACCGCCACCAGGATGGGGTGGTCCTCCACCGAGGGGGTGGTCCTCCGCCTCCACTGGAAGGGGGAGGGCCTCTACCTCCACCGCTAGGAGGGGGTGGGCCATGGTTGCTAGAATGAGGTGGTCCTCCGCCGAAAGGTAGAGGTCTGCCTCCTCCGAAATTGTGTGGGGGCCTGTCGCCTCCGGAAGGAGGTGGGGGGGGGACCGAACGGGGGTGGTGGTACTTGAGGGACGGTAGGTGGAGGTCCATGTTGTAAAACATTTTAATGCCCCCATAGAGTGTAAGGATTTCTGGGATAAGGGATCCCGTAGAGTGTGTTTCCGGGATTGAATTGTCCCAACATAGGGTTAAGATAACCTGGATACGCTTGACTCCATGGTGGTTGGTTTGAATTGGATGGTCCCCCAACATGGGATAATCTCGTGAAGGACTGATAGGAACTCCTCCTCCTATATTATGGTAAGGAGACCGGGGTTTCCCCCTAGTAGCAACGTGATGACCACTAATCAATGGTTGACCCAAAATAGGTTGTTGATTATCTGCTACGGGATTACCGTTACTCGTAAGAAAATTAAGGGCTAAAGAGTATCCTCCCCGCGAGTTTTGGGGTGGGGGAGGAGTGGGTAACGTTCTCGTAGTAGTGAGAGGAGTGTTGGATTGTTGTCCTTCAACAGGTTGAGTCGTTTGAGGTATAGAATTGGTCTCCTATTTAAGGGGTGTATTTGCAGAAAGTGAGGGTTGACCAGGTTCATAAGTGGTCATGTTGTGGATGGATGGTTCCGGTGAGTCATAATATAAAGTGCGAATCGGGATCTGTCGATATGCAGGTAACGTCGGGTCTTCAACCCTTTGTAAAAGACTTTGTCTTCGAAATTCCTCACCCATGGCACGTAATCGATTCAAGCGATCACGAAAAGGTCCAAAAGCTTGTCGGAAGTGGGCCAAGTGGGTGGGGATGTAGTAGCAAAATGGGCCACTTGTTGACCTAGAGATGTTTCCCAAAAGGGTGCAGCTGGACCAAACGCAGCTTATACAAGGTCGTCCTGGGAGGGGTTTAACCATTACACAAATCCAGGCTCTCCCAGTAAAACGGAAGATATGTCTTGTGAAGTGGAAGTTTCCGCCTCTTCACCCCATGAGGGGTTGGAGGTGGGTGAATCTGGAGGGAACATGTGCGCCCCCAACATTCAAAGTAGGTTTTTCTCTTTCAAGTGACACGACCGTGATGTGTGGGTCCATTCTTACCTAGTAAATTACCTCATGATTAAGGGGATATTCGGGTGGTAAGTTCAAAATCCTACGGAACCTTCTCCAAGGAAAGTCAACCAAAGTGATTGAAATAGAGTTTCTCCTAAGAGTATTATAAACAAAAGAAAAGCAGTCCAGAAAAATCTATACAAACTAAGGCCGCAAGCAAACTTATGTGATTGGTGTGGATTCAAAAGTCTGGAACCTCACAAGATTGTTAAGGCTTCGCAACTCGCTATATACCGCAGGGTCCAATAGTAAAACCCGACAAGGAGGATTGGGACCATACCCTTGCCTGAATACCCAACTACCTTGACAACACGTGCGTAGTAATCTCCCCGAGTGTTGTTCTCGGTGTATTTCTCTGCTAAGATGGCCAAATGGGTAGCTCAATTGGTTTCAGGAATCCTAATGGTGTCTCTTGATATACTCAAGGTATGTGGGAGCTCAAATCCGTAGTGGTGTTGTCTAATGCACAGCCATACGGCACGAGACCTTCCGATATACTACCGAGTACGTGAAACACCTTTCGATATACGCAAAGTATGTGAAGTGCCTTTCGATATACCCTGAGGTATGTGAAAGAGCCTTCCATACACTGGTCGGTACGTGAAAGAGCTTCGATATACCGGTTGGTACGTGGAAGACTATAATACCCCCGGAATGCAGTGCAGGAAAGTAACGACAGATGCCACGTTTTACGATGCCAGAACATGTCTCTAACTTAACACACAAGTTACTAAAATTTTTACCCTAGTTCTACTGTTAATTTTATCTGGACAGTTAGTTGAATGCATGAGGTGAGTAAATAAACATAAGCATAATGCAAGCCCTAACTACATGAAGAAATGCATTTTTCATTTGATGAAATCTATGTACGGGAAGGAGAAATATTTTTCAAGTGGTTTTACCAAAACAAACAAATTTCAACAAAATCCCAAATCTACTAAATTTGATAATGAAAATACTATTTTTGTTTTTCCAAGCAAAACATGAAAATCAACAAGCATCAAAACAAAATCTAATTTTTTTTTTTTTTTCTTCGAATAAAAAATGAAACTGAGTGATGAAAAGAGAGAATTTCTATCTAGAGCACACTAACTCTTCAAATTTCACTATGATAGCCTAAAAGCATAAAAACCAAAAATGCATATAATTTTTTTCAAGCATGGAATCACTTTTGCAAAAACTTGATTTCACTTGGATTTCTCAAGAAAATGAATGGCTCATAATTCATGAAAAACACAAATGATTAACTTTTCTTTCAAACTTTCCAAAAGACTTATGAATGATAAATTCCAATGCATGAAACAACTTTTACAACAATTCTCAAATTGACTTAAAAAGAGGTACAAATGAAGCACTTTTTTATTTTCCGATAAACACACCAAGACAATGCTTGACAATAATAACGCTTTCAAATATAAATGGCTAAAAAGAAGAGATTACTCACAGTACTCTAATCATTCATAAATTCACAAGAAAATGACAAGCACTCATGCAAACCGAAAACACACAAGACACTCAAAAAACAACCGGATGCAAGCAAAGCTAAATAACATGTGCAAAAGAGGCCTAGGATCTGATCCAATGCAAAGGCTAAATCAGGTGAGGAGAGAAGGGAAAGCAAGGTCAAGTGGATGAAGGTGGGGGAGACCAGAGTGTCCACCACTACCAAGTCTCAAACTTGTCCAAAATGGAACCCAAAACCAATCCAAACAAATCCAAACACTACCAATGCAAAAAAAAGGTCTCTGACTGGAAGATTCAGTGCAGAGAAGGTCTGTAAGACAAACCAAACTCAAAATTTGGAGAGGAGAGGACCCAAGCACAAGGTTTGACTGCTCAGCGCAGCATGTGGTCAGGCTTAGAATGCACGTCGTAGGTGCCAAACAGGTGACTTGCGCCGATGGCGCAAGATGTAAATCTTAGCTAAGCACCAACGGCGCAGGTTGCAGAGCAGCAGATTACACCCGGGAGAAGACGTCGCTCTGGCTATACTACCCAGGTGCGACGGGTGAAATCCCAATGCAAGGATGGAAAAATCTCCAAAAATGAGCAATCAAAAGGTTTGACAATCATACATACAGACTCAAAGAAAGTCAGCAAACCCTTCAAAAAGAAGATCTGATGGTGAAAATGGCTTAGGAGGCAAATGAAATGGCTCGCAAAGAAATCAGATAAAATGACTTTCGAACTAAAAACTTAAAAGAATGTACGTATTCCCTAGTATGGTTGACAAACTTGTTACCGAACAATCTACCGAAAGCGGACTTAAGGCATGATCTCCCTAGTTCAATGTGAATCTAGAACAAGACAGAATACAAATCTACCTTCCTAGATCTAATTAGAGATTGAGAGATGTGGACATCTTACCATTCAGATCTATAGATCTCTTTCTCCCCCGTCGCTCCAAGCTCCACGGTCATTAGATACAAAGCTGCAAGACCTGTCAGAACATGCAAGAGACAAACAAGCAGTAATAACACATCTACACAATAATTGATCTAAGTAAACAGTTAAGGAAGTAAACTATAAATATCAATTAACAATAAGACATTTATGGAAAGAGTTTTGTATTACTGTATAAAAAGTGGAAATACATAGAAAAGATAAGATTACAACCAAGCCCTAACGTCGCAATCTTCCTCCAACAAGCCAAGCCAATGCCTCTAAGGAGAAATGGGTGCCTCCAATGGATGGATGATGATCTCCTAAGCTCGGTTCACCAGCATATGGATGCTATAGCCTTCCTCCCTTTGGAATGGGAAGGAGCTTCATATATATAGGACTAGGAGGATAGGATAGGTTGAGAAATAGTGGGAGAGGACTAAGGGATCCTCCCAAAGGGCTAGGGAACCGAATGCCATCTCTCCTATAGGTTAGGGATAGAGATTCAAGTCACACACCTTCGAGAAATGGCTCTAAGATGCCCTTTATCCACTTTAACTGACATCAGTGCAAGTTGCATTAGGACAACCTGTGTCGTCGCATGCTGCACAAGGGTGACCTGCGACGACCTAACTAGACCCTATGGAAATAGGTCAGTATCTCTTCCAGTTTGATTTCCTAGTCATGGGAACTTCATGGATGTTTACAATGAGTCTTAAGGTGGCAAGATTTAGGTGTAACAGAGTCCTAGTCCTGGTATACAATTGTTTTCCACAAAACAATCTGAAAGCAGTGGCCAAGATCCTATTAGGATTTACCAAAGAAGAAAGGATGTCCAAAAGCAAACTCCTTTCATTGAGAAGAAAAGTAGTGAGCATCCTAGTCCAGTGAGTGAGCCAACCTCTTTTCTCCCTGATTATGACTTAGACATCAATATTGAGAAAGAGTTGGACAAAGTTATGCATAATATTCCACTCACTGAATTAATGAAGATCCCATATGTTAAAGAGAAAGTGGTAGAGTTTTCTGAGAGTATTCTTGAGACTACCAACAACGATGGAGAATTTCAACCTCTTTCAAACTTAACACCTAGTGCCATGGTTGAAGATGAGGAATATCCTCACATCAACATCCAAACAGCTTTATAGGAGAGAAAGAATGGTGGTCACCAACCCTTTTATCTTACACTTCACATAGGTAATCTCCTTCTTCACAATTGTATGTTGTATTCGGGTGCTTCTATGAATACCATGCCTTTACAAGTTATGGAAGCCATGGGATTAAAATTACTAGGCCATATGAGAATGTATGCCGAATAGACTCAAGACTAGTACAAGTTTTTGGTTTAATAAAGAACTTGAGAGATGACTTATTTCATGCCCTGATATATCCATGCTTATGGACATAGTAGTCATAGATTTACCACCTGTCTACGGAATGCTTCTATGTAGGAAGTGGTATGTTGGATTAGGAGGTCATCTTCAGATGGACTTATCATACGCTATCATTCCTAACTCTGATGGTGCCATAGTTAGGATTTATTGGGAACCATTCTATGATGGTCATCTTGAGAGTTTCGAGGATGGTATTAGGAATACTTATGGTCAGGGAGAGCTATTTCCTGAGGGTATTTTTATGGTCATGGGTAGTCCTGGTGAGGATCATAGTACTAGAAGAGAAGAGATGTGGAGGTCCTTTAGGGATGTTGACTCCTTCGAGGAAGAAAATGATACAACTGAATTTGTTAGAGAGGTAAACCTTGAAATGTACCGTGGTGAAGTGTCTGAAGAAATTCAAGCCTTGAATCAACCTGGTGATGAGGAACCAGAGAATGTTGAACCTAATCCCATCACTAAAGTAGATGATTATGAGAACATTTTAAAACAGGTAAGACAGGGTGAACGTGTACCTAGAACAATTAGGGAATTCCTTGCATTGGTTGATCACAATATTGAAAGAGAAAGACAAGGGATTGATCACATTCTTCCATGGATAAACAACAATGAAGGAACACATCCTTCTCCTGTATGGGGGAGTGATGATGAGCCAAATGAATCCCATTTTTCTAATCCTCTTGATCATTTATCTCAGATGTATTTGGAAGATGGTGTATTAAGGCAAGTTAGTGACAACTCTATGAGTTGGAAAGAGCATTCATTGGTACATGATAACCCTGAGGGAGAATTTTCATTGAATAACATTTCAATCTTTCAAGAAACTCCCCTTGTCACCTCTACAACCAATGAAAGTGAGTTGTCATTGAGATATCCGTTATTGAGAGATATCCCTAGTTTCTTATTATCCCATGAGTTACCTAGTGATGAAGGAAGTATGCACTTCAATGATCCATCTCACTCCTACTCCTTCGCCAAGTTTCGGAGAATTAGAAGCTCATAGGTTTCGAGACATGGCCTTGAATCATCCAACACCATCCACGATTCATCCTTCAAGCTTAGAAGATATGGTTGATCCAATCCCATCCGGAGAAGTTAGTAGTATAAAATGAAGACCGTATTATATCATATCCCTTGAAGGAGGAAACTGAAGAAGTTTTTAGAGATTTTTGGACTATGGGAGAAACTCCCAAGTATATTATTCTCCCACAGAATGAATAACCGAGAGAAGGATATGAAAGGAGAAGAGTAATTCAGGAAGTTCTTATTAGTAGTGTAGTTGTTCCTTTAGATGGTGGTCCTCCCATATTTGATGCAATTCCTCCTCAAAGGAGCTCAAGAATAGTTACCACACAACCACAACACCGTGCTGATGTTCATCCCATCCCGATCCGTAATATTGAAGTAATCCCTGAATCTGTGAATCATTGTAGATTTTATAATGGTTATAGGGTCATAGTGCCTAACCATATATTTTACACAAGATCCGGGGGATTATATGATATTTGGGTTGGAACATTTACGGTAGATCGTTGTAGTGGCAACATGTGTTTCCTTGCTACTGGAAGTGGACAACAAATTTTGCTACCTATCAATCAAAGAGAGTTGAGGGATTACATCCCTGACTAGACTTAGCTTGGACTTCCCTTGCATGTTTAGTTTAGAGTAGGTAGGTCTATGAATAAGCTCACTTGAGTAGTAGTTAGGGTTTTCTGCCATTGAGTCTGGCAGTCTTTTGTCTTTTATCCACCATTGAGTCTGGCCCTTGTTGTCCTTATTTTTTTCCTAGCTTTCGTTGTTTCTTGCAGCAAAATAAAACTTGTTAGTTATTGGACCAACATTTTATTTCTAGCATTTTATTTCAATATTTTACATTCATCTTTTTACTTTCAATACTCGTTATTTATGCTATGATTATATTTATATGATGTTAGTGACAATCGGTCTGTGAGATTGGTAGAGATCTTGGCATTTTGTGGGTAGATGTTTTGAATATGATGTAGAGCTCGTGTGCAGGATTGTGGATTGATGCATTGAGTAATGGGGACCAGATATTTCTGAGGTTCTCAAGCACTCTTTCCCTTAGAGCACTTATCCCAACTGGAGCCAAATGTTATCACATCCCTAGTAGCCGGGCTACCATGATTGTAGATCAGTTTCCAGTATATTTTTTAGCCATTCCTTTACACATTTTGATGAGATCAGTTGATGATGAGCAACATTTTGATGATCACTCCTATCCATTCAGTGGATCTTGAGCTTATACATTTGACAGTCTCATTCCAGGAATGAGCCCCATGACACCAGATCGATGACCAAGTTAGTCATTCTTCTATAATATAGAGCAGATTGATGACAGTTCCCATTTATATGCAGATGCAGTGCTTCAGTGTGATTCAGGTAGTTCAGATCAGGGACTCAGGTATATGATTGGTGCATTTGGGTTGTTGATGTGCTCTTTCTTTTATCTAGGTAGTTTATGACTAGGTATAGGATGATTGTTTACTGCCCTTATCTTATGATGATTTCATGTTATTTAGAGTAGAAGTGGTCAGTTGCTATGAGTAGGAGGTTCTTGTATATACTCATTGGTCATACCCTTACTTTACAAAGTACAAAATTGTTCATTCCCTTATTCTTGGGCCTTTGCTATCCATGGCATCATCATGCATTTCTCCATCCATCCATTACCTTCCAATTTGGTTTCATCCCGACTTACACCTTAACTAGTAGTCTCGAGGACTTCCCCCACCTAGACCTGTGTGTTGGATAGATTCCTTGTTTGCATTGTGTCTCGGCTATGGAGTATGTGATTTTAGTCACAGTGATTGTACTCCTCTAGTCCTCAAAACTAAGTATTCCTACAAAAAGTGTTGCTAAACACTAGAGCATCGGATCTTAAATGTTATATCTAAAGGAATGCCAAGTCAACAAAAACAATGTTGCTAAACACTAATGCTTAGATCTATATTAACTAGTCAGTGGCCAAAGGAAAAGAACTCATCCTTGTTTGATGTAAGGACATTTGTCCCCACAGGGAAATAGGGTGGTCACTCCATCTCATCTATGGATGGTGGCGGGAAATGGAGGTCATACCGAGTCATATCTGAAGCCCAGAAGGATTTCAGGGCACCTGCTTTTGGAGGATGGCTAGTGAAAATATTTAAAGTGAAATGAATGATAAATCTCAAGTAAGATAAGCTGCCAAATAAATAAATTGCTAAAAGGTCACTTGTCTAGATTCTATTGGAATCATTCTCATTACTCTACCCATTTGTGAGACACAACCATTCCTCGTGTTATTTTCTATCCTGCATATGTATAGGTGGTTCCCCTGGTTCCTTCATCCGATAGATTGCATTTTTTAGGTTGTCAAGTCCTTCCCCTAGCCTAGCCTTTGTTTTTCTAACCCTCACCCATGGTTAACAAATTGTTCCAGTATGTAAACGAGTATACACTTGAGATTCTTGTTTATAGTGGCTAGCTACTTTGATTTAGACTTATTTTTGTTATATTATTTACATGATTTTTCCAAATAAACATCATCTTATGCTTTAGTCTAGCTACTGATATAAGTGAAGGAGCATATCATAACCATTTGTACTTGCAGCAGCAGTTATTCATGGTCTGGATCATTATTTTGATCATTCTTGACCTGGTCAACCCAATTTGACCAAGTCAACCGTAGGGTCCAGGATGAGTTTGGGCATACAGTGTTTGATATGGATTATTCATGGCCCATATGTGTCCATTAGATGGTCCCATGCCTCAGATGGTATTTTCAGAGATGGCTTGATGGTTTTTTATCATTATTGTTATTTATAGGCCATTATTTTATTATTCCGAGCATGGATGAGCTTTAAGAGCTATCACTTGATGGTCACATGGTGTATGAGTACCCATTCCTAGTGGATTTGGGAATTCTAAATTCATTGGTGCACTTGGTTATCAGTTTCGGGAAGTTTCAAAAGATGATATGGTCATATTACCACTTTATTGCATTTTGCCATTCATAAATGACTTGTCCAGCACTTTCATTGAGCATGCACGTTCTCCTAGGGAGCTACAGAGGGAGATGAGGGTACATCTAGTCGTTATTACCATATTAACCCATCCCCAAACATTTTGGTGCAATCAGATTTGTGTCTGGGACACTTAGCAAAGAACTACAAGCATTTTTGTATTTTCAGACGTGGTTTTTCGACAATAGAATGACTCATTGAGGAAATTGATTTGGCTTAGTGGGGCAAGTAAATGGCATGATATTGGTCCGAAATACTTTGATGATGATGTCCACACCTTCCATTACTTGTTCCGACATTAGTGGGGTCCACACATCCTACCATTCATCATTTTGGGTGTCTTTATTGTGTTATTAAGGGGCCACGATTTGGTCATTTGGTCACGTTATGATATTATCTTGATGTATTATTTGATATTGTGCCTTGGGGTCATGCTAGTTAAGGATATGATACATCTCCTAGCCCCACCATGTGTTATTCTCATATGTCTTAGTCATGTGTCATGTGGTGCGTCCCCCTTGGGCGATTTAGTGAGTGCGCCCCCTCTATTTTTTAGTTGATCCATGTATTGCATTTCTGAGTCATCTTGACTTTGATTATTATTATTTTATCTTTTGATATCCACCACTCATTTGAAAAGTAGTTAGGGTTTTGGTCTCTCTCATTTCTATTTAAGGAAGATACCCCCTCATTGTAAAATGGGGACTTTTGGCTTTGAGCTATTGGAATACAAAGATATATTTTGCGATAATTATTGTGATCTTGGGTTGGATGCTTGGCTATGGTGATTGAAACTACTTTTCCATTTCACTAAAAGATCTTGGTAGCTATCTTGCATATTTTGTACCACAATTTTGATTTGCAGGTGAAGGAGACGATTTTGAGAGAGGGGCGCATCGGTTGGGAAGACCCACCCTGCTTCTTTATGTCAGATCTGGGTTACACAGGGAGTAATTTTGTCTTTGTTCCAATTATTCTCTATCTTTTACTTCTTACTTGCATCTACCCTCATTTTTGTTTATGGATTGAGATTTGTCTCCTTGATTTTGTAGAGAGAGAGGGGCACACTTGTGGACTTGGGCAATTCGTTGGAGCAAGAGAAGTGGCCAAGATTTCATTTTATCTTTGCAGGAGTAATCCTCGTCATACCGACATTCATTCTCATCATCTAGGTACGCTCACAAGGTACGTATTTGTTTCTTTACCTTACCCATCTGCCAATTTCATTGAAACCCTAACTCCTAAAATTTATAAAAATTCTTTAGCTCATTCAATTTGGAATTTGGGAAAAATATTTTTGGGTTTTTCACTTAAGGCCTACCCTAAGTGGGTGCTCAAGGGAGTCACTCTTGGGAGACTCCATCTACCACAAACCCATAGGCACTGATCTTTAGCTACTGCGCCCTCCTTAATTTTTTCACTTTGTCTTGGTTGTTTGGGTCTCACTTTGGCTTGTGAGCTTAAAAACTGTCAGATCTATCATCAAGTTGTGCTAGGAAGCCCTAAACTTGTCAGATCTTCTCCTTGGGACCATTTTTCATATCTAAGTACATGTTTCCCAAGGCATCTGATTTTGATAATTTACTCTAGCACTTATATCCTTGATTCATTTTTAATCTTGTGTTAGTGTAATTGAACTAATCAACTTTCATCTTCCCTAAGCCTTTATAGTATCTCTTTTCCTTAAATCTAGGGTTCATCATCCTTCACCATAGATCCCTTATTGAATATCTTGATCTAGTGATTGATTTGGATCTCTCTCTCTCTGAGAATAGATCAGGGTCTCCCCCTTTGTTATCCAGGGCTTGGATAGCAAGAAGCGAAGAGTGCCTCAATTGGCGTGACAATCAATCCACCTTGGGAATCGAGGCCCTCTTGGGTCACCTCTTTAGTTTCCCGTCCCCTATACCATCCTGGATAGGATCACCTTTTAGGGGAAACTACAAGTTGTGTGATAAAAAGACCTTTTTGGATTACCTATATCACTGAAGCAGGTGCAGTTAAATTGCAGACGTTATATGGAGATCCATTAAAGGGAATGGTTAATGGAATTTGCATGAAAGCTTATTATGACCCACAGGGTCGGAGGTATGAGATTTAAAGCAATTATTTGTAAGTATGTGAATAATAGGCCAAGTAAAACGTAGTTATTTGTGAAAAGTGTGTTTTCCATGTCTATTTATGGAGAGTTATGTTGATTAAAAATCTATAGATGTAGGAAAATTTGAATTTTTAAAAGTAAATAAAGTGCAACGCATAGTATATTTATGGAAAAACAGGTAATGATGAGGTGTTGTTGGAAAATGGACCATCCAAAGTAATGATCGAGTTGAAGCGACAAATAGATGATCAGAAAGAGGATTTAGTCGATTCCATACGCTATGGTAGAAATTAAGAATGGAGCAATGTCACTTATGAGGAAAGACCAATAATAACGAGATGCATAATTGTTTTAAGGTGGCTTAGCAGTTGAATAATTAATTCAATTGATCTGAGTATCTGAGAAGTGGTAAAAAATCTTGCAAAGTGTAGAGAAGAGTCACAGTGCGAAGGAATTGAGAGTGCAAAAGCGGGTTGATAATGTCGACATCTGGTGTGCATAAGGCATGACCCAAAATAAAGGCAACGAAAGAGGCAGAAATGACTATGGTTGAGATAGACCACAAGGTCAACATAAAAGGGTAGTTTCTTGGGAAGGTGTCGTCCATGAAATTTATGGAATTCAACCTTCATGACATTCATACTTTTTTTATGTTGCAGTGTGATAATTATGCTGATATGATTGTCCATGATGATGGCATTGATGAAGTAGTTCTGAAGTAGTGGGCATGCAAGATTGTTCGGCCTGGAATCATGACTCTGTTGGATGTTCCACATTTTAGGAGAGGTCCAAGCATCATGTGTTGTATCAAATTTTTGTTAAGTTGGTTGCACAAAGGATGTCTTTGGTTGAATAATCCCTATGCAATTGATGTGAATCTAATTCATAAACTTTCAGGACTGTCATGGAAAGGAGAGGATGCAGCCAAAGCAATTGCATCTCAAGATATGAAGGATAATGAAGCTTATGTGAATTATGGGATGCATAGAGGAACTCGCGAAGCAGTTATTTCAACAATTTCAAATCCATAAATTCAATTTGCAACCCAGATTCTTGCTGGTAAAGTTATAATGAAATGTAGAAAGAACTACTGCCCAGTGGGGGTATAGTTTGTTGTAGAGCATTGCACTCAGGGTATCAAAATGAATTGGGTGAAGTATTAATTGGAAGAATTTATACAAGACTATTTAGATACTCAGGACTTGGGTAAGGAGTTTCATCTAAGTTGGGTTCTATTACTAGTTGCAATGATTGAATAGAAGGCGTTGTAGGGGAGGGAGTATGATATACATGTGATGAGAATGTTTCTTTCTCCTATGTTTAGTGTATGGAATTTTAGTACATATAAGGATATGCAACAAGCAACCAATCTCGCATTTCAGTGCCGGTACACCAATATGATTCAAGTGACAACTGAGTCATATCAGGTTCCACCCCATTTGGTTGATACGTATGAATTTGTAGTGTGTTTTTCGATTGATTCCCATAATGCTTTAATGTCATTACACGCGGACCCTTCAAGTAGAATATATGTTCTATCATTTTGTGTGTCTGAGGAGGATATCAAAGACATTATGGAGGATTGGCCCGCTATGTTTTAGCAAAAGAATAATAAGATGTAGAGACAGTAAATACTCCAAAGGGTACCTCGGAGAAGAAGCTGAAAGCATGTGGATTGACTAGTTCTAAGGTGTGTGGTTCACCGAGGCTGAGTACACAAAATAAGAAAGACCATGAACAAATTGAGGAGGTACCAGAGTTGTGCAAAAAGAAATGAACCACCCTATTCTCATCAGTAATCAGGGAAGAAGAATAAGCATAAGTACATTCAGAAACACAGGAACATGGAGAAATGCAGAAAGGATTGCAAGTAAAAACAAAACTATTTCAAGGAAAAGGTACAAAAACATTGGAATTGATAGAGTTACAACTGATAATTGGTTCAATTGAGACCAATTTACAGTCATAGAAAGCTTTCCAGGTGATTTCTTCTCAACAACTGGTTAAATTGAAAGGTAAATTGAAGATAGGAGAATCAACATCAAGTTGTTATGAGATGGATATTAACAATACTGCGTGGGAAGTTGAAAGTAAACAAATGGTTACAAGGAGGTATTTGAGGGTAGATCCTCAGGCAGTGACTTAGAAACAATTGGAGGGATATTCATCCATGGTAGTAAAGCATCATGCTATTGAGGTGGACTTATCGCATGTTTTCTTTCAACAATTGTAGGAGTATATTGCACTTTCTATAAAGGAAATGATTGCACGACATTTGGATTTAAGTAGAGTATACAATTATATTTAACAAGTGCATTCAAAGACGGTTGCTAAACATTCTTCATTGGTGACAACGGTGGAAGAGTTGCATTGAAGACTACGTCAAAAGGAAACTTTACACACCACGACAAAGGAGAAATGCGAAGAAATTAAGGTGTTGATTGAAGTTTTACAAGCGTAGAATGAGACATTGAAAGATAAACTCTCTATGATAGAGACACTCGAGAAAGCAGAGTTGAAGAAGCAAATCTCCAAAGCCAAGGAACATTTGATAAAACAAAGAGCACAGTAGAAAATTTGGATTAAGTGATGGGACGAGTTTGGGTTGATGCCATCACCAAGCTCGTGGCAAGGGTAATAACCCATGTAGGGTTATCAACAACCTATCAACATGAGTATCCCTCTCATGCACCTCCAATCCGACAAACACTTAAACAACCTAAACTAGGTAAACCCTTGTTATCACACAAACTCTAGTTGCTAATATAAGGTGTCTCGTCCGAGATGGTAGAGGGTGAGCAACCAAGTAGGTGTAACCAGCAAACGCCAAGTCCACCGCTCAAGGAACGGTAGCCACACCAGACAGGGAGTTTGTCACTTCGGATAGGGCACATAGCCTAATCCAGGGGAAGACCCTTCTCAACCATTGAAGGTTGAGAGACAAAAAGACACCCAAATCCCAAGAGATAGAAACTAGAGATGAGTGTTGGTGAGATCCTAAGTTGGATTTCAGCCACTGATTGGACATAAGTGTAAGATGAGTATGTAAATAGAAAGTGACCAGCAATCAAACGTGATGAGATAGTGAGATTAGATCAGTGATTTTGTGGCTGAAAATAAACTAAGGATACACAGTAAACTGGAAGTGAAGAGATGGAATGATTCATCCCAAGGAAGAGGTGCAAACAGTGCATTAGTGGACCTAGGGCAGCACTAAAATAATGTTTAAATTCACTTCCAACGAATGAGAGCTTGATTTGTTATGATAAAACGATGATTTAAACCCAAACCAAAACTACCCACAACCCCAAATTGACCCAGCTACACAAAAAGAGAAAAACGCCCTAGGGGGGCGTTTTTGCCAAAAAGAGCAATGCTAGTTCTATGGGCAAATGGAGTCTAAAGAAGCTGAAACTTGAGATTTAGAGGTTTTAAGACATTTCAGAAGCGGGTTTGAAGAGAAAACGAAGTTCTAACAGTGAAATTTTGAGTATTGTATTTTTAGGGTTTATTTTATTAATTTCCTGCTTAGCAAACACAATGAAAATGACAATGAGAAGAAAAGATGTTGAAGAATACCTAAAACAATGGTGAAATGGAGTGCTTTGAGTGAGGACCAGCCCAGAAGATCAAATGCTGAAAGCCTAGCGTGTTTCCTTGAGCGTGGAGAGCTGCTGGACACCAAGTGCGCCCTCAACAACCTACCACAGTGAGACAAAATAAATGGCTGAAGCAAATTACAAGTTAAACATAGCAACTAGATGGCAAATAATGAGAGAAATGAAGTACAAATTGTAAATTTCACTTCCCTTTTGAGTTCTATGAAGCTTGGAGCAAGTGTGGAGCATCACACCCCAAAACTGCGCCTCCCTCCAAATGACTAGCAGAGCTACAATTCGAACCAGCAAGGAAAGATAGGAATACCACACGAGTTATCTCAACAATGCATCCATAAACTAGCTAACAATCACCACAAAAATACTCCACAACACAATGTCTCAAGTCACCATCACCGAATGGAATGTCTCTCTCAATATCAAGTGCAAGTGCAAAATGACAAGCCGGAGTACAAAATGGGTGAGAGTCTTCTCTTATAGAGAATGACTACTCTCAACCCTGACTCCCTCCAAAACCAAGTCCTGAGATTGATCATCTCAATGCCCAAATCGATGGAGGAGATGAACTCTAGAGGGGGGCAAGTTACCCTAAAAAACGCCCAAGTGGAGATGGGGCCAACTCGTGGGGCCCATATAAGCAAATCAAAGGTTAGGGGGTGTCTATGTAATGTTTTAGCCCCCTAACTCATACATCCAAGGTCCCACATCAATAATTTTACATAATATGGATTTTTACTAAGTGGAAAAACGCCCCTCATGGGCAAATTCGCCCCTCCTAGTGAGCTGGGCAAGTGAGAGCCCCACAACACAAAATATAATGTCCAAACATTGTAGAAATACCTTAGAAGTCACCCTTGTATTAGCTAACCATTGCATTTGTCATTTTTCAATAGTTACCTTTGCCATATTTGATTTTCCATTTAATTTATTGATGAAGATGTAATTTGGGCTTTTGACCCACTTATAATGCCCGAATTGATGAACCGTCTGCTGCAATGCAGTCATAGACCCCAAATATGGTAGATATGGTCACTCGAACGACCTCGATCCATCAATTAGGCACTGTTTTCCCAAAATCCATGATTTTTTATTAAAACAGGTCACTAGTGACCCATAATAATTAAAAATATCATCACTGCCTCAACTTTTTCAAATTCTGATACTTGGAGGCTCATATGAGACCCCAAGAGATAACAAATGACCAAAATCAAAATCTTGATCGCAATATTTTTTTCGGGCCCATTTTTGGCCTAGTCAACCTGGTTTGACCAAGTCAAATCTGGTCAAATGCTAATGGCTGAAAACCTGTAAGCAACATGAAGCATCAAGGCTTCCTTATTTACGTCAGTACATTACTTAAGACAATATAATGCCAATATGATGATCAAAACATAAATATCTCAATAAATACAAGCCCCGGGTGAGGTGGGCCCACCACCTCTAACAAAGACTCAATGCTATGCACAACTTATAGACTTGACCACTTAGCTAACTTTGGGTGAGGTGGATAAACAAGGTGAAGGATAAGGGAAGACAAGGACCAAGACCATGTGACCCCTCGAGTAAACAAGGAAAGCGGGACCCACAGACATAAGCATACCATGATAATACATAGAGAAGGGCGGTGCCTCACAAATGGGTATAGTGCAGGGAAACCACCACTGATCATCTAACATGAACCTTGCAACTCACATCCGTGCCTTCAGAAGACTCCGTGAGGATCTTTTCTAGAGTCGCCATGACTGGGTGTCCGACAAACCGTAACTTAAGACTCTAGGGGACACTTAGAATTAACTGTCCCTTACTCCATCTCGCCTCCTTGCCCCGCAGGACTAGGTGAGGAAATGACCACTACAAAGTTGATACATATGGCTGACCTGTGTCTGTGTGTGTTCAAAAACACATTGCTTTGACTTTTAGATTGACTTTCATACTTAGCCTTTTTGGCTTGATTTTACATTTACATAGCCTTTTTGGATTCTTTTTCATTTCTTCATTTCATTACATTTCATGGCCCTTTTGGGCTACATACATATATCAAAAGATATAATCAAGGTGCTCATACTGCAAAGTAATGGGGGCAAGTGAACAAGCTTTGATGACCAATGGGCAACACCCGGTGAATCTACACAATCCTATACTGCATTGCAACATCGGGGGCAATTGACAGGAGCAAATCCTAGGTTTGAGAATGCATCTCACACACAAAAGAGCCGAGGCACAAAAGACAAGGAATCATGGCATACTGAGAGGTCAATGGGGAAAGAGATCCTCAAGGTCACAAATCAAGGTCCAAGTCGAGAGAAATCAACATGAATGAGTCGGATGGATGGAAGGAAGTGACAAGTGGATCCAAAGTTAGCTGCCTAGGAGGACGAAATGACCAAGTCTGTACCAGTAACGAGGATGGGAACCAGTGTGCATATACATGAGCCTCCTAAATGAGGTGGACTGACATCACCAAGGGCTATACACATCATAATAAACAACAAGATCATCATAATCAACATCATATGTCAAGTCCGTGTATTATCATAAATAAACAAATCTAAACAACAACATGTGCAATAAACCATAAGTGCTATACCTACCATACCATATACATGTTACTGAAGCTGTCTCTGAACTGGATCTCTATTGAATCCGGGCAATAAGTGGCAAACCAACAATACTTTGTAGTGCTCTCATCACAATATGGCTAGGTAACTATCTCAAATGGGATCATGCAAAGTCTGGCAAGAAAAAGTCATCCTGTAGGCAATGCTGTATAACCTGTCTGGACCAATACAAAAACCATCTGTCCCCTCTGATATCTCTGCTCGGGGAAATCTGAATATAATGCATGCCCCCTCTGAAAGCATCTAATCTCTGATCTGGAAAAAAAAAATGTAGTATGGTCCCCGACCACACAATCTGCAGCATGGTAACTCCAGCTAACATGGATGTGATAAAAACCCTCTCATCCCAAGAGAATCCTGAAGTATGAGTAACATCATGGTCAACTCCCTTTTTCTTAGAGAATCCAAGGGCAACTGCTATATGAGAGAATCCATCAACCATATCCCTATACTCTATAATACACTCATCAACTACAATCTTGGAATCAATCTCAACATCACCCTCCATCAATGTATCATAGCTCTCCTCTAAACAAATTGAAGACTTATGGATGGAAGAAAATAATGCAACACCATTAACATATCTCCTTGGAGGTATGCTCACCTTCATTGAAGATCTGAGTGCTCCTACATGGACTCAAGCCTCTTGAAGAATAGAAGACTCACCCAATCTCTCATTGGAATGTACAAGAGTCATTAAATCAATGAGTAACATATAAAGGCCACCCTATTTCACCTCTAGAAAAAGTACTTCAATTAGATATACTACAATCATCGATGGTGCATTGTTGTCCCTCAAAAGCAATTATCCACTATAAATGTGTTTTACATGAAACCAAAATAATATTCTTCTTCAATTCAAGAACATCACCTAAAGGAATTTAAAAAGAAACAGAACCAACTTCTTCTACAAGATATGTGGCATCATCACCAAGCTCCATGTTCATGCCTCCCTCTTGCTCTTGAATCTTGCTAAATAAAAACATGTCATATGTCATATATCTCGAAGCTCCATTGTCAAATTGAGACTTAATCTCCTTTGCACTCGATATAGTCCCAATTGCAACGTGTTTCATACCCTTTCCCCGATGGACATTGACAAGCATAATGTCACATCTCATGACATCGGAAACCTATCACCTTGCTGAAGTCCTTATATCTTGTATATGTACCATCCTTCTTGAAACCTTTCTTGCTACACTTCTTCATCCTCCCGATAAGACCAATAGAATCCACTTCCCCTTGTTTCTTCAAACAAGATTGTAATATGAATTCTACCTGCACAAGATCAACTCAAAGATTTGAAAACTTTGGTGTATTCTCTCAAGAACAACATCCTAAACATAAGGCATCTAGGAGTCCCTTTAGGGCATTGGGCACCAAATTTTAATCCTCTGCCATTGTTCCAATGGTGGCCACTTAATTGTTCAATGCACTAGTCTTGGTTAAATAGTTCACCATGGTATTTGTTTTGCTCGTGAGAATGGATGAATGTTGGTTTTGCAAGAGCATTTGTCAAGAAGCACAAGAGTTCTAAAAGGACTCAACCAAAGAATCAAACATTTTCTCACTTGTCTTCTTATCTGAAATGTGTAAGATGAAATCATCCTTTACATAATAAAAAATGATCATCTTCACTTTGGATTCTCTCTGTTGATGAGCGATCAACTGTGTTGGATTGACAGATTCTAAAATATCCTTCTCAACATGCTCCCGAAGATCAACCTCCTCCATAAGAATATGAAGTTTGAGCTTCCATGGAACAAAGATCTCCTTCTCAACATACTCCCGAAGATCAACCTCCATAAGAATATGAAGTTTGAGCTTCCATGGAACAAAGTTGGAAGCTCCATCCAACATAACACACATTCTAAGGCCAAAAGTTACCTTACACATCCTGGACAAGTTTCAAATGCACAAAATCAATGGTATATGAAGTAGACAAATCCCTTTCAAGGGTCAAGGTGCTTCTCCCAAGAAACCTAGGGTTTCACACCCAACAACCTCAAACATAGGGTTTCATACCCAACAACCTCAAACAAGGTAAAGTACCTCTCCCAGGTAATCTCCAATTGAAATACAAACTCCCTCCTACTCTAGAGTGATCTCAATGACAACAAGCTCTTCCAAATGTAGAAATTCCCGCTATCTCAAACTTTAATGCAACACAAAAATTTCACTTCTTTGATCATCAACAGAAAGAGAACAATATTTCATTTTTTAACAGTCAAATCTTTTAGGAACAAAAGATACCAAAGTGTCTTAATATGTTTCAGCCCTCTAAAGCAATTGTTGGAACACATAATGATATCGAGAAGGGAGGGGGGGAGTGAATCAGTATCACATCTTTTTAACAATTTTCACTTCATTAATTATGCACCATTATCAATCATAAATAACCATCAACATAAAAACACAGTACACAGAATCTTTACATGGAAACTCAATTTATTGAATTGATAAAACCATAAATTACAAAGAATGATAGGAGACTCCAATCTCCAATGATGGTGTGAGCACCCACTCATAGATTTGCAGACATCATCTGACATGGACACCAATTCCTTGTGCAAGCACCAACTTACAATTTGCAGGCACCAACCTGTCCAAGGGATGAGGACACCAATCCTCTTGAGCACTAACTCAAATCAGCAGGCTCCAACCTGTTAACTGGATGAGGACACCAATCCTCTTGAGCACCAAATCAATCTTTCCTTGCACCACCCTGCCACCCTACTTCTTTATACCTTTTGATGGTTATCATTCTTGCTCTCATTATAGGGCCGACTAGTTCATTTGAAGTCAATGAATAATTAAGGGGTGTTCACACTTTTTAATTTCAAGGCCGACTTTACATTGTTGTTGCTTGCCCACAATGTTAAAATTGTATGCGGGCATTTTCCATAGGTGTGTGCTAGCATATTACATGACTGTTGCGGGAATTTCATCATAGACTGGGCATAGTCATGGCTTACAGTGTGGGCATTTGAATCATCTTACCAAGTCCTGTTGTGGGCATTTTTTCTTGACAGTTGCATGCATCTTCTAGTGCCCTGCAAGCATTTTCTACCTCCCTGTGGGCGTGATGATGCTATCGTCATCATGACAATCTCATGACTGGAAACATGAGATTGGATCTAATTCGTTCATCATGGTTTGAAAATCTTGACATTAGTGACAGTGACACAATCTTGACAATGACTTGACATCAATGATAACTCTATTCAACAATCTCCCCTTTGTCATTGATGGCAACACTTTAATTTCACCTATGTTGCATCTTCTATAATTTCTTTTCTTGTCAGTTGCTCCCCTTATTTGTATTCTGCATTTTCCACTGATCCCCCCCTATCTACATTTTGCATTTCCTCCCCCTTTGACATCAATGACCAAAGGGTTGCTCCCCCTGGACACATGCTTCCTTCAATGAGTTGAGAAAAGTACCACTGATTTAAATGATATCAAGTTTTCCATGAAGTTTGCCACACCAAGGTTTAGAGCTACACAACCTAGTCATGCAAAAAGGTAGATGCCCAAATTTTCATGTACTATATTGCTACCATGAAATCACTGTATCTGTGTATTGTCCTTTGCCATTAATTTATCCTTTATGCTGTCATCATTCTCTTAGATAGTTCTTTCTCCTTACTTTTTTAATATTGTCAACATTGGCTTTGAACTGATAAAACAAATGATAAATGATGTTTTCCATAAATATCTTCATACCAAGTTCATAAGTAATTTCACAAGTCTTCCTCTTCCTTGATGTCTACCCTCATTTGGAGTTTTAGCACATGGTACTCAAGCTCCTCTTGAACTACACACATGTGTGATCTTTTATCAACATGTGACTCCGCCTGTCAACAATTCTCCCCCTTTCAATGATGAAAGGGTACATCTTTTGAAGATTGACAGCTACCAAATCTTTTAAAGTCCTTTCATACTAATATGTTGGTCTAAATCTCCTTCAATCGATTGTCATAAACCTCCTTCTTCACTTGTTGCATCAACTTCTCTCAAAGAAGCATCGAAACATGCTTAACAATCTCCAATTTTGTTCAAAATCAATCCTCAACAGAGTCTGATAAACTTGAGAATATGCAATTGGGCTATCCTCAATCCTTCAATAAAGTGTGCCAAAACAATCACTGATATATGCTATATCAATTATCTGCATACTTTATGATGACCACCAAGATTCTCTAGTACTGTCCCACTATTGTTTCTTTCATAGACTTTTTTTCTTCAACTGCTGCAAGGATTAATTCAACTTCTATCATTATTGCAAATGTTGACTAGTTTTCTTTAGTCCCCTTATGTTTTTCTTCTTTAACCACAGGTTCAAGAGAGCTACTACTATCTTCATCATTTTTAATCTTATTTCTTGCAACAACACTAGCAACTTTCTCATTACCTAACTATATTGCTCGTATGGACAAGTCTTCTGAGAATTCTCCATTCTCAAGTTTTCTTTGTTCTTGCTTTCTTCTCCAAACTTTCTTATACTTGATTCATGCATTTTCTTCCATAGGAGGTTTTACTGAGCTTCTAAAAAACTATGCTTGGTGACCATATTTGTGGCGATTGTAGCGTTCAATGTTGTGATTCACTAATGGGATAAATGGATTGTGACTTCCATCAACAACCTTATGAGATGCAAAGTCATTTTTGGTAGATATGTACTCATCCCTATTTTTCACTTTATCATTCCTTCTATAAACTCCACAATCTATAGCCTTATGTCCAAAAATATTGCAAGAATAACAATAGACAAGAAAGATCCTTTGATACCTGGGAGGAAATGGTCTTCTTGGTGATGCACCGCTTTTGTGCTCATGCTTGTCTGACTTTAGCTGAACATGACTTCTTTGATTGTCATTGCTTTGATGGGAACTTGTGAGGACATATGCATTACTCTTAGCCTTCTCTTCAACTTCCTTCTTTGGTAGCTTGGAATCTTCACCTTCTCCTTCTTGGTTGATGCCATAACCAATACCATTTTTGTCAAGTGGAGACCTTTGAGAATTGAGGATATTTTCTAAAATTGTTGAGCTCCTTTTAAACTTCAGACTGTTATTCACTTGAGCTATGAGCTTATCAATTTCCTTTCTTAGAGTAGCATTTTCTTCTTCAATTCTTTCATAATCCTTTTCTTCGTTTTGTACCTGGCTTAACATCAACTCTTAAATTTTCTTCTGTTTTTCTAACTAAATTTTCATATCAGAGCTTTGTAAAAATTGCTCTTTCAATGACTTGTTCTTTTCCATTCCTTTCTTAGAGAGACAATTTCAAGTTCTCATTCTAGACAGGCTTCTTTTTTTCTATCAATTGACCAGTTAGACCTTTTTCAATTCTCTTTGCTTCTTCCACTTGAATTTTTAAACTGAAAATAGTATTTTCGCTTTCTTCTCTTAAAGTCTGATCTTCCTCTTGATACTTCTGCAATTGTTCCCTTAATGACTGGTCTTCTCTTTCATCTTTCCTTGGTTCACTTAGAGCATTGATGAGTTATCCTTCAAGATCCACCTCTCCTTCAATTTCATATTATTCTTTATCTTCATAAACATTGCTTTTGTTGTCAATGACTTCATCATCCGTTTTAGGGTGTCCTTCATTTTAAAATTATTCATCCTTGGCCATGAGTAGGGGATCTTCTATGTTGTCTTTTTCATTATATGAGCTGCTTGCATCTAATTTTTTGATGTTCTTCTCAACTGTGTAGATACTTTGTAACTTATCCCATAGCTCTTTATCTTATGCACATTTTCCAATGTTGTCTTTCACATAAATAGTTAATGCACCCAGGATGGCATCCATTGCCATTGTGTTGTCCTTCTTTAACTTTCTTTTGGTTGCAAAATGTGGTGGTCTTTTTGGAGTGGTGTAACCTATAACATTTGAGTTCCAAATATCAAATCCCTTTGCTCCAAGTGACATGGTTTGTCCCATCAAATATTCGTGCTCCATTCTCAACTAACTCTACTTGCTTGTCCATGTGTGTTCTCAAGAATCTTCCTTCAAGTGGTCAAACTTCTCTGAAGAAACATGCTCTGATTCCAATTGTTGGAACACATAGTAATATTGAGGAGGGGGGGGGTGAATCAGTATCACGCATTTTTAACAATTTTCACTTCATTAATTATGTACCATTATCAATCATAAATGTTCATCAACATAAAAACACAGTACACAAAATATTTATATGGAAACTCGATTTATTGAATTGATAAAACCATAAATTACAAAGAATGATAGGAGACTCTAATCTCCAATGATGGTGTGAGCACCCACTCATAGATTTGCAGACATCAAGTTGACAGGGACACCAATCCCTTGTGCAAGCACCAACTTGCAATTTCCAGGCACCAACCTGCCAAGCGCCAACCTGTCGAAGGGATGAGGACACCAATCCTCTTGAGCACTAACTCAAATAAACATGCTCAAACATGTTAAGTGAATGAGGACACCAATCTTCTTGAGCACCAACTAAATCTTTCCTTGCACCACCCTGCCACCCTATTTCTCTACTATTCATGTAGCTATCACTTAAATGCAATTTCATAACCCAATAAAGTACATACTCCACAAGATTCACAAGTCTTTGTGCTTCAATTTCTGTAACCCTAGGTATGTGTGTCAAATTGTCTTCAAATCATTCTCAAAGCAACCTTCAAATAATATTCCATAAATTGTCAACACCAATGCTTTATGTCTACTAAAATATACTTCAGATTTTCCCTTCAAGTCAGCACTTGAATAGTCTGTAAGTGCTTAAATTAAAACAGTTTTTTCAAATTAACCCAATATAAATGTTTTAACTATGTTTCAGTTAAGATGAATTTTATGCAAGAAACCATAGTTTGCTCCCTTGTATCCTATTATTGATAATTCAGATATGCTTATAAGTCTGTTCAGGATGCTCCTTAAAATAAAATTTGTAGTGTACCAAAATAGTATTTTCAAGACTGTCTTTTGCCCCCTTAGAATTTGTCTTCACTAGTCTTCATCCTTTCTTAGCTCGACTATTGTTCTTCCCTATACCTTCGCTGCTATTTCAGATCAACTCATCTTTTTCACACTCCCAAATAGGGCAAGCTCTCTTTCTATTTATACCTTTTGATTTATAACATTATTGTTGTCATTATAGGGCCAACTAGTTCATTTGAATCCAATGAATAATTAAGGGGTGTTCACACTTTTTAATTTCAAGGTCGATTTTACATTGTTGTTGCTTGCCCATCAAATAATTTTTTCTCACTTCAACGCTAGAATTCAAGTCCTTAATGGTAAAACCATATGCAGGCATTTTCCATAGGTGTGTGCTAGCTTATTTCATGACTGTTGTGGGTATTTCATCAAAGCTTGGGCATAGTCATGGCTTACAGAGCAGGCATTTGACTCATCTTACCAAGTCTTGCTGCGGGCATTTTGTCTTGACAACGATGTGCATCTTCTAGTGCCCTGTGGGAATTTTCTACCTTGTTGTGGGTATGATGATGCTACTGTCATCATGACAATATCGTGATTGGAAGCATGAGATTTGATCTACTTCGATCATCATGGCTTGACAATTTTGACATTAGTGACAGTGACACAATCCTGACAATGATTTGACATCAATGACGACTTGGTTCAACATCGATCTTATCATGCATAAACCAGATCTGAAAATTCACTTTCACAATAGTAAAACAACCCTTAGCTTCTTCAATTATGACATCATATCACTCAACAAAATTATCCTTTACTTATGTTAACAAAAGAAGACTTTTATAAATTTAAATTGCAATTCATGAAGAACATAGATGGTTGGGAATAAAATATGCAATTTACAAAAGTGTGGACAATTGAAAACTTCATCAATATACACAATATGAAGTTGGTGTACATACCATAGCTGTATCACAAGGCTAGTGCAACCCACTAGCTCTCCAAACCCTAGCTTGGGAAAAAAATGAAAATCCTAAGTCAACAAAGGAGCTCCAACAGGCATGAATCATTCAAACAATTCCTCCCAAAAAATGCATCCACTTCTCTTCTTCACCAAATACATCACAAAACCCTAGTCTCAAATCTCCAAGTGATGAAACCCTAACCCTAGAATTCAAGTGTTCCAAGGCAATTTTGAAACCCTAGTGACTCCAAGAGAGAGACCAAATACAAATGAATAACAAGAGAGAGAAAGAAGAGCAATGCACACTCCTCAAGGCCACGTCTCTACACAAGAGTGAAATATAATGATGAGCCCTTCCTCTATATATATGGGAGGTAAGGACGTCCAACAATACAATGTGAGTCCAATCGCTTACAAGCAAAATACAATAAACTCATGTAGGCCAACACAAGTGAAGTGATCCACTCCAAGGGTACACATGTCTTCTCCAAGGTGATGTGAATGTCATCTACAATAAGGGTTCCAAGATGTTGTAGCTACACAAGGTGTGTCCACACCTCTCCATTATAAGCCTAGACTGACTCCATCGCTCCTCCTAAGCTATGTGCTCCACTAGGTCAACTTCCCCTAGATGAACATTGTCGCAACCCACGAATCCCCAAGCTAACTCCAAGATTTCATCTAGGAATCCAAACAACCCCATGTTGTCTAGGGCCTAATGCCCTCCTCCAAGATCCATGATGCTCTTCCTCCTAAGCAGGGTGTTCCCCATGTAGGTGAACCTCTCCATGCGGCTACAATGAAGGGTGTTCACCATGTTGTCAAGAGAACTCCAATGGCCTAGGGAAGAATGCCAAGCAAGCATCCAAATGAGGTCAAGCAACTGTGACTGAGCAAACTACCTCAAATCTAAAAATTTATCGTAGACCATCTCCCATGTGTCAATCCATCTCAGACCACTAAGAGGCTTAACATACCCCATTTACCCCAAATCTTAGGAAGTAGCCAAAACCAAGATGTAAGTAATCCCAAAAGCTAACACTTTAACTAGTGTTAAATGTTTTAGGATGTCACACTTACATTTACATTTGTATTATTATTATGTTGTAGATGGTAAAGCGGTAAATGCATAGTATTCAACTCTTAAAATAAAGATATTAACATAGCCACCATATCTACTGATTGTTGTTATAACATGATTGCCATTTGTACTTTAAAGACTTGCAGGAATAAGTGACCATGGGCCTAAACACTTTATATCCTCGGATATATCTATACCTAGTATAGGTCCAAAACATTTTAGAACCTTGATAAGGATGCTAGAGCGATTCCCCTCCCATATTTAGAAAGATCTAGCAATTAATGAAGCAACCGTAAAATAGGATAGAGTCTAGACATATAAGTCCAAAACCAATACCATTTTTTTCAAACGAAAAAATAGTTTAATGTCATTCATAGGGTGAATCAAAGAAACTACAATGTGTACATATCCCGTGGAAAGAGTGCTCAAGAACTGTAAATCAAGAGTCTGAGAAAGATTGATACAACTATTGTACCAAAACAAAAAAAGTCCTAGTGTCCATATGATACAATAACTCGAAGTTGGTCTCCAAACAAAACTTTGTAAAACCCACTGATATCATTGTTACTAATTCATCTCTTTTAACAGTAACATAGGTGCAAAAATCACATCTTGCCAAAAAGATGTAGATGAAGGGAATAGTAAGAAAAAGCCTAGTATAATCAGAACATATCATCTTCTATCTAAAGATAGTTACAATAGCTTGTAATATGAACCCAACCTTCCTCCAAAGCTAGTCCCTGTTTGGATAGTCCATCAGCCCTTTGGTTGTATGTTCTAGCAATATGTGTGAAACTGATGGCAACAAAAAAAGAAAGAAATTCATGTACCTGGGCTTTCCAATGTTCCAGAATAGTGACCTGTAATTTACGCTGGTCGTCTATCCAATCTATCACTGCTTTAGAGTCACAAAAAATTTGTATAGTGGTAATATCTTTCATAGATGCCCCACAATGCGAGTAGCTCAACATGGGTATTGTTGCTTGTACCACATCCCATACTTACCTCATAATAATGATCTCTGGAAATTAAAATAAGAAACCAACAACACAATTCCCGCCTTGTTCTGCCCCATCAAAGAACCCCACAGGAGCCTGATCTAAAATGATAGGAGGGGTCTTCATGCCAGATTGCATTTTGACAGGTTTCCTAGAAAAACCTGAAATGTAACTCATAATAAATCTACACGCTCCTTCCAATGAGTAATAGGTATCATCAATCAAGATCACATTCATGTATCTCCAAATGCCCCATAGAAAAAATAAAGGAAAGGACGAGGATTTGTCACTGGTTTTATACCACTGATAAAGACAATTTTCCAATGAAACAAAAGACCAACCTGCTGAAATTTTACTTCTGCTCGTCACCTCTTCCCATAATTGAAGGGTGATAGTACAATTTGCCAAAAGGTGATCCACAGTTTATGCATCTCTGTAGCAGAAGGGGCATCCCGCAGGGCCCATCCCTCCTCTTCTCATATAGTTCTCCCTAGTCAATATTATGTCCTTTAATGCCATCCAAATAAAATGACGAATCTTAACAGGTACTGGCCACTTCCAGAGAGCCCTAAACCACTACTGAATCTGTCTATCCCTATTAATGGAGGCACTGGCGTTGTAGGCCTTGTTTGTTTTCACTTCGCTTGTCTCAGAATCACATGCCCACAAAATTTGATCCGAGCAATCAAGAAGTCTTATGCCTGAGTGCCGAAGGCAAGCCACATATCTATCCCATTCGTCGGCTTCAATTGGATTAGATTTAAATCGGATGCCGTGAGCCAATAGTCATCCAAAATACCTCCATTAACCAACTTCCGAGCATGATTTAGAAAATAAATCCCTTTTAGGTGTAATGCCTGGATAGTGGAGTATGACAGGGTAGAAAACTGATTAGCTCCAATGAAGAGATCAACTCCCACTCTAACCTAGAAGCCATTACCAATACGCCAAGCTAACCATGTGTTATGCGTCGGAACTGAATCAACCAATCCAGACCAGATATTTGATATCGGGTGAGATCGCTTATTCTCCGATCTGATCCATTCAATAACAATAAGATTCTTGAGATATTTGCTTCTGACAACCACACCCCACAGTCTAGGGTCCATCAGCCCCCTCCAGAGACTTTTCATATGCAGAGCCGTATTAACTCAGTAGATGTTCTGAATCCCCCAGCTGCCCATAGCTTTGGGACTAGCTAATTTTTCCCAAGCCACCAGATGAAGTCCAGGTCGGGACTGTGAAGCATTCCATAGGAAATTGAAAAAGAGTTGCCTGATATGACTCAGAATGGAGGATGGAACTTTAGCCAGGGGTAACCAATATATCGAGATATTATTGAGAACAGAGTTAAATAGCATAAGCCTACCTCCCAAAGACAATTTCCAGTTGAACCAAGTGTAAATCTTCTTCTCAACTTTCTTTATCAGGTAGGACCAGTCAGTCACAAGATAATCATTGGGTTTCAAAAAATATCCTAAGTATTTCAACCCTTTGTCAAGTTCCTATAATTCAAAAGGAAAGAGTGAACTGACCTGACTGCAGAAATCTTCATCTAAATTTTGATAATACATAGATGACTTAGGAATGCTGATCTCCATACCCAACGCCAAGGAAAAACCAATACCAGTTGTCGGAGAAGATGGTGTAAACCACCGATTTTGGCTCTCCCGCCACCTTCAAAGGAAGCCACCATATCCAAGGAAAAACCAAAGCTAGATTTTTCCAATGCAAGAGGAATAAAAAACTAAATAATGACTTGGGAAAATGCATGTACAAAACCTTGAAGCCTAACACCAAAAATGAGGCAATAAGAGTGACCATGATCCACTTCACAGTTCTGCAATTGCATGTGGTTAGAATTTGGTTGTGTGGTTTTATCTCAATTATGTATTTATTTTAATGAAATCTCTGCATCTTGCCACAATGCTACCGAGTTTTATTATTTTAAGACTGTAAATTCTTTGAACTAATGAACAAAGATATTTTTATAATACAAGGAAAAGAACATACATGAAACACTACAGAAGCTTAGCTTGCAGAAAAGACATATCATAAGAAGCTTTAGCTTAAAAATGAAATATTGAAAGAAAAACTTATTCTGCAGCTTTAACTTGATTAGGTTCTACCACACAATTGAAAGCAAATATGCGTGGAAACACCATTTACATAAAATCTGTGAACAAAATTCTGCATCGTTGAAATCAAACTATGTAAATGACTCTGACAATGTATCAATCACTAATTAATATTTCTGGCAGGAGTATGTGTAATCATCCTTGGACTTCTTCCTCTTAATGAAATAATATGCTCGTTCTGGAAGTAGGAAAAGAGGACCAGAGCTGAAAATGATGCGGAATTCTGGAATAACAGCATCCTCCTCCTCCAGGAACAACATGATATAGGAGATATAAACATAGGCAAAAAATGCTGCACCTCTGTAAATTCTTTCTTTACAGAACTTGAACTTGCATTAGTTCTACACATAGAAAATGTTCTACCACATATATATAATTGAAAGTTATTTTCTGCCCAGCATATTACCCACGCCCATACCTGGCCTCTTTTCATGCCCAAGAAAAGGATAAAGATATTGTGCTATATCAACAGCATTTTATATTTTCATGGATATTTTTTCTTCCATATTTTTATCAATTATTTTCCAGTTGAGGAATGCAATCAGGCAATATTTTCAACAATGATCGGTTATGATTATTTAGTTTGACAAAGCCGCCTCAAGGTTATAGAAATTCTTCTCCTTTGGGAAATTTCTTCACCATTCCAAATCTGGTAACCTGCCTTGCGATTTATTTCATGTAACCAGTTGTAGCGAGCTTCCTCAGACATTAAAATGATGTCTCCCGGCATCAAAAGAACTGGGATCTTGGATTCCATGTCAGTATTGTGATCAGTTTTGCTTTCCCCAAAATTTTGGATGATGTCACACGACTCTTGTGAGCATTGAGCACCCTTGGTTATGGAATTCTGATGAGTAAAGTGCATGACACATGGGGACTCCAAAGATACAATAGCAATGCCATCCTCAAATCGTAGTAGGTCCACATGAGCACATATTCCCTACAAAAGACGGGAGAAAGAACAAAGTCATCATATATATTCACATGATAATGGGAAATTATACCACTTCAAACTAATAATAAACTACAAATTCAGATTTTATAGTCTCTTCACCCTAAATAAGTAGTAAAGGGTTTGTCAATTGGGTCTAGCCTGGGCGGTTGAGAGGAGTGTTATCCTTTGTATCCAGGTTCAATTACTTAAAGTGACATGTTGAGCTCTTAAATGAGTATATTGTTAACAAAGCTCCGTGCTTCTACGGAATCCAGTTTACCTTGGGTACCATCCTAGGAAAGAGGGGAAATGCCTGGTGGATTCCCTGAGAAATGTATTCTGCTAAACAAAAGTAGTAAAGGGTTTGAGTTTGAGCTTAAAAAAGAGCAAGATGCTCACTTTAGATTTAATATCTCAGCTAATCCCATAGCAGATAAGGAAGATAACACAGTACATAATAAGACAATGGCATTCATCTACGGAATGCTAAATTTTGCCAACACGTTACTTCATCTTGTATTAACATGGATGACTAACCAGTTAATAAGGTCATTTTCATATTCATAATACCCAGGAGTATCAAAGAAAGGTATTATTGGACAGATCTCGATTTTGTCCTTCTTCGGTTTCAAGGGGTTTAAAGTGCTCAACTAGTCTGCTTTTAATTTAAGATAAAAAAAGGAATTACAATCTTGAGGATTTATTTAAAATTTTGATAGTGGACTGCAATGGATGTTTCAGGTATTATGTTACATGATAATATACATAGTTCATGTCCTGTAAAGGCATCCTTAATCAGGTCACAGATCACCACCAATTAGTTTTAGTTGCTTGAGTGGTCCTTTTGCTGGTTATGATGGAAGCTATGGATAAGTTACTATGCCACAGTTACGTCAGCATAGATTGTCAATTACTACAAGTTAGCATGACAATTACACCAGACAATAAGAAATGAAAAGAAAAATAAACTTAAATTAATCTCTTTTACTGAAAACATTCAGTAGGACCAAAAATTACAATACACACATATATACTCCAACCTAAGCGGATAGTTCATACCAAAGTAATAACACAAGAATAACAGAAGACAGTGTGTATCTAGGGTAACACAGTTGCAGGCAAATGCCTACATATCATCCTCAATCACAACAAAGTCTCCCGGGATTTGTCAAAGACTGGTCTATCAAGATAGAAGACTCTTCCACTAAATCAGGGGTTGCAGCATGGTAAGCTACTACTGTAGGGTGTTAAAGAGATGCTTGATGGGTGTGCTTATTTTGCTTCATTTTGAGCCAGTCATCCTCCTTGAAGTAACGCTTTTTTCCCTTGTTTACCCACTATATTTCTCCTTAGAATTAGTATTATCTCCAATATACTTGCATATTTTAACAAAGGAATATTGGATTGTTATATTAGAAGATTAATTAGTTTATTTAGAGAATTTAAGCCAATAGTTTAAGAGTTTGCATTATGATGTCATATCTAAAGATTGTGCAGATTCAGGTTTAAAGAAGACAAGGTTCAACCTCACAAATACCTATGAAATCAAGAGAAGCATCAATGCATTGATTACTTCATCAATGAGTTTGGTACTTTTTTATTATGCGAGGAGAGCTTGAAACTACTTTCCTAAAATATTGGGAATTAATTGCCTTGGAGCATATTCTGTAACTAATAGCACATATCTAGGATTTGGTTACAAGTTTGCTATATTTCATTTAATGCAGAATATGCCCTGAACTCTATAAATAAGAGGGCCAACACTTGTATTTACTAAAAAGGAGAGGTATCCAGACTGAGAGATTTGATAGATTTACAGTATCCACAGCAGGAAACCACACCATGGAGTGCACTCAGCGGATTCCAAAATTGAACGTGACTCTAGGGCACTATACATTGACAGAGACATTTTATGTGGTTGATGTACCAGACACAAATGTGGTGTTGGGAGTTCAGTGGCTTTATTCCAGTGGAAAGTATTCTACAAACTACCAGACCATGGAAATGGAATTTCAGGGAACAAAAGGACAGAGAGTGGTTTTGAGAGGTATGAATACCTACCCTCCTAGAGCAGTATCATCACAAAGGATGGAGGCTGTGCTCCGACAGGGAGACATAGAGTGGGAAGCAAAGTGCTTGGTTACTTTCAGGAAGCCACCAGATAGAGCCACACAACATCCGACAGACAAACAGGCACTATTATAAAAGCATGAAAAAGTATTCGGGGATCTTCCATCAGGTAGGCCTCCAGATCGGGGATTTGAGGACATTATTGAGTTAGAGGAGGGGACTCAAGAAGTCATCACTACCCCTAACCAACACCCCAAAAGATAAAGATAAAATTGAAAACACAATCAAGGAGTTGCTCAAATTGGGTTACATAAAACCTAGCTCCGGTCCATTTGCATCCTCAGTGGTGTTAGTAAAAAAGAAGGATGGGACCTTACACATGTGCATTGATTACAGGGTGCTTAACAAGAAAACAATTAAAAACAGGTATCCAATCCCAAGGATCGATGAATTGATGGATGAACTACAGGGGGCAAAATACTTCTCCAAAATTGACCTCCGATCAAGGTACCTGTTATCACCAAACTTGTAGTTGCCCCTAGAGATGAATCCAAGATGGATGGCAGAAGGGATGGAAACCAAAGAGGTGCAACCAAGATAGCCTCGACTCCTAGTGGATGGTTGTCATGCCAATCGAAGCAATCTTCACTTTATGTTATCTAGCCCAAGACAACAAAGGGGGAGACCCAAATCTACTCCCGCCAGGAGAGATCAGACCAAGGCACCATATCTAATCAAGTATGGATGAAGTACGTAAGGTGTATGGTAAACCCTAGATCTATGGATGAAGTCACAAGATGAGTGATGGGTTGGATCAAGAGGTTTAATCAATGTAGATTTGGTCCAACATGGTTATGTAAGTGACTTATGGGGTTTAGAACAAGATCAAGGATCAGGGTACTAGTCAATTGTGAGAAAATCCACTGCCTTGGGAACTGTGTCCAATGCAGGGTAGTTAAGGTCCAAATTGGGGCTAACCAATACCAAAGGTGAGCTTGATGAATGGATATGACCGTGTTCAAGTGTTCAAGCATGCAAGACAAAGACCAAACCCCAAGCTAACCCAACAATCCAAGAAAGTCGAATTTGCTTGGAGAAGATTAGTGCCTTGGGAAATGGGCCAAATGGAGTCGGATATCCACCAAATTATAGATCGAGAATGTTGAGGTGCAAAGCTAGGTGGGTCTTGAAGGTTAGGATCATCCAATGGCTAGATCTCAGTAGATCTGAGATTGAAATGTATCACAAAGTGACCCAAGTGGGGCTCAACCCTCAAAATGAGGAATGGGGCCCACAAGGTGAAAATCACGGAAGTGACACACTAGGGGTAGGTTATAGAATGTGGAGATGAAGGATCAAGTGGGATCTCACCTACCCAAGTGCTAGATCCTAGCAAACTCACCCCTCCTAGGAAGTGCGACCTCCCTTGGAGAAGCTTCTTTGCCTTGGAAAATAGGTCGGATGAAGGCCAATCCACACCAAACTATAGATCCGAATCGCCGTGGATGCTATAGAGGTGGGTTTTAAATTTTATACCCAAAAGCCAAGTGGATCTTGCTAGATCTAAAAAATTGTAAAATGAGGGTTTGAAGCATTTAGACAAATGGATAGATCATGGAATGAGAAATTACCTTGAGATCATACCTGAGTGATGGAAGTAGATGCCTTGTTGTTGAGGAAGACTCCCGCAGAGATCAAATGGGAAATTGTTGATTTTGCTTGCCGAAATGATGCCCTTGCCCACAAGTGCGACCTCCTCTTCCTGTCAACCAAGGAAAACGATTTCAATTAGTTGAGCAACAATGGAGGAAATACAAATGAAAAGCAAGTGATAACATGGAATAGAAGGTCCTAGGGCAGTAATACTCCCTGTTACCAACGAAGAGATCCAAAGAAGAAGTAGGGAGGGTCCTCCCCTACCAATACGTCCTCAAACCAAATCGGCCTCCACCTATAGATGACAAAAACGTGGTACAAAAGATAGCAAAACAAGATCTCCAAAAACCCAGTGCAAAGGAAGAATCAACAAAAAGAACTCCAAAAGCATTCACCACAACACAACAGATAAATGCAATAATAATTCTCTATTCCAATAATCCAGAGCCAAAAGTCCCATTTACAATGAGAAGCTCTCTCCTTTAAATAGGATGGAGAGAGGCCACAATCCTTACATGATTCAGGATTCAGTATCGACTTTGATGTATCATTTTATATTTGACATGACTACATGATGATGATATATATCAGTGCTTTCTCCATATTTATGTTCCAATGTGTTTATCTGATGTTATTGTTGCTTTATATGTTTAAAATTCTGAAAAAAATGAATGTATTTTGTATTTTTTAATGTTTGCCGACTTTTTCCGACTTTTCCCGATTTTTTCGCCAATGTTGCTGAGAAATTGTTTTCAGGACCCTTGCCGACTTTTTGCCGAGTCCGACTTTTTCAACGTTGGTTAATTTAACTTACATCTACTTGCAATATCTTGTCTCCATCAGTCATCCTAAAAAAACTTCTAAAAACTTACTTTCACCTTAAAATCTAAGACCAAAAGCCTTAGTAACATTTCTTAGGGTCTACCCCCCTTGGCTTTGTTAGGAGTTTGCCTAAACGGAGGAGTCAATATTAGGTGATAGCACTTGACTCGAGACTTGACCCCAAGGACACACCTAGTGGCTTGAAGATTTCTGCCACGTTCCCCCCGGGTGTGCTTCCGGCGGCAACAGTAACCAACAACGAAAATTCTCCAAAATAGGCCTCTCAATCTGCACCACCCAATAAAAATTATAAAATACATTTCTCTCTACTACCAAATAGGATAAAAAGAAAACATATAAAATTGGATCAAAATTTTAAAGAAATTATTTCCCTGGTAACAAAGTTTTCCTTCCCTTTTCCTTCCCTCCATTGCCATGGCATTGCCAATTTCTTTGGTGACACTCCTATACAACTTCATCTTGCACTATATGGTTTGGCATTTATTTGTCTCTAGTAACCATCCTTTGAACACAAATAAAGAATCTTTCCATAACCTCACCATCAGAACAACAAGAGTAGAAATATAGGGGTTGAGAAAGCCTCTACTACATGAATTGAATGATGGAGCATATTATTCCATGTATAATCAATCCAATCCGGATATCATTATGTACACAAGCTCTCCCTCCTCATCATGTCTCTCATAATACATGATTGGATAGCATATTTGCCCCTATCAATAGCCACATATAGGTAGCTCACTCCAAGTTTTTCACCATCAACCAATCAAAGAACCATCATCAAAAATAGCTCTACTGCATTGCCACACCCAATCTCGCCATATAAAAACCTAGAGAGAACCATTCATCTTAGGTAAATCTTGTGTAGGGATGAGTGATTGTATTTATCATTTATAATATTTTTTAGACCTAAGTTGGCTACCAACACCGTTACTCATACTGTACTCTATTCTGGCTTTAACATGTGGTTGATGGAAATCTTAGTATGAAAGTCTTATTGCTATTATGAGGTGATGTACTTCATACTTTGTATAGTTTATTGTAAGTCTATTGTTCTTATGAGTTTGTATACGGATTGTAAGTTTAGTCACGAGGAGGTGGTAAAGATCTTTAAAGGTCAAAGAATTTAAACTTTGCTCAGTATTCAGACTTCATAACTGAAATAAACATATAACTATTCCTTTTATTCATGCCATTTTGATTGGTTAAAGGTTTATGTTATTCATACAAGTGGCATGGCTTCTCAGATTCCAGTGCCAAAGATACCAACTTTATGGTATATTTACCTATCATACTTTGACCATCCATCCTATGCATAAAAGGAAAAATGGTGTCTTTTCTTCTTTCTCCGGACCTAGACTTTCTGATGATCTCTAGGAATGAAAAATTATGGGAACAAAGACAAATCCAAATACTCCTGTAGATGAGGTATACTTTAATACCAGAGGTATGGATAGTTTGATTCTCGAATGCCATAAATAAAACCATTGAGTACCCAGCAATATGTACAGCATATTACTCTATTTGAGCCACAAATGTTTGGATACAATACAGGAGCAGCTCTTTCTAAATTCTCCTTGCATTCTGATTTCTTAAACTTTAAAATTTGATACCCTGCCTCATATGAAACATGTTGTCATTAGTAAAATGACACCCTTTAATGATGTAACTAATTTCCCCATGGACAATAGATAATGGTGTTCTAACTTCTCACAACATCTTAAATTTTCTAAACAAGGGCATGAGAAAACTTCAAAACAGCCTACCCAGTAAAGCCCCAACTTTCTTAATAAATACTCCAACTATAAAGCATCATGCGGTTATTGTCATTACTAGATGTCATTAATAAGTGCTTAAATAATCAGAAACACATATCTATTCCATTTCTTTTGTCTGTTAATGTTCCAACCATCTTTGACATAAAATCCAGGAAGAAAAAAGATCAAGCTCCTGGCAAAAGTTTTCCTTTTGCATGAAGGAAGACATTTCAGCACATCAACTATTGTATTGTGCTATTATGTACCGAGTCATAATCACAAATAAAAGTCTATTTTCAAAAAATTGCTTCCCAATCTAGGGTCTCATTTCAAGAAGGCTGTTGCTGCAGTGGCATGAGAATGTAGAGCTAGAAAATTTGTTGAAGTTATCAAGGTGGTGAAGCTTCAAAACGTTATCCAAGTTATGAAAGACAAATTCACTGGAAGCATTGCGGGAAATTATTGAAGAGGGTTATTATATTTGTTTTGGGAAATTTTGTAATTTGTTAAATGAATTATTTGGAAGGACCTGTTATCACATCCATAGTAGCTGGGGCTACCATGTCTTCAGACCATTTTTTAGTACTTTTCCGAACCAATCCTTTTGCTATGACATGCATGAGATCAGCAGTTGATGAGCAGTTCTTCTATGATCACTCCTATTTTCAGCAGACCCAGAGTATATATTTTCAGCCTTATGCCATGACTGAGCATCATGACCCCAGATTTGATGACTGAGTTAGCCATTTTCTTCCACACAGAGCAGACATGATGACAGTGCCTATGGTTATACAGCAGCGCTGTTCTAGTTGCTATTCAGTGGTTCAGATGGTGGATACAGGTATATCACCCAGCAGGTATATGGTTGTGCATTGGATATCTATATTGTGCTCTTTTACTTATCTTGGTAGCTTGACTGGGTATAGAGTGGTCATGATCTGGCGATATCTTTATTTGGTTATTGATTGATTGTTTAGAGTAGAGGTGATTCAGCTGCTCAGAATGGGAAATTCTTGTGTATACTCATTGGTCATGCCCTATTAGTAGTATGGACTTGGTCATTCCCCCATTCTGATTTGCTAGTTATGGCATCATCTGTCACTTTCCCCATCCATCCGTTATCGTCCGTATTTGGTTGTATCCCGACTTACACCTTAGCCTGTGATATTGAGGACTTCCCCACCTATGCCTCTATGTTGGATAGACTCCTTGTTGTTATGTGTCTCGGCTCTGAGTTGTGTAACGGAACTTGCCGAAGCCTTGACCCTTTTGGGCCAGGAGAACCCGCTGGTGTTGGTTCCTGAGCCTAGCTGAGTTGGGATTTTGAATGCTTGACCTCTCTAGTCGGTTTCCCCCGATGTTTGGTCCTGATTGTGGATGATCCCCTCTAGTTGCCTGAGTTGTGTCAACTAAAACTTTAAGCAAATTCTACTAACATCATTACATGCATTGATGTGATTTACTACTATATCTTTAAAATGAAAATGAAATGAAATGTAAAGCACCCTGGATGAAAGCTGCAACTAGTTGTGCTTTTAAGCACATGTAAAATCCGAAGGATCATGGGCCAAAATAAAAGTAGATGCACTTCATTGAACATCTAAAGACTGTTGGCCAAATTATTTAAAATGTAAATTATAATTATTTCCTCACAAAGCCTACGGGTTGGGATGTGAGATGGAGTAAGGGACGGCTAATTCTAAGTGCCCCCTAGAATCTCCGAGTTACGGTTGACTGTGCACCTTGTCACAGTGGTTCTAGAAAAGATCTTCACGAAGCTTGATTTTAGCTTGGATGTGAGTTGTAGACATTTGTTAGAGTTGAATGGGAACTCCTCAAATCAACTTATCCCATTTGTGAGACACCACCATTCCCTGTTTGTTTTCTATCCAGCATATGTTTAGGTGGTCTTCCCTTTTTCACTTATCCGAAGTGTCACTGTGTTGAGGTTGTAAAGTCATTCCCTTAGCCTAGTCTTGTTTCTTTCACCTTCACCCATCTCTAACAAAATGACCACATCCATAAATGAGTATACACTTGAGGGTCTTCTTTTGAGTAATTGGTTGCTTTGATCTTGACTTATATTTAATGGTTTTGTGTATAATCGCTAGTAGAATGCCACTTTGTACTTTAGTTTTGCTATTGAAATATTTAAAGGAGCATATCTCATCCATTTGCACTTGTAGCATCAGTCAGTTCTAGCCTGGGTCACTATTTTGATCAGTTTTGACCTAGTCAACCCAATTTGACCAAGTCAACCCAGTTTGACCAAGTCAACCGTAGGTTCCAGGATGAGCTGGACTGATGATGTTCGAGATTGATTATTTATAATCTTATGGTGCCCATTAGGTGGTTCCATGCATCAGATAGAGGTTTCATGTGATGGTTTGTTGGATTTTTATTATTATCAGCATCTACAGACCATTATTTTTATTGTTCGAGCATGGTTGAGCTTATAGATGATTATCCTGATGATCACATGATGTATGAGTACCCATCCTCACTTGATTTGGACCTTCTGAGTTCATTGGGACACTTAGTTATCAGTTTCAGGCACTTACAGATGAGGATATGGTCAGTTTATCACTTTATAGCATATTAACATATAAAATGGCTTGTACAACACTTTTTGAGATCATTTGAGTTCTGTTAGTGCGCTACAGAGGGGGCATGGGGTCCAGCCACTTGTTATTACCATGTCACCCTACCCCCAAACATTTTCGTGCAGTCAGTGTGGTGCCCGGAGCACTTGGCAGAGAGTTACAACCATTTTTGTCTTTTACAAGTGATATTCTTGCAGATAAAAAATGAAAAAATTGATACCAAGGAAATCAATTTGGCTAAATGAGCCAAGGAAATGGCATGAGGTTTGATCAAAGACTTGTTATGATACATCCCACACCTTCTGCACAGTCAGCAACTTCAGTGGGGTCCACACATCCTCTCAGTCGCATTATGAGGGCATCTTCTTATGTATTGGGGACAACACGTCCTAGTGACTTTAGTCGCTCATTGATATGTCTTCTATTTGACGTATATTGGGGCATTAGCCTAGTGAAGATGTATTATCTCCTAGACCTCCCCAACAAATTATGTCATGTTCCTAGTCACACTTATGTTATACGTCTCCCCTAGGGCGTCATTGAGGGAACACATCCCCCTTATTTGAGTGATCTGTGTATTGTATTGTCCGGCTCATCTTAGCCGTTGATTATTATTATTGTATCTTCTAATCTCAACCACTCATTTAGAAAGTGGTTAGGGTTTTAGTCTCTCCTGATCCTATTTAAAGGAGAGACCCCCCTCACTGTAAAAGGACTTTTTGCTGTAGATTTATGGCAATAAAGAATTATTTTGGGAAAAATCTTGTGCCTTTGTTATAGATTGTTCTTGTGCTTGATTGTAGCTCTGATAGCCTGTCACATCCTTGTTTTTTGATGAAATATCCATGCTAGACATTTTGGCTTGGTGTGTGCACTGCAGGAGGGTGACTTCACTGGAGGATTTCGTGGGGCTTCTTCGCATCTCTTCATTCGATGACTAAAATAATTAGGGAGTAATTTATATTCTATCTTTGATCAATATTTATGCTATCTAATTCTTCTTGCACCATTTACTTTCTCTTTCTGTAAATCAATTCTCATTGAGATTGTCATCTATAGGAAGGAGGGTGCACTAGCTGCTGGAGGCAAATCGATTTCATCTTGAAGTCTGTCAAATCAACTTGGAATTGCTTCGAGGGGGTCGGAACATCATTGCACTTGACATCTGCAAGTCACAGGAGGTAAGTACGATTGTTTTTCTTGAGTTATTTATCTATTCCATTAGTCTGTTGTTATTTCTACTACAAACCCTAACCTACTAAAATTTATAAAAATCCTCTAGCTCAAACAACTTCAAATCGTGGCGAACGATTTCTAGGTTTTCACTTTTAGGCCTAGCCCAAAGTGGGTTTACTAGGGCGTCACCCTCAGTGGAGTCCATCTTGCCCAATTCCATAGGCACTGATCTCTTACCCTTGCGCCCTCTCTGAGTTTGCCTTTTTTTCGGGTTGTTTGATACCCAGTCTTTGCTTGTGAGCCTTGATACTGTCAGATCTATCACCAAGCAGTGCTAGAATGCCCTTATCTTCTCAGATATGCTTCCTTGGACCATTTCCCAACAATATAAGTTCACGTTTCACGAGGTGGTGAGATTTGATCATTAATCCTAGCACTTATATCCTAGATCCATTCTAATCTGAAAGTTACTGTAATTATATAAATATAATCTAATATCTTGACTTCCTTAAGCCTCTGGAGTGACTCTTTCCCTTAGATCTAGGATTCCATCCTTCACCCTACGTATTCTAGTTAATAGTCAGATCTCGTGATTGGATTAGATCTCTCCTATCGGGAGTAGATCAAGGTCTCCCCCTTTGCTATTTGGGGCTTGGATAGCATAAAGTGAAGAGTGCCTCGATTAGCGTGATAACCAATCCACACGGGGATCAAGGCCCTCTTAGGAAACCTCTTTAGTTGTGTAGTTCCTTTACCATCCTGTACGAGATCATCTTTTGGGGAAACTACAAGTTGTGTGATAACAGCACCTTCTTGTTCATGGTGAAAAGAGAAACCAGATTTATTTTCAGATGATTTAAAGTTGATTTATTGCACCTAACTTACATGATTGGTTCAAATTTAATCACAGCAGACCATGCACCACAACCATTGACACATCAACAAAGAAGAGTTTGATTGCAATCCTCTCAGGAGGCCCATAACTAATTTTTGCACGATATCTTTCATAATGATTCACGAGATAAAATAGGACTTTGTTGTCTTACAGAATAATAGAACTTTTAGAGGCAGTTGGCCATAGACTCTAGCATAGGCATTGTTCTCCCATGAGGATAAACGGAGAGAACAGGTCAAGATATATGGTTGATCAAAGAGCAAGTGGTGTAAATAAAAAGAAATTTTAAAAAGAAGGAAGTTTTCTAAGCAAAGAGTATCTCTATTGTATCTTGTGATCATTTTGATGTTTCGTGATTTTTCTTTGCTATCGTATAGTTTCTTGCACGCATCATTTGATTCCCACTGTAGAGCATTTTGGCAAGGAAGGGCACACTAGTCATCTTGGAGGCATAGCGATTTCACTTGAAGAGGCTTGGATCTGACTCATAATTGCTTCGGTTTGGGAAGATCATCAATTTGCTTGGCGGCCGCAAGTATTTCCAGGTACGTTTCATTTTATTTTTGTTGTTTTGGGATCTATTCCAATTGTCACCATTAAAACCCTCATTTTCTAGATTTGATAGATCCGGCAAGATTTTGGGATTAATAACAAAAACCAACTTTAGAAATAATTAATATACCTGTTATCACACAAACTCTAGCTACTTAGTGCATGTATCCCAATAGGGACAGTAGAGGAGCACAGCTAGGCAGGTGTAACCAACAACAGCCAAGTCCTCTGTCCAAGGGACAGAAGTCACACCGGACGAGGCTGCAGTCACTTTAGACAAGGCACTTGGCCTAGTCAAGGGGGAGACCCTCTCAACCAATGAAGGTTGAGACTCAACAATCAGACACCCTAAACCCAGCAAAGATGATCAAAGCAATAGACAAAATGGATGACTGAAGATGAGAGTTCTTCCAGCCTAAGTGGAATCAAGACTCTGGGTAAGAAGATATGCTAACTAAAACAACTCATATCTGATTACACATATAAAAGATGAATGAAATGAAGAATTAGAAGGCTGGAAATTAAATCAGCAAACAGAAAATGCTAGAATAGTGGTTAGAGACATTGCCTATGGGGAAATGAAGCCCGTAATGATTTATCAATACATGCCAGCGGTAGATAAGTGATTTAGACACATATTCCAGCAATTAAATCTTAATTAAATGGCTGATTTAAGACCAAAAAACAGATCAGCAAGCAAATGGAATGAACAGCCCTAGGGGGATGAGCTAAACAGTAAAAATGTGGACCTAGGGCAGTCAGAAAAAGGCGTTTCTAAGCATTTCCAGCTGCTGAAACTTGGTTCTCGAAAGGGTAAAATGATGTTACGGAACAAATCAGAGAGTACCCATAACCCCAAAGTGCACCCAACAGGCAGAAACAGAAAAACGCCCTAGAGGGGCGTTTTTTACCAACTGACCAGCACCTAAAATATGGGTAAATGGAGTCGGAATCTAACTAAACTTGGGATATAAGCTTTTGAGGGCAAATAATAAGTGGGTTTTAAAGAACTAAAGATTTTAACAATGGAAAAAAAAGAAATATTAATTTTTTGGTTTTTTATATGAGTTTTTCTCTTAGCAAACACACCAGAAATCTAACTAGAGAATTGAGCATGAGAGGAATACTTGAAACAAAGGCGAATGGATGAATAATCGTGTGAAGACCACTTGCCGAATCCAAATGATGAGCAACCAGCACTTTTCCTAGGCGTTTGAGTCAGTCGGAGAGCAAGTGCGCCCTAGCTACCTGCCACAAGAGATGAAAGATTAGAAATCTGCAGCAAATAAGTAGTTAACACAAAAAATTGAAAGACAAATGACTAGAAATTGAATAACAAAACAGTAGATTCAACTCCCTCTCTGAAATCCTTGAGGAAAAACCCAAGTGTGGAGTTCCCACTCCAAGAAGTGCGCCCCTCCTCAAGTGGACTTCCAACCTATAAATCGATTCAGCTGTAGAAGATGGATAACAACACTAAAATGCTCATCAATACATCAGCAAATGGCATCAATCATCACAACATTCATCCAAGCAAATTGTCTCAAGAGCTCTCTAGAATCTCTTCTCTATTTCAGTCTAAATGTTTACAAAAAATGCCAAGAGAGGCAAAATGGAGGTGAGTCCATTCTCTTATAGAAATGGCTCACTCTCTAGCTAGGTTTCCCCCCAAAATGGAGGGTTGAGATCATCTCCCCATCCACAAAATCGAATGGTGGAGATGAATCCCAAGTGGGGGGTGCGAATTTCCCCAAGAAAGCGCACTAGTGGGTGAGAGGGGCCCTTGTGGGCCATACAACAATGCAAGGTGGAGTTGGGGGGTGTCTATGGGATGTTTTATCCCCCCAACTAATACAACATGGTTCCCACACACCAACATAACCATCAAACAATGCCAAGTCGAATTCCCCTAGTGGAGAAAACGCCCCCTCCATGGATGAACTCGCCCTCTAGTGAGCTAGGCAAGTGAGGGCCCCACAAACATGAAATATAATGTGAAAACATACCAAAAATACCTTATGAATTACCTTTACCCATGCCAGCCATTGATTTTGCCATTTCACTATAGTTGCCTTAGTCAAAATTCTGATTTCCATGTAATTTATGCTGGTTTATATGGTTGAAGATGAAAATTGGGCTTTTGACCCACTTTTATTGCCCGGATTGCCGAACCGACTGCTGCAATGTGATTGTGGACCCCAAGAGTAGTAGGGATGACCACTCGAACGATCCCGGTCCATCACTTTGGCCATATTTGCCCTAAATCCATGATTTTTAATTAAAACAGGTCAAAGTTGACAAATAATAATTAAAAATCTCTCAAATGGCTCAATGTTTTGCAATTCCGTCAGTTGTATGCTTATATGGAACCCCTGTAGATAATAAATGATCGAAATCGAAATTCCAATCGCAACATTTTTTCGGGCCCATTTTTGGCCTAGTCAACCCAGTTTGACTAAGTCAAATCTAGTCAACTATAGTGCTAGCTGAAACCTGTATGCAAGCATGAAGTGATAAGGCTCAATTAAACAAGTTAGTACATTATTAAGCAATAAATGATATCATGGTGATCAAAAATACATTAAATCCCGAAATAGTACAAGGCCCTGGTGAAGTGGGCCCACCACCTCCAAAATACTAGGATGCTATACACCTCCATAGAATTGACCACCTTGCTGACTCTAGGTGATGTGGACAACATGGTAAAAGATAGGGAAAGACAAGGATAAAGATCATGTGACCACTAAGACAACTCGGGAAAGCGGGGTCCACTGAGGTAAGTATGCCATGAAAAAACACGGGGAAGGGCGGTGCCTCACAAATGGGTATAGTGCAGGGAAACCACCACTAGTCATCTAACAGGTATCCCACAACTCACATCCATATCCGAAGACTCCATGAGGTTCTTTTCTAGAGCCGCCAAACTGGGTGTTCGGCAAACCGTAACTTGAGACTCTAGGGGGCAATCTTGAGCTTGTCCCTTGCTCCTTCTCACCTCCTTGTCCCGCAGGACTAGGTGAGGAATAACCACTACAAATGCTGACATGTATAGCTGACCAGAATCCATGTGTATTCATAAACACATTGCATGGATTTTACAATGAATTTCATACTTAGCCCTTTTTTGGCTAGATTTTACAATTTACAATACAATGGCCTTTTTAGCCTGATTTACATTTCATTTCTTCATGGCCCTCTTGGGCTACAGACATATCTCAAAAGATATAAACATGGCGCTCATACTGCAAAGGTAATGGGGATGGGTAATACAAGCTTCCACGACAAGTGGGGAGCACCCGGTGAGGCTACACAATCCTAACTGCATTGCAACATCGGGGGCAACCGACAGGAGCAAATCCCAGTTCTAACCGTGTATCTCACACACTAAAGAGCCGAGGCACAATAAACAGGGAGTCATGGCAAACTCAGAGATCAGTGGGGAAAGGGGGTCCTCGTGATCACAAATCAGAATCCAAGTCGGGGAAGAAGTGTCATGGATGAGTCGGATGAGTGGAGGAAGTGAAGATAGTGCTAAAGTCAGCTACCAAGGGGCTAAGTGATCAAGTCTAAGCCAAGTATACAGGACATGACTCAATGTGCATATACATAAGTCTAGCTAGAGGGGTGGACTGACATCACCAATAGGCCCAAAAATATCATATCAAAAACAGATCACCAAATATACCATCTCATGCAAAGTTAGTGTCCTAACAAGTGTAAAAGAGTCTACTCTACAACATGAGCAATAATCAATATATGCAATACCTGCTGCACCATATACCTGCTGCTACTGAACCTGTATCTGAGTTGGATCTCTGCTGAATCTGGGCATACAATAAACCAGCACTGTACTGTGACAATCTCTATCAAAATATGACTAGGCACTATCTCAAATGGGCTTGTGTCAAAGCCTAGCAAGGAAAGGCAACCCTGTGGTAGATGGTAAGTCCAACTGCCTGTCCCCTCTGATGTATCTGCTAACGGGGAATCTGAACAAAAATGCCTCCTCTGAAGGTAACTGATCTCCTGATCTGGAAAAAAGTATTGTACGGTCCTCGGCCGCACAGTCTGCAGTGTGGAAGCTGCTCCCAACATAAAATGTGATAACAATACCCTAGATACCAAATTTGAACTTAATCCAACTCCATTTGCCCTTGGATCTAGCACTAGTCACTTCTAGGTGGGACGCCCTCCTTGGTTTTCTCATTATTTCTTTAGATCTATCAGTTGGGTTTTGCTTGAACCCTCTCTAATTGTCAGATCTAATCTCAAGCACTCATTTTAGTGCCATCTCCTTGGTTAACTCCTCGTTTGGGTCCACAAATCCATTATTTGCCTAAACCCTAGATGGTTCAGTTGGGCATCTTTCATTTGGCAGTAGATCTATCTAGATCTAATAGCTTAACTTCATTGTGATACATTTCTCTTAAGGTTCAGCATCTATCTCTTGCCTAAGCCTCCTCAACCAATTCCTAATTCTCACATACCACTACTTTTCCCTAGATCTAGATCTCTCCATCAAGATCATACTCTTGTGTCTAATTCCTAATCCTTAGAGTACCTTGAGTTGGTTCGCTAGCCCTCATAGGCTAGTAAGGGTCTCCCCCTTGCTTGATCTAAAGTGACAAGAGCCTGTCTAGTGTGACAACTACCCTTCTGCATTAGTGCATGAGGCCCTTGCGGTATCACTTGGTTAGCTACCCTACCTCTATTGTCCCGGATAGAATACCTTTGGTGGTAGCTACACTTTGAGTGATAACATATTGTGGCGTTGTTGTCGGGGAAGTAGAGGCTTACCTCTGGTGCCTGTGAGTGTCTGTGCGATCATTTCATATCTTATCGCATCAGGTTTTATTTCTAGATGGTTACAATTTACTTCATTAAACCAAGCATAGCCATCTCATTTCACTCATCTCTCCCCGCTATTATATGACATATCTTTCGATAGACGAGACTTATAGTTTACCTGGTGACTCCTAAACGTGACTCCGCTGAGGAACGACCCTCATACACATTCTTACGATCTCAGAAGTCGAGTCAATTCGAATCAAGTAGAAGGAACCCCGCTTAGATATCATCGAAGAGATCCCAAAGCTCAATCATCAAATTTCTTTTGGAAAATCGTAAATTTATCCGATATCTTAGGATCTCCTTCAAATAATTTGGTTCCTCCTACATCTCCGTCTCATCAATTCAATCCAATGGCAGCAACGAATCAAACCCCTCCTAATAATCTAGGTAATACTAATCAGAACAATCCCCCGGTTGCTCTAAGATTTGGGAACAAAGCTAAAGCTTCACCTTTCGATTTTTCCCAAATCCCTGCTTCACCGCATTACATGCCCGATAAGTATTTTGAAAAGATTCCCAAGTTCAGTGGAAGTTGTGCAACTTCCATTGAAGATCGTATCGAGGTTGTCTAGGCTCACATGGAAGCATATAGGGTTGAGGAAGAATATGTCTATATGAGGTCTTTTCGCATCTCTAGAGGGTGATGCTAGCAAGTAGTTTGACCGCCTTCCTACATCATCAGTTACTAGAGATGATGCCTTCGTGATAAAACTAAAGCATGAGTGGTGTGTCATGTTGGATGGATGTTTTATTTTGAACCAACTTTTTGAAATTAAGAAGAAAGAAAACGAATATGTTCATGAATTCAACCTACTGTTTGACAAGATAGTGATCAACATACCTGAAGACATTAAGCCTAAAGAACAAGCAGTGCTGATTCATTACCTCAATTCATTTGAGGCTACCTTGGCTACCATCTCAAAGATAAAAACCCTAATGACATCAAAGAAGCCCAGGAGAATGCTAGAAGAGTTGAAGCCAATGTTACCTCTATGGGGAAGCAAAACTTCTTTGACTCTATTAATGCTTGGTCTTCTAGATCTGAGCTCAAAGTTAGGAAAGGAAAAGAACCAGCTAAAGACCCCGATGATATGATGGAGAATATGCATGAAATGATGAAACATTTAACTCTCCTAACTAGGGATTTAGCTAGGAATAGAGAATCGAAGAGATAGAGGCAACCTTATGGCCTAAAACATTATTGGAACCCTCAAAAGAGGCATGTCAACGATGATAACAGAAGAACCCCCGTAGGCCAAACGTCACCTAAGCCACCTGGAATTAACTGGTCAGAAGAACAAAGAGGGGATGATCCAAAGTACCTCCCTCATGGTGAAGATGCTCAGGATTCTCCTAAGAACATTAACTAGGTCGAAAATTTTGATTTTGACAAGGATTTGGGACGTGTACTGATAGATGAGGAAGAAGGTGAACAAGAAAGCCCAAGTCCTAGTGTTCCCATATTTGCCACAAAACAACCTGAAGGTAGTGGCCAGGCTCCTCTTAGGATTTACCTGAGAAGAAAGGATGGCCAAAAGCCACCTCCTTTCATCGAAAAGAAGACTAGTGAGCAACCTAGTATAGTGAATGAGCCCAACCCCATTCTCCTTGATTATGACTTGAACATCAATATTCAAAAGGAGTTGGATAAAGTTATGCACAATATTCCACTCACTGAGTTAATGAAGATCTCATCAGTTAAAGAACAAGTGGTAGATTTTTTTGAGAGTATCCCTGAGACGATCACTTTGGATGGTGAAGATCAACCTCCTTTAAACTTGACACCTAGTGCCATGGTTGAAGATGAAGAAGATCCTCCCATAAACATCTAGACATTTATACAAGAGGAAGAATGGTGGTCATCAGCCTTTCTATCTTATACTCCACATTGGTGACCTCCTTCACAACTGCATGTTGGATTTTGGTGCTTCCATGAATGTCATGCCATTACAAGTTATGGAATCCATGGGATTAAAAATTACTAGGCCTTATGGGAACGTGTGCGGTATAGACTCAAGACCAGTGCAAGTTTTTGGTTTGATCAAGAACTTGAGAGCTGACCTGTTTTCATGTCCCGATATATCTATGCTTATGGATGTAGTAGTGGTCACAGATTTTCCTCCTGTCTATGGAATGCTTCTGTGTAGGAAGTGGTCCGCTGGATTAGGAGGCCATCTTCAAATGGACTTATCATACACCACTATTCCTAACTCTAATGGTGCAATGGTTAGGATTTATCGGGAACCTTTTTATGATGGCCAACTTGAGAGTTTCAAGGATGGTGTCAGAAATTCTTACGATCAAGGAGAATTGTTACCTGAGGATATTTTTATGCTCATGGGTGGTCCTGGTGAAGACCACGATAATGGAAATGAAGAGATTTGGAGATCCTTTAGAGACAATGACTCCTCTGAGGATGAGAATGATAGAATTGAATTTTCCAGAGAGATAAATCTTGAAATGCATCATGGTGAAGTGTCTGAAGAAATTCAAGCCTTGAATCAACCTGATGATGTGGAATTACAGAATGTTGAACTGAATCTCATCATTGAAGTGGATGATTCTAAGAACAACTTAGAACGGATAAGATGGGGAGAACATTTTCCTAGGACTGTTAGGGAATTTCTTGTGTTGGTTGATCACAATCTCGAAAGGGAAAGAAAAGGGCTAGATCACATTTTTCCATGGATAAACATCAATGAAGGAACACATCCTTCTCCTATCGGGAGAAGTGATGATGATCTAAATGATTCTCATTATTCTGATGTTCATGATCATTTATCTCACATGTATTTGGAAGAAGAAGTATTGAGGTGCGTTAGTGATAACTCTATGAGTTGGCTAGAGCATGCTTTGGTACACGATGCCCCTAAGGGAGAGTTTTCCTTTAATAACCTTGCCATCTTTCAAGAAACTCCTTCTGCCACCTATACAACCAATGAAGGTGAGACTTCATCGACATATCCTCATTTGAGAAGTGTCCCTAGTTTCTTATTAACCCGTGAGGCACCTAGTGGTGAGGGAAGTACATTCTCTAGTGATCCATCTCATATTCCTAGTCCTTCACCAATGTTCCTAGAATTAGAAGCTCAGAGGTTTCAAGACATGGCCTTGAACCATCCTACACCACCCACAATTCATCCTTCAAGTTTGGAAGGCATGGTTATTCCAATCCCATCCGGAAATGGCAGTAGTAGAAGTAATGGAGAACATATTATGCCATCTCCTTTGGAAGAGGACAATGAAGAGGTTGTCGGAGATTTTTGGACTGTGGGGGAAACTCCCAAGTATATCAATCACCCATAGAATGATGAGCAGATCGAAAGACAAAGAAGGTGAAGAGTGATTCAGGAAGTTCTCATTGGTAGGGTAGCCATCTCCATCGATGGACGTCCACCCCGTTTTGATGCAGTTCCTCTTGAAAGGAACTCGAGAATAATTATTCTACCGTCACAAAATAGTGTTGAAGTTTCTCCCATCCCAATCCGTGATATTGAGGTTATCCCTGAATCTGTGAACCGTCCTAGATTTTCCATAGGTAATCAAGTAATTGTACCTAATAACCTGTTTTACATGAGATCCAGGGGATCAGATGACATATGGGTTGGTCCTGTCACGATAGTGCGTTGTGTTAGTGATTCTTGTTATCTCTCTACTAATAGTGGACAACTTATACAACTCCCTATCAAACAACATGAGCTCAGGGAATACATCCTTGGCTTAACTTAATTGAGAATTTCCTTGCCTATATTGTTTAGATTAGGTAGGAAACCGAATAAGCTCGCTTGAGCAGTACTTAGTTACCTGTGCCATTGAGTATGGCAACCTCCTCCTTTTGTACCTATGCCATTGAGTCTAGCCCTTTTGTCTCTCCTCATAGTTTTCTTTACCCCCTGCAATAAAATAACACTTGTTAGTAGTAGATTAACATTTTATTTACAATATATTATTTCCAACAATTTATTTGCAGTATCCTATTTCAGTATTTTTATTTATGCATTATTTTATATTTTTATATGTTGGTCGGTGACGATCGGTCTATGAGATTGGTATAGCGCTTTGCCTTGTGCAGGTATTAGGTACATGATTTTGAAGATGATGCACAACTCGAGTGCGGGATCATGGATCGATGCAGTAAGTGTTGTGGACCAGAGATTTCTGAGGTTCTCAAGCACTCTCTCCCTTAGAGCACTTGTCCAAGCTGGAGCCATATGTTGTCACATCCATAGTAGATGGGCTACCATGATTGCAGATTAGTTTCCAGTATATTTTTGAGTCAGTCCTTGCACATTTGGTTGAGATCAGTTGATGATGAGTGTTAAGATTATATGCTACCATAGACTAGATTGCAAATTCATTAGCATTCAATACATTATTCACAATAGCAGCATAATAAGGATCTTTGAAAGATGCACAATCACAAAGCACAAAACAATTTATCTTGGGAAACCCTCAAGGGGAAGAAAACGTAGCAAGAACTTCCTCAATATAGATGATCAAGTACAATGCCCCAAAAACATGTCTCACAAATAAGAGAGACAAAAAGACCAAACTCTGGACTCAAGCCACTCTTCCTTCTCCTTCGCGGATCTCTCTCTTTCTCCTCTAATGCGAATTGCACAAGTGAGTGAATGTATAAATGAGAGGAACTCGCTCTCTATTTATACTTTACTTTTCACTTAACTTTTAATCCAACTAGGTCGGCCCCAATAACCTAATTGGGTGGACCTCTCTAGGAAGACTCAATATAATATTTATATTATATTCTTTTGGGTGCTAACGACCCGACTTACAATGGAGGTTTAGCCTCATGACCTTTACATGACCAAATGTAATAATGACATCCCCGAATGGAGGTAAAACATCCCCGATGGAGTTACAATAATAAAATACAAGTAGAATATTCTTTGAAGTTACATTAATTTAACACTCCCCCTTAACAAGAAGGGTATTCTACTGACAACAACATCTTTAGGTGTTGTGTAACTCTACACAACATCATCGGAGAGAGGAGGGCATCAACAACAACATCATTTGATACATCTATAAATCATTGGAAATTCTTCAACATCATTATCAGCAACTGGAACAGCTGTTGTAACATCATTAATATCATCTTCAGTACAGAGCTGAAGTATCATCATCTGCAGCATTGGAGCATCCTCATCTTCAGTACTGGAATATCATCATCCGCAGCACTGAAGCATCCTCATCTTCAACACTGGAACATCATCATCTGCAGCACTGAAGCATCCTCATCTTCAGCACTAGAACATCATCATCTGCAGCACTAGAGCATCCTCATCTACAATACTGGAGCATCCTGGAACCTCATCATCTACAACATTGGAGCATCCTCATCTACAGTACTGGGACATCATCAGGAGCATCAACACCTGCAGCACTGGAGCATCCTGGAACCTCATCATCTACAGCACTGGAGCATTCTCATCTACAGTACTGGGACATCATCAGGAGATTCTTGTGTATACTCGTTGGTCATGCCCTTATGTTATAAGTACAGACTCGGTCATTCCCTTTTACAGGGCTTTTGCTATCCATGGCATCATCAGTCACTTCCCCATCCATCTGTTATCTTCCAGTCTTGGTTTTATCCCAACTTACACCTTAACTAGTGATCTCAAGGACTTCCCCCACATAGACCTTTGTGTTGGATACACTCCTTGTTTGCATTGTGTCTTGGCTCTGGAGTGTGTGATTCTAGTCACAGTGATTGTTCTCCTCTAGTCCTCGAAACCAAGTATTGCTATTAACAGTGTTTCTAAACACTAAAGCATCCGAACTTAAATGTTATATCTAAAAAGATGCTAACTTGCTAAGTCAACAAAAATAGTGTTGTTAAACACTACTACATGTATCTATATTAGCTAGTCAGTGGCCAAAGGACGAGCACTCATCCTTGCTTGATATAAGGCCGTGTGTCCCCACAAGGCAACAAGGTGGTCACTCCATCGCACCTATGGACGGTGGCGGGCAATGGAGGTCATACCGAATCATATCTAAAGCCCAAAATGCTTTCAGGCACCTGCCTTTGGAGGCTAGCTAGTGAAAATCTATAAAGTGAATTAAAATGCTAAATCTTAAGTGTGAAATGCTGACAATGATTTGCTAAAAAGGTTGCTTGTCTAGAGTCTATTGGAAGCAGTCTCATCACTCTACCCATTTGTGAGACACTGCCATCCCCTATGTTTTTCTCTATCCATCATATGTCTAGGTGGTCTTTCCTTGATTCCCTTATCCAAGAGATTGCAGTGTTGAGGTTGTCAAGTCTTCCCCTTTAGCCTAGCCTTGTTTTTCCACTCTCACCCATAGTAAGCAAATTGGCTCGGTTTGTAAAAAGCCCAGAAGGCTTTCAGGGCACTTGCCTTTGGAGGTTGGCTAGTGAAAATCTATAAAGTGAATTAAAATGCTAAATCTTAAGTGTGAAATGTTGACAATGATTTGCTAAAAAGGTTGCTTCTCTAGATTCTATTGGAAGCAGCCTCATCACTCTACCCATTTGTGAGACACCGCCATCCCCTGTGTTTTTCTCTATCCATCATATGTATAGGTGGTCTTTCCTTGATTCACTTATCCAAGAGATTGCAGTGTTGAGGTTGTCAAGTCTTCCCCTTTAGCCTAGCCTTGTTTTTCCACCCTCACCCATAGTTAGCAAATTGGCCCAGTCTATAAACGAGTATACACTTGAGGTTTTCGTTTATAGTAGTTGGTTACTTTGATCTGAGCCTATTATTATTATTATTATTATATTTACATGCTTATGCCAGTTAAACATCATTTTATACTTTAATTTAGCTACTGATATAATTGAAAGAGCATACTTCATCCATTTGCATTTGCAACGGAAATTAGTTGTGATCTGGATCATTATTTTGATCATTCTTGACCTGGTCAACCCAATTTGACCAAGTCAACCACAAGGTTCGAGATGAGTTTGGGCAAACAGTGTTCGATAAGGATGTTTGATGGCCGATATGTGTCCATTGGATGGTTCCATGCTTCAGACGATAGTTTCAGATAATGGTTTGATGGATTTTTATCATTATTATCATATACAGGCCATTATTTTATTATTCTGGGCATGGATGAGCTTACAAAGATATCACTTGATGGTTATATGGTGTATGAGTACTCATTCCTAGTGGATTTGAGCATTCTGAGTCCATTGGTGCACTCGGTTATCAGTTTTGGGCAGTTGTAGATAATGATATGGTCATATTAGTACTTTTCTCCAGTTTGCCATGCATAAATGGCCTGTCCAGCACTTTCATTGAGCATGTACGTTCTCCTAGGGCGCTCCTGAGGGGATATGGGGTCCATCCAGTCGTTATTACCATATTACCCCATCCCCAAACATTTTGGTGCAGTCAGTTTTGTCCCTAGGGCACATGGTAGAGAGTTACAGGCATTTTTGTACTTTCAGAGGTGTTTTTCCGGAAAGAGAATGGCTAGCAGAGAAAATCGATTTGGCTTAATGGGGCAAGGAAATGGAATGAGATTGGTCCGGGACTTCATGATGATATTTTCCACAGCTTCCAGATTGGTCTCCGGCATCAGTGGGGTCCACATGTCATCCCATTCATCAATTCGAGGGTTTTTTATTGTATTCTTGTGCACACGTCTCAGTGTCTTTTGACACTTTATCACATGATGTATTATTTTTTATGTAACTAGGGCATTAGTCTAGTGAAGACATCATCTCCTAGACCCCCCCACCTGTTGGAACATTTAAAAAACCCACTATGTCATTCTAGACTTAGGATAAAATTAATTAATCATTTATGATTAATTTCCTGAGTTTTGACTAGGTAGAATAGGCCAGTTTTGTCTTTTAGTGGACCACATGCTATCCTCGTTCACAAAAACGAATTTGGATAGATTCTGGATAAGATTTCCTTGGATTCTGTCTGATTTTATTCTATTCCTGAATTAGAAAGACACTATCCAGTTTTAGTTAGCTTTGTCCTGCTTTTTCTACTTTCTAGTGGAAAAGATAAAGCTAGTTAACTTGGAATCTTTTTCCACTTGACCAATTCGACCTCCACATCATATCTAATCTTCTAAAGCCACCAATACATCCTATTTACCTCACTCATGAGCTGCCATACCATACGTGCCAAATTCATGAGCCTCTAGCACAGTTTTGGAAACTGCTTTTGCCACCTAGGGGGTTTTTTGTCTTTTTCTAAGCCTTTCTTTTTGCTCTTTCCATATTGCCTCAAAGCAATTCCATTTTGTCCATGGAGGATGTGTTATATATTGTTACAATATCAATGAATAAGATACAGAGTGTTTTCCATAATTTATTCTCTCTATTCTTCTCTCATTGTCAAAAATATTCCATGGTGAAATTGTCTTATGAATCTAGTTCCTAGTAATTGAAAATTTCACATGGTATCAGAGCTAGCTTGATTCAAAGCAATTTCCAAGAGTGTTTTTTGCAGGTATTGCCATCAACGAGAGCGCATCAGTATCGAGCAAAATCAAGCCAAAGCTGTGACTCTCACTCCCTTCAATTTCTTGACTGGAAGGCACATATGATCATCCAGCTTCGGAGCAAAGGATTGTATAGAGTCACTATGGGGCTTCAAACTGAGCCAGGAGCTGTTGCATTAAAATCCAAATGGTTCAATAGGCTTGATGAAGCTTATGGGTTACTTTGTCTCTCTGTATCTCCAAATCTTCTATTCCATATCGATTCTCTATCAACTCCAAATGAAGTGTGGACAAAGCTAGAGTCTCTCTTTGGAAAACAGGACGAGCTCAAAGGTCATTTGTTGGAGATTAAGCTGATCTCTCTTAGTCCAAGTAATTTCGATTCTATGGAGGAGTTCATCTCAAAATTCAAGAACCTAGTGCTTCAACTCAAGCAATGTGGCATAGAGAAGAAGGATGAGCAATTAATCCTTACCATTCTGTCAAAACTGAGTTCTGAATACTCACTATTTGTGTCTACTTTTCATTCTACAAGACTTGCAGTTCCAAAGTGGAAGATGCCAACCTTGGATGCATTCATTGCTTTGCTCACTCAAGAAAATGACAAGCTGGTCCAAATGAGGGATCAATCACCCTCCAAAGACTTTGCACTTGTTGCTCATGGAGCAAGGAAGAATGACAAATCCAAACAAAAGACATTGTCAGATGAAGAGGATTCTGATGGAGATTCCAAATCCAAGAAGATGAAGAAGGAGAAGCCCAAGTGTTCTTATTGCTGCAAAGGCACTCATCTTGAGAAATCTTGCTTCAAGAAGAAATTGGACATCATGGACAAGATGCTTGAAGAGCATAACATAGATGTTCCTGACTTTTCAAAGAAAGAACAAGGCAAGCTTGTTGTAGAACAAGAACACTGTTTCCAAGCCTCTCCCAAAGGTAATCATGCTTATGCTTTGAGTGCTAGAGTGAAATATAATTCTGATGTCTCTGATATTGATTCACATTCTGATATATCAGAATCAGAAACCTCCACTTCTTCCGCAATACATTTTTCAGTTAGTTCACCCAAGTCTACTCTCAAAACTAGTCATTTTTTACTAGCTTCTAACTTGTCTTCTGAAAGCTCTTTTCACCAACATTCAAATCTTTTAGATTCTGATTTAGAAGATGTTTCACAGTCTGATATGAAGGTCATTACATATCCCACACCATTTACCCAACCTTTGGATGCACAAAATACCCTACAAACCCCAAGTTCTCCAGTTAAGAAACTACACAATTCTATGTGTTCCTACACTGTGTCAGTTGCCTCTGTTGCACTTTTGTCTTGCATATCTGTCATTGGTTGGACAGCCATTGTTTTGGCATTATTTAGACTGATATTCCACACATCTGGACCTGACCCCATCACTCATGGTTCAAAATTCAAGTCCTCACACTCTCCAGGCTCGCTCAGCTGTCCGGATGATCTAGTTTCTCAAACTTTTTATACTGAAATTGTGTTCGATCATGGAAACTCCACATCTTTATTGGTTGTTGCTCCATATGACTTACATTCTGATATTTCAGAGCTGCATGATCTCAGTTTAAATATCAAAAAGGTTCTACATCAGTTTGAGAAGAAAGTACAAGAACTAGTACACCATATTGCAGCTACAGAAGAAATTGATCCTATTGAGGTCATTGTTTCTCCTTGGGAAGGAGTATGCATAGATCTTCTTTCCATCATTGATTATGTTTTCAAATTTGATTATGTATGTTATAGCAGCAAGAAAAATTCATTTGATGCTCCTCCATCATCAGAAGATGAGCTTCATAGAGCTTCAACACATGGTTCTTGCCTACACAACATTGATGCACTGATGCATGATCATGACATCCACAATCTCTTCATCAAGTCCGTTACTCAAAAGCAACCCATTCAGCTCATTCAAATGAGCAACATGACAGTATGAAGACACCAAGCATGTCCATTTTTGAGGGAGGGTTTTGTTCCCATGAGGTTTTCCTTGTTTCCTCGGTTTACATAGACTAGTTATTTTTGTATTGGGGTGACCATAAGCCTTGTTGCTTGGGCCCTATATTTTTGATATTTTTCTAATTCCCGTGACATAAAGTCAGGCTTAAGGGGGGGTTTTGGAACATTTAAAAAACCCACTATGTCATTCTAGACTTAGGATAAAATTAATTAATCATTTATGATTAATTTCCTGAGTTTTGACTAGGTAGAATAGGCCAGTTTTGTCTTTTAGTGGACCACATGCTATCCTCATTCACAAAAACGAATTTGGATAGATTCTGGATAAAATTTCCTTGGATTCTGTCTGATTTTATTCTATTCCTGAATTAGAAAGACACTATCAAGTTTTAGTTAGCTTTGTCCTGCTTTTTCTACTTTCTAGTGGAAAAGATAACGCTAGTTAACTTGGAATCTTTTGCCACTTGACCAATTCGACCTCCACATCATATCTAATCTTCTAAAGCCACCAATACATCCTATTTACCTCACTCATGAGCTGCCATACCATACTAGACAAATTCGTGAGCCTCTAGCACAGTTTTGGAAACTGCTTTTGCCACCTAGGGGGTTTTTTGTCTTTTTCTAAGCCTTTCTTTTTGCTCTTTCCATATTGCCTCGAAGCAATTCGATTTTGTCCATAGAGGATGTGTTATATATTGTTACAATATCAATGAAAAAGATACAGAGTGTTTTCCATAATTTATTCTCTCTATTCTTCTTCTCTCATTGTCTAAAATATTCCATGGTGAAATTGTCTTATGAATCTAGTTCCTAGTAATTGAAAACTTCACACCACCATGTTATGATGTTATGTTGTGTCCCTAGTCATGTTATGAGGCTCACGGCCCCCCTAGGGCGTCAATGAGGGAGGTCGTCCCCCTTTATTTTGAGTGATCCATGTATTATTTGATTGGCTCATCTTAGCCATTGATCTTATATTTGTATCTTTTGATCCTAGCCCTCCATACTATTGGTATTTTAGGGTTTTGGATTGTGAGAGGCTATTTATATCAACTCACCATTTGTAAAAGGACTTTTGGCTCCTGGATTTCTGGCATAATAAAAATATTTTGCAAAAAATTCTTAAAATCTTTGTGAATGTTCTTGCAAGTGATTGTAAAGTCTTTTCTCTTCGACATTCTTGTGGATGTATCTCTCTCCATAACTATTTTTGCAGGGGCCCTGTGGTAGTGAAGTAGGCGACTTTGAAGGGGGCGCTATTGTGGGGAGACTCCATCTCTCTCCCTCAAATCGTCTTGCATCTCAAGGAGTATCTCTATTGTATCTTGTGATCATTTTGATGCTTCGTGATTTTTCTTTGCTATCGTATAGTTTCTTTCACACATCATTCGATTCTCACTGCAGATCGTTTTGGCAGGGAAGGGCGCACTTGTCATCTTGGAGGCATAGCGATTTCACTTGGATATGCTTGGATCTCACTCGTAATTGCTTCAATTTGAGAATATCATCAATTTGCTTAGCGACTGCAAGTATTTCCAGGTAAGTTTCATTTTATTTTTGTTGTTTCGGGATCTATTCCAATTGTCACCATTAAAACCCTCATTGTTAAAACCCTCATTTTCTAGATCTGATAGATCCGACGGGATTTTGGGATTAATAATAAAAAATCACTTTAGAAATAATTAATAAACCCTAGATACCAAATTTGAACTTAATCCGACTCCATTTTCCCTTGGATCTAGCACTAGTCACTTCTAGGTGGGACGCCCTCCTTGGTTTTCTCATTATTTCTTCAGATCTATCAAATAGGTCTTGCTTGTGTTAGATTTTCTACTTTTAATCAATATTATCTAGGATCTTAACTGAAAGAATAACATGCACAGCATAACACAATAGACACAAAGAATTTCCTCGGGGAAACCATAAAGGAGAAAACCCCACAACTTCCTCAGAGATAGAATCATCACCAATACAATATCACAAAAGTAAAACACCAAAAACAAAGATGGTCTTCTGCAGTTCCTCTTCTTTTCCTCCTATGCAAACTTGTCCTCTCTCTCACTAATGCGAACATGTGAGTGAGTGTGATGTCCAAATGAGAGAGCTCCACTCTCTATTTATACTTTATCTTTCACTTAACCTTTTCACTTACTAGGTCGGCCCCAGTTGTACCTGACTGGGCCGACTTCTCTAGGGGACTCAATAACCCTAATCTAGCTGACTCTAGGGGGAACTATTGCCCCAACTTACAATGGAGGATTTACCTCAATGACTTTACATGACCAAATGTAATAATGACATCTCCGACCGGAGCAATAAACATCTCCGTCGGAGGTACAAATAAAATACAATAATAATAACAATATAAAATACAAGTGAATATCTTCCGAAGTTACAATTACATCAACACTCCCTCTTGACTAGGAAGGTATTCTCTTGCCACAGTCATCAACACATCTGGACACAAGTCATCATCGTTGGATCATCTTCAATGCTGGAACATCATCATCAACACTGGATCATCATCATCGTTGCTGCTACAATCCTCATCATGTCAATCACCGATTGGTGACATCTCTTGAATCTACTCGTCATAGGAATTTCTACAGAGCCAGCCCTTTTTCAGGTTGGATGTAGGCCTAGCCCTCATGTAGGTCTTCATCATCTCTGCGAGCAAGCCATTAAGTAGGTACAACCCAGGACCAGTCATTAATTTGCCACAACAATCACCTGCGTCTTCTACTATCGCCTCATCGTCTTCAGATCATCTCATCATCACACGGAGCACAGCCCAGATGCACATCACATGTCCCACAATGGTCGGCCCGTGTCTACCAGCATGGGAGGACAAACCTGTCACCATGCGAGATCCTTCCTAGGTGCACACACAGTGTCTTAAGACTGGTGGACGTCTCCAATATGGGAGGCACGAACCTACCACCATACGAGACCCTATCTACCAACATGCGAGGACTTTCCTACCAGCATGTGAGACATAGCACTTACATCAACCGACATGGGAGGACTTTCCTACCACCATTCGGGAAAGGCTCAGCACTTACATCTACCGACATGGGAGGAATTTCCTACCACCATTCGGAAAAGGCTCGGCCCTTACATCTGCCAACATAGGAGGACTTTCCTACCACTATGCAAGAATGGCCCGTGTGCATCTGCGTCTTCCGAACTCATCACTTCCTCTTGGAAGGAACCTCGATCTGGAGAACACCAAGCTTCTCTCTGAAGTACTTGAACTTCACTCTGGCTAACGGCTTGGTCAACACATCGTCTATCTGCTCGTCCGTCGCAATATACTGGAGCTTCACTGCTCCTCTCTGCACCATATCCCTGATAAAGTGCTACTTGATCTCAATATGCTTCGACTTGTCATGGAATACCGAGTTCTCGAACAACTTCACACAACTCTGGTTGTCACAGAATATACAAGTCGCCTCTAACTGGAGATCAAACAAATCAAACAGTAGCTTCCTAAGCCATACTGCCTCACAACTAGCTGAAGAAGCTGCAACATACTCTGCTTCGGCTATACTCAATGCCACGCACGACTGCTTCCTGCTAAACCAGGAGATCATATTGGATCCCATACTGAAGCACCATCCCGAAGTGCTCTTCCTATCTGCGGCACTGCCTGCCCAATCCGAATCAACATAACCCTCCAGGTTAATCTTCTGATTCGCATCATACTTGAGCCCATAATCAACTGTACCCTTCAGGTACCTCAATATATGATTTGCAGCAATCAGGTGAACATGTCTCGGATCCGTCAGGAACTAGCTCAATGTGTTCACAACAAATCGTATACCCGGTCTCGTATTCGTCAGGTACATCAATGACCCAATCAACTGACGATACATCGTGGCATCAACTGACTCTGATGAAGCATCACACAGTAGCTTCAAGTTCGATGCCATAGGTGTGGCCATAGCCTTGCAGTCCATCATTCCGAACCTCTTCAAAATCTCCACTGCATACTTCCCTTGTCCAAGGAAGATCCCATCTGCATTCCGCCACACCTCCATGCCTAGGAAATAGTGAATCATACCCAGGTCCTTCATCTCGAAATATGCGGCAAGTTTCCTCTTCGTATCTGCAATGAGCCCATCCTCTCATGTTACAAACAGGTCATCTACATAGAGTATAAGTATCACTGGATTTCCCACTTCAACCTTGTACTAAAGGTTGGAATCTGCTTTACTCTTGGTAAAGCCCAAGCGCATTAAGAAACTATCCATCCTGTCGCACCACATCCTGGGTGCCTGTTTCAATCCGTACAAGGCCTTAAATTTGCACACGAATCTTCCTATCATGTGTCTCAAATCCGAGAGGCTACTCCATGTACACTTCCTCCTCTACTACACCATTCAAGAACGTTGTCTTGACATCCATCTGGTGTACCTTCCATTTCATTACTGTAGCTAGTGCAAGTACAGATCGGATGGAAGTGTATCTGGCTACAAGTGCAAATGTCTCCTCATAATCTATGCCTTCCTTCTGGGAGAAGCCACGTGCCACAAACCTCGCCTTGTGTTTCTCTATGCTGCCATCTGCAGCATGCTTGATCTTGTAGGTCCACTTAAAAGTCACAACAGACTTCCCTTCTGGTCTAAGAACTACCTCCCAGACATCATTCTTCATGATCGACTGGTACTCCTCGATCATGGCATCCTTCCATTCTTTCTTCTCTGTCGCTTCCTCATAGTTAGCAGGTTCCTTGTCAATGATGTCGCACAACAGGGATACATAACTAGAGTATGGTCTAGGTCTCTTGCTTTCTCTGTGCATCCCCTCTGGAGCACCATACCTCTCTGCACCTTGTATTTCCTCTCGTACCCATGCTGGCTTCCTCTTGTGGGAGTTCTTCTCGGGAGTTGGATCTACAGGTTCTTGTGGTTCTTCCATCTCGCAATCTTGACTATCTTCTGGAATCGCTTCTTCCATTGCTGCATCTCTGATCCTAGGAACTTCAGGTTCTTCAGTGTCTTCAATAGGTCACTTTCTGGATTTATTGTGGGCTAAGTTTTCGTCAAATGTTACGTCTCTGTTGATGTCGATCTTCTTGAATCTTGGGAAGTATATTCGATAGGACTTCAAACTTTCACTGTATCCTACGAATATACCCTTCTTTCCTGAAGGATCTAGCTTCGTCCTCTTCTACTTCGGAATGTGTATGTACACTGGGCAGCAAAATATCCTGAGATGGTTGAATTCTGGGTTCTTGTCGGAGAACACTTCTTCTGGAGTCTTGTTTTCTAGTACTCTATGAGGGGTACGGTTCTATACATACACAGATATCCTTGCAGCTTCTACCCATAGGTGCATCGGAAGATCCTAGTCATGAAGCATTGCTCTTGCTACTTCCATTATTGTTCTATTCTTTCTTTCTGCAATGCCATTCTGTTGTGGATTGTATGGAGTGGTCAACTCCCTCTTAATCCCAGATTCTCTGCATAGGTTCTTGAAATCTTCCGAGGTGAACTCTCCGCCATTATCTGATCGAAAGGTCTTGATCCTCTTCTCAGCGTGGTTCTCGATCAAGGCTTTGAATTCCTTGAACTTGCTGGATACTTCATCTTTGCTCTTCAAGAAGTATATCCAAGTCTTACGAGAAAAGTCATCAATAAATGAAACATAGTATACATACCCACTCAATGAACTGGATGACATAGGACCGCAAACATCGGAGTGGATGATTTCCAATATTCCTTTTGCTTTGCTCTCGCTACTTGGAAATGCCTTCTTCACGTTCTTTCCCTTTGCACATCATTTGCAAACGCCTTCATGCTTTGACTGGATTTCTGGAAGTCCTTCAACTGCTTTGCTTGCAATGGGTAGTACTCTATAGTGCACATATGCAAGCCTTCTATGCCAAAATCCACTTGGCTCCATGGAGTCATGGACCAAGGCTTGTTCAAGTTGGCCCTTCAGTTTGTACAAACCTCCCTCTTGCTCTCCAATCACAACTACACCATCTATAGTCTTTCCTTTTGGCCATTGACAAATGCAACCCTCATACCTTTTGCATCTAGTGCTGATATGGAGAGAAGGTTCTTCTTGAGTCCTGGAACATATAGGACATCCTTCATCTTCAGAGATTTGCCAAAGTCTAGCTTGTAAGAGGCTTCTCCACTTCCTTTTATGGGGAATTGGTAATCATCCCCAAGTTTCACCTTGTGAGGTGACTCATGTTCAGACAGGTTTATGAAATATTCTTTATATCCTGTCATATGCTTGGAAGCTCCACTGTCTACAAGCCAATCATTACTTCCATGTGTGACAGTGCCCGTGAGTGCTGATATCAGGACATACTCTCCATCACTTGAAGATTCATCACTTTCTTCTCTGGCTCTCTTCCTTGGAGGTTCATCATCTTCTGCAGTGTGAGCATGGTGCCTTTTCTTGTTGTTCTTCTTGTTGTGGGAGCCACTTTTGTTTCTAGGACAATCTCTGGAGTAGTGTCCCTTCTCATCACATGTATAACATCTAATAGTAGTAGATGGATCTCTCCTGAATCTTCTAAAGTTATCCCTTTGAATTTGGTGGTGGTGTTTCTCCCTCTTATTGTGATGGTGCTCCCTCTTGTTATTATTCCTCCTGGAGTGTGTTGTGAGAGCTTGATCATCGTTTGCTCCCATCTTCTCTTCTCGAGCTACAAGTCGAGCTTCTTCTTGTGAGCATTCTTCCCACATCCTACTGAATGTGATTAACTTCTTCCTAGCACAAATCCCTTGAATGAAAGAGTCCCATGATCTAGGGAAACCATTCAAGGTGGTCATCACAATTTCTCCATCTTCTACATTTTCTCCCATAGCTTCAAGTTGCTCCTTGATCTGAGAGACCCTTGTAAAATAAGACTACATGGTCTCTACATTTTGTATCTTCACATTCTTCAACTGGTTCCTCAAGGTCATCTTCCGGTTTATATTCTTCCCTTCAAATAGCTTGGTCAAGGCATCAACCATCTCTTTAGGTGTCTTCAAAGATGACACATGTGGGAAGAGATGATCCTTAATAGAATCTGCAATGATCCTCTTGGCCTTAACCAAGTTCTTCTTGTATAAGGCTTTAGCCTCATCTTCCTCTGGTGCCGGAATATCGTCATTTACATATGTGTCCAATTCATTCTCTTCTAGGACAAGTGCAATCCTATACTTCCATGCTCGGAAGTTATCAGCCCCTTCAAGCTTGTCCTCAAGCTTGGTGTGGTGAGACATCTTTAATGAGAAATTCAAATGGAAATAGAAAAACTTTTAGGTCTTACCACTTCTAGATGCCCAAACTGGTTCTGGAACTAGCTGGCCCTAGGGTTTGTTAGAGAAACCCTAATTTTCCAAACTTGGAATTTGGAACTTTTGATTGGACAGCTAGATGCGCCTCCTCAAGGCGAGGTTCCCAATGTACTCACTTTTCCAGATCACTGAACTGAAACCCAAAATATTTGATGCCCTAGTTTTCCTCCGGCAGCAATGACGGGCCAAAAAATGAAAATTCTCAGAATCAACTTCTGCTACGACAGAAAGATGCGCCCTCCTTAAACAAGTTAACCTAGCCTCTTTTCGTTGATGATCTGTGGAGAGAAGTCCAATAATTAAGAAGCCCTAGCTTCTGCAGCTGCACAGTGTCTTCTTTTCAGGTTAGCTCTGATACCATGTTAGATTTTCTACTTTTAATCAATATTATCTAGGATCTTAACTGAAAGAATAACATGCACAGCATAACACAATAGACACAGAATTTCCTCGGGGAAACCATAAAGGAGAAAACCCCGCAACTTCCTCAAAGATAGAATCGTCACCAATACAATATCACAAAAGTAAAACCCCAAAAACAAAGATGGTCTTTTGCAGCTCCTCTTCTTTTCCTCCTATGCGAACTTGCCTCTCTCTCACTAATGCGAACTTGTGAATGAGTGTGATGTCCAAATGAGAGAGCTCCAATCTCTATTTATACTTTATCTTTCACTTGACCTTTTCACTTACTAGGTCGGCCCCAGTTGTACCTGACTGGGCCGACTTCTCTAGGGGACTCAATAACCCTAATCTAACTGACTCTAGGGGGAACTATTGCCCAAACTTACAATGGAGGATTTACCTCAATGACTTTACATGACCAAATGTAATAATGACATCTCCGACCGGAGGAATAAACATCTCCGTCGAGGTACAAATAAAATACAATAATAATAACAATATAAAATACAAGTGAATATCTTCCGAAGTTACAAAACATCAACAGCTTGAACCCTCTCTAATTGTCAGATCTAATCTCAAGCACATATTTTAGTGCCATCTCATTCGTTAACTCCTCATTTGGGTCCACAAATCCATTATTTGCCTAAACCCTAGGTGGATTTCACTTGGGCATCTTTCATTTGGCACTAGATCTAATAGCTTAACTTCATTGTGGTACATTTCTCTTAAGGTTGAGCATCTATCTCTTGCCTAAGCCTCCTCAACCGGTTCCTAATTCTCACATACCACTACTTTTCCCTAGATCTGGATCTCTCCATCAAGATCATACTCTTGTGTCTAATTCCTAATCCTTAGAGTACCTTGAGTTGGTTCGCTAGCCCTCATAGGCTAGTAAGGGTCTCTCCCTTGATCTTACGTTAGCTTGACCTAAAGTGACAAGAGCCCGTCCGGTGTGACAACTACCCTTCTGCAGTAGTGGATGAAGCCCTTGAGGTGTCACTTGGTTAGCTACCCTACCTCTACCGTCCCGGATAGGATACGTTTGGTTGTAGCTAAACTTTGAGTGTTAACAAGTACCACGCAGTCCCATTGACCTACTTTTGCGGTCATTTGTTGGACATTAATATAATTATCTTATTTTATCTGAGCACGGAATGTCAATTGGTCAAAAGAATGAAATGGATACTACAACCTCAAGACTGGAAAACAATCTTCCCCAATACCTCAGTTTGTAAATCAATTCATATAACTAATAACAAGACAACAATGAGTCACACAAGGCTTCCCCTCAAGTATTTACAAAATATGGATCAAAATATATGTACAAGAGATATAACAAACCACAATATGATATAAATAAAACCTTCCAAAAGAGACAATATGTCATGTAGTGCAATCATAAGTATTATGTCCATGGTATAATAAAATGTGAAACTCCTTACTTCACCCGGTTGATAAGAATTGACGATCATTTGGTCAAACAGTGGTTCTCTCCATAGCAACTCTGGCGAAAAGGGACTACCCTTCTGATCCTCATGAGGACAAGTAGTTGAGATATTGCAAATTTTGCACATGACATCATAACAGCAAATGGCACGTTGAACTAGTCCACAAAGTTCTGATGCCCACTCAGGCAAATCTCCGAACCTCATAGCCTGCAAAAGATTCCATTACAAATAGATTCTTATAATTCCTGGAGATATACTAAAGCATACAACAGTTTACAGCGTTGTGGAAGGTAAGTAGACCAGATTATTGTACAGTATCAGATCCAATATTGTAATTCTCATTTGCTGTCATGTTAGATGATTCTTTAACTTTCATTACAATAATTAATAGGTTCTATTGTAAGTTCTTGCTAGCTCCTTTTCAATAGATTTCCTCAATCATTGCCAGAGAAAGACATTCATAACGAGGATGAATATGTGTTCATATCATTATCATTTATCCAAAGTTGAAATCAGACTGGATATAAACTTTGCATTGTGCTTGTATGGCTTCCAAATTGAGATTATATCACTCAAGTTCCACTATTTTTCAAGTACTACAAAAGCGAATCTTTTGAAATTATTATTTCTTTATTTCTGCATAAAGATCATCCCACTCAAGTGGTTATTTTTATTAATTAGTACTTACTTGTAGTGAGATGAGAAATTGCCATGCATACTTTTGCCAACTCATCTTCCAACTCCTCAATACTACTGCAGGTTCCAACTACACAGGTGGCAATAGTTTGATTGGAGGGATACATTTTAAAAAGAAAATCCATTAAATAATCTTGAGAAATAGTTGCCCTGCCTCTCAACAGATGTTCTAGGTAAAACTGTCCTATCTAAGGATTTATAGATCCAAATTTAGCGCCACTAGTTGCATCTGAAATAAGGTGGACCATAGTATGCCTGGTAAAAATTTCAGAAGAACAGAAAAATCAAACACGTGGCAATCCATATAAGTTCGATCTCCTAAAGAAGGATAAATCAACAAGTTTTGGGAAAGTCGCCATAATTTTCCCTGGGGTCATTGGAATTTGGTCAAACCTATACCATTGCAGAGAAGACATATCAGGATATTACAGGACGAAACTTCAGACTCATAGGGTCCAAAAATTCGGAGTTACCTCGAGTGGAAATTTGGCCAGCACGACAATCTCCAACTCAGGTTTTAATATGTTATTTTGACATCAGCTTAACTTTTGACTGGAAGGTCCAATTTAGGTGATTCAAAAACCATCGAAAAGTGGAAACACAATACAATATGTTGGAAAAATCATATTATCCATTTTTTATACTATTGTCAATATATTGAGGTTGGACATTGGGGATTTTGCTTAGACTTCATTTAAGAATCAATGGCAATACCTACAGCTAGTGGAAATGAAGACAAAGATGAGAACAATCTTGTGGAATTGTTTGAGATAATAAAAGAAAGTAATTCCATTAACCATGTACTAATGAATCAAGTTAAGATTTTAAGACTAGAAAAGGATGAGTTGAGGAAAGAACGGGAAAAAAAAGGGTGAAGAAAAATGAAGATTATGAAACCATAATAAAAACTACTTATGAGGTCAACAGAATGAAAAAAGAAAATAAGCATTGTCAAAATCAAGAAAAAATAAGGATCTTGGATGAAAAGACTACAAAAGACTTGAAAAGAAATTTACGAGAAGGTTCGAAAAGCTCTAAAAATGTGGATGAGGTGAAATTAGGAATGGAATCTAGAATTCAAGGACGTAAGAATTTGATGGAAGGCATCACATTGCAACTTCAACAGGAGAAGGAAGACAAGATTCTAGAAGAGCACTAGAAAATACTTGAAAATGTTGAGCTCCAGCTTGAAAATGTACATATAAAAAATGAGGGTATTATCTCAAAAGAAAGAGTAATCAAAGACCAAGAACATAAGATAGAGGACACCATTATCTCTGTAAAGAAGATTTATGATATGGATGTGTTGAAGGAAGAGAAACCATCAAATGTGAAACCGTATTGACATCCTCATTACTAAGAAAGATTCCAAGAAGGACAAGAGGATCTACATCGACACTACCAAGGAGGACGATGGAATAATCAACAATATTCATGGAATAAGGCATCAAAAAATCATTATTCAACAAGATATTATGAAACACCAAAAACTACAACAAATAGGAGAAGTCACAATGACAACAGGTGGAATTAAAGGAAAGAAATTTATGGAACAACCAACCATCCAAAACTAAGACCAAAAATAATCGAGTTTGGATGGATAGATCATCGTCAATGGAAATAAGAAAGCAGGAAGATAAGGAAATTCTATTACTGGATGTCATCACATGTAAAGCCATTAACTACAAAACTTTGACAACAAAGTTTTTCAAAGGAGGGCACTATGATATGACGCAAGGGGGGCACATATATGGGGTTAAATGTATATGATATGACCCCAAGAGGGCCATCTAAGGGGTGAAATGTATATTTAATGAAGTAAATGTATAAGTAATAGTGGTTGGCCTAATGAAGGACCCACACGTGCAATGAGTGTATAGGTATATATAGAGGCCATGTGATCATTATTGACAGGAGCATGTGAATTGGATGTATGAATGTCTTGGGGTATTTGGAGGAGGTTCTCCTATTCTTTGAGTTATTGTGTAACCCATGTGGCGGGAGAACGATAATATCCTCATCCTAGAACCCATATAAGATTAGAAACATGTGGTGGGAGAAGGATAATATCTTCTTCCTGGAACCCACATAAGATACATATAAATCAATGTCAACTGTCCATGATATCTAATACATAAAGAAAATGAAATGAAGAACAGTGTGTGGGTTAAACACACAAAATAACAACAAATTAAACCAATTATAATGTCCATAGGACTTATTCCCCTATTCTACTACTCACAAGAGCTTATTCATTCTATACTAAAATACGACATCAAATGCCATTATAGAAATACAACTTCAGAAACAGCCCATTAACAAGCATAGGCAGCTTTTCTCCATCTAGATGACTAAGATGAAATGCACTGGAACTGGGAACTTCCTCAACCTTGTAAGCCCTGTTGCCACCGAAAAGCACACCCGGGGGAAACACAACAGAAATCTTTAAAGCTGCTAGGCATGTCCTTGGGGGCAAGTCTCGAGTCAAGTGCTATCACTTGATCCTGACTCCTCCGTTTAGACCAATGTTGCACGACTCGGACTCGGCAAAGACTTGGCCGGCATATGACTCATGGACTCGAGAAAGACTCGGGAAAGACTCAGGGCAGACTCGGCAAGACTCGGCAAATAAGAAATAAACTTAAAATATGGTAAATTTTGGGCACAAAAAAGAGGCTAATGACATTTCCAATCCATATAAGTTATAAAACTACAACCGATGCAATAATTCATAACATTATCTCATAAACTATGATAATACAACATAACACAATAAATTTTTGTATCCAAAAATTTAAATAGTGTCCCATTAATAATTCGAAAAGGAGAGTGACCATCAAATCAAATTGGTTCCGTGGAAACATGGTGGGCCTATAATGCAGAGGCTTAAGATAAAAATCTCATTATAATATTCTTTATTTAGCAAGTTTTCTTAAACAATTTTTATTCAGAAAATGTGTGGTACTTTTTTTAAGAGTGAAAAATTGGTGGGCCCATAATACGATTTTTATTTTTTATTTTGTAAGTTAGTCTTAAACAATGGTCATTGAGATGTTTGTATCACATTGCATAAGCAAAATTTTATTATTTAAATGTAAATGAAGAGAGATAGTAATATGTGGCCCCTTCTACCCTAAAGTTTATTTTGCCAAATTTTTCCCCAAATAAAAAAAGGGTAAATCTCTTCCCCGGTTAAAATATAAAATATATATGGGGCCTATCATTACTAAGCTACCATACCGAATGCTTCGAAAGCATTCCATGCAAATAAAAATTACAAAGGTCCCCTTCAAGGAAACCTAGTCTGCGTGCTCGAAGATTCCTCCTTATTAAAACAATATAATTTTAAAATTCTAACACAAGTGAGGAATCATCTACACAGGTGGCGTGACGGCAGAGGAGAATACAATATGGAGGAGAGAGCGAGCAACAAAGAGGCAACCTGGCGTTAATAGACAATGCACCCACCGAACAGTTGCCCATAGGACAGAGACGAACGCTGAGAGGAATAAAAGGCGGGCACAAAAGAAAGTAAATCCTCAGCACAACAAGATTATGTAGGCACGAAGCATAGAAACCAAGCAGAATAGTTGACGTCCGCGAGGGATATTTTCCATGCTTGCCGAGTCCGTTCTGAGTTTGTGCTGAGTTCGTGCGAGTATGTCAAGTACCTACGAGTATGTCGAGTGAGAGCAAGTGTGCCGAGTGTGAGACGAGTTTTCAACGATTACTCGGTTTGGAGGTTGACTCACCCAAACTCACGAGTACTCGTGAGACTCGTGAGTCTTGGGCGAGTGGTGCTTCATTGGTTTAGACAAACTCCTAATCGAAGCCAAGGGGGTAGACCCTACGAAATAGATTGTAAGGCTCTTAAGTTGTTTTGGTTGTTACGAATGAAAGTGATTGTTTTTTACGAGTTTAGAAATAAAAATGACCGAAACAAGGAACTCCAAAGTAATGATTTACTATCAACAACATAAAAGAGATGTATGGCATTCACAATACAAATGACTGAAAGCAAATAATAATAATATGATTAAACCGGTGCCAATGGAGTCATGAAATTATAAAAGTGTTGCTGAAAATTGTAAGAGTGTTTTTCAGTGTACTTGGTTGGTTTTAGATTTGATTGAATGATGAGTTGATGAAAGGGAAAAAAGGGATTCTCGATATACCCTGAGGTACGTGGGAATATGTCTGGATTTCACTTTAAGTGGCTCTGCACATGAACATGTGGACTAGATGGAGTCACGGGGAGATGTCCAACACCACACCAAACGAGGGTGTAGCCTGGCAGGGCCCCGTGGTCACTTTCTACTGGTTACTGCTTCATTTGCAAAATTTGCCCACAACAAAAGTGATTATGAAATTAACGCCAGATTTCCATTAAGGGAGGTTAATTGAAAAGTTGTGAGAACTAATTATTAGTCACTTCGATCCCTTTTGATGCACCCAACTGGTCGAACGAACCATAGAGATTCGGAGCATACAGAACGGGACTCTTGATTGCTTGTAAAGGTTTTAACAATGCTTTTTTATATAAAACAAAGCAAGAAAATGTTTTCTAATTACTACCTACGAATCTCTTTCCCGGTTTCGTACTCGGGGAAGCCCTTATCCATGAATAGTCATTCGGGAATGCATAGGGGTTAGTATTAGGTTTCCAAAAGAAAAGATAAAGAAAGCCAAAAATTGATTGATTTAGTTTATTTGCAAAAATGAAATCTACTCTAAAACTTTGCAGGTAAAAAGCAAATAAATCATCCAAGGGAGATATAGGCTTCCCCCAAATGGGGGAAGGGGGGTGTGGGAGCTGTTATCACACAACTTGTAGTTGTCCCTAAAGGTATCCCATCCGGGACGGTAGAGGAGATGGACAACTAAAGAGGTGACCCAAGAAATGCAACAGTTCCCAAGCAAGCTGCTTGTCACGATAACAGAGGCACTCTTCACTTTAGATCAAGACAAGTCAAGACCAAGGGGGAGACCCTAGCCAATCAATGGAGATCGACTAACCCAAAGGTTCTTAGGGAAACGTGTAAAAGATGAGTTACGGAAACCAATGAGTTGATTAGGTTAGGTGGACCCAAGAGTTAAGTATAGTTGAAGAGGCTTAAAGGTGACAAGTGTTTCAACCAATGAATGAATAGGGCCACTTAATGGATAGATCTAGTACCATGAAAATACACAAGTAGGGCCCACTTCCTTAAAATATGGAAATGGTCCAAATGGTGCCCACAAGGTAGAGTTAGGGGTGAAATGGCACTAAGGGGTGTAAAATGATGTGGATCTATGGATCTAGGATAAGATAGACAACACCCACATATGGGATCTAGCAAATGACACTAACCCCAAGGAGTGCAAATTGACCAAGGGAGACTAGTGCCTTTAGATGAGGGGCAAATGGAGTCCAAATGATGCCAAAATGTAGATCGGGGTAGTTAAGGCAATTATCAAAGTGGGTTTTAAGTGGCATGCCCCAATATGAGCTAGATATCCATAGATCTAACATTGAAAATGCATCACCCAATGACCCAAGTGGTGCACAACCCTCAAAATGAGGAATGGGGCCCACAAGGCAAAAATCAAAGAGGTGAAGCAGTAGGGGTAGGTTATCAAAGAAGACAATTGCAAATCAAGTGGGATATCACCTACCCAAGTCTTGGAACTAGCCTCAATGGCTTCCATCAAGGAGTGCGACTTCCCTCAAAGAGGCTAAGGTGCCTTGGAAAGTGTGTCAAATGAAACCTAATCACCACCAAACTATAGATCCGAATTGTCGTGGATGCTATAGAGGTGGGCTTTCAATATCTTCCCAAGAACGAAACTAGATCCAAGTAGATCTAAAAAAAAGTAAAATGAGGGTTTTGATTTTAATGGAGTTTTTGACCAATAGGATGGATAGCAAGCGAAATCAATACGTACCTTGTAGATCTTACCTCAAAAGCTTGCGGCCTCTTAGCATATGGATGATTCTTGCCCTAGTTACAATTCCAAGCTTGATCCAAGTGTCTTCAACCCAAAACGTCCAAGCCCTAGGAGGAGAGATGTCTCATGAAAACCTGTAAATCAAACTACATCAAGTTAGATTTGATCGACAAATCCATAAGATCTAGGCATGCCATATCAAAAAATCAATCAATGGACAAAGCACAATTGAAAAACTCCCTCAAGATGAAAACGTCTTGCCCATGGGGGATGTGAGCAACCCCTACAATCTTACCATCAAGCAAATCGTGACTATCTTCAAGCAATTCGGCCTCCCTTCTATTGATGTCGATTTCACCTGTAAAGCAAAGAATGTCTAGAAACAAGAGATGCAAGAACATATACAAGAGTAACCCAATCAAAGCCAAGAAGTAGATCTCCAAAATATTATTTTCATTCCAAGTTTTCCAAAGCCCAAAGGTGCTTTACAATGAGGGAGGTCTCCTCCTTATATAGGATAATAAAGACCAAAACCCTATATCTCAAAACCACTTTACAATACAACAAGTGAGTGGTTGAGATTAAAAGATCAACAAATATAATCAATGGCTAAGATGAGCCTAACATCAAATCACATGGATCACTCAAAGAGAGAGTGGCGTCATCCCTCAAAAAGACTCATGGAGGGTGACATCATCACTAGGAGGGGGCTGAAACATATGGGCCCACCTCATAAGACATGGACATGACTCAAAAAGCTCATGGTGGGGCTAGGAGGCATCAATCCTTACTAGCTCATCCCCATGGCACAATAATATAAAATAATATGTCCAAATAATACAAATGATCAAATCCTGTCCTCAAAATCTATGAGAGACATGCAATAAAAGGCCTCCTCTGGCCTCTGTGGACCCCACTGACTGATGATATCTGGCTGGAAGATGGGGGGTTCACCCTGGAAGACCTCTGTGAAGACCAAATGCCAAAACCTTGCCTCAGTTGCTCAAATCGAATTCATCAGTGACCCTTTTATTCCATTTTTAATCCTCCTCGAAAACTGTGACACTACCCAAACTGACACCCAGAGTGCCTGCGCTATCAAGCTGAGCCCACCATGCTATCTGGAAGAGGGGTATAATGGTAAAAACAAGTGGTTGGACCACCCCCTTCCCATACAGCGCCCTAGGTGAAACTGGCCTCTCATGCCTCTGCTAGACAGGTTGGGAAAGCATGCCCAAATCTAGTCAACAAGTGGATAACTGCATCTATCCCTGTCAGAAGTGCCCGGAACTAAATGATAAGTGTCTCAGTGGATCTGGAAGACCCAAATCTACTGAAAATGTGTACTCATACACCATGGGTTGACCTAAGGGGTCAACAATAGGGTCCACCATATCCGGACAGTGTATAATCTGATGATCCAGAAATAATAATAAATCTGCTAAACTGCATCAACCATCATCTGAATCATATGTCCACCATATGGTATCATCAACAAGAGTATGTGGGACCATCAATCATCATCCATAGGCATACATGGTCCACATCATCACGGATCCCTAGAATGACCATACTCAAACTAAGTTTGACTAAGTCAAAATATAACCAAGGACAAAATTATATCAATAGACTAAGACATGTTCCTTTAGATCATTTTTACAGCCCAACTTTAAGTATAAACATCATTCAGTGGCATTCATCATGTATATTCTTCATTGTTATTAATGTTTACTTGCACAATAGCTTAAATGACAGACTCACCCATTGGATATGGCCTAACTGCTAGCTAAGGATGAAGGCTAAGAACAAGGCTAGGCAAAGGGAGTGACTTGACCAAACTCAACCAGAAGATACTTTGGACAGGGAGAAGGGGAAGCTACACTCTGTGCCGGACAAATAACAAGGGGAAGGGCTGTGCCTCACAAATGGATAAGTTGTTTAGAGAATGTTTATTCAACTTAGGCATCATGTCTACATCAAGTTGATCCAGGTTCATTAGGATCATTCATTTCATTTCATGGCCTTTTTGGCCTACATAACCCTTCGGATTTCAGATGTGCTAAGAAACACAACTAGTTGTAGCTTGCATCCAGGGCATGTTTATACATATACAAGGTCAGCAATAATAGATATAACTTTGGATAACATTTGCTTTTTGGACCTTTTCTATACTCTTCGAGGAGTATTTTAGCATTTCATTGCTCTTTCCCATTACTCACGTGTGTTAAGAAACACATTCTAGAGTTAACAGTTTCCATGGGCGTATTTATAAAGATTTCCAATACAGGTAGTAGATGAGCTTTCAGTTTTAGCCAACAACATCTCAAGTGACTAGGGGGACTTCTATCAGTGCCAAACATCGGGACAACCGACCAGAATAATTTAGGCCTACAATCCAACTCACCAAAGGCAAGTTTTGTCACCAACTCAAAGCCGAGACACAAAACAAACATGAATGCGGTCCAACACAAAGGTAGAAATGGGGAAGTCCTCCGTATCAAGAAGTCAAGAACAGCAAGTCAAAGGTGAAAGCCAAATCGGGAAGGTCATGGATGGATAGAGTCAAATGAATGTGGTGCCTACGCTAGCAGACAAGAATGTCAAGGAAGACCATATCTATGCTCATAGGAGGGTAATAAAACCAGTGAATCTTGCCAGAAAACCTAAATGTGCAAGTAATAGGTCCATTTTATAATTTATAACATCATCAAGATAGTTCATTTCAGTTTAAATAGTTTTGCCACATCATGAATCATATACCAAGCTAATGCTGTGAAGATGACTAAAACAACAAGATAAAAGTCCATAGTCAATAATCAGAGGTCCATAGGTTATATCACATCATAATAATAATCATCAAAAATCATCTGAAACACTGGTGCAATAACATCACTGGGCACTGAACTGAAACTGTATGGAACAAAAGGTCACATCGGTCATCAAATCTAAGCTACCAAGGCTCAGCCTTGGCACAAGGTCTAACATAAGTCTGATATAATATACTGCTCTGATCATGAGTGATCTCAAAATACAAGCTCATCATAGCTGATATCTGTAAAAGCAAAGCTCTGAAATGTGCAGATATCTGGTAAGCAAGAATAGTAACCAAGCTACTATTGTGTGATAACAAGAGCCTTAAATCCCACTTGCTCTTTTATTACTCTCGGTTACAAATTTGCTCCGTATAGATCTGGATCAAAAGGATTACAAAAAGTGGGAAGAAGGGGAGATAAGAAGAGGGATGAGTGATGCTCTTTTTTGCTTGTTCAACTCTTCGAAACTCCTCTGATTTCGCTTTCCTGTAAGCAAAAAGTGAAAAAACCAGCAAACTAATTATTCTGAAAGTTAGTAGATTAGTACCAAAATAAATGAAAATTATACATGAAAAGTACTTGCAAAAGGTAAGCAATTACTTCAAGTACTTAAAACTTTGAAATTAGAGATAGGATAGAATTTTATCTTTGAGGTACTTCTATATCTACTAATTGCAAAACAATAAGATGTAAAATATGAGATTATTATGGATCTATCTTTTTGTTAAGCAAATAAAAAGCCAAGTAACCGAGAAAGAAGAAATTTTAGTTTTTAAATGAGGAAGAAAGAACGCCCGCTCAAGTGTGAATCTCTTTTGAGAACTGTAGAACCCAATGGAAGCAAGCAAAGCAATGACTCTTCTGAAACTTAAAGAAGAGGGACATGCAGTTGAACTATGCCTCTTACTCCAAAGAAACCCTAAAAGCTTAACACAAACTTGCAAACGAGGATTAGATCTGGTATGTGTAACATGCAAAAAATCAAAAGAACATGAATTATAACTGACTAAAACATGCTACTTTCAAATCTTTAAATGCAAAAACATAAGCAAATAACTTGAAGACTACAAATATTTGCCCTATGTGCTTAAGAAAAAACCCTCTAAGCTAGATTTAATTACCAAGTCTAACTAGCATGCATAAACTCAAACAATATTACCTCATAACAAGTCACCAATCTTTGATATGCACCATTAGACCTCCAAAGCCTCAATTTTATTCATAGCAAATTCACAAAAGGAAAAGCATTACAATACAGGAAGAGGTTCCTTGCATCCATCGAATGGAGGAGGATTCCCTCGCTTTTATAAAAGAATGAGAAGGGAGGGCGAGCTAGGACCATGACGGGTACATTCCTTTGATTGAGGGAACAACTGAGCCTTGATCTAAACTTTAACTGAGGTTCCTATTATCACACCATAGTAGCAGGGCCACTATTCTTGCTTAGCAGATATCTGCACATTTCAGAGCTTAGATTATTCAAATCTTGGCTATGATGACTTTATATTTTGAGATCACTAATGATCAGAGCAGTGTATTATTCAGACTTATGTTAGACCTTGTGTCAAGGCTGAGCCTTGAGAGTTCAGATTTGATGACCGATGTGACCCTTTATTCCATACAGTTTCAGTTCAATGCCTAGAGATGTATTGCAGCAGTGTTTCAAATGATATATGATGATTATTCTTATGATGATGTTGTATGACCTATGGATTTCTGATCATTGACTGTGGATTATTATTTTGTTGCTTTAGTCATGTTCACAGCATTAGCTTGGTATATCATTCATGATATGGCAAACCTTGTAAATTTAAAATGGACTATCTTGATGATGAATTATAAAATGGACATTTTACTTGCACATTTAGGTTGTTTGACAAAACTCACTGGTTTACTACCTTGCATAGATATGGTCTTTCTTGACACCAGTTGTCTGCTAGCTTAGGCTCTACTTTCACTTGACTCCATCCATCCATGACTTTCCTTATTTGGCTTTAACCCTTGACTTGTCTTACTTGACTTTCTGATATTGAGGACTTCCCTTTTTACTACCTCTGTGTTTGGATCGCATCCCTGTTTGTTTAGTGTCTCGGCTCTGAGTTAGTGACAAAACTTGCCTTTGTTAAGTTGGATTGTAGGCCTAAATCATTCTGGTCGGTTGTCTCGATGTTTGGCACTGGCACGAACTCCCCCTAGTCACTTGAGATGTTGTTGGCTAAAACTGAAAGCTCATGTACTACTAATGGAAACTTATGTAAATTCGCCCATGGAAACTAAAAAAACTCTAGAATGTGTTTATCAACACACGTGAGTAAAGGGCAAGAGCAATGAACTGCTAAAAATACTCCTCGAAGAGTATAAGAAAGGTCCAAAAAGCAATGGTTCTTAAATTCTATATCTAAACGATTGTTGACCTTATATATATATAAACACGCCCTGGATGCAAGCTGCAATTAGTTGTGCTTATCAGCACACCTGAGATCCGAAGGGTTATGTAGGCCAAAAAGGCCATGAAATGAAATTGAATGATCCTAATGAACCTGGATCAACTTGGTGTAGACATGATGCCTAAGTTGAATAAGCACTCTCTAAACAACTTACCCATTTGTGAGGCACAGCCCTTCCCCATGTTATGTGTCCAGCACAGAGTTTGTAGCTTCCCCTTTTTCCGAGTCCAAAGTGTCTTTTAGTTGAGCTTAGAAAAGTCATCCCTTTGCCCAACCTTGTTCTTAGCCTTCATCCTTAGCTAGCAATTAGACCATGTCCAATGGGTGAGTTTGTCATTTACGCTATTGTGCAAGTAATTATAAATAACAATGGAATATGCTAACATGATTAATGCCACTAAATGATGTTATACTTTAAGTTAAGCTGTGAGTATGATTAGAAGAACATGTCTTAGTCTATTGATATGATTTATCCTTGGTTGTATATTAACCTAGTCAAACCCAGTTTGACTATGGTCATTTCTTGGGATCCGTGATGATGTGGGCCATGTATGCTTATTGATGATGATTGATGGTCCCACATACTCTTGATGATGATGCTATATGATGGACATATGATTCAGATGGTGATTGATGCAGTTCAGCGGGTTTTATTATTACTTCATATCATCAGATTATGCACTGTACATATATGGTGGACCCTACAGTTAGCCCATCAGGGCAACCCATGGTGTATGAGTACACATTCTTAGTAGATTTGGGTCTTCTGGTTCCAATGAGACACTTAGCATTCAGTTCTGGGCACTTCTAACAGCGATAGATGCATTTTTCCACTTGTTGACCAGATTTGGGGCTGATTTCCCAGCCTGACCAACAGGGGCAAGGAGAGGCCAGTTCACCTAGGGCGCTGTATGAGGAGGGGGTGGTCCAGCCACTTGATATTACCATTTACCCCCCCTTCTGGAGAGCCTAGTGAGCTCAGTTTGACAGCCCAGGTGCCCTAGGAGGCAGTTTCATCACTTTCACAGTTACCAAGGCAGGATAAAAATGGAATAAAAGGGTCACTAAGGAATTCGATTTGGGCAATTGAGGCAAGGTTTTGGCATTTGGTCTTCACAGAGGTCTTCCAGGGTGAACCCCCCATCTTCCAACCAGTTTCCATCAGTCAGTGGGGTCCACAGAGGCCACAGGAGGCCTTTTACTACATGTCTCTCACAGATTTTGAGGACAGATTTGATCATTTGTATTTATTTTGGACATATTATATTATTTTATTGTGCCATGGGGATGAGCTAGCAAGGATTGATGCCTCCTAGCCCCACCATGTGCTTCATGTGTCATGTCCTAGTCATATGAGGTGGGCCCATGTACTTTTGCCCCCTCTAGAGGAGGGCGTCACCCTCCATGAGTACTTTCTAGCTATGACGTCATCACTATTTTGAGTGATCCATGTGATATATTGTTATGGTTCATCTTAGCCATTGATTTTGTATTGAGATCTTTTAATCTCAACCACTCATTTCATAAAGTGGTTTTGAGATCTAGGGTTTTGGTCTTTATTATCTATATAAGGAGGAGACCCCCTATTGTATAGCTCACCTTTGGAGCTCTAGAATATTGGAATAGAACACTTCTTTGTGGAGCATATTTCTCTTGTCTTGTGGATTCTCTTGCATCTTGAGTATACAGTATCTCTTCTATGTATCAATGTGGATTTTGGAGCTACATCTTGTTTGCTTGCAGACAGGCCGAATTGGTGGAGAGGAAGACGATTTGAAGAGGGTTATTGTTGGAGGGATCCACATATTCTCTCTTGGGTTGATCTTGGTGACAGGGAGTATCATTATTGTATCTTTGTGACATAGTTGATGCTTTCTATTACTTCTTTCCATCATTTTCATAATCATCTTACCTGGCTTGTTTCACTTGATCTTGTCTTGTAGGAGGAGGACGATTTGGCATCTTGGAGGAGGACGTTTTGGCTTGGAGCAACAAAATCTCACTCTTGAATATACACATAGGAGAATGCTATCAATTTGCAAGGTGGCCATAAGGAATTGAGGTAAGTTCTACAAGGTATGTGCCTAGATCCATCCATTTCTTCTTCATTGGTCAACAAACCCTTAAAATCAAAACCCTTGTTTTCACTTTTTCTTAGATCTACAAAGATCTAGCTTGGCTTTGGGTATAATAAAAAGAACCCACCTCTATAGTATCCATGGCAATTTGGATCTATAGTTTGGTGGCATTTGGACTTCATTTGGCCCTTCCCCCAAGGCACTTAGCCTTCCTTAAGTGAGGTCGCCCTCCTTGGGTAGGTGAGTTAAGCTAGTTCCATCACATGGGTAGGTGAGATCCCACGTGATTCATGATCCTCATAATTGATAACCTACCCCTAGTGCTTCACTTCATTGATTTTCACCTTGTGGGCCTCATTCCTCATTTTGAGGGTTGTGCCCCACTTGGGTAAATTTGGTGATGCATTTTCAATCTCAGATCTATGGATATCTAGCCATTGGATCCCTTTGATTTTCAAGATCCACATTGATAATTGACTTAACTACCCCGATCTAAATTTTGGTGGCTTTTGGACTTGATTTGACACACTTTTTTATGCATTTAGCCCTCCTTGGGCAAAGTCGCACTTCCTAGGGGTTTGAGTTGTCCCACTTCAAAGACTTGGATGGTTGAGATCCCGCTTGTTTTGAAAAGAGCATACCTTGAAACCTACATCTAGTGTCTCACTTTGTGGATTTTTGCCTTGGGGGTATCATTCCTCATTTTGAGGATTGTTGTCCACTTGGGTCACTTAGTAAAACATTAGATCTAGTAAAATCTAGCCATCACATTTACTTGATCTTGATTAGCACCCTTGATTTGCATCTTAAGTGTCCCGATCTACATTTTGGCATCTTTTTTACTCCATTTACCCATCCATTTCAAGGCACTAATCCACCTAAGGTAAATCGTACTTCTTGGGATTAGTGTCAAGTGCTAGATCCCATATGTGGGTATCTCTAATTTCATCTTAGATCCATAGATCTACTCTTTGCATACCCCTTGGTACCATTTTGCACCCTTAACTTCACCTTGTGGGTCCCATTTGAACCATTTCCATATCCCAAGGAAGTGGGCCCCACTTGTGTATTTCATGGTACTAGATCTTGTCATTTGATCTCATCGTGTGGCCTAAATCATTCATTGGTTGAACAATAAGTCATCCCTTAAGCCTCTTTCAACCATACTTAAACTTCTAGGTACACCTAACCTTGCATTGGTTTCCGTAACTTGTCTTTCACATATCCCTAGGAACCTTTGTTTTGGTCCAATCATCTTTGATTGGCTATAAGGTCTCCCCCTTGATCTTGATTCATCTTGATCTAAAGTGAAGAGTGCCTCGATTGACGTGACTCCCAGCTTGCATTGGGAACCGTGGCATCTCTTGGGTCACCTCTTTAGTTGTCCATCTCCTCTACCATCCCGGATGGGATACCATTAGCGACAACTACAAGTTGTGTGATAATAGTTCCAAAGGGTGATGTGGCTACCACCTCACAAGAGATGTGCCCTCACCGCTTCGTAAACTCCATCAACCAATCCAAAACGTGCCAACTAAGGAAGTCTCCCAACTAAAGAAGTAGGGTGCATCCTTATTTGTAGATCAACTCACCTTCATCTGATTTGATTGCCAGTCACTCCAAATATGATTGATTTGCTCTCCGATACTGATTGCAATCATAACTAGGCCTTTATTTGGACAAAATTCCTCAATTTTAGGAATTTTGATTTTCTCCATATCTTTATGATTTAATTTTTTAATTCTCTTGAATTATTTTTGAGAGAATTTTTATGAGTGAATAATAATTACTCAAAACTTAGGAAAAGTGGTTTTTAGGGTTTTATGGGTGCTCCGGGTTAGAAAACGAGCACCCCATGGCAAATTACCCCTCTAGGCCACAATTTTATGATATTTTTGAGCTTTTTAATTAAAACATTAAAAATTAACCCATTTTACGGGAAAATTTTATTTTCTTGGAACTAAATAAATATCCTAGGGGACCTACTTCATGTTCATAATGACTCAATTTAATGTCTAGCATGCTCATAAACATTGACACGTGAACTTTAATAAGATCCTAAGGCCAAACCACCAAGATGACCATTCCAACTTTGGAGGAGCAAATGAAAAACTCGAAAATTATGCATCGCTTATTCAGCATTGCACAATTAACAAGGGAAAAAACACCATGGAATGATCAGATTAATGTCTAAGTCCTAGGAAGCCAAGTTCTTTACAAAATACCATCATGTTAGTGTTGTTGTAATTGTAACTTCAGAAGATATTCACTTGTATTTTATATTGTTATTATTATTGTATTTTATTTGTACCTCCAACGGATATGTTTTTCCTTCGTTTGGGGATGTCATTATTATGCTTAGTCATGCTAGGTCATTGAGGTAAAAGCCTCCATTGTAAGTCGGGCAATAGTTCCCCAAAAGGTCAAATGTAAATGTATTATTGAGTCTCCTAGAGAAGTTCAGCCCAATCAATTTAGTTGAGGCCGACCTAGTTAGGTAAAAGGTCACCCCAAAAGTAAAGTATAAATAGAGAGTTGGGCTCTCTCATTTGGACACACACTCACTCACTCAACTTCGCATAAGTGAGAGAGAGAAGACAAGTTCGCTAAGGAGAAAGAGAGAGAGCTGCAGAAGACTATCTTGTTTTGGGGTTTTCCATTTTGTGATATTGTATTGGTGACGAATCTATCTTTGAGGAAGTTGCGGGGTTTTCTCCTTTATGGTTTCCCCGAAGAAAATTATTGTGTCTATTGTGTTTTGTTGTGCCTGTTATTCTTTCAGTTAAAGATCCTAGCTAACATTGAACTAAAGTAGAAAATCTAACATGGTATCAGAGCTTACTTGAAAAGAAGGCATTATGCAGCAGCGGGAAACTAGGGCTTCCTAGTTTGAGGTCTTCTCTCCACAGATCATCCAAAAAAGAGGGCTCGGCTAACTCTCCCTAGAAGGGCGCATCTTTCTGTCGAAGCAGAATCGAATTCTGAGAATTTTCAATTTTTGGCCTGACACTACTGCCGGGAGAAAACTAGGGCATAAGTTATTTTGGGATTCTGTCCACAGATAGAGAAAAACACAAGGGATGGCGATGTCTCACAAATGGGTAGAGTGATGAGATAGCTTCCAATAGACTCTAGACAAGCAACCTTTTTTAGCAATTTGTTGTCATCTTTTCACACTCAAGATTTAACATTTAATTCACTTTATAGATTTTCACTAGCCATCCTCCAAAAGCAGGTGCCCTAGAAGCCTTATGGGCTTCATATATGACTCGGTATGACCTCCATTGCCCGCCACCGTCCATAGGTGCGATGGAGTGACTACCCTATTGCCCTGTGGGGACAAACGGCCTTACATCAAACAAGGATGAGTGCTCATCCTTTGGCCACTGACTAGCTAATATAGATATGTATGGTAGTGTTTACAACACCGTTTTTGTTGACTTAGCAACCATTAGATATGGCATTAAGTACCGATGCTTTAGTGTTTAGCAACACTGTTAATAGGAATACTTGGTTTCGAGGACTAGAGGAGAACAATCACTGTGACTAGAATCACACACTCTAGAGCCGAGACACAATGTAAACAAGGAATCTATCCAACACAGAGGTCTAGGTGGGGGAAGTCCTTGAGATCACTAGTTAAGGTGTAGGTCGGGATAAAATCAAAACTGGAAGATAACGGATGGATGGGGAAGTGACTGATGATGCCATGGATAGCAAAAGACCTGTAAAAGGGAATGACCGAGTCTGTACTTATAACATAAGGGCATGACCAACGAGTATACACAAGAATCTCCTACTCATAGTAACTAATCACTTCTACTCTAAACAAGTAAGAACCATATATATAATATCACCAGTAAACAATCATTATATACCCAGTCAAAGCTACCTAGATAAAGGAAAGAGCAACTCAACAGTCCAAATGCACAAGATATACCTGCTGGATCATATATACCTGAAGCATTGATCTGATCATCAAAACCATACTAAAACACTGTAGCTGAAGAAATCATCATGGGCACTGTCAACAATCTACTCTCGATGATAGGAAATGGTTAACTCAGTCACCGACCTGGGGTCATGGGACTCAGTCCTGGCATGAGATTGTCAAATGTACAAGATCTGGATCCACTGAATACACGAGAGTGATCATCAATATGTTGCTCATCATCAACTGATCTCAACCAAAATGTGCAAAGGACTAGCTCAAAAATATACTGGAAACTGATCTGCAATCATGGTAGCCCGGCTACTATGGATGTGATAATAGGACGGATTCAACAGGAAGGATCCGGAGCTGCAGTTCCAAGAGTTGGCACAGGTTAGACAGACAGGTACCGCAGATGCTTATATTACAGAGTTCCAGAGGTTGGAAGTGATGGTGACAGATATTTCAAAGACCAGACTTATTATTTTATTCAAGGAGGGGTTGTCTGAGCCTCTATGAGGTTGGATCAAGGCCTTCAAGCCTGCTACTTTACAAGACGCCATCTCTGGAGTATGGGACATGGAAGGCACCACATCAAAGAAAAAAACCCATCCAAACCTTTCATTCCCCAAAAAGGCAAGGACAAAAGGCCTTTACAGAAAGTGGACCCGGAAAGAACAAACTGGACGAGGATACCAGGAATGAATTAAGAAGAAAGAAGTTGTGTTTCCGTTGCAAGGAACCATGGCAGCTGGGACATAGGTGCATGGGAAAAGGCATGGTTCATTATATCGAGGTAGTATCTGATAGCAATGAGGAGGATGTTGATGTGGATGAGCATGAGCAGGATGGTGTAGGATAGTGGGGCAGAGCAGCAGCCACAGGTTCAGGGGGCACCCCCACCACAAAAACCGGTACAGGGATCCCAGGCACAGCAACCGCAGGTACAACCGCAGAGAGGGACTATTGCCACTTTATCAGCTTCTCCCAGGTTCAACACCTTCTGGGTTAGGGGTGTTGTGCGGGGTCAGAGAGTCACAATCCCGATAAATGGTGGGGCAACCCACAACTTCATAGACTCTGCCTCAGTAGCCAAGAGAGGCATCCACGCTGAGCAATTGAGGGTTTTGGTTTGGAGGTAGTCGACGGGCGAGTGATGCCTTGTCTATCCAAGGCTCCCCAGTTGACGGTGACGATGGGGAATTACAATTTGACAGATGACTTCTATATTGTTGATTTGGCAGACACCAATATGGTATTGGGAGTTCAATGGCTCAGCACTTTGGGACCTATCATGACAAACTACCAAACCATGGAGACGGGGTTTAATGCTCTAGATGGCACCAGGGTAGTTCTGTGAGGTATGTTCAATGGGGCCCCAAGAGTTGTCTCGGCCAAACTGATGGAGGCACTATTCAAACATGGGGATATAGCTTATGCAGCGGAGTGCCTAATCACCACCCAGAAGGCATCTCATGACAGCCAGCAATACCATGTTGACATACAAGACTTACTAGGGAAGCATGGCAAGGTGTTTGGATAGATTCCACCAGGTAGGCCACCAGACAGAGGCTTCGAACACACTATAGAACTAGAAGAGGGGGCGAATCCAGTGATCACCACCCCCTATTGGCACCCGAAGAAATTTAAAGATGACATCGAGAAAGTGATCAAGGAGTTGCTTTCTATGGGACATATCAAACCTAGCTCCAGCCCATTTGCATCTTCGGTTGTGTTGGTCAAAAAGAAGGATGGGACTATGAGGATGTGCATCGATTACAGGGCCTTGAAAAAGAAGACTATCAAGAATAGGTACCCCCATTCCAAGGATTGATGAGTTGTTAGATGAGCAACATGGAGCAATATATTTTTCCAAGATTGACCTCAGGTCAAGCTACCACCAGACCAGGGTTCGTGAGCAGGACATACACAAGACAACGTTTAGATGCCATTATGGCCATTATGAGTTTTTGGTTTTGCCATTTGGGCTAACCAATGCACCAGCCACCTTCCAGTCTTGCATGAACCATATCTTCTGGAAGCAGCTGAGAAAATTTTTGTTGGTGTTCTTTAATGATCTCCACATATACAATTTGACATGGGAGGAGCACATGAGGCATCTATATGAGATACTGGGCATTATGGGGGAACAGTCTGTGTACGCAAAGGCCTCCAAATGTGAGTTTGGGCTCACGAAGATCTTATACTTGGGCCACATGATCAGTGCACAGGGCATGCAAGTTCATCAGGATAAGATCCAAGCTATCATGGATTGGCCTACAACGAGGTCCCTCAGTGAGCTACGAGGATTCTTCGGATTGTGCCAGTATTACAGACGATTTGTGAATGGGTTTTCACAGTTGGCTACACCCCTCACCGATCTTACAAAAAAAGGGGCTTTCAGATGGACAGATGATTCGCAGTGGGCATTTGACAGGCTTAAGGAGGTGATCAGCACCTGCCCGATATTAGCACTACCTGATTTCAACCAGCCTTTCGTGCTAGAATGTGACGCTTCAGGCATCAGCATTGGAGCTGTTTTGATGCAAAACAGACCCCCGATAGCTTTCGAGACCAGGAAACTTAGAGAACCAGAGAGGCTCTACTCTATATATGACAAAGGGATGCTCGCCATCATGCATGCATTGGCGAAATTCAGACAATACTTGGTGGGAAACAAGTTTGTGGTGAGGATGGCCCACAACAGTTTGAAATATTTTCTGGAGCAAAGAATTGAATGAGAGGCAACAAAAGTGGGTCAACAGGATTCAGGCATATGATTTTGATATAAATATGTAAAGGGGAAGAAAAACATTGTTGCTGATGCACTTTCCAGGGAGCCAGTTGCTTGTTCTTTAATGGAGATTTCAGCTGACTAGAAGCAGTGTTGCACATATCGACGATATATCGAATATAACGGATATATCGCCGAGTTAAACCCCCATCTAATATATCGAATCTTAAATATCGCGAGATTTCTGATATTTTCAATGTGTCGCGATACATTGAATATATCACGATAAATTGGGAATATATAGCGATAAATTGGAAAATATCGGACTGCTGACCGGAATTGCCAAAAAATTGCCCTGAATTGTGTTTTAAGTCTGCAGGTTGGCTTTTTATGAAGTGAGACTAGATGATTTCCAGTGTAAATGAGGTCATGGATTTCAAATTTTCAATGCATTAATGTCTGGATATTTGAACTTATTATTAACAAAATTTACAATATATGTCCTAGATCCTTGTCCTATCTGGCCATGACCATGATCAATGTACTCTATGCCATCCAACACCAAATGGACCAGTTATAGAGGTGAGTCCAGATTTGATGGCAAATTTCTACAATGATATAAATTATTTGAAATTGAATTGAAAGATTCTATTAAGTCCTTTCTCCACTCTCTTTGTCTACATCATGTCATCTCCACTAAAATAAAGTTACATTCATGGCAAGGGTTTCATTAAAGTCTTATGAATTTCATCTTCCTTGTGTATTTCTTATAGCATATAGTTGGTACTTTCAGTTGGCAGCAGGGAAACTTGTATCCCTCATTCATGTTGTTATCTCTGAGTGCATCATCTTCACAGACAACCAATCAGGAGGGGATTGTATCAAGCCATTTGTGCTTTCTCCCAATGCAAAGTTTTTGTATCATCCAATCATGAACATATTTCAGAATTTTCAGTTTAGTAATGATATATGACCACTTGACATCTTATGCACATCTTATTTATTTGTTGTATCATCATATTTATGTAGCAATGTGTCTATTTGATGTTGTTGCTACTTTATATGTTTTAAAATTTGAAAAAAATGAGTATTTTTGTATTTTTTTGAGGTCTTCCAAGATTTTCTGATATTTTCTGCCGATACCACCGAGAAGTTATATTCTGGACCCTCGCCGATACTTTCCCCGAGACAATATATGCAACACTGACTGGAAGGCTCATCTTTTGGTGGAGTACTCCAAAAATAAATTTGCTTGCAAAATAATGGATGGCCTCATACAGGATGATAGATACCAAGTGGTTGATGACGTCATTTTATATAAAGACCGGATACATCTGGTACTGGAATCCAAACTGAAGCAGAAGATATTGCAAGCTACTCATGACACTCCTACAACAAGACATCAAGGGTTCTTCAAAACATACAGGCAGGTTAGCGAGAGTTTCTCTTGGAAGGGCCTCAAGGATGATGTGCTACGACACATGAGAGAGTGCATGGTCTATCAAGAGAACAAGACCGAACAGATTCACCTAGCTGGACTTCTGCAACCATTGCCTATACCGGAGTAGAAATGGGAGAGTGTCTCCATGGACTTCATCGCCGGCTTGCCACGAGTACAGGGTCGAGATTGTATCTATGTAGTGGTAGACAGGTTGACGAAATTTGAACATTTCTTCACAATTTTGTCAGACTACACAGCATCCCAATTAGCAAAGGTATTCTTCGGAGAGGTATTTCGTATGCACGGCCTACCAAAGAACATTGACAATGACAGGGGCAATCGATTCCTAGGTGCCTTCTGGTAGGAACTCTTTAGATTGGTCGGCACTGAGTTGACTCCCAGTACCAGCTACCACCCTCAGACAGATGGGAAGACGGAGATCCTGAATAAGTGGATTGAGGGGTACTTGCGGAATTATGTATCTGGCCAGCATAAAGCATGGATCAAGTGGCTACATTTGGGAGAGCATTACTACAAGACCACCTACCACATGTCGATCGATATGACCCCATTCAGAGCCTTGTATCGGTATTGTTATCACATATATAGTAGACGAGCTACCATACACTATTTTTATGATTCCAGTACACTTTTCAGCTATTTCCCTTACATTGAGATGCTGAGATGAGCATCTATTATGGATCATGATTATATTATGGACAACAGTTTTGTTCCCCATGCCATGACTGAGTTTCAAGACACTCAGAGAGATGACCGATGTAGCAATTTAGCCATTTATACAGAGCAGTCAGTTTTTCCCAGAGTAACAGCAGCAATTTCAGAGGACGGATGTTGGTTCAGATTATGTGGATTCAGGTATATGACTCAGCAGGTATATTTTGGTGTTATGGTTATATTGCTTTTCTATTCATTCTTGTAGCATGTCTTAGCATTTAGTATCATGATCTGGTGATCATATAGATATGTGGACCTAGTTGTATATTTATATATATTATATTGTCCCCACTCAGACTTAGAAGTTCACTACCCATACTCATTGGTTTTACCCTCCCTAGGGAGAATAGAGGTGATCATTCCCACCATACTTTGGCTTGCTAGTGTTGGTCTCATTATTAATTGTCTTCACCCATCCATTAGCTCCCAGGTTGTTCATCCCCCTGACTTACTACTTGACTAATGGCATGGAGGACCTTCCCCCGCTTTAGCCTCTCTGTTGGATGAGCTTCCCTATTTCTTGTGTCTCGGCTCTGAGTTGGTGACAAAACTTGCCTTTGGTGAGTTGCATTGTAGTCCTAAATCATTTTGGTCGGTTGTCCCGATGTTTGGCACTGGTACGAAGTCCCCCTAGTCACTTAAGTTGTGTTGGCTAAAACTAAAAGCTCATTTACTACTTATGGAAACTTATGTAAATTCGCCCATGGAAATTGTAAACTCTAGAATGTGTTTCTCAACACACGTGAGTAAAGGGCAAGAGCAATGAAAAGGTATAAATATTCCTTGAAGAGTATAAGAAAGGTCCAAAAAAGCAATGGTTATTAAACTCTATCTCTAAACGATTGTTGACCTTAGGTATATGTATGAACATGCCTTGGATGCAAGCTGCAATTAGTTGTGCTTCTTAGCACACCTGAGATCCGAAGGGTTATGTAGGCCAAAAAGGCCATAAAGTGAAATCAATGGATCCTAATGAACTTGGATCATCTTAAAAAAAGTAGACATGATGCCTAAGTTGAATAAGCACTCTTTAAACAACTTACCCATCTGTGAGACACTGCCATCCCCTGTGTTACTGCTTGTCCAGCATATGCTTGAGTGTGTATTCCCTTTCCATTTCCAAAGTGCCACAATGTCAAGTCAGTAATCATCCCTTAGCCTAGCCTTTTAATTTTTAGCCCTCACCCTTCACTAGCAAATTGATCACAACTATGAAGTGAGTATGGTCTTGAAAGTCTAGTCTGAGCCAAAGTAAATATTGAAAACTCTTTATATTTGGTTTTAGATCGCCAGTGAAATGATTACTTCTTGTTATATTTGTTACTTGAATCAATTGTAGATCATGCTTTAACCTTTGGCACTTGCAGCAGTTTTGATGATAGCCTGAGTTATATTATTGGTCATGTTGACTTGGTCAAACTTAGTTTGACCAAAAGTCAACCACAGGACATGAGGTAACAAACCTCAGATGATGCAGAGATATGATATATGGTTTGGTACAGGTCACTAGATGGTTCTATGCAGTGGTTGCAGGCTTATGATGATGATTTGAATTTTTCAACACTTTTACAGATTATTATTATTTGGTCTTTCGGGTATATTGGATATTATATATGATCATGCAGAGATCCATTAGGTGTATTAGTACACACCTTAGATGGATTTGGGCTCTCTGAGTCCAATGAGAGAGTTTGTTTTCAGTTCCGGGCAGTTACAGTGATGATTAGCCTCAGTTGGCTGTCCTAGTGCAGTTTTGGCCTGTCAGAGCAGAGGTTGGACTTGACTGGTTTGCCTAGGGCGTTGTGCATGGGGGGGGGTGGTCCAGCCACTTGTTATTACCATATTACCCCCCTCCTAAAGAACCTGGTAGGTTCACCTTGATAGAGCAGGCACTCCAGGAGGCAATTTGGGCAGTTTCACACTTCCCAAGGCAGATTAAAAATGGTAAAAATGGCTACTGAGGGATTCAATTTGAGCTACTGAGGCAAGGGATTGGCATGGGATGAGTTTTGATGATGAGTGGGATGTCTTCCACACCTTCTCCAGCAGTTTCATCTTTTAGTGGGGCCTACACTCATCTGTCTGGCACTTTTTATGGTTTTCTGGAGCCTCCTAAGTCTCACAACTTTCCCAAAGAGGCACGATTTGGTGTCTAGCTTGGTTATCTTATGTTATTGTGCCATGGGAACACACTAGGGAGGCAAGTCATGACCCCCTAGACCCACCATGAGCTAGATCTTATGTTTTATCATTGACATTTGGTGGGACCCCCCTCCTAGGGCGATTCGGTCCATTGATGCATTATATTGTTATATTGATCCATGTACTTTTATGTTGAGCTCATCTCAACCATTGATTAGATCACTTTGATCTTTTAATCTTAGCCATCCATCCAAAAGGTGGTTAGAGTTTTGGTGTCTCTCTATCCTATTTAAAGGAGAGAGCTCCTCATTGTAAAGGGACTTTTGGCTCTGGATTATTGGAATAGAGAATTATTATTGCATCTACTTGTCTTGTGGTGGTGAATGCTTTTGGAGTTCGACTGTTTGTTCTTCCTTTGCACTGGGTTATTGGAGATTATCTTGCTATCTATTTTGTTCCACGTTTTCTCATCTACAGGTGAAGGCTGAATTGGTTCAAGGAGGATGCATTGGTAGGGGAGACTCTCCCTGCGTCTTCTTTGGGGTCTCTTCGTCGGTAACAAGGAGTATTACTGTCTTAGTACCTTCTACTTCATGTTGCTATTGCTATTTGCTTGTATTTCCTCCATTCTTGATCTCACTGATTGAATCCATTTTCTTGGTTTGACAGGAAGAGGAGGGCGCACGTGTGGACTAGGTCATCTCAATGTGGCAAGAAAAATCAAAGATCTCTCATTTGATCTCTGCAGGAACATTCCTCAACAACATGGCAACGTCTTCCATCACTCAGGTATGATCTCAAGGTAAGTTTCTCATTCCATTAATTTATCTGTCATTTAATTCAAAACCCTCATTTAAAATCAACTAAAATTATTCGAAAAATTCCCATGATCAAACCCCTTGATCATTTGGCAAATACTTTCTAAGTATTGTAGATCGGGCAAATCCCAAGGTGGGTTCTTGAAAACGTCTTGCTTGGGTGACTCCATTGGCCCAAACCCCAAGGCACTAATCTCCTCCTACCCTCACGACTTTCCTGGCTTGCCTTGTTTTCCTGTGGGTTGATCCTCGTTTGGTTGCTTGCACACTTAGATATTGTCATATCCCTTCATCAAGCGTAGCTAGAAAGCCCTAACTGTCAGATCTACGTTTTGGGACACTTTCCCTATTTTAAGGGTCACGTTTCCCAAGGCAGTTGATTTTGACCATTTCGAACTAGCTTTGAATCCTCGAATCATACCTAATCATTGAATCACCCTGTGTTATCTATCCCGATCATTTCACATCTTTCCTAAGCCTCCACAGTAGTCCTAATTCCTTAATTCTAGCGTTCCATACCTGTCACCCTACGTACTTCACTTGATTGATTTGATCTGATGATTGGGTTGATCTCTCCTATCGGGAGTAGATCTGGGTCTCCCCCTTGCTATCTTGGCTTTCATAGCTAAAGCGAAGAGTGCCTTGGTTGGGGTGACAACCATCCTTTTGGGAACTAGGGCTCTCTTGGTTCACCACTTTAGTTGCATGTCCCCTCTACCATCCACCTTGGATCCATCAGTAGGGGCAACTACAAGATTGGTGATAACATTTTGGCGCCGTTGTCGGGGAGGTGGAGGCTTACCTTCGGTGTCTGCGAGTGTCTCTGCGTTAATCCATATCTTATCGCATCCGGTATTTTGCCTTGGTGATTGTATTTTGAATCCCATAATTATCCCAATCTCCATTTTAATTTTCACTCATCTCACCTCTCCTACGACATTTTTCATTTTGGTGAATTACCTGTGTGGTTCACCTGGCGGCTCCACCTCGCGACTCTACTGAGGACCGAACCCCAACGTATTAATCCTAAGTTCTAGAGTCATGCATTGCATTAGAGAGAGTGACTCAGAAAATGATATCAACATGAAAATGATGATTGAGATGGGCAAGCTGATACAGAATTTGTATGGCTTGGTCCTCAATCAGCAAAAAGAAAACATGAGACGTGATGAACATCTCCATAAATTGTCTGAGAATGTGTACACCAACAATTATCCTCAAACTAGATCTCTAAGGAAACCTTCAGACAGTCAAGTAGTGACCAGGTCTCAAGCAAAGAATAATGTGAAAAATCAGGATTATAACAAGTCTATTATAAAAGAGAGTTCCCCTGACCAAAGGAATATCATTCGTAAGACTCCTGCTCAATCTCCCAACAATCCTCCTAAGGGTATCCTAAAGAATAATGACCAACCTCGAAGATTATCACCTCAAGAAACTAAGAAGATAATAAGTTCAAGCCCTGCTAGGCCTCAGAATAAGGAACCCATGCAGAGAAAACAAATAAATCTTCCTGGAAAAGAAGTTTCTCCTGTAGAACAAGAAAGTCTAAATACAAATATACTAGGGAAACTCTCTGGATCTTCAGTCATGGTATCTTTGAAGGAGCTGATAGTTATCTCTTCCGTTAAAGCACAGATAATGCATTTATTAGGGTTAAAGGCAAATGTCAAAGACCAAGAAAGGTCTTGCAATTTAAAAGTTGATCTTAGCAATTTCTTATTTAAGCCTAATATCCCTGTGCCTTTGGATGAACTATTAAAAATCCCTTCATATTTCGACCAAGCTACTAAATTCTTAGGAATCAAACCTAAAGTCAAAGATCATAAAAGGTTGATAATTGAGGAAGACCCTCCCGTAATGATTCAACGTGTAACTGATAGTGGTAGAGGTCATCCCCCTTTCTATATCGCTTTAGAAAACAACCAATTGATCTTACATAATTGCATGTTAGGTTCAGGAGCAGAGGTCAACATTATGCCGCTTAAGGTAATGGAACAGCTAGAGCTAAAGCCATCTTGGCAATTTAAAAATGTTTGTGGGATGGACTCTAGACCTATTCGGTCGAAGGGGGTGATTGAGAATTTAAAGATGAAGTTAGCAGCATATCCTGATATTGAAATAAGCATGAATGTTTTGGTTCTAGATATACCAGATGCATGGGGAATGTTGTTATCAAGAGAATGGGTTGCTAAGTTAGGAGGAAGCATCCAAATGGACCTATCATATGCAACCATCCCTATCGGAGGAAATGCCTTTTATAAATTAATGAATGAAAAACCCATGACAGAGCATGTAGAGACCCCTGAGCATCTTTTTGAAGAAGCCATGCGTCCTACAGAGGAAGTTGGAAATTATATGGTTTTGGCAAACTATTGGGAAGAGCCCCGACAACATCCTTTTCCGCCGAGCCAAGTGTGGAAAATGCATTTTGATGGAGCTAAATCTAGGCATGGTGTTGGAGCTGGAATTGTCCTTACTTCTCCCTCTGGAGAAGAAAAGTATTTTTCTTTCCATCTTGAGTTTGAAGCCACAAATAATGTAGCTGAGTATGAGGCTTTGCTTTTGGGATTAGAGGTTGCCCGAGATCAGAAGATTAAATGCCTGAGTGTTATAGGTGATTCGGATTTAATTGTTTCCCAGGTCAAAAATCAATTTGCAGCCAAGAACAATAGACATAGAGATTATAGAAATGTTGTATGGGATACCATTGAAATGTTTGATGCATTTGCAATTCGAGCGGTTCCTAGAGAGGAAAACACATTGGCTGATGCATTATCAGTGATAGCATGCACTTTTGAAATCCCGGATCACCTTAAAGAGAAGAAATGTAAGGTTGAGGTATTATTTAGGCCTTCAGTTCCTGATAATCAAGATCATTGGCAAATTTTCGATAAATATGCTCAAATTATTGCATTTTTACAATGTACAGATGATTTTCAAAATTGCAATGTTGATCTGGAGGATAAGGTAAATAATCTGTCTTTGCAAGATGTTGAGGTCATGAAGTTAGCTATCCCAAGTAAAAGAGCTGAACCTGTAGATGAGGTCATAGAGATTAACATCGGAACTCCAGTTTCTCCTAAAATGATTAAGATTGGAAAGAATGCTTCCCCTAAGGAAAGAAGAGCCCTTGAAAATTAGAGAGTACAAGGATGTTTTTGCCTGGACCTATGATGATCTCAAAACTTTTGACCCGACCATTATTGAGCATACTATCCCCTTGCATGAAGGAGCAAAGCCTTACAGGCAAAAGTTGAGAAATGTTAATCCCAAACTAGCCCCCTTGATTAAGAAAGAGCTTGAGAATATGTTGGCTGCTGGAATCATCCGACCAGTCCGACATACTACGTGGGTGTCCAATCCGGTAATAGTAAGAAAGAAGAGTGGTGAAATTAGGGTATGCATTGATTTTAGAAATCTAAACGAAGCATCTCTTAAAGATAATTACCTGTTATCACACAACTTGTAGTTGCCCCTAGTGGTATCCCATCCGGGACGGTAGAGGAGATGGGCAACTAAAGAGGTGACCCAAGAGATGCCACGGTTCCCAATGCAAGGTGGGAGTCACGTGAACCGAGGCACTCTTCGCTTTAGGTCAAGGTGAATCAAGACCAAGGGGGAGACCCTATAACCAATCACAGATGATTGGACCCAAACAAAGGTTCCTAAGGATAAGTAAATGATGAGTTACGGAAACCAATGCAAGGTTGAGTGGACCTAAAAGTTAAAGTATGGTTGAAGGTGGTTTGAGAGATGGTTAGTGTTTCAACCAATGTATGATTTAGGCCACATAATTAGGTATAATGACAGGGTATAGTACCATGTGCTACACAAGTGGGTCCTACCTTTCTTGGGATATGTGAAATGGTTTAAAGTAGACCCACAAGGTGAAGTTAAGGGATGCAATTGGCACTAGAGGATATGTAATGGGTAGATCTATGGATCTAAGTTGAATTTAGGAGTACCCATGTACTGAATCTAAGGTTTGACACAATTCCCAAGGAGTGCGACTTGCTTTGAGGAGGACTAGTGCCTTGTTGGATGGGCTAATGGAGTCAAAAGGTATGTCAAAGTGTAGATCGGGACACCTAGAGGTCAAGTCAAGTGGGCTAATTGAGATAGAATGGTTGGATCTTGCTAGATCTAGGTTTTCATGAAATGACCCAAGTGGACCACAATCCCTTAAAACAAGGAATGCTACCCCCAAGGCAGATCATCACAAAATGATACACTAGACCTAGGTTTCAAGGTATGCCCGTTCCAAATCCACAAAAATCTCAACCACCCACGTCCTCAAAGTGGGCAAACTCACTCACCCAAGGGAGTGCGGCCTTGCTCAAGGAGGGCTAAAAGATGGATAAGGTGTGCCAAATCAAGTCCAATGGCCACCAAACTATAGATCCAAGTAGCTTATGCACCGATCTATGTGGATCTAGAAAATCAACTCAATCCAAGGGTTAGATCTTACTAGATCTGAGTTTTAAGATGCCAAGTAGTTCAAAAGGGGGTTTTAATCCCTTAAAATGTGGAATGATGCCCACAAGGTAGAAATCACCAAAGTAAAAGTCTGGGGGTAGGTTATCAAGTGTGTAGATTGCAAATCAAGTGGGATCTCACCTACCCATGTGCTAGATCTAACCAAACAAGCCTCTCCAAGAAAGTGCGATTTGGCTCAAGAGGGCTTTATTGCCTTGAAAAGTGTGTCAATTTTAACCCAATCACCACCAAACTATAGATCCCACTAGGGGTGGATGCTATAGAGGTGGGTTTTTAATATCTCTTCAAAAGCAAGGCTAGCTCTAAGTAGATCTAAGAAAAAACAAAATGAGGGTTTTGATCAATTAGGGTTTTTATGATCTAGAAATTATGGATGATTCAAGGAAGAAGAAGATTATACCTTTGGAGCATACCTGGATGAAGAGATGAATGCTAGTTGAGATGAGGATTACTTTTGCCAAAGATCAAATGGAGAATTTTTGAATCCCTCTTGCCAAATCGATTTTTCCAAGCCACATATGTGTCCCTCTAACCTGTCAAAACCAAGGAGCAAAGCATCAATCAGTTTAACATGTTGAAGGTAGATACAAGCAAGAAAGAGATAAGCAAAGAATAGTTGGTGCAAAGACAAAACCACTCCCTGTTTAACCCAAAACGTCCTCCTCCAAGCTTGAAGAGCAAGCCTCCCCACCAATTCGCACTTGTTGAAGAAGTCTTCTCCACCTGTAAAAAGATATGGCAAATATGCAAGATAGCTACAATAAATCCTCCAGTGCAATGGACAAAAGCATTTACAATCAAAACAACCAACATCCACTCCAACCCAAGCATGTACTCCAAAAGATAGAAATTTTATTCCAAGAGCCAAGAGCCAAAAATCTCTAGATGATTTTACAATGAGAGGCTCCTTCCTTAAATAGGATGGGGAGAGAGCATAATCCTAACCACTTTTTACATGAGTGGCTAAGATTAAAAGATCAAAAGATCTAATCAATGGCTAACAATGAATCATAACAATACATCACATGGATCACCCAATATAATGATGACGTCCTAACTAAATGGTACAAAGGGAGGATGACATCATCCACTAGAGGGGTAAAAGTACAAAAAACCACCTCATAATGACTAGGACATGACAAAATAAGCACATGGTGGGGCTAGGAGGCATCAATCCTTACTAGCTCATCCCCAAGGCACAATAAAATAATAAAATATGTCCAAGATAATATAAATGATCAAATCTGTCCTCAAAATCTGTGACAGACAAGCAGTAAAAGACCTCCTGTGATCGATGTGGGCCTACCCACATGGTGAAAACTAGCTGGAAGATAGTGGGATCACACTGGAAGACCTCTGTGAAAACCAAATGCCAAAACCTTGCCTCAATTGCCCAAATCGAATTCCTCGGTGACCACTTTATCCCATTTTTTAACTGCCTCGGTAACTGTGAAAGTGCCAAAACTGCCTCCTAGGGCATCTGCACTGTCCATCTGAGCCCACCAGGCTCTCCAGAAGGGGGGGTAAATGGTAAAAACAAGTGGCTTGACCACCCCCTCCTCATACAGCGCCCTAGGTGAACTGGCCTCTCATGGCCCCTGCTACTCAGGCTGGGAAATCAGCCCCAAATCTGGTCAACAAGTGTAAAACTGCATCAATCACTGCCAGAAGTGCCCGGAACTGAAAGATAAGTGTCTCATTGGATCCAGAAGACCCAAATCCACTAAGAATGTGTACTCATACACCATGGGTTGCCCTAATAGGCCAGCTGTAGGGTCCACCATATATGGATAGTGCATGATCTGATGATCTGAAGTAATAATAAAACCTGCTGAACTGCATCAATCATCATCTGAACCATATGTCCATCATAGGATATCATCACCAAGTATGTGGGACCATCAATCATCATCAATAGGCATATATATATGGCCCACATCATCACGGATCCCAATAATATACAACAAAGGATAAATCACATCAGTAGACTAAGACATGCTTCTCTAATCATTCTCACAGCCAAGCTCAAAGTATAACATCCATTCAGTGGCATTAATGAAGTTAGCATATTCCTTTGTTATATAAAATTAATTTCACACTAGTTCAAATGACAAACTCACTCATTGGACATGGTCAAACTGCTAGTGAAGGATGAAGGCTAGGAACAAGGTTGGGCCAAGGGGTTGACTTGTCTAACTTAACTCAAAAATACTTTGGACTGGGAGAAGAGGGAAAGCTACAATCTCTGTGCTGGACAAAATAACACGGGGAATGGCTGTGCCTCACAAATGGATAAGTTGTTCAGAGAGTGCTTATTCAACTTAGGCATCATGTCTACATCAAGTTGATCCAGGTTCATTAGGATCATTCAATTTCATTTCATGACCTTTTTGGCCTACATAAGCCTTCGGATCTCAGGTGTGTTGATAAGCACAACTAGTTGCAGCTTGCATCCAGGGCATGTTTTCGAATACATATAAGGTCAGCAATTGTTTAGATATAGCTTTTAAGAACCATTGCTTTTTTGGGACCTTTCTTATACTCTTCGAGGAGTATTTTTAGCTGTTCATCGCTCTTGCCCTTTTTTAGTTTCCATGGGCGAATTTATAAGTTTCCATAAGTAGAACATGAGCTTTCAGATTTAGCCAACAACATCTCAAGTGACTAGGGGGAGTTCGAGCCAATGCCAAACATCAGGACAACCGACCAGAATGATTTGGGCCTACAATCCAACTCATCAAAGGCAAGTTTTGTCACCAACTTAGAGCCGAGACACTGAATATACAAGGATGCGGTCCAAACACAGAGGTAGAAAAATGGGGAAGTCCTCAGTATCAGAAAGTCAAATGAGACAGGTCAAGGTTTAAAGTCAAATAGGAAAGTCATGTATGGACGGAGTCAAGTGAATATGGAGCCTACGCTAGCAGACAACTGGTGTCAGGAAAGACCATATCTATGTAAGGTGGAAAACCAGTGGGTTTTGTTAAATGACCTAAATGTGCAAGCAATTGTCCATTTTATGATTTATAGTTCGTTTTAAACAGTTTGCCACATCAGGAATAATATACCAAGCAGATGCTGTGATCATGACTAAATCAACAAGATAATAATCCAGAGTCAATGATAATGCATCCATAAATCATATAACATCATCATAGTAAGAAACATCATATACCATCTGAAACACTGCTGCAATATATCTCTAAGCACTGAACTGAAACTGTATGGGATAAAGGGTCACATCAGTCATCAAATCTGAACTCTCAAGGCTCAGCCTTGACACAAGGTCTAACATAAGTCTGAATAATATACTGCTCTGATCATGAGTGATGATCATGAGTGATCACAAAATATACAATCATCATAGCCATGCTCTGAATAATGGAAGCTCTGGAATGTGCAGATATCTGCTAAGCAAGAATAGTAGCCCTGCTACTATGGTGTGATAACATTACCCTTTGCCAAATATGGAAAATTTGTTGCAGAGTGTTACTGAGGCGGGAATGTTGTCAATGTTAGATGGTTTTTCAGGATATAATCAGGTGCATATCAAGAAGGAAGATAGAGAAAAAACAACTTTTACAACTCCATGGGGAACTTTCGAATATATAAGAATGCCTTTTGGATTGTTAAATGTTGGTTCCACTTTTCAAAGAGCTATGGATCAAGCCTTTAATGATCTAATTGGAAAGATCATTGCCATTTATCAGGATGACCTAACAGTTTTCTCCAAAGAGCGAGATGACCATGTGAAGCATTTAAGGAAAGTTTTTGATCGATGTAGGAAGTTTGGTATTTCTTTGAATCCAAAGAAGTCCACTTTTGGAATTGATGGGGGTAAATTATTGGGACACATTGTGTCAAAAGAAGGCATCAAAATTGATCCTAAATGTGTCCAAGCCATTAATGCTATTGCTGCACCCCATAATGTGGCTTCCCTTCAATCTTTCTTTGGTAAAATAAACTTTGTCCGAAGATTCATTCCAAATTTAGCAGAATTGGCCAAACCTTTAAATGCCTTTTTAAAGAAAGATCTGAAGTTTATGTGGGATAAGACTTGCGAATCATCTTTCACCAAGCTAAAGAAAGCCATCTCAACTGCTCCTGTCTTAGCTTGTCCTGATTATAGTAAGGAGTTTATGATTTATTCATATGCTTCTAAAGACACCATTGCTAGGATTCTGCTGCAAAAGAACAGTGAAAATCATGAGCAACCTATAGCTTTTATGAGTAAAAATTTGAGAGATGTTGAATTGAAGTATACCACTACTGAAAAGCAAGCTTATGCTTTAGTCAAAGCCTTAAAGCATTTTAGGACCTATGTGGGATATTCCAAGATCAAAGCATATGTACCATATCAAGCAGTGAAGGATGTCTTGTCACAAGCAGATGGTATAGGTGTTAGAGGAAATTGGATTTCACAAATACAAGAATATGACTTGGAAATCAAACCTATCAAGATTGTGAAAGGACAAGGATTGGTTCAACCGTTAACAAAGAAAGGAGGTAGTAGTACGGTTAATATTATAAGTGAAAAGAGTCCTTGTGGTTTAAATATTGATGAAGAGCATGAATGGTATAAGGACATTGTGTATTTCCTGAGAAATTTGTCTTGCCCTCATTAACTGGTGGATCATCAAAGAAGAGCATTGAGGTTAAAAGCTGAAAAGTATGTATTGACTCAAGATGGGTTGGGATGGAGGAATCCTGATGGGATAATTTTGAAATGCGTTAATCTTGAAGAATCAAAAACCATCATAAAGGAAATGCATTCAGGATTATGTGGTGGACATTATGCTCCAAGAACAACTGCTGCAAAAATCATGAGGGCAGGTTATTAGTGGCCAACGCTTTTCAAAGATGTGCATTCCTATGTCAGAATTTGCCAAGAATGTCAATTCTTTTCGGGGAAACCAAGATTGCCTTCTTTACCTTTTAACTCCAGTGGTAGTTGAGGCTCCTTTTCAGCAGTGGGGCATGGATTTTGTGGGACCTTTTAATGAAAATTCAAGTAATGGATATAAATACATGTTAACTTGTACTGATTATTTCACTCGTTGGGTGGAAGCCATCCCAACTAAGAAGGCCACAGCCGAAGTAGTAGTGAAATTTTTGGAAGAAAATATTGTGTCAAGATATGGTTGTTCTTTAAAATTAACAACAGACAATGCCTAGGCTTTCAGCAAAATAGAGATGTCAACTTTATGCATGAATCACGGAATTACCCTTTCCCATTCTTCAAACTATTACCCTCAGGGAAATGGTCTTGCAGAATCCAGTAATAAAAATCTGATTAGATTATTGAAGAGGATGGTTGGTGAAAACAAGAGAAGTTGGGACACGAAGTTGAAATATGCTTTATGGGCTGATAGGACAACAGTTAAAAGGATTACAGGAAAATCCCCTTTCGAGTTAGTATATGGGCAAGATTGTAGGCTTCCAATAAATTTGCAAATACCAGTTTATGATTTGTTACAACAATGCACTTCAGATAAAGAAGCAATTCAGGCTAGAATTGATAAACTGGTTGAGCTTGATGAAAAAAGAAGGGATGCACTTGATAAGATGCTCATAGAGCAAGAAAGGGTAAAGGGCACTTTTGATCAAAGTACTAGAAATAGTACTTTTGGTGTTGGAGATGTGATTTTATTGTGGGATAAGCATAAAGAGAAACCAGGAAATCATAAAAAAAATTGAAAGTTTATGGAAGGGGCCGTACATGATAAGTAGGTTAGCTGGAAAAGGATCCTTTGTTCTTGAAACATTGGATGGAGATGAAGTTGAATTGCCTGTGAATGGGAGGATCTTTAAACATTATTTCCCTCCTATCATCCTTGAATGACTTGCCTTGCCTTGTCGTGCCTTGCCTGATAGTTTAGAATAGGTAGGAACTGAATAAGCCCGCTTGGGCAGTAGTTAGCCTTTTCAGCCATTTAGTCTGGCACCTTTTTGTCTTTTTCCTACGCTCACTTTTTGAAGCTCATAGTGTAATCCTGAGTACCTGCCATTTTCTTTTCCTGCACAATAAAATAAAACTTTTCAAGTTATGTTAGTAGACTAGATTTATTTTCCGCATTTATATTTCATGCATTTCAGTTTCAATATTGTTATTTTGAGATTTATGTATATACATGCATTGCTCTGACATCCGGTCTGTGAGTTTGGTATAGCTCTGGCCATTTTGCAGATAACAGGTGATATGTTGGTAGCAGTTGCAGAGCGAGAGTGTTGGATCGAGGATACGAGTAGCAGAGTGAGAGGACCAGAGATTCTGAGGTTCTCAAGCACTCTTTTCAGCAAAGCACTTGTCCCAGCTGGAGCCAGATGTTATCACATATATAGTAGTCGGGTTACCATACACTATTTTTCTGATTCCAGTACACTTTTCAACCAGTTCCCTTACATTGAGATGCTAAGATGAGCATCTATTATGGATCATGATTATATTATGGACAACAGTTTCGTTCCCCATGCCATGACTGAGTTTCAGGACACTCAGAGAGATGACCGATGTAGCCATTTAGCCATTTATACAGAGCAGTCAGTATTGCCCAGAGTTACAGCAGCAGTTTCAGAGGACAGATGTTGGTTCAGATTATGTGCATTCAGGTATATGACTCAGCAGGTATATTCTGGTGTTATGGTTATTGCTCTCATATTCATTCTTGTAGTGTTATCACATTTTATGTCGGCAGCAGCTTCCATACTGCAGACTGTGCGGCCAAGGACCGCACAGTACTTTTTTTTCCAGATCAGGAGATCTGTCGCCTTCAGATGAGGCATTTTTGTTCAGATTGCCCCTAGCAGACATATCAGAGGGGACAGACAGTTGGACTTACCATCTACCACAGGGTTACCTTTCCGTGCCAGGCTTTGACACAAGCCCATTTGAGACAGTTGCCTAGTCTTATTCTGATCGACATTATCACAGTAGAGTGCTGGTTTATTATGTGCCCAGATTCAGCAGAGATCCAGCTCAGATACAGGTTCAGTAGCAGCAGGTATTGCATATTATTGATTATTGCTCATGTTATAGATTAGACTCATTTATACTTGTTAGTACACTAACTTTGCATGAGATGATATATTTGGTGATCTAGCTATGATATGATGTGATTGGGCGCTTGGTGATGTCAGTCCACCCCTCCGGTTAGACTTATGTATATGCACGCTGAGTCATGTCCTCCATACTTGGCATAGACTTGATCACTTAGCCCCCTTGGTAGCTGACTTTAGCACCATTATCACTTTCTCCACCCATCCGACTCATCCATGACACTTCTTCCCCGACTTGGATTCTGATTTGTGATCCCGAGGACCCCTTTCCCCACTGATCTCTGAGTTTGCCATGACTCCCTGTTTATTGTGCCTCGGCTCTGTAGTGTGTGAGATACACGGTTAGACCTAGGATTTGCTCCTGTCGGTTGCCCCCGATGTTGCAATGCAGTTAGGATTGTGTAGCCTCACCGGGTGTTCCCCATTGGTCATCGAAGCATGTATTACTCACCCCATTACCTTTGCAGTATGAGCACCATGTTTATATCTTTTGAGATATGTATGTAGCCCAAGAGGGCCTTGATGTAAATGAAGAAATGAAATGTAAATCAGGCTAAAAGGCCATTATGTTGTAACTGTAAAATCTAGCCAAAAAAGGGCTAAGTATGAAACTCATTGTAAAATCCATGAAATGTGTTTATAAACACACATGGATTCAGGTCAGCCATACATGTCAGCATTTGTAGTGGTTATTCCTCACCTAGTCCTACGGGACAAGGAGGTGAGAAGGAGCAAGGGACAAGCTCAAGATTGCCCCCTAGAGTCTCAAGTTACGGTTTGTCGAACACCCAGTTTGGCGGCTCTAGAAAAGAACCTCACAGAGTCTTCGAATACGGATGTGAGTTGTGAGATACTTGTTAGATGATTAGTGGTGGTTTCCCTGCATTATACCCATTTGTGAGGCACCGCCCTTTTCCGTGTTCTGTCATGGCATATTTACCTCAGTGAACCCCGCTTTCTCGAGTTGTCCAAAGGGTCACATGATCTTCATCCTTGTCTTCCCATGTCCTTTTCCTTGTCGTCCACATCACCTAAAGTCATTAAAGTGCTCAATTCTATAGATGTGCATAGCATTTTAGTCTTTTGGAGGTGGTGGACCCACTTCACCAGGGCCTTGTATTATCTCGGGATTTAATGTATTTTTTATCACCATGTTATCATTATATTGCTTAGTAATGTACTAACTTGTATAATTGAGCCTTGTCACTTCATGCTTGCATACAGGTATTCAGCTAGCACTATGGTTGACCAGATTTGACTTGGTCAAACTGAGTTGACTAGGCCAAAAATGGGCCCGAAAAAATGTTGCGATCGGAATTTCGATTTCGATCAATTATTATCTACAGGGATCCCATATGAGCATGCAATTGTCGAAATTGCAAAATACTGAAGCGTTTGAGAAATTTTTAATTATTATTGGTCAACTTTGACCTATTTTAATTAAAAATTGTGGATTTGGAGCAAATAATGCCAAAGTGATGGATCGGGGTCGTTCGAGTGGTCATCCTTGCTACTTTTGGGGTCCACGATCGCATTGCAGCAGACGGTTTGGCAATCCGGGCAATAAAAGTGGGTCAAAAGCCCAATTTTCAGCTTCAGCCATATAAACCAGCAAAAATTACATGGAAAATCAGAATTTGACTAAGGCAACTATAGGCAAATGGCAAAATCAATGGTTGGCAAAGGTAAAGGTAATTCCTAAGGTAATTTTGGTAATGTTTGGACATTAGATTTATGTTGTGGGGCCCTTATCTTGCCCAGCTCACCATGAGGGGCGAATTTGTCCATAGAGGGGCGTTTTTTACTATGTAGAACTTCATATTTTGTAAAGATTTTGTAATGGGACTTTGTCCAAGTGGTATGGGGGGCTAAAACAGCCCATAGGCACCCCCCAACCACATGTTTATGTATTTTATGGGCACCACAAAGGGATCTATCCTCCACATGTGCGCTTTAGATGGGCAATTCGCACCCCCTCCTTGGCTCAATCTCCTCCATTCGTTTTTGTTGATGAGGATTGATCTCACCCCTCCATTTTGGGGGGAAATGAGTTTTGAAAGTGGCCCTTCCCTATAAGAGAAGACACTCACTCCATTTGTACCTCTCTCTTGGCATTTTTGGGACTTGAATAGAAGAGAAAAACGTTGCTGCTCTTACTTGGCTCTTGTGTGGTACTCCCTTGATATTGTTGATTGCCATACTATCTTGATGCACTAGTTGTAGTTAGTGGATGCTTCCAGCATTGTATTACTAACCATTGTTTGCAGCAAGCTCAAAGTCTTGGAGGAGGGCGCACCATTTGGCTGCCACTGCTGCTCCATTCTCCGGATTGGTAACACAAAGGGAAGTGCTTTTGCTATTTCAGCCAAGCATTTTCTTTCATCTTTTATTGATATTGCTGTAGATTTTCACTTGCATGTCATACTAATTTGATTTCTGTCCATTGGTGTTGACAGGCAAGGAGGACGAGTTGGTGGGGAGAGAGCAAATCGATTTCAACTGGGACTTCTTCAACCGCTTCTATTTGATCTTCGGGACGTACAAACCTCATCAAAAACAAGAGATATCAGCTGGTTCCAAGTAAGTGTTACATCTTCTCCTCTTGTATTTCAATTTCTAGCTTGTTGAAGAGAGAAAAATCATAAAAAACCCTAAAAAATTAAAATCTACAAATTTAACCGTAGGACCTTAATTTTCTTTCCAAACCCGCTTATTATTTGTCCTTAAAAGCCTATATCCCAAGTTTGGTTAGATTCCGACTCCATTTACCCATAGTTTAGGCACTAGTCCACTTGGCAAAAACGCCCCCTAGGGATGTTTTTCTCTTTCAGCCTGTTTGGGTGTGTTTTGGGGTTCTGGGTAAGTGTTATTTGTGTTTAAAACGTCTTTTCACCTTAGGATATCAAGTATCAAAAGCTAGAAGTGATCAAAAGCTTTAATTTTACTCTGCCCTAGGTCCACCAGCATCAGAACTAATCTCTCCCTTGGGCAGATTTCCTTTTAATAATCACTTCTTGCATCATTCATTGTCCTAGTTGATTTTCAACCATCTAAATCTATTATATTTATCATAAGTTATTGCTGGTCACTTATCACTTCACTGTCATTTCACTGCTTTTGTCCATCAATTGGCTGAAGTCGAACTTAGGAGCCATTCTACACTCATTCCTTGCTTTGTTCTCGCATCTTTTGGGTTTGGGTGTGTGTTTTGTCTCTCGACCATAACTGGTTGAGCAGGGTCTCCCCCTTGACTTGGCTTTCACGCCTTGTCTAAAGTGACTGCAGCCTTGTCCAGTGTGACTTCTGTCCCTTGGGCAGAGGACTTGGCTGTTGTTGGTTACACCTTCCTGGTTGCTCATCCTCTACCATCCCTATTGAGATATCCCTCTATAGCAACTAGAGATTGTGTGATAACATGTAGCATGTCTTAGCATTTAGTATCATGATCTGGCGATCATATAGATATGTGGACCTGATTGTATCTTTATATATATTATATTGTCCTCACTCAGACTTAGAAGTTCACTACCCATACTCATTGGTTTTACCCTCTCTAGAGAGAATAGAGGTGATCATTCCCACCATTCTCATTATTCACTGTCTTCACCCATCCATTACCTCCCAGGTTGTTCATCGCCCTGACTTACTACTTGACTAATGGCATGGAGGACCTTCCCCCGCTTTAGCCTCTATGTTGGATGAGCTTCCCTGTTTCTTGTGTCTCGGCTCTGAGTTGGTGACAAAACTTGCCTTTGGTGAGTTGGATTGTAGTCCTAAGTCATTTTGGTCGGTTGTCCCAAAGGTTGGCACTAGTACGAAGTCCCCCTAGTCACTTAAGTTGTGTTGGCTAAAACTGAAAGCTCATGTACTACTTATGGAAACTTATGTAAATTCACCCATGGAAATGGTAAACTCTAAAATGTGTTTCTCAACACACGTGAGTAAAGGGAAAGAGTAATGAAAAGGTATAAATACTCCTTGAAGAATATAAGAAAGGTCCAAAAAAGTAATGGTTCTTAAACTCTATATCTAAATGATTGTTGACCTTATGTATATGTATGAACATTCCCTGGATGCAAGCTGCAATTAGTTGTGCTTCTTAGCACACCTGAGATCCTAAGAGTTATGTAGGCCATAAAGTGAAATCAATGGATCCTAATGAAGTTGGATCATCTTAAAAAAAGTAGACATGATGCCTAAGTTGAATAAGCACTCTTTAAACAACTTACCCATCTGTGAGACACTGCCATCCCCCGTGTTACTGCTTGTCCAGCATATGCTTGATTGTGTATTTCCTTTCCATTTCCAAAGTGTCACAATGTCAAGTCAGTAGTCATCCCTTAGCCTAGCCTTTTAATTTTTAGCCCTCACCCATCACTAGCAAATTGATCACAACTATGAAGTGAGTATGGTCTTGAAAGTCTAGTCTGAGTCATAGTAAATATTGAAAACTCTTTATATTTGGTTTTAGATCGCCAGTGAAATGATTACTTCTTGTTATAATTGTTACTTGAATGAATTGTAGAGCATGTTTTAACCTTTGGCACTTGCAACAGTTTTGATGATAGCCTGAGTTATATTATTGGTCATGTTGACTTGGTCAAACATAGTTTGACCAAAAGTCAACCACATGACATGAGGTGGCAAACCTCATATGATGCAGAGATATGATATATGGTCTGGTACAGGTCACCAGATGGTTCTATGCAGTGGTTGCAGGCTTATGATGATGATTTGTGTTTTTCAACACTTTAACAGATTATTATTATTTGGTCTGTCGGGTATATTGAATATTTTATATGATCATGCAAAGATCCATAGGGTGTATTAGTACACACCTTAAATGGATTTGGGCTCTCTAAGTCCAATGAGACAGTTTGTTTTCAGTTCCGGGCAGTTACAGTGATGATTAGCCTCAGTTGGTTGTCCTAGTGTAGTTTTGGCGTGTCAGATGGCCTGTCAGAGCAGAGGTTGGACTTGACTGGTTTGCCTAGGGCGTTGTGCATGGACGGGGTGGTCCAGCGACTTGTTATTACCATATTACCCCCCTCCCATAGAGCCTGGCAGGTTCACCTTGACAGCGCAGGCAGTCCAGGAGGGAGTTTGAGCAGTTTCACACTTCCCAAGGCAGATTAAAAATGGTGAAAATGGCTACTGAGGGATTCGATTTGAGCTACTAAGGCAAGGGATTGGCATGGGATGAGTTTTGATGATGAGTGGGATGTCTTCCACACCTTCTCCATCAGTTTCAGCTTTCAGTGGGACCTACACTCATCTCTCTGGCACTTTTTATGGTTTTTTGGAGCCTCCTAAGGCTCACGACTTTCCCAGAGAGGCACAATTTGGTGTCTAGCTTGGTTATCTTATGTTATTGTGCCATGGGGACACACTAGGGAGGCAAGTCATGACCCCCTAGACCCACCATGAGCTAGATCTTATGTTTTATCATTGACATTTGGTGGGACCCTCTCTCCTAGGGCGATTTGGTCCATTGATGTATTATATTGTTATATTGATCCATGTACTTTTATGTTGAGCTCATCTCAACCATTGATTAGATCACTTTGATCTTTTAATCTTAGCCAGCCATCCAAAAGGTGGTTAGGGTTTTGGTGTCTCTTCATCCTATTTAAAGGAGAGAGCTCCTCATTGTAAAGGGACTTTTGGCTCTGGATTATTGGAATAGAAAATTATTATTGCATCTACTTGTGTTGTGGTTGTGAATGCTTTTGGAGTTCGATTGTTTGTTCTTCCTTTGCACTGGGTTATTGGAGATTATCTTGCTATCTATTTTGTTCCACGTTTTCTCATCCACAAGTGAAGGCCGAATTGGTTCAAGGAGGATGCATTGGTAGGGGAGACTCTCCATGCCTCTTCTTTGGGGTCTCTTCGTCGGTAACAGGGAGTATTACTGTCTTAGTACCTTCTAATTCATGTTGCTATTGCTATTTGCTTGTATTTCCTCTATTCTTGATCTCACTGATTGAATCGATTTCCTTGGTTTGACAGGAAGAGGAGGGCGCACGTGTGGACTAGGGCATCTCATTGCGGCAAGAAAAATAAAAGATCTCTCATTTGATCTCTGCGGGAACATTCCTCAACAACATGGCAACCTCTTCCATCACTCAGGTATGATCTCAAGGTAAGTTTCTCATTCCATTAATTTATCCATCTGTCGTTTAATTCAAAACCCTCATTTAAAATCAACTAAAATTCTTCGGAAAATTCCCATGATCAAATCCCTTGATCATTTGGTAAATCCTTTCTGGGTATTGTAGATCGGGCAAATCCCAAGGTGGGTTCTTGAAAACGGAGTGACTCCATTGGCCCAAACCCCGAGGGCACTGATCTCCTCCTACCCTCACGACTTTCCTGGCTTGCCTTGTTTTCCTATGGGTTGATCATTGTTTGGTTGCTTGCACACTTAGATATTGTCATATCCCTTCATCAAGCATAGCTAGAAAGCCCTAACTGTCAGATCTACGTTTTGGGACACTTTCTCTGTTTTAAGGGTCACGTTTCCCAAGGCAGTTGATTTTGACCATTTCGAACTAGCTTTGAATCCTCGAATCATACCTAATCATTGAATCACCGTGTGTTATCTATCCCTATCATTTCACATCTTTCGTAAGCCTCCACAGTGGTCCTAATTCCTTAATTCTTGGGTTCCATACCTGTCACCCTACGTACTTCACTTGATTGATTTGATATGGTGATTGGGTTGATCTCTCCTGTCAGGAGTAGATCTGGATCTCCCCCTTGCTATCTTGGCTTTGATAGCTAAAGCAAAGAGTGCCTTGGTTGGCGTGACAACCATCCTTTTGGGAACTAGGGCTCTCTTGGTTCACCACTTTAGTTGCATGTCCCCTCTACCATCCACCTTGGATCCATCTATAGGGGCAACTACAATTTTGCTGATAACAAGTATGATGCTCCATCATTCGTAGAGTTGGCATTTGGGGGTAGAAGGGCACCCAAGGAGAAAGATTGGATACAAGAAATTCAGGACATCCTTCGAGTACTCAAAGAAAATCTACAGGTGGCGCAGAATCAAAAAAAGGTATATGCAGATAGGCACCGGATAGAACGCGGCTTTGAGGTAGGTGATTTGGTGTTTCTGAGACTGCAGCGTTATCGCCAGTCTTCATTGAAGAAAAGCAGTGCAGAGAAACTGAAGCCTCCCTTCTATGGACCTTACAAAGTAGTCAGGAGGGTTGGAGAGGTTGCCTATGAGTTGGAGCTTCCGGAGGGAAGCAAGATTCACAATGTATTCCATGTATCGAACATCAAGAAGGTACTAGGGCAGTAGGTTACAGCCTCTGCAGAGTTACCCCCATTAGATGAGCAGGGTCAGTTGATTCTAGACCCGGAGGAGATTCTGGATGTGCGCAAAATAAGACTAAGAAACAGGGTAATTCAGGAGTATTTGGTCAGGTGGAGGCATATGCTTGTGGAGGATGCTACGTGGGAGAGTGAGAAGATTATACAGCACCCCGATTTGCATTTGCTCAAGGACAAGCAATTTCGGGAAGGGAGGACTGTCATGTCTCTTTCCGGATGACCACCATGGAGACGACTTACTAGCCTATCTAGTTCTCGTAATCTATAGTCGAGAAAAAGGGGAATTAATTAATTATTAAATGTCACCTAGGCTTAAAAGTGTTTTATAAAGTGACAATTAATAATTAATTCCTAAAGTGACTTATAAAAGTAATTTGGGTTCAAAAGTGACGGAAAGGTGTAAAAGGGGGGTTCAAAATGAAATTAAAAGACAAAAGGTCATTTTCTCCATAAAGTCACTTTTTAAATATTTTAATGAGAGAATTGGTCAAGGGGAAGTTGAAGAGTCACAAAGGGGGTCAATGAGAAAATATAAAAAAGACATGAGAGCTCATTCTTTCCATTCTTGTCTATTGCATTTTCGAAAACTAAGAGCTCTTGAGCTTCAAGCTTCTCTTGGACGAAACCCTGGGAGGAGGTGAGAGTTTCAGTAGTGCAATGATCTACCCTAGCTCTTGATAGTGGAGGAATCATCTCAGATTTCTCATTGGTACTACACACTGTCGTGGTTCGATTTGGTCCTTTCATCTTCATATTTGAGTTTCAGTGAATGTGCAGAGATTTATTGTCCGGATGAGAGGACGCACTACCTTCTTTTTCTTCTATCCACAAGTGGAGGCGCACTGGGCCACACTGTCATCTTATGAGGGCACATTTGGAGAGAGACTCAGTCCAATTTGATCTCAGATTTGGTATCCAAGAGAGAGAGGCGCATTCACTCGCAGCTGCCAGTGATATAAGGAAGGGCACAATTCCTTTTGAGCAGATATTACTACTATGAGATGTGTTCACTTAGCATTCATCTGCTACTATTGACTAGAGCCAACAAATGTTCATTATTCTCATGAGAGCCATAGGAGGATGCACCATTGCGTAGGGATTAAGAGCCACCAAACGGAAGGGCACAGCTACAGGAAAAGGGGAGATACACTCTCAGTATTTTGGGAAGAGCGCAGCCTCTGTACAAGTGAGCCAAAATGCTCAACTCCACCACCATATTTCTATAGGAACTATTTATTTATCTCTGATTACATATGGGCAGAGTTTACATCAGTTATTGACTTTCTAAATCAACATTCAACAGAGATAAAAAGTCTGATATTTATTTCTTATTCACTGTTGCTTTCACTGAAGTCATCTACAACCATTGGGTAATAAAAGGTACACTTGATATTGAATTTTACTGTGCTAAATTTATCCTTTACTTATTGCATTAGTGGATATCTATAGGATAGTCTCCTACAGGACTTTATAGTCACTATCTAAGTCACCTGACACGAGGACACAAGACACGAGTGTCCCCAAAATACGAGTGTCCCCACGGGACACGGTGACCCCTGGAATCAGGACACGAAGGACACGTTTTATATACATACATATATATATATATATATATTTTAAATATATTAAAATTTAAAAATATAGACATATAGATCCAATAAAATTTAGAAACTAGAACATTTACAATTACAAATATTCAAAAAAAATTAGAATCAAAACACATTAATGATTATTGATTACACATTTGTCATTCACAAATCACAACACATTTGTCATTCACAGTCACAAATCACAATGAGACACATAGATGCATGTCGGAGACTAGGAACCATATTTCTCATTAAGTCATTAAACTCAAAATGTATTACATAGATGTCAGAATGCCACTGGGCATTGGCAAATGCCAAATAGACTAATATAGTAATAGTCTAATAGTAAATAAAAAAAAGGGGTGGATCAAGATGGAAGAATCCCATCTGTCAATGACTCAATAGTCCTCCTCCATGCCTGAATCAACAAACTCATCATTGCCCTGATCCTCATCCTCCTCCTCCTCCTCCTCCTCTCTGCCAATCTGACTAACTGCATTTGCTGGTGTGGAGGATGACCCCTCCATACGATCACCCTCATCAAAAGTGACCGGCTCTAGCACTGTATCATTAAGATCCATGTTGGCTAATGCCAACTCAGTACTGTTGTCCAAACCCATATCATCAGAAAAGACATCCCACATCTTTGTCTTTCCCTTCGCCCACTCCTCCCTCTTCCTGTAAATAAGATGAAGATTGGAGTGCACATACACCATCGTCTCTGCCCTAGATTGCTCAAGCCTGCTCTTCTTCACACTGTACAAGTTCCCATATGTGCTCCAATTCCTCTCACAACAAGAGGATGAAGTAACTTGAGAGATGACCCTCAAGGCTATCTTCTGTAGAAGAGGGCATGTTGCCCCATGAGTTGCCCACCAAACATGGGGTTTCTTAACCCCCATGTCTCTAACCACCTCATATCCTCCAAATCTCCCAGTGCCATTGGCAAACTCATAAAATCCCTCCTCCACCGCCTCAAGGTGGTCTCTATCCTGAAGTAGCCGTCTAAATGTTGTCTTCCTCCCCTCTGAGATCTCTCCATCCATGTTAGGAGGGAGTCTGGATGAGGGCCCCGACCCACCACTGAGCCAATCCTGAGCATAGAACCTGGGGTTCAATGAGTGGGCCAAGCAATGCAAAGGTGTGCAATTCTTATCCCAGCTAGAGATAAGAATGTCCTGTATGGTGGACCATAAGTTCTCTATCGATGTCTCATACTCAGCACACTCATTCTCCGAAACAATGGTCCTCATGGACTCAATCATGGAATCCCACCCCTCATAAACATCTGCTAGGATGGGCTGGTCCGTGTCTGCAAACCGCAACAAAGAAATGATTGGCTCCATGATCTTGATGCTAAGATCTACCCTATCCCACCAACCATCATCTAACACCGTGTCCTTCACCTTTTGTGAAGCAAGTTGATCCGTCTTTCTCCAAAAAGACCAAAACTCTGAAATCACCATGGACCCAAGAGCGGTTTTGACCTCTCTCAACCTCTTGAGCATGATGAATGAGGAAGCAAACCGAGTATCTGCAACCTTCAACAATGAAAGATGTGTGTACTCTTTGTAGATTGTGAGGGCATTGGTGAGGTTTTGTACAAAGTTACGGATATGGCGTGCATCCTCAATAAGTTTTCCAATCCATGGCACATCTGAAGCAATAGATTTCAGTGCTAAATTCAAAGAATGGACAATGCAAGGTGTCCAAAATACCTGTAAGATCAATAAAAGAAAGTATAAATGAGTCGTTGAGTCTAGACTCCTAGAAACTACAAGACTACAACTAAGTTATTAACAACTCAAAATTTCAAATAAATGAGTAAATTAACAATACAATTATGCAAGGTGTCCAAAATGAACATACCTGTGGATATTTAGCTTCCACAATCATGCCAGCAGCCTTGCAAACAGGTGCATTGCCCGTGATGATTTGTACACAAGAATCAACACCTACTTCTTCAATGGTTTTGATGAACAAATCACCCATATACTGTGCATCCTTGTATTTCCCAAGAGCATCCACCGCTTTCAAGAACACCGGTCCATTTGGGGAAGACACCATGAAATTGATGAGTGGATGGCGTGCTGCATCCGTCCATCCATCCGAACCAATACTAACACCACATGTGGACCATTTTGATCTAATTGGATCAATAATTTTATCCACCCCCTTCCTTGCCTTAACCAACAATGTGGTTCTAAGCTTCTCTGAACCAGGAGGCACATAACCAGTTGGAGCTCGTTCCATTATAGATCGACACATCTCAAAGTACAATGGTGACCGTGCAACATTGAATGAGATGAAGTTGAGGTAGAAGAAAAATGCAATGGAGAGCTCCACCTCTTCTCGCGCCTCTTGTTGGAAAATCCTATCCATTGGACCACTTGAAGTTGGCCTCTTTCTTGTTGGAGAAGCAATAGCATCAACCCCATTCCTAGTGCTAGAGGGTTTCCTCAAGAATGGAAGAGAATCCTCATGATGTTGTGTCTTGCTTGCTACAGCCACGTTCCCTACCCCAACATGGTCCTCTCTTTCCATCCCCCTCCTTTGGTTAACACTCACTGCTTTGCATGAAGAAATCCCACAAGGGAGGGCCAACAAATGGCCCTTAACCCGGTAATATGTGCTCTTGAAAGCATGCTTGCAGAAATTGCAAGTCCAACACACATTGCCTCCCCCACCAAGCTTTGCTCCAATGCCTTCTTTCCTTGTAACATACTTCCACAAAGGGTATTTACTCTCTTGTGCTTGTTGTCTTGCCAAAACATGGCTAAAATAAGCATGAGCTTCACTAGAAGCAGTTGGAGCACTAATAGGAGCAAAAGAGGTTATTCTTGGAGGAGGAATAGGATGAGAGGGATAAGATGGGGCATTCTTCCCTTTCCTTTGCCCTCTAGCTGCTGCCCTAGCTAGTTGAGACATTTTCCTTCAACCTTGATGGTGAAATCAACTTGGAATCCCTTCACCTGCAAGAAAACAAACTTGAAACTCCTTCACCTGCAAAAAAACAATTCTGGGCTCTCTAGAGCTCTCCCTCACTCTCCCTTCAGTTCACAAATGACAAAAAAAAAAAAAAAATCATGTTTTATGGGCCTGCGGGTTGCCTTTTGGTGCCTTTTTGTGTCCTAGAATCGGGACACGATGTGCAGAGATAGGGCACGCGTGTCCCGAAATCGGGACAGGATTTTTTTCGTGTCCCCCACGTGGGGCAGTCGTGTCTGCGCCCACACGGTCCCCATGGAACACTTGGCCCTAAAGGGACATGTCAGGTGACTTAGGTCACTATATATCAGATCTGACTGTGAATGTTTGGGAAGTATATTTTTCGTTAATATCAATTGTGGGTTAAAGACTGAACTATATCATGGATGCATTGTAAAACTCTGATGTGCATTTGTATTTGAATGTATGATTATGACTGATATGATGAAGAAACTTCAAATTGTAAACCATTGAACCTCAGACAAGTTCAAACTAAACAAATTAGTCCAACGAATCTCAGGAGTACCAAATATCTCTTAACACACACCTATGAAGTGTTTGACGAAAGTCTCCACACATACTTCATCAATGGAAAAGAATTAGCAGTTGGCAGTAACCTACAGGCTGGTAAAGCCTTGACCAATATTCTTCATCATGTTGCACACCTTCCAAGCTAAATCAAATTGTGTGGTGAAAAGCAAGCTACAACAGTCCACTGTTTTCAACCACTAAGTACTAGAGTCAAGTTTTAAATCAGTATAATTGGACAGACAGTGTCCAAACTTAGTCTCTAATTGGTGAAGGATATTACACACTCTCGTGAGAAGTTATTCTTTCTCTGTGAAAGCCAGTGTTCAGGATGCAATTCAAAATCTCAAATTGACATCCGGGATGACACCTCGTATAAGATGATGGACTAGCCTGTGAGAAGCTCCAGAGGGAAAATATGATGCAGAGTTGCAGAGGGAGTTTGCAGCACAGTTCCAGACAGAGTCTGGAGTGATATCCAGTGACATAGAGAGAGAGCAAGAGGCTCATCTTAGTAGACTCACTTGATGAGAGATAACATTGATGGAGGAGCAAAAGTGTCCAGTAGTGCAGGTTGCAGTGGTATGCTATGGTGCAGAGGGGAGCAGTCCAACTCCTGTATATTCCTACAAATGATCAGATTGCCGACAGTCTCACCTAGCCTCTTCCCAGGGCGAAGTTTGTGTACTTCCGTGACAGGCTTGGAGTGGTGGAGAATGTCTCCCTCATTGAGAGGGAGTTTGCAACATCAGTGATATATTCTCCCTGGACTGAGAATGGCAGAACTCTCCATGTGAGGGAGAGACCTTTGTTGTGGACATATCGACGGAATGATATGTTGTGTACCATGAGATGCATGGGCGCATTTCTCGCTGAGTTGAGTTACCATGAGATGCAGGAGATACATGGGCGCACTCCTCGATGGACTGAGTTGAGTTACCATGTGATATTATCCTCCTCGATGGACTGAGTTGAGCTGATTTATACTCCTCGATAGACTGAGTTCAGTATGACACTTCTCAATGGACTGAGTTGTGTTGTAGTCTCTGCGTTGGTGCCCAGCAGCCCTTGTGGCTGGGAATGACTACGCTCCTCGATGGATTGAGTTGAGCTAATTTGTACTCCTCAATGGACTGAGTTGTGTTGGAAGACCTATCTTATGATAACGAGATGTTCAAGAGAAACTGTGATGCTCAGATGACACCCAGATGTGTTCTTGCCTGATGATACCTCCCTAGCTAAGAGGGAGTGTTGGTGATTGTAGCTTTGTGAGGTATCCTCCTGTTAGATTATGACAACTGAGGAAGGTCTTCTGTGCATGCATGTGTCCTTGCATGCAGAAGACATTAATTGGAAACCAATTGTATTTAATTAACTTTTCCTAAGTTTTGGACAATTAATTAAAGTGATCTAATTATTAATTAATTATTGGAATACTTTTTTATAAAAGTAAAAGTGAAAAATAAAAAGTAAATGGCTGATTTAATCTTAGCCATTGACCTCACCGGAGAATCTCATCCATAGATCTATAGTGAGATTAGGTTTTTCGCTTAGCCAATGATTATAAAAGAAAGGTCAATTGGTGGAGAGGACACTCATTCATTCCGACAGAGATTGAGAGAGCGGTTTTGAGAGAGAGAAGTTTTTGACAAGAAGACGGAGGAGCAGAAGGCAGATTTGCAAAGGCAGACTGACAGAGTGAGAAACAGCAGTAGGCAGAGGTGACAGTACGGAAATCCGTACAATCCGTACTGTACAATCCGTACAGTCGTACGGATTCCGTACAGCAGGCCGTACAGGATGTACAGCAGCAGCAACACTGTCGTGTTGGGATCTATGCCCACTTACAAGTTTTTCTCACTGTTTTTCTGTGTGTTACGATTTTTCCATTGTGGGCTGAAATCGATTTTTTGAATTGTACCGCTCAATATTTTCTTAATAAAATAATATCTCAGACTACTGTACCGGTTTTCCCATCTTGGGTTTTGTCCAGGGGTTTATACCCAAAAATATTGTGTTGTCTCTATTGGGGTGTTTGATTGGTATATCTCTCAGAGTTTTATTTCTGCTGCAATTTATGAGTGAAGAAACCCTTGTGTCATTAAAAGTAAATAAATTGGCATGTTTTTAATTCTAGCTGGGTTTTAAGGAAAATTTACATGGTATCAGAGCTCTTCTAAGCAGACTGAGAGATAGCAGTAGATTGCTTGGATAGATCACTGCATATCTATCCAAGGGTTTATTGGTACTATTCATTATGTTGTACAGTTGAGAGTTGAGGATAGACTCCAGGGGGCACAGAACTTTCCTACTTGGAAAGAGAGGATCACCAGGATCCTTGATGTCAATGATGCTGATGAACACATTGATGATCAGAAGAGTGCTCCCACAGATCCGGCAGATTTGGCTAGATGGAAGAAGATAGACTCCAGGGCAATGTTGATCATCTTGGATGGGGTGAAGGACCACATAGTCCCTCGTCTACTGGGAAGAAAATCGCATTAGAGATGTGGAAGGCTTTGGAGAGTCTTTACCAAAGTAAGAATGAAAACCGGAAGATGGTGTTGCAGGAGAGATTGCGCAGTACCGGGATGGCCAAGGGTGAAGGAGTGGTGCCTTATCTTACAAGGCTCACACAGATTAGGGATGAGCTTGGAGCAGTGGGCTTTAAGACTGAGGATGAGGAGCTAGTTCGTATAGCTCTCAATGGCTCCTCTAAGCCATGGGACGTCTTGTCAAAGGCATGGTGGCTAGGGAGAAGCTCCCTGACTGGTAGAGATTGTGGGATGACTTCGCACAGGAAGAGACCCGAATGGGTCAAGGTTCAGCTTCATCCAACAGTACTACACAAATCATGGATGAAGAGGCTCTAGCCCTAACAAGCAAAGGTAAGGGGAAGGCAAAGAAGAAGAAGGGTGGCAAGAAGAACTTGGACATGGCAAAAGTCAAGTGCTTCATTTGTCACAAGCATGGACACTTTACTTCCCAGTGCCCAGAGAAGAACAACAACAACAACAACACACAGATGGTAGGATCAACAGAGGTGGATGATTTCAGCAAGAGTTTTGAGGACTTTTGTTTGATAGCTTGCATGGCAAGCTCCATTAGCAACAGTATCTGGTATGTTGATAGCGGTGCATCTTGTCACATGAGAGGACACAGAGGGTTCTTCAAGAGCTTGAAGGAGGGTGGAGTAAATCTCCATATTGAGTTAGGAGATGATGCACGGTATCAAACGCAGGGTGTTGGCACTGTATCGTTTCAGAGGGAGTCTGGAAAACCTATCAGCTTTGTTGATGTGCTATATGTCCCAGGGATGACAAAGAATCTCATATCAGTTTCCACACTAGAAGACAAGGGTTTTCTAGTGACTTTTCGAGACAGGAAAGTATATATCAGGCCACATGGGTCAGATCAGAGATTGGATAGGATGATTGGAGTTCGGAGTGGGAAGGTTACAGACTACAGTTTGAGCCTGCAAAGGCTCTGGTCAGTAGCAGCAACAGTGATGGTGAGTTATGGCATAGGAGGATGGCACACTTACATCATGGTGCACTGAGGCATCTGAGACAGGCAGTCATTGGAGTTCCTTCAGTACAGGAGGACAAGCACAACCACTACAAGGGTTGTGCGTTGGGGAAGAACATCAGGAGACCTTTCCCACATAGTGAGCACAAGTCTGAGGGAGCCTTAGACTTGGTGCATTCTGATGTATGCGGACCGATGAGTGTACATTCATTCAGTGGCTACAGTTACTGCGTCACATTCATTGATGACTATTCCAAGAAAACCTGGATCTATTTTCTGAAGGCCAAGACAGAGGTCTTCGATCGGTTCCGAGAGTTCAAAACTCTCGTGGAGAACCAAATAGGGAGAAAGATCCGGATATTGAGGACAGACAACAGTGGTGAGTACATCGGCAAAGAGTTTGTGGAGTACTGTGCATCAGAGGGGATCAGGAAGGAACACACTGTTCCTCATACCCCGCAGCAGAATGGAGTGGCAGAGAGGAAGAACCAGACACTGGTGAGTGCAGCTAAGGCCATGTTATTTGATCAGGGATAACCTCTATTCCTATGGGCCGAAGCATTTCGGACTGCAGTATATGTCTAGAACAGGTGTCCCCACACAGCATTGGGGAGGAGGACACTTGAGGAGGTATTCACGGGTACTAGGCCAGATGTGAGTCACTTACGCATATTTGGTAGTATCTCCTATTGTCACATTCATGCTGACACTAGGAAGAAGCTAGATCGTTCTGGAGAGAAGGGGCTTCTAGTTGGGTATAGTGAGACTTCCAAGGCTTATAGAGTATATATCCCAGCTCGCAAGAGGATCATTGTGAGCAAGGATGTCCAGTTTGACGAGGACAGAGACTTGAGAAGATCTATGGACTTACCGACACAGGAGCAGCCAGTTGAGGACTCAGAGGGAGTCAAGTTGGAGGAGTCACAGGTACAGATTCAGACACAGGGCACGGGCTCTGGTAGTCAGAGGTAGTTAGGTGGACAGGATCCTCCTATCTTTGATGGGGAGGATGAGCAGCAGCAGGAGGAGGACATCCAGCAGCCGCAACAGGCAGACACTAGGCCACGTCCTAAGTGGTATAGGTCCACAGTTCAGGATTCCAAACAGGTGAGCCTTCCACAGAGATCTTTCAGACGTAGCGTACCACCAAATAGACTGACTTATATGGCACTATTGACAGAGTTGATTGGCTCTGAACCTTCTAGTTTCGAGGAGGCTACACAACATGATGTGTGGCAAGAGGCCATGGTTGAGGAGTATGACTCAATCATGAAGAATCAGGTATGGGAGGTTGTTCAGAGGCCACAGGATAAGAAGGTGGTGGGATCTAGATGGATCTATAAGGTAAAGCATGCAGTAGACGGAAGTGTGGAGAAGTACAAGGCACGCATCATGGCGAAGGGGTATTATTCGCAGAAGGAAGGTATTGACTATGAGGAAACCTTCTCCCCTGTCGCTATGTATTCTTCTATTCGAACTATCCTATCATTGGCAGCAGAAATGGGTTGGCGCGTTCATCAGATGGACGTGAAGACAGCCTTCCTCAATGGAGTGATTGAGGAAGAGGTTTATATTGAGCAGCCAAAGGGGTTTGAGGTGGAAAGTGGAGAGTCTCATGTATGCATACTGCAGAAGGCTCTTTATGGGCTCAAGCAGGCACCTCGAGCATGGTACTCGAGGATTGTCAGCTATCTACGAGAGATGGGGTTCCAACGGAGTGAGGCAGGCCATAACCTGTACTTCTTGGCAGGTGAGGTACCTCTCATACTGGTTCTATATGTGGATGATCTCTTTCTTACAGGAGATGAGGAGCGGATCAAGGACTGCAAGTCCAATCTTGCAGTGGAGTTTGAGATGAAAGACCTTGGGTTGATGCATTACTTCCTAGGTCTGGAGGTTTGGCAGAGAGATGGGTGCTTCTTCATTGGACAGGGGAAGTATGCAGTGGAGATCTTGAAGAGATTCAGGATGGAGGACTGTAGACCTATGACCATACCTCTAGTTTCCAACTGGAGGAAGATTGATGTATCGGAATTAGAGGAGTTTGATCCTACACTGTATAGGCAGCTTATCAGGTTGCTTATGTATCTGGTCAACACTCGACCAGACATTAGCTTTGCAGTCAACTCTTTGAGTCAGTTCATGGTGAACCCTTGAAGAGTACATTGGCCAACTGCGAAGCACATACTTCACTACATCAGAAGTACAGTGGAGTATGGATTGGTTTATGAGTGCAGTGGGTGTTTTAAGTTGGCAGGGTTTACAGATGCTGACTGGGCAGGATGTGTAGAGGATCGGAATAGCACTTCAGGTTGCTGCTTCATCAGGGGTTGTCTCTTGGTTCAGCAGGACGCAGAAGTCAGTTGCATTGAGCTCAACTGACGCTGAGTACATGGCAACCAACATGGCTACATGTGAGGGGATGTGGCTGAGGAAGTTGCTCTCAGGATTGTTCGAGAGTGAGATAGAGACTACTATACTTCACTGTGACAATCAGAGTGGTATCAACCTTTCTGAGAATCCAGTGTTCCATGACGGGAGCAAGCACATTGACATCCGGTATCACTTCCTCATAGATTGTGTTCAGAGAGGAACCATTCGGTTGGAGTACATTCAGACAGATGAGAAGGTGGCAGACATATTCACCAAGGAACTTTGCAAACTCAAGTTTGTGAAGTTCAGAGACAAGTTGGGGTTGTTACCGAATCCCTTCCTCGTTGAGAGGGAGTGTTAAAGATTATGACAACTGAGGAAGGTCTTATGTGCATGCATGTGTCCTTGCATGCAGAAGACATTAATTGGAAACCAATTGTATTTAATTAACTTTTCCTAAGTTTTGGAAAATTAATTAAAGTGATCTAATTATTAATTAATTATTGGAATACTTTTTTATAAAAGTAAAAGTGAAAAATAAAAAGTAAATGGCTGATTTAATCTTAGCCATTGATCTCACCGGAGGATCTCATCCAAAGATCTATACTGAGATTAGGTTTTTCGCTAGCCAATGATTATAAAAGAAAGGTTAATTGGTGGAGAGGACACTCATTCATTCCGACAGAGATTGAGAGAGCAATTTTGAGAGAGAGAAGTTTTTGAGAAGAATATGGAGGAGCAGAAGGCAGATTTGTAGAGGCAGACTGACAAAGTGAGAAACAGCAATAGGCAGAGGTGACGGTACGGAAATTCGTACAGTATGTACTGTACAGTCCGTACATCCGTACAGCCATACAGATTCCATACAGCAGGCCGTACGGATCCGTACAGCAGCAGCAGCACTGCTGCATTGGGATCTGTGCCCACTTACAGGTTTTTCTCACTGTTTTTCTGTGTGTTACGATTTTGCCATTGTGGGCTGAAATCAATTTTCTGAATTGTATCGCTCAATATTTTCTTAATAAAATAATATCTCAGACTGCTGTACCAGTTTTCCCATCTTGGGTTTTGTCCAGGGGGTTTATACCCAAAAATATTGTGTTGTCTCTATTGGTGTGTTTGGTTGGTATATCTCTCAGAGTTTTATTTCCGCTGCAATTTATGAGTGAAGAAACCCTTGTGTGATTAAAAGTAAATAAATTGGCATGCTTTTAGTTCTAGCTGGGTTTTAAGGAAAATTTACACCTCCAACAAAGTTGGCACTACAGAAGAAAACAACAAACAGTTAGCATTGTGCTCCCAGGAAAGTCGACCCCATAAGAGGAAAAAGTCAACAGTTGAACAGTATAAATAGAGTGACGTCTCACTCACTTTTCACGAGCAATTCACTCAAGCTGATCTGAACAACTGCGCAGTTGAGAGAAAAAACACAGCTACAGAAGAAGACATTCTTGGGTTTGCTATCCTTGGATTCATCTTATATATCTGATGTACATTGTATCTTGAATTATATCTCTGAATAAAGAAAGGTTCCTGGGTTTTCTTCCCTTGAGTAGAAGGGTTTCCCAGGATAAAATCTGTCTTTGTTTCTGTGCTTTGGTTATTCTTTCAATAATCCTTATTTGTTTCCGCCGCAAATAAAGTAAATTATACTGCTATATTAAAAATTCTAACATAAAGTTCCCACAATCTCTTCTCTTATACTTGCATACTAGTCTCATTGTTTGTTTACTTCTATGTGGGTATCTTTGCATAGCTGTAACAGAGATCATATCAGGGGTTAAACAGCTTCTGGTCTTGAGAAATATGTATAAACCAAAACTGAAGATATACAGCCAGGAATCAACAAATTAGGCAACATGACTGGCATTTAGAAACACACAGCTACTAATATTTTTACAGAGAGATTTAATAATACACATATATAAAACAATTTTGAGTCTTAATCCCTTGGGCCTCTTAAAATTATATATGTAAGAAACAACTGTGGCAAGTCCCAAAGATAAAGGGAGATTCATATGTAGTAAAAATATGTAGAGCTACACAAATGGGATCAAAGAAATACTCTCTCCCAGAATAATCTCAAGAGGACGAATTCAAGTTAATAACTAACAGCTTCTTAATAGTACACTATTCCCTAAAGATATGTTGCATGAATATACAAAGGAAGCTACATCTGAACATGAAAACTATCCAGGCAGCAATCTAATAAGAAAAGTTAACATTTTTTAGATAGTCAAAATTTTAAGCAATAAAAATACAGGCCTAAAACTATAAACATTGTCATATCTAAAGTAATCTTGGAGTTCAACCAAGTTGAAACCACCCCAATTTCCTTTATAAACTTCCATCTCCTTTCAAAGATGGGAAAATTTTCATTATTCTTTTGCATTACTTTCACGAATTTCCTGAGAAGAACTATGATGAAATCATAACAGAAAAATAATACCTGATTTTGAGAAGATTCCTTAAACCATCCCTCTGCAAGTTCATAAAAATCAAATGATCAACAGGAATCTGTCCTGGGTGAAATTGAAAATTTCTAACACTAATGAGCAATTATTTCTGAAATGCTTGCTTCATTCCAAGAGTAGTTGCTGAGTTACAATACCCTTAAATATTAGTCGAGAGAAATATGCCAAAGCCCAGTAAAGTAAAGAAACAGAAAGCCTGAACAATAGATATTTACTTAGTAGGTGTTACCCCTTCATCAACAAGGGTGATATATTGAATTCTTCCTGAGATGAGATTTGTGGCTTCTCCATAGATCATTGGTCAGAGATCCTTTCAGCATATTCAGATGGACCAAGTGCCTTGGATGTGTGTAGAAGAGATGGTGTCAGATGCGCTAGTGCTGTGATATCTTTTACCATCATTGACACTTAGAATGTTTGCTTATATATTGATATGGTAACAGAGTGTCACCTTTATGCTTGTATAATGACTTATAACACTTAAAGCTATTAGTCATGAGTCATTACTTAGCCTAACATTGATATTATCATAATTCCATCTTAAAGAAGTGTGTTATTCTGAAGATTAAATTGTACCCTAGTGAACTAAGTAAGTGTTTCGTCCATTTTATGACATTTTGCCTAGCCATTTTTCATTTCGCTGGCCATTTCATAAATCCCCCTCATTTTCCCCTTTGTAAGTGATCCATCATTAGTAATTATCTAAGGTCTCATAAATATTCTATAATTATATATAGATCCAGAGTTCACTACTCCTTCTGGATCGCCCTGAGATCTCAAGTGGTATGAATCTCAATGTCAGTACATACTCAGAAAAACATAGACTCAAACAACTAGATCTGCATTTACCAACTAACATATAAATGCAATCAACCATATAGACAACAGATGTACCCTGGAACCCTTGCGGGAAAAACCAGCTAACCAGGGGGTTATCTTCTCTCTTGAGCCCAGAGCATATAGAAGTATAAATGACAGTACAATACAGGATTACCTCAGCCGGTAACTCAATCCCTCTGCAACAGGACAGACCTCAAATTTGCATGCATGCACTGAAGAAGTAAGCCCTAACTACAAACTGGATCTGAGTGCTCTGACGGTGCCTCTGACTGATCTGCCCTCTCTAGATCTCTCTGCTCTGATCTGCTCGCTCTGAAGAGTGCCCACTGATGAAATCGGCCCTCTCTGCATGCACAAGTGCACCCTCCTCTCTGGATGTCAAATGCTCGTACTGGTCCAGATGTCAACAGATCTGAGCTCCGATCGTCCCTAACCTTCCTCAAATCTCGAGGCAAGGCTATCCTGGAAGTCACAGACTCCGAATCGGTCAATCTAGCTTACAACGAGCTTCTCCTCCCTCAGGAAAAACGTCCTCCTCCAAGAGAACTCGGCCTCCTCCAATCTCCACAATAATCTCACTGTTGAGCTCTCTCAGCTCACAGCAATGGGTATCTAGCCTCTCTGGAACTGAAGGTCGCTGATCTAGCTCAGATCTGACCTTCCTAGCTCCTGCAGCAACTCCTCTCTATCTCAGAAAGTCGCCCCACATGTGCAGATTCGCCCTCCTCACTCTAGTAGTATCTCTCTCCGACAATGCAACTGAGTAACCTCATCTGGGGACCCCCTGCCTCTATAAATAATCTCACCGATGAATTAGGTTTTCCAAAACCCTAATTCCCGGTGCATGCAAAAGGTCACTTTTGCATGCAGTCACTGAATGCTGACAGGTCATGCAAAACTCATGCATGCAAAGGTCAATCTCCCCTGAAGCTCCGCATGCAGCCCCCACTAGGCTCATGCCACTGAGTAGAGTGCATCTCACTCTCTACTCCATCCTGATGCCTATGCAGCTAATGTACCTCCATGTAAGGCATCTGAACCATGGAGGACATCCCAAAGTTACCATAATCTAACATATTCCCATGTTTGAATGCCTAAATAAAGCTAAAAGAGTCTAGTACTTTAAGGCAAATGCTGCTAAATTAAATCGGAAAACATACGGGAGATATTCCCCCTTGCAAAAAAGCCAGTTTCCCTATGTCCCAAGTTATCAAAGCCAAATCTAAAGTAAAGGGACTAAGCCAATGAAAGGGCGAAAATGAAATATCAAGAATAAATAAAAAGAAAGGGGTCACAAAAAAGAGGCACAAGGATGGGTGACCCATAACAGCACTTCTTTCTAAGGCGCACTTCTTTCTAAGGCACACATGCAAAAGAAAAATCTTAAACCCCAAACTCTTGAAAGTTAAGAGTAGACAGCCCACAGGGGTGTAGACCGACTGGCAAAGGAATGAAATGATTTGTCCATTACAATTGTGAAAGGATTTTTATACATTTAGGTTCATTACAATGTTACATTGCCTACCCCTTAAAAAATGCTTTGCCCTCAAAGCATAAAAAGTTAAGTCTTGGTTCTGGCATGTAATGTCTTCTCCAGATTCTTCATTTTTAAACTCGTCATGGTAGATGATACAAGATGATGTGATCTAAGTGCAAAGCAAAACTGTCAAGTTGTGAAAGGGTTTGCCCAACCTAATTCTATCTTCTGTGGAACATAACATTTATAGGATTTTTGGAGAGAAACTATTGCATTGTGATTTCCATGATGACTTTTACTTTGAGATCAAATTGTAGCGATATGAGTATTCTTCGGAGAATCAAAACATAAGTCAACTGCTTTTGTTGATGTCTATATATTGATTGGTTAAGGAATCGACTCTTATGATCAAGATGTCGATAAGGTATCCCTGTATCTAGCATCATATCTTTAAAACTTTTGCTTTTGGATACTTTTGGCAATTTATTGGTCAACACTATGTCAATATCAACATCTTTCTGAATTTGAACATCAATTAGATCTATAGTGATTCATTTTTTTGACATCTGAATGTTAATGTCTGATAACTCATATTTTGCAATTGGGTCACCGTCAGGCATTGTTTCCTTATCGACCCTTGATTCTTAACTAGTAAGTTGTAATAGCTTTTATTGTAGCAACTTCTTGTCACTTTTTAACTTCTTGATTTGGTCTAATAAACTGTGGTTATGGTTTCTTAGGCGAGAAAGTTCTGTTGATTTTTTAGCAGCATCAAGAGCCATTCTCCAGGAGAATGGAGGCACCTGGTCAGTATCCAGGGTTGATGAACATTCAGTATGGGACTGAAACTCAGCCTGGGGCTGAGAACCATCCTCCGGGAGAATGGGGGACCTGGTCAGGGACCAGGGGGTTGATCAACATACTTCAGTCTGAGAGCCATTCTTTAAGAATGGAGGCACTTGGTCAGTTACCTAGTTGTTGACTCCAGTCAGCCTTCAGCCTGGGGCTAAAGAACCTGGTCTGGGACCAGGACGTTGATTCAATCAACATGAAGACCTAGATTGGATCTAGGCAAGTGTTGTACTCCTCTCCTTGATCTGTGGGCTATGGGACCCTCACAAGGGATTGGCAACCCCTTGATGAAGAACCTAGCACATGATCCTGGTGTTAATGAGGAGAACAAAGGTAACCAAAGAATATCTTCCTTGTATAGGATGATGTACTCGAATGGATGTCTAAGGAACCCATTGAAGGTCCAAGGATCCCAATGGATGATCAAAAGACCTTTTGTTGGTCCATGTACCCCTATGGATGACCATGAGAACTTTTGTTGGTCCATGTACCCCTATGGGTAACCATAAGACCTTTTGTTGGTCTAAATAACTCTTGAATGACTTTGGGTGTCCAAGAGACCACTTGTTAAATGTCAAAAGACAATGTCATAAATTAGTAATTTAAAAGATAAAATTAAAATTAAAATTATCTAACTAATTTTATTTTTAATTTTTATGTTGTCCTAAACTTATGGACATGAACCCTTTGATGCTCTATAAATGAATGAGCATTTTCATTTGCAAAAACATATCTCAAAAAAAAAAGGTGGAAAAGATCTCTGATCCAACTGAAAAACTCGTGGGGCTTCTTCTCTCTCTGAATTTCGGCAGCAGCAGCAGGTCCTTTTTTACTTCTTGTCTTCTAGGCAGTCGTTCTGATCAGGGTCTTGTTTTGAAGCCCTAACTCCAGCAGCAGCAGACCGGACCTCTTCTGAGGCTGTCCTACCCTAGTCGCAGGCTGCTACAGCAGTAAGGAGCAGGCCGAGCCTTTCTCCAGGCCTGTCCTCATCATTTAGGGTCTCCTCTCTTGAGGCCGAGTTTCTGATTGGGGTTTATTACACTCAGTTCAGCCCTGTTAGGGCTTATAAAGATGGCAGCTCATTAACTCAGTCAACTGAAGTCAAAATCAACAGTACTACTCAGTCAATCTCAGACTCAGCAAAGTCAGAGACAGTCAACAGAAGTCACAGTGCTACTTTTTGGTCAAAACAGTTTTTTTATCAGCAGTTGGCTTGTACAGAATTAATTGCACAATTTGGTATGTATGCCCTAGAGGCAATTTCAATGTAATGGTCTATGTAAATTTCAGTCATCTCATATTAAGGAAGATATTCTTTGCTGCGATTTTTATACCTTAAAAAGTTTTCCCCGGGGTAAAAATTTTGTGTTCTCGTGGTTGCTTGTTCTTCTTATTTATGGTGTATGATCTACTGCTGCTAAATCTCAGAATTAATCTTTTAAAGTCTGCTATAATTTGAAAAGAAGACTGCTACTGTTTAACTCTCAGAACTATGTTAAAAATTTAACAAGTTCTTCATTTTCATCATCGATAATCTTTTCAAATTCCTTTTGCATCATTTGTATTGACTTCTAATTATCTTGAAAGATCACCATTGAGATACCTTTGTAGTCTTCTGGTGAGGGTGCTATCGATTCAACATCTTGCATGGTTCTCTTCTTTTCCTTGTATGAGAATGTCAAAAACCTTTTTTTCACATTTAGGATGAAAGTTCCCAATATTTCCAACCAAGGGTAACCTAGAATTATGTCAACATTTTTGCTACACATAGATGTAAGGTTGAATTGGGATATGAAGGAATAATTGTTGATTGTCAACTAGAGATTGTTTATTCCATATCCTTTACACCATTTAGTTTGTTCAAATATACTAGACTCTGAAATTATCAATTGATTGGCCAAGTCAACAATAATGTAATTGTAGTCTTCAGTCAAACAAATAGCGATGCTCATATCCCTTCCTTGAATAGACTTGTTAAGATCTAATAGCGGAATAGTGTATTTTTTATAAGTTTTCGAAAATCTTCCTTTATTTTCACTGTTAGGCTCCATTTTTTCTTCGAAGTCTTCGTCCAGAAATACCTTGATTAAGGACTTATATCTTCCCTGATATAACTTCTTCTTTCCCTTGACTTAGCCATAGGGTTTTGATAATTTTAAATAACTCCTTGCAATAAAATAATTTATATCTCCCTTGGTATATTCTACTTTACCACTTTTATAATGTATCTTCGATTCCACCTTTTTTTTCAAAACTCAAATTCAAAACAATTTTAATCCACCTCCTTTTTGAAGTCGAACTTTCTTGGATGATGTTTAATAGAACTGTGATGTAATAGAAGGTCACGGCCTTTTGACAAGAGATTACTCTTCCCTAGCTTGAATTTGTTGATTCTTAATGTAATCCACCTTAGGCCCTGTCATCACATCCATAGTAGCTGGGATACCATGATTACAGAGCAGTTTCCTGTATATTCTTGAGCCAGTCCTTTACACATTTTTTATGAGATCAGCTATGATGAGCAGTATTTTTGACGATCACTCATGCTTTCAGCAGCCCCAGAGCAGACATGACAAGCCTTGTGTCATGACTGAGCCTCATGACCTCAGATTTGATGACTGAGGTGACCATTTACTTCCATACAGAGCAGTGTGATAGTGCCCAGAGTTGTACAGCAGCTGTGTTCCAATGACGGTTGATGGTCCAGATGATGGATACAGGTGTATGACCTAACAGGTATATGGTTGTGCATTGGATATGTTTACCTTGCTCTTTTGCTTATCTTAGTAGCTTGACTAGGTATTTAGTGGTCATGATCTGGCGATATATATATATATATATGTTGCACAAGTTTCTGGAATGCGGGTACGTTGGGTATATGTTGTTCAAATATACTAGACTCTGAAATTATCAATTGATTGGCCAAGTCAACAATAATGTAATTGTAGTCTTCAGTCAAACAAATAGCGATGCTCATATCCCTTCCCTGAATAGACTTGTTAAGATCTAATAGCGGAATAGTGTATTTTTTATAAGTTTTCGAAAATCTTCCTTTATTTTCACTGTTAGGCTCCATTTTTTCTTCGAAGTCTTCGTCCAGAAATACCTTGATTAAGGACTTATATCTTCCCTGATATAACTTCTTCTCTCCCTTGACTTAGCCATAGGGTTTTGATAATTTTAAATAACTCCTTGCAATAAAATAATTTATATCTCCCTTGGTATATTCTACTTTACCACTTTTATAATGTATCTTCGATTCCACCTTTTTTTTCAAAACTCAAATTCAAAACAATTTTAATCCACCTCCTTTTTGAAGTCGAACTTTCTTGGATGATGTTTAATAGAACTGTGATGTAATAGAAGGTCACGGCCTTTTGACAAGAGATTACTCTTCCCTAGCTTGAATTTGTTGATTCTTAATGTAATCCACCTTAGGCCCTGTCATCACATCCATAGTAGCTGGGATACCATGATTACAGAGCAGTTTCCTGTATATTCTTGAGCCAGTCCTTTACACATTTTTTATGAGACCGGCTATGAAGAGCAGTATTTTTTACGATCACTCATGCTTTCAGCAGCCCCAGAGCAGACATGACAAGCCTTGTGTCATGACTGAGCCTCATGACCTCAGATTTGATGACTGAGGTGACCATTTTCTTCCATACAGAGCAATGTGATAGTGCCCAGAGTTGTACAGCAGCAGTGTTCCAATGACGGTTGATCGTCCAGATGATGGATACAGGTGTATGACCTAACAGGTATATGGTTGTGCATTGGATATGTTTACCTTGCTCTTTTGCTTATCTTAGTAGCTTGACTAGGTATTTAGTGGTCATGATCTGGCGATATATATATATATATATATATATATATATATATATGTTGCACAAGTTTCTGGAACGCAGGTACGTTGGGTACATGGGTACGAGTATCCGGTACGGCTAGAAGCTTTGCCCAAATTTGCAGGAAACGTCGGGTTGGGAGCAGCAATAATATATATTACAAAAAATTAAAGAGTTAAAAAACATAATTGATTAATTTCATAGCTTAAACTATTTTAGCCTTTTAACCCTCTAGTAGTGTCATGAAATTCAATCATTATACAAAAATTGGGTTTGTGTGACCTGAAGTAAACCCTAACTATGCATGACTCTAGTGCAATGGTATGTTTACGAGTTTGTAAAGGAAAATTGCATACATATGTGTGTGTGTGTGTGTACGAAGCACAAATAACTTCATCAATCATAAGATTCAATCTTTTCTAATTCCTTGTTTCAACTCCATCTCTATTATTGCTCCTAAGAGTGCTTAGTATTTGGGTGCCTTTGCATTTTTTTGATGGTAACTACTACTTACTTCTAATGTGAATGAACTTGATTGTTTCAAGTTCAAGTAACAAACTTTCAAAGTCTTCAGTATTTTGAGTTTGATGTGGTTTATGATCCTAAATTGTTATATCAATCAATATGAATAACATAAGCTAGCTATAAACATTTGAGACATGAATTAAAGTTGTTCAATATCTAGTATTGTAGAAAGATCCATGTTTATTCACGTAAGTACACTGGCAGCTTATATTTTCAGTGTGAATGGATCTAAACATTTAAGAGGTGTGAGCCCTCTTAATTTATATAACCTTGAAAATTTTTAAAATGGTGTTATTGATAGATTCAATTGCAATTTTTATTATTGGTGATTTCTTGGCACAATAAACAGCAATCATTCAATTGATTTTTGACACTTTTCTTATGATTTTGGGCTCCACAAGGGTGGGAGCTTGTAGAAGCTTCGTGTCTGTTTAGGAGCTTCTAGAAGCTCCTAAACAGACAGGGAGCTTCTACAGAAGCTCTTAAACAGACAGGGAGCTTCTACAAGCTCCCAATAAAAAGGAAGCGGCTAAAGCAAGTTCCCAAAAAGTTTCCAAGCACCTGTTGCCAGCTAAGTTGTACTTAGATGGACTATCAAGTGAGCGGGCATAGTTGAACATGTCAATGTTCATTTTCGATGATATGATGACCATCAGGCATTTTTGAGGGCCATTTTTTTTTATTTTTTACCACATGTCCATGGCCCTGCGGGGTTTGTAATTAATGTACTAGCATGGTGTTTTGTAAAGGACTTGGTTCCCTAGGACTTTTTGACTAAGTCAGGTATTCCAAGGAGTTTTGTCACCTACTAATTATGTCTTGCATTAGTGCATAACATAATTTTTGGGTTTTTCTCTTGCTCCTCCAAAGCTGGATTGCTTGGTGAGGTTAACGGGCCTTAGGGGGTTATTAAAGTCCACGGGTCAATGTATATGAACATGCTAGACATTATTTTTGAGTCATGTGGACATGTGCTAAGTCCCCCTAAGTTGTTGTTTAATTTTCGGCGAAAAGTATTTTTTCCGTAAATGAGCCATTTTTTAATGGTTTCATTAAAAAATATTGTAAATGGCATAAAAATGTAATCTAAGGGTCTTTTTTGCCTTAAGGGTGCTCGTTTTCTAACTCAGAGCACCCACCTTACCCCTAAACCCACTTTCCATAGTCATTGGGTTGTTTATTTTTCACTTATAGAGAAAAAATAAATTAAAAAGTGAAAAATGGAGAGAAAAATGCAAAAAAGTCAAAAAATCATAAAAATCAAATTCCATTTTTTGGGGGATTTGATGTTAGAAATATTTCAGTTATGTTTTAGGAGTTGTAAGAGCTGATTTTAGAAAGATTCCGGGCAGTTATATTAGTGGGATTACTTCCCCGCTTGAGGGGAGCACATTTCCCAAAATTGGGCCCCTTCAATCATGGAATTTGCAGCTATCTTTATGGGCTGTCACATGGCTGATTTTTAGCTGATTTGGAGCTGATTTTGGCAGCCCATTACATGGGAGTAGGCAGCCGCATTTTCTCTATGCGTTATGCCACTCATTCCACCCATTATTCTCCATCTTTGGCTATATATACATGGTTGCCCACTCTCTTTTTCTCTAGTGGGAGTTTGGGAGTTAGAGCTAGCACTTGTAATTCAATTTTGTACTTGTCATTTTGCTTAATGAATAAAGAGACTTTGGAGGTCAAGCTTGGTGTAGTGCTTTTGATGAATGGGTGAATGTCATGGTTTTCATTGAGGTAACATGTATTTGAGCTACTTGTTTTCTTTTGCATCTAAATCTAGCTTTGGAAAGGATCAGTATTGATTTATAAGGAGGATTAGATAATTTGTTTATTATTAAGTCTTTTATCTATGCAAGTGTAGAGATCTGATTTAAATGTGTCATTTGTTTATGAGCATTTCTTTTTTATTTCTCATATGTATATTTCTAGATTTGATCATTTGGTTTCAAGTTGATGTGATTTGCAGATTATTTCAAGTGGATGAGTGGAGGATCTTGTTTGTTTCCTTTACTTTTCTAACATCTTTTTGCAGACGTAACCCCTCAGTTCTCCACCAAGAAGGCTCCAAGGCTTCTTCAAGGAAAAAATTGATAAATTGATAAAAACTCTCCATATCTCCTTCTCTTCTACTTCATATCACCTTGGTTACTGGTTACTTTTTGAAAGAGTAATAGTGGTTTGCAATCTGAACTTTACATTCTGATTTATTACTCTAAATGTCTGATCTATTCCATTTACAAAGTGTTCATCTTTAATAGATTAGATCTTTTCATTTATCTAGCATTTTACTTTTCTCAACTTGTAAAAAATTGTCAAATCTTTAAAAGTTTTGAGGAGTAGTGTTAGATCTGATTTAAAAGTTCATTTGGCTGTTATAAGAGCTAATAATTTGCAGCTCACTTAGTTTGCAAAGATCCTGAGGAGACAAGCCTCACAACTTGTCTCACTTAGTTAATTTTTTGCATTTTTACTTAGTTTTTCACTTAGAATTTTTTTGGGTTTTTAGTAGGTGACCCAAACACACTCTTAAAGTGTTTTGGGCCATCTTCTACTAATAATTGCTTGCTGGTTTGCAGCAAATGATGATCAGACAAGGGGATATGCTGGCCCAAAATTGAAGATCCGAGCCATCCGAAGCACCCAAAGCTAAAATTTCTTAAAACAGATATTTTTTCTCTCCTATTTTGTAAGCCACCAAGTCAGTAAAAGACTGGGGCATTTCTATTGCGTTGTAACTAAAGTATTAAACGAGAGCAAGTGGGCTAACCAAGCGCCCACACCTCATCCCCCCAGGGGGGAAAACTGTGTCGACTCAATTTTCGTGGTTTGCATTATTTTAGTTTAGATTTCATTTTTCGCATTTAATAAAACATACTAAGGTTAAAATTTACCTTGTTGGTCCGTTCCACTAGCGGGCCACAAGTTCACTCAGGACATAGATTTTATCATTTTTTTACAAACTCAAACGCCCCCTTGCTTTCCCGAAGTAGAGTTTCAGAACAAGGGCTTGCTCGAGTACTGGCCTGAAAAGAGACTCTTGGGCTTTTAAAAGATAAAATTTTGGTTCATAAAAAATTCTAAAAATTTCCAAGGTCTTCTCCTATATGCTCTGTGGCCAACTTGCAACTCAGTCTGATCAGGTTGGTACGCATCAGAAAGGGGGAGATGACTAGTAATAGGATCTAACACCACCCCAATAAACAAACCTTTTTGTGAAAATCCAGCACAACGCGAGTATTTTGTTGTCGTGGGGAAATTTTTCAGAGGGCTTGGGACAAAACTGAGTAGTGACCTCTTGGAAACCGTTAGGCTTGCCTTCGTTGGTACAGCATCTGAACACCTCTTTGAGACTCCGATTCAGCCCAAGTCTGAGTGAGAAGCCACACATCAAAATTCCAGACGTGTTCCCCGTACCTTTGCGTATATTGGGAACCCACCAGCCCTAATAAAAACATCACTACCACATTTAAATTAAAATAAACCAAGAACACTTGCACAACATTTACTTTTTCAGTTCATGCATTTATTTCGACTCCATTCAGGCACTGGTTTATATTGTTACATTTTATGCTATTGATGAATGTTGTTTATGATGATAATGTTGAATATTTGCAAATGAAATGTTGATGAATGATGCTTTGCTTTATATGTATAAATATATGCAGCATTGTCTTGGTTTAGGAAAAAACAATCTAACTCCTAGATTAGATGTTTTATTTTTTATAGATTAGACACCATAGTTTGTTTTCATTTTTAGGGTCCACCCCCCTTGGCTTCGCTAGGAAAGCCTAAACGGAGGAGTCGAGTCTCGGGTGACAGCACTTGACTCTGACTTGCCCCCAAGGCCACACCAGCAGCTTGAAGACTTCTGTTGCGTTTTCCTAGGTGTGGAACCAGGCGGCAACAGCACCCAGAGAAGCACCCAACAAAAAGGGGACGTTTCGTACCATCCCCCAGGAGCAGGGAAACACCGGGTACGAGTTGCCAAAATCTCGGGAGCGGTACCCTTGTAACTATGATATATATATATATATATATATATATATATATATGGATATGGTTATTGGTTGACTGTCTGGAATTAAAGTGATCTAATTACTCGGAATAAGAATTTATTGTTTATACTCGTTGGTTTTAACCTCGTTAGTAGTATGGACGTGGTCATCCCCGCCATTTATGGCTTGCTAGTTATGGCATCACTTATCACTTTCCCCATCCATCCGTTCTCTTCCGTATTTGGTTTTACCTTGACTTACACCTCGGCCTTTGATATGGAGGACCTAACCACTTTTGCCTCTATGTTGGATAGATTCCCTGTTGTTTTGTGTCTCGGCTCTGAGTTGTGCAACAGAACTTACCGAAGCCTTGATCCTTCTGGGCCAGGAGAACCCGCTGGTGTTGGTTCCTGAGCTTAGGTGAGTTGGATTTGAAGCCTTGACCACTCTGGTCGGTTTCCCCCGATGTTTGGTCCTTATTGTGGATGATCCCCCCAGTTGCCTAAGTGGTGTCAGCCAGACTTGAAGCAAAATGTACTACCATCATTACATGCATATGTGACTCATTATTATGTCTTATATGCAAGCCCATGGTTATAAATTAAAACTATGTTTTTTAGCACAATGAAAGAGGGCTATGAAATGAAATGTAAAGCACCCTGGATACAAGCTGCAATTAGTTGTGCTTCTAAGGACATGCAAAATCCAAAGGGTCATAAGGCCTAAAAAGCAATGGTTAAATGTATGATAAATCTAAAGACTGTTGGCCATAATTAAAATGTAATGATTAATTCCGCACGGAGCATACGGGTTGGGATGTGAGATGGAGTAAGGGAAAGCTAATTCTAAGTGTCCCCTAAAACCTCAAGTTACGGTTAGCTGTGCACCCAGTCACGGTGGTTCTAGAAAAGATCTTCACAGAGCTGGTTCAAGCTTGGATGTGAGCTGTAGACATTTGCTAAAATTTGAATAGACACTCCTCAAATCAACTCTTTCAATTTGTGAGACACCGCCATTCCTTGTGTGTTTTATGTCCAACATATGCTTAGGTGATTCTCCCTTTTTCCCTTATCCAATGTGTCACAGTGTTGAAGATTGTAAAGTCATTCCCTTGTCCTAGCCTTGCATTTTTCACCTTCACCCATTCCTAGCAAAATGGTCACGTCCATGAAATGAGTATACACTTGAGGGTCTTTCTCTTAGTAATTGATTGTTTTGATTCCGGACTTTGATTGCTTAATCGCCAGTGAAATGCTACCTTATACTTTAGTCTTGCTATTGAAATAATTGAAGGAGCATCTCTTATCCATTTGCACTTGCAGCATCAGTCGGTTTGAGCTTGGGTCATAATTTTGATCAGTTTTTACCAGGTCAACCCAGCTTGACCAAGTCAACCGCGAGATCCGGGATGAGTTGGACCAATGACGTCCAAGATTGATTATTTGTGGTCCTATGTTGCCCACTTGATAGTTCCATGCATCAGACACAGGTTTCATATGATCGTTTGATGGATTTTTAATATTTATCATTATTATTGTTTACAAACCATTATTTTTATTTGTCCGAGCATGGTTGAGCTTACAAATGATTATCCAGGTGGTCACATGGTGTATGAGTACTCATCTCTACTACATTTGGGCCATCTGAGTCCATTGGCACACTCAGATATCTATTTCAGGCACTTTCAGATCAGATTATAGTCATATTATCACTTTATTGCATAATTGTCATTTTAAAATGGCCTCGCAGCACGTTTTGAGATCTATTTGGTTCTCCAAGGGTGCTATAGAGGGAGTATTGGGTCCAGCCACTTGTTATTACCATATTACAATAATCCTAGACATTTTGAGGGAGTCAGATTTGTGCCCGAGGCACCACGAAGAGAGTTACAGGCATTTTATTATTTTACAGGTGATTTTCTGAGGATAAAAAATGGAAGAAATAAATGGTCACTGAGGAAATCGATATGGACAATTAAGGCAAGGAATTGGCATGAGGTTTGTTCAAAGGATTTTTTATGCATCCCACACCTTCTGGCATAGCTTGCAACATTCAGTGGGGTCCACACACACTCCGGGCTATTATTTGGATATTTTATTATGTTTTTTAGGGGGCCACGATTTGGTCTTATGGTCACTTTATGATGTTATATGGTCATATTATTTATTATTGTACCATGGGTTCATGCTAGTGAAGGATATGATTACCTCCTAGCCCCACCATGTGCTATTATCATGTGTCTTAGTCACTTGTCATGTGGTACGTCCCCCTAGGGCCTCTTAGTGAGTGCGCCCCCCCTATTTGTGAGTTGATCCATGTACTGTATTGTCGACTCATCTTAGTCGTTGATTATTATTGTTATATCTTTTGATCTCCATCACTCATTCAAAAAGTGGTTAGGGTTTTGATCTCTCTCATTCCTATTTAAGAAAGAGACCCCCTCATTGTAAAGGCACTCTTGTGCTCTTGGATTTTCGACATAATAAAAATATTTTTGCAAAAACTCTAGAATGCTTTGATGAATGTTCTTGCAAGTGATTGTAAAGTCTTTTCTCTTCGACATCATTGTGGATCTAGTTCTTTCCATAAACATTTTTGCAGGGGCCATGTGGTAGAGGAGGACGTTTTTGAAGGGGGCGCTATTGTAGGGAGACTCCATCTCTCCTCCTCGAGACGTCTTGCATCAGGGAGTATTTTTATTGTATCTTGTGATCATATTGATGCTATTAGATTCATCTTTCTTGTCCTATAGTTTACTTCTTGTCTAGATCGATTCTAACTCTTGATCGTTTGTGGCAGGAGGGGCGCATTGGCTATCTTAGAGCATAGCGATTTCACTTGGAAAGGTTAGATCTCACTCTAGATTGCTTCGAATTGGGAAGATCATCAACTTGCAAGGCGGCCGCAAGCATTTCCAGGTGCGTTTCAAATTATTTTTGTTGTTTCGGGGTCCATTCCAATCGTCACCATTAAAACCCTCATTGTTAAAACCCTCGTTCTCTAGATTTGATAGATCGGGTACTTATTTGAGTACGGCCGTCAAAACCCACTTTGGAATAATTATTAAAACACTAGATCTAAATTTTCAACTTAATCCAACTCCATTTACCCCCGGATCTAGCACCAGTCTCCTCTAGGTGGGACGCCCTCCTTGGGTCTTTGGTCTATTTTTCAGATCTATCAGTTGGGTATGCTTGAACCCCCCTAACTTTCACAGATCTATTCTTCAAGCACCTAGATCTAGTCATTTAACACCAGGATCTACTACTTTGGGTCCACTTTGGCCTCATTTGCTTAAACCCTAGGTAGATCCAATTTGGGTATTCTTCATATGAACTAGATCTATCTAGATCTACTTTCCTAAGTTCATGGTGGTACATTTCTTCTATGGTTGAGAATCTCTACTTTGCCTAAGCCTCCTCAACCGGATTTAACTCCCATAAACCACTATCTTTCCCTAGATCTAGATTTCATCCACCAAGATCTACTCTTGTGCATTACTCGTAACCTTTAGAGTGTCTTGTGTTGATTCGCTAATCTTCATCGGCGAGTAAGGGTCTCCCCCTTGATCTCCCTTTAGGTTGATCAAAAGTGAAGAGTGCCTCAATTGGCGTGACAACCAATCATCCTTGGGAATCGAGGCCCTCTTGGGTCACCTCTTTAGTTGCCTAACACCTCTACCATCCCAGATAGGATCACCTTTAGGGGCAACTACAAGTTGTGTGATAACATTTTTGGCGTCGTTGTTGGGGAGGTAGAGGCTTACCTCAGGTGTCTGCGAGTGTCCATGCGTTATTCCTTATCTTATTGCATCCGGTTTTATTTCTGGATGGTTACATTTTACATCATTAAACCATACGTAGCCATCTTATTTCACTCATCTCTCCCCGCTATCATAACGACATATCTTTCGGTAAACAAGATCAATAAGTTTACCTAGAAACTCCACAATGCGACTCCACTGGTGATCAATCCTATCATATCTAGAACCCATGCGGTGCATCAATTTGCATTTGAGCTCCTGCTTTTTCTAGCAATTGCCATCCATGGCTATTTCTGAACAGCCAAGGACATTCGGTCAATTAAAAGTTTTCGACTTCTCAGAAATTGTTGGGTATCCTCATGAGATCCCTTGTCAAACCCGTGAAAGGTTGCCTAAATTCGACGGAAGTTATGAGGTATCTACTAAAAGGCACTTTGACCTCTTTAGGGAAGTTATTAACAAACTATCTATAACCCGTGAGGATGTACGCATGAAACTATTGGCCTCATCTTTTCAAGCAATGGCTGAGCTCTGGTTCTTGAATTTAACAACCAATAGCATTTCCAGATATAACATGTTTGAACAAAAATTCTTAGAAGAATGGGGAAATGAATACGATGATATATATTCTTCAAATCAGATCCAAGATCAAAACCTTCCCCTTTCCGATCCTATTGTTGAAGCAATTAATAATATGAATCAGATAACAGTTGAATTGTCAACGTCCGGAGAAGACCCCTACTGCCCAATTTCTTTTGATGAAGTTGAACTTGCGATCAATAATGATGAAGATGAAATTGGTAGTCAATATTTTGAGCATTCCTTGGATCAAACTCCTCAATTGGATGAGTTCTCCTTTGAAGTATATCTCCAAGAAGAGTTGATGAAATACCATTCACGCAAGTTAGAAATTACATCTTACATCCTTAATCATCCTTTTGAATCTCAAGACGATACCCTCAAGAATGTGCAAAGGATTATTTTAACTACTTCTTTTGAAGGTGTAAATGAGGACTCCGACTTAACTTATGCTTCAATTGACCAAGATGACATGATCATTGAAGAAAATCCTATCTCATCTGGTTGTGAGGGATTTTTAGAGGAGGGTTCAAAACTGCAATATGATGTTGATGGCATGATTGAAAATCATATTGTCCAAAACCAAATATCGGTCATGTCCATGTCATCCTGGGATAGATGCTTAAATGTTCATGAAGATTTTGTCCCTATTCTGCCTGATTCTAATGTAGCCTCTTCTTCAAATCAAAGCCCTTTGACTGTGTGCATGAGCGAAGATGCTCAATTTGAGCCTAAACTGTATGATGTTGATGATCCCTTTGACAAATGTCTTCTACCTTTTGAAGAGTCAGGTTTGGAAATATCAGGTGATGCAAATCAATCTTCAATCTTTGAATCCACCCTCCCATCCCTGCTTGTGGAACTGTTATCACATATATAGTAGTCGGGCTACCATACATTATTTTTCTGATTCCAGTACACTATTCAGCCAGTTCCCTTACATTGAGATGCTGAGATGAGCATCTATTATGGATCACTATCAGATTTGGATAGCAGTTTTATTCCCCATGCCATGACTGAGTCTCAGGACACTCAGAGAGATGACCGATGTAGCCATTATGCCATTTGTACAAAGCAGTCAGTAGTGCCCAGGGTTACAGTAGCGGTTTCAGAGGACAGATGATGGTTCAGATGATGAGCATTCAGGTATATCATAGTGTTGGGGTTATATTGCTTTTATATTTGTTCTTATAGCATGTCTTAGCACTTAGTGTCATGATATGGCGATCATATAGATATGTGGACTTGGTTGATCTTATTATATATATTCTATTGTCCCTACTCAGACTTAGAAGTTCATTATTCATACTCATTGGTTTTACCCTCCTTAGGGAGAATAGAGGTGATCATTCCACCATACCTTGGCTTGCTAGTGTTGGCTCCATTATTCATTGTCTTCATCCATCCATTACCTACCTTTTAGTTTATCACCCTGACTTACTACTTGACTAGTGGCATGGAGGACTTTTCCCCACTATAGCCTCTGTATTGGATGAGCTTCCCTATTTATTGTGTCTCGGCTCTAAGTTGGTGACAAAACTTACCTATGGTGAGTTAGATTTCCTTGTGAATTCCCCCTAGTCACTAAAGTTGTGTTGGCTAAACCTGAAACTTTTAGTGCTGCCATGAATACAAAATCTGGAAAATGAAATGTTATATCTTGTATGAAAAGCCCGTTCATGCAATGTGTTTCTAAACACACATGAATGAAAGGCGAGCCAAATGAAAATGGCCATGAAATAAAATGTTATATCTTTTGTGAAATGTAAAATGCCTAGGTAAACAAGCTGTATGTGACACACCTAGAAATGCTCAGGTAAACAAGTGCCTTAAAAACACACCTGCAGCAAAGAGCCTAAATAAATGTAAATCTATGCAATGTGTTTATAAACACACATAGATCAAAGGCTATGGAAACTTCAGGCCCAAAAGCAATGGAACTTAAATGCTATATCAAAACAATTGCTGGCCTCATTTGTATTATGGATTGTGCGCATCTGTTAAAGGTGAAAAAACTCTCTTTGAACAACTCATCCATTTGTGAGACACCGCCATTCCCTGTGTTGTTGCTCATTCAGTATATACTATGGTGTGTATTCCCTTTCCCATATCCAAAGTGTCACAACGTTAAGTCAATCAAGTCATCCTTTAGCCTAGCCAGTTTATTTTAGCCTTCACCCTTCCCTAGCAAATTGATCACAACTATGAAGTGAGTATGGTCCTGAAAGTCTAGTTTGAGTTATAATAATAATTAATGACATTATATATTTGGATTTAGATTGTCAGTTATGATTACTTTGTGTTATAATTGTTATTTGAATAAGTTGTAGAGCATGCATTAACCTTTGGCACTTTGCAGCAGCCTCTGATGACAATCTGAGTTATATTTGGTCGTATTGACTTGGTCAAACCTAGTTTGACCAAGGTCAATCACAGGACATGAGATGGTTGGACCTTGTGATGATACAGATAGATGATATATGGTCTATGCACATGTGCATGATGGTTCTATGCATCAGATACAGGTTTATGATGATGGTTTATGGTTTTCAGCATTTATTGATCATTTACAGATTATTATTATTTGACATGTTCCAGTATATTGGATATATTATATGATCATGCAGAGATTCATATGGTGTAAGAGTACACATCTTAGATAGATTTGGACCTTCTGAGTCCAATGAGACAGTCTGTTTTCAGTTCCGGGCAGTTACAGTGATGATTGAGCCTCAGTGGGTTATCCCAGTGCAGTTTTGGTCTGTCGGAGACCCTGTCGGAGCAGAGATGATTTTTATCTGGTTGACCTAGGGCGCTGTGCTTGGAGGGGGTGGTCCAGCCACTTGTTTTTACCATATTACCCCCCTCCCGGACACACTGGTTCCCTCACCTTGACAGCGCAAGCAGTCCAGGAGGCAGTTTGGGGCAGTTACACACTTCCCGAGGAATTTCAGGATTGGTAGAAATGGCTACAGAGGAATTCGATTTGGGCTACTGAGGAAAATTTTTGGCATGGGATGATCAGTGATGATGAGTGGGATGTCTTCCACACCTTCTCCAGCAGTTTCAGCTTCATCGGGACCCACATCCATCACTTATGGCATTTTCTGATGATTTCTGAGGCCTCCTAAGGCCCATGATTTGTCCATAGAGGCACGATTTGGTACTTTGATGACTATTTTATTATTATTGTGCAATGGGGATTGACCAAGGGGGTCTAAAATTACCCCTTGGACCCACCATAAGCTTATTGATATATTTTGTCATCATGATTTGGTGGGATCCCCTCTCCTAGGGCGATTTTGTCCACTTATTGTCATTTTATTAGTGATCCATGTATTTTATTGTTGAGCTCATCTCAACCATTGATTAGATCTTTTGATCTTTTAATCTTAGCCACTCATTCAAAAAGTGGTTAGATTATGGACTCTCTCCCTCCTATTTAAAGGAGAGAGCTTCTCATTGTAAAGGGGACTTGTAGCTCTGGATTATTGGAATAGAAAATTATTATTGCATCTATCTCCAATGTTGTGGTGAATGTTTTTGGTGTTCGTTCGTTGGTTCTTCCTTTGCACTGAGTTATTGGAGATCTTGTTTTGCCATATCTTTTGTACCACGTTTTTTGCATCTACAGGTGGAGGCCGATTTGCTTTGAGGAGGAAGTATTGGTAGGGGAAGACTCTCCCTACTTCTTCTTTGGATCTCTTCGTTGGTAACAGGGACTATTACTGTCCCAGGACCTTCTATTTCATGTTATCATTGCATTTTACTTGTATTTCCTCCATACTTGACCTCTCTGATTGAAATCGATTTCCTTGGATTGAGAGGTAGAGGAGGGCGCACTTGTGGGCTAGGGCATCAATTTGGCAAGCAAAATCAACAATCTCTCATTTGATCTCTGCGGGAATCTTCCTCAACATCAAGACATCTCTCTTCATCACTCAGGTATGATCTCAAGGTAATTTCTATCTCCATGATCTATCCACTTGTCTAAAATATTTCAAACCCTAATTAATCAAAACCCCCATTTTACATTTTCTCAGATCTACTAAGATCTAGTGGCTTCTTGGGTAAGAAATTTAAAACCCACCTCTATATTATGCACGGCATCCCGGATCTATAGTTTGGTGAGGATTGGCCTCCATTTGATCCCCTTTCCAAGCCAACTTAGCCTCTCCAAGTGAGGTCGCACTCCTTGGGGAAGGTGAGTTACCCTAGATCTAGTTAATGGGTAGTTGAGATTCCACTTGATTCGTAATCTACACATCCAATAACCTACCCCTACATTGTCACTTTTCTGACTTCTACCTTGTGGGCCCTATTCCATGTTTTAAGGGATTTAATCCCATTTTTGGTCCACTTGGTATCTTAAAACTCAGACCTAGTAAGATCTAGCCATCGGATTGCCTTGAAATTGTAGATCCACACTCTCACTTGATCAACCTACTTGGATCTAAAATTTGGATGTCATTAGACTTGTCTTGATCCATTTATCCCCATTTTTACCCTCCTTGGGCAAAGTCACACTCCCTTGGAGATTGGAGTTGGTCCACTTCTAGGACGTGGGTACATGAGATTTTAGTGGATTTGGAACGGGCATAATTCAAAACCTAGGTCTAGTTGGTCACTTCATCAAATCTTGCCTTGGAGATAGCATTCCTTGTTTTAAGGGATTGTGGTCCACTTAGGTCAAACCTTGAATCTCTAGATCTAGACCTATTCATCCATCAAACCTTTAATTGCCCACTTGTCTCATGCAATAGGAGTCATCAACCACAAGTTAATTTCATTTGACTCCATTATCCCAATTCCCAAGGCACTAATCTCTCTCCAAGTCAATTTGACTTTCCTAGATTGTTGGATTAACTTGTGGATTGATCCTTGTTTAGTGGACTAAACCCTTTGATGTCATCATATATCATGATCAAGCTTGTCACTTGTACTAGTTAGCCCCAATTCAACCCCTAAACTACCCTGCATTGGACACGATTCCCAAGGCAGTGGATTTTCTCACATTGAACTAGTACTTCAATCCTGGATCCCATTTCAAATAGTATAAGTCACTCTCACATCAACAATGAACCAAAGCTACACTCATTGAACCCCTCACTTGTCTTGTGACTTCATCCTTAGGTCTAGGATAAACCATACACCTTACTTCACTTAGAATTAAATTGATTTGGTGTCTTGGTTTTGATCTCTCCTGTCGGGAGTAGATCGGGTCTCCCCCTTTGTTGTCTGGGCTAGATAACATAAAGCAAAGGTTGCCTCGACTGGCGTGACAACCATCTATTGGAGGTTGAGGTGATCGTGGTTGCACCTTTTGAGTTGCCCTTTCCTATTGCCATCCATTAATGGATACATCCACAGGGGTAACTACAGTTTAGGTGATAACAGGAACCTTTTACTCCTTTTTCATCTTCAAATCAAATTTTGGCATGCAAAATTATCATTGAGAAGTCTCAAGTGGTTAATGGCAAAGTGCTTCATTTCTCGTTATAGTTATCCCTGATGAATAACGTTTTTGAACCTATAATTTTTTCTTGGTGGTGGCTGGAAAGGGTGTATAAAGATCAGTTTCATCTTTTCTCTATTTTTGAGCAACAAGTGGGCTTGATTTTGTTTTTTCGTCTTCTAACCTTTAATTTATCCCCACTTGGTTCTTGTTCCATTATCAATCCCAGGGAGAACCAAATTGAATATGTGAGAGAAGTGAATGAGGAAAGTAGTTTGTGTCAAAAGGAATTGAATCACGTGCCATATGTTTTCCTCCATCCATTTTAAACAATAATTTGCATAATTTCTATGATCCTAATGGCATTTTGATGGAGGATGTTTGCTATTTCGGCCACTTTGGAGAAAACGGTCAAAATCACCCTCTTTTCCCTTTTTTCTTACATAATAACAAGTGTTGATTTTTATATCACTGTAACAAGTCTGAGAGAGTCTCTTGGGCTTGATTTCTTGTACTTCATTTCAAGTATTTAGTGTTTAGTTAGTTTGTTTTCGTTTGCATGCAAGAGAGGAGGCATTGCCACCCTTGCATAGTTTTGTAAGTAGCTTGGGTTTAGCATTTTACTATCTTGTATTTTCTTTTGCCCGCACCTCACAAGTGAGAAGGCTCTGCCTCCCTTGTGAAATCACGTTGGCTTGCACTCTTTTATTTTTACCACACCTTGCATGAGAAGAGGCTTTGCCCGTCCATGCAAAATCGTTGAGGCTTGCATTTTATTTCCTAAAGTTTTGCTTTAAGTTATTTTATTTGCCCGTACCTCACAAGTGAGAAGACTCTGCCTGCCAGGATTTGATCATTTGTTCACTTGGACATGTCATTGAGTCATGTTATATTATTGTGCCATGGGGTGATGCTAGTGAAGGAAAGTAATGTTGAATATTGTAACTTCAAAGAATATTATATTTGTACTTTATTATTCCGGAGATGTTTCATTCCTCCGTGAAGATCTTATTGTATATCCGGAGATGTTTATTCCTCCGTTGGAATGTGGTAACTTGGGTTATTAGACTTCCCTAGTGGGGGTCGGCCCTGTATGTGTTATGTGGGTCAAAGGGTTGTTAGACCACCCTAGTGGGGTCGGCCCAGTCAGTTGTAATGGGGTGTTTAACCTAGTGGTAAAGTTGGGGCCGACCTAGTTAATATAAAGTGCAAGTCGGAGATGTGTATATATAGAGGAGGTGTGTTCCTCATTTCATACACTTCCCTCACTTGAAATGTAGCGCACTTGTGAGAGAGAGGTCTGCTATGGAGGAGGAGAAGATCATGTCTTTGGTTTGCACCTTTGTATATTGCTGGTCATCTATATTGAGGAAGCTTTGCTGGGTTTTCTACCCCATGAGGGTTTCCCAGGATAAATCTGTGTCTCTTGTATTTATGCTATGCTTGTTGTTTCTTCAGTTATCATGTATATGCTATTATTGTGAAATGGAATGTAATGCTGATATTTTTTGTCTTAGCATATTAAATCTTAACATGGTATCAGAGCTAACCTGAAGGAAGGCAATGTATGGCACTTACGACACTTGCTTCACTTGCGACAATTTCAAGGTTTGGGTTTTGTATAGCAAAAACCAGTCATCGTGGAACTTTCACTATAAATCCATTTTGGCGAAGTTTCAGGATCTGAAACCTTTACAGGTTGTAGAAAACATCCCCAGGTACCTTGTGTCCAAAGGACACCCTCAGATTCGTTGTACTTTGTGAGTTATGATCAGTACAAGTTAGGGTTTCTGCCTCTTCCAGATCTCAGTCAAAATCAGGAGACCTATGAAAAAAAGGTCATAACTTGGGCTAGGAAGCTCCAAATGTAATTTCATAAAAAGTGACAGGTAGTACAGAGACTGTACTATCTCAGGAAACTTTTTCAGAGGACGAAGTTGAACCAGTGACACGTGGCACGCCGTACAAGTTCGCTCTCCTGTTTTATTCCATAAACAGGTCACGTTGCGACACTTGGCATAACTCTCTCTCAGAAAATCCAATTGAGGTCAGACCTGTCGGGATGGAAAGATGACAGGTCAAGCTACCACAGAAAACGTTTTCAGACCCTGTGGATCGAAAAGTTCGAAGTTACAGCAGAAACAATCAGGTACATATTTCTGTCAAAACAAAATTATTTTTGGAGCACCTTCATTCATGGCTTCCGGAATTTAGGGTTTCGGAGAAAGTTAGAATTTTTGGAATCGGAGTCCACAGCTAAATGCTACTCAGGAAAATCGAAATTTAGAGACCAAGATTGAATTTTTTGGTTGGGTAGAAAACCGGGCTTGATCAAACCCTAGTTCGGGATTTTGATTGGAAAGATGGAAAATTAGGGCTTCAGCAAAAGTTGGAATTTTTGAAGTCTGTGACCACGGCTGGAAGCTCCTCAGAAAAATAAGAGTTTAGAGCCTTGGATCGAACCTTTTGATTGGGCAGAAGGGTGGGCTTCATCAAACCCTAGTTCGGGATCCTGTCCAGAAGATCCAGAAGTTTCGAAGGCAATTTTGAGGGGTCAAATTTTGAGATTTCAAAATTGAAGTATGCTAGTTTGATCAGCTCAGCAAGACACATCCTTCCATCCATTCAGAAGTGTGAAAGTCAAAGATTGAATTTTTAGGGTTTCTCTAGCAAACCCTAATCAAGCTCCAGATCAAGTTTCAGGGGGAGTTGAGGCTAAGGCCTTACATAAGAAGACTACAAGAAGTCTCGACAGGTATGATTTAAGGAGGTTCAGATATGTCTTGAAATCTGATTCCTGATTAAGTTCATAATATGTTTGTCTTCATATTATTTATTAGTACAATCTTGATTAATGTTAGAATTGTCTTATCACCCTAGTAACAGTATGAATGCATGTGAATGATAGAAGGCATTCATTGATTAGGGCTATATGATTGTACTAATGCACTGTGGTGTTGTATGAGGTTGATATTGTCTGCTAACAAGATACAGGTACATCACGAAAGACAAATCAAGTTCCATGACCATGACAACATGAAGACAAAGATTCATCCATAATCTTTGTTCTACTTACGAGGTATGTATGACTTTGTTATATTATGCTTAACCTATGAGATATGCAGGTTCTAGCACAGGATCTCTAAATCATTGAAGAGAACAAAGAAGATATTGTTTAGGTATGTTAGACATAACTAAGCAGGTATACTAATCCAAGTATGTTTTCCTATGTCAAGTTAGAATCTTACCTTGTGTTAGGATCCCTTATATAAGTATACTTGGTATGATTGGTTATGCTTATTCATAAAGCTAATAATCAAGGGTTTATGCATATTATGTCTCTTATCTTGATTGATGATTTAACTAACCAGAAGAGTCCTATGATCAAACAAGAATATGCATGAGTAAAAGAAGACTTTCCTGAAACCTTGAATACTAATGTTTATTATTTATGATCATGACTATACATATTCAAGATTATTTAGAATTATAATGTTTTGATAATATTGAGAATATATTAATGAATGTATGTTTATGTATGAGATCATGAGGATGACACTAGTGCACACTTGAGCATGCACAGTGATACAGAATGAATAGAAGTTCAAAAGACATATAGAAGATCAAGCGAGAGACAGTAAATGATATTGCTTGTAATAGTTGTATACATATTTGTATTCCTAGAATATATCATGCTGAGTGTAAACATTCATATAGCATTGAACAGTATACTACTAATATGCATATGATTGGTGAATTGGACAAACATTCCATTGTTGCTTGTCTAGAATGAAACCTCTTTGTTGACATGCTGAGAGCTGTGCACACTCTCGATAGTATGTTCTGGTAGAGATGGAAGGCATCTAGATAGCCACTGTATGCATACAGGATATGGAAAAGTGTTGTGCCAAAGTATTGGTCAATATAGTTGCATAACTATGTAAATGATATCTGTATGCATAATAGGTTATCATGTCAACATGATTTCATGATTATGAAGTATTACTAATCATGTACTTAATTTTGATTTGTAGGAAAGATCATGAAGAATGATGAACACCGAACAAGTGATGGATGTTCAACAAGAAGATTTACAAATCAAACAAAATATAGAAGGCTCGTGGCTAGAAGATTCTCTTAGAAAGAGGAAGAGAATCATGACGAGATGTTTGCTCCAAGTGGCTAGATAAGACCATTATCTTAATAATGTAATTGAAGAAAGCTCTGTTCGGGTACCCAGGATCGATAGTGATCACCATGGGTGATGTGGATCTCAACCTTTGCTACAAAGTTGAATATGGTTTCTATACACAGATGACATGGATGCAAGAAGGAACTCACCACAGAGTTCGAATGATGTTGAGTCTCATATCAGTAGACCCATCTGACGAGAGATGGCACGGATAGATGACTGCAGAAATGAAAATGAAAGATCTCAGATTGATGCATTACTTCATAGGTCTGGAAGTATGGAAAGGCTCAAAAGGAATCTTTCTCAACCAGGGAAAGTATGTCGATAAATATTAAAAGGACTTGATATGTTGGAATGGCCACTCTCATGGATTCCAACTTGAAGCTATTAGCGAATGACTCATCAGAGTTAGTGTATATAACTCTGTACAGACAAATTATTGGGTCATTGATGTATCTAACAAATACTAGGTCAGATATATGCTTTGCTGTGAACACCTTGAGTCAGTATCTAGTGGAAACTAGATGTGTTCACCTAATAGTTGCAAAGCATGTGATGAGGTACCTAAAGCATACGATAGACTTTGATCTATGCTATCTTGGAGATCATGACTTCAGATGGCTACACAGATGTTGATTGAGCAGAAAGTGTATCAGACAGGTAGAGCACATCGAGAGGATGTTATTGTCTGGGATCAGCCATGATCTTGTGGTTTAGCAGGAAGCAGTGCAGTGTGGCTCTCAGCACAAGCGGAATATATGGCTACTTGCTCTGCTAGTTGTGAAGAAGTATGGCTTCAGCATTGTTTGACTTAGAGATAGACCCAACTGTGATCCTATGTGACAAACAGAGTTGTATCAAGATGGCAGAGAATCCAGTGTTCCATGATATGGTGTAGAAAAAAAACTATAAAGTTCGAATTTGTAACAAGTTACCGATGTACTAACCAAACCTCTACCTCAAAATAAAGATTGAGTATTTTCCGAGACAAGCTTGGTAGGACCCTCCTCGAAAAGGGGGAGTGATGTGATCACCTATGATGAGATTGCCTGCATCGACAGTAAGGTCGATGATGTGGATACCTATATTGATGCCGACAAAGAGGTTGGTGGATGCTCCTTTGACAGGGTCTAAGTTGACATGGGGATTGGATAATCCCTGGACTTCAGTCCTAAAGTGAGCCGTAGACATATGTCTTCGAGAATGAAGTCCTTAGTGGACAAGTGAGGATTGTATCATCCCCGAACTTCGGTCCCTTGAATTGATCCGTAGACGTATGGTCTTCGAGAATGAAGTCCTTGATGGACATGTGGGGATTAAGTCATCCTTGGACATAGTCCTAAATGTACAGGGTGAGGATTAAGTCATCCTTGGACATAGTCCTAAATGTATGGGAAGAGGATTAAGTCATCCTTGGACATAGTCCTAAATGTACGGGAAGAGGATTAAGTCATCCTTGGACATAATCCTAAATGTACGGGGTGAGGATTAAGTCATCCTTGGACATAGTCCTAAATGTACGGGGTGAGGATTAAGTCATCCTTGGACATAGTCCTAAATGTACGGGAAGAGGATCAAGTCATCCTTGGACATAGCCCTAAATGTATGGGGTGAGGATTAAGTCATCCTTGGACATAGTCCTAAATGTACGGGAAGAGGATTAAGTCATCCTTGGACATAGTCCTAAATGTAGGGTGGGGATTAAATCATCCTTGGACATAGTCCTAGATGAATGGTATGGATTAATCATCCTTAGACCGTAAATCCCGTAATTCTGAAAGGAAGGATAGTCTTAAACATGATTGTGATGAGATTGATCCCGTAATTCCGAAAGGAAGGATCATGTATATTGCAGAGTATGTTGCTATTGTGTATACTTGACTGATGAGGATACTTGTATTGATATTGATGAGGATACTTGTATGTATAATTGTATTGATGAGGATACTTGTATTGATGATATGTATACTTGTATTGATGAGGATACTTGTATCGATGATGTGTATACTTGTATTGGTGTGGATACTAATACTGATGATCTAGATGACGATGTTGATGATCGTGAGATGACGATGTTGATGATCGTGTCATGACGATGCTGATGATCGTGTCATGACGATGCCGATGATCGTGTCATGACGATGCCGATGATCGTGTTGATGACGATGCTGATGATCGTGTGATGACGATGCTGCTAATCGTGATGATCTAGATGACGATGCTGATGATCGTGTGATGACGATGCTGATGATCGTGAGGATCCAGATGTTGATGTTGCTGTAGTTGTTCGAGTGCTACAGAAGATAAAGACTCAGTACTAAAGATGTTGTTCCAGTATTGAAGATATTCCAGTAACTGCTTGAGTTACTGATGATGTTGAGAAAGCTTCCAATGATTTATAGATGTATCATGTATGATGTTGATGACTCCTTGCTCGTGCAGATGTTGTTATAATATCCTTCTCGTTAAGGGGGAGTGTTGAATATTGTAACTTCAAAGAATATTATATTTGTACTTTATTATTCCGGAGATGTTTCATTCCTCCGTGAAGATCTTATTGTATATCCGGAGATGTTTATTCCTCCGTTGGAATGTGGTAACTTGGGTTATTAGACTTCCCTAGTGGGGGTCGGCCCTGTATGTGTTATGTGGGTCAAAGGGTTGTTAGACCACCCTAGTGGGGTCGGTCCAGTCAGTTGTAATGGGGTGTTTAACCCAGTGGTAAAGTTGGGGCAGACCTAGTTAATATAAAGTGCAAGTCGGAGATGTGTATATATAAAGGAGGTGTGTTCCTCATTTCATACACTTCCCTCACTTGAAATGTAGCACACTTGTGAGAGAGAGGTCTGCTATGGAGGAGGAGAAGATCATGTCTTTGGTTTACATCTTTGTATATTGTTGGTCATCTATATTGAGGAAGCTTTGTTGGGGTTTCTACCCCATGAGGGTTTCCCAGGATAAATCTGTGTCTCTTGTATTTATGTTGTGCTTGTTGTTTCTTAAGTGATCATGTATATGCTATTATTGTGAAATGGAATGTAATGCTGATATTTTCTGTCTTAGCATATTAAATCTTAACAAGTAATGCCTCCTAGCCCCACCATGTGCTCCTAGTCACTTGCCCTAGTCATCTTATGTGGCACATTTGTATTTTAGCCATCTTTATGTGGTGCGCGCCACTCCTAGTGTTCCTTCATGTAGTACGCACCCCCCTCATGTGAGTGATCCATGTTATATTGTACCGGCTCATCTTAGTCGTTGATTGTATTATTTTATCTTTTGATCTCCACCACTTATTTTGAAAAGTGGTCTAGGGTTTTGGTCTCCCTCATCCTATTTAAGGAAGAGAGCCCCCTATTGTAGAGGCACCTTTGGAGCTCTGGAAACTTGGAATAAAAATATTTTTTTTGTGGATCTGCTTCTTTAGTCTTGATGGGTATCTTTGCAACTTGAATATACAACTTTTTCTCTGTGTATCATTGTGGATCTATCTATCCAAACGTTTGCTCTGCAGGAGGCCATGTGGGTTGAAGAGGAGGACGTTTCAAGGGGACGTTATTGTGGGGAAACCCCATATCTTACATTTGATCTTCTTTTTGTCTGAGGGAGTATCATTATTGTATCTTAGTGACATAGTTGATGCTTTCTTTTTCATCTTTTCATCCTCATAGTCATTTTCATGTCGGAATGATTCTTACATAGATCTTTTCTTGCAGGAGGAGGGCGCACGTGTGACCTTGGAAGGCTAGCGATTTCACTTGGGTGGCTTGGATTTCACTCTTGATTAACACACAGGGGAAAGTTATCACTTTACAAAGTAGCCTCAAGCTCTAGAGGTAAGATATACAAGGTTAGTATCTTGTTTCATGCATTTTCATCCATTGGTCGTCTCAAACCCTAAAAGTCAAAACCCTTGTATTTTTATTTTTCAGATCTATGGAGATCTAGCAATCACTTGGGCTTAATAATTAAAACCCACCTTAATATTAATCTTAACGTTCCCGATCTAAAGTTTGGTGGACATCCGACTCCATTTGCCCAGGGATCTAAGGCACTGGACCTCTCCAAGGGAGGTCGCACTTGTTGGGTAGGTGGCCATTTGCTAGATCCCATTTGTAGGTATTGCTCTTTTCTTCTCAAATCCATAGATCCATATCATAGAAAACCCCCCAGTGCCAATTCATCTTAATTTTTACCTTGTGGGCCCCATTTGGACCATTTTCCATATTTTAAGGGTGGGCCCCACTTGGGTACTTTTACTTGGCATTAGAGCTATCTAGATCTACCTTTCATAACCTACAAGTGACCTTATATTTTGTTGGTTGAACATTTGTCATCTCATAAGCCTCTTCAACCAAGCCCTGATTCCTAGGGTCCACTTATCTATCCTAGATCTAGATCTTATCCTATCTTGATCTTCTCTTTTATCATCATCACATTTCCCTAGGAGGTCTTGATTGGGTTTGCTAGCCTTCATTGGCGAAGCTAGGGTCTCCCCCTTGGTCTTGCTTAGGCTTGATCTAAAGTGAAGAGTGCCTCGGTTAACGTGACACCCAATTGCATTGGGAACCGTGGCATCTCTTGGGTCACGTCTTTAGTTGTCCAACACCTCTACCGTCCTGGATAGGATAACATTTTGGGACAACTACAAGTTGTGTGATAACATTTTTGGCGTCGTTGCCGAGGAGGTAGAGGCTTACCTCAGGTGTCTGCGAGTATCCATGCGTAATTTGTATCTTATCGCATCCGGTCTTATAAACTAGATGGTTATCATTTTCATCCTTAATTTAAACATAACCATCTCATTGTCACTCATCTCTCCCCGCTATTTTAACGACATATCTTTTGGTAAACAAGATCAATAGTTTACTCGACGACTCCACTGGTGATCGATCCTATCATATCTAGAAACCATGGGGTGCATTTAAGGTCCTGTATTTTCTAGGAATTATTATCCATGGCTGCTTCTAAGCGACCAAGGACTTTCGGTTGATTGAAAGCTTTTGACTTCTCAAAAATTGTTGGGTATCCTCATGAAATCCCTAGTCAATCCCGTGAAAGGTTGCCTAAATTCGACGGAATTTATGAGGTATCTGCTAAAAGGCACCTTGACCTCTTTAGGGAAATTACTAGCGAATTATTTATAACCCATGAGGATGTATGTATGAAACTATTGGCCTCGTTTTTCCAAGGGAGAGTTGAGCTCTAGTTCTTGAATTTGACGACCAATAGCATTTCCGGATGTGACATGTTTAAAAATAAATTCTTAGAAGAATGGGGAAACGAATATGATGATCAAATCCAAGATCCAAGCCTTCCCCTTTTCGATCCTATAATGTCGATTAAATTGTCAACATCCGGAGATGACCCCTCCTGCCCAATTTCTTTAAAAATGAGTCTTCTACTGGTAAGTCTATCGAAATTATTTTTAATGAGCAAATCCCTAATCATTGCATGAATGATGAAACTTCAAATCAATTCTTAAGAAGCCCTAGTCTTGATCCTAAGGAAATTTCTGAGGTTGAGCTTTTAATCAGTGAGTCTATTGAGGCTTCTCTTGAAGAGAAACTCCCTAGTCACTCTATCATTTGCAATAGTTCAATTTCTTATCATCTTGTTGAAGAAGAAGAAAATGGAGAAATAGCCAAAGCCCTTTTGAAGTGATTTCACATGATCATTGTGCAAACAATCAGGATGTTATAAATAAACTTGTTAATTTTCTCCTTGATCAATGAATTGAAAATGATCATTTATCCTCATATGATTTTAATGATCAATCAATGGAAGAACAACCTCAAGATGAGGATGAGTTAGTAAATCACATTAGATGCTCTAATCCTTGTTCTACTTCTTATGGTGAATCCTTAAGTATTCATGCTGCATGCTCATCCGTTTCCATCATTAATCAAGATAACTTGATCCAATTCTTGGAGTTGGATAGTTATGGTGAGTCTTGTCCTCAGGTCGTAAGTATTGAACTTGATCAAACCCTTGAAATCATTCCTAGAACAAGGAGTTTTTCTCTGAAAGGCTTCTCCTTTTGTCAAATTCCAAGGTCAAATATTCAAACCACCCTCCCGTCCCAGCTTTGTCAATCTTCTTTGGGTTTGTGGTGTAGTCAATCTTTTGCTTTTGAGATTTTCAATAGGGAGTATGAGCATTGTCCCATAATTGGAGAAAAAGCACTTCATTTCCCTTTTCAGTCACTTTGGAAGAATAATGTTTGTTATCAATTTATCAATCATTTTTGGTGGCTAGAAAAGGTGTTTAAAGATCAGCTTCATCTTTTCTCTATTTTTGAGCAACAAGTGGGCTTGATTTTGATTTTTCGTCTTCTAAACTTCAATTTGTCCCCACTTGGTTTTTGTTCCACCATCAATCCCAGGGAGAACCAAATTGAATATGTGAGAGAAGTGAATGAGGAAAGTAGTTTGTGTGAAAAGAAGTTGAACCACGTGCCATATGTTTTCCCTCCATCAATTTTAAACAATAACTTGCATAAATTTTATGATCTTATCAATTCTTTGATGGAGGATGTTTACATCAGTCATTTTTATCCTTGGCATGATTTCTTGTTGCACCATTAAAGCCCTTTTACAATTTTTAAACAAACTAGGAAGATTGTGCTATCAAATTCTTTAATCTTTAACCCAATCCTGGCTTGTTTTATTAACAAAAATCAAAGAAGAATCATTAACCTGTTTGATGAAGGTTGCACTGGATTTATGATTTTACCTAGCATTTGTGCTGACTGGTTAGAGTAGGGTAGGTAGGTCTTGAATAAGCTCACTTGAGCAGTAGGATTTGAGTACCTTTTCTTTTTCTAAGTGTTGAGTATTTCAAGCTTTTTGTTTTTTCTTTTGAGTGTTGAGTGCTTCTCTTTTGCTAAGTGTCTTGAGTGAGTTGAGTCTGCTCCTTTCCAAGCCTTTCTCATCTCCTGCATTCAAAACAATAAAGTGAAAATGTTAAAATGTGTCTGAGTTAGTATTTTCCTATGTAGCATGGGTAGCCGTACCTGGGGTAGGGTGCGCGTACACATACTGGGTACTTGGGTATACGTAAGGTACGTCTCCTGTTGTACCCCAGACTGGCTCCACGTACCGGAGATGCCGTTATAAAAAAATGGGTACTTATAGGCTAAATGGTACGGCGTACCCCATGTTTGGATACTCCGTACCCCATGTTTGGGTACTTCGGGGGTACGTCCGACTCAGCAAAATGCAATTCCACTGGGGAAAATATAATGACCCCCAACTAAATTTGAACTAAATTTTTGCTAACTGCGTATGGAGTCTGGTTCAAGACTTATGTCAAGCACTTTGCAACACTGTTCAAATTCCACTGAATATTGTCCAAATCTGGTAGACTGATTTTGCATTGATTTACAAGGAATGATTTTATGGTTTTGTGTTCAGCACTCATGGAACATAATTTGACTACCAAATGTGCACATAAAAAATATACATATGTATTTAATACTAAGAAATACACTCACATCAACCCAGTATTACATTTGCAACTTTTTATCGCCTATAACAGCAATACAAATAGGTGTTTAAAATCAGATTTCAAGTGTACCTTCAGATTACAGTTTGACTATTTGTTACAACTACCTAGTACAATGATTTATCAAATTTTATGTAACTTCCAGTGTTCCACTTGATATCTACTATGAGACTATGATTTTTCAAATTTTCAATGTGAATGTTCATTGTTCAATGAATCATTGAATTGTGAATTGTGAATCATGATTCATAATTTATGAAGAAATCCAGTGTTCCACGGGGACGCGTCCCGGAGGGTCGGGGACGCGTCCCGGAGGGTTGGGGACGCGTTTCGGCGTTTTTAGCGTCCCGGGGACGTCGAAACTCCAGGCGAAACGTTTCGGCACGTCCCGCTTTGGGCGAAACTCGGCGAGACGCATGGCGAAACGTTTCGGCAAGCAGCGATACGCGTTTCGTCTCGGCGAAACTTCCTGGCGTCCCGCCCGAAACTCCGAAACTCCCTGGCGTCCCGCCCGAAACTCCGAAACTCCCTAGCGTCCCGCCCGAAACTCCGAAACTCCGAGACTTCTAGGCGTCCCCCCACTCCATTTTGACTCAATATCAACATAAATTAACTTTTTTTTAAAAAACAAAAATATTAATTAAGAAATTAAAAATTAAAAAATAAAACACACATATCAAAACATTAACTATTAACTATTAGTATTAACAAATAACAAACCTAAAACACTAATGAGTAAAAGACGATTGTCATTTTTTATTTTAGTTTTTACATCACTGTGAGGAGGAAGCCCGTGAGGAGTGAGAGGGAGCCGTGAGAGGAAGCCGAGAGGAGGATGGAGCCGTGAGAAGAAGCCGTGAGGGGAAGCCGTGAAGGGGAGCCGTGAGGGGAGCCGAGAGGAAGCACGTGAGAGGAAGCTTCAAGCTGTGAGGGAGCCGTGAGGGGAAGCCGTGAAGGGGAGCCATGAGGGGAGCCGAGAGGAAGCACGTGAGAGGAAGTTGTGAGGGAGCCGTGAGGGGAGCCGAGAGGAAGCCCGTGAGGGGAAGCCGTGAGGGGAAGCCGTGAGGGGAAGCCGTGAGAGGAAGCCGAGAGGAAGCCCGTGAGAGGAAGCTGTGAGGGGAAGCCGGGAGAGGGAGCCGTGACCACGATTTCAGCTTTGCTGGGTTATGCCGTTATGGACCATGGTATGTCAAATGCCCTAAAATTTTAAAAACCTTGTAGCTGTTACATAAACATTTCTGATTTCCATGGGGTTCATACTTCATTATTAATTTATTACCTGCATAAAAAAACACAGCATGCACGATTTCTACGGTTGACTGTCAAGCATGCCTAAATAGTAAAAATAATAATATTTCTCAAAATTTTTATTGGCAGCCACCTAATTTGGCAATTTGCTGAGGAAGACTCAAGAGGCCGTGAGCTCAGAACCTGAAAACTCAAAACTCAGAACTCGTTGTTTGTTAACAGTTAAGGTAAGTGACTAAGTTCAACTGTTCAAGTTGACTGTTTAGTGTTTTTAAAATTTTAAATGGCTGCCTGTTAGACTGTTAGTGTGTTTTTTAATTTTTATTTCTGAGTTTTCAGTTTTGTTGACTATGTTTTAATTTTTGATTTTTTTTTGTCTTTTTTAATTATATACAGCAGTAAATTAAAATCAGTAATTACTAAATTTAAAATTATTTAACTACCATTATATATTTTATATTTAAGAACATAAGAAAATTTAACAACAGTACACAGTAACATTCTAATTCTTTGACATAACAGTTTCACTTTTCAGAATTCAAACCAGCAATAACCAATATGAGCAACAACTCTGGTGAGGGTGACAGCAGTGGCAGTGATGGGAGTGATTCAGATTATGATTCTCTGGCTCAGTGCAATAGTAATACTAATGTTGGGACAGGGGTTGCAAGTGGAAGTGGGAGTGCAGCTCCCACATCGTCAAGGTTAAATGAAAATCAAAGTGAAGTTGAAGGCAGTGACAATCAGAATCTCGTACCATCAAAGCCATTGGCTTACTATGCAAAGGGCACTTTTGACCCCAACAAACCTCTTTTGTTATATGTAACCAAATTATCTGCTGCTAGCCCCCAACTACAGGGAAAGAAAAAGGGTGGAACATGCCGTTGGACATGCAATATTTGCAGCCATACTTTTAGTGGGAGTTATAGTTGAGTTAAACAACACCTTCTAGGCATTGGTGGCAAAGGGGTTAGTACATGTGTGAAGCCAACCTTAGTGCAAAAAAGTGAGCTGTTGAGGTTGCAAATGGCAGCAGATACAAAGGGAAGATTCTCTAGCCAAAATGTCACTTCAAAAGAACATCAAAATGTGACTGCAAGTTCCAAAAAAAAATCTAATTGTAGCCCATCCACTTGTATGCCTCCACCAACTCATGACAAGACATCTTCATCAAAAAGGAAGGATTCTCGTTCTTGTGCTATTGGACCAACAATTACAGGGATGTATAGTAAGCTGAATCGTGATGATATAGATGATGCCATTGGCAACTTCCTCTTTGCCAATGGCATTCCTTTCCATGTTACTCGCTCTCCTTATTATAAGGAGATGGTCCGTAAAATTGCAGCATCGGACCCATCATATTTGCCCCCAGGTGAACATAAGTTGAGGACAGTGATTTTAGAGAGGCAAGTGTCCAAGATTGTTGTGCAAAAAGAGGAGATGAGAGTGACATGGGTGAAGTCAGGTTGCTCTATTGTTATGGATGGGTGGACAGACATTACCAAACGTCCACTTATCAACATCATAGTTACGTGCATAGATGGGCCATTCTTTCTTAGAGCTGTTGATTGTTCTGGAAAGCGCAAAGATGCAGCTTTCCAATTTGAGCTTCTTCGGGATGCTATAGAGGAGGTTGGGCCAGACAACGTTGTGCAGGTTGTGACAGATGCAGCAGCAGTGTGTAGATCAGCTGGGATGTTGGTTCAGAGTAGGTATAGGCATATTTTCTGGACCCCATGTTGTGTGCATGCTCTCAACAATGCACTAAAAGACATTGGGAAAATTCATTGGGTATCCACCTTGGTATTAGCTGCGAGGGATGTGCAGATGTTTATCTGCAACCACCACACCTCCTTAGCCTTGTATAGGGCTCACTCGAAGAAGGAATTCCTCAAGCCCACAGACACTAGATATGCCAGTTACTTTCTCTTGTTGGAGAGGATGTTGGAGGTGCAACCAGCATTACAGACCATGGTCGTGACTCCAGAGTGGAATAGGTGGACAGAGTCCAAGACAGAGGAGGGGAAGAAGATTAGGCGTCAAGTATTGGATGATGATTGGTGGACAGATTGTAGTTATCTGGTCTCCATTTTGCGCCCTATTGTTGAGGTCATTCGCTATGCTGACACTGATTCTCCTAGTCTTGGAGAAATCTATGAGACCTTTGATAGCATGTTGGGTCAAGTAAAAGCAGCAATTCATGAGAAAGATCCCTCCTTAGAGTTCTATACGAACCAGACTCGACCTATTATTCAGCGTAGGTGGGATCTAATGAACACACCTTTGCACATGGCAGCATATGCATTGAACCCAAAATGGTACATTTCTAGGCCTGGTAGAATTCGTCCCATCGAAGATCTAGAGGTCAAAAAGGGATTTCGAGCAGCCATTGCAAAGATGTACAGTGTAGAGGAGGGGCAAATACTTCGAAAACAATGGGTTCAGTTTGCAAATCTTAGAGGTCCCTTCAACAAGCCTGATGCCAAGGTAGACCGTAATGACTTAGGCCAGGATGACCCCATTGGTTGGTGGGACATGCATGGGGATTATACTCCGGAGATCAAACATCTTGCTATTCGACTATTGTCTCAGATTGCTAGTTCCTCTGCAGCTGAGAGGAATTGGTCCACTTATAGCTTCATCCACTCTATCAAGAGGAATAGACTTACCTCTAGGAGAGCAGAGAAGCTAGTTGCAGTGCACAGTGCCCTACGTCTTGAACACAGGAAGACACCAGAGTATCGGATGGGACCAGCTACACGATGGGATGTGGATCCAGAGGATGATGCACAGATAGATGAGGAGGATGGACAGGATGAGATGCATAATGGTTTGGTTGGTGTGCCATTGGTTACTCATGAGAGTGACTTTGACTCAGATGATGACATTCCCATTGATGATCCTGATGCCTTCATGCAGCAAATGGGTGCAGAGGACCAGTCAATGGAATTGTCTCCTTGATGCTGATTTTCATTTCATGCTGATTTATTTGATATTTGATATTTTAGCTACTTTTGACTTTTCACTATTTTAGTTTTGACTCTATATAACTTATAACTTGTAACTTTTAATTTGTCATGATGACTGAGACCTTGACTCTTTCCTATTTTTGAACAATCTTAATTTACTATGTCTATTTTTAGATTTTAGTATTTAGTATTTTAAATTTTTAATGTCTTTGATCTTTAGTGTTTAGCAATTTTAAATTTATTGCCATTTTGAATATCTATTTAAATTTTAAAAGTTCAATTATCATTTTATTGTGTGTGCAGTATCATTGATTCATGTTTTCAACTTTTCAATCACTCAAAAGTTAAATTTTTTATTATAATCATGATGAATCATGTAATGAGTAATGACTAATCATAATGTCAATGTGTTTGTAACTTTGTATTTTACTATTTAGTTATTAACTTATTTACATTGCATGATTGCACAATGATGAAATCATGAATGTAGTATGAAATTTCAAATTAGTCCAACTAATGATGAATGATGAATGATGAATGTAGTCAATAGTATCTACTGATTGCAATGATGAATGATGAATGTAGTATCTACTGATTGCACTAATTCAGTAATTCACTAATTTGGTAATTTGCATGGGATGAATTGTAACATTGACATTGTTATTGTTGGGATTTATATTTTTCAGATTTTTTATATTTTTAGAATTTTTATGGCCCCGACGTCCCCCCGTCCCCCCAAAATTTCTCTAAAATTTGGGGTGGTCTCCACGCATCCCGAATGTGCGTCTCCCCAATCCCGCGTCCCGCCGTCCCGGAGACTTGGGGGAACATTGAAGAAATCTGAAATATGCATGTATAATGTGACTATGACATGTTTTATGCATGTATAATCTGAAACAGGATACTTGGGTACGTCAGGGTTACTGTATATATATATACAGTAACCCTGACGTACCCAAGTACCATGTTTCAAAAAGTGACGTCCCCATCCCCGTACCCGTACCCGTACCCGTCCCCGTACCCAAGTTTCCTATCAACTCAGGTATTTTCATTTACATGCATTTTAATTTCTGCTTTAGATTAGAATTTCATTTATGCAGTTTATTTTATTTTATTTTTATCCCATACATGCTTCACGGGGTAGTTTGCTTTCCTTGTGTGTAGAAATGGGTACAAATAAAGATGAAAGCAAAACAGTTGAGTGATGGATTGAAGATTGATGCAGTCGGTGTTGGATACCAGAGATTTTGAGGTTCTCAAGCACTCTCTCCCTTAGAACACTTGTCCCAGCTGGAGCTAGATGTTATCACATCCATAGTAGCTGGGCTACCATGGTTGCAGAGCAGATATCTGCATATTTTTGAGCTTTGCCTTTACACATTTTCAGTGAGATCAGCTATGATGAGCAGTGTTATTTGTGATCACTCGCACATCAGAGCAGCCTTATATCAGACATGCAGTAGACCTTATGCCAAGGCTGAGCCTTAAGACCTCAGATTTGATGACCGAGATGACCTTTTATTCCATACAGGTACAGGGCAGTGTTCAGAGTATCAGCAGCAGTGTTCTCAGTGGTTATAGTTGGTTCAGATTACAGATACAGGATATGACCCAATAGATATATATGATGTGCATTGGTACTATCTTGTTGTTTTAGTCATTTTGATAGCTTGACTTGGCATATAGTGATTATGATTTGGCAGTATATATATGTTAAAATGATTGGTTACTATGGATTATATGAATGATTATATTACTGACATTTAGAAACTCTTGTTTTATACTCGTTGGTTTTTACCTTCTTAGAAATGTGGACATGATCATTCCCGTCTCTTTGACTTGCTAGCTTAGGCACCACTTTCACCTGTCTCCATCCATCCATTTGTCTTTCCCTATTATTGATCTTTACCCTAACTTACACCTTGACTTGTGATATGGAGTACCTCCCCACTTTTGCCTCTGTGTTGGATAGCATCCATGTTAAATTTGTGTCTCGGCTCTGAGTTGGCAGCAAAACTTACCTTTGGTGAGTTGGTTTTTATACCTTGATCTCTCTAGTCGGTTGCCCCAATGTTTGATCTTGATTGTGGAAGTCCCCATAGTTGCTTCAGTTGTGTTGGCTAAAACCTAAAGCAAATTGTACTACCTTTGGAAACTATTGATATATATCTTTTGTAAAGCCCAATGAAAAGGGTTGTGAAATGAAATACAATGAAATGTAAATACACCCCGGATGAAAGCTGCAATTAGTTGTCCTCTTAAGCACATGCCAAATCCCAGAAGGGTCCTAAAGGCCTAAAAAGCAATGATGAATGTATGTTAAATCTAAAGATTGTTGGGCAACGAAATGATATGAAATGAAATGAAAGGTCCAAATAAAGCAATGGTTAAGTATATGCCAAATCTAAAGACTGTTGACCTTAAATGAAATTTTCCTCATTGAGCCTGCGGGTTATGATATGAGATGGAGCAAGGGACAGCTAATTCTAAGTGTCCCCTAGAACCTCAAGTTACGATTAGTCGGGCACCTAGTTCACGGCGGTTCTAGTAGGAGATATTTTTGCCAAGGTTGAATAAGCACTTCTCTAAACAACTTACCCATTTGTGAGACACCGCCATTCCTAGTGTATTCTTTATCCAACACATGCTTAAGTGTGTAATACCCTTTCCCTTATCCGAAGTATCATAGTGTCGAGTCAGTCAAGTCATCCCCCTTGGCCTAGCATTGCATCCTTAGCCTTCACCCTCTGCTAGCAAATTGATCATGTTTACAAATGAGTATATTCTTGAGGTTCTCTTTGAAAGTAAATTATCAATTAACCTACTATTATCTATTAACTGCCAGTGAAATTATGCTTAATGTTTTAAAGTCTTGCTATGAAAATGATTTAAAGAGCATGTCTTAACCATTTGCACTTGCAGCAGCAGGCTTCTTTAGCCTGGGTCATATTTTGATCATTTTGTCTGGTCAAACCTAGTTTGACCAAGGTCAACCTTGGGATCCGTGATGAGGTGGACCATTTATAGTCTCTTATATACCTTTTGATGACTCCATATGTTGGACACGGGTTTCAGATGATGATTGATGCAGTTTTTTTATTGATTATTATTATTTCCAGATCATCATATTTTTATTTGTCCGGGTATGGTGGGTGCTACAGATTTTCTTACAAGTTACCATGAGGTGTATGAGTACTCATCTCTAGTGGATTTGGGTCTTCTGGATCCATTGGGACACTTTGTTTACAGTTTCGGGCACTTCCAGGGATGATATGATCATTTTCCCACCTGTTGACTAGTTTGCCCATGCTGAGTTGGCCTGTCCAGCAAATGATTGGAGGCAAGTCGTTGCCTAGGGCGCTATAGAGGAAGGGGGTGGTCCAGCCACTTGTTATTACCATATTACCCCCCTTCCGGACATGATGGTACAGTCAGATTTTGTGCCCAGGCACCAAGCAGTTGTTTTCAGGCAGTTTGATGGATTTTCAGGTGGGATTAAAATGGAATAAAAAGCTCATTTAGGAAATCGATTTGGGCAATTGAGGCAAGGTTTTGGCATGAGTTATGTTCAGAGGTCATCTATGGTGTATCCCACTCCTTCCAGATCAGCTTGTAGCATTCAGTGGGGTCCACACAGTCACCAGGTTGTCATTTAATGCGTTCTTCTCTCAGTTGAGGGGGCCAGGATTTGATCATTTGTTCACTTGGACATGTCATTGAGTCATATGTTATATTATTGTGCCATGGGGTGATGCTAGTGAAGGAAAGTAATGCCTCCTAGCCCCACTATGTGCTCCTAGTCACTTGTGCTAGTCATCTTATGTGGCACATTTGTATTTTAGCCATCTTTATGTGGTGCGCACCCCTCCTAGTGTTCCTTCATGTAGTGCGCACCCCCCTCATGTGAGTGATCCATGTTATATTGTACCGGCTCATCTTAGTCGTTGATTGTATTATTTTATCTTTTGATCTCCACCACTTATTTTGAAAAGTGGTTTAGGGTTTTGGTCTCCCTCATCCTATTTAAGGAAGAGACCCCCCTATTGTAAAGGCACCTTTGGAGCTCTGGAAACTTGGAATAAAATATTTTTTTTGTGGATCTGCTTCTTTAGTCTTGATGGGTATCTTTGCAACTTGAATATACAACTTTTTCTCTGTGTATCATTGTGGATCTATCTATCCAAACATTTGCTCTGCAGGAGGTCGTGTGGGTTGAAGAGGAGGACGTTTCAAGGGGACGCTATTGTGGGGAAACCCCATATCTTACCTTTGATCTTCTTTTTTTCTGAGGGAGTATCATTATTGTATCTTAGTGACATAGTTGATGCTTTCTTTTTCATCTTTTCATCCTCATAGTCATTTTCATGTCGGAATGATTCTTACATAGATCTTTTCTTGAAGGAGGAGGGCACACGTGTGACCTTGGAGGGCTAGCGATTTCATTTGGGAGGCTTGGATTTCACTCTTGATTAACACGCAGGGGAAAGTTATCACTTTGCAAAGTAGCCTCAAGCTCTAGAGGTAATATCTACATGGTTAGTATCTTGTTTCATGCATTTTCATCCATTGGTCGTCGCAAACCCTAAAAGTCAAAACCGTTGCATTTTTATTTTTTAGATCTATGGAGATCTAGCAATCACTTGGGCTTAATAATTAAAACCCACCTTAATATTAATCTTAACATTCCCAATCTAAAGTTCAGTGGACATCCGACTCCATTTGCCCCCCGATCTAAGGCACTGGGCCTCTCCAAGGGAGGTCGCACTTGTTGGGTAGGTGGCCATTTGCTAGATCTCATTTGTGGGTATTGCTCTTTTCTTCTCAAATCAATAGATCCATATCATAGCAAACCCCCTAGTGCCAATTCATCTTGATTTTTACCTTGTGGGCCCCATTTGGACCATTTTCCATATTTTAAGGGTGGGCCCCACTTGGGTACTTTTGCTTGGCATTAGATTTATCTAGATCTACCTTTCATAACCTATAAGTGGCCTTATCTTTTGTTGGTTGAACATTTGTCATCTCATAAGCCTCTTCAACCAAGCCCTAACTCCTTGGGTCCACTTATCTATCCTAGATCTAGATCTTATCCTATCTGTTAATTTTTAGTGCAGCTGCGAGACCCATTCTCAAAGAGAATGGTACCCTAGTCAGTTAACTAGGGTTCCTGGTCATGTTAACCAGGCAGAGTAATGAGTAAGACCCTAGAAGGTACCTGTTATCACCTAAACTGTAGTTACCCCTATGGATGGATCCAGTCATGGATGGCAATAGGGAAGGGCAACTCAAAAGGTGCAACCACGATCACCTCGACCTCCAATAAATGGTTGTCACGCCAGTCGAGGCAACCTTCGCTTTATGTTATCTAGCCCAGACCACAAAGGGGGAGACCCGATCTACTCCCGACAGGAGAGATCAAAACCAAGACACCAAATCAGGGTATTTCTAAGTGAAGTTAGGTGTATGGTTTATCCTAGACCTAAAGATGAAGTCACGAGCCAAGTGAGGGGTTTAATAGGTATAGCTTTGGTTCATAGTTGATGTGAGAGTGACTTACAATGTTTGAAGTGAGATCTAGGATGAGTGTACTAGTTCAATGTTGGAAGATCCACTGCCTTGGGAACCGTGTCCAATGCAGGGTTGTTTAGGGGTCAAATTGGGGCTAACTAGTACATGAGACAAGCTTGACCATGGTTCATGATGTCTTCAAAGGTATAGTTTACCATGCATAGGTCAAACCACAAGTCAATCCAACAATCTAGGAAAGTTGAATTACCTTGTAGAGAAACCAGTGCCTTGGGAATTGGGAAGTGGAGTCAAAGTGAGGTTGACTTATGGTTTAGGACTCCTATAACATGAGATAAGTGGGCAATATAGGTCTTGATAGTTGAATGTGTCTAGATCTAGGTTTGACCCAAGTGGACCACAATCCCTTAAAACAAGGAATGCTGTCCCCAAGGCAAGATTTGACAAAGTGATAGTCTAGACCTAGGTTTTGAATTATTCCGGTTTCAGATCTACAATAATCTCAAGTACCCAGTTCCTAGAAGTGAATGAACTCACTTCTCCAAGGTGGTGCGACTTTACCCAAGGAGGCTTAAATTGGGGTTTAGGTGGGTCAAATCATGTCGGATGGCATCCAAACTTTAGATCCTAGTAGATCGGTCAGGTAGGAGTATGGATCTATAATTTCGTGGCAATCCACCGGTTAGATCTTAGTAGATCTGAGTTTAACTGTTCCAAGTGGTCCAAAATGGGGATTAAATCCCTTAAAATGTGGAATAGGGCCCACAAGGTGAATTTCAGAAAAGTGACAACCTGGGTGTATGTTATTTGATGTGTAGATGTCAAATCAAGTGGAATCTCAAACACCCACCACTTAGATCTAGGTCAACTTGCTCAACTAGTGAAGTGCGCCTTGCTTGGGAGAGGCTAAGTTGGCCTGGGAAGGGGATCAAATGGAAGCCAATCATCACCAAACTATAGATCCGGGATGCCTTGGATGCTATAGAGGTGGGTTTTCAATATTATGCCCAACAACCCACTAGATCTAAGTAGATCTGAGGAAATGTAAAATGGGGGTTTTAAGATATTTAGGGTTTCAACAATTTATGAGCTAGGTCAATGGATTGGATAAAGGAGAGAGAAACAAACCTGTGGATCTTACCTGGGTAACCTTGTAGATGCCTTGATGATGATGATCTATGCAAACCCGATCAATTTGAGAAGCTTTGAGGTAGTTTCTATGCAAGTCGATTTGGTCCAAGAAGCCAATGCGCCCTCTCTCCTGCACAACAAACGTCAACAATATCAGATTTGATGCATCAAGAGATAAGACTAATGCCACAAAAGAAGTAACAGAAAGATAGCATAGATCACAATGATGCTAATGATAACCCCCTGATACAAGCGAATGCCAAGAAAGTCGATTTGAAGAAGCCTTGCAAAATCGCCCTTGTTGAAGTCGCCCTCCTGTAGACAAACAATGATTTCCCAAAAAGATAGATCTTGCCACAATTTCCAAATGCTAGGTTGCAATAGACTTTCCAATCACCATCTAAGAACACCAGATGCAAAGGAGACCACAAGAATTTCCACAAGAATATTTTTCTATACCAATAATCCCAGAGCCAAAGACCCTTTACAATGAGAGGCTCTCTCCTTTAAATAGGAAGGAGAGGCACCAAAACCCTAACAACTTTTTGAATGAGTGGCTAAGATTAAAAGATACAAATGTCTAATCAATGGTTGAGATGAGCTCAACAACATAATCCATGGATCACACATAAAATATAATATAAGTGGACAAAATCGCCCTAGAAGAGGGGAATCCCACCAAATCATGATGATGAAATATCATAAGAGGCTTATGGTGGGTCCAAGGGGTAATTTTATCCCTCCTTGGTCAATCCCCATAGCACAATAACCAATAAATAATCATGAATGTACCAAATCGTGCCTCCATAGTGAAGTCGTGGTCCTCAAAAGACCTCAGAAATCCACAGAAAGTGCCATAAGTGATGGATGCGGGCCCCGATGAAGCTGAAACTGCTGGAGAAGGTGTGGAAGGTCCCGATCTATCATCACTGATCATCCCATGCCATAACTTTGCCTCAGGAGCCCAAATCGATTTCCTCAATAGCCATTTCTACCAATCCTGAAATGCCTCGGGAAGCGTGAAACTGCCCCAAACAGCCTCCTGGAGTGTTGGCGCTGTCAAGGTGAGGGCACCAATGTGTCCGGAAGGGGGGGTAATATGGTAAAAACAAGTGGTTGGACCACCCCCTCCATCATCAGCGCCCTAGGTCAACCGGATAAAAGTCATCTCTGCTCCGACAGGGCCTCCAACAGACCAAAACTGCACTGGGACAGCCTACTGAGGCTCAATCATCACTGTAAGTGCCCGGAACTGAAAACAAACTGTCCCATTGGACTCAGAAGGTCCAAATCTATCCAAGATGTGTACTCATACACCATATGAGTCTCTGCATGATCAAAATAAATATCGAATATACCGGAACAGGGCCAATAATAATGCACTGTACATATACAAACACTGCTGTAACCCCAGAATCATCATCATAACCCTGTAGCTGCTGCATAGAATCATCCTGTATGTGTACATAGACCATATATCATCTGTCCATATCATCATAAGGTCTAATCATCTCATGTCCCATGGTCCTCCATGGTCAAACTAGGTCCAACCAAGACCAAATATAACTCAGTCCATCATCCAAGGCTGCTGAAAAGTATCAAGGTTAATACATGCTTTACAATTTATTCAAATAGCAACTATAACACAGAGTAATCATGACTGGCGATCTAAATCCAAATATGTAGTGTCGTTAATTATTATTATTACTCAGACTAGACTTTCAGGATCATACTCACTTCATAGTTGTGATCAATTTGCTAGTGAAGGGTGAAGGCTAAATTAACTTGGCTAGGCTAAGGGATGACTTAACTGTCTTGACTTTGTGACACTTTGGCAAGGGAAAGGGAATACACCATAGTATATACTGAATGAGCAATAACACAGGGAATGGCGGTGTCTCACAAATGGATGAGTTGTTTAAAGAGGGTTTATTCACCTTCACAGATGCGCACAATCCATAATACAAATAAGGCCAGCAATTGTTTAGATATAGCATTTAAGTTCCATTGCTTTTTGGGCTTGAAGTTTCCATAGCCTTGATCTATGTGTGTTTACAAACACATTGCATAGATTTACATTTTTTCTTTTAGGCTTTCTGCTGCAGGTGTGTTTTTAAGGCACTTGTTTACCTGAGCACTTCTAGGTGTGTCATGGACAGCTTGTTTACCTAGATATTTATTTTCCACAAGATATAACATTTTATTTTTATGGCCATTTTCATTTGGCACGCCTTTCATTCATGTGTGTTTAGAAACACATTGCATGAATGGGCTTTTCATACAAGATATAGCATTTCATTTTCCAGATTTTGTATTGATGGCAGCACTAAAAGTTTCAGGTTTAGCCAACACAACTTTAGTGACTAGGGGGAATTCACAAGGAACTCCAACTCACCATAGGTAAGTTTTGTCACCAACTCAGAGCCGAGACACAATAAACAGGGAAGCTCATCCAATACAGAGGCTACAGTGGGGAAAAGTCCTCCATGCCACTAGTCAAGTAGTAAGTCAGGGTGATAATCTAAAAGGTAGGCCATGGATGGATGAAGACAATGAAATGATGGAGCCAACACTAGCAAGCCAAAGTATGGTGTAATGATCACCTCTATTCTCCCTAAGGAGGGTATGTACCAATGAGTATGAATAGTGAACTTCTAAGTCTGAGTAGGGACAATATAATATATATAATAGATCAACCAGGTCCATATATCTATATGATCGCCGGATCATGACACTGAGTGCTAAAACATGCTATAAGAATAAGTATAAAAGCACTCTAACCATAACACCATGATATACCTGCTGAGTCATATACCTGAAAGCTCATCAACCTGTACCATCATCTGTCCTCTGGAACTGCCGCTGTAACTCTGGGCACTACTGTCTGCTCTGTACCAATGGTATAATGGCTACATCGGTCATCTCTCTGAGTGTCCTGAAACTCAGTCATGGCATGGGGAATATAACTGCTGTCCACAATCTGATAGTGATCCAATATAGATGCTCATCTCGGCATCTCAAATGCAAGGGGAACTGGCTGAATAGTGTACTGGCATCAGAAAAATAATGTATGGTAGCCCGGCTACTATAAATGTGATAACAGTACCCTAGGGCCCCCAGCTGTCTCCTGGGGTTCTTGGTCGAGGACCAAGCAGTTGGATGCCATGGCAAAGTCCCTAGCATATAGCTAGGGCCCGTATTTTTCTCTAGGGTATTCTGGTCTGGGACCAGACAGTTTCTTGGTCGAGGACCAAGCAGATCCTGCAGGTTGAGACAGAGACTTCCTAGGTCCTGCAGATGGTTGATCAACATTCAGTCTAGGACTGAATGCTCAGCTTGAAGCTGAGGACCACTCTCTGGGAGAATGGAGAACCTGGTCATGGACCAGATGGTTGATCAACATGACCCAGTCTGGGACTGGGAACTCAGCCTGGGGCTGAGAGCCATTCCTTGAGAATGGAGGCACCTGGTCAGTTACCAGGATATTGACCCAGTCTGGGACTGGGAACTCAGCCTGGGGCTGAGAGCCATTCCTTGAGAATGGAGGCACCTGGTCAGTTACCAGGATATTGACCCAGTCTGGGACTGGGAACTCAGCCTGGGGCTGAGAGCCATTCCTTGAGAATGGAGGCACTTGGTCAGTTACCAAGATTATGATGTGTGATGTCCTCTTCTCCTAGGTCTTCGAGATGGATGAGTTGGTTGGTCTTCTCAAGGGATTGGCCACCCCTTGTGGAAGCCACTAACATTTGACCTAAGGAGCAGTTGAGAGGATCACATGATCACATCATCTGTGTGAACCCTTCCTTATACAATGATGATGGACTTTCAGTGTTATATGGAACATTTGTACATTTGAGAGAGAGATGACTGGTTGTACCTTTCCACCTTGGGTGATTTACTTTTGGTCCTTGTACCTTGTTGTTTATTAAGTCTTGTGGTACCCTGTCTTTGATTTGTGGTAAATAGGGTTATTGACCCACCTTTTATTTATACCACCCTTGTTGTTTTGATCTTATGGGTTTGTCCACTTTCTGAGGATCTTTTATTTATTTTTATTTTTATATATTTTATATTTATCTTTTATTATTTTTATTTATGTTTATCTTTTATTTATTTATCTTTTATTTTATTTTATTTTAAAGTAACCTCTTCCTAATTTAATGAAATAATATTTTATTATTCTTTTCCTAATTCTATGGTTTCCTAATTTAAAGGATTATTTTAATAATCCTATTATCCTATTTATTAAGGTCTATTGTTTCTCATTTAAGATGATAACGAAGAGAATATATCTCAGCTCTGATTTCTGATACTGATCTAGGGTTGACGTCAAAGGCTTCATGTGTTTGTTGCTGCTGCTAGGGCTGATTGTCTAAGCCGTCCACCTGCTGAAGCTCACTACTCATCCCCTTGACTGATCCGTGACCTCCTTGCTTTGTTCTATCTGCTTGTTGACCACTTGAGGGGATGTCGCTTACCTTAATGACTGTTTTGCTGCTTCATGTTTTATTTTGATAAGGCCGCCTGCCTTGGAAGTTTGAACTGCACTTTATATGTGGGTCAAAAGAGCTGCCCGTGACCTATTATGGGTGCTGTGAGTTCTGTTAAGAACAATTGTGGAGGCCGCAGCTTACTATTGGTTATTTGGCTGATCCGTGAGCCATCTGTGGAGGCCGCATCCCCTGTGATCTATTTTGGTGATCAATCTTCTATCTTTTGAGGTGGCTGCAACCCCTGTAGATTACTTATGAGCTGACTGCTATCTATTGTCATCTGTCTGTAGGTCAGATCTGCAAGTTGTGACCTGATTAGGGCTCGATCTGTATGCTGAGGGTTTTGATCTGCCAGCAGAAGTTTTGCTAAGGTCCGATCTATCTATTGTGACCTAGCCATGAGCCTTAGAGCTCTGTCTTACCTCAGCCGTGAGCTTGTGAAGGTCAGATCAGCAAGTCTTAACCTGATTGGGTTTGCCTTAGGTTGGCCACACCCTTCTGACATATTGTTTGACTGAAGCGTGACTCTGTTTAGGAGTAATTATGCTATTCGTGAACTTATCTTCTAATTCATGGGAAAGTTCGGGTTTGTCAAAGTCTGATCTTTTATTTGAAAACTGTAACCCCTGAAGTCTATTGTGTGGTCAGTTTGTTGTGTTTAACCTAAGTTCTGTTTCAGTGTTAAGACTTTATTAACTTCTGACCCATAGTCTGTTTTATATGCTGAGACTTACCTTTGACTGTCTTTGACCATTTGACTGTATCTCAACCTGTCATCTCTCTCTCTCTGGTTTGTACTACCCTCTTGTAGGGTCTGATAGTTTCCAGATTTGACTGGCCTCTCTGAGGCACAGTGTTTACTGAAAGTAAGTAACTCTTCTGAGTATTTTATGGGAAGGGTCCCACACACAGGTAAGTATCTTCTCGTTTATTTATTTATTCTACATTACATGCTGCTGAAGATTAACTTAGCACAGTGACCTAACGGGTAGTGTTAAAGGTACTTTAACACAGTGACCTGAGAGTGCTAAAGACATGAAATTTATGTTATGATAGTTTTTACTACTACACTATTTAATATTCGATATTTGTAAATGTTTATTAAATGTATTTTCTGCATTAGAATATGATGAACTGTTATTTTTCTGTACAAAACCCTAATTTGACAAATTTCAACATGGTATCAGAGCAGGTTTTGTAGCTAACTCTGTTTTGCAGGCTATCAGAGTCTACATAGATCCTAAGATAGGGTTTTGAATTCTAACCAACTTGATTTCAAAAAGTTTCATCCAGTCGGCAAGAAGGGTTTAATATTAGGAATCAGAAAATAAGAATTGCATGAACACATCTAAGTATTATTGACTGTGGTAGTAAGCTACTAATCCATATGACAGCAGAAATATATATGATGAAGTTAGCAGGCTGCAAACCTCCTTCTCTAAAAAGAAGTATGTCAAGTACTACTAGCATTACTAGAAGGTTTATCTCAGGTATGTATCTCTGAGGTGAGTAAGGAGACAGCCTACATCTTTATATGACTTGATCCCTACTAATCAAAAGCTTACATGGTCATAGTACTTTCTAGGAATCTTATGATTCATTGATCTGAATATGTAAGTGTAAAGTTTTTTTTTGTATCCATCCATGCATATAATTATCATGATCTGATTTCTTAAGTCTAGGACTGTGATCCAACCTAGATTGTGCTAATGAGTGATATTGTGATACCATTACACACTTGAGAAGTACATGTTTAGTATGATAACAAGATCAAGATGCACACTGTGAGTTCTGCATAAGGGCAAATATAAAGAGGGTAGAATTTTTCTATCTCAACTAGTTTTGATTCTTTAATTTGTCATGATGAACATATGGCATGTTATATGATCTTGATTGATTCTAGATAGTTATCCAATATATATGAATGGATGCAAATTTTGATTATTGTTGACCAGGAAGTTGAATTTTTGATGTGACTTGTTCTAATAATAAGTTTACAGATCCTGCTTTGGCACAAGTTAAGTGCACAGCTACAGAGGGAGCTAAGTGCTCAGGTACAGAGGGAGTAAGAGACTCCACATTTTGCAGGATCAAATATTGTATTCTCCCATGTGTCAGCAAAAAGAGAATCTATCATATTGTTTGTGAAACAATTGGGAAGATCAGAGATCAAGAGGGAGCCATATGTGCTCTTGAATCCCCATCAGAGTGGGTTTGCAGAAAAGAGGTAAGAGATATGACCTCTCAGTGGTATAGATATGAAAGTGCAAGAAGCACCAGTCCATGAGACATCTCGTTCAGAGAAACAGAGGGAGAAGGCCAAGGAGCCTTCAGTTGATCTCATTAAAGAAGCCTATTGAGAGGCTTCAAGGGTGCGCTAGTAAGAGCCATATCACTGATTCAGGATCATTCACTTATGTGAAGGCAGCCAAACATCAAGTTTGGAAAGTTGCTATGATAATGGACATCCTGTTGACATTCGATAATGATGTGTGGAAAGTGATTCTCAGACAGCAAGGGAAGCCAGTTGTAACTTCCAATTAGATCTATAAGATCAAGGTATTTACTGACATTCAGAGCCACTTGAAGCTCTCAGAAAATCCTGTGTTCTATGACAGGTTGTTTTACCATGACTAGGACATGGTACAGTTGTCAGTTATGTTGACTAAGCCCCTGTCTTCGACAAGCTTAGTGTTGCTGAGAATGCCTCTCTTGCTGAGAGGGAGTGTTAATTTTTAGTGCAGCTACGAGACCCATTCTCAGAGAGAATGGTACCCTAGTCAGTTAACTAGGGTTCCTGGTCATGTTAACCATGCAGAGTAATGAGTAAGACCCTAGAAGGTACCCTAGGGCCCCCAGCTGTCTCCTAGGGTTCTTGGCCGAGGACCAAGCAGTTGGATGCCATGGCAAAGTCCCTAGCATATAGCTAGGGCCCCTATTTGTCTCTAGGGTATTCTGGTCTGGGACCCGACAGTTTCTTGGTCGAGGACCAAGCAGATCCTGCAGGTTGAGACAGAGAGTTCCTAGGTCCTGCAGATGGTTGATCAACATTCAGTCTAGGACTGAATGCTCAGCTTGAGGCTGAGGACCACTCTCTGGGAGAATGGAGAACCTGGTCATGGACCAGATGGTTGATCAACATGACCCAGTCTGGGACTGGGAACTCAGCCTGGGGCTGAGAGCCATTCCTTGAGAATGGAGACACCTGGTCAGTTACCAGGATATTGACCCAGTCTGGGACTGGGAACTCAGCCTGGGGCTGAGAGCCATTCCTTGAGAATGGAGGCACCTGGTCAGTTACCAGGATATTGACCCAGTCTGGGACTGGGAACTCAGCCTGGGGCTGAGAGCCATTACTTGAGAATGGAGGCACTTGGTCAGTTACCAAGATTATGATGTGTGATGTCCTCTTCTCCTAGGTCTTCGAGATGGATGAGTTGGTTCGTCTTCTCAAGGGATTGGCCACCCCTTGTGGAAGCCACTAACATTTGACCTAAGGAGCAGTTGAGAGGATCACATGATCACATCATCTGTGTGAACCCTTCCTTATACAATGATGATGGACTTTCAGTGTTATATGGAACATTTGTACATTTGAGAGAGAGATGACTGGTTGTACCTTTCCACCTTGGGTGATTTACTTTTGGTCCTTGTACCTTGTTGTTTATTAAGTCTTGTGGTACCCTGTCTTTGATTTGTGGTAAATAGGGTCATTGACCCACCTTTTATTTATACCACCCTTGTTGTTTTGATCTTATGGGTTTGTCCACTTTCTGAGGATCTTTTATTTATTTTTATTTTTATATATTTTATATTTATCTTTTATTATTTTTATTTATGTTTATCTTTTATTTATTTATCTTTTATTTTATTTTATTTTAAAGTAACCTCTTCCTAATTTAATAAAATAATATTTTATTATTCTTTTCCTAATTCTATGGTTTCCTAATTTAAAGGATTATTTTAATAATCCTATTATCCTATTTATTAAGGTCTATTGTTTCTCATTTAAGATGATAACGAAGAGAATATATCTCAACTCTGATTTCTGATACTGATCTAGGGTTGACGTCAAAGGCTTCATGTGTTTGTTGCTGCTGCTAGGGCTGATTGTCTAAGCCGTCCACCTGCTGAAGCTCACTACTCATCCCCTTGACTGATCCGTGACCTCCTTGCTTTGTTCTATCTGCTTGTTGACCACTTGAGGGGATGTCGCTTACCTTAATGACTGTTTTGCTGCTTCATGTTTTATTTTGATAAGGCCGCCTGCCTTGGAAGTCTGAACTGCACTTTATATGTGGGTCAAAAGAGCTGGCCGTGACCTATTATGGGTGCTGTGAGTTCTGTTAAGAACAATTGTGGAGGCCGCAGCTTACTATTGGTTATTTGGCTGATCCGTGAGCCATCTGTGGAGGCCGCATCCCCTGTGATCTATTTTGGTGATCAATCTTCTATCTTTTGAGGTGGCTGCAACCCCTGTAGATTACTTATGAGCTGACTGCTATCTATTGTCATCTGTCTGTAGGTCAGATCTGCAAGTTGTGACCTGATTAGGGCTCGATCTGTATGCTGAGGGTTTTGATCTGCCAGCAGAAGTTTTGCTAAGGTCCGATCTATCTATTGTGACCTAGCCATGAGCCTTAGAGCTCTGTCTTACCTCAGCCGTGAGCTTGTGAAGGTCAGATCAGCAAGTCTTAACCTGATTGGGTTTGCCTTAGGTTGGCCACACCCTTCTGACATATTGTTTGACTGAAGCGTGACTCTGTTTAGGAGTAATTATGTTATTCGTGAACTTATCTTCTAATTCATGGGAAAGTTCGGTTTTGTCAAAGTCTGATCTTTTATTTGAAAACTGTAACCCCTGAAGTCTATTGTGTGGTCAGTTTGTTGTGTTTAACCTAAGTTCTGTTTCAGTGTTAAGACTTTATTAACTTCTGACCCATAGTCTGTTTTATATGCTGAGACTTACCTTTGACTGTCTTTGACCATTTGACTGTATCTCAACCTGTCATCTCTCTCTCTCTGGTTTGTACTACCCTCTTGTAGGGTCTGATAGTTTCCAGATTTGACTGGCCTCTCTGAGGCACAGTGTTTACTGAAAGTAAGTAACTCTTCTGAGTATTTTATGGGAAGGGTCCCACACACAGGTAAGTATCTTCTCGTTTATTTATTTATTCTACATTACATGCTGCTGAAGATTAACTTAGCACAGTGACCTAACGGGTAGTGTTAAAGGTACTTTAACACAGTGACCTGAGAGTGCTAAAGACATGAAATTTATGTTATGATAGTTTTTACTACTGCACTATTTAATATTCGATATTTGTAAATGTTTATTAAATGTATTTTCTGCATTAGAATATGATGAACTGTTATTTTTCTGTACAAAACCCTAATTTGACAAATTTCAACATGGTATCAGAGCAGGTTTTGTAGCTAACTCTGTTTTGCAGGCTATCAGAGTCTACATAGATCCTAAGATAGGGTTTTGAATTCTAACCAACTTGATTTCAAAAAGTTTCATCCAGTCGGCAAGAAGGGTTTAATATTAGGAATCAGAAAATAAGAATTGCATGAACACATCTAAGTATTATTGACTGTGGTAGTAAGCTACTAATCCATATGACAGCAGAAATATATATGATGAAGTTAGCAGGCTGCAAACCTCCTTCTCTAAAAAGAAGTATGTCAAGTACTACTAGCATTACTAGAAGGTTTATCTCAGGTATGTATCTCTGAGGTGAGTAAGGAGACAGCCTACATCTTTATATGACTTGATCCCTACTAATCAAAAGCTTACATGGTCATAGTACTTTCTAGGAATCTTATGATTCATTGATCTGAATATGTAAGTGTAAAGTTTTTTTTTGTATCCATCCATGCATATAATTATCATGATCTGATTTCTTAAGTCTAGGACTGTGATCCAACCTAGATTGTGCTAATGAGTGATATTGTGATACCATTACACACTTGAGAAGTACATGTTTAGTATGATAACAAGATCAAGATGCACACTGTGAGTTCTGCATAAGGGCAAATATAAAGAGGGTAGAATTTTTCTATCTCAACTAGTTTTGATTCTTTAATTTGTCATGATGAACATATGGCATGTTATATGATCTTGATTGATTCTAGATAGTTATCCAATATATATGAATGGATGCAAATTTTGATTATTGTTGACTATGAAGTTGAATTTTTGATGTGACTTGTTCTAATAATAAGTTTACAGATCCTGCTTTGGCACAAGTTAAGTGCACAACTACAGAGGGAGCTAAGTGCTCAGGTACAGAGGGAGTAAGAGACTCCACATTTTGCAGGATCAAATATTGTATTCTCCCATGTGTCAGCAAAAAGAGAATCTATCATATTGTTTGTGAAACAATTGGGAAGATCAGAGATCAAGAGGGAGCCATATGTGCTCTTGAATCCCCATCAGAGTGGGTTTGCAGAAAAGAGGTAAGAGATATGACCTCTCAGTGGTATAGATATGAAAGTGCAAGAAGCACCAGTCCATGAGACATCTCGTTCAGAGAAACAGAGGGAGAAGGCCAAGGAGCCTTCAGTTGATCTCATTAAAGAAGCCTATTGGGAGGCTTCAAGGGTGCTCTAGTAAGAGCCATATCACTAATTCAGGATCATTCACTTATGTGAAGGCAGCCAAACATCAAGTTTGGAAAGTTGCTATGATAATGGACATCCTGTTGACATTGGATAATGATGTGTGGAAAGTGATTCTCAGACAGCAGGGGAAGCCAGTTGTAACTTCCAATTAGATCTATAAGATCAAGGTATTTACTGACATTCAGAGCCACTTGAAGCTCTCAGAAAATCCTGTGTTCTATGACAGGTTGTTTTACCATGACTAGGACATGGTATAGTTGTCAGTTATGTTGACTAAGCCCCTGTCTTCGACAAGCTTAGTGTTGCTGAGAATGCCTCTCTTGCTGAGAGGGAGTGTTAATTTTTAGTGCAGCTGCGAGACCCATTCTCAGAGAGAATGGTACCCTAGTCAGTTAACTAGGGTTCCTGGTCATGTTAACCAGGCCGAGTAATGAGTAAGACCCTAGAAGGTACCCTAGGGCCCCCAGCTGTCTCCTAGGGTTCTTGGTCGAGGACCAAGCAGTTGGATGCCATGGCAAAGTCCCTAGCATATAGCTAGGGCCCCTATTTGTCTCTAGGGTATTTTGGTCTGGGACCAGACAGTTTCTTGGTCGAGGACCAAGCAGATCCTGTAGGTTGAGACAGAGACTTCCTAGGTCCTGCAGATGGTTGATCAACATTCAGTCTAGGACTGAATGCTCAGCTTGAGGCTGAGGACCACTCTCTGGGAGAATGGAGAACCTGGTCATGGACTAGATGGTTGATCAACATGACCCAGTCTGGGACTGGGAACTCAGCCTGGGGCTGAGAGCCATTCCTTGAGAATGGAGGCACCTGGTCAGTTACCAGGATATTGACCCAGTCTGGGACTGGGAACTCAGCCTGGGGCTGAGAGCCATTCCTTGAGAATGGAGGCACCTGGTCAGTTACCAGGATATTGACCCAGTCTGGGACTGGGAACTCAGTCTGGGGCTGAGAGCCATTCCTTGAGAATGGAGGCACTTGGTCAGTTACCAAGATTATGATGTGTGATGTCCTCTTCTCCTAGGTCTTCGAGATGGATGAGTTGGTTAGTCTTCTCAAGGGATTGGCCACCCCTCGTGGAAGCCACTAACATTTGACCTAAGGAGCAGTTGAGAGGATCACATGATCACATCATCTGTGTGAACCCTTCCTTATACAATGATGATGGACTTTCAGTGTTATATGGAACATTTGTACATTTGAGAGAGAGATGACTGGTTGTACCTTTCCACCTTGGGTGATTTACTTTTGGTCCTTGTACCTTGTTGTTTATTAAGTCTTGTGGTACCCTGTCTTTGATTTGTGGTAAATAGGGTCATTGACCCACCTTTTATTTATACCACCCTTGTTGTTTTGATCTTATGGGTTTGTCCACTTTCTGAGGATCTTTTATTTATTTTTATTTTTATATATTTTATATTTATCTTTTATTATTTTTATTTATGTTTATCTTTTATTTATTTATCTTTTATTTTATTTTATTTTAAAGTAACCTCTTCCTAATTTAATGAAATAATATTTTATTATTCTTTTCCTAATTCTATGGTTTCCTAATTTAAAGGATTATTTTAATAATCCTATTATCCTATTTATTAAGGTCTATTGTTTCTCATTTAAGATGATAACGAAGAGAATATATCTCAGCTCTGATTTCTGATACTGATCTACGGTTGACGTCAAAGGCTTCATGTGTTTGTTGCTGCTGCTAGGGCTGATTGTCTAAGCCGTCCACCTGCTGAAGCTCACTGCTCATCCCCTTGACTGATCCGTGACCTCCTTGCTTTGTTCTATCTGCTTGTTGACCACTTGAGGGGATGTCGCTTACCTTAATGACTGTTTTGCTGCTTCATGTTTTATTTTGATAAGGCCGCCTGCCTTGGAAGTTTGAACTGCACTTTATATTTGGGTCAAAAGAGCTGGCCGTGACCTATTATGGGTGCTGTGAGTTCTGTTAAGAACAATTGTGGAGGCCGCAGCTTACTATTGGTTATTTGGCTGATCCGTGAGCCATCTGTGGAGGCCGCATCCCCTGTGATCTATTTTGGTGATCAATCTTCTATCTTTTGAGGTGGCTGCAACCCCTGTAGATTACTTATGAGCTGACTGCTATCTATTGTCATCTGTCTGTAGGTCAGATCTGCAAGTTGTGACCTGATTAGGGCTCGATCTGTATGCTGAGGGTTTTGATCTGCCAGCAGAAGTTTTGCTAAGGTCCGATCTATCTATTGTGACCTAGCCATGAGCCTTAGAGCTCTGTCTTACCTCAGCCGTGAGCTTGTGAAGGTCAGATCAGCAAGTCTTAACCTGATTGGGTTTGCCTTAGGTTGGCCACACCCTTCTGACATATTGTTTGACTGAAGCGTGACTCTGTTTAGGAGTAATTATGTTATTCGTGAACTTATCTTCTAATTCATGGGAAAGTTCGGTTTTGTCAAAGTCTGATCTTTTATTTGAAAACTGTAACCCCTGAAGTCTATTGTGTGGTCAGTTTGTTGTGTTTAACCTAAGTTCTGTTTCAGTGTTAAGACTTTATTAACTTCTGACCCATAGTCTGTTTTATATGCTGAGACTTACCTTTGACTGTCTTTGACCATTTGACTGTATCTCAACCTGTCATCTCTCTCTCTCTGGTTTGTACTACCCTCTTGTAGGGTCTGATAGTTTCCAGATTTGACTGGCCTCTCTGAGGCACAGTGTTTACTGAAAGTAAGTAACTCTTCTGAGTATTTTATGGGAAGGGTCCCACACACAGGTAAGTATCTTCTCGTTTATTTATTTATTCTACATTACATGCTGCTGAAGATTAACTTAGCACAGTGACCTAACGGGTAGTGTTAAAGGTACTTTAACACAGTGACCTGAGAGTGCTAAAGACATGAAATTTATGTTATGATAGTTTTTACTACTGCACTATTTAATATTCGATATTTGTAAATGTTTATTAAATGTATTTTCTGCATTAGAATATGATGAACTGTTATTTTTCTGTACAAAACCCTAATTTGACAAATTTCAACACTATCTTGATCTTCTCTTTTATCATCATCACATTTCCCTGGGAGGTCTTGATTGGGTTCGCTAGCCTTAATTGGCTAAGCTATGGTCTCCCCTTGGTTTTGCTTAAGCTTGATCTAAAGTGAAGAGTGCCTTGGTTAACGTGACACCCAATTGCATTGGGAACCGTGGCATTTCTTGGGTCACCTCTTTAATTGTCCAACACATCTACCATCCTAGATAGGATAACATTTTTGAACAACTACAAGTTGTGTGAAAAATTGTACAAAATGACAATGCATGAAATTAGAAAACTAATCTATACCAATGTTTGAAAAATCGAAATCGTACACGGAATCGGTCGAGGGTCAACTCGGAATCGGAATCGGAAACGGTAATGAATTGGTCATAAATCGGCCGATTTGAATTTAATGAATTGGTTACTCAAAAATACATAAAATATTTAAATTTTACAGAAAAACAACATTTTCAAGATTTTAGGACTGTTGTTATGACCCAGACCTGTTGTTTGAAGGCCAAAGAGCACCTATACTTGTTGTTTAGGGCTGCTTTCATCCACAGTACTGCCCACAATTTATTTTTAGCCTTTAAGGTGATTTTCATGACTTTTTACTGCTGCAAAGGTCATAACAGGCACATGTTTGCTTCAAAATTGTTGTACGAGGGTTTGAACAGCTTCAACCTAAGTTGCATGAAACGGGGAAACGAGGACGAAACGGGGAAACTTCGAAACAGGGGAAACGTGACCCCCCAAAATTTTGGAAATGAGAAAATGCAATATATATATATATATATATATTAAATTAATAAATTATCAAAGACATTTACAAAAATGAATGTGAAATATAAATCATCAATCATACATGTCAACGAATCATTGCCTATATTGGGATCCTATTCATCAATAACACCCTATGCCTCCCTCCTCTAGGCTCTAGCCCTTTCCTCTAACTCGAATTTCAAAGTTGATCCTCCAAGGACATTAATCAACGACTCAACACACTACAATTTTGATGAAACTTCCTAATCTAATCGCTAAAACAACGTAGAAAAAGCTTCCCATGCTTGATAAGTGGTTTTGCATGAGTGAAGAGTACATTTTTATTAAGGTCATGACAAAGGAATTCAACAATCAACACCACCAACATCAAGGTACATACATATAGGGTTTGATGTGCTTGATTAAATGCCAATTCCATACCCTCATACATGATAGAATCTGGTGGAAACCTTGCAATCCTAAAATCCTGAAAACTATAAAGTCTGTTGAATTTTGAATGGGATCTAAAAATCTACTTTTTGCCTATGAAGTCCGATGAGGTTGGAACCACTCTCAAACATCCTGAAACAATCAATCGTAATGTTAAAAATTTAAGTAAAAGGATGGAAAATAAAAGATAAGGAGAATGTCACTTTTACCATTAATATCACCAAGTACTACTGCACCATGGGGATATTGCATTGTTTTCTTGAGTCCGCGGGCACCCACACAAAATTCCAGACAAACCGATCGATTTTTTACATAACTCGGCCGATTAGACTGGTTCGGTACCGAACCGGCTGATTCAGTGTTCAGATCGGCCAGTTCGGTACAGAACTGGTCGACCGAACCAATTTGGCCGATTTTTAAAACATAGATCTATACAGCCCTCCATGGACGGATTGTGTGCTCGTGATGTTATCTAATTACTATTTTCATAAAAGAAACTAAGCTAAAGCTAAGAAAATGAAAAAATACAAAAGCACAAAAAACGCAGATCCCCCTTGGGGGGATGGGGGCAGGCGCTGGAATAGCCTGCTTTGCTCTTTTTATTTTTTAGATTACAATAACCCAAATGAAGAAATATTGTTGGTCCTTTATGAAATAGGCACCACATAGCTTACAAATGCTAGAAAGAAGAATGAAAGACAAAACCAGCTCTTTGAATCTCAGATTTTGGCCACTTAAATGTTCAAACCTGCTAAATATTAAAAAAAACAGCCAGCTAAATCAGTCTTAAAAGGGCCCAAAAACACTTAAAGAGTGTCTTTGGCCTTGCTACAAAAATTTGCAAAAATTCTAAGTAGAATGATAAACCAAAAATGCAAAAATTTGAACTAGTAAGACAAGCTAGAAAGCTTGTCTTTTTAGGATCTTTGGCTGCCCTCTTTCAAGTTGCAAACTGAATCATGCAAGCACTGATATGATAGATCTATCTTTCATATGCTTTAAACAAACCTTTCTCTTCTTTAAACTAATGAGATTTTTTAATTTTTAGTGCAAAACTGAAGAGACGTTTCACTTATGTTAACTATAAGATTTAGATTTGATAAAATGATAAAATTGGTGAAATAAAACTAGATCTACTTTTGTTTTAGCTTTTAAATGTGGATCTAGACAACCAAACCATGTAACCGAGAGATTTTAAATAGAAGATGGATCGAGAAAGTAGAAACCCATGGGGGTTGAGCAACAATCTTTGGGCAATGGAGTTGTTTTCTTGGTGGACCGGAAATATGGAGCTCTATTTGGATCTACTGAAAGATGGGCAAAGATAACATGCTTATTACTCCTTCCAGCTTAGATTACCTGTAAAATTTCACAAACACTTGCAAAAGGTGATCAAATACACCTGTGTAAACAAATAAAAGAACAACTAAGAAGACATGAATTCAAAAAAGAAATTATATGTCTCTATGCATCCTTCTACTATTGACAATACAAGTAACCTATAGAGCATTACTTCTTACTCTTCCTGAAATACAATTCCTCTTGGAAGATAGATACATTCCCAACAATGAACAAATTGTGAAATAGATATAGATTACCTCATATGTAGAGCATGGTACATCAAACCTCCAAAGAACACACCAAAATAGCCTCCAAGAGTCCAAAGCCTTCTTTATTGAACTCAGATAAAAATATTACATACAATACGAGCAGAGGTTCCACCTTTAGAGCTATAACAATGGAGAAGAGTTGCTCTTATATAGAGAACAAGAGAGAGGGGGTGCGCATGAACAAGAGAGAGGGGGTGCGCATGGATCAAGGGAGGGCGCATGAGCTTGAAGGGAGAGTCCAACTAGAGCTTGGATCCTTGATTGAGGTTTGATTGAACACTAAATGAATGATGATGTGCCACCTCTCCATGAGGTTGGCGACCTCCCTTTGGAATTATCACACTCCAATAACAAGATGCCACAAGAGCTTGATGCCCACACATGAGAGAACGCACCCTTCAAGATTGAGTTAACTTGAATTTCAATCCTTTGATTGTGGAGTGAATGGATTGAGATCTCATGGGAGTGCGCCACCTCTCCATGAGGTAGACACCTCCCTCCTTGAAACTATCACCACAAACCAAGACACGCCATGTGAAAGAAGACGCCCATGTGAAGAGGGGCACTCCTCTAACTTTGATGTCCAATGTTGACTTCCCAATTCAACTCAAAAGTGACGCTTTAACCTTGGGAATGTATTCGCCCACCATAAGAGACATAATGCCAACTCATTTGGCACAGCATAATAGCTTTTTTAATTATATTTTTTTTTTATTTTGGTTCAATTTGTCGTGCCATTAGCATTTATTTGCCATTATGTCGGCCCGATAAGGAAAAATACTCCAAGTAATAATTTAATCACTCGAAACATAGGAAGACTGGGTCCTAGGGTAAAGAGGACGCTTTGAGCGTGAAAACGAGCATCCCTGCGCCAAATTCTGCTTCCAAATCACACTTTTATCACAATTTGAAATTTTCTAATTAAACCATTAAAAAATGGCCTAAGTTTGCGGAAATTTTTATTTTTCTCGGAATTGACCCAAACTCCTAGGGGACCTAGTGTATGTCCATACGACTCATTACTAATGGCTAGCACGAAAAAATACATAGACACTTAGGCTTTAATAACCTCCCAAGGTTTGACCACAAAGGTGAATACTCCAGCTTTGGAGGTGTGAGTGTTAAACTCAAGAATTATACGTCGCTGAAGCGCAACACATAATTCCTAAGGAAAAAACACTGTAGAGTATCCCCTTGACAGATAAACCTAAGGTAAGCCAAGCTTGTTACAAAAAGACCATGCTTAGACCAACTTATTACAATTCCCCATGGGGGTATGGACATGTGAAAAAAGTTAAAAAAAGGGCCCTAAAAAAGGCCTGATGGACTTCTAAACACTGAACAAGAACATATAACATGTTCATCTTTGACACGCTCACTTGAAAGTCCAACTGAGTGCAACTCAGGTGGTAACAATGTGTAAATTGCAAAGTTAATTCCCCAAAGAGTGCTTGAATATGTGAAATTGCTAAAATACTAAGTAAATCAAACACTTGAATGGAAATACTCAAATTTGCAAGATATCGACTCGAACAATAAAAGTCTATGAACATTAAAGATAATCAATTCTGGGAACTTAAGTGAAGTTTGGGGAAGGAAAAAAACTCATAGCAAATTTGATAGCAAATTTGGTTAATGTGTAGGTTCATTTGCTACCATGTAAAACATAATCCAAAACTGAAAATCTATGCGAACAGGCACAGGACGGAGCACAGCTTTGAGGTGGGAGATTTAGTATTTTTTCAACTTCAGCCTTACCGCCAATATTCACTCAAGCGAAGTGGTGCAGAAAAATTGAAGCCTCGTTTCTATGGTCCGTACAGGGTCACAAGGAGAGTGGGAGAAGTGGCGTATTAGCTAGAGCTTCCGGAAGGGAGTAAGATCTATAACGTCTTTCATGTGTCTAGCCTCAAAAAGGTATTGGGACAATAGGTCACGGCATCTACAAAGCTACCTCCATTGGATGAGGAGGGACATTTGATTCTAGATCTAGAGGAGATATTAGAGTACGCGAGAGGAAATTGAGGAACAGGGTCATTCGGGAGTGCTTGGTCAAATAGAAGCACATGCCCATAGAGGACGCCACTTGGGAGAGCGAACAGATCATGCAGCATCCCAACTTGCAGTTGCTTGAGGACAAGCAATTTCAGGAAGGGAGGACTGTCATATCCCCTTTCCAGTAGCACCATGGACGACTTATTAGCCTATCAATCCCCATAGGCTATAGTCGGCAGTAATAGGGGATGAATTAATTATTTAATGTCACCTACGCTCAAAAGGACTTTATAAAGTGACATTTAATAATTATTTCTTAAAAATGGCACAAAAAGGTAAAATGAGGCCAAAAAGGGTCAACGAAAGAATAGAAACTACTTTCTTACTAAAAAGTCATTTTTAAATTAAAAAGTGAGAAAATGGAAGAAAGGGAAGTTGAAGAGTCACAAAAGAAAAAGAAAGAGTTATAAAAGTGAGAGAGAGCTCGCTCTTTCATTCATTCTTGTCTATGCATTTTCGAAAACTAGAGCTCTTGAATCAATCCCCATAGGCTATAGTCAGCAGTAATAGGGGATGAATTAATTATTTAATGTCACCTAGGCTCAAAAGATCGTTATAAAGTGACATTTAATAATTATTTCCTAAAGTTACTTTATAAAAGTCACTTAAGTTAAAAATGGCACAAAAAGGTAAAATGAGGCCAAAAAGGGTCAACGAAAGAATAGAAACTACTTTCTCACTAAAAAGTCATTTTTAAATTAAAAAGTGAGAAAATGGGAGAAAGGGAAGTTGAAGAGTCACAAGAGAAAAAGAAAGTGTTATAAAAGTGAGAGAGAGAGAGCTCTCTCATTCATTCTTGTCTATGCATTTTCGAAAACTAGAGCTCTTGAGCTTCAAGCTTTCTCTTGGACAAAACCCTAAGGGAGAGGAAAGAGTTTCGATAGTGGAATTATCTATCCTGGCTCTTGAATGTGGAGGAATCACTCAAGTTCTTCATTTGCTCTTCATTGCCACCAATAGATCTTTCTATGTTCATTCCAGATCTGATTTTCTTGAGAAATTTCCAGTTGGAGATGATGGAGGGCGCAGTTACTTCAAGAAGCTCCAATCCCTAAAGATAAGGGCGCACTTGGGATTTCTTTCTTTATTATTGTAGAAGGGCACATTTGTGGTCATTTGCTACTATGAAGGACGCACCCCCTTGAGAAAAGCATTGTTTTATCTCTGCAGTTTGACAGGCATTAGAGGAGAGGGTGCACTCAGGGGTTTTTTGGGGGGGCCATCAAACATGTCGTGAGAATAAGATCTGATCTGCTATGTTGAAGGGCATTTTCATGATGAATATTGGTTGCCATTTGAAAGAGGAAGCTACAGGAAATAGAGTGGACTTGATCTGTTGAAGGACGCACTGACTGTGGATGATGATAGCCATAATCCTGTATACATAATCCTTCATTCCCAGCTCTCTGCTATAGATTCACACTGTCAAAATCGTGACTCCTTTGCTATGTTAAAATTATAGCTTCAGAAGCTATTACATATTATCACTAAACTTCTGCTATGTGTCTTCACTTTCTCCTGTCACATGTCCTCATCTTCTCTTTCCAAGTGTCATCTCCAGAAGTTGCTGTGTATCCTCTCATAACCTGCTTTATGACAGGTGTCATATATAGGGGGATGCTTTGCATGCTAAATGACAGGTGTCATATATAGGGGGCTGCTTTGTATGCCAAATGACAGGTATCATATATAGGGGGTTGCTTTGCATGATAAATGACAGGTGTCATATATAGGGGGTTGCTTTGCATGCTAAATGACAGGTGTCATATATAGGGGGTTGCTTTGCATGCCAAATGACAGGTGTCATATATAGGGGGTTGCTTTGCATGCCAAGTGACGTGTCATACTTTTAGAGGGTTGCTTGGGGCAGCAAACCCAAACTATAAATAGGAGCCACCCCTCCCCATTATTTCACTCAATAATTTTGTATCCTCTTGAACTCAATGTGAGGTCTGCTCTTGAAGTTGATGTGAGGTCTGTTGTTGAAGTTGATGTGAGGTCTGTCCATTTCACTAGAAGAATAGCATGTGCAGCAGTGAATAAAAGATAATAATTGCAATAGAGGAGTAGTATGTGCAGCAGCAAAAAACAGGATAATACTTGCAGCAGACAGAGGATGTAGGGAGCAGAGTTCAAGGTTGTCATTCAATTCTGATGTAAGTTGTTACTTCTGCTATTAAATTTTGTCCTAGCACAGCAAAGATGAAGTTTATGATGATGATGTAATCTGAACCTGATATCTTATATAAGAAAGATTGTTTGGCTGGAGTTTTTCTCCCTTCTAAGGGTTTTCTCCAGGATAAAATTACTGTGTACCTGTGGAATGAATTTGTGCATTTTATTTTGACATATATTGCTGCTTGAATTAAAATTGACATGGTATCAGAGCTTTGGGTGTGAACAGAGCTCAGTTATGTAGTTCTTGAGCCTTCACGGGTCCTAAGATTTAAGTTTTATAAAGCACAAACCTAAGTTTCTTGTTCAAAGCATGTCTTCTTCTATTTTTGTTCGGCCTAAAGATAGGCTAGAGGGAGCTTCAAACTTTAATGTTTGGAAGCTCAGGATTATGAATATTCTCCAAGAGTTAGAACTAGATCAGTTTGTGACTTCAGTGATAGAAGAACCAGTTTCTAATGCTGGTAAGGCAGCCTTCAGAAGGAATCAAGCTAGGGCAAAGAGAGTTATTTTTTATTCTGTAAAAGATAGTATCATGCCTGTACTAACTTCTCTGATGACAGCTAAAGATTGTTATGATACTCTTGTGAAGTTGTATGAGAAGACTACACCCAGTCAAAAGAGAAATCTGAAGAACAAATTGAAGTTTTTACAAATGGAGAAAGGTGAGTCCATTGCATCTTTTTGTTCTAAAATTGCTCAGATTTGTGATCAGTTACTTGTCACAGGGGTAACAGTTGATGATGACGATCTTGTTCAAACCATATTTGATGGTATTCCATCTTCATGGAGTACTTTCCTTTCCAGTGTGAATGGTAGAGAGATTCAACCTACTTTTCAGCGTTTAGGCATGACTCCCTTCAGGAGGAAAGTCGCATGACTTCAAGAAATCATGTTGCTAATGATGACAGTGTTGTTTTGGTTGCAAAAGCAAGAAGAGGAAAGAAACCTCTCTTTAAAAGGCATTTCCAAGAAAACAAGCTCAAAGGAAACTTCAGAGGTAAAAATTTTGATATGTCTAAGATTACATGCTATAGTTGTAACAAGATGGGACATTTTGCTTAAGACTGCAGATCCAAGAAGAAAGTCTTTCATAAAAGGAAGCATCATGCATCTACTGCTGAAGAAAGAGGATTGGGTAAGAAGGCAAGTGAATCTCCTGAGAGACAGGAGAACAGAAAAGAATACTACCTAGTGTCTGCTCTTTCTGGTCATCTAACTACTGATCAGAACACATGGTTGGTTGATAGTGGAGCTTCAAAACATATGACTGGTTACAAAAATATTATTTCAGATTACAGGACATAACATGAGTTGTCACCCAGCTGAATCTGCACTGAGCAAGACTTCAGGGGTCGGTTCCATCTCTCTTCAGTTAAAGTATGGATCCATCATTCATATTGAAGAGGTCTTATTTGTTCCTGGCATGAAGAAGAACTTCTTGTTAGTCTCTACACTTGAAGATAAAGGCTACAAGGTGGCCTTCATGGATGGTAAAGCATTTCTCTGGCCGAAAGGTGGTCAGCTAAGTTCAGCTGAAGTCATTGGAATTCAAGAAGGAGGTCTCTACAAGGTAACGAATCATTATGCTTGTGCTCTTGTTCATTCTACAGTCAGTCCCAGCGAATTGTGGCACAAAAGATTCGGTCACCTCACTTCAAAGCTCTTCCTGGACTTCAATCTATGGTAAGTGGTATGCCTTATATTTCTTCTGATAAAATTGAAGTATGCAAGGGTTGTTTACTTGGAAAAAATGCAAAGAAGTCTTTTCCTCACAGCAGTAGAAAAACTGAAAAGATCTTAGAGCTTATTCATTCTGATACTTGTGGACCAATGTCTTCTCCTTCCCTAAATGGTTTTCTGTATTATGTCATATTTATTGATGATCTTTCTAGAAAATGTTGGATTTATTTTCTGAAGTTGAAAAGTGAAGTTTTTTCTAAATTTAAAGAATTCAAAGCTTTAGTAGAAAACCAAACAGGAAAACACATTCAGATTCTAAGATCTGATAATGGAGGGGAATATGAATCTTGTGAGTTCGAAAGTTTTTGTAAGGAAGCTGGTATCAAACGTCAATTAACTGTTCCGTACAATCCTCAACAAAATGGCGTGGCTGAAAGAAAGAACAGAACTATTTGTGAGGCTCCAAAAGCTATGATGTTTGATCAAGATCTGCCCAATTCTCTTTGGGCAGAAGCTACAGCCACAGCTGTATACATTCAGAATAGATGTCCACATGCTATCCTAGAAGATAGAACTCTTGAAGAAGCTTTCTTTGGTAAGAAACCAAATGTAGATCACTTAAGATTATTCAGATGCCCAGTTTACATCCATGTGCCTAAAGAGAAGAGAACAAAGATGGAACCCTCAGGAAAGAAAGGGATCTTTGTCAGATATAGCGAATCTTCTAAAGCTTACAGAATCTATATCCCAGGATAGAAACAGATCGAGGTTAGCCGAGATGTAATTTTCCATGAGGAAGTTGTTTTTAAACAATCTAGAGAGCTTCAGACCGATGTTGAGCCAGATTCTCCTCCAGCCGAGACTTCTGGTTCTGACTTTCAAAGGGAGGAAAGTCATGATGATCCAATGGATCAAGACTCAGTGTTGGAACCTGCTGAGGTGTTAGAAAGGTCTCTTGAAGAACCTCCTATCAAGAGAAGACCTGCTTGGTTCAAAGAAACTCTACAAGAAGCAGAGAAACATATAGCCCCTTCAGGAACCTTTAGAGAGAGCAAAAGACCTCAAAGATTTACAGGTTATGTTGCTTTGGTAAGTAACATTAGTGATGCTAAACCTTCTTTGTTTAATGAAGCTAACAAATTGCAGGTTTGGAAAGATGCCATGTTGGAGGAATACAAGTCCATCATGAAGAATAATGTATGGGACATAGTTCCCAAGCCCAAAAATAAGTCAGTTGTCTCATCCAAATGGTTGTATAAGATAAAACATGCAGCTGATGGGAGTGTTGAAAAGTACAAAGCAAGATTTGTTGCCAGAGGATTCTACCAAAAGGAAGGTATAGACTATGATGAGATATTTGCACCAGTAGCCAGGTATACTACTATCCGCACAATTATCTCTCTTGCTTCTGTACTTGGTTGGAAATTACATCAAATGGATGTAAAGATTGCTTTCCTTAATGGTGAAATAGAGCAGGAAGTATATGTAGAACAACCTGATGGCTTTGCAATGCATGAAAAGGAAACTCATGTATGTAAGTTAAAAAAGGCCCTATATGGTCTTAAACAAGCACCCAAAGTTTGGTATAACAAAATTGATGGCTTTCTGCAAGGATTAGGGTTCAGTAAAAGTACCGCAGACTCTAACCTCTATTTTAAGGTTGTTGAAAATCAACCTCTGATTTTGGTGTTATATGTAGATGATCTTTTCCTTGCAAGAGAAGAAAAGCAGATTGCCAAATGAAAGAGAGACTCACTGCTGAATTTGAAATGAAAGATCTAGGAATGATGCACTATTTCCTAGGATTAGAAGTTTGGCAGAAACCAAACGAGATTTTTCTATCTCAAGGAAAATATGCAGTAGACATATTGAAAAGGTTTGGTATGTTGAATTGCAGGAGTATGTCAACTCCTATGGTTGCAAATTTAAAGAAGATACATGACTCAAGCTCAGGAGAAGATTTGGTGGACCCCACCATGTACAGGAAACTTGTTGGGTCATTAATGTATCTAACTCATTCCAGACAAGAGCAGTGAGCGCATTAAGCCAATTTATGGTTGAGCCAAGAGAACAACATTGGGTGGCAGGTAAGCATATTCTGAGATATCTTAGAGGTACCATAGCCTATGGGCTAAAGTTCACATCCGGTGGTGGTGTGATGCTGCATGGTTATGCAGATTCAGATTGGGCGGGAAGTCCAGTAGACAGAAAGAGTACCTCTGGTTACTGCTTCAGTTTGGGATTAGTCATGATCTCCTGGTCCAGTCGGAAACAAGAATCTATTGCTCAGAGCACAGCTAAGGCTGAATACATTGTTGCAAGTAATGCCAGCAGAGAATCAGTATGGCTCAGAAAACTCATTTCTGGGTTGTTTAATGAAAAGCTTGAGACTACGATTATTCACTGTGATAATCAAAGCTGCATGAAGCTCACAAAAAATCCAGTATTTCATGACAGATCAAAGCATATTGATCTAAAGTACCATTATATCAAAGATATGGTACAACGAAATGTGATCAAGCTGAAGTATGTTGCAACAGATGATCAGGTAGCTGATATCCTGACAAAACCACTGCAGTTGGTGAAGTTTGCTCACTTCAGAGACAAACTAGGAGTTGCAGAGAATGCCTCCATCTCTGAGAAAGAGAATGATCAAAAAGGCGTACTCCAAGGTCTGAGGTCATAAGTGACCACCCTGAAGCTAGCCAGGGAGACTTGGAGATTAATTAGTTCTGTGAGTCATGGCAAAAGTCAAAGTGAATATAAAAACTTTGTGAGCCAAGACAAAAGTCAGAATAAAAGTGATAATGCCTTTGAAAATCTTGTGAGATTATGACAAACATCAAGGCAAAAGGACAAGCCTTGTGAGTCATGTCAAAAGTCAAGACAGGCAGCCTTGTGAGCATTTAGCAAAAGTCAAGGTGTCTAGCGAAAGTTAGGAAGAACATACAATTCCTATAAGCTAGAAACAAACAATCTTTCTTATAAGATAATATCAGTTAATAATTTAATAGCTTCCTTGCTAAGAGGGAGTGGTAAAATTATAGCTTCAGAAGCTATTACATATTATCACTAAACTTTTGCTATGTGTCTTCACTTTCTCCTGTCACATGTCCTCATCTTCTCTTGCCAAGTGTCATCTCCAAAATCTGCTGTGTGTCCTCTCATAACCTACTTTATGACAGGTGTCATATATAGGGGGCTGCTTTGCATGCCAAATGACAGGTGTCATATATAGGGGGCTGCTTTGCATGCCAAGTGACATGTGTCATACTTTTAGAGGGCTGCTTGGGGCAGCAAACCCAAACTATAAATAGGAGCCACCCCTCCCCATTATTTCACTCAATAATTTTGTATCCTCTTGAAGTCGATGTGACGTCTGCTCTTGAAGTTGATGTGAGGTCTGTCCATTGCACTAGAAGAATAGCATGTGCAGCAGTGAACAGAAGATAATAATTGCAATAGAGGAGTAGTATGTGCAGCAACAAAACACAGGATAATACTTGCAGCAGACAGAGGATGTAGTGAACAGAGTTCAAGGTTGTCATTCAATTCTGATGTAAGTTGTTACTTCTGCTACTAAATTTTGTCCTAGCACAGCAAAGATGAAGTTTATGATGATGATGTAATCTGAACCTGATATCTTATATAAGAAAGATTGTTTGGCTGGAGTTTTTCTCCCTTCTAAGAGTTTTCTCCAGGATAAAATTACTGTGTACCTGTGGAATGAATTTGTGCATTTTATTTTGACATATATTGCTGCTTGAATTAAAACTGACATGCTAGTGTCATGAGCTTCAAGGGTTAGACAAACTTCTGCTGCAAACAATACCAGAATTGTCACAACTAATTTGTGGAGGTTTGGAAGTGTCTTCTGTGTCTACTGCAGCCACGATTTTGCCTCTGTAACGTGCATCTTCAGAGCTTGCAAAAGTCAGCCAAAGTTTATCTTTACATACATCTCAGGCATCTATCTCCAGATCTGATTTCAAACATTTTCAGGCATGTAAACAAACTTTTAATTAAATATTCAGACTCTGGTATATTTCTTTCTAAGTCTGTTATATGTTATTTTGTGGTTATTGTGCATATGTGAATGCCACACAATTCCATCATGAAAGGATGTAACGAAAACCACTAAATATCAGACCTATATGTTTCGAAGTTACTGAGCACCTACAGCAGTTAAACAACAAGTGTTTGAGGAATATCCAAGTCTGTTTTTTATTAACAGTCAGTCACAATATTGTTGGGTGAGGTAAATCAAGCATTCACAGTAAAAAAATCAGCCATTGAAATTTACTATTCAGTTTGGATAGACCATCATCTCACGTAGCATTAGTGTTGGTAAGATCGTTGACTGACTTCTAGATTTGGAAAAAATTGGCCAGTCTTGGTTAGGAACATTAAGCCATGGGCAGTCTTTGTTGAGTCCATTGTGGCCAGAGAGAACCTCCCCAAGTGGGATCGTCTATGGAATGATTTCACACAGGAGGAGACCCGGAGAGGTTACATTCATCACTCCTCTTCTGCTATCCCTGAGGAGGAGGATGTGGCGCTTGCAACTAAAGGCAAGCAGAGGTTTAAGAGGAATGAAAAGAAAAAAGACATGAGTAAGGTCAAGTGTTTTGTGTGCACTGAGTACGGGCACTATGCAGGACAGTGCCCTCACAGGAAAAAGAATAAAAAGGGGAATGATGAGCAGGTAGCCACAGCAGAAGAGGTAGATGCGTTTACTTCCAGATTTGAGAGGGAGTTCTCACTTGCATTTTTTGTTTCAGTCCATGATAGCAGTCAGCCAGAGGTTCAGGCTAATGAGATGTGGATGATTGACTGCAAGCATTGCAATCACATGATCGGGATGCGAGAGGCATTCCTCTTCCTTGAGTATTACTCCTATGCAGATTGTTCGTGATGTTGAAGGTACTAAGCATATGGTCAGAGGACTGAGATGGGTACGATTTCTCCTAGACTTTGGAGCACTCCTGGAGGTGTCAGGAGATTCATTCCAGAATTGAGAAGGAGCATACTTTCAGTAGTAGCATTGGATGCTACAGGTTACTCTGTGGTGTTCCAGAGGGAGCTTATATTCACCTATCCAAAGGGAGTTGATTCAATAATGATGGGTCACGGGATTTATGGGGAGTATATGGTTTGGGGCCAGCCCACATCAAGTGCATCTGGTTGGTTGACTGCATCTTCATCAGAGTCTGAGACAGACAGGGAGTGAGATGCTCACAATGTTGATGTGGCACAGAGGAGTGAATCCTTGGACTCATATCATATGGATGGAGGAGAGGCTCATGCAGGTACCAGTCGGAGACTAAGTTGGTATGAGATTACAGAGTTGGATTTAGCTCAGGAGAGAGCTAAGTCAGTTCAGAGCAGGGAGATCAGATACAGGTCAGTGGATCCACTTGATGGAAGTCTCAGTGGTTCATTGCAGCAGAGATTCAAAGGGAGTCTGGATCAGGGATCAGTGACAGAGTCCATGAGAGAGCGAGAGGCTTCTCCCAAGGCTACATTGATGGAGGTGGATCAGGTTACTTCAAATCAGAGTGCAACGGTGACTGTTAGGACAAATGGGTCAGTTACAACAGCAAAAGATTTGTTGGATCCAAGCATCAATGGTTGGACTTCCCTCGATAAGAGCAAGTGTTAGAGATAGTGGTATCTCAGGATGTCCTCCATGTTCAGATGCCTAGCATGGAGGTGCATTTTCTGTATAGGCATCAGGATGGGGTAGAGGGTGAGATGCACTCTACCAAGTGTCATGAATCCAGCAATGGATGCATGTGGATCTTCCAGGGTGATTTGCCTCATGCATGCAACTTTTTGCATGCAAACTTTTTAATTAAAAAGCATGCAAAAGCGAGATTTTTGCATGCACTCACTTTAGGGTTTTGGAAACCCTAATCGGTCAGTGAGTTATTATAAGGAGGCAGGAGGTCACCAGAAAAGGTTACTCAGCAGTTTCTTCAAAAAAAGAGGAGATTGAGAGTGAGGGCGACTTGTGCATGCAGAGTGGACGACTTCCTGAGGAGAGGGGGCACATTTGCAGAGAGAGACGGTGAGGGGATCTGAGAGGGACCAGTCCTTACTTGATCGGATGCATCAGTCATCCATTACAGTGTGTAGTGAGAGCATCTATGCAGAGTTAGCTCAGAGACTGAACTTGGGCAACTTTCCAGAGGAGAGGGCGCACTTCCTGCGGAGAGGGAGATGTGTTTGACTGGAGAGTTGTTCATCTTGAGGCTAGGTGGGTTGAGAGTACCAGGAGTGATCTTCTTCTGTGATTGGAGAAGATCTCAGCTAATCTCATCTGAGTTTGATTGATATCTGAGGAGGGGCGACTTTATAGCTGTTGAGAGAGGGCGCATTCTACACTGAGAGGTTGCAGCCTTTCTTCATTGATGAAGCAGATCAGGGCAGAGGTGGTATTACATCCAGAGATAGGCAGAGACAGTATTTCAGAGGTCCAGGTCAGAGTAGACAACAGGGGTGCATTTCCCAAGAGAAGCAGTAGCTACTGCATGCAGATCTAGGGTTTTCTACCCATCAGGTTCTGTTGTATCTTCTGAACTTCTGTGTGTAATTATTCTCTCTCTATTATATGCTCTGGGATCGAGAAAGAAGAAAGTCCCATAGAAGTTGGTTTTCCCCATTGAGGTTTCCAGGGTAAAACTATGAGCAACTTGTGTGTTTGCCATTTTTGTCAAAGTTGGTAGGAGATCTATAGTGCTTTCTATTATAAGTTTAATATTTATTTGTAATCTTCTTTGCATAGAGAAGTTGGGTTGTTTTGGCTTATAGAGACTCAAGGCCATTGAGATCTCAGGTTCCCAAATCGAGTAGTGACATCTGGGAAAAACTATCATGGTATCAAAGCCTTGGTAAGGGTCAGAGGGGGCATTCACACTCAGATATGCGAGTTGTATACCAGATCTGTGTGGAGATTCAATTTTGATATCATATATGTGAGATAGAGACCAAATGTACCAGATTTGAAGAGCGGAGCTCAAATCTGTGGTTGTAGAGGTTAGATCTATAAGATCTGTGAGTTTGGAGGTGAGATCTGAGATAAATATTTTAGACCTGGGCGAGTAGGGGCCAGATCTGTGGCAGAGAACTTCTTTTGTTCAGTGGGATTTTAGATTTAGTTCAAACTGACCAAAGATCATGGCTAGCAGCTTAAGTGTTGAGGATCGGTTGGATGGGGTCCGTACAATTGATTTGTACAGTCATACGAAATAATCCATACAATCATACAGATAGGGTCGTACAGCAGGCTAGCAAGCAGCAGACAATTTGTAGGCAGTTTTTCTCTTTTTCAACAAGCAAATTTTCTCGGGAATAATGTAGATCTTTTTTTGGGTGTATCGTACAACTATTAGTTTGACAGTGTGTGGAGGTTTTCTTGTAGGCTTTGATTTATTAATGAATAGTTGATTTGAAGGAATAATTACTTTTATCTTTTGATCCTATCCCTCCATACTTTTGGGGTTTAGTGTTTTTTATTGTGAGGATCTATTTATATGATCTCTCACCCATTTGTAAAGGACTTTTGGCTCTTGGAAATATTGGCAATAAAGAAAATTTTCTTAGATCTCTTGTGAAGCTTTGATGAATGTTCTTGCACATGATTGAAATGCCTCTCTCCTAGACATTTGAGTTGATTTGATGTGATTTCGAGACATATTTTGTGCAGGTCGAATTGATTTGTTGCAAGGGTGTGACTTGCTTGAGGGTTCGATTGTGAGGGTTTCTCCATCATCTCCTTGGCAAATCGTTTCATCTCAGGGAGTATCCAATTGTGATTTTGTCCATTGAGTTATTTTCTTGAGATGTCTTGCGTAGTTTTCTCTTTTACTTGTGGATCAAATCTAACGCATGTTGTTTGAATTTGCAGGTTGAAGAGGGCGCACTTCCTCCACTAGATCTACTCGATTTAGCTTGGAACCACTCGGATCTAGCTCAAAATTGTAACTAGGTGAAAGGATCATCAATGTGCTTGGCGGCCGCAAGCATTCCAAGTAAGATCTATGAAGTTTTGCTTTGTTTCAATTTTATATTCCATTAGTCACATAAATCTTAAAGTTTAAAACCCTCGTTTTATAGATCTGATAGATCGGGCGATCTTTTGGGCTTAAGAATCAAAACCCAAGTTAGAAATAATTAAAAACCCCTAGAGACCAAATTTGGACCAAAACCGACTCCATTTGCCCAAGATCTAGCACTGGTCCTCCTTTACGCAATTCGCCCTCCTTGGGTACTTGATCCTTTATCCGGATCTATCGTTTGGGTATTGCTTGGTTGACCTCTAAAGCCTAGATCTAGCCCCGAGCAACTATTCTAGGTGCCATTTAGTCCTTAAACCCTCCCATTTTGACCATCCTACATTTTATTGGCTAAACGCTAGGTGGATCTATTTTGGGTATTGTTATTGGCACTAGATCTATCTAGATCTACTACTCTAACTTCACTGTGGTGATACATCTTCAAAGTTGAGCATTTCTCCCATCTCTAAACCCTCTCAACCGATCCCTAACTCTCTTATCCCACATACATTTCCTAGATCTAGATCAATCAACTCAAGATCTCATTGCTTTATCCCATTCGCATCACTTAGTGTGTCTTGTGTTGGTTCGCTAGCCCTCATTGGCTGGCTAGGGTTTCTCCCTTGATCTTGCTCATAGCCGGATCTAAAGTGACAAGAGCCCATTCGGTGTGACAACCATTCAATCAATGGTGAACGAGGCCCTTGCGAGTGTCACAGGTTTAGTTTCCCACCTCTACTGTCCCGGATAGGATACCTTTTAGTGGTAGCTACTAACTTTGTGATAACAGAACCCCCACCCCCACCCTCTATTTCCCTACACCTATTTCCTATTCTCATTGTGGAGCAGCACTGCAGCAATAGCAATTTGCAAACACTGTGACTGTGTGAGTGAGGGACAGCCACGGGGACAGTGGAGCAAGCTTAAGCCTTGGAGTTGGAGTCTTAATTGTTGGAGAGTGAAGTTGGAGTAGTGGTGATGAGTTTGATCATTGATAATGTATGACAATTGACTATGTTAGTATGTAGAATGTAATTGACTATGTAGCAAGTTGTCCCAATCTTCTAGATATGTATTGCGCAGTACACTTTGTACCATTTTGATATATTCACTCTTATGTGGTATATATATGAGCAGATTTTGAATATTTTGTCTCTAATGCTTTGGAATCATGGATTAGAATCTTGAAAATATTGTTTTTCTTTAAAATTTAAATATTTTATGTATTTTTGAGTAAACCGAGTCATTAAATTCAAATCAGCCGAGTGAATGATTGATTCATTACTGATTTCGATTTCGAGTCCAAGTTGACCCTCGACCGGTTCCAAGTCCGATTCCGATTTTTAAAACTATGGATGAGACCATGTTTTATTACCAAGGATAGATCATTCACAAAGGGGAAATATGAAGCGGGGGGTGATTTGGTTAGCGAGATGAAAAATGACTAGGAAAAATATGATGAAATGGATGAAAATCACTTGATTTAGTTCACCAAGGTACAAATCCACCTCGTACTAACACACTTATTAAGCTAGAAGAACCACAATAAGGATAGACTAAGAGACAAGCAATGGTGTAAGTACATGGATCATCATAAAGCATACATATAACGTCTCATGCTACATACCGTCATATTAGAAAACATGTGGAGTAAATGAAGGTTAGAAAATATCACATCACTAGAGGATCAGGCACTATCTCCGAATGGGCACATCAAATCATATAGACCATCTAACAAGGCTAAATAACTTCTGACTAATGATCAATGGTGAGACTACAAATCTCACATCAAATTCTCTGAACAAAGTCACCGTTGCTGAAAAGGAGGTAACAAGATCAAAGGTAAAGTTTTACATTAGCAGCTCCCATCTAAAGTAAAAATGAAGGCATCAAATTTCAAGTTTCGGTTATTTTGAGTCTAGCGAATTTTGAGTTTCTCGTCCTAGCGTTAACAAAGATAAAGACAAGAGTTTTTGAAATTCAGTTGTTACTGAAAGCATTTCAAACTCTTGTTTGAGGGAAGATGTTGGAGGAGAAAATGGAGCTCCAACTATATGAATTGTGTCTATTTATTGTGTGAACTTATGATAGTAGATATTAATGTCAGTGGTTAAAACTTAATAGTATCAATGTAACATTTAGATGTCAAGGTTTGGGTTTAGATGGTTAAACCACCATAACCAACCTAGGGCCCTATATAAAAATTTAATGAAGGATGTTGAACTTGAGAGAGTGGTATATGTAATCTGGGTAGCCTACCTCTGGTTCCATATCATGTACTCGCTACAGCATTAATATATCTGACATTTATTATTCTCTTCGTATTTATGTGTGTTGTTGTAAATTATGCACCATGTAAAACCCTACAAAGAACTCAATAGGAATAAACTAAAGGAATAACTAAAGTAAGGACTATTTCACACATGCAGTTCAGTTATTATAAACTTGGAAGTGATTCAGAGCAGTTTTGCATGACATTCTGTTATAGAATCCTCTCAAAGTTAAGGTAGAATGCTATCATTAAAAAGACATAATTTTTAGCAGTTTCTTAAAGCACCCTCTGGTCTATTTTAAGGAGTTTTACTTTACACCAATCTGTGAATCTTAGTCTACTTTAATTAACCCCGCATTCTTTGACAGTGAAAAACGTTTCTTGGCCTAATCAGACGTTAACCTTATATATAACAAAGCGCAGTATGAAATGGCCTGTTTTGATAAGGAGGTTATCTTAATTCAATTTAATTTAACGAGCAATGGAAAATGGCCCTAATCCATGATTGTTATTATGACAGTGAAAAACGTCTCTTGGCCTAATCACACGTTAACCTTATATATAACAAAGCGCAGTATGAAATGGCCTGTTTTGATAAGGAGGTTATCTTAATTCAATTTAATTTAATGAGCAATGGAAAATGGCCCTAATCCATGATTGTTATTATGTTTCGTTTCCAAGGCCTTCGTTCAGACAACAGTTCAGGCTCTTCGGGTGGCTTTTAGGACAAAATTATTTCAGTGGTTTAGGTGGCTTTTAGGACAAAATTATTTCAGTGCTTTAGGTGGCTTTTACGGACTTGGGAGCGGGAGATTCCAGATAAACACAGAGCTGGCTTAATTATAACTCCAAGTGGCACTAATATTTACCATGATTAATTGCAGTACGAAGTTCATCCTGTTGTTTCGGAGTGAGGAAATCTCTGCACAGCCATAGCCCACTTATCCCCTTAACTTCTTCCCACACTTTTTTATCTTCACTGCCACCCTGCATTTCAAACGCAGCAAAGTCAAGGTGAAAGCGAAAGCGAAAACCAAGATACTGTAAAGACGAAAGAATCAAGTGGAGAGAGAAATGGAATGGGATAACCAACCTCGGCAACTCTAAAAGTAACTCCATTCGACCCATCCTCGCTATCGGAATCCCCAAACACGGCCTTCAACAGATCTTCCTCCTTCACGGGGAGTTCCATCTAACCTATCCCACCCTGCCGCACCCCTTGAGAAGAAAGATGTTTGGGTATTATTTATTTTGTGTACACATTTTGGTCATGTAGATATTCTATAACGTATTTTATAGATATATAACGTTGCAACAGCTTATATGCAATTATGAGAATGAATATATTTTTGGGAGGCATGTAAAAGGGGCATTAGCATGTTTCGAGATTATAGTAATCCTGGAGAGTTATTTGCCTTCCGAATTGAAGATGATGTTGTATAATTAATGTGGATGTGCATTTAATTATATTGTGTACATTTTAGTTAATGTTAAATTGTATCTTGGTATGACCATTAACCTTGTCATAACCTTTAGTAATGTATATATTTATATTAACAAAACAATAAAACAAATTGATATGACAATTAACCTTGTCATAACCTCTAGTAATGTATATATTTATATTAACAAAACAATAAAACAAATTTGTTGTTTATATTTAGAGTAAGAAAACGTGACAAATCATATTTACAGGTCAAAAACTATATTTGGATTGTCCATGTCTTAAACTTAAACTTACAAAATGAAAGTTAATTCAATGCAATATATAATAACAATAAGTGAAATTATTAATTCAAATTTAACATAACTTGTTTTCTTTACCTTTTTCTCATCCTATGTGTACAAGTACACCATCCTAAATAATTGTAAAAAAAAATTATGTAGTTGGAATTTATGCAGCATATAGATAGTGGTTGGCTTATTTTATTTTTTTTAATGATGGTTCATTGTTTGTTAGAGGGCTACATCCATTGGGAGAATGCCAATACCTGATATTCCAGAGAATCAAGGTATTTAGAGTTACAATCATTACATAATCAAAGTCGCTCATTATGAGTTTGTCCCCATCTTGGCTGCTACGCCTACAAGGCCTGTAACACCCTCGATTACATCAGCCCAACATATGACATCTGTAACTAAAACACACCTGGTCATCGCAAAGACCACCAATACAAGTACACCATCCTAAATAATTGTAAAAAAAAATTATGTAGTTGGAATTTATGCAGCATATAGATAGTGGTTGGCTTATTTTATTTTTTTTAATGATGGTTCATTATTTGGTAGAGGGCTACATCCATTGGGAGAATGCCAATACCTGATATTCCAGAGAATCAAGGTATTTAGAGTTACAATCATTACATAATCAAAGTTGCTCATTATGAGTTTGTCCCCATCTCGGTTGCTTCGCCTACAAGGCCTGTAACACCCTCGATTACATCAGCCCAACATATGACATCCGTAACTAAAACACACCCGGTCGTCGCAAAGACCACCAATGGGGGCACCAAGCAACCAAAGTTGAAAGGTCCCCTATTACCCAACCAGACGTCCAATTCATCGGAGATCGCTAAGCCTAAAGTGGGGGGCATCAACGAACAAAAGTCGAAGGCTCCAGTTATGATTAAGACTCCCACTCAAAGGGTCACCCCACCGTGTTCTCTTTGTGGGCCGCAAGGCCACATGACCAACTTATGTCCCACTTCGCCATAGCTAAGGAATTTGCTTAACACCACCGTTAGCATAACACATGCTCCACCGATGGTAAAAGGGGTCACATCTCCCTCGCCCACATCTAAGTCCAAGACATTGTATACAAATCACACATGTGCCATGTGTTCTAAGTACGAGCACTATAAACACCATTGTCCCGATCTCCCCCATTTTCAGGAGGTGTTAGTGACCATTCGTCTCACTCAAGTCACGATCACAGAACCTCTTCCTTACCTCAGGAATTAGGATCGATTAATGTGGTCATCACATCAGTGACACTGTCACTCACTCCTCCTATACTAGCTTCCCATGTAGCAAGTCCTGTCGTGGATCCTATACTGCCACAAGATCCTCAACATCCTAATCTTATGCCGACAACACCACACGGTGAATGCTCTTCCTATGGGAATTCCCTACACATGCTTCCTCCTAGCGTCATCACTTGCATTATGGAGCAAATCACCACGCAGTAAATACAAGAACACTTCCATCCACGAGTACCACAACCCTGTCGATCTTGTGTGTTAGAAAAACAGGATCGCAGAGCAATAACAATAAACGAGATGCAAATTTAAAACACATTACAAGAGAGACACCAATATAACGTGGTTCACCCAAGATGGGCTACGTCCAAACATAAATTGTCAGCCCTTATTATTATACCATCCAATAAATGAAGGGATACAACCTGCAGCACATCCGCTGCAACTTCCTCTTCATTCTCTCACAATCTCCCTCACACAATCAGAGATTTTTACAATGCTACAATACACAGCTATATTATAATGCCTTCCTTTTAAAGAGCGATTACCATGGGTGTAATGTCCCCAATTAAATATTTTTCAGATAAACAATTAAGTTGGCCTATCCAATTCCTAAGGGTTATGTGGGAAAAATAAAATATTGATATTTAACCCAAAGGTCTATAGTTTCTCATGGAAATTCAAAATTCAAAATTGATGGTGGAAAATAGACCAATAAATTATGGAAAAATCATTAATTGCTCCAAAATGAAGTGGCATGGGGTCCTAGTTGGACTTGGGGGCGCATAAGTCAATATGTGGGGTCCACATGAGGGAATATTCCTCCTTTACACATGGCACCATCCTCAAATTCGAATTTGGAAGGATAAGTAACTCCCATGGGGAAGGTGAAGAGTCATAGGGCTATTTTTAGTCATTGACAGATTCTATGACAACCTATGACATATATGACAACTTATGACGAGAATCAGGTCCTATGACAACTTATAACAACCTATGACATGTTGCAGGTCCTAAATTTAGCCAAGGAGGGCACTAGAGGAGAAGGGTGGGCCCACATGCTAATGTAACTTCCCCAAAATCAAGCTAAGCCTCTGAAATTCGATTTTCCAAGGTAGATGGAGTTATTGTTTGGACAAATAAAATTATAGAGGAATTAAATGGGTCCCAATGTGTCATTCTCTCATAAAAATAACATTTATTAATATTTTATTAAATATTTGTGAGAGAATTCTAGAATGAGGGGGAAATGCTCCATGAAGGTTTATAAAAGGGACGAAGACACAAGTGAAAGAGATTTTGTATCATTCTTGTTGGTTTGCACTCTTGGAGAGCTTGCTTGTCCATTGCATGGTGGATGTTTACCTTCCCTTCCATTGATCTAGTTTCGGTGGTGAAAGATTCCACCCAAGCTAGTATAGGGGAGAAGATCATCCAGATCTTTTCATTCTGCTTCATTGCAACTGATTATTGAGGGGAGAAATCACTTTCATATTTCTCTACAGAGGGTTATTGCAGGTTATATGTTCATATACAGTAGTGGGGTCAAATTCCTATCATTTGGAGTTTATTTCTATTGACTTAGAGCTTGGACCGGTGTTGGTGGGACGAAATGGAGGTTTTGGTTTCAATACTTATGAGAATTTATAGGATTTTAGACCTATTCCATTGAATTCAAGGCATCATTTCGAGTGGGAGACACTTTTTGTTTCATTCAAAAAGGTTTCTGTATGCCCGAGATATCATCATTTTACTAAATCTACTATATTCAGCATCTCTTCTGGTGGAGGGGCGCACCACTACTTTTCTATCTCTATATTTCTTGGATTTCGAGCTTCTGTAAGAGCCATATATTGTTGTAATTAGTATATTTATTGTCTCCATACATTCATAATAAATATTTATAGATCTCTTTATCATATGGTGTTCAATGTTCAAGCTTATGGGTGATTTATGTGTTAGTTTTTACTTGTTTAGCATAATAACATTAAACAATCTATCACTGAAAGAAATACAAGCACAAGCAAAACAAAAGCACAATGAACACAATATTTCTCTCGGGGAAACCACAAGGGAGAAAACCCTGGCAAAATCTTCCTCAATATAGAATTCACAAAGTACAAAGATAAACCCCAAGACAAACTCAACTTCTCCTCCACTTGTGCGAACGTATCTCTCTCTCCTATGTGAACTTGTGAGAGTGAGATGAGTGAATACAAATGAGAGACTCATCCTCTATTTATATTTTTCTGTTGGGTGACCTTTTCCCCAACTAGGCCGACTTCTCCTATATTGAAGGAGGAATACAATAATACAATAGAAAAGTACAAGTAGAATATCTTTTGCAGTTACATTTCTTTAACACTCCCTCTTAACTAGGAAGGTATTCTGCGGGTAACATCAACAACTGCACAACTGACTTTTGAATCTCTATATGTCGTAGGAAGTTTTGGATCATCATATGTCTTGGGGTATCATCTGCTGGAACATCCTCATTAGCATCATCATCATCATCTGCTGGAATATCCTCATCAACAACATCCTCTGTATCGTCGTCAGCAACATCCTCTGCTGGATCATCATCAGCTGGAACATCCTCTGCTGGATCATCATCAACAACATCATCATCTGGAACATCCTATGTTGGATCATCATCAGCAACATCATCAGCTGGAACATCCTCTGTTGGATCATCATCAACAACATCATCAGTTGTAACATCCTCTGTTGGATCATCATCATCAACATCATCTGTCGGAACATCCTCTGCTGGATCATCGTCAACAACATCATTAGCTGGAACACTATCAGTCAGCAAGTACCGATCTTCAGTCACCCCTGGACCGACATCTGTCACCTAAGGACAAGAACTCTATCAGTCGGAAAGTACTGATCTTCAGTCACCCTTGGACCGACATTTGTCACCTAAGGACGGGAACTCTATCAGTCGGCAAGTACCGATCGTCAGTCACCCTTGGATCGACATCAGTTATCCTTCGACCGACATCAATCATCCTTCGACCGACATCTATCATCCCTCGACATGTATCCGTCATCCATCGATAGGCATCAGTTCCCTAAGAACTGGAACTATCATTTTCTCTTTCGAGAGAGGTCCCTCTGGACCACACCAAGCTTGTCTCGAAAGTATTCAAACTTTATGCATTTTCCTCTGTAGGAACATACTTGAGATTTACAGCTCCCTTCTACACCATATCTCGAATATAGTGGAACTTGATCTCGATGTGCTTCGATCTATCACGGAACACAGGATTCTCTGTCATCTTGATGCAACTCTAGTTATCACAGAGTATGTCTGTCACATCTATCTTTGCATCAAACAATCCTACCAACATCTGGCAAAGCCACACTGCTTCGCTACAAGATGAAAAATATGCTACATATTCAACTTCTGTTGTACTGAGTGCAACACAGGGATGCTTTCTACTGAGCCATGAGATCATACCTGATCCCAAACTAAAGCAACATCCTGAAGAGCTTTTCCTATCTTCGGCACTTCCATCCCAATCCGAGTCTGTGTATCCATACATCCTGAACTCACTATCTGAAGCATATTTGAGTCCATAATCCAACATACCCTTTAGGTACCTCATCACATGTTTTGTTGCAATCAAGTGGACATTCCTGGGCTCCACCATATACTGGCTCAATGTGTTCATAGCAAAACATATATCTGGTCGAGTATTGGTTAAGTACATCAATGACCCAATAATCTATCTGTACCTGATGAAATCTAGTATATCTGATGAAGCATCACTCAAGAGCTTCAAGTTTGTCACCATCGGAGTAGTCATGGCCTTACAATCCATCATCCCAAATCTCTTCAGGATCTCAACTGTATATTTTCCTTGACTCAGGAAAATCTCATCTGGAAACTGCCATACTTCAAGACCTAGAAAGTAATGCATCATACCAAGGTCTTTCATATCAAATTCGGCTTCAAGCCTTCTCTTGCATTTAGTGATGGGTTTGTCTTCTCCTGTCAGGAACAAATCATCCACATACAAAAGTAGTATCATAAGTTCATCATCCATAATCTTATAATAAAGATTAGAACTAGTTTACTCTTGGTAAAGCCCAGGCTCATCAGGAAGTTGTCGATTCTTCCGTACCATGCTCTGGGAGCTTGCTTCAACCCATACAATGCTTTCTTCAGTTTACATACATGTGACTTTCTATCTTCTGTTTCAAATCCTTATGGCTTCTCGATATATATTTCTTCTTCTATCTTCCCATTCTGGAACGTCGTCTTTACATCCATCTGATGTAACTTCCATTTCATGTTGGCTTCCAAGGCAAGAATTTCTAATTGAAGTATATTTGGCCACAGGAGCAAATGTCTCTTCATAATCAATTCCTTCCTTTAGAGAGAACCCTCGGGCTACAAATATTGCCTCGTACTTTTCAATGCTTCCGTCTGTTGAGTGTTTTGTTTTGAAGATCCACTTTGATAAAACGACTGACTTATCCTTTGGTCTTGGTACCACATCCGAAACATCATTATTGATGATGGACTAGTATTCTTCATTCATAGCATCCAGTCATTCCTTCTTCTTTACTGCATCTTGAAAACACGTTGGTTCCTATTCAACAAAGTTACACATCAAGGCTACATAACTGGAATATGGCCTTGGTCTCTTGCTCTCTCTACTGGTTCCTTATGGGGCACCATACCTTCCTGCATCTTGTATTAATTCCCGTGCCCAAGATGGTCTTCTCTTCCATGAAATCTCCTCATGAGGTGTCTCCTTAGGTCTCTGAGGTTCTGCCATGTCATGATCCTCTGGAATAGGTTCTTCTTCAACATTTCTCTCTGATACATTGTTTGTTTCTGTAACTCTTGGAGCTTCATGCTCCTCTTCATCCTCATGAGTCTTCTTGGATTTGTTGAAAGTTATGCCTTCATCAAAAGTAACAACCCGACTGAGTTCAATCTAGTGGAATCTTGGGATGTAGATACGATAAGCCTTTGATTTCTCACTATATCCCACAAATATTCCCTTCTTCCCTGAAGGTTCCAACTTCGATCTCTTCTCTTTTGGAATGTGAATGAATACTGAACATCCAAATATCTTTAGATGGCTAACTTCAGGCTTCATACCGGTAAACATCTCTTATGGGATCTTGTTTCCAAGAGCACTGTGAGAGATTCTGTTCTATACATATACTGCAGTTCTAGCTGCTTCTTCCCATAAATGCATGGGTAAGTCTTGATCATGGATCATGTCCTTCAGTACTTCTATGATAGTTTTGTTCTTCCTTTCAGCTACACCATGTTGTTGTGGATTATAGGGAATAGTAAGCTCCCTCTTAATCCCTGCTTGTTTACAGAAATATTTGAAATCGCCTAAAGTCTATTCCCCTCCATTATCTGTCCTTAGAATCTTTATCTTCTTCTCAGAGAGATTTTCTACAAGAGCCTTGAACTCTTTAAACTTTTCAAAGACTTCATTCTTGTTCTTCAGAAAATAAATCCATGTTTTGCGGGAGTAATCATCAATAAAAGAAGCATAGTAAACATACCCACTTAGCGAAGTGGTGGACATAGGTCCACAAATATATGAGTGAATAATATCCCGAATACCTTCCGCTTTGTTGTCGCTGCTTGGAAATGGAATCTTCATAATCTTTCCTTCAGTGCATCCTTTGCATACTCCTTCATGATCAACCTGGATTTTTGGTAGTCCAGTCACCACTTTACTTACTATTGGTAAGGCTTTGTAGTGTACATGAGCTAGTATTCTATGCCATAGCTCACAGGGGCTCATGGTACTCGTCATCAATGTTGTATCTGCATGGCCCTTTAGTTTGTAAAGTCCTCATTCTTCTACTCCAATGACTATTGCATCATTGATAGTCTTCCCCTTTGGCCACATAAGAACTTCACCATCTATAAATGCAATTCGAAGACTTTTCTTATCTAATGCTGAATTAGATAGAAGGTTCTTCTTCAAACCTGGAACATAAAGTACATCCTTCATGTTCATGGACTTTCCAGAGTCCAATTTGTAAGAGGCTTATCCCATTCCTTTGATGGGATATTGATAGTCATCTCCAAGCTTTACCTTGTGTGGAGATTCCTTCTATATGAGATCTGAGAGGGATTCTTTGTATCCCGTCATATGTTTTGAAGCTCCACTATCTACTAGCCAAGTATCAATTGCATGAGATACTGAACCAGTGAGGATTGATATTAGAACATATTCTTCACTGGAGTGTTCATCTTCTCTAGTTTTGACTTCTTCCTCATACTCATTATCTTCTGCTACATGAGCATGAAATCTCTTATTCTGCTTCTTCTGATGTCCAGATTTGAGTGGACAAAATCTCGCAATTTGTCATGTCTTGTGACAAGAGTAACATTCAACTGAAGATAGGTCTCTCTTGAACATCTTTTTCTTCTGAGGTCTTTGAGATCTTCTTGGAGAGTCCTCATGGGAACGTATAGCATTCTTCCTTTTCATTCCACCTTTGGCATGAGTTTCCAAAGCTTGATCTTCATTGTCATTTAGTTTCTCCTCTCTCACCGCTATTCTTTCTTCCTCTTGCACACACTCTTCCCATAGTTGTCTGAACTGGATCAGTTTCTTTCTAGCACATATACCACGAACAAATGGTTCCCAATCTCTGGGGAGACCATTCAAAGTGGTCATCACAAATTCAACATCCTCTACCATGTCTCTAATAGATTCTAGATGTTCTTTTATCTGGGACACTCTGGAGAAGTATGAGTGCATGGACTCAGACTTCAAGATCTTCACTCACTTGAGTTGATTTCTCATGGTCATCTTCCTATTAATGTTCTTCCCTTAAAATAGGTTGGTCAGGGAATCAAACATTTCTTTTGGAGTCTTCTTTGAAGACACATGAGGGATCAAGTGATATTTGATAGAATCAACAATGATCCTCTTTGCCTTGACCATATCCTTCTTATACCTTGCTTTAGCTTCATCTCCCTCTGGTTTTGTAAGTCCTTCCTTTATAAAGCCTTCTAGGTCACGTTCTTCAATAATGAGCATGACTCTATATTTCCATGCCCTGAAGTTCTCAGCTCCCTCAAGCTTATCATCAAGATTGGTATTGCTTATCATCTTGATATAATGAGTACTTCAAATGGAAATAGAATAGATTTGAGACTTACTAGAAAAGTTGTCCTTATGAAAACTGCTTCTACCTTGACCTAGGGTTTGTTAGAGAAACCCTAATTTTCCAAGTTCGGGATTTTGGAGAGCTGAATGGATGAGTAAATTCGCCTCCTCAAGGCGAGTTGAGCAAAGTACTCCTTCTCCCAATTATGTGAGCAAATGATCCAAAAACTTGATGCCCTAGTTCTCCCGGGCTGAAGTGGGGGACCCAAAAATGAAAATTCTTAGAATTGAAATCTGCTTCGACAGAAAGATGCACCCTAGTAAGGTGAGTTAGATGCACCCTCTTTTTCATCTAATCTGTGGAGGGATCTCCCGAAACAAGAAGCCCCAGTTTCTGCAGTTGCGGAGGCTGCACAATGTTTTCTTTCAGGCCTGCTCTGATACCATGTTAGTTTTTACTTGTTTAGCATAATGAAATTAAACAATCTATCACCGAAAGAAATACAAGCACAAAAAAAACATAATGAACACAATATTTATCTCGGGGAAACCACAAGGGAGAAAACCACGGCAAAATCTTCCTCAATATAGAATTCACAAAGTACAAAGATAAGCCCCAAGATAAAATCAACTTCTCCTCCACTTGTGCGAACTTCTCTCTCTCTCCTATGGGAACTTCTAAGAGTGAGATGAGTGAATACAAATGAGAGACTCATCCTTTATTTATATTCTTCCGTTGGGGTGACCTTTTCTCCAACTGGGCCGACTTCTCCTAACTGACTGGGCCGACCTCTCAAATACATAATATAATAATCTTTTATGGGTTCTTCTAGGCCGACACAAGACCTAGGGCTAACATTGACTCTTTCAATGACTCTTATATTATTAATTACATTAATGACATCTCCCAAAGTAGGAATACAATAATACAATAGACAAGTACAAGTAGAATATCTTCCGCGGTTACATTTCTTTAACATTATGTGCAAATATGCTAGTATGGTTAAGCAATCTTAAGACAATGTGTATTAAATTTTCATATCAGCTCCCTAAAGTATGTTATTAAGTTATTTTTGTTGATTTGGGAGTTTCATGGTCGAATTGGATATGTTTTGGAAGACTTGGGTTGATTGGGAAGTGTTTGGGTCAAGTTGAAAATTAGTATCCCAATGTGGGGAAAGTCGAGTTAGTTTCTCACTAGTCTTGAGAGGGTGTCTTTCATACTTCTTTGGAAGTTCTCTGGAGTGTATCAGTGGGTCCGATAGTTTCATTTGATTCTATTTGAGTCCATTAAATTGATATTGGGATAATTCAAGTTGCTCTGGTAGTGTTTGGGAAGAGTTGGAAACCTCGTGTTTAGTGTGGCCAAAATTGAACTAGTGTTCCTAGTTTCTTTACCAGCTTCCAATTTTATATTAGATCTGATTTGGGATACATATCAGTGGAATATAAACACTTTGATGATCTGCACACCTTTAATGGACATCATAAATATACATACACTCCATTGTTGTTGAACGAGAGCATCTCATAAGCCTTGATAAGCCGCTGTTTGGGAAAAAGTTGAAAATCAACATAATTAAAGTTGGAACCTTGGAGATAATATTCCTAATTTTTTATTGGGAACATTACAGTGGTATCAGAGCATGGTCTTTGCACATGTGCATTAAGATCATCCATTGAAGAAGAAGTTGCAGCCATGTCTTACTATTATGATGACTCCTATGAGTACAATTCTTTGTTGATGTATATGTAACTTCGGAATGTATTTCACCTATGTATTTCATCTATGTATATTATACTCCTATAGAGATGTGTTATTCCTCTATAAGGAAGTGTCATCATTTGTATTGACAAGTGTCGCAGGTGTCGTAACTTGCCGGTGGGTTATTAGACCACCATGTGTGGGGTCGGCCCTGATTAAGTTAACCATGAGTTATTAGGCTAAGCTAGACAAGTCGGGCCCATTAGTTTATTGGGCAGGACAGGACAAGTATAAATAGAGATTGGGAGATCTCTATTTGGACATCTCATTATTCACTTGTACATCACTCAAAAAGTGGCGCACTATTTGAGGAGGCGGAGGAGCGGCTAGTGGAAGACAATCTCTTGTACTTTGGTTGTACCTTGGTTGTATTATTGCTCTATCTATCTCTGAGGAAGTTGTGGGGTTTTTCACCTTAGGGTTTTCCCCACGGAAACTCTGTGTGTCTATTGTCTCTTATGTTTGCCTCTTGTTGTAATTGATATGATTAACATGCTTGATATGATTGATATGCTGTACATGTTATTCTCTCAGTAAAGATCCTAGAGTATATTGAATTAATGCTCAAAAATTAACATGGTATCAGAGCTTCCCTGAGAAGAAGACATTGTGCAGTGGCGGAAACTAGGGTTTCTTGTTGATTGGGTTTCTCTCCATATATTTTGGAAAAGCAGTAAGGTAGATTGACTCTATTCATCAAGGAGAATCTATCTGTCCAATCAGAATTCAATTCTGAGCACTTTCCGTTTTGGCCCTAAAAATTAGGGTTTCCACAAAAATAGGAATTTATGAAATCTGAAGACATAGCTGGAAGCTCCTTGGAAAAATCGAAGTTTAGAGCTTTGGATCGAGATTTTTGGTTGGGTGAAGCTTCAGGAAACTCAAACCCTAATTCAGGGTCCTCCCTAGTGAATCTGGGAAGACTAAAAGGCATTTTCGAAGGGTGAAACTTTGCAGATCTCAAATTTTGAATATACCAGGCTGATCAGCTCATCAAGGCGCATCTTTCTATCCTTTCAAAATTTATAAATTCACATTTTAAATTTTTAGGGTTTCTCTAACAAACCCTAATCCGAGACCAGATCCAATTTTTAGCAAATCAAGTGGTAAGACCTATATCTTTTCTATTTCCATTTGAAGTACTCTTTAAGATGTCTCACCACACCAAGCTTGAGGATAAGCTTGAAGGGGCTGATAACTTCCGAGCATGGAAGTATAGGATTGGGTTAATCATGGAAGAAAATGAGTTGGACACTTATATAAGTGAAGAGGTCCCTGTCCCAGAGGGAGAAGAGGCTAAGGCTCTTCACAAAAGGAACTTGGTGAAGGAAAAGAGGATTATTGTTGATTCTATCAAGGACCATCTCATCCCACATGTGTCATCTCTGAAGACACCCAAGGAGATGTTTGGTTCCCTTACCAAGCTATTTGAAGGGAAGAACATAAATCGGAAGATGACCTTGCGGAACCAATTGAAAGGGGTAAAGCTTCAGAATGGAGAGACCATTCAATCATATTTCTCTAAGGTCTGTCATATCAAGGAACAACTTGAAGCTGTGGATGAAATTGTGGACAATGGTGAAGTTGTCATGACCACACTAAATGGCCTACCGGATCATGGGACTCCTTTATCCAAGGAATCTGTGCAAGGAAGAAGTTGATCTCCTTCAGTAGGTTGCGGGAGGAATGCTCTCAAGAAAAAGCTAGGCTTGTGTCCCGAAAAGAAAAGATGGGAAATGAAGATCAAGCTCTCACTGCTCACACCAAGAAGGGAAGCAAGTTCAAGGGGGAGCATTCTCATTCTAAGAAACCTTCTCACCACTTTAAAAATAGGAAACATCTAAGATATTTCACATGTAATGAGAAAGGGCACTTTGCCTCATATTGTCCCAAGAACAAGAAGGACAACAACAACAACTTCAACAAAAAGAAGAAGGGCAACAAAAGAAAATATCATGCTCATGTTGCTGAGGATGATGAACCTCCCAAGAAGAAGGCTAGATCAGAAAGTGATGATTCATCAAGCGAAGATGAATCTGTTTTAATCTCTGCTCTCACAGGTACTATCTCTCATGGATGTAATGATTGGCTTATTGATAGTGGGGCTTCCAAACACATAACTGGGTTCAAAGAATCTTTTGTAAACCTATCTAAACATGAGTCACCCCATAAGGTGAAACTTGGGGATGACTACCAATATCCTATCAAAGGAAGTGGTGAAGCCTCCCACAATCTAGACTCTGGGAAGTCTTTGAAGATGAAAGAAGTTCTATATGTACCTGGGCTCAAGAAGAATCTACTCTCCATATCTGCACTGGATGCAAAAGGCATGAGGGTTGCATTTATAGATGGCCAAGTACTTATGTGGCCAAAAGGTAAGACCATAGATGATGCCGTAGTGATTGGAGAGCAAGAGGGAGGGTTGTACAAGCTGAAGGGACAACCTAAATATGCCATGGTACATGAATCCATGGAGCCAAGTGAACTTTGGCATAGAAGGCTTGCTCATGTGCACTATAGAGCACTACCAATTGCAAGCAAAGTTGTAGAGGGTCTTCCTGAAATTAAGACCAAGCATGAAGGTGTTTCTAAAGGATGTGCAAAAGGAAAGAACATAAAGAAGGCATTTCCAAGCAGTGAAAGCAAGGCAAAAGGAATCTTGGAAATTATCCACTCTAATGTATGCGGACTGATGTATTCCAGTTCTCTGAGTGGGTATGTTTACTATGTCTCTTTCATTGATGACTTCTCCAGGAAGACTTGGGTTTACTTCTTGAAGAACAAGGATGAAGTGTTTGATAAGTTCAAAGAATTCAAAGCCTTGATGGAAAACCAAACTGATAAGAAGATCAAAACATTCAGATCCGACAATGGCGGAGAATTCACTTCAGAAGAATTCAAGAAGCTATGTAGTGATTCAAGGATTAAGAGGGAGTTGACTGCTCCCTACAATCCACAACAAAATGGAGTTGCAGAAAGGAAGAATCGAACAATCATAGAAGCAGCACAGGCAATGCTGCATGACTAGGATCTGCCTATGCATCTGTGGGCAGAAGCAGCCAGGATAGTTGTATATGTGCAGAACAGAACACCACACAAGATATTGGACAACAAGACACCAGAAGAGGTCTTCTCTGGTAAGAAACCTGAAGTCAGCCATCTTAGAATATTTGGTTGTCCAGTATATACTCATGTCCCAAAGGAAAAGAGGACTAAGCTAGATCCTCCAGGAAAGAAGGGTATCTTTGTGGATTACAGTGAAAGCTCGAAGACTTACAGAATATACTTTCCAGGGTTCAAGAAGATTGATGTCAGCAAGGATGTAACATTTGATGAAAACTCAACATTTATAAAATCAAGGAAGACACCTGTTGAAGATCATGAAGAACCAAAGGAAACGAGATTTCAAGATACTACCATGACTGAAGCAATTCCAGATGTTGGTCATGAAATTGAAGATCTGCAAGAACCTGTAGATCCACCTCGTGAGAAGGACTCTCACAAGAGGAAACTTGCATGGGCTAGAGAGCTCATTCAAGATGCAAAAAGGTATGGCATTCCAGAAGAAGAACACAGAGCAAAGAAGAGGACCAGATCACATACCAGCTATGTTGCTTTACTCTGTGATATCATGAACAAAGAACCTTCCAGTTATGAAGAGGCAATGGAAAAGAAAGAATGGAAGGATGCCATGGTCGAGGAATACCAATCAATAATGAAGAATGATGTTTGGGATGTTGTCCCAAGACCTAAAGGGAAGTCTATTGTGACTTCCAAATGGATCTACAAGATCAAGCATGCTGCAGATGGCAGCATAGAGAAATACAAAGCGAGATTTGTAGCTCGTGGCTTCTCCCAGAAAGAAGGAATTGACTATGAAGAAACTTTTGCTCCTGTATCCAGATACACTTCCATCAAATCAGTACTTGCTCTGGCTGCAGTGATGAAATGGAAGATACACCAGATGGATGTCAAGACAACCTTCTTGAATGGTGTAGTCGAGGAGGAAGTGTATGTGGAGCAACCACTTGGTTTTGAGACACATGACAGGAAGTCATATGTGTGCAGGTTGAAGAAAGCCTTGTATGGCTTGAAGCAAGCTCCTAGGAATTGGTATGGGAGGATAGACAACTTTCTATCCAGTTTGGGATTTACCAAGAGTAAAGCGGATTCCAACCTTTACTACAAGGTTGAGGAAGGCAATCATGTGATACTACTGTTGCATGTAGATGATCTAGTTGTAATAGGTAATGATAGTTTGATTGTTGATACCAAGAGGAAGCTTGCAGCCGAGTTCGAGATGAAGGACTTAGGGATGATGCACTATTTTCTAGGCATGGAGGTGTGACAGAGTACAGATGGAATCTTCCTTGGACAAGGGAAGTATGCAGTGGAGATCCTGAAGAGGTTCGGGATGATGGACTGCAAGGCCATGGCCACACCTATGGCATCGAACCTGAAGCTTCTATGTGATACTTCATTTGATCTGGTTGATGTCACGGTGTATCGTCAGATGATTGGGTCCTTGATGTACTTGACGAACACAAGACCAAATATTTGCTTTGCGGTGAACACATTGAGACAATTCCTGACGGAGCCCAGAGGTGTTCACCTGGTTGCTGTAAAGCATATTCTGAGGTACTTGAAGGGTACAATTGATTATGGGCTCAAGTATGATGCGAATCAAAAGTTTAACCTGCAGGGTTATGTTGATTCGGACTGGGCAGGCAGTGCTGCAGATAGGAAGAGAACATCTGGGTGCTACTTCAGTATGGGATCAGGTGTGATCTCTTGGTTTAGCAGGAAGCAATCCTGCGTAGCACTGAGTACAGCTGAAGCAAAGTATGTTGCAGCTTGTTCGGCTAGTTGTGAGGCAGTATGGCTGAGGAAGCTACTGTCTGAGTTATTTGATCTTCCGTTGGATGCTACTAGTATCTATTGTGACAACCAGAGTTATGTGAAGCTGTCTGAGAACCCAGTGTTCCATGACAGGTCGAAGCACATTGAGATCAAATATCACTATATCAGGGATATGGTGCAGAGAGGAGCAGTGAAGCTCCTGTATATTGCGACGGATGAGCAGATTGTAGATGTGCTGACGAAACCACTAGCTAGAGTGAAGTTCAAGTACTTCAGAGAAAGGCTTGGTGTTCTTCAGATCGACAACACTTCGAGGAAGAAGTGATGGACACATTTGCTGGAGCCATTCCAAGCATGATGAGAGGAGGATCCTTCACATGGCTGTGGATGTAAGCGCTGGATGATGAGCATCAGGATGATGCTCCAGTTATTGCTCTATATATGCATCATGTTGGATGCTTGTTATGATCAGTTGGATAATTTATATGTATGTATGTATGCATCATGTTGGATGCTGGATATGATCAGTTTGATCATTTATATGTATGTATGTATGCATCATGGTGGATACATTGTATGATCAGGTGGATCATGTATCTGTGTATGTATCAGATGGATACATTGTATGATCAGGTGGATCATGTATGATGATATGTATCAGGTAGATACTTGGTATGCATTAGGTGGATGCATTGTATGATCAGGATGATCATGGATGATGAGCTTCAGGATGTTGCTCCAGATGACATGCATCAGGATGATGCAGTGATGATGATATGTGATGACATGTATCAGGCGGATACATTACATAATCAGTTGGATTATGTGTGATGAGTTCCGAAGACATAGATGCACATGAGATTTTCGGACATGGTTGTAGATGTGTTCTCCCATGGTCGCGATGTAATTGCTGGGCTTTTCTGACATGGTGGCAGATGTGTTCTCCCATGGTCGTGATGTAATTGCCAGGGCCATTCGAGCATGGTTGTAGATGTGTTCACCCATGGTTGCGATATAAGTGTTGGGGCCATTCGAGCATGGTTGTAGATGTGTTCTCCCATGGCTGTGATATAAGTGCTGGGCCATTTGAGCATGGTTGTAGATGTGTTCTCCCATGGCTGCAATATAAGTGTTGTGCCATTCTCGCATGGTTGTAGATGTGTTCTCCCATGGCGTAGATGTAAGTGATGTGTGATGTGCATCTGGGTTGTGCTTCGTGATACTCTGTGGCCATGGACAGGTTGTGCAGTAGCATGTAAAAGGTCCTGGGAGATCCGATAGGTTGAGCTATGTGCTCGTAATCAGTCCTGGGATGCTCTTTCGAGGTTTTGTTGACTCACGTAATAAGTCCTAAGGATTCCACAGTATGGTTAGTGATGATGAAGACCTGTAGGTGGTGGGCCTACATCCATTATGAAAAAGGACTGGCTCTGTAGAACTTCCTATGACGAGTAGATTCAGAGATTGATTGAGATAGCAACAGTCGTGACAATGATGATGATTCGAGGATGATGATCCAAAGAAGAAGACTTGTGCTAGGAGATCTGTGTTGAGAAATACCTTCCTAGTTAAGAGGGAGTGTTGATGTATATCTAACTTCGGAATGTATTTCACCTATGTATTTCATCTATGTATATTATACTCCTATAGAGATGTGTTATTCCTCTATAAGGAAGTGTCATCATTTGTATTGACAAGTGTCGCAAGTGTCGTAACTTGCCGATGGGTTATTAGACCACCATGTGTGGGGTCGGCCCTGATTAAGTTAACCATGGGTTATTAGGCTAAGCTAGACAAGTCGGCCCCATTAGTTTATTGGGCAGGACAGGACAAGTATAAATAGAGATCGGGATATCTCTATTTGGACATCTCATTATTCACTTGTACATCACTCGGAAAGTGGCGCACTAGTTGAGGAGGAGGAGGAGTTGTTAGTGGAAGACTATCTCTTGTACTTTGGTTGTACCTTGGTTGTATTATTGCTCTATCTATCTTTGAGGAAGTTGTGGGGTTTTTCACCTTAGGGCTTTCCCCACGGAAACTCTGTGTGTCTATTGTCTCTTATGTTTTCCTCTTGTTGTGATTGATATGATTGACATGCTTGATATGATTGATATGTTGTACATGTTATTCTCTCAGTAAAGATCCTAGAGTATATTGAATTAATGCTCAAAAATTAACATTCTTATGAGCAATATGAAGATGATTGTAAGCAATATGAAGAAAAATGTGAATGGTATGAGGAAGAGGTGCCATCATGCAGCACTTCTTACAATTTCATAAGGAATAAGGGTTATTCTTATGACCTTGTGTATGATGAAGATGAATGTGTCATACAACCAAAGTCTAATCCTATGAATGAATTAGAAATATTGTGAGCAACATGTAAAACTTTGCCTCAACAATATCATGCATATCTTGCTTTAATGGGAAAGACAAAGAAGGCCATTCTTTTTGTAGACTTTGTCGATTGGGCGTTTGGATATAGGCCCAAGAATGAAGATGTGGAGTTAGTGAAGAAAGGTCTATTCCCTTCTTGCAAAATACCTTGGAGAGCAAATCATATATGTTTGAGTGAAAAGGAGGAGACCCATGAGACACCTAGTTTTGTAGGTGGTGAAGCAGAAGAATCATCACATGAAGAGGATCGAAAGTCACTGCCAAGTGACTTTGAAAAAGATGAAGAAACAACACATGAGCATGAAGAAGATTCCATTGAAAATACTGAAGATCATTTCGAGACTGTTACAACGTAATCTTCCACCTTGTGAGCATCAACATTCTTTGGCTTGTAGGATCCATTTCACTGACTCAGATCCACTTTATATCCTTCAGACATACTATTTCCTCATTTTTCCTCTTACCCGCTTGTTGCATCACTATAGCAAGCGTACCCGCGAGTTGCATCACTATAGCTCGCGGGTAGCATGTAAAATGGTAAAAATCACTAGTTAATTACTTTTTACTCCCAAAAAGCGGTTATTGGGTGACCTTTGACCCTCCATCTTCCCAAGTAACGCCTCGATGTGTCCTTTCACCTACCTTTGGGAGGACTATATATTGAGCACATATGGCTTATGGACGGGAGGAGAAAGAAGAGAAAGAGAACTCTAGTGGATTTTTGCCCTATAGTGAGTCTACACTCATTGATCCTTGTAGTTGTGAACCCTTTATGTTCACCTTCCAAACTCCTATCTAGTTTGAGTTTGCCATTCATGGAGGATTGAAGTGGTGGAGGCACAAGTGGATTGATCCAGATCTTGGTTCAGATTGGTTGTCGGCAAGAGGTCGTATCACATTGTACTTCTTCTTGTTTATTAATAGAAATACTCATATTCTCGCCCATTAATGTTGTAAATGTTGTTTATCTTACATTGGGTTGCATTTACTTGTTATATCACGGGCCATTGCTGTTGATGATGTTAATGTCATTTATATATATTATGTACTTGTTGTATATTGGCTGTCAAGACTAATTTGCAGATTCAAGTGCACAGATTGGAAAAGCTCCAACGGGGATCTACATCAAACGTTTGGATCGAGGATGGTTACATTCTCCATTATCTTAGCAATTCATTTATAATAGCATAGTTTTGAGAATTGAGTTAGTTTCTGGTAGTCAGCTGTCTGTAGTGGTCTTCCAAGCCATAGTGAGTTTTCTCCAACACAAAAATGGCGACTCCGCTGGGGAAAACATCGATGTTTGGGAATGTTTTTGAGCATTAGTCCATAATTAGAGTTTCTATTTGTCGAAGCTCTGTGTCACTGATTGGCCGTTAAGATACACTATAGAAAACTTGCTTTTTTCTGAGCCATTAGACTCTTTGTTTGCCCATTTGCCTTTCCTCACCCGCGGGCTAGCTTAGCTCTGCCCGCGTATACCCACCTCTGTTTACACTGCTGCTCGTGGGTACCCGCAGGTATTCCTTCGACAGTAGCGTACAACTCCGAATTTTGTTGGTTTATGACTATTGGTTGTTGCTGGGTTGGCTTTGGATGATCCTGAGTCTTTGTTGGCCTGTTTCTTGACTGTTTCATGCCTTGGTTGTGACTAGAACTCTTTGTTTCTCTTGGTTGAGCCTTGTTGGTTTTTTACCCATCTTTGGATTTAGCCTTGTTGGTTTTTTCCTTTTGAGCTCATTCCTTTGGCTGAGTCTTACTGTTTGGAATCTGTTGGGTTGTCTTAGTGATCTTCTCGGCACTTCGGTGACTAAATAGTAGGATTTTGCTTGCATTTTTCATTTCTTTATATTGAAAAATACAAAAAAATATATAAATAGTTTTGCATTTTCCTTTTGTTTATAAGAGAGAATACAAAAAAAAATTACTTTCATGTACTGCATCTTGCATTGAGTGCTTGCTGCTTTTATTTAGGTTCTGATTGTGCATCGAAAATATAAAAGGATTGCATTTTTATTTCGAAATCGTTGGGTTGATTGTGCATGTTAGTGACATTGTTTTATTGGATAGATGAGTCTAGGATTGGACGATTTTGCATACTATTGAGTCATACACATCACTAGTTTCACGACCATATCCCTTGAGTAATCACAGCCACTAAAATTAACGCTTAATCTTAAAATTGATTAGACCGATTTTATTTATAGGGTACACCAACTAGCATAGGTTTAGAGTCTTGGAATAGATCATTGTGAGTTAACAATCCAAGACTACTAGACGAAACATTAGGTGTCTGACCAGGGAGTGGAGGAATCCATGGTATATATCGGTGTTCTCAAGAATCTCTACTCAAACCAGAGTTAAGCACGAGGTCACGGGAGGTTGGTTGAAGGGATATCCCTTTGATACCGGTTGAATGTGGGAGATATTTCCAGGGTTTGTTCGTATCTGGGGGTACCGGAGGTTCGTCCTCTTGTGCTTCGGGCTTAGCTACCCTGCCCATACGACGGATCCCACCTGCGACTTTCCCCATGAGCATTGGTTATATTGCGATGACCATAGTTTCCTTACCTAGGTATCGCATAGGGTACTTGTAGTGGTTATGTTGTTTGTGTCCTGAGTCAGATAGGGATTGGACAACACAGTTGTGTTTGTACAGTGGACTTGACCCTATGCACGCAGTGAAGCCTGGGTGTCTCTATAACTGATTCTATTACCTCCGGCTATAGTTTGGGAGTCTCAAGCCTCTCCTAGGCGAGACATACCGGGTCTAGTGTCGGGAGCTCATTTAGCCACTCTGTTTGTCTGCTCTTAGCTGTAGTTTCTCTAGGTGTGTGCTTTTGATTTACTGTTTTTGATCGATAGTTGGCCGTAGGAGACGTTGTAATTTGATATTCTCTTTGGAGATATTGTGGCGTAGAGCCCTACTCTCCGCCGTTCCCGTTGGTTAGCTGGTTTAAAATCGGCCGAGTTTTCACGCCGTGCTGCTTGGGGACGCCGGTGGGCTCCCTCTGAGTCTTCGGATTCTTACGAGACATACATAGCCGACATTATGATGGCTACACATTCCGACACGGAGAACATCCCCACGATTCCATCGGGTGGAGTCGAACACACTTCAGAAAACCCCACACCTCGTGAGGCCTGGGGGGGTGATCCACCTGAGACTCAACCTGGTTCTATTTGGCCGAATCCACTTGAGAACGATCCGTTCGATCCTTCGAATCCGGATAATTATCTTTATGGGATGCCTACCTTACCTGAAGACAAAGATGAAGATCCTACGATCAATGTTAACCCGTTCTCATATAGTATGCCCGGTTTCAACACAGTTGATCCTCCCACTGCTTTTGGTAGTCATGCTGGCACTAGTCATGGTGTTAGCAACACTGCACCCACTTGGGGCAATACCCTCGCCGGGGGCACTATGTTGTCCACTCATGCACATAATATGAGGACTGGTCATAATCCTCCTAACAATGCTAATGTTGGAAGAAGACCACCTCCTAGGATTGCCCAACCCAATAGGAACGTTGTTCGAAACACGACTCACCATCCACCATCGAACACACATATCGCTACCCGTCAACCCAGGACCACTTTCGCAAATGTTAATGCTCCTCCTAACTATGGGGGTGGACAAGTACCACACACTTTTGCATCCACCACCGCTACTAGTAATGCTAATGTAGGAGGTGGGAATGTATCTTATCCTCATGATTATAACACCACCATTCCTGCTACTAGTAACACCAACGTTGGGGTTGGGAATACTTCTCATTCATGGTCACCACACGACTGCTCACGCTAATCCTAATGTTGGTGGTGGGAACATGCCTCACCATTATGGTCATTACAACTCGGTTCCCACTACGAATAGTACGTATATGCCCCATACTTATGGTGGCAACCCTTACTACAACACAGTCGGTGCTGGCCACCAGTTCAACCCACCTCAATACGGTGCCCAAAACACACATATACCTACTTACTCTCATACGAGTCAAGTTGGAGGAGGCTATCAACCTTATGGCCATGGTCAAGCTTATGGTCCGTCAGGTCCTCATTATCAGCCGTTTAATGCTCATGGTCAAGCTTTTGGTCCACCTTATAATCCAGTTCCATTCAACCAACCTTTTATGGGAGCTTATAATCAAGCTTTCTAGCCGCAGCTCCCGTTCCTTGCACGTTTGAATCTTCTGGATATTCCGAAGCTCACGAATGATCTAGTGTGTCACGACCCTAGTTGGCCCCCGGTCCCTACCAAGCTCTCCTCGGACATTCCTAAGTTTGAGGGGAAAGGTGGTGAGGATTCGGGTGATCATGTCACAACGTTTCACCTTTGGTGCTCCTCCAACTCATTGAATCATGATTCCGTTAGATTATGACTATTTCAACGCACCCTCACGGGGGCAGCTGCGAAGTGGTATGTGGAGTTGCCTGGGAACACCTATAGGGGATTCAACGAGATTGATTTGGTTTTCTTGGACCATTTCCAGTTGCTGGTTTGTTATGCTACTGGTACTGAGCTGTTGTCTACCTTCCGTCAGAATAAGGCCACACATATTTCTGACCACGTTCAAGAGTGTCACCGATGGAAGAGATTAGTGAAAGCCAACATTCCTCTAGAGTTTATATTGGAATGGTTCCTCAAGTCTCTACTCCCATACATTGCTAAGGATGTTTCGATGTCCGACATTTTGACCGAGGAACAAGCTATCTTGAAAGTCCAGCAGTTAGACCTACTATACTCTCAGTCTGGCATTTTATATGACATTATTCTTGACGCACCAAGAACATGACATGAGCCCACGTTAGTTCCTGGACCACACGCCGATGGCATCGTGGGATCCGCAAGCAATCGCCCTATATACTTGGTAGCTAATCAAATGCAAAATTTGTCGCTAAACCAGTCTACTCCCAGACAGGTTCACACCTTGTCCATTTCCACTCCATCGTCTGATGTACACAATGTGCAATCAATGAATCCGTTAGGTAACCAACAACCTGGTGGTAAGAAAAAGGGTAGAAACAATCGTAGGGGTGGAAACAATGGAAGTAAAAATAATCGCAATCATAATACCCCTCGTAAAGAGAATGCCAACCCTCCTTGGGAAGGCGGAAATGCTGGCGAGGATCGTAAACCTAGGCGTAAGGTGAAATTCCCTTGAAAACTATGTGGGGAAGATCATCTTACTCACTTATGTCCTTGAATAGAAGCATTGAAGCATTTGGCACAGAGCCTAGCTGTGTTGAAGGATCCCATTCCTCATCATCAAAACATGGCTTCGCATGCTCCCACCACTGGTTATGGACCTAATGAAACGGAAACGGCTTCTTCCAATACTAGTGGTTATGGATGTGTGAACATGGTTCAATCGGAGGTTTGTGTTGCTACTCATCAACGCGATTATGGTGCACCACAACCTAATATGGGGAGTGAGCCTCCCCCTCCTCCTGAAAATTCCTTGCATATCGAGAAGCCCTCTAATATGTCGCAGATACCGAAAGGTGTTCTCAAGCGCCCTACGCATAATCCTAATGCTCGAGCCGCCCAGAACTACTCCATTGTCGAAGATTTGGGCCAAACTCCGTGTGCCATGTCGGCTCTTGAAGTTTTGCAGGCCTATCCTTCTCAGAAGCATGCCCTTTTGAGTGTGTTAGGAGTTCAGGATGGGGGAAATCCTAGTGTTATCAAGTTCGATACTACTGATGTACAACCTCGCTTACCTTAACACGTGGCTTTTCAAATCCAGGTGGTGTGCCTTCAGAGTTTTGTCAAATGTACTATGGTTGACGAAGGTGCTTCCGTGTCAGTAATGTTGTTAACTTGTTGGAAAGCTCTTGGATTTCCTCCTCTACTCGCGTCTAGAACCACGCTCATTGCATTCGACAGTCGGTCTTTTAAGCCGCATGGAATTATCCCTTCCCTTGTTGTTTGCTTGGGAGGTAAGTCTGTGCCTATTGAAGTCGAGGAGGTTGATGCGCCCATCGACTACAACCTTTTACTGGGTCAGAATTGGATGTACGCTATGAAGGCTGTCGCGTCCACTGTATTCAGAGTTATCTGCTTTCCCCATGAAGGCAAGATTGTGACCATCGATCAGCTGGATTTCGTTAACACTCCTTCCACAACATCCACGGGATCCATAGTCCCGCAAGTTACTGATTCTCAGCCGACAATTGGGAACATAGGTGTTGGTATGTACCCTTCATTGATGGGAACTTATACTCTTTCTGCACCTGTGAACTTTATCGGAACCATTTCCGACGATGCGTCTCCTCCTTTGCATAATATGTCATTCCGGACTTCCTATTGTACTGATCCATGGACTTTACCGTCCACGAGTCCTACGTCTGGAGACATTATGCACGTCGGGATGTCTGTGCCCTTGTCTGTCGCTGAGCTTGCTTATGAGCATATTCAACAAGCCACTGCAGAATCGGATCTCTCTTGTTCCCATATAGTCGAAGAAGATCCCGTTACGCTGCTATTTTAGGTAGCCAACTCATCTTGTTCACACGATTTCCTTGATGATACTTTGCCATCTGATGAAGCTATTATGGAGGCCATGTGTGGTAGTGAAAGGCCTTGGGAGGATATGCATCATCGCTCTTATTTCCTTCCCAACCTCGAGCTCATTGAGCAAGAAGAGTTTAGGATGACTCTAGCAGAGATGGTCAGTCACCCTGTGGCTCTTTTGGAGTCGGGTGATGTTTTTGCGGAGGGGAATATGGCCAGTATTTCCCCAACCATGTCGATCAACATCTCTCGTACTCTCGGAAAGGTGGATAATGTCTACATCGGTGCCGATTGCACTCCTGAGGAGATTGCTATTTACACTGAATTGTTTACAGAACTCCAGGAAGCTTTCGCCTGGTCATATGAGGAGATGCCAGGAATAGACCCCTGCATTGTTGAACATGAGATTAGAACGTACCCTAATGCTAAACCGGTTCGACAATGCTTACGTGTTGTGAACCCTAGGAAGGCAGCTGCTATCAAGGCAGAGGTGGAGAAACTGCTCAAAGCTGGTTTTATCTACCCCATTCCCCTTACCGAATGGGTGTCAAACCCCATTCCTATGGATAAGAAGCAGGGAACAATCCGTGTATGCACCGATTTTGGAGATTTGAACCGTGCATGTCCGAAAGACAACTTCCCCACGCCATTCATTGATCAGATCTTGGATGCTTGTGCGGGAAGTGAGATTTTTTCGTTCATGGATGGCTTCTCAGGCTATAATCAGATTCAGCTCAAACCTATGGACCAACATAAGACGACATTCATTTGTCCATGGGGAACGTTTGCATATCGGAAAATGCCCTTCGGCCTTAAAAACGCCGGAGCTACGTTTCAGCGAGCCATGACCTACGCCTTTCACGATCTTAAGAAGATTATGGAGGTTTTCTTGGATGATCTTGCTGGCCATTCTCGCAAGAGAGCGGACCACCTAGAGCACCTTCGTATGATTCTCGAACGATGTATACACTACAAAATTCGATTGAATCCCAATAAATGCATCTTCGCTATAAGGACTGGTCGCCTTCTAGGCTTCATAGTTTCAAAAGAGGGTATTAGAGTCGATCCTCTAAAAGTTGAGGCAATACTTCAGTTGCCTCCTCCGCGTAATTTGTTACAACTTCAGAGCCTCCAAGGGAGAGCTACTTTTCTGCGTAGATTTGTAGTCAATTATGCTAATATTACCAAAGGTTTCACGCGCTTATTGAAGAAAGACACACCTTTTATCTGGGATGAGCGAGCCCAACAGTCTTTCGACGCCCTTAAGAAAGCTTTGGTATCGGCCCCGGTGCTTAGTCCACCAGACTTCGCACGAGATTTTATCCTTTATGTGGCCCCAAGAGATGATTGGCATGGTCTTGGTTCAGGTTGATCACGCTCTTCGAGCATGTTATCTATTACCTCAATCGAAATCTATTAGACACTGAACTAAGATATACTCACATAGAAAAGCTGGCGCTTGCGACTGTGCACGCAGTCCAGCAGTTACGACAATACATTTGGATTAGAACAACCACAGTAGTAGCTCACATCAATCCATTTCAGTTCGTGCTATCACGACGCCTTATAGGGGGGAAGTATAATAAATGGATTGTGATCCTTCAGGAGTTCGATCTCGATTTTGCTTCGACGAAATCGGTGAAATCGTTGGTGTTTGCTGAGCTTATGTCAGACCTTCCGAGACTTGATGAGGATGTCATTCATGAAGATTCCTTTGTGGATGAGCACTTATTTCTTATCTCATCTGAGGACCCTTGGTATGGGGATGTCATTGTATATCTCCAAACTTTGAAGTTTCCTCCGCATTATTCACGAGATGAGCGACGGCGTGTGAAACATCACGCTAAAGATTATACTATCGTCAGTGACACTTTGTATCGTCGAGGAAAGGATTCGACTCTCCATCGTTGCTTAACTCACGAAGAAGCGGAGCGGGTGCTTAATGATTGCCATGCTGGGGCGTGTGGCGGTCACTTATATGGGCTTGCTACAACCCAATGTATTATGCGAGCTGGTTATTTTTGGCCTTCCATCTTTAAGGATTGTGTTAACGCTGTGAAGAGATGTCACCCTTGCCAGGTGTTTTCTCGGAACATACACTCGCATCTAGCGCCCCTTCATCCGGTTGTCACCGTCGGTCCCTTCACTAAGTGGGGGGTGGATTTCATGGATTGCAAACCAGCTTCGGCTGGAGGGCATCACCATATCATAGTGGCCGTGGATTATTTTTCCAAATGGGCTAAGGCCATGCCTACCGTAAAATCTGACGGTGCTACTGCAGCCCATTTCGTGTTCAATCAGATTATCACTCGGTTCGGTATCCCGAAAGAGATTGTCACTGAACATGGCAGTCACTTTAAAAATAAGATGATGGAGGATTTGTCTCTCAAGCTTGGGTTTCGTCAAGAACACTCGTCGTCCTACTATCCCCAAGCGAATGGTCAAGTTGAAGCAGTCAATAAGTCTTTGAAGACCATTCTCCAACGTACCATCCAACAAAGCAAGAACAATTGGCACATCATGTTATATCCTGCTTTGTGGGCGTATCGAACCACAGTCAAGACTGCCACCGGATTCTCACCGTTCCAGCTAGTTCACGGCGTGGAGTCACTTTTACCGATTGAATGCGAAATCCCTTCGCTTAAACTGGCCATAGAGATCCTCCTTGATACGACGGGTCTTGAGCAACGTTTAATCCACCTTGAGCAACTTGACGAGCAACGTCGAGATGCCGCTGTGGCCATAGATGCCAACAAATGTCGTGTCAAGGTTCAGTATGATAGGTCTGTCCGTCCCCGGTAGTATGCTGAAGGTGACTTGGTCCTCTTATATGACCAATCTAAAGAACCCCTGGGGGCAGGCAAGTTCAATCCCATGTGGCACGGTCCTTACATAGTGAGGCGCGTCCTGGAAAAAGGAGCCTATGAATTAGAAGACTATGAAGGGACTATCTTGAAGGAGCCTTGAAATGGGCTCTACCTCAAGCGGTATTATGCGTGAACCTTTGGTTCAGGCTGATACTTTTGTATACTATTGTATAGTTTCTTCTGTACATAGTTCAACTTTGTTTTGGTTTGTCGGGTTTGCTGATTCACTTCTGTTTGATTGACAGATGTCAGCGGGATCTCCTACGTTCTTAAGTTTCGCGGATGGTGCTAGCCGGCATACGCAACAGCTTGCTTCTGCTGCCTGGGTTATTTTCTCACCTGACCACCTAGTTGTGTCCTCAGGAGGTGCTTGTCTCGGTCCTACATCTAACAATGTGGCCGAGTATAGTGCCATGATCAAGTTGCTTCGGGATGCTATTTCACATGGCGTCCAATATTTAGAAGTCTGCCTGGATTCACAACTAGTTGTGTCTCAGTTGAATGGGCAGTACCGTGTGCGAGATCCTACGTTACTTCGGAAATTCCTAAGGGTGAGACTCTTGGAATGACATTTTGTTTCAATTACATACATACATGTTTCGAGAAGTGTTAATCATATTTCTGATGCATACGCTAACTATGTATTAGATTGGCATTTGTCACATTCACCATGAAGCACACAAATGAAAGAGAAATTCATACATTTGTACATACACACATATAGTAGAACTGAGAACCAAAGTTTTATATATAAATATGTCCAAAAATGGTAGTGTCATACTAAACTGGAGCCCGTAGCCCTAAAAAATATACATATCGATACAAAAATGAGATCCTGGGATATGTACTCCCTCCGAGGAGGCCTAGCTGCCACCCCGACAGGATGTGTCTCATAGAAATAATGAACTGCATTGGCTACCCGATGTAGTAACCGCACCCAGTCACCAGGAACCCCCACTACTTGGCGCTGCATGGCCTCAGGTAGTTGTGCCACCTCTATCTGTGGAACCCTGGAAACCATCCATGATAGGTTGCGCCGCAAGGTCTGTAGAGTGCGCCCTGTTGCAGCATCACCTGCCTCATCACCCCTACCCCGACGACCATGTCTTGGGAAGCCATTGGGTCTCACTGGGCCTTTGTCTGCGAGCAAACAGTCAACCATTAGCATATGATACTACCGCTAAAAAGATTTTTGCATTTCATCTATAATAAAAAATCCATAAAAAATTAATAACACAAAACCTAAAAAGAGTACTCACCAATGTCGACGAACGCTGCGTCTGGTGGGAGTGGCATGTCCCGATCCTGGCAGAAATCTATCCCTGCATAGGGGTAGTCCTCTATGGCAATGACCTGTCGGTCCCACCAGCGGAAGAACTCCTCAGTATATGGTGACGCCAGATGGCCACCACCCTGTCATGTTAATATCTCATCCCACGTATTCAGGGCGGGATCACGGAGACTATGAGGAGGGACATCCACCCTCGGATTAAGCCCCGAGACTCTCAAAGAAGAAGCTGCATAGGATACTTCCATACCCGAAGTTTTTTGACTTCCCTTCTTTGCATTCTATCAGTTGTGTCTTCATAGACACCAGTAGTGTGGTACACCAATCGAATACTATAGGCTGCATGCATTGTGATGCATAGAACATCACCGGCCTAGATGCCTGGTGCAGAGCTTTGGATCCAGTGATCCGCACTGAGGTAGCCATAATGATCTTCATTCTCAGATCTACTATGGCATTGATGGGCACTTGACTTCCCACCGCTCGTGTGTTTGCGGGACAATACCGCGCTCTGTAATCCTAGACGGTGATCCCACCACCCACGGTACGAGACCGAAGACTAGCCAACTCACCTCAATGGGACAAACCGGTAATAAAGTAGATGTCTTCCACTTCCAGTGTGAGGATTTTCCCGTTGAGACTGAAGTTCTGTTCATCAACATCCCAATAATCGATCAACCAGTGGAGTAGTAGGTTTTGGGCCCTCAAACCCCCTATACTCTAGAATTTATATAACCCACATGCTTGCAATGCCTGTTGTGCTTGCACATCGTTGCGCACGACCTCATCTACTTGGTCATGCTCCCTCTCCCTCCACTCTAGAACCATCCTGGAGTGAGAAACAACAAAGATTTTGGTCAAATTATTTTGCAAAATCATCTTCACGACCGTACTCGCGAGCTACTTTGTATACAGGGGTGGGTACCCGTGGTCAACATTTGAGTTGACTGCGAGTATCGTGCCCTACCTGCGACCTGCATAGTGATAGCCCGCGGGTAGCGCCGAAGCCATTTAGGGCTTGGCCAAACTAAAAATCCCACCGCTGAAAACTAAAATGAAAGCATTGAAATGAAAGGTATGGATGAGACTACCAACCTGCTCCGGACGGTTCGATGAACGGTCGCTTGTAGCTCCCAGAATCGGCAACTGAACTTTCAGGTGAAAACTAACCACAAAGTTCCCAATGGATGAACAGTAAAAATGAATTGTAAATTGTAATTTTTTATTACTATTTATAATTTTTTGGGCCCACTTATCTATAGTTTTTACTGTTTGATGCCATTATGGACTAATATAATGTCTTGGAGTAGTATTTTCTAATTAGATTTCTTCGGCGAAAGTTGTTTTGAATCATTTCACACCTACGGCAGGTACGTTTCACACCCGGCATATAGGTTAGATTCCATTTCCATGTGCATTATGCATTTGACCTTTTGACCACTTTCATAAACCCTAGGTGCGACCCCGCTTCGTAACCAACACGGAACCTTCACACTGCTATAGAAGTGTCGTTATGTGGCGGTAGGGATTTTCCGAACATGGGTACCCTAGTTAGAACCCCTTTGTGCATTATGGTGCCCATGCCGTTGTTTGTCCTTAGGATTGGGAGTCCTTTGTAGTTACGCCATGACGTTGCGATAAAGACTCATACTCTACTTTATCTTATGCTGGCCATCTCCCTAAGGACTCCCCTTAGTTATATCATGTTGTGATTGCATTGCATCATCCTGCTTGCCGCTTGAGCCTTGTGCCGGCTCCCGCTTACTCAGTTGTTAGCCTGGTGCCCGAGCACTTTTCCCTGTCGAGCCTTGCAGAGCTTCCATTTGTCCTTCACAATTTGATCACCCTTTTGACCCTGAGGGAACACACCCCTGAGTGTCCACATCCTGCACATGATTCCTTGCATTGATCATAGGTATGTTCCATTGCTTGGGACTAGTCTGCTAGCTATTTGACACTCGTTCCCTCACCTGTTGTACTATAAGCAATTTTATTATTTTTCAAGCTTTTCCCAAATATGAAAAAGACCAAAAAAATCAAATATTCCAAAAAGCCGGACGGGATTATGGTTACTACTTCTTGTTGGCAGCTGTTGTGTCGCCTTTGAACAGAGCATTCATTCCACTCCATACACTATTGAGTCGGGACTATAGTTGGACCTTAGGAGCTGCGCTTGTTTCTCAGTTTCTCCACCGATTGGTTAAGCTTCCAGTCATTATGGAGCCCTTTGTAATGCCTCCTGCATTGCACAATTTATGTCAAGTCTATGCTGCCTACATCTATCCATCTGCTCATGCTCTTGTTCAAAGGAAGTCCTGAAACTAGTGTCGGCCACTCCTCAGATCTCTTGACTATTGCATGTCGGCCATCCTTATTGAGTCAGTCCGTTTCACCTGAGATCTTCCAAATCTTTCAGCATAGATGGTACCTCATGCTGGTTGATGGGGGATGCATTAATGCCCTCCTTCCAGCGAGTCTCGTTTCGTCGACTTCAACCCATTTATTCCGGGACTTGAGGCTTAGAGTTTGGTTGAGTACCTTGAGGCTTGCAGTCATTAGTGGCAGGTTCTCTCGCCATCGACAATTTTGGGAATCCATCAATGTCCCCTGATCGATGGATTCATCCTAGTGTTCGACTTCAACTCATTTATTCACACTCCGATGATTGTGCTCTGTGCCTTGATGCCCATTTTCATTATTCGTGGGTCATCTCGCGTCTATTAATGGTATACATCATTGATCGGTAATGAGACGATGTCTCATCAGGTTCGACCCCAACTCCTTTATTCACTTGATGGGACTTGCACCGTCGAAGACTTGTGTAGAAGATCCTAGGCGATGGTTGCATTCAGTATGCTACCTACGACTTTGACTTTACATCTGAGATATCATCTCTTAGATATCAGCAGTTTGTACCTCCAGTTTGCACCAGTTGTTTCCTTTTCAGCAGGGGACCATATATTACTGTAGAGGGATCATGGCTATGATCACTTATGACATATATCCATTATGTACTGCCTATCCATGGCCATTATATCAGATTGTTGTACTATACCGACATGTATTCAGAGATACTATTGTACTATGACGAGTGAGCTCCTCTTTCCACTTGTGTTTCCATCACTCCACTTCTGAGTTTTATAATGTATTTCGGCCATCGTAGCATCAGTCTCTGACCTCACACATTAGGGGGCATCTGTTACAACGTAATCTTCCACCTTGTGAGCATCAGCATTTTTGGCCTGTACGATCCATTTCACTGACTCAAATCCACTTTATATCCTTCAAACATACTATTTCCTCATTTTTCCTCTTACCCGCTTGTTGCATCACTATAGCAAGAGTACCTGCGAGTTGCATCACTATAGCCCACGAGTAGCATGTAAAATGGTAAAAATCACTAGTTAATTACTTTTTACTCCCAAAAAGCGGTTATTGGGTGACCTTTGACCCTCCATCTGCCCAAGTAACGCCTCGATGTGTCCTTTCACCTACCTTTGGGAGGACTATATATTGAGAACATATGGCTTATAGACAGGAGGAGAAAGAAGAGAAAGAGAACTCTAGTGGATTTTTGCCCTATCTTGAGTCTACACTCATTGATCCTTGTAGTTGTGAACCCTTTATGTTCACCTTCCAAACTCCTATCTAGTTTGAGTTTTCCATTCATGGAGTATTGAAGTGGTGGAGGCACAAGTGGATTGATTCAGATCTTGGTTCAGATTGGTTTCCGGCAAGAGGTCGTATCACATTGTACTTCTTCTTGTTTATTAATAGAAATACTCATATTCTCGTCCATTAATGTTGTAAATATTGTTTATCTTACATTGGGTTGCATTTACTTGTTATATCATGGGCCATTGCTATTGATGATGTTAATGTTGTTTATATATATTATGTACTTGTTGTATATTGGTTGTCAAGACTAATTTGCAGATTCAAGTGCACAGATTGGAAAAGATCCAATGGGGATCTACATCAAACGTTTGGATCGAGGTTGGTTACATTCTCTATTATCTTAGCATTGTCATTTATAATAGCATAGTTCTGAGAATTGAGTTAGTTTCTAGTAGTCAGCTGTCTGTAGTGGTCTCCCAAGCCATAGTGAGTTTTCTCCAACACAGAGACACATTCTACTTTGGACATGGATCAAAGAGCATCTACTGATGGATGCTTGAACTGTGAAGGAGTACCTACTGATGGGTGCTCACGCCTCTATGTTGGTGACATAGACATCACTTTTGAAGGTGTTTCTTCAAGCCAAAGTTCCATTTACCATGGAGATAGAGACCTTGTAGTAGTTGAAGAAGAACTAAGATCAACTTCCCCATCACCACTTGAGCTTCCTGAAGTTGGTCCAATCAAGAAGGAAGAAGAAGAGGAGGTTCATTTGCAAGAACCTAATTTTCTTGCAGGGTCCTTGAATATGGATGAAAATAAGATTCAAGAGGCCTTGAAGACTCTCCATGACACTCAAGCATTGGTGTCAAATTCTTGTTGGAGATCTACTTCATTGGAGGATCCATCCTTCCTTGAAGACATGGAAAAGATTTAAAGAGCAATGTGCAACATCAAAGGTAATTTCATGTCTTTGCTTTTTGATAGAAACAATTTGGTTGAGCTTAATGAATGGTCACATGAGGCATACTTGAAGAATAATGAGGATATTCATAAGCTCAAAATTCAAAATGAGCAACTTCTTGAGAGGTAGCAAGATACTTGTTCTTCCTCCCATGTTTCAAATTGTCACATGGTAGATTGCTTGGAGGATTCTCATGACATGGTGGATCATGAGAAACATGAAAATTTGCATGTGCTTGATGTGTTTGAAGATGAACTTGATGATATCCAAGCACTTGATGTGGTGGAAGAGGAACTTGAGTTGCCGCTTGATGATGGTTATGCACTTTTTGAAGAAGTGCATGATTCCTCTACCTTGGAACCAACCTATGATAAAAGTTTCACACTTTTGAGGGAGGTGCATGATCCTACCCCTATGGATCCTTCACATGATGAAACTTCTGCACTTGTTGATCATTTGGGTGAATTGGTTCATTCTCCTACATCCTACACTTCCATATTTTGCAGCATTCATCCTAATGAAGTATGGGTGAAAAGGTTCTTTCTAATGGTGCCCCATGAGGAGTACAAAAATCCTATCTCTCATTTTGCTGATGACATGACTACAGCACCTTCTTCTTTACATTTGCAACAACATCCTTTGTTACCTTATTATGATACACATCTACATGGATGCACCTATGATGTTCACTTAAGTCACTTGAAGACTCATGATTTTTCTTGCACCTTCCTTAGTTCATTTGATATTGGAGGAACTTCATCCATAACTTGGGTGAAGAGATTTATGACTGGAGCACATTCTTATTGGCAACTACATCCTTTGCTATTTTTTTATGACTCTCACATTCATGGGTGTATGTATGAGACTTCTTTGAGCCACTTGAAGTCTCCTTGTTTTCTTTGTTCCTTGGTTTAAATTTTTGTGGAGATTCTTCATTCACTTCTTGGATGAAAGAACACATGGCTGATTATTTTGATGTATCTTACATACTTTTGGAGCAGCATTATAGGACATGGGATGCTCATCTATGTCATTGGACTAGATTTGATTGGTCACTTGATGCTTGTATGCACTTGGCACATGATGATCTACTTACTTGGATGTACAAGCACTTTCATAATTCCTTGATGAGGTACCTTCTTGACGTACATTTGTATGATGTTATGTACTTTGATGATTTATCTTTTGAACTCATGATGTTTGGAAAGATGCAATACAAGCAATGGGATCATGGTATTGCTTGGTTTCAAATCAATTGGAGCAGCAGTTCAATTGTTGGTTTGAGATAGAAAACCAACCTTTAGTTGTTTGAGTTCATCTTTGTAGAGCAGTGTTCCAATTTCCTATGTGGGAGACCTTTTGAGAGATGGATTCAGTTTTCACATGCTTTTTGTTCATGGTATTTCATACTAGAAATTTCACACCATGCATGTATCATGATCATTCGGGACCCTAGGATCATTTTTTGTCTCACTAGTTTCAATTTTTGGGGGCATCAAGCAATATGGGAGATTGAGTCACCACTTGAGAAGGTGATTGCAATCAGAGAAGTGCAACAGCAAGAATGGTGGCTCCTCTATGAAATGGTCTTGGAATCTTCAAGACTCAAATTTTGGCAACTTCAAAGAATTATACAGTGAGTAGAAGGGTTGAAAGTTCATAAAGGGTTTCCAAAATATGAAGGAGGTAAAGATTAATTATGCAAATTTTGTTTTGATGGATTTAATTAATAGTTTGGTGTTTAGTGGTGATGTCACAAGATATGTCAATATGAAAAAGAAAATCCACATCTCTTTACTTTTGGAAACAAACAATTGCAGTACATGAGTGCCACTACTCAAAGTTTTGGAAAGAAAGCAGGTTCTTCAACATCCATGTTTGAAATTGCTTGAGGACAAGCAATCTTGGGTGGGGAGGCTTGTAATGTCCCCAATTAAATAATTTTCAGATAAACAATTAAGTTGGCCTATCCAATTTCTAAGGGTTATGTGGGAAAATTAAAATAATGATATTTAACCCCAAGGCCTATAGTTTCTCATGGAAATTCAAAATTCAAAATTGATGGTGGAAAATATGCCAATAAACTATGGAAAAAACATTAATTGCTCCAAAATGAAATGGCATGGGGTCCTAGTTAGACTTGGGGGCACATAAGTGGATATGTGGGGTCCACATGAGGAAAATTTATCCTTTACACATGGCACCATCCTCAAAATCGAATTTGGAAGGATAAGTAACTCCCATGGGGAAGGTGAAGAGTCATAGGGTTATTTTTAGTCAATGACAGATTCTATGACAACCTATGACATATATGACAACTTATGACAACTTATGACAATAATTAGGTCCTATGACAACTTATGTCGAGTTATGACAACCTATGACATGTTGCAGATCCTAAATTTAGCCAAGGAGGGCACTAGAGGAGAAGGGTGGGCCCACATGCTAATGCAACTTCCCCAAAATCAAGTTAAGCCTCTCAAATTTGAAATTCCAAGGTATATAAAGTTATTTTTTGGCCAAATAACATTAGAGAGGAATTAAATGGGTCCCAATGTGTCATTCTCTCAAAAAAATAACATTTATTAATATTTTATTAAATATTTATGAGAGAATTATAGAATGAGGGGGAAATGCTCCATGAAGATTTATAAAAGGGATGAAGACACAAGTGAAAGAGATTTTGGATCATTGTTGTTGTTTTTCACTCTTGGATAGCTTAGTTTGTCCATTGCACGGTGGAATTTTACCTTCCCTACCATTGATATAGTTTCAGTGGTGAAAGATTCCACCCAAGCTAGTAGAGAGGAGGAGATCATCCAGATCTTTTCATTGTGCTTCATTATAGTTGATTATTGAGGGGAGAAATCAGTTTCAGATTTCTCTACAGAGATTTATTACAGGTTATGTTAGCACCGTATAATTTTCAATATTTTTGTCACGATTGCTTCTGGGAAAATCTCCAAGTACATAACGCTGAGGACACATGAGCCCAAAGCCTGCACACAATCTCAAAGCAAAAAATAATAAAGAGTGGGTTTTTATGGCAAAAAGATTTATTTTCTGATTTTAATTAGCTAGAACTTTAGCTTTATAAATTAATTTTTGTTTTTTTAGCCAAAATTGGCTCTTAGCTTTATGCAAAGGATTTTTGAACATTTTCATCTTAATATTTTTATCAAAAAATATTATCCCAAAGGCTTAATTCTAACACTCCAAGATCCACACACCTGCAAACACATGAGACCACAGGTTAGCAACGACCTACAACCCAACATTCAAGTGTGTGCCCAACATCCGTCATCTTGCCAAACAGATCAACGGTTGCAAGTGATTTCGCAAAGGTAAGACGCTCGGTCTTAATGATTTTTGGTATAGGCACAGTGGTGTTAACTTCCGGATAAAATCAACCGTCGGATCTGGAGAAGAAAGTAATCTACGGTTGCAAATCACTTCACAGATTAAACATACAAGAATAATTAAACTTTTCAAATCTGCGAAGATGGGGTAGGATCCACAAGTTTCAATGCCTCAGATCAGCAGATGAAGGAGATCATGGTCCCAATAAAGTTCGCAATTTCAACATGCAAGGAGAAACCAAATTTCAAAATCGACGAAATTTACATGCTCGTGCAACTGGGCAAATTTTACGAAAATGACTGTTTTAGTCATCAATTTCAAATGCCTGTCTCCGCTAAACGGGAAGGAATTTTCACAAACTGAGGGAGGTTTTTCTTCAGCACGGGCCCATCTACAATAACCTCTCTCGATTTTTACACAGGTATCATGGTTTGGGAGAATCGAATGGATCTTTACGAGGAAAATTTCCAGAATTTCAGTTCACTGTTTGAGTCATCAACTTCAAAAGCAGATTCCGATGAGCAGGAGGAGAATCTGAGAAAATGAAGACATGGGTTTAGTTGGGCACATGCTTAATTACAAAAACCTCTCTCAGAATTTACACAGCTAACACCATTTTATATATACAGTTGGGGATTTGAAACCTAGTTTTCAGCAGTCCGCATCCTGAAATGAAAAACGTAGTTGTAATAAATTCCTTGAAATCAGGAAGTCAGTTAGCCAGATGTCATTATATTTATAACAACTTTCTGTTTCTAGAGGCTAGGTTAGAATAATTCGAGCTTGAAATCTCAGGGTATCCTCTCGTATATATTCATATGTAATATACAGAGCTAGGGGTTCGATTTTCAGTGGGGGGATTATCAAGAGCAGAGAGGCTCTTTCATTGTAATGGCTTCATTTTCAATAGATGAATAAAATTGCAGAGATGGAATGCTGAGAGGTTTCCATGGTTGAGATTCTTGTGCCATCACTTTCTTCAGTAAGTGATCTTCTACGTGACATTTTGATTAATGATATGCAAAAAGAGCCTTATGGTCAAATAAGAATATGCATGAGTAAAATAAGTACTCCCTGAAACCTTGAATACTAGCGCTTGTGATAAATTACCTATGTAGGAAATGATCATGACCATACATGTTTAAGATTATTTAGGATTATAATGTTTTGATAGTATTGAGATTATACTAATGAATCTATGATTATGTATGAGATCTTGAGGATGACAAAATGATGAGACTAGTGCACACTAAAGCATGCATAGTGGTCCAGGATGGATAGAAGTTCAAAGACATATAATCATGATACTATCACAAAGGGAAAATAGAGATCAAGAGGGAGCACACTCCAGTAGTTCCTACAAGGAAGCAAAGATTGAGAGGGAGTCCACCCAACAAACAAACAAAGATAAGTATTTGAATTTTCATTTCTTGTATATATGATTACTTAAATGATGTTGTTCATTCATATACATACTTATGTTCTTAGATTTAGGATGTATATTTGTTATACCTCAATATTACACATTATGCATTAGTATCGCATCCTTATACTAGCGATCTAAACGACAGTTTCCCTTAAAGATCATCTGAACATCCAGAGTGAAAACCATTGACTGAATACTGAAAGCAAAACCTTTTTCTGCCATCTTCCAGCCCAACTTAGCCCTGTTTGTGAGCACTGCCGCTCCTTGCACATCTACAAGGGCGCGGTAGTTAGCACTACCGCGCGTTGCTCCTTCTCTGGGGCGCGGTACTACCGCGTTATGCTCAGTTATAGGGGCGCGGTAGTCTGAATTTAGCCTTTTTGCCTTGGATTTTGGGATTTCGATCTTCGAGGATATTTTGTTGGGATTACCATCTTCGGTTCGATCCTAACTCCTTCTTTGTTTAGCTGGCCTGATCCACTAAACCCTCCATAGATCCACACTTCTCTCTTGTTGGTTAGCCTTCCCATGTGCTATAAGAGAGAAGCTTTCCATGAGCCAAAGGGAGGACTTTTGGGGCATCAAACCTATGATCTTGCAGCCTTGTGGAGATAGCTAGAGGAAGCACTTGGAGATGGAGGATTAGCTTGGACATCAAGCAACCTTTGTAAGCACTCTTCAAGTTGATAATAAAGATAACTTGTCTTGTTTTCCCAAATCATTTGTGTTAATTCTGTTTTAATGATATGATTTGTATCTTTCATAGATTTAGATCCTAACTCATGTTTTCAGATTGCTAGAGAATAGTACATGCTTGTGTTTTGGTTCCATTGTTAACAGGTTTACTTGTGAGGACTTGGAGCTTGGAGCAAATATCGAAGACAAGCATTTGGACATAAGGTCAGTTAAACTCCTTCTATTCTCTCCAACATTTTAATTCTGAGATGTTTGTTAGATCTAGGGATTCAAGGTTGCATTTGTTTTGTCTGTTCTTAGCCTAGAGTTAGTTAAAGTCTACTTTAGCCTAAGGGAATTTTGACTTATCCGTAGGGCAGAATTCCACATAACAAGAATGGCGACTCCGCTGGGGAATATTGAATCCATTTTCTTTGCTTGTGAATTTTGCTTTCAATTTCACTCATTGATTGTAAAAATTGGGTTCTTTCACCTTCATTCACTTCCCTGCTCTCTGCATTAGACTCCTGTTACAGATCAGTAAGTCCTCTGGGTTGGCGAACCCTTGAAAAAGTCAAGATCTTTTCTCAAAATTCCGCCTCTTTCCCTGTTCACACAGTGCCGCGCCCTCATAACCATTTACAGCGCGGTACTTACACAGTGCCGCGACCTAGGCCTTAATACCAGAGCGACAGTTGCACAGTGCCGCGCTTCAGTCAGGCTATAGACCGCGGTAGTTCCTGGAAAGTGTGTTTATTTGGTTTGTTTGGTTATTTTTGGGTCTTTTCGAGATTTGGATCCATGTTGGCCCTTTGAGTCAATACTAGTGTTTTGCTTGCATTTCTAAGCGAAATGGGTTCTATTTTTGAAAAAAAATCCCCCCTCATGGCCGGGGGGGGCCATGAATCGTGCATCCTTTAGTCGTTTTGACCCATATTAAGGTTTTGAGATCATTTTTTTTTGGTTTGGTGTGCTTGGCGTGTTTGGATTGCTTGGCATCTTATTTCCTTTACATCCTATCTAATGATTGTTTGAAAAGATTGATTCCTTGCCTCCGCTTTAGTTCAAAGAGAAGCTTGATTTTGTCGTTCTTTTACCATATTCATGAAATTGAAACACTAAAGTATTCTTCTTGCTTTAATTTAATCATTTGATATTCTTGGTATTACATTCATGAAAAGAAGAAATACTTGTTTCATATTTATGTGCATTTGAGTTAGACAAAATTATTAGATTCTTCTCTTTGTCTTGCATTTGATTGGAAGCATTTGTAGAATCTTTCTTTCCGTAGCTTGGATGTGTCTTTTTCAAGTGTAAAAAGATAGGAAATGAATTAGAATCATTACATTTGGTGTTCATATGAAGAAATTTTTCATTACTTTGGGTTAGTTTTGGGTACATATTTTACTTCTTTCTATCATTTTGAAAAGAAATAAAATTGCATGTGCATTGGGTTGTGCATATTGGGAACGGAAAGAATTCTTCCTTACTTTAGCTAGTGTTCATCGAAGAGAAAGGCTCATTTCGATTCATCTTCATTTGCATGGTTTGGGTCGTCATAACACCATCAAGTTGCACTTCCATAACCCGATTGAGTAAGACAGCCACTAAAATTAATCTCCCTAATTAAACCAACTTTAACCTCACTTGAGGAAATCAAAAGAATTTGGTAGTTAGGTAGGACACCGGGGATAGGCATCAAAATAATTCCCCCTTGTCACTTTCATCTGAGACATAGTCGTTGTCTTTAGGGAACTAAAATCCTCTAGTACTTATTGACACGGTCACAGCTAGTTTGTGGAGGGGCCTCCTGATTGTTTCCAACTTTCAGGGGTTAAACGGACGCGAGATTGAGAACCGGACGGACTCTGTGGAATACCGCACTCCACTTAGCCCTAAGGCAACATCGATCGCTGTCTTCTTCGGAAGGCTGAAGTGCCCAAAACCTTTTCCGACGTGTCATGAACGAGGTGGCTTAGTATCTATTCTACTAGGGCTCTTTTACCTAGGATCCCTTTCGGTAGAGGGATATCCTTCTTATATCGGTCTCTCATGTTGTATTGTTCGACTTGGATTTCATCACCTTGCGAAGGATACAATTTGTTGAGGTCTCCAGCTCTTAGTTAGGAGGTTTTGCTTGCTATCTTGTAGAGGGTCTTTTTCTTTGTAGGGCTGCTTGTTGGCATTCTGGCCGTTTTGTTGTACAGCTCGCTTACTTTGGCAGCGGCCTCAGTATAGTTTTTTGAGCTTGCTCTTTTTGGCCTGTGAGCCTTGTCTTTTCCTAGCTCCCCTTTCGCACGCTCGGTTGCCTGAGGGTTTTTGAGTTCTTTTTAACAAGACTTCGTCCACATCACTTAGTTTTGTTCCATGGAGAATCCACCTCCATGCGCCCATGCTCCTTCTGGGACTACCAATCCGGAGACCCCTTTTCTAGGGGTACCTTTTACTTTTCCTCCAGTTGGAGATATTGGTCCTCCCTTTATTGCCACGTTAAATCTTCCTGGATTAACCATAGGATTACCGGTATGGTTATTCAATCCGGTAATTCCGATTGCGCCCAATGTTTCGAATGTTAACTCTCCACCACGAGAGAGTCAATCCCAAACTAATCCTTCTCCTTCTTCATCGGATGAATCTTCTTCCGTTCCTTCTTCCTCGCCTGACGAAAGCAATAGTGTTAGTAATCAGGTGGATAAGAAGAAGAAGAAAAGGAAAGTTAAGAAGAAGAAGGATAAAAAAGAGACCAAGCGTAAACCAGTTACCTCTAATGGTACTCATTCTACGAAAACACCCCGTAAGCCCAAGTTCCCTTGCAAACTTTGTAAGGGTGATCACCTTCTCAAGGATTGTCCTGATCTTTCCCGTGTGTCAGAAGTGTGGTCTAAAAACCCCAAACCAATCGTATCGTCGACCTCTGACCATCATGTCGATGGCACTCCCTCAACCAGTGACCCCTTGGTGAAGGGTCGTAAGGGTAAAGTCCTATATCCCTGTTTGATATGCAAGGGTATGCACCGTACTTTCCTTTGTCCAAGCATGGATGAAGCCTCGCGGTGGTTGGAAGATATTACTAGTTCTCAACTGGTGCCTCCAACAGACCATGGTAAACTATCCCTCGACCCCCCGCTGGTTGACCAAGTGATCAATTCAGTTTCATCTGCAATTGATCCCACTCTCCCTTCCGAGAGTGAAGTGATTGAGTCGCAGTCATCCCCACTTGATCCCGCTCTTTCATCGGAGAAAGTCCAGACTGAAGCAGTCACCTTGACACAATCTTTGTCTCATTCTTATCTTCCAAGAGAGAGTGAATTGGAAACCACTGATGTTTTCATTATCGATTCAGAACGTCCTCGGCAAGGGGAAACCCTGTCCGTTTCCGCGAGACCCCCTCCAAGCACTGAGGTTATTTCCTTTGATTGGAATGGTCTAACAGAATCTCGTCTTCCTTCGAGTGTTCCTTTTCAAATATCTGTAGGAGTTTCCGATAAAGAAATTTTTCGTACGATAGTTGATGAAGGAGCTTCTGTTAGTATTCTATCCTCAACTGCTTGGCAAGCCTTAGGTTCTCCTCGGCTTGTGCCCGTCACTGATCAGATACTGGCTTTCAACAGAAGGCCTACTGGACCTTTAGGGTCCCTTCCTCAGTTACCTATCACTTTGGGAGGGAAAACTGTCTGTATTGATGTCATGGTCATCCAAGGTCCCTTAGATTTTAATCTACTCCTTGGACGCGATTACGTCCATGCCATGAAGGCTGTAGTGTCCTCACTCTTTCGAGTGATGTATTTTCCCCATCATGGGAATATTGTGACCATCGATCAGCTTTCCTTTGTGACGCCCACTCATCGCATGACTCCTAGTCACCAGACTTCCCTAAATGTTCCACATGTTTTAGTGGTTTCTTCCCCCTAGGGGGGGGGATGCTTGGAGCAAAGTTCTATTCTGGTGTCAAGCTCGTTAAAAAATGAAACCATCATTCCAAGCATAGTTTACTTTTGGTTTTAAGCTTGTGTAAAAATGAAACCAACCATCACTTGGAGCAAAGTTCTATTCTGGTGTCAAGCTCATTAAAAAATGAAACCATTTTTCCAAGCATAGTTTACTTTTGGTTTTAAGCTTGTGTAAAAATGAAACCAACCATCATTCCAAGCATAGTTTACTTTTGGTTTTAAGCTTGTGTAAAAATGAAACCAACCATCATTTCAAGCATAGTTTACTCTTGGTTTTAAGCTTGTGTAAAAATGAAACCAACCATCACTAATGAGCATAGTTCCCTTTCTATGTCAAGCTCGTTAAAAAATGAAATAGATTCCCACGAGCATAGTTTATTCTTTGTTTCAAGCTCGTTAAAAAATGAAACCGACCCTCAAGCACAGTTTACCATTGGTTTTGAGCTTGTGTAAAAACGAAACCAATCCCAAGCATAGTTTACGTTCGGTTTCAAGCTTGCGTAAAAATGAAACTACCCTCAAGCACAGTTTACTTTTGGTTTTAAGCTTGTGTAAAAACGAAACCAAATCCCAAGCATAGTTTACGTTCGGTTTCAAGCTTGCGTAAAAATGAAACTACCTTCGAGCATAATTTCTTTCTGTTTTAAGCTCATTAAAAAATAAAAAGGACCCTTTCAAGCATTGTTATTATCTATTTTCAAGCTTGTGTAAAAATGAAATAGATCTCCCTTCCATTTGTTCGAGTCTCTCGCTAGAGTTAGGATTTGAACCTTCTTTTCATCTGCCTGGGTCACTTGGTCCTGGTTCTCCCTACCCCCCCTGGTGAACACATTTGGATTAGTAGCCAGGATTTTTGGGTAAGGAAGAAGAGTAGTCAGACGAAACGAAGCTTGGGGGGCATGTTTAGCCTTTAGCAATCATGCTGGGGGCATTTACCAACCTCTGATCATCATGTTGGGAGGGAACCCATCAATGGGCCTTAATCGTGAGCAGAGTTTACCTTTGGCTTCAAGCTCATTAAAAAATGAAACCATTATTTTGAGCAAAGTTCTACTCCTGTGTCAAGCTCGTTAAAAAATGAAACATATCCTTTCCCTTTGAGTCGAGTCTCCTCGTAGACTTAGTAAATGAACCTTCTTTTTCACTTGCCTATACCTTAGGCGAATGAAATGAAGCTTAGGGGCATGTCTTCAACCTCTGGAAGTTACGTTGAAGTCAACTCGATCACCTCTCCACATCACGTTGGAGCTAAGTCACTTACTTCTAGCAATCATGCTGGGGGCATGAACCAACCTTTGGATTTCATGATGGGAAGAAGTTCACCATTGGGAACATTATCCCGAGCATACTTTCCTTTTTAGGTTTCGAGCTCATTAAACCATGAAAATTATCCTGAGCATAGTTCATTTTTTGTTACAAGCTCGTTAAAAAATGAAGCAGACATTATGAGCATTCTTCCAACCTATCTTCGAGCTCGTTAAAAACAGTAAGATGGTGTTTGAGCTTACTTTTCACTTTTTTCGTGCTCTGGTTAAAAACATGAAAAGTGGTTTGAGCTTACTTTTTCCTTTTCGTGCTCTGGATCCAAACATGAAAAAGATTCCGAGTGCTTTTGATACCATTATCGTGCTCGTTAAATAATTGGAGTAAAAAGGTGTGTCTAACGAGTATAGGTTTATCACTTTATCCGGCCTCGCTAGACTATTTACGGAAAAGGAACTGTGCCGAGTTTACTTTTCCTTTGTCGTACTTGGTCATCAACCATGACAAAGTTGTGCATGGAGTCCATAGTTAAGCTCTTTTCAGACTCCCTAAAATTGAAAAGATTGCCAAGCGAAATTGATTCATTCACGCTTGTAAAAGGATTTGAATGATCGTCTCCCTAGTGATAGTTTACCCCTTTTTCGGACTAGGGGGCACTATTTACGAAAAAGGAATACTCCAGCCAATCATGACTGGAAGAGTCCTCTCCCGCGTTGTTTTACCCTTTTTCGGGCGATGAGGCTAACCTTACGAAAAAGGACCATTGGAGTCTTCTTTAGTTCTTTTCAGACTCTCTAAACATGAAAAACTACCGAGTTTTCCTTCCTTGGACTCGTTAAAATTTAACATCGAAGGACCCACTTTGGGACGAACCCCTCCTTTCTCAGGTTCGAAAAACATGTGAGATTGGACTCATCTATGAGATGAGCTATATCGAGCATCTGTTATCCTCCTCAAGCTCGTTAAAAAACAAAGAGGTACTCGTCCATCATGTCGGGGGAAAATGGGAAAATGAGTCAAGTTTACCTTGTTGGCAGCTTGTGAGTCATCACCTTTGAACATGGCATGCATCCTCACCTTGTTTGTTTTGGGTAGTCAGTCTTGCTGATAGTGTCATCATTATGATCATGCGTCCTCATTATTGCTATGAGTTCACACTTCCTGCGGTTCTGTCTGTTCAATTAATCCCTGCTGCCAAGCTCTGTTTCATGCCGTTATATGTTCAAAGGGTTATTACCTTGAGTCCACCTCCACTTTATGTCAAACCTTCCCTTTGTGTCAGTACATATTCCATTGTTTCATCGGTCCATACTATCTCTCGTTCTGATTTCGTGTCGATGATGTGGGAAACATTATGGCCCACCTTCGACGAGTCTATTCCTGTCGACACCAAATCACTATCCAGGAATTAGGCTTAGGAGTCAACCACTAGTACCTTGGTACCTGCATGCCTCAATGGCAGGTTTCCTCGCATTCAACAGTAGGTTTTCATCAATGACCTCTGATTGAATGATCTCTCGGATGCTCGACATCAACTCCTTTATTCGCATTTCGTTGAGATGTACTATAGATACCTTGGGGATCATTGTCATTATTGGTGATTTCCCTCGCATTTGTTAACGGTTCACATCATTGACCGGTAATCAAATGGTTTCTACCATGTTCGACTTCAACACCTTGTAATCACATGGCTAGATTCGTATCGTTCGTGATCGGGTAGAAGACCCTGGACATCCATTTGTATTTTGATTACGTCCAGGTTGCAATGGAGATTTCCTCTGTATTGTCACACAGATCCACTTTTGTATTGGTCGTGGCTGTGTCATTACTGTCTCATGGATCTACGCTTGTTCATAGTAGCCATGATTTGTCTACAGTCTATATCATCTCAGTACTCATGGATCTGCAATGTATTGGTCGGCAGCCATGCTTTGAGTCATTTGTTTCCGAGCATGGGAATGCCCGCCTCGGTGGTATATCTGACATTTTGTTTCTATTTTCAGCTCCTTGTTGCTCCCCTCGATGCTATCTCCGAACCATATTTGTAAAGTCTTTCGGCCATCAGTCTCTTCTGACCTCACACTTTAGGGGGCATCTGTTATACCTCAATATTACACATTATGCATTAGTATCGCATCCTTATACTAGCGATCTAAACGACAGTTTCCCTTAAAGATCATCTGAACATCCAGAGTGAAAACCATTGACTGAATACTGAAAGCAAAACCTTTTTCTGCCATCTTCCAGCCCAACTTAGCCCTGTTTGTGAGCACTGCCGCTCCTTGCACATCTACAAGGGCGCGGTAGTTAGCACTACCGCGCGTTGCTCCTTCTCTGGGGCGCGGTACTACCGCGTTATGCTCAGTTATAGGGGCGCGGTAGTCTGAATTTAGCCTTTTTGCCTTGGATTTTGGGATTTCGATCTTCGAGGATATTTTGTTGGGATTACCATCTTCGGTTCGATCCTAACTCCTTCTTTGTTTAGCTGGCCTGATCCACTAAACCCTCCATAGATCCACACTTCTCTCTTGTTGGTTAGCCTTCCCATGTGCTATAAGAGAGAAGCTTTCCATGAGCCAAAGGGAGGACTTTTGGGGCATCAAACCTATGATCTTGCAGCCTTGTGGAGATAGCTAGAGGAAGCACTTGGAGATGGAGGATTAGCTTGGACATCAAGCAACCTTTGTAAGCACTCTTCAAGTTGATAATAAAGATAACTTGTCTTGTTTTCCCAAATCATTTGTGTTAATTCTGTTTTAATGATATGATTTGTATCTTTCATAGATTTAGATCCTAACTCATGTTTTCAGATTGCTAGAGAATAGTACATGCTTGTGTTTTGGTTCCATTGTTAACAGGTTTACTTGTGAGGACTTGGAGCTTGGAGCAAATATCGAAGACAAGCATTTGGACATAAGGTCAGTTAAACTCCTTCTATTCTCTCCAACATTTTAATTCTGAGATGTTTGTTAGATCTAGGGATTCAAGGTTGCATTTGTTTTGTCTGTTCTTAGCCTAGAGTTAGTTAAAGTCTACTTTAGCCTAAGGGAATTTTGACTTATCCGTAGGGCAGAATTCCACATAACAATATTATGCATGTTATAAAATTTGCATTAATGAACAAGATACTACTAATATGCAAGTAATGGGTAAGTGGCCTATGGTACTGTACAACACTCCATTGCTACTTATCTAGATTGAAACCTCTTTGCTGACATGTTGGAGGAGTGCACACTCTTAACAATGTTCTGGTAGAGATGGAAGGCATCTAGAAAGTTACGGGATATGGATAAATGTTGTATTGAAGCATTGGCTAAGATAATTGCATGATTGTATGACCTATGTCTTTATGCGTAAGAAGTTGATCTGAAAACTATGAGATGTTTCTAATCATGCAATTCAACTTGACTTGTAGGAAAGATCGTATGCATAATAGGTTATCATTGAAACAATTATGAAGTGTTACTAATCATGTCATTGAATTTGATTTGTAGGAAAGATCGTGTGCTATGATCTACAAAAGAAGGATGATGAACACTTGTTCCGAAGAACAAGTGATGACTGTTCAACAAGAAGACTTACATACTATAGAAGTACAAACAAAGGCTCATGGCTAGAGGATTCTCTTAGAAATAGGGAGAGGATCATGGTGAGATGTTTGCTCTAGTGGCTAGACACACTTCCAGAGATAGATTACACCCATCGATGACAAGACCATTCTCTTGAATGGTGTAAATGAAGAAGAAGTGCATATCCAACAAACTCCCAAGATTCGATAGAGAATCACATGATTGAAGAAAGATTTGTACGGGTTCAACAGGTACCCAGGATCGATAGTCATTTGATGAGCTTGATGATCACCACGGGTGATGCGGATTTCAACCTTTGCTACAAGGTTGAAGATGGTTTATATATATAGATGGATGCAAGAAGGAACTCACCATAGAGTTCGAGTGATCTTGAGGCTCATATCAGTAGACCCATTTGACGGGGGATGGCACAGATAGATATGCAGAAGATCACTCAATACAGAGTGTGAATGATGTTTAGTCATAGAGGGAGGACAATATTGAGATATAGAAAACTCCACTTCAGAGGGATTAGATCGTCGAGTTAAAGAATCTTGGCATGATTCTTGTGATTAGATATGTGGTTGAGATTAGATGAGATTTTTCCTTAGCCAAGGAAAATGTGAAGTAGAGATCTGGGTATGATGCACTATTTTCTAGGAATGGAGGTGTGGCAGAGTGCGGATGGAATCTTCCTTGGATAAGGGAAGTATGCAGTAGAGATCCTAAAGAGGTTCAGGTTGATGGACTGCAAGGTCATGGCCACACCTATGGCATCGAACCTAAAGCTATTGAGTGATGCTTCATCAAATTCAGTTGATGCCACGATGTATTGTCAGATGATTGGGTCTTTGATGTACCTGACGAAAACGAGACCAGATATTTGCTTTACTGTGAACATATTGAGCAAGTTCTTGACGGATCCGAGACATGTTCAGCTGATTGATGCAAAGCATATTCTGAGGTACCTGAAGGGTACGGTTGATTATGGGCTCAAGTATGATGCGAATCAGAAGATTAACCTGGAGGGTTATGTTGATTCGGACTGGGCAGGCAGTGCCATTGATAGGAAGAGCACTTCGAGGTGCTGCTTCAGTATGGGATCAGGTGTGATCTCTTGGTTTAGCAGGAAGCAATCCTGCGTGGCACTGAGTACAGCCGAAGCAAAGTATGTCGCAACTTGTTCAGCTAGTTGTGAGGCAGTATGGCTAAGGAAGCCATTGTCTAATTTGTTTGATTTCTAGTTGGACGCGAATTGTATACATTGCGACAACTAGAGTTGTGTGAAGTTGTCTGAGAACCCAATATTCCATGACAAGTCAAAGCACATTGAGATCAAGTACCAATATATCAGGGATATGGTGCAGAGAGGAGCAGTGAAGCTCTAGTATGTTGCGATGGACAAGCAGATAGCCGATGTATTGACCAAGCCACTGGCCAGAGTGAAGTTCGAATACTTCAGAGAGAAGCTTGGTGTACTTCAGATCGAGGTTCCTTCCAAGGGGAAGTGATGATTCCAGAAGACATAGATGCACATGGGATTTTCCGACATGGTGGTAGGTTAGTCCTCCCATGGTCGTTGATGTAATTGCTGGGATTTTTTGACATGGTGGTAGGTTAGTCCTCCCATGGTCTTTGATGTAATTTCTGAGCTTTTCCGACGTAGTGGTAGGTTAGTCCTCCCATGGTGGTTTATGTAATTGTTGAGCCTTTCACAGATGGTGGTAGGTTAGTCCTCCCATGCCGGTGAGTGTAAGTGCTGTGTTATGTGCATCTGGGCTGTGCTCCGTTGACGATGAGATGATTTGAAGATGATCAGGTGACAATAGGGTACAAAGGTTTTGCTACTGGTCAAGATAGAAACAATAGTGACGATGATGATCCAGCTTTGATGATGATCCAACTTTGATGATGATCCAGTGATGAAGACTTGTGCTGATGAATTGTGTCAAGAGAATACCTTCCTACTTAAGAGGGAGTGTTAATGTATTTGTATCTTCGAAATGTATTCACTTGTATATTTTATATTGTATTTGTATTTTATTATTGTACCTCCGCCGAAGATGTTTATTCCTCCGCTCGAGGAAGTCATTATTGTACTTGGGTTATGTAAGTCATTGAGGTCAATCCTCCCATGTAAGTCGGGGCATTAGTTCCCCTAGAGTCATTTGTATTGGGGTGTTTAAGTCCCCTAAAGGAGTCGACCAAGTCAACTTTAGTTGAGGCCGACTTGTCATGTGGTAAAGGTAAAGTATAAATAGAGAGCTAGGCTCTCTATTTATTCACTCACTCACTCATTCGCATCACTCATTCGCATCACTCATTCGCATCACTCATTCGCATAAGAGAGAGAGAGAGAGAGAGAGAGAGAGAGAGAGAGAGAGAGAGAGAATTTCACACAAGTGGAGGAGGAGGAAGCTGCTAGAGATCATCTCTTTGTTTTGGGGGTTTTGTATCATTGCCCATTCTATCTTTGAGGAAGTTGTGGGGTTTTCTCCTTTATGGTTTCCCCGGTGAAATGCTTTGTGTCTCTTGTCTCTTGTGTTTGATATGTTGTGCATGTTGTTCTCTTAGATAAGATCCTAGATTATATTGAATTAAATTATGAAAAACTAACATTATTATTATACCATCCAACAAATGAAGGGATACAACCTGCAGCACATCCGTTGCAACTTCCTCTCCAATCTCTCACAGTCTCTCTCACACAATCAGAGATCTTTAAAATGCTACAAAACACAGTCGTATTACAATGTATTTCTTTTAAAGAGTGATTACCATGGGAAAATACTATGGAACACCCAATACCATGGGATGAATAAAATTGCAGAGATGGAATGCTGAGAGGTTTCCATGGCTGAGATTCTTGTGCCATCACTTTCTTCAGTAAGTGATCTTCTATGTGACATTTTTTCCAGTATTAACACTCCATTCTGTGTTTCTTTTCATGTTTGAACAACAGTTTCATGGGCTAGAATTCATCTTGCATGCTCTAGGTTCATTGTTCAAGCATTTTCAGAACATTTTCTTCTAAAGTCTTGCAGAACTCAGCCAAGCTAGGTGCTCTATTTGATGGGATGTCTTCCTTGTCCTCTAATCAACCTACAAAAGCCTCAAGAATGAAGAAATGGTGACTACCTTGCCTCTGTCCATGATCCTTTCAAAACCCTACCTCTTACAACCTAACTCAAATCTGATTATTGAATCCATTTCCCTATGGTTTCTCTCATGATTGTCTTGCCAAAACTTAAAAAAAATATTGTCCTACCAGAATCTGACCTTCTGAATGTTTTGATCGAACATCTTGAGTAAGAAGGCTTTGTAAATAGTGAAAGATCCCTCTCTGATTGTACTAGGTTATAAATACAGTCTAAAATGGTTTTGTGGTTGCCTTGAAGTGACCTTTTCCCACAACCTTAAGGGTCATTTTGAGTGCTAACATAATTGGCGTTGTTGCCAAGGAGAGAAAGTTGCATTGTCCCTTGGCAGAACGACAAAGTTTTAGATCTGATTACTGATGGTGGACAACAGTCAGACATTAAGAAGGTTGTGTATCATTCACCTGGAGACTCCACTCATGGTTCAATCCAATTTGCAGGCTCCATTGGAGAACGAGCTCAATTGACAGAAACATGGAAGGATTAAGATCCAGGTATCAAAGTGTCAATTTCTTCAAAGAGATCTTGTTCTTTTACATTGACTGCTTTTTATCTTTATGTGTACATATCGAGAAGTTTCTGTTTTGTCGAAAATTCTTAGGCCATGACAAAACTACCCTTGTATATCCTTCATTAGATCTTTAGACATACCTTCTTCTTCTGTTCTTACAGATAATTTGAGTCTTTTTTTTGAATCACATGAGATCCATGATCAGTCTTGCAAACCATGTAAGATTAAGGTTGATGACATTCCTCCTATACATACTCCTTTACCTTCTAGATCTCAGCAGAGATGTAGTCCTTTGAAGTTGCCCCTTGTTCTTCATGATTATCCTCCAAAATACCATAAATACCTCCCTATTTTTGATGGAGAAGATGGTCGTCTTACATCTGAAAAACATTTCCAGCCTTTTGATAATTTTGTAGACCTTTTCGAAATTGAACATGATGATGTTCTCATGAGAACTTTTGCCCAGTCTTTACAAGGAGAGGTCAAGCATTGGTTTAGACATTTGTTTCCTGAGTCTATTAGCTCATGGAGTGAGTTAAGTCATGCTTTTCTGAGATTTTGGGGTAGAAGAAAATCTTGGGATCAATTCCTTTCAGAGTTTTATGCCATGAAGAGAATACAAGATGAAATTGTTTCAAGTTTCAACAGGAGATTTGCTAGTCTCTATTATGAGATGCCTGAAGAGATTCAGCCACCTGAAGGTCTTGCCAAGTTGCAGTATGCCCAAGCCTTCCATCCATATCTCTCTTATCGTCTCTTGGAGAGAAGGTATCCCACCTTACAACAAATGTTTATTGATTCATTGGAGGTTGAGGACAATCTTAGGATGTCTGGAAAAGTTTCAGAATGAGATAGTGGTGACGAAATGGAAAAGAAATTAGAGTTGGTTGAGAAATATGAACAAAAAGAACTCGCCCTACCTTCCAATTCTGTTCTTTGTGAGAAAAAAGATGATCAGCCCAGTGATGTACAAGAAGAGTGTTGTAAGGGTTTGTTTTTTGAAGATTGCAATCGATATGTTGAAAATTATGTTAGTGATGGTTTCAAATAAGCTTTCAACCTACCTATATATGATGAATACAAGGATGAATGCTGGGATAATGTACCTAAACAACCAACATAAAATTTTGCAAATTCTGGGACGGTTAGTGAAGAAAATTTGATTGTAATCCGTGACCAAAATTATGAAAATAGAGTGGATAGTGAGCACGCTGAAAGTGATTGTTTGCCTTTTTGTTATTCTTCATTTGAATTGCTGAGACAAAGACTTAGACTTTTAAATCGAAGACAGAGATTTGGGGTAATGGAGAATTTCATAATTTTTTTTGAGATTGATGATGAAAAAGAAGAGCAATCGTGCAATCAGTCCCAACATTTAGAAAAAAACAGAAGTTTGGAATGAGGAAGTGAAGCACCAAAAAGAAAATCAAGGTTCTTTTTCAAATTCAGAATATTTGTGTCAAGAAGAATTTGTTTCGCTTGATTTTATCGAAGAAAATAATGATATTTCTGCTGAATTACATAAAGAGGACCGAGTTTTAAATTCTGAAATTTTGAATGAAGTTGTTGATATCTCATTTGAAAACTGTCATGAGAATTCCCTTCAAGATTCTTTTGAAAAATGGTTGGATAGTGTGCAAGAGAGTTCGTAGTTTGAGCAGCCTTGTCATGACAAGAAAATAACAAAGTTTTTTTAAGGATATCATGCTTTTTATGACCCAGTTGCTGAATACATGAATAGAGTTTTCAGTAAGAATGGTTGGTTATCTGTTTGCAGCAAAGGTCAATTCTTATATCATAACCTTTTTCCATTGAGTTCTTCGTTTCTAATTTCAATCAAGCATGATGCAGAAGTTACTTGGATGGCTTCATTGGGAGTCATAGTTTACTTGACTGGGTGATTGTGCTTAGTAAAGTAGAATAGGTAGGAGTGTGTGAATAAGCTTGACATGACGAGCATTTATTTCAGTAATTTTTAGTTTGTTTACAGTTTCAGTTTTAGTTACAAGTTCAGATTTACAATTCACAGTTGGTTTCAGTCTTCAGAATATGGATGGGAGACAATTTACAGGTTACAAGTTACAGAATGGGATTTGTTTATAGCATGGGTTCAGTTGATGGTTACATGTCAGAACAGGTTGAGTATTTCAGGAAAGATTGGGAACAACCCAATGGATCAGGCACTTGGTCTACCAGGTTCTTTGCTACCTCGCAGGGAGGATAGCATCCCCAATTGGAGCCAGTGTTAGCACTGTATAATTTTCAATATTTTTGTCACGATTGCTTCCGGGCAAATCTCCAAGTACATAACGCCGATGACACATGAGCCCAGAGCCTGCACACAATCTCAACGCAAAAAATCATAAAGAGTGGGTTTTTATGGCAAAAATATTTATGTCTTAAAGTTTCTGATTTTATTTAGCCAAAACTTTATCTTTATAAATTAATTTTTGGTTTTTTAGCCAAAAATGGCTCTCAGCTTTATGCAAAGGATTTTTGAACATTTTCATTTTAATATTTTTATAAAAAAATATTAGCCTAAAGGCTTAATTCTAACGCTCCAAGCTCCACACACTTGCAAACACATGTGACCACAGGTTAGCAATGACCTACAACCCAACATTCAAGCGCGTGCCCAACATCCGTCATCTTGCCAAACATATCAGTGGTTGCAAGTGATTTCACAAAGGTAAGACACTCGGTCTTAATGATTTTTGGTATAAGCGCAGTGGTGTTAACTTCCGGATAAAATCAACCGTCAGATTTGGAGAAGAAAGTAATCTACGGTTGCAAATCACTTCGCAGATTAAACATGCAAGAATAATTAAACTTTTCAAATCTGCGAAGTTGGGGTAGGCTCCACAAGTTTCGACGGCTCAGATCAGCAGATGAAGGAGATCAACGGTCCCAATAAAGTTCACAATTTCAACATGCAACGAGAAACCAAATTTCAAAATCAGCGAAATTTACATGCTCGTGCAGCTGGGAAATTTTTACGAAAATGATTGTTTTAGCCATTAATTTCAAATGCCTGTCTCTGCTAAATGGGAAGGATTTTCACAAACCGAGGGAGGTTTTTATTCATCACAGGCCCATCTACAATAACCTCTCTCAGTTTTTACACAGGTATCACAATTTGGGAGAATCGAAGGGATCTTAATGGGGAAAATTTCCAGAATTTCAGTTCACTGTCTGAGTCATCAACTTCAAAAGCAGATTTCGATGAGCAGGAGGAGAGTCTGAGAAAATGAAGACATGGGTTTTGTTGGGCACATGCTCAATTACAAAAATGTCTCTTCAAAATTTACACGGTTGTCACCATTTGAGATATAAAACTGGGGCTTTGAAACCTAGTTTTTAGCAGTCCGCATCCTGAAATGAAAAACTCGGTTGTAACAAATTCCTTGAAATCAGGAAGTCAGTTAGTTAGATGTCATTATATTTGTAACAAATTTATGTTTCTATAGGATAGGTTAGAATAATTCAAGCTTGAAAGTTGAGGGTATCCTCTCCTATATATTCATATGTAATAGACAGAGCTAGGGGTTCGATTTTCAGTGGGGGGGATTCTCAAGAGCAGAGAGGCTCTTTCATTGTAATGGCTTCATTTTCAGTAGATGAATAAAATTGCAAAGATGGAATGCTGAGAGGTTTCCATGGCTGAGATTCTTGTGCCATCACTTTCTTCAGTAAGTGATCTTCTATGTGACTGTTTTTCCAGTATTAACACTCCATTATGTGTTTCTTTTCATGTTTGAACAATAGTTTCATGGGCTAGAATTCATCTTGCATGCTCTAGGTTCATTGTTCAAGTATTTTCAAAAAAAATTCTTCTAAAGTCTTGCAGAACTCACCCAAGCTAGGTGCTCTATTTGATTGGTTGTCTTTCTTTTCCTCTAATCAACCTGCAAAAGCCTCAAGGTTGAAGAAATGGTGTTTACCTTGCCTCTGTCCATGATCCTTTCAAAACCCTACCTCTTACAACCTAACTCAGATATAATTATTGACTCCATTTCCCAATGGTTTCTCTCATAATTGTCTTATCAAAACTTAAAAAAAAGAAATTGTCCTACCAGAATCTGACCTTTTGAGTGTTTTGATTGAACATCTTGAGTAAGAAGTCTTTGTAAATAGTGAGAGATCCCTCTCTGATTGTACTAGATCAGAAATACAGTCTAAAGTGGTTTTGTGGTTTCCTTGAAGTGACCTTTTCCCAAAACCTTAAGGGTCATTTTGAGTGCTAACAGGTTGTATGTTCATATATAGTAGTGGGGTCGAATTACTATCATTTGGAGTTTATTTCTATTGATTTAGAGCTTGGACCAGTGTTGGTGGGCCAAAATGGAGGTTTTGGTTTTGATACTTATGCGAACTTCTCTAATGTGAGACCTATTCCATTGCATTCAAATCATCATTTCCAGTGGGAAACACTTTTTTTTTCACTCAAAAAGGTTTCTGTATGCCTGATATATCATCATTTTACTAAATCTACTATATTTAGCATCTCTTCTGGTGGAGGGGCGCACCGCTACTTTTCTATCTCTATATTTCTTGGATTTAGAGCTTCTGTAAGAGCCATATATTATTTTAATCAGTATATTTATTGTCTCCATTAATTTATAATAAATATTTACAGAGATTTTCATCATATGGTGTTCAATGTTCAAGCTTATGGGTGTTTTATGTGCAAATCTACTAGTATGGTTAAGCAATCTTAAGACAAGTGTATTAAATTTTCATATCATCTCCCTAATGTAGGTTATTAAGTTATTTTTGTTTATTTGGGAGTGTCATGGTCGAATTGGATCTATTTTGGAAGACTTGGGATGATTGGGAAGTGTTTGGGTCAAGTTGAAAAACTAGTATTCCAATGTGGGGGAAATCAAGCTAGTTTCTCACTAGTCTTGAGAGGGTGTCTTTCATACTTCTTTGGATGTTCTTTATCACCTTCCATATCTATATCAACATATCCCTATAGAACAGTTTCTGAACCTCCAAAACATAATGCATGAGTGGTAGTACCTCTCAAATACTTGAGAATCCACTGTCCCGCCTTCCAATTTGCTTTACCTGGATTGTTCATATACTTCCTCACAACTCCCATTGCGTGTGCAATAGATGGTCTTGTGCACACCATGGAATACATCAAGCTTCCAACTACTGATGAATAGGTAACCCTAGACATGTAATCTATCTCTTCATGTGTCTTGTGACACATCTCTTTACTTAGTTTGAAATGGCTGGCCAAAGGTGTCCTAACTGGTTTTTATAAACCTCTGCAACACCTTTTGTATGTACTCACCTTGAGACAATGTCAATTTGTGATTTTTCCCGTCTATTTTTATTCTCATACCAAGGATTTTATTTGCAGCACCCAAATCCTTAATCGCAAATGAATTAGCTAACTTCCTTTTGAGCACATTTATATCCTGCATGTTAGACCCTGCAACAAGCATGTCATCCAGATACAATAACAAGATAATATATCTTCCATTATATAGCCTCTTGAAATAAAAACAGTGACCAGAATGACATCTACTATAACCTTGTTCTATCATAAACCTGTCAAATTTCACTGATACCACTGCCTTGGAGCTTGCTTCAGGCCATACAAGCTCTTCTTCAACCTGGATTCCAAATTCTCCTTCCCTTTAACCGCATAGCCCCGTGGCTGCTGCATATAAATTTCTTCCTCCAAATCCCCATGGAGAAAGTCGGTTTTTTAAATCTAACTGTTCAAAATGCAAATCTTCTACTGCCACTAGACTTAAAATAGTTCCAATTGAAGTCATTTTAAAAACATGAGAAAATATTTCATCAAAATCTATACCTTTCTTCTTTGCAAACCCCTTTACAACAAGTATGGCCTTGTACCGCTTCTTTCCTCCATCTTCTTCCTTCAACCTGTAAATCCATTTATTTTTCAATTCTCTTTTACCTACAAGAAACTGAACCAAATCCCATGTCTGGTTTCTTACCAATGTGTCCATATCCTCATTCATGCCTTGCTCCCACTTCTTTCTAGTTGCCACCTATATTTCTTCTTCATAACATTCCGGTTCACTAGAATCAGTCATCAATAAATAATACAATGAATGAGAGAATCGTTCAGGGGGTCTACTTAACCTGGTAGATCTTCTAACACTTGCATGAGTTTGAGGTTCATGCTGTTTTTCTTGATTTTCAGGCACCTTTGGAACTTCATTTTTTATTTATTTCATCAAGCACGTTGTACTCTTTGTTTTCCTTTTCCTGTTTTTTCCCCGCAACTGATCTTTATACATGACCTTTTCATTGAATACCACATCTCTACTCCTAATGATTTTGTTATTTTCATAATCCCATAAGCGATAACCAAAACCATCAACCCCGTATCCAATAAAGGTACATTTCTTGGATTTAGCCTCAAGCTTTGTTCTATTTTCTTGATCAATATGGACAAATGCTTCACAACCAAAAGTTCTCAGAAAATAGTAGTTTGCATTCTTACTTGTACATGCCTCCTCTGGAATACCACCATCCAAAGCACTTGAAGGCCCTATCTTTATTAAGTAAACAATAGTATCTACAACATCTGTCCAAAACTGTAAGGGAAACCTTGCATGCAATCTCATACACCTTGCACGCTCCACGATTGTTCTGTTCATCCTTTCTGACACACCATTTCCTTGTGGTGTTCCTGGGACTGTCTTCTCTCTACTAATCCCATGGTATGAACAATAACTATCATACTTCTTGCCGTAGTATTCACTTCCATTATCAGATCTGAGACACTTCAACATTTTTCCTATCTCATTCTCAACCAAATATTTCCATTTCTTAAAAGTAGCAAACACATCATATTTTTGTTTAATGCAATAAAACCAAGTTTTTATAGTTGCATCATCAATAAAAGTAACATAATAAGGAGAGCCACCAAGATATTGTACCTGAGACGGTCCCTATACATCTGTATGTACAAGCTCTAACTTTTCACTCTTCTTCTATTTCCCAACCTTGAGAAATATGACTCTCTTATGTTTTCCATAAGCATAGTTCTCACAGAATTCGAAACTTACCTGCTTTAGATTTGGTAGCAACTTCCTTGAGTGGAGAATCTGCATCCCCTTCTCACTCATGTGGCCAAGCCTATGATGGAACAATGCTATATATGTTCTTGTGGAAGCTAAAGAGATAGAGCAATCAATATTATGAGGACATAAATACAATGTACATATCCTGTCTCCTTTTGCTATCACCATCAATCCATTAGTGATCTTCCACCACGTTTCTCCAAACGTATATAAACAACCACCATCTCCCAACTGCCTTGTTGAGATCATATTTCTTTTCATAGCAAGAATATGCCTTACATCTTTCAACATCCATTCACCATTCTTTAACTTTATCCGTACCTTACCCATTCCAACAATTTTACATGGTTCATCATCACCCAATAAAACATGTCCAAAATCGCTTGGAACATAATCATGAAAGAATTTCCTATGGGGTGTAGCATGACATGAAGCCCCTGAATCTACTACCCAGTAATCACTAGTATTATCTAATGCAAGAATCAAAGCATGTTGTAACACATCACCTGCTACATTTGCTTCCTGAGTAGTCTCCTGTTGTCCATCTCCTTTCTTCTTTAGAGATCTGCAATCTTTTTTCAGATGTCCTTTCCTTCCACAGTTCCAACACTCTATCTTTCCCAATCTAGACTTGGATCTTCCCTTCCTGGACTTTTTGCGATTACCTGTGCTCTTTCCTCTCTCCCTTTGTCTTCCCCTACTCTCCATGGTCAATGCATTACCTGATGTCTCACTTGTGCTTTTCCTTCACATTTCCTTGCTAAGAATAACACCAACAACATCATCAAATTTCAAAGTGTTTGAACTAGAGACAGAGTTAATTACATCCATGACCAAGCCATTTCAGCTTTCTGGCAATGAATATAAGATTAGAAGAGTCATAACCTCATCATCAAAGTTCACTTTTACGGAACTTAACTAATTTGTAATTGTATTAAATTCATTTAAATGATTAGTAATAGATCCACTTTCTGACATCTTCATATTAAATAAACGCTTCATTAGAAATACCTTGTTGGAGGCCAAGGGTTTTTCATACATCTTACCCAATGCGCTCATCAGACCCTCTATTGTCTTTTCTTTTGAAATATTGAAAGCCGCCAACGAAGCCAGGCACAACCGTATTGTTCTCAGTACCTTTCTGTCAAGAACCTCCCATTATTCATCCTTCATAGTCGTCGACTGTTTTGCTTTTCCTCCCAGCGGTAGGAATAGATCCTTTTGATACATATAGTCCTCCATTTGCATCTTCCATAATTGGTAGTTTTGGCCATTAAATTTCTCGACCTTAAACTTTCCTTCTTCCGCCATTGCTCCCACTCGAACCGGGAACCCTTCTTTCTTGTGAGTTTATCTGCCAAATTAACCTTTGGCTCGGATACCAATTGTTAGAAAAACATGATCGCAGATCAATAACAATAAACAAGATGCAAATATAAATCACATAAAACACATTACAAGAGAGACACCAATATAACGTGGTTCACCTAAGATGGGCTACGTCTACACATAAATTGCCAGTCCTTGCCAGTCCTTATTTGTTAATGTATTTGTAACTTCATAATGTATTCACTTGTATATTTTATATTGTATTTGTATTTTATTATTGTACCTCTAACGGAGATGTTTATTCCTCCAGTCGGAGAAGTCATTATTGTACTTGGGTTATGTAAAGTCATTGAGGTCAACCCTCCCATGTAAGTCGAGGCATTAGTTCCCCTAGAGTCATTTGTATTGGGGTGTTTAAGTCCCCTAAAGGATTCGGCCAAGTCAACTTTAGTTGAGGCCGACTTGTCAAGTGATAAAGGTAAAGTATAAATAGAGAGATAGGATCTCTATTGATTCACTCACTCACATTAACTCACTCACTCATTCGCATAAGTGAGAGAAAGAGAGAGAGAGAAGTTCACACAAGTGGAGGAGGAGGAAGCTGCTGGAGATCATCTCTTTGTTTTGGGGTTTTGTATTATTGCCCATTCTATCTCTAAGGAAGTTGTGGGGTTTTCTCCTTTATGCTTTCCCCGGTGAAATGATTTGTGTCTCTTGTCTCTTGTGTTTGATACGGTGTGCATGTTTTTCTCTTAGATAAGATCCTAGATTATATTGAATTAAATTATGAAAAAATAACACGGTATCAGAGCTAGCCTGAAGGAAGGCAATGTATGGCATTTAAGACACTTGTCTCACTTGCGGCAATTTGAAAGCTAGGGCTTTGTATAGCAAAACCTAGTCATCGTGGAAATTTCGCTATAAATCAATTTTGGTGAGGGTTCAGGATTTGAAACTTGGACAGGACGAAGATGAAATTTTCCTATACCTTGTGTCCGAGTTTCAACCTCAGATTCGTTGTACTTTATGAGATATGATCTGTACAAGTTAGGGTTTCTGACTCTTCCAGAATGAATCCCTAAACATGTGACCTAGGTAAAAAGGTAATATCTCTAGATAGGAAGCTCCAAATGGAATTATGTAAAACGTGACTGTTAGGGCACTGACTATAGTTTGACAGGTACGAGTTTCAGAGGCCGAAATTGAAATAGTGACACGTGGCACTCCGTACAAGTTCGCTATACTGTTTCATCCCTTAAACAGGTCATGTTGGGAAACTGAGCATATCTCTCTGATGGAGAATCCAATGAAGTCAAAACTGTGGAGTTGGAAAGATGACAGGTCCGACTACTACAGGCCGAAGTTTCAGACCCTGCAGATCCGAAATTTCAGAGATACACCAGAAACAATACGACACATCTGAAATGGCTCAACGGAGGAAATCAAAGAAGAGGAGGAACAAGCTCTCACTTAGGGTTTTCAGTTTTTAGGTATGGCATGACCTGATACAATGTTGGAGACACTTGATGCAACATTGGAAACTTTGAAAATGGATTTGGAATCCATTCATCATAGATATTAATCCTCCATCAAAATGTTGTGGGAGGAAGGAGAGTGAAAATTAGGGTTTCCAAGTAAGAAGAAACCCTAGCAAAGTTGGGAGACTCATAGGGAAGCAATGAAGGAGGTTTAAATGGCATTGATACTCTATCATCCTAGCACCATGAACCTATATAAGATGTTTACAAGTGATCTACCTTGGATGGTTAGGGTTTTACCCTTACAGAGAAGACTACAAGCAATCTCGACAGGTATGACTTGAGGAGATACAAGTATGTTTTGAAATTTGTTTCATGATTAGGTTCATGATATGTTTGTCTTCATATTATTGAGGTTAGTATGATCATGATTAATTTTAGACTTGTCTGATCACCTTAGTAAAAGTATGAATTCATGTGAATGATAGAAGACATTCATTGATTAGTGTTATGACACTTATGATTGTACTAATGCACTTGTGGTGTTGTATGATGATGATGTTGTCTGCTAACATGAGAGGTACATCAAGTAATACAAATCAAGTTCTACATCAAGAATATATGACCATGATGACATGAAGACATACTCATCCATAGTCTTTGATCACATAGAAGCTCTACTTACGAGTTATGTATGATTTGGTTCTACTATGCTTAACTTATGAGATATGCAGGTTACTAGCACAAGGTCTCAATCATTGAAGAGAACAAAGAAGATACTGTTTGAGTATGTTAGACATAACTAGAAAGCATGCTAATCTAGGTATGTTTTCCTATATCGAGTAAGAATCCTACTTTGTGTTAGGATCTTAGATAAGTATACTTTTGTATGATTGATAATGATTATTCTTGAAGTTATAATTTTAAGTAATCAAGGGTTTATGCATATTATGTTTCCTAGTTTGATTAATGATATGAAAAACTAGAAGAGCCTTATGGTCAAATAAGAATATGCATGAGTAAAATAAGTACTTCCTGAAACCTTGAATACTAACGCTCGTGATGACCATACATGTTTAAGATTATTTAGGATTATAATGTTTTGATAGTATTGAGATTATACTAATGAATCTATGATTATGTATGAGATCTTGAGGATGACACAATGATGAAACTAGTGCACACTTAAGCATGCATAGTGGTCCAGGATGGATAGAAGTTCAAAGACATATAATCATGATACTATCACAAAGGAAAAATAGAGATCAAGAGGGAGCACACTCTAGTAGTTCCTACAAGGAAGCAAAGATTGAGAGGGAGTCCACCCAACAAACAAACAAAGATAAGTATTTGAACTTAATAAGGAAGCATGCATAGTATTTCATTTCTTGTATATATGATTACTTAAATGATGTTGTTCATTCATATACATACTTATGTTCTTAGATTTAGGATGTATATTATGCATGTTATAAAATTTGCATTAATGAAAAAGATACTACTAATATGCAAGTAATGGGTAAGTGGCCTATGGTACTGTACAACACTCCATTGCTACTTATCTAGATTGAAACCTCGTTGCTGACATGTTGGAGGAGTGCACACTCTTAACAATGTTCTAGTAGAGATGGAAGGCATCTAGAAAGTTACGGGATATGGATAAATGTTGTATTGAAGCATTGGCTAAGATAATTGCATGATTGTATGACCTATGTCTTTATGCGTAAGAATTTGTTCCGAAAACTATGAGATGTTTCTAATCATGCAATTGAACTTGACTTGTAGGAAAGATCGTATGCATAATAGGTTATCATTGAAACAATTATGAAGTGTTACTAATCATGTCATTGAATTTGATTTGTAGGAAAGATCGTGTGCTATGATCTACAAAAGAAGGATGATGAACACTTGTTCCGAAGAACAAGTGATGAATATTCAACAAGAAGACTTACATACTATAGAAGTACAAAAAAAGGCTCATGGCTAGAGGATTCTCTTAGAAATAGGGAGAGGATCATGGCGAGATGTGTGCTCCAGTGGCTAGACACACTTCCAGAGATAGATTACACCCATGGATGACAAGACCATTCTCTTGAATGGTGTAAATGAAGAAGAAGTGCATATCCAACAAACTCCCAAGATTCGATAGAGAATCACATGATTGAAGAAAGATTTGTACGGGTTCAATAGGTACCCAGGATCAATAGTCATTTGATGAGCTTGATGATCACCACGGGTGATGTGGATTTCAACCTTTGCTACAAGGCTGAAGATGGTTTATATATATAGATGGATGCAAGAAGGAACTCACCATAGAGTTCGAGTGATATTGAGGCTCATATCAGTAGACCCATTTGACGGGAGATGGCACAGAGAGATATGCAGAAGATCACTCAATGCAGAGTGTGAATGATGTTCAGTCACAGAGGGAGGAAAATATTGAGATATAGAAAACTCCACTTCAGAGGGAGTAGATCGCCGAGTTAAAGAATCTTGGCATGATTCTTGTGATCAGATATGTGGTTGAGATCAGATGAGATTTTTCCTTAGCCAAGGAAAATGTGAAGTAGAGATCTGGGTATGATGCACTATTTTCTAGGCATGGAGGTGTGGTAGAGTGTGGATGGAATCTTCCTCGGACAAGGGAAGTATGCAGTAGAGATCCTAAAGAGGTTCAGGTTGATGGACTGCAAGGTCATGGCCACACCTATGGCATCGAACCTAAAGCTATTGAGTGATGCTTCATCAAATTCAGTTGATGCCACGATGTATTGTTAGATGATTGGGTCTTTGATGTACCCGATGAAAACTAGGCCAGATATTTGCTTTGCTGTGAACACATTGAGCCAGTTCTTGACGGATCCGAGACATGTTCAGCTGATTGATGCAAAGCATATTTTGAGGTACCTGAAGGGTACGGTTGATTATGGGCTCAAGTATGATGCGAATCAGAAGATTAACTTGGAGGGTTATGTTGATTCGGACTGGGCAGGCAGTTGCATTGATAGGAAGAGCACTTCGAGGTGCTGCTTCAGTATGGGATCAAGTGTGATCTCTTGGTTTAGCAGGAAGCAATCCTGCGTGGCACTGAGTATAGCCGAAGCAAAGTATGTCGCAACTTGTTCAGCTAGTTGTGAGGCAGTATGGCTAAGGAAGCCACTGTCTAATTTGTCTGATTTCCAGTTGGACGCGAATTGTATACATTGTAACAACTAGAGTTGTGTGAAGTTGTCTGAGAACCCAATATTCCATGACAAGTCGAAGCACATTGAGATCAAGTACCAATATATCAGGGATATGGTGCAGAGAGGAGCAGTGAAGCTCTAGTATGTTGCGATGGACGAGCAGATAGTTGATGTATTGACCAAGCCGCTGACCAGAGTGAAGTTTGAATACTTCAGAGAGAAGCTTGGTGTACTTCAGATCGAGGTTCCTTCCAAGGGGAAGTGATGAGTCCGGAATATGTAGATGCACATGGGATTTTTTGACATGGTGGTAGGTTAGTCCTCCCATGTTCGTTGATGTAATTGCTAGGATTTTCTAACATGGTGGTAGGTTATTCCTCCCATGGTCGTTGATGTAATTGCCGAGCTTTTCCGACGTAGTGGTAGGTTAGTCCTCCCATGGTTGTTTATGTAATTGTTGAGCCTTTCACGGATGGTGGTAGGTTAGTCCTCCCATGTCGGTGAGTGTAAGTGCTGTGTTATGTGCATCTGGGCTGTACTCCGTTGACGATGAGATGATTTGAAGATGATGAGGTGACAGTAGGGTACAAAGGTTTTGCAACTGGCATATAAGCAGTCCTGGGATGCTCCTTCAAGTTTTGTAGTAGCATATAATCAGTCCTGGGAGATCTTGCAGGTTTTGCAAGTGGCATATAATCAGTCCTGGGATGCTCCGTCAGGTTTTGTAGTAGCATATAATTAGTCCTGGGAGATCTTGCAGGTTTTGCAAGTGGTATATATTAGTCAGTCCTGGGATGCTCCTTCAGGTTCTGTTGTGGCATATAATCAGTCTTGGGAGATCTTGCAAGTTTTGCAATGGCATATAATAAGTCCTGAGATGTACCTACTTGATGGCTTGCTCGCAGAGATGATGAAGACCTACATGGAGGCTAAGCCTACATCCAACATGAAAAAGGGCTGGCTCTGTAGAACTTCCTATGACGAGTAGATTAGAGATTGATGGTCAAGATAGAAACAATAGTGACGATGATGATCCAGCTTTGATGATGATCCAACTTTGATGATGATCCAGTGATGAAGACTTGTGCTGATGAATTGTGTCAAGAGAATACCTTCCTACTTAAGAGGGAGTGTTAATGTATTTGTATCTTCGAAATGTATTTACTTGTATATTTTATATTGTATTTGTATTTTATTATTGTACCTCCGTCGAAGATGTTTATTCCTCCGCTCAGAGAAGTCATTATTGTACTTGGGTTATGTAAGTCATTGAGGTCAATCCTCCCATGTAAGTCGGGGCATTAGTTCCCGTAGATTCATTTGTATTGGGGTGTTTAAGTCCCCTAAAGGAGTCGACCAAGTCAACTTTAGTTGAGGTCGACTTGTCAAGTGGTAAAGATAAAGTGAAAGGTAAAGTATAAATAAAGAGCTAGGCTCTCTATTTATTCACTCACTCACTCATTCGCATAAGAGAGAGAGAGAGAGAGAGAGAGAGAGAGAGAGAGAGAGAGAGAGAGAATTTCACACAAGTGGAGGAGGAGGAAGCTGCTAGAGATCATCTCTTTGTTTTGGGGTTTTGTATTATTGCTCATTCTATCTCTGAGGAAGTTGTGGGTTTTTCTCCTTTATGGTTTCCCCGGCGAAATGATTTGTGTCTCTTGTCTCTTGTGTTTGATATGTTGTGCATGTTGTTCTCTCAGATAAGATCCTAGATTATATTGAATTAAATTATGAAAAACTAACATTATTATTATACAATCCAACAAATGAAGGGATACAACCTGCAGCACATCCGTTGCAACTTCCTCTCCACTCTCTCACAGTCTCTCTCACACAATCAGAGATCTTTACAATGCTACAAAACACAGTCGTATTACAATGTATTTCTTTTAAAGAGCGATTACCATGGGAAAATACTATGGAACACCCAATACCATGGGACCATAAATCACCCATTATTGACCAAGTCATGACTATGAAATTACAACATTTTACAAGGCAATTTTTTTTTCTTCTGAAATTTTCGTTATGGGGCACTGCCCCTGAACCCTCACCTAGGGGGATGACGACTATTGTTTGGGGGGGAATCCCCCCCAACCCCCCCTTCATGGGTTGGGATCTAGACACTGTTGAAACACAACCTCTAAATAAGAAAGATCAGGCTCCACAACCAACATTGTGGCAAAACCACCCACTTCTCATTTCAGTGCCCCATTTTGCGTGTGGAACGAGAAGCTGTCCTCGAACTAATGAGACTAGAAGTTCGGCTACAACCCCTTCATGTAACCATTCCAAGGTCACAAATTGAGGAGGTATGAACCACCCAACACAAGGGCTTCAAGGACTGAGGACTTGCTGCAACCTACAATGCCTAGCCCCTTACCAAATGGAAAAGTGCACTTGTGCAATTGTTTCCACAACAGTTCTAAGGTGATGGTTTTGCTACTGTGTAACTACCCCTTGATTCACAAATGGTTGTTGTAATGCGGCGGTCTTCCTCACCCAAACATTAGAGGATACTTCGCCCATCTCATCACCATAGGAGGCTCCTATGAATGTTGTTACTACCATAATCCCGACTAGTCCGTCCCCACGGTGGGCTGTCTCCATACCCGACCAACAATCACTACGACACCAACAAATCTTGGCCATTGTCTTGAACCACACCGATGGCACTCGACCATGTCGTTCATGAAAATTAATGTCTCACCATTCATTCGAATATCCTCTTGTGCCGCATTTCATACTTTGCATGCAACCCAAAGTCAATTAGCCAATAATCTCACCCCTTGTGGGACCACCCTCCCTACAGTAATCGAGGAGGATACCGAATCAATAAAGTACAATGCTGACAACAACACCTCACATCCGTTAGATTCCCCAAGAGATATTGAACCCCCATCACCGATTTCCCGTGAAGTGTTAGATCCCTTAATCTTTCCTCAAGAAGAAATTCTAGCACCCACCCCAAGTACCTTTGAATATCTCGACATCCTACATCTTAATTTGGTCCCTCTTCTAACCAAGAATGAAGACCCTTTTTCCTCAGACTAAGACATTGTCACGTCCCCTCCCGTCAATCCAATGCATGGGAGGAGACATGACCAAACATACCGGGCTTATTGACATTCTCGGCCCCATTCAAAATGCTAAGAAATGCATGGATAAATAAAACTTGTGCATACATATTCATACTCAGCAAGCACAACGGAATTAAACACTATATATGCAAATAGTTTCATCATGCATTCAACATATAAACAACAGTCATTAATTAAGACACTGCAGAACATAGAATTAACACAACTCAAATAATAAACACAACGAAATAACCATAATAACATACACGCAGAAGGAGATGCATCAGCCTATTTCTTCCAGGAAGAATAATGAAACAATCACATAATAATCAATCCCATTCTCATGCTATGCACAGGCATCATGCCAACTAACTTAAGATAATCATTTCGTCCAAGTATCATGAGTAATTAAACATACAGGACAAAACACAGAATGATGATACTTTAACCACATATAACACTTATCTTTCTGATGAAGCTGTCCAACAACTGGCTATGTGAGAGCAACGTTCCACCCAGCCATAGGTCTCTGTCCCGCCTGTATTCTTTCAGCTGAGAGACCACCCCCGTGCTGGGTTGTGTATCCACTAAGGAGGAACTAGATGGGCTCACTCACAACCATGGATTCACTCAAACAGTCATGCTAAGCCAACACTCAGTTGGGTTTATCAAGCATGCAATAAGCAGAGGAGGAGGGTGCTAAGCCAGTGAGCTCAACCACAGAGCTACAGACATCTCAGGCTAAATTCAAGCAATCCATTCCTCTGTTCAAACATTCACATTTGGATTTCTCACAAATCTGTAATCAAATAACTCAATCCCGTCACTGGATTTCTGGGCTATAAAAAATGGGTTTTCCAATGGATTTCGGGGTATCTAATACTCTCAATTTTGCCCCAAGGTTCATATCTAGGGATCCCCCATTGGATTTCACTGTCAAATACCAATTCTGGGCGTTTATGGCTCTTCAAAACGTGGGTTCTTGCAAAGTTGCTATTTTTGGTTTTTTTCACTGCTGGGCATTCGTGATGGATGAAAAATGAAGCTCCCCCCTTCAACAATGGAATGAGAATGAGGAAGAAGCAACCCCCCTGAGGTAGAGTGACTTGTGGTACAATAAAAGCAGAGCCTTCTGGGCTGCCCATGCTCCATTGAAGCCATGGACTCAATTCTTCAACAACTTCCTTACAACAGAATTAAATGTCAGCAAAGAAAGTCAAATGGGTTCTCAAGATGACATTTGGAAGCATATGATTCAATCCCACAACCCCCTCACCACTCCCTAGTGGATACACATGGCCCCTTTTCATTCGTTGCCTCCATAGCCAGTTTTGGTATTTTATTGCATGATGTTTATTTACATCATTTTTACAATGTTCCATGGCTAAATAACACATGGGTAACATAATGTCTAATACTTGCCTTTTAAATAAAATTCGAGCTTCCACTAGTGGGGCCTTGGCCTTGAGCTCCATGCTGGGAATACATACATCACATGCATACAATATTTACATTAAAAGCTAATATATCCTAAGGGTCAAAATGGGGTATTACAATCCCCTCCCCCTTAGAATAACATCATCCTCAGTGTTCCAATATTTAGGAATACATATAAAATTTACACATCCAAAATTTTCAAAAATTTTGCAGATCTGCCCTGCATTCTATCCTTTACTTTGAACTTTCAGGACCCAGTCCTTTGGCTTCCACAAGCTTATCCTGTTGGTTCTGATCTTTCAGCTCATCTACAGTTCTGAAAACTTTATGGCTGCTACCCTCTTGATGTTCCCTTGTTGGGCAGTTGCGGAGGCAATGATGTCCTCCACATTTCCAACATTTCACCGGCTGCTTCATATTTACCTACTCAACTCCCTTTGAATCTTCATGCCTGGAACATTTCTTATTGGACCGATTGGATGAAAGCCTCTTCATTGACCCAATGTCTCTTCTACTGCTGATTGATTCCAGAATGCTTTTTACCTCCCTTTGTAGACAACTAGAGTCCTGCAATACCTTGTCGTTCATCTCATTCTGCTTCTTCTATATATTGAGCATTTCTCCAAGGTTTTCTTGGGTCTTGGAAATTGTTTGAAGAAGACTTTCAGCCAATTCCAAAAGCCTATGGTCTGTTGCCATGGTCACTGTGCGCAGCTGGTTCTCACTTTGCTTACAAGCAACACTTGCTTCGCAACAGCTGCCGCAAATTAGTTTCCCTTTCCCACTTGTGAAATTCATCATTATAATTTTGTTAGGCCAAGCATAACATAACACTAAAATAATTCAGTCAATTAGCTTCCCAATTGATATGAAATCCCATGCTTTATCCATGAGACTTTCATGCTTTTCATGCTTGCCCAACAGGCACATGAGCTCATTCATATCCATTCTTTCACAAGGAATTAACTATTTCAGAATTCACAATTTATTTCAAGCAAATAAACACACTCTACTTTCAGCCATACATGCATTCAACAATTTTCTGTTTTTATAAATGCATCAATAAAAAGGAAAGAGAGAGCAGTAAGAGTTTTATCCTCTTCGTCTTGTTCCATTCTGGAACCCACACCACCACTGTGGTTTTCATGCTCCTAGTCTCTTTCACTTCGACGTGAATGCTTGACCTGCCTTTTTGGCTATGAAACTTAGTGTCTATGGTCTACCTCGGATCTCTCAACCATGGAACCTTTCCATATGGCGATCCACAACACCCTTGGCTGCTAGGACCCCCACAAGTCCACTAGCACCATCATTCATTTCTGCGCAAGCTGAGCTTTTTAGGACAGTCACATGTCCACATGCATCCTTAAGATGCTTTCAATGTCCTTGCTTCCAACAATACCTACACTCAAACATTGAATTAATTCACATGTTTAGTTTATTTTCAAAGGATTTACCTCTAAACAAGAGTTTAGGAAATCATAACCAAATCATATACACATATATATTCATAAGCAAGAAGCTGCAAGATAACCAAATACTTATATGTATTGTGCGTTTCCTCTCTAGTCCACGGGGTCCTGCTTTGCTTTGCAAGCCTTGGGATCGCCTATGGATTTGGATGTTTGGCCAGCGAGCAGGCTGCTCCACAACATCAAATAATCTTGGATGTTTGGCTAGCACGTAGGCTTCTCCAAAACATCAAATAATATTAGATGTTTGGCCAGCACACAGGCTACTCCAAAACATCAAATAATCTTGGATGTTTGGCCAACACGCAGGTTGCTCCAAAACATCAAATAATATTGGATGTTTGGCCAACACGCAGGCTTCTCCACAACATCAAATAGTATCGGATGTTCGGCCAGCATGCAGGCTGCTCCACAAGATCAAATAGTCTTGGATGTTTGGCCAGCACACAGGCTGCTCCACAACATCAAATAGTCAATGCTCAACCAGTCACTCTTTGGATTTACCAAGCAATTTATAGTTCTTTCAGGGTCCTTGCTTCCTGTATTATGCGTTTCCAACCAAGAAATAATAGTGTATCAACTTAGCTGTTAGAAGACTTATACCTGAAATCTTCATTATTCCAAACAAGAAATAAATGAAAATGAATACTTATCTGCATTATGCGTTTCCTCTCTGGTCCACAGGGTCCTGCTTTTACTTTACAAGCCTTGGGATCCTCCTGCGGATTGAGATGTTTGGCCAGCGCATAGGCTGCTCCACAACATTAAATAATTAATGCCCTACCACTACACCTTCATGCTGACTGGATTTACCAAGCATTTGGTGGTGCCCAACCAGTCCCATACCTAGTTGGCTCTCTCCATTGCCGAGCCAGCACATCCGTCTGGGTCATTAGACAATGGAAGGAAACTGTGCCACCGACCATTATAGGTCAAGGCTCTACTACTCTGCCTAAGGCTTGCAACAACCTTTCACACGTGTCACAACCCTTCATGCGCATAAAAACTCTTCACCCACATAAGGATGGCACTCCTTCTCTTGTGCAAACCAGCGGTTCCCTTTAGGAACTCTTTAGGTGACTTTCTTAACTGCAGGCTATCATGGCCCCATGATACCCACTCACACTACACAAAGGTTACCAATGCTCATACAGTCCTCTTGAGTACCCTTTTCTTCACTTTTCCCTTTAATGTGCAGCACCAATTTGCATATGTATAAGCTGACAACACAAGATGGATAAGCAAGCTCATCAATATTGCTACTCTAAAACTGTAAGCATATTTCATAACATTCACTATCCAACATTGAAACACCAGGAATGCGTCCATTCCCTTAGGGTGTAGTCAATATTGGCATCCCTAACATAACTCAGCACCAGAAAGGTGTGCACTCCTCACTGATGTGAACTATGTAGGTCCTAATCATACTTCAAGCAGTCTGAACAATATAAAAAAATGGAATATGCTCCGCATAGTAATTCTAACAATTATAGATGCCCATATACATATATATATATAGATAGATATATATCAGTCTGGGTTTATAGAACACTTATCTATTTTGCAGATGTAATTTCTCTTCTCTAATGAGGAATGGGGGCTCCTTCTCTGAGTTGACAATCCCTCGGTTTGCCATCCCAACTCCTTTTATATTCCATAACCCTCATATGTCCTCCTGACATAGTATTCACCATCTCACTCATTTTGTTCACCAATCATGCAGTGTGGATGAGACATTATCAAAATGTCCAATGGCGTTTCACTTGAAACCCATTTCCAAAGGATGGGGTCCTTCCCATCTAGTTTGGCTTCTGCAGGCCATCACACATGGTCTTACTGCAATGTGTCTTCCTGGCACACTTATTAAATAGCCAAACAGTCAGCAACATTTAACAATAAAATTCAAATTTGATTATTTCATAACCAATCAATGGCACTAATAATTAAATTCAATATGAATTTACAGTTTTGTCTCCTACAGAAATTGATTCGTTTCAACCATAAGGTCAACCTCATATTGTTTGGCTCCTGTAAGTGACACCACTCTGCCCATCATGGTCTTATGCCCGCTGCCATACATGAGCATCCACTTACAGCATGTCCTCCTGACACATTTTATATAAGTCAAATAGTCATTAGTCAATTATTAGCAAAATTCCAATTATGAGATTTACAAATCTGAATTGACAATCTGTTCCGCACATAAACTATTTCACAGCCATGAGATCCTTCTCATGAGGTTAAGCTCTTTCACATGGTAGATTCCAGCCTTCATCATGGTCTTACCCTCATTTCCATGCCTTGAACAATCTACCTGTAATAAGAAACTTCAACCAGCCAAACACTTGTAAGTCTCCATGCATACAATATTTCACTGCTGCAACAGTCACAGAAGCATTTTCAAAATTATAACATTCCATAATTCAAACACTTCGAGCTGTTAACATATCAATATCATCAAAACTCATTTACTTCACGTGCATCATTATCATACTAAAATTGCAAGGTACAGTCACATCATTCATGCAATTTAAATGAAACTTTTAGATACGCATCATTTCTCAGTCCTATGCTTTATACAATTCTGCCCTTCCACAGAGTATTCCGATAGCCCATCGATCACGATTTCCCCCTTCATGCACTTACTATTCTGCATTCATAGCAGCTCATGAAATGATCTCATAATTTTCGACATTTCATCATTTCATCTATTATCTAATTGCAATGAATCATACACATCACAACCGTGCATTCGCACAATGCATCACAACATGTGCATCCACACACATGCATGCACATCTACAATGTTTACACAAGATTTTCAAGTGCATTCATTCAAGGCATAACCACAAGATTTATAAAATTTCTTAATGAATATTCACTCAATGCTACCTTGCATTGTCTCATTAATATTATGCACTCAAACATATTATGGCCGAAACATGACCACCTCATACAGCATGCATTACCATAATCAGGACCACCAGTCCTCACTTGCTTTGATTATTAAGCTCATAACCAACATACACATGGCACGATATATTTTATATGAATGCAATCTAAATTTCTAAACAGTTACATGGTATGAGTCCTCTTTCCTTCACCACTCCATGCTCCACCACACTATGGTAGTATGGCATTCACATGAATGCATTTCAACTCTAAATGCATACCATTTTATGATTATTAAATATGGTTCAAGGGATTCTTACCCAATCCTCTTTCAACACTTCTGCAATCATCATAAGTAAACCATTACCTGCATGGCTTCCATTTACACCTTTGATGTTACCTGATCCGTTGGTCTCTTGCAGAGGATTACAGAATTCTTCCACCAACCTCTTGATCATGGATTTGCTGCCCTAACCTTTTCTAAATAAGGTTGTTGGCCTCATGCAACAACATCATCGACATCTTTAGCCATGCTTCTGTTGTATTTGGTCCTACAACCAAAACCAAAACCAATAGTGATTATCAATCACGATATTTACCATTAGTGGTTCATTGCATAGGTAGAACCTCACTACTTTTACTAATATGTAATATCATATGTGTGCACAAAAATCTGCTCATGCACTATGCAATGTTTATTAATATGCCAACCAATGCATATTCATGCCACTCATCTAATCTCTTGCATTTTCAGGATTCCCATGCCATAATTTTATGTACATAAAGCTTATAAAATATAAATACAACTAGCAAGACAGGGGTTAAGGAATTCTCCCTTTCCAATCCCTCATCTTTGCATGGAATTCCTCTTCCACATAATAGTTGGTATGATTTCATGGCTTCTATAAAACACACAAGGAATCATTAGCTATGATTTTTATCACCAAGAATCAATTCAATACATATACTTATGCATAATATACCTACATGCTACTTCTAGGCATGCAATTCTAGGAATTGTCCATATTGACAACAATCTGTCAAAACAACCACTGGCACTTTTCTTCTCTATAAATATATGGTGTATGACATCCTCATTTGAATTCTGGTTATGAAACATTGTTCTCTACTGGATAAGCTTTCCAATGCCTATCCACATGCTCCATTCCAACTTCGGGTGTGGAAGTTACATTACTTCAAAAATGATAATTTTTACCAAAAATTCTGCACTTTTTACACAGTTGTAAAACATCATGGAAGACCAACTTCAACCACCTGTAGAAGTAAATTTAGAAGAAATCAGGAAAAATTTTCTACCGGGCGAAGTTATTCCATATAATAAGGAACACTCAGCAACTTGCAGATCTCTGTTCTGATGCACCATTCATCTTTTATGAATTTCTGGGTTTGACTACTTTTCCTTTTTAACTCCCTTTGCAACCTGTGCGCAACATGTGCACAACCTGTGCGCGACCTGCGCAACCTGTGTGCAACCCGTGCACAACCTATGCGCCACCTGCGCAACCTGTGCGCAACCTGTGCGCCACCTGTGCACAACCTGCGCTCAACCTGTGCGCAACCTGTGCACAACCTGCGCACAACCTGTGTGCAATCTGTGCACAACCTGTGCACAACCTGTGCGCCACCTGTGCAACCTGTGCGCAACTTGTGCACAACCTGTGCGCCACCTACGCAATCTGTGCGTCACCTGCGCACAACCTGTGCGCAACCTGTGCACCACGTGCGCAATCTGTGTGCAACCTGTGCACAACCTGTGTGACCTGCGCAACCTATGTGCAACTTGCGCGCAATCTGTGTGCAACCTATGCACAACCTGTGCGCAATCTGTGGGCAATCTGCATAACTTGCTCGCAATCTGTACACTTGCAGGGCTCATATCTCCCTTGTCCCTTAACCAAATAAGGCAAGTTTGGTACCGTTGGAAAGTTCTTGGAGAGCTTTATGCAATGGTGTGATCCTCTGCCACATCTAAGAACTCGGATCCTGCCATTTTTCCATATCAAAATGACGCTCCAAACTTCACCAATACCACGTTAAAACATTCTGTTACCTGCCTGTAACTTAGAGTTTGGCCCAAGCAACCCCAGTGCTGCAACATGGGCTCTGATACCACTCTGTCACGTCCCCTCCCGTCAATCTGATGCATGGGAGGAGACATGACCAAACATACCGGGCTTATTGACATTCTCAGCCCCATTCAAAATGCTAAGAAATGCATGGATAAATAAAACTTGTGCATACATATTCATATTCAACAAGCACAACAGAATTAAACACTATATATGCAAATAGTTTCATCATGCATTCAACATATAAACAACAGTCATTAATTAAGACATTGCAAAACATAGAATTAACACAACTCAAATAATAAACACAACAGAATAACCATAATAACATACACGCAGAAGGAGATGCATCAGCCTATTTCTTCCAGGAAGAATAATGAAACAATCACATAATAATCAATCCCATTCTCATGCTATGCACAGGCATCATGCCAACTAACTTAAGATAATCATTTCGTCCAAGTATCATGAGTAATTAAACATACAGGACAAAACACAAAATGATCATACTTTAACCACATAGAACACTTATCTTTCTGATGAAGCTGTCCAACAACTGGCTATGTGAGAGCAACGTTCCACCCAACCATAGGTCTATGTCCAGCCTATATTCTTTCAGCTGAGAGACCACCCCCGAGCTGGGTTGTGTATCCATTAAGGAGAAACTGGATGGGCTCACTCACAGCCATGGATTTATTCAAACAGTCATGCTAAGCCAACACTCAGTTGTGTTTATCAAGCATGCAATAATTAGAGGAGGAGGGTACTAAGCCGGTGAGCTCAACCACAGAGCTATAGACATCTCAGGCTAAATTCAAGCAATCCAGTCCTCTGTTCAAACATTCACATTTGGATTTCTCACAAATCTGTCATCAAATAACTCAATCCCGTCACTGGGTTTCTGAGTTATAAAAACTGTGTTTTCCAATGGATTTCGGGGTATCTAATACTCTCAATTTTGCCCCAATGTTCATATCTATGGATTCCCCATTGGATTTCACTGTCAAATACCAATTCTGGGCATTTATGGCTCTTCAAAACGTGGGTTCTTGCAAAGTTGCGATTTTTGGTTTTTTTCACTACCGGGCATTTGTGATGGATGAAAACTGAAGCTCCCCCCTTCAACAATGGAATGGGAATGAGGAAGAAGCAACCCCCCTGAGGTAGAGTGACTTGTGGTACAAGAAAAACATAGCACATACCTACCATACGAATTTCTGGGCTGCCCATGCTCCATTGAAGCCATGGACTAAATTCTTCAACAACTTCCTTACAACAGAATTAAATGTTAGCAATGAAAGTCAAATGGGTTCTCAAGATGACATTTGGAAGCATATGATTCAATCCCACAACCCCCTCACCACTCCCTAGTGGATACACATGGCCCCTTCTCATTCGTTGCCTCCATAGTCAGTTTTGGTATTTTATTGCATGATGTTTATTTACATCATTTTTACAATGTTCCATGGCTAAATAGCACATGGGTAACATAATGTCTAATACTTGCCTTTTAAATAAAATTCGAGCTTCCACTAGCGGGGCCTTGGCCTTGAGCTCCACACTAGGAAGACATACATCACATGCATACAATATTTACATTAAAATCTAATATATCCTAAGGGTCAAAATGGGGCATTACAGACATTCTAGAAGAATAAATCTTTGCCATGGATGAAGAGATAATCAAGGCCATGAACACCATTGAGCCTCCATGGGGACACTTTCCATCACAGGTCCTCAATGGCTAGTAGGCAGGAACCACACACACTACCTGTCGAATAGCAATATACAATTGAGTCAAAATATTTTCTACCCCCTAGTCACACCAATTGGTTCAAGAATTCTATTCCAACCCCAAATGCATTCGAAGATGGCAATTTTGCCAATATCTCCCCTACCATCCAAGTTGATATATCCATTACGCCAGGAATCATCGAAAACATTTCAATCGGGGCTTCCTATTCACCACAGCAAATAATTGATTTTACCGCTGTTTTCAAAGAGTTTCGCGACGTCTTTGCATGGTCCTACGAAGAAATTCCAGGCCTTGAACCAACAATTGTCGAACATCATATTGACAAAACAACGCCCAGTCCACCCTTCTAAGGCCTCCGCAATCAAAGCCGAGATTGAGAAACTATTACAAGCCAGATTCATTTTTCCCATTACTTACACATCATGGGTGTCTAACCTCGTCCTGGTTAACAAAACGCAGGGAACTATTTGTGTATGTATTGATTTCTGGGACCTCAATTTATCCTTCCCTAAGGAAAATTATCCAACACCATTCATCGACCAAATCATCAACTCATTTGACGGTAGTGAAATGTTGTCCTTTATGGGTGGGTTCTCCAGATATAGCCAGATACGCATTCGCCCCCAAGATCAATACAAAACTGCATTTACCATACCCTTGGGCACCTTTGCATACAAAGTTATGCCCTTCGGTCTGAAGAACTCCAGGGCCACTTTCCAACAGGAAATGACATGTCTTTAATGACTTGGCTCACATCATCCTCGCCTTTTTAGATGACCTTACATCCAAATCCAAAAAATGATGTGATCACCTTCAAGACCTTTTCACCATTTTCACACGGTGTCGCAAATACAATATATGCTTAAACCCCTTAAGTGTGTATTTTGTGTCACCTCCGGTCGCCTCTAGGGATTCATTGTCCCCAAAGATGACATCATCGTAGACCCCTCAAAGGTTCAAGACATCTTGGAATTACCACCCCCACGAACACAACACCAATTACGGAGTGTCCAAGGCAAGGCCAACTTTCTTCGTCATTTTGTTCCCGACTATTCCAGTCAAGCCCATGGATTTTTACGACTCCTTAGAAAGGATCTCCCATTTAAGTGGGATGACTGCGCCCAAACCGCCTTCGATGCCCTTAAGCAAGCATTATCGTCAGATCCCCTCACCTCTCCTCTCGACTTTGACAAATATTTCATCTTGTATATATTTGCATCAGCTTCCACCGTGGCCAGTGTGCTAGTCCAATCTGCCGGGGAACACCAAGAGCATGTCATCTATTATGTCAGCAAAACCCTTGTTGGACTAGTGCTCAACTACACTCATGATGAGAATCTCGCCCTTGGAGTCATCCTTTTTGTCCAGAAGCTTCGCCACTACATTCTGCTCCATAAAAAAACCGTGGTGGCTGACTCCAACCCCATGCAATACATACTTAGCCGTAGGCTTATCAATAATAAATTTGCGCGTTGGATCATGATCTTACAAGAGTTCGACGTCGAATTTGTTGTTTCTAAAAGCAAGAAAGCCATGGATTTGGCCGAGTTCATTACAAACTTTATGTATACCACCTCAATCAAGTGTGTCTAGGACCAGTTACCCAATGAGCACCTATTCCTCATCACAAGTGATGATCCATGGTACGACAATATCCTTACTTATATACGCACTCAAAAATTCAGTCCACACTTATCTTGTGATGACCGCTGAAAGATTTGTCACCAGGCACCAAGATACCTCCTCATCGGGGGCATCCTATACTATCGTGGCATTGACACTATACTGTGAAGGTGTCTAACACATGAAGAGTCCGAACATGTTATGAATGACTGTCATAGTGGTGCATGCAGTGGTCACCTCTCAAGACTAGCCACCGCCCAAAAAATATTACAGGTTGGGTATTTTTTGCCCTCTGTCTTCAAATATTATGTTTACACCATCAAAAGGTGTGCCAATTGTCAGGTCTTTTCCTGTAAGACACGGTCACCCCCTGCACCTCTACACCTAGTCATCACCGTTGGTCCATTTTGCAAATGGTAAATTAATTTTATGGAATGCCGCTTGACTTTAGCCCAAGGTCACCACCATATCATTGTCGCAGTGGACTACTTCACTAAATGGGTTGAAGCGATGCCCACATTTGATTGCAAAGGAGTGACTGCCGCCCGATTCTTCTTTAACCACGCCATCTCCCACTTTTGTGTTCCTAAACAACTTATCTTAGATAATGGAAGACACTTCTGCGATGAGACATTTGAAGAACTATCATGGTTGTTAGGATTTAAACGTGAATTTTCAATAGCTTACTACCCCCAAGCAAATGACCAGGTTGAAGTTGTTAACAAAACTCTCAAAACCATGCCCCAACGCACGTTAAATAAGAATAAGACTAACTGGCACGACATGCTCTTTCCTGCTCTTAGGGCTTACCGCACTTCAGTCAAGACTGCTACCAGTTTTACCCCATTCCACCTTGTCCATGGTGTAGAAGATGTCCTCCCAATAGAGTGTCAAATCTCCACCCTCCAATCCGCTGTTGAGTTGTTACTAGATACTCCCGACCTGGAGCAATGCCTATTTACCTTGGAACACCTCAACGAGGAATGTCAAGACTCTCTTCAAAAAAATGAATACATGAAATTTCGTTCCAAAGCACACTATGATCGATAGGTGCGCACACGCACCTTCAACGAAGGTGATTTTGTTCTCGTCTTCAAAGCTAAGAATGACAACAAAACAAGACCCAATAAATTTGTATCTAAATGGACATGCTCTTATGTTGTCAAGCAATGTCTCCCAAAAGGAGCCTATGTATTAATCGACCCTGAAGGTATCACCCTCAACCACCCCGTCAAAGGGTTGTACCTCAAACGCTTCTAGCCTTAATACTTTGGTAACCCGCATTTACAGATTGTTTTGGTCATATAATTTCTACATTGTCAATACCCTGGTCATGTTCTTTGCTACACTTGGGTATGTGCACAGTATGTGCGGGATCTCAACCACGACAAGTTCGTGACCATTATTTTTATAATAATAAGGCTCCATTCTTTCAATGGCGTAGAGTACCCTACCATAGGTATCATTAAAAACTGACATACTGGCATATAGTTGTACCCATCCATTTATAATGCATCTACCTGTATTCCTGCTAATAACCATAGGGCCCTCCTTTCAATTTTTGACGTGCCATCAACACTATAATTGGGAATAACATGCTTCCCCATGGGTGTGTACACCATCACCATCCCAGTCATTAATTGACACCCATGGTGTCAAGCCCCCACAAGTCCGAGGAACTTGATACAACTTGAAAGATCACCCCTTAGCTTATCATTTTGTAATTGCGCATTTACTCCACCAAATAAAAATCGTCAACTTCCTTAGCTCATGTTACAAGAAAGATTCACAAATCCCAATCATACCTCCATGGGTACTTTACCCTCCGCAATATTCTTCATATCAACACCTCCGTGAAGACACCGATGGGATCCCCATCCTCAGAAGTAACCAGTTCTATTTAGATATCTCGCAGGCATACATTGCATGACACTGATTCATGGGGCACGCGTCTTTGCGTCTGCAAATTAACCCCCACTTCATTTTGGAAAGTGTCCCCCGATCCACTCAAAACCGTGGGGACTCCGCCCATCATCAAATTGGTTCCCTAACACACCCAAATATGTGGGGACCCCACCATTATTCTTTATGTACAAACAATTCCCCTATCACCTCACATCACATGAACACTATATTCTTTTGGCAGCAACCCATGGTTGCCTTTGATCGACATATTTGAGTCTCAATATTGTCAGCAGTATCTCTTTTTCTGGTCACCTTGACTCTTTTTTTTTATATCCATTAAATCCCTTTCATTGCAGTTTGTCTCCATCTGCTTCAAGCTATACCATTTTGAAAGGAACACTGCCATTCCCACTCCCCTCTTTACATCAATCAAAGGAATTTATGAGCCCCACGCTTATAATCCAGTCTTGTGTCATGTATGTTTGTTTCCTAGTTGGTTACAACATGATCTCAACCCTCATGATAGGACTCTCGTCTTATCATGTACTTCAACTCTCGTCGACATCAAAACACTATATTATGAGAGTTACAGTAGTTCCAGTTGTACCTTGGAATCCCTTGCAATCACTATAAGGGATCACCTCGAACTTGGTAGGGAGAGCCATCGATGCTCCGTAACTAAGTGGTTTCCCCTGTGCTCGACGTCAACACATCTATCACATAAGGGGGAAACATAATTTTGAAAGTAGCAATGTTCACATTTGCAAACCATGGTAGTAGTCCATCTGGCATATTGAAGTTCTCATGAAGCTTCATGAACCATATTGGTCCCCCACCTCTGCGGGAGTATCATGACAATCAGCAGCACCGCTTCTGCTTCATCCAGTAGCAGTTTCGGGGTTATTTACTCTAACATGGATTGAAGTCACCTTCATCCATTCCCCAACAATATAGTGGAGTCGACCCCTTGGTCCTCTCTCATTTAAATCATCTCGACAACATTTCACGAGCATGGGTATGCCCGCCTCGTTTGTATAAAAACTATTATTTACTACAATTCCAAAGGTCGTCACCAACAATCTTCCCCCATGGGAGGACCCCATTTGTCCACATATGCTATGTCCTACAGAACAAGAGAGTAATGCAAGAAAACATGATGCATTATTGGCTCTATAGTACCTTATGAACCTCATACATAAGGTGGCATCCATTAACGCCTAAATTTTGCACACATGCGACATTTCGACGATTCTTGCAATAAGACGTCATCAACATAAATAATGAAATTCACCAAAGGCATCCTCAACAAATCCAAAAAAACAACATCATTCCAAAAGTACCAAAAACTAGTCAAAAGAAGGGGTCACGCGACTAATACACTATTAACTCACGCTATAGCCCAGGTTACCAGAAAAATGCTTGCATGATACTGCGTGGCTATTCCTTTGATAGTCGCGCTAGTGTCAAAATGACGGGACCACCTACTTCTGGATTTGGTTGTTTGTTGGCCACCTCCTGGCTGTTAGGAACCCGTGTCAACCCTTCTCTTTACTTTCTTAGTATATTTTTGTTGGATGCATATGCCTTGTAAGTCGTCTCGTAGTATTATATGTTCTATGGTATTGATCCATAGTTTGTATTAGCCCATAGTATTATATGTTCCATGGTATTGATCCATAGTATTAGACGCATATGATTTGTAAGTCGTCCCGTAGTATTATATGTTCCATGGCATTGATCCATAGTATTGGCGCATAGACTTAGTATATAAGTACGTGTTGAGGCCAATGAAGGCACCGAGAAGTTTTTTGTATTGAGCTTGCTCAAAGGAGGTTTCCCCCTCGAAGTGGCCCACGATCAATAAAAATATTCTGTGTTCTAATATATCGTGCATTTTATCAATTAATTGTTGCAGGTTCCTCACATATGGTATCAGAGTACTTTCTTGGGCTCGTCGGGTGGAATTTCTGCCAAATTTTATTTTCGCATCTGTATTTGTTCCTATCAATTGCAGGTTCGGATCTGAGAATAATCCCCATCCGCTTAACTGTGGGAAGTACTTGGGCATAAGCCCTAAAAATCATTGTGAGGAGATCCACAAGAACCCCGAAGTAGCTGGCCCATTGAGAGGACCTGCCAGTGAAAATGGAAACGACCCCTACCTGATTGACTAGTTCCCACCCGTGAGGTAAACCAAGAGCTGTCATTTGTGGCAAAGCGGTTATCAGTTTTACCTGAGCCGTGGAGTAAGGGGTACTGCCCCAATACACAAGCCGTTAGACAACATTGGTGGCCGAGTGAATCCCCTGATCCTTTAGGAATCCGTGCATACCTGGGGTCCATATATATTGTCAACTGATAAATCGCAGATTACATCTGTCCAGAACTGTTGCCGATCACTTCCGTTCCGTTGCAGATCCATTCCGATCACTTCCGCGTTGTTGCAGATATCTTATTTGTTTTAACTCTGTTTCCCTTGAAACTTCATTGACACCCCTACAATTCCATTCTGCATATTTCATTCCTGAGGACCCTATGCCAAATTCCACTTCCCGAAGCCAGAAATCCCACATTTGTCTATTTTTAGGGTTTGGCATAGCTTCTTCGATTTTCAACCAATCGCCTTCAAATTTTACCATAGTGTTCCTTTTCTATTTCGACTTCTTTGTCCCTCTCTGAAATGTTTTCCCATTCTTTCACCCCGCTTTTGTAATCCTCATTTTCTACTTCCCTGTCCATTCGAAAGTGTCCAAAACCTAGTCAAACCCCACTTACCCATCAGAGTTTTTCCCAAATCCAAATTTTCCTTTACTAAAGAAGCTTTTGTTTTTGTTTTTCTACCCATTCACAAAAAAAAACTCCTCGTTATGGTTGTCACCCGTGTAGGAGCACAAATCATGGATGAAGAACTTGCAGCCCTCAAAACCAAACTCCAAGATCTAGATGAAAAATTTCTCAGCCTCCATCTTCAACATTCAACCATGAACAATAAACGACATGAAGAATCTTCTGCAGACATTGGGTTCTCTTCTTCCAACAATTTTTGTGGGCCGAAGCTTGATTTTCCTCGCTTCAATGGTAATGATACGACTGGATGGATATACCAGGCATAACAATATTTCAGTCTGCATAATACTTTTGATGTCGACAAAGTTCCACTTGCATCCTTCATTTGGAATAGGAATCCCTTCAATGGTACTGTTGGTACATCAAAGCTCATGATGAGCCAAACTGGATAGATTTTTTCCAACTCCTTTTTCAACGATTTGGCCCTAGTGCTTTTGATGACTTCACAGGAGCACTCACTAAACTTCACCAAATTGGCACTGTGAGAGAGTATCAGACATAATTTGAGAACCTGGCCAATCACACAGAAGGATTGTCTGATGAATTCTACAGGAGTTTTTTTATCAGTGGTGTCAAGGATGAAATCCACTCAGAGGTTAAAATGTTCTATCCCAACACAATGATGGAAGTCCTAGGGTTGTCTAAGTTGGCAGAGGATAAGATCACAACAACCCAACACCGCTCCACATCCACTTTTGTTCCATTCAGAAATATGGTTTCCCAATGACCTCCCATCACGCCACCTCCTCGACCAACTCCTATCAAGCATTTGTCTGAAGCAGAGATGGGAGCACGTAGAGAAAAAGGGCTTTGTTATAATTGTGATGAGAAATTTATTCGGGGACATAGATGTGTTGAGCAAAAGCTCTATCTATTGGATGTGGATTCTCCGTCTGCCTTTGAACTTGGTGAAGAAGCTCCAGATACAATAGATGACCAGGTCGACATTCAACAGCTTCTTGTTGACCCTCCATCTCAGGATGACCACCCAGAGATATCTCGCCATGCTTTAGCTAGAGTCACCACCCCACAAACAATGCGGGTCAGGGGTTACTTCAAGAATCTCCCTCTTACAATACTCATTGATTCTGGTAGCACTCATAACTTCATTGACCATCGGATCGCCAAACAGGCTGATTGTTTTATCCATCCTTGCTCCAACTTTGAAGTCATGATTTCCAATGGGGGCACCTTACCTTGCAAGGGGAAGTGTCGCAATGTGCGTATCTCTATGGAAGATTATAACCTGTGCTCTAACATGTTTTCCTTGGCCTTATGCGGATGTAATGTGGTTTTGGGTGCTTAATGGTTACGCACACTTGGTCCCATCTTATGGGATTTTGCTGAACTTTAGATGCAGTTTTCAATCAATGGGAAAAAACACACATTTATGGGCTTACAACCAGGGTCTCTCTGCATCATCAATTCACATCGCTTGGAAAAGATCCTTAAGAAGAATTCGCATGGTGTCATCGCCCAGCTCCATTCCATTCAGATGCACCCATCAACGGTGTCCACTACTCCTTTGGATCTCCAACACATTTTGGATAGATATCAAGTGTCTTTACTGAACCCGTGGGATTTCCGCCTTCAAGAGACCTTTCAGGTAAGAATTTAGCCGCCTCTACGTTTGAGAAGGAAATGATGGCTATTTTGCATGCAATACAGAAGTGACGACCATACCTATTAGGGAATTATTTCTGCATCACGACTGATCACCAGAGTCTGAAATATTTCCGGGAACAATGGGTCTCCTCCCCAACACAACTGAAATGGGTTAGCGAACTCATGGGTTATGCCTATGAGATCACTTACAAGAAGGGTAAGGACAATCTGGTGGCAGATGCTCTTTCTCGCACATTTGATGACCAAGTTTCTCTTTCATATATTTCTATGCATGTTCCACATTGGTTGCAATCTGTTCAACAGTGCTATGTCAATGACTCCCCATTATCTCAACTCATCCAACAGTTGGCCAACAACCCTTCTATTGTACCACATTACTCTTGGGATGGTACTTCCTTGAGATACAAGGGTCATCTCGTGCTTCCCTAGAGCACAGATATTCAACAGGCTGTCTTCTATGAACTCCATGCTTCACCATCGACATGGCACTCTGGGTTCCTCAAAACGTATGAGCGGGAAAATCGTAACTTCTTTTGGCAGGGAATGAAAAGTACAATTCAACATATGGTGGTTGAATGTGATACTTTTCAGCTCCTTCCTAGATTACTTGAACCCTTGCCCATCCCTACACGGATTTGGACAAATATTTCAATGGAATTCATTTAAGGGCTCCCTACATCTGGAGGGAAGACAGTGATTTTGGTTGTGGTTGCTCGCCTCTACAAATATAGTCAATTTTGTGCCCTGGACTAGCTCTTCCATCCTCATGAAACTCCTTCTTCCATTGTCTTAGCTCGCGATGCAACTTTCACCATTCATTTTTGGACATAACTATTTCGCCACACTGGCACCAAACTGAAGATGAGTTCAGGGTCTCACCCACACACAGATGGTCCGGTTGAAATTACCAATAAATGTTTGGAAACTTATCTTCGTTGCTTCACCTCCAAAAAACAACCTCAGTGGGCGAAGTGGCTCCCTCTCGCAGAATGGTGGTACAATACTGCATCTAAAATGAATCCATATGAAGCAATCTATGGTCAGGAACCGCCATTTCTTCTTCCATACACCCTCAACAGTTCACCAGTTTAGGCAATTGACACGGTTCGTCGAAACCATGATCATATTCTTCGCATTTTGTAGGACAATATTCACATGGCCATAATTCGAATTTAACAACAAGCCGATCAACACCATTCTGAGCGCACTTTTCAAACAGGTGATATGGTTTTTCTTCGTCTACAACCTTTCAAGCAATCCTCCCTGAAACTCAAAGGGCGTCAAATTCTCTCTCGATCTATCACAAAGGTATTAATTCAGTGGCACGAAATGCAACTAGAGAATGCTACATGAGAACCACTCCTTCAGATTCAACATCAATTTCCACATCTAAAGCTTTGAGGACAAAGTTTTTTCTAAGGGAGAGGGGATGTTAGGAACCCGTGTCAACCCTTCTCTTTACTTTGTTAGTATATTGTTGTTGGACGCATATGCCTTGTAAGTCGTCTCGTAGTATTATATGTTCCATGGTATTGATCCATAGTTTGTATTAGTCCATAGTATTATATGTTCCATGGTATTGATCCATAGTATTGGACGCATATGCTTTGTAAGTCGTCCCATAGTATTATATGTTCCATGGTATTGATCCATAGTATTGACGCATAGACTTAGTATATAAGTACGTGTTGAGGCCAATGAAGGCACCGATAAGTTATTTGTATTGAGCTTGCTCAAAGGAGGTTGCCCCCTTGAAGTGGCCCGCGATCAATAAAAATATTCCGTGTTATAATATATCGTGCATTTTATCAATTAATTGTTACAGGTTCCTCACACTGGCCTATAAAAGGAATTGGCATGCATTTTGTAGAGAGAAATCAAGAGAAAGGTTATGATGTTGGATTTGTGTTGGAGTTTCCTCATAACCCACCTATTCCTACCATTGTGAGCATTTCCAAGCTCCCTTGCCACCTTCCTTCAAGGGGTAAGAGTTCCTCTCCATTGTTCTATCATTGCTTAGCATATAGTTTGGAAAAAAAGGGACTCCCTAAGGGAGATTGTTGTCTTCCCCTGAAGCCCACACCTCCTAGGTGTTGTACAGCTTGACCATTGGGAAATACAAAAGTGGTTTGGCATATCTTGGATTGTTATTGGAGTTTTCATTCTCCCCCCATCTCTTTTATTTTGCTTTTTATCCATATTTCTTTGTTTTTATGTGAATTGCACTAACAATCTATTGTAGGATCACTTGGAGGACAACCAACCACCCAACATAGGGGCTCCAAGGAATGAGGCCTTACTGTAGCCTTCAAGGTCTAAACCCTTACCAAGTGGAAGAGTACACTTGTGAAATTTGTTTCACAACACCATGCCCAAGTACACCCGCTCAAGCTCACAGAACACTGTTACGCTGCTCCGGTTCAGTTTGACGCCCCAGGACGAAATGATGACAATGTACCTAATTGCCTTTTAGAAGTGATTTTCAACTCGCCATAATACCCAAACGATGACTAAGATCGACAAATCGTCAATTCCCTCAGATTCATAGCATCTCATTATACCTAGGTATGCCCCTACCTAGCTTACCAATGTCCAGAAGGTCATTTTAATGGTCGAGACCAGAGACTATTTTTTTGCTCAATGAGACCTAATTCAAGTTTTGCATGCAGGGGTCAATTTCAAAATCTCAACCACGAGAGCATTCAGATGACCTTATCAACTTTTCCATGCCCAAGTACACCCTCTCAAGCTCATAGAACACTGTTATGCTGCTTCGGTTCAGTTTGAGGCCCTGGGACCAAATGGTAATAATGTCCCTAAAAGCCTTTTGGAAGCGAGTTCCAACTCGCCATAATACCCAAATGGTGACTTGTATCGACAAACCATCGATTCCACCAGATTCATAGCATTGCATTATACCTAGGGACACCCTTTCCCATCTTACCCATGGTCAGAAGATCATCTCATTGGCCGAGACCAGAGACTAGTTTTTTGCTCAGTGAGACCTAATGCAAATTTCACATGTAGAGGTCAATTTGAAAAATTTATGCCATGGGAGTGATTGGATGACCTTATCATCTTTTCCATGCCCAAGTACACCTTCTCAAGCTCATAGAACACTATTATGCTGCTCCGATTTAGTTTGAGGCCTCGAGACCAATGGTGACAATGTCCCTAAATGCCTTTTGGAAGCGAGTTGCAACTCAATATAAACCCAAACGGTGATTTAGATGGCAAACCATATATTCCACCAGATTCGTATCATCGCATTATACCCAGGGACCCCTCTTCCCAGCTTACCCATGGCCAGAAGGTCATCTCATTGGCCGAGACCAGAGACTAGTTTTTTTGCTAAGTGAGACCTAATGCAAAATTCGCATGCAGGGGTCAGTTTCAAAAATATCAACCACGGGAGTGTTTAGATGACCTTATCACATTTTTCATGCCCAAGTACACCGGCTCAAGCTCTCATAACATTGTTATGCTGCTCTGGTTTCGTTTGAGGCCCCAGGACCAAATGGTGCAAATGTCCCAAAATGCCTTTTGGAAGCGAGTTGCAACTCCCCATAACACCCAAAAGGTGACTCAGATCGACAAACTTTTGATTCAATAAGATTCATACCATCGCATTATACCTAGGGAGACCCCTGCCCAACTTACCCATGGCCAGAAGGTCATCTCATTGGCCGAGACTAGAGATTAGTTTTTTGCTTAGTGAGACCTAATGCAAATTTCACATGCAGGGGTCAATTTCAAAAATCTCAACCATAGGAGTGTTTGGACAACCTTATCACCTTTTCCATGACCAAGTACACTCGCTCAAGCTCACGGAATACTGTTATGCTTCCCCGGTTCAGTTTGAGGCACGTGACCAAATGGTGACAATGTCCTTAATTGCCTTTTGGAAGCGATTTCCAACCCACCATAATACCCAAATGATGACTTGGATCAACAAATTGTCGATTCCATCAGATTCATATCATCAGATTATACCTAGGGATGCCCCTACTCATCTTACCCATGGCCAGAAGGTCATCTCATTGGCCGAGACCAGAGACTAGTTTTTTGCTCAATGAGACCTAATGCAAATTTCACATGCAAGGGTCAATTTTAAAAATATTAACCACGAGAGCATTCATATGACCTTATCACCTTTTCCATGCCCAAGTACACCTGCTCAAGCTAACAAAACACTATTATGCTGCTCTTATTTAGTTTGAGGCCCCGAGACCAAATGGTGAAAATGTCCCTATATTCCTTTTGGAAGCGAGTTCCAACTCACCGTAATACCCAAACGATGACTCAGATCGACAAACCATCGATTCCACCAAATTAGTAGCATTGCATTATACCTAGGGATGCCCCTTCCCAACTTACCCATGGCCATAAGGTAATCTCATTGGCTGAGACCGAAGACTAGTTTTTTGCTTAGTGAGACCTAGTGCAAATTTTGCATGCATGGGTCAATTTCAAAAATCTCAACGACGGGAGCGATTTGTTGATTGAGTTGTCATTGATGCCAAAAAGGGAATTGCAATGGCCAATGGGTTGTCGTTGATGCCACCAAGGGCCTTGTAGTGGTCATGTTGGATGTATTATGTTGGTTGGCTTATGGATGTTGTTGGATGATGTTTGGAGCCCTTGGTTCCTCCGGTGGAGCCCTTGCACTTGATGCTCATGGTGGAGTCCTTTCTCATGGTGATGGAGCCCTTGGTCGTGTTGATGGACCCCATGATGTTTGATGATGTGCTTGGTGGAGCCCTTGCACATGGTATCTATGATGATGTGTTAGTGGAGCCCTTCCTCTTGTGAGCCTCTTGCATTGTTGGTCATGATGTGTTGCTGGGGCTCTTGCATCATGAAGAAGCCCCTAAACAGTTGAAGAATACCCTTGGATGTATATAAAAGGCTCTTGAATATTGATGTGATTAAAGGTGATGTGCCCTTTGATAGACAATATGGGTGTAAAGGGATAGGTTGAAGACCTCAAGTGGAACCCTTGGACGTGGCACCCTCCAAGCATAAAGTTGGAAAGCATCGCTCCAAATATTGACTTGACTACAAGCATTCGATGAAGGTTGATTCTTGAAGCAAATGGATGTGACTTTGAATATGGTAAGCTCCTTTGAATTTTGTCTAAGCTATTTCTTTGAAGTGATTACAAGCCCTTAGACGTGGCAAGATCTTTGAAGATTGATTATGGTTTCACTTTTGTTTATCATTTGGAGGAATTGCATGGATTACTCCCTTATGAGGAATACTTTCCATCATCTGTCATCCTTTCACAAAGTTGGAGAAAGTGCACTATGATGCTCATGGACAATCTTAAAGAATATTGGATTTTTGATCCACTAATGCAAATTTTTGTTCCCCACCTACAACATCTTAGGCATATCTTCTAATGTATACTCAAAGCAACCTTATCCTTCATTGGTAATACTATGCCAAACCTTAGATGCATGGTTGGACTTGTTCTCCATGGTAGAGGTTTTTCTTAGCATATATATACAAGCAAGATGGTGAAGTTTGATTCGTTCTCGGATTTTGTTTGAGCATGGCACCTACAGTAATGTGGAAGCCATATCCATCTTATTTTTTATATGCTACCCACATAAACTTTAGTAGATTAGGAGAGAAACCCTTTGAAGAAGCCTTTAAGGCCTAAATTAAAGATTGGTTGAAGCTTAAAGTTAAATTTTTGTGCCATCTTATATAGAAAAAGTAGAAATAAACCTCTCGTATATACCCTGTAGTATTTCATTTTGTGGGGCAGGAAGAATACCCAGCATGAGTTCCAGGTATTTGGGTATCATATAGGCATTTAAAGAGGATATACCAGCATTGCAAATAGAGAAAAAACCTTGCATATTCAAAGAGAAAAACCTTGCATATTCAAAGAGGACATCAACCCAAAGAAAAAAACGATCAATCTTAAGTCCAACTTGGTAGGTAAAAGAAAACATACATGCTTAGGGTTAATGAAATCATATTATGTTTGAGTTGTTCTGCCATTTTTTTATTGCAGATCAACCAACTAGAAGGTGACATTTATAAAGGGTTTATTCATCTTCACAATGTGTAGAAATTTTTAACCATGTCCATCACCCAAATATAAATATATATGCCCAGATGTATACATGGTGTAAGATCCAATAGTAAAGCACTATGTTGAAATACCTTTGAAATCTATGGTAGGTTTAATAAGGGTAGCGGATTTGGTTCCTTCCCCTAGCACAATGAATATATGATGGTTGGCACATAAAGGAGAAGATGGGAGAAGAAAATTCCACTTATAGAATTCTCCTAGAATCAATAGTGCAATCCCCTTGAAAGTCACACCACCCAACTACCATCATCAACGTTGTTTTGATGCCTTGCTTGAAGGATCATTTGATTTTACGTGGACACTCACAGTTTCTCCTAGAGGATAGCACTAACAAGTTATACAACTTGATGGGAAATTTATACTCAAAACGAGAACTCTAGCAATAAAAACTCACATTTTTATGTCAAAAACACCAAAAAACAGCCCCGAATCGAAAAGTTGTGCTATCGGTAGCACCATTTTTTTTCGGAGCTAAAATTACAACTTTTTGGTGATCCCAAGTGGTGTCTCTAATGTCCCCAGTTTGACCCCATGGCATTAACATTATAAATGATGTAATATTGTTATGAAATCATGGTGAGGAGCTCAAGGCCAAGGCCCCGCCATCGATTTAGTGATGCATATGGTTTGCATGCTAGCAATGCACATTGGAAATTCAAATATCATGTAATATGCATTTTAATAAAAATACCCACAACTAGCTATGCAATGCAACAAAGATATGGGGGCATGATTTCACAAGGAATTGGGAGGGAAAACATTCAAACCATTGAGCCAATCAGGTCAAGCCAAGTGTCAATGAGAGAACCCATCAAACCCTCAACTACCCATGTTGAATTTTGTACCCAACCATTGATTTCTCCCAAGAGTTGGTTGAGGTAGTTAATGCCTTGGGAATGGAGAGGTATGGCTATCCAAATTCGGGTATGGGCAAGCCACCCTTTATGGAAAAACGTGTTTGTCTCCTTGGGCAAGAAAAGAGCCATGAATTTCTCCCCCAAGCCATGATCCATGATCATTCCTTCTCCCTCACGAGTTTAGAGATACCTGGGCATTTTCCAGGCATGTTGGCTGTGTTTTCCTTCATTCTCCCCGTAGAGAAGGGCGTTTTTGTGTTGTATACCAGTGGGGAAGAAGAGGAATGGAACGGGGGTTCCATAGAGACCGTTTTTGTTGTTAAATGCTGAGAGAGTTGGGGAGAAAACATTTTTTCCTCCCTGTGGATGCATTTCCCTTCCCACAGCTCGTTTTGGGTGAACCACGATTTGGGGAAAATCTATGGCCATCTTGTTTGTGAATTCCATTGCTGGAAATGTGTATCTAAGCCCAATGTTTGTGCTTGCTGTGTGAGAAACGAATATGTTGGGGTTTGGGTATGGGTATTCATTGCTTTGGCTTGAGCTTGAGAGTAAGTATCCAGGGTTCAATGGTAGCCTGATAAACCCAGCTATGGACTGGCTTGGCTGAGATGGAATGATTAATTGGCTGTGAATGAGCTTGTTCCCCTTTTCTTTGTGAGAATCATGCCCAGCTCAGGGGTGGCCTTCGGACGGACTCAGTATAAGCTGTCGAAGAGCCTATGGCTGGGTGGAACGTTGCAGCGACATAGCTAGTTGCTTGGGACAATTGCACAATGAAGTTAAGTGTTTTCTGTCTATGTATTTACTTCTGCAATGCATCAATTTGAGGACTGTTTTGATATGCTGGATGGGCATGAATTGTGTGTGTGGATTAGATTTAAATTCTGCTGTGCATATTGCCTAATTTGTATCTGCACACCAATGTTTAAATTCTTATGATTCTAATTAGTGGGTTGAGTTTTATGAAATGCCCAGATTTTAGTGCCATGTTCCCTTCCTTGCATTGGGTCAGCAGGTGGGTACATTACAGTGTCGCTGTAATCAAAACCATAAAATAGACCTCGAATAAAAAATGGTAGCATGCAATTTTCATGCATTTTTCTTTCTAGGGCTAAAATTACAACTTGTTTGACATTGTTTCCTTAACAGTCGACATGTTTGCAATGCAAATGCCAAAATCAACCTACTTTTCAAAAAGAATTGCTACCAATGGAACCTATTTTCTTTGTCAGGTTACATCTGAAGACGTTTCTAAACCATGCCCTAAAAATATTTAAATTTTGAAAAAAAGCTCTATAAAATGAAAAAATTCATGATGATTTCAAGAAAAAAGAAACAAATATTAATCAAATTTTAACGCAAAATACCTTAAAAAACAAAAAAAAATGAAAAAAAAATCACATACTTTGAACACATTTGGAAAAAAAATAAAGACAGAAAAGGCAAAGAAGACGAATTTTTACAGTTTTTATTACAGTGGCATCGTGCTGCACTGTTGGGGGTTACCAAAAAGTTGTAATTTTAGCTTCGAAAAAAAAGTGGTGGTACCAGTAGCACCACTTTTTTATTCAGGGTGGTTTTTTGGTGGTTTTGATGCCTATAAAAAACGAGAACAATGTCGAGTTCTTGTCAAGTTGTATAACTTGTTCACATTGTTTGGATGCCCCCAAGTATGCTTTGTTGGCACCTTTGATGGAGTGGAATACACTTTTCTTCAACATATGTGTGAGTCCTATGACTTCTTAGGTACACGTTCCATGGAGTTTGTTGAAGTTTGACCTCTCTTTGAGGTTGCTTATCACTCGGAGGATATGCTTGACTGAGGTCTATCCCTAGAGACACTCTTGAACACCTACATGTGGCTATTTTGAGGTCATTTGCACAATATTTTATAATAATTAGTTGGAAACACACATTTGGAGGAGTCTAGGGGGTCAAACCCTAGATTCTTGGTTGGTGTTCCTTCTTTGAGGATGTTTTATGATTAGATACCCTTGGAGATTCCAATGGGGATTTTTATTTGAATTCTTCACATCATTTTATGGCTAAGTTGGTTGATCATTGTCCTTTTTTTTATGAATTCACACGTGGAGGTACTTGGGAGGTTAGATCTAGGGTTTTAGAGGACAATAATAGTATTTTATTATAGAGTAGAACTCTATGCTAGTACATGCTTTCAAAGTCCATGCCAAGATACTATCAAAGGACTACTGTAGGGTAGTATATTGGTGTTTCTTTAGTTGTTGTTTGCAAATGTAATTTTAACAATTTGATTTGTGGGTTAAATTTTTGCCTAAAGGAAATTGAGATGATCTAACAATTATGTATTTGCAATGTTTGCAGTATGTATCTTGCCTATAATGATTTGGTGTAGTCATGGATTTGGAAGTTTGAATGGGGTTTATAGAGAATCAGATTCAACTTGGGGATGAATAATTTATGCATGTATATCCATGGCATTTTGTGAGGTGAAATTTGTCATCAACACGCATAATTTGAACATGATGCTATATCACTTTTGTTGAATATTTTCACTATTACATGGAGAAGTCAATGACCTATGAGAGTGAGTTGAGAACATAATATTTCAACGAGCGTGATGCCTAAGAAAGCTCTAATGGTTTGAGCCAATCCATCCTCAAGATAAGCATTAGGACCCATGAAAAGTTGGTGAGTGTGATGTCCATGGTACTCTAGTGCCTCGAGTGGTTTGCACCTAAAATTTTCCCATCCATTACACGGGGAAGTCAAATACATATGAAAAAGGAGCTAAGAATGAAGGTTTTCAGCGGGTGTGAGACCCGAGATGATATAGTGATTGGAATGTGTTTTTATGCTCGAGATGGATGATTTGGAGTGGCCATTTGTTGTGAATGTGATGCCCTACATGCTCTGGTAAATGGAATATGATGTTATGTCCAAGATGACCAATTTGGACATTTGGTAGGTTGTGTTTGTGATGCCCTAGATGCTATATTGTTTGGTGTATGGTGATTAGACCTATGATAGGTTATGGGTGTGATACTCGTGTTACTCTAGTGATTGGAGTGGTTGATACGCTTGATATGGGTAAGAAGGAAGAGTCGTGTTTTTTAACCATGGTATGAAGGATTTGGGTGACATGAATTTTTTTCAGATGCCATGAAAAGAGGTGTTATGCCAGTCAGTGTAAAGATATGAAAAAAGGGAAGGGTAAGCAACAACAAGAGAAATTGGTAAGGAGTGAAGAGACACTAGCTTGAGTGGATGAGTTAGCATCCAAGATTAAGACTAACTTCTTTATGGTTTCTTATTTTTAAATTGATAGTATTTGCAGTGTTGGGTGGTATGTAATCAACGATGCACTATCAGATATTGCAACACGATTTTTTCTCGAATTTTGGCTAGAGGTCTATGGAAAGGAGGCCATTAACACATATTACTTCTTGATCCAACAAAGCATGAGACTCGAGTGTAAGGCAATGGATCTCTAGCAACAAAACCTTCCAACATTGACGAGGCACATAAAGCAAAAGTATGGTATGACACCATGATGGAGGAGTACCCTTCCAAATGTAAGGAGGCACGTGTAGAGTATGTATGGAGATGCCACAATGGAAGAGTATGATGTCTAGGATATAGTTTCAAAAATTTTTGTGGAATGAATGATTGATTCCAGGCTTGTAAATGATGGGAATATTGAAGAGTATCTGGACATGTTTTTTACCAAAGGATTCTCTTAAAAAGAGCTCGTTGACCTTTATGAGACTATTGCTCCAATTACAATATGACTCTCTTATCAAGGTGGAGTTGAGCTTGTTTAGGCTTTGAATTTAGTTGGTGGAGGTTTTGAGGTGCATAGAAATATACCTATTTGTAGGTTGATGAAGGCCCTTTAAGGATTAATTAATGCACAATGAGTTTGGTATTTTAACATTGATGAGTTGTTAACCATGTTAGAATATTCCAATATCTTGGCTCTGCAGTTGTCTAGGATTTTCGCTATACTTGTTATCTTGGGTTCTAGGGTTCGTTATGCTTCTTGTATTGCTCCTTGAAGGCTCGCTATACTCTTGTATTGCACTATGGAGGCTCTCTATGTTATTTCCCTTGCTCTATGGTTACTGTTATGCTTTGTCTAGTTGTAGCAGTGTTTGGATATGTTGTCTATGGCTTATGGATTGCATGGTCTTGAATCTCTCCTTTGGCCTAAGGTTTTTGGAAAAGGACTTGGTGAGTTCATGCTTGGGGATTGATTTATGATAACTTGATCATAGTGAAAGTTTGTTGGGGTCTCTCCCCCGTGAGGGTTTCCCAGGATACATCTTGTGTACTTGTGCATTGGTTATCTTCATGTGATATTGGTTATTTACAACTGCATCTATGTTTTACAGTTCAATTTTGCTTATGCTTCTTCTATGATGATGTAATGGAAATAAAGTTTTAAAACTACATAAAACCCTAAGAAATTCAACATTTAGCGATTGAAACTAACTCTAAAGGGCTCTAAACTTTTCTATTTTGACACTAAATTGAAACCACCTTCTCCATAGTCTCTTGTTTATCTTCCAATACTATGTCAAGGGTTAGGAGGTATGTGGACAATGGGGCATTGAGACGTGTGTCTTATGACAATAAACTATGAAGAAGGAATGCATGTGCATTTGAATGAATGCATATGATAACATGGTGGATTTATATTTGCAGATGGAAAGGTTAGTTGAGACTCATAGGGATATGACTAGTATTGATGAAAACACTTTCCTTGTAAAGGAATGTTGGCTTTGGGTTTCTTTCAAAATGTTTACACCATGCTAGGGATTCCCGCATGTGATGTGGGTAAACAGTGAAATCCTAAACCCTTAGTTGTATCTTAGAACTTTTGGTGGAATACATTTGGAGAGGTCTTAATAGGTAGTTTCTTGACCTTCATATTGATGCTATATGTGGCTCATTCCTTGATTATGTGATTATTTGATGTGGTATAGATACCTTCTTCATGGTGCACATGTTAAGGAGGACGAGTGTTGGATATACCTACAAGGAGAAGCATTGGGAGGTGGGAGGGTGGGAAGTGATCCCTATGAGTAGAGAGACCACTTGGCATGCCTTAAGAGGATGATCACTTGACCTGAGGATGTTGAGGGTGCATTACTTGTGGTATTATGTGGACCCATGACACAAATTTTGAGGGGGAGTGTTGGAGATTTGGATGATTCTATTGGAAATCAAGGAGCCTTGTGATGAGGAGCACTTGACAATAGAACCCATGCTTGGAGAGAAAAACACTTGATGAGCCTTGTCTTGACATGTATACACCTTGGAGAGAGAGAGATACAAGTAGAGACTTCACCTTAAGTATTAGATTAGGTTGCTTGTGGACCTTGTCCACTTTACTATTGTTGGCCTCCCTCACCTAATCTATATAAGGGGGGGAGCATAGTCATTTAGTTGTAGTATTCAAGTAGTAAGCATGTTAGAGTACATTAGATCATTGTGTATCTTGAAGATGAATTTGTCTTGAGCAGGGTATTTGTTAAGGATTCTAATATTATACTTGAGTATAGTATTATAGGCGATTATTCTGAATTGAAAAAAACATAAATATATATAGGTAGGCGAATATTAAATATGAAACATACAATTTACTACTAAAACGTGTGAATTTTGGCGAATATTATGATAAAAAAACATATTTTATGTAAATATAGGCAATATTAAAGACTAAAAATGACCAAATAGCGAATTTATTTTTTGAAAAAAAGACCAAAAAATAGCCAATTGGCGAAATTTTGCCCCTAAAAATTTCCTTGGTCTTGAGTCTTTGTACTTATATTTATGTAAGAGAGGAAGGTGTTAAGGATTGTGAGAGGCAAAACTTATAGGAGACTAGAAGTGTTAGGGTTTGAGTCCCTTGGGTGAGAAGGATTTAAGGTTTCTTGTAAAGAAACTCTATATGAGACTTGGAGTGCATTGTTTGGAGAACCGGTGTGAAGTAACATAGGAAAAATATCAAGGGTGGTTTAGGGACCTATGCATGTCCCATGAGAGTCAAGTCTCCTCTAGTGGGAACAAAGAAAAAATTATATACAACCTCATACTTGTGTTATATTATTTGTGCAGCTAATAAATTCTTTGGGGATGAATTGGACATGGAGTATCCCATGTCCTTTTGTCCATGTTTATTGCTACGCATCAATAAACAACTCAAACTATGCATCAATAAACATCTCAACACAAGAAATGCAAATTGACATATTAACACAACGATATCCAACTAAGTTTTTGAAAGTCAACTATTGATACCTCATTCTCCATCCAAATTATGAAATTGGACCACTTTTTGTTTTGTAACATTTCCTTTTCAAATTGAGATGGATACCGACTATATTTATGCTCCTGTCAAAACATGGCACCTGGACTAGTTAAACTAATTAATATCCAATCATTTATTTTTTTCTAGGAAATAAAAAAGATCATTTCACATATAAAATATACTTACAAATGTGCATATCAAGGCTTGTAAACCTTTTTGGCCACTATGATGTGTGGCACGAAGTTTGGAAAACCTGGCCTTGGAGGCCTTGTCATGAAACATATACTAATTCAATTTAATTAAGCACAAATAAAATATAAAAAGTGTTTAATAATTTTGAAATAATCTTATGAGCAAATTTAGCTAAACTGTGTGCTTTCTTTGACGGACTTCCTCCATGCTTCCGCTTTATCATATGCTTTTACGAGCTCTTTCCACACTTTCACACTTACATCAATTGGCCTTTTTTTGTTCCTTAGCTCGAGAGGGATTTTTTTAATCTTCGGTTGCACTGAAATCTCTTGCAATTTTGATTCATTTTTTTAAAATCCTTTTTACCAACCAACCTATGCCAAATTTAGTCTCCATGTCATGGATAACTGTTTTTTGCATGTGCATGGGTATCTTTGAGAATGGCAGAGGTAGATGGTCTTTGAACTGTTGAAGGCATGATTCCTTCAACCTATTCATAAACACTTTTCCAACATCTGTCATTCGAATATCCCCTGAGACAACGTCGTATTCTATCTTGGTATCGTAGGTACCAATCTAAGATGAAAAACACGGCATGGTGGAAGAAGTCTGTGTCCCAGGAGTGGCTGGGACATTGGACGTCTCTGCTCCCTATTCCACATTCTTAGAGGTTATTGTTATTGATTTCCTCCTTGATCTTTTGGTCAATCATGGAGTGGTTGGGGCCTGTTTTATAAGTTTTAGAAGTGGAGGATTATAATATAGGCAGGCCTAATTTGACTTAGTGGGCTAGACGAAGTGTAAAATAAAGAGCAATTGGTTGTTTATTCGTTAACTCAACCTATAAGCTTGTGAGTGGTTGGGGAATCAATTGATTCCCTCTGACACTATTGATTTTGTTGCAATGTTTCAGGGTCTTTACTAGTTCATTTTTCTATGTATTTGGTGATCATTGACAAGTCCACACCATCCAATTTATTCACCGCATCTACCCCCAATATTGAAGCCAATGCCTCTTTCTTGTTGTCGGTCTCATGCCCCTATATATATATATAGAATATATTTCTTCTTTTAAATTTAGAAATAAAAAACTAAAAACTACAAATCAAATAAGCAATCGAAACACATACAAATCTATAAATTCAGTTAAAAACTAAAAACTACAAATCAAATAAGCAATCGAAACACATACAAATCTATAAATTCAGTTAAAAACTAAAAACTACAAATCAAATAAGCAATCGAAACACATACAAATCTATAAATTTAGTTTGAAATACCTTCTTGTGGCAAGAGTTTTCTCTCGTTTCTCCCTTCCCTCTAGTGCTTGACATTTTCTGGTGTCCTCGGGAAAAATATTTTCGTCCAGTATGTGGAAGCTCCCTTCCCTTTGCTCTCTATGCTTTGCTCCCTTCCTTGTAAGTGACATAAACAATAGACATTTGAAAGAAGAAGAGGTGATTGATTTTCGTGGCTCCTAGGGGGCGATTCACATCCAAAAATCAAATTTAATTCGTGAAATCCTTCACAGGGGAGGAGGGGTCTGTCATCGACTTTACTAATGATCAACATATTTCCAGTTTTCCCTACTAGGGAAGAGTGATTGCGATGGTCCGCTACATTGGTTGACTCAAGGATCTACTCCCAAGTTTGATTTGTGAAGGCTTATTGTGGTGGTCTGCTACTTCCATTGGTCGACTCACGGCTCTGCTCCGAAGGTTGATTTGTGAGTGAGTTCAAGCTGGAAGTGCTGTTTTATTTTTTCAATGTTAAAGAGGGTTTTTTTTTTTAAATTTTTGTTTTATTTAATTGGCCGGCGCTAAACTCGGTTCTCTTAGCGCTAGTTTTTGCTCCTTCATTCGACCCTTATTATAATAATTTTGGGTCCTAAATGTGGCGTAAGTGACGACTAATAGAGCGCCTAACTACCCTGCTATGACCCTTGTTAATGTTATCTTATGTGTTAATTTCCATTATATTCTTTCTATACCCAAGAACATTCTTGGGGAGCATATGCGAATCATCACCCCATTTGGTTCCCTCTTTAACTCAATGTATTTTATTCACAATAATCGACTTATGGAGTGGACATGTAGTTAACAAATACTTCTTGAGATGAAGAAACAACAAACACATCTAAAATAGGTGAATGCTTATTTATGACCCTTGGTTTAACCTAATATCTAACTTTTGTTGCTTCTGCCAATACCCCATTAGAAACAAAAAGAATTTGTCCTTGTCCTTGTGATAGGGTTGACGTCCTTGTGCGAGAAGGACCTAGGGTTTATAGAAAAGAAACCCTAGAGGAGACTTAGAGTGCTTTGTTTGCAAAGATTGTGTGAGACAACCTTTGGGAAAGATGAAGGGTGGACTTGTTGGTGTTGATTCTATCTTGTTGTATGAGATTTTGATGAGGCTAGGAGTAGCTTGGCATGACACCTTGCTTCCATTTTACACTTATGTGGCTATATTTTTTAGCCTCCATTGGGCACTTTCCCACTTTAGAAGAGATCAAAGACAACCCTCCAACCTTTTGAGGTTTATCTACTCATCCTCAGTAAATAGACCATTATGATTGTTCTCATGTATATGTTCAATGTTGTCACCTACCCAAATTTCTGAACATTATTATTTATTTGCAAAAATACTTTATGTTAAAATTTAATTACAAGTTTTGTAATTATGATCAGTTTTGATCATGGATGAATGTAATTACTGAATATTATTATTTAAATAAATTAATTAGGAGACAAACACCCAAGAGGACTGTTGAATGAGTGTTCACTGACCCACTAGGAGGAATGGAAGCTGTTGGAAGGTATGGGACACATGGCAACAGTTGCATCACACCACTACCTGTTGGTTATGGGATAAATACCCCTGAAAATAGGGCATTATCCCCCAGGTGGAGGGAGTGAGCAGGAAGCTCATTTAATGACCCAGTAACATCAAAAAAGGCCTAGGCAGCCTATAAAGGCAAATTCGAATTGGGCAGGCAGCCCTTAATCAATATTTCTGCAGAATATTTTCCTCTTGTAAATCAGGTGATTTCAAGAGAGATTCGAATAGGGAGGTTAGTGGTGATTGAGAAACTTAAGTCTGCATATTACTGAGGAGAAACAGAGTGGTAGGAGCAAGTCTTTTGTACTGCTACCTATTGAAGATTCAGAAGATAACTATTACAACAAGAAGAAGTCCTAATTCCTGAAGTTTTCTTCCTCCTGGTGGTTCAGTGAATAGGCTTGGGTGTCCTAAGACAACATTTGACTGTTTTCAGGAATTGGTTGGGTGGAACAGTCTTCTTGGGCTGTTTGTTGCCCTACATATTTTTCCAGGTTCTATAAGTTTTCTAAACTTATTCTCAGTAAATAGTTTTGTTTTTGTTTAACTAGTATTTTCTGTTTATCTATTTGCAAAAGGAATCTAATTCTAGAAATGTTTGAGTCTGAATGTTTAAGTTTAATGTTAAATTGATAAACCATTATCCCCATTTTTCCACATGCTTTTTGGGAGAATCGTACTCTAGTAGAGATATGCAAATTAAGTATAGATGAAAAGATAGGCATATAGCCATTGATTCGATAAGTTAATTATAGTTTGAGTTTTGTTTCCTTTCCTATCCTACAACTAATAATAGAAATAATGACGGTATAAATATCTAATCTAATACAAAATGTTTTATTTTCCTGAAAAGCAATCATTGTTTAAATTCCTGTACAATTAGCTTGTAATACATTTAACATAACTATGTACATAGGAAGTAGATAAAATTACATTCTGTATGTTATTTTAAGACTGCTGCAATTGAATAGAAAATACATTCATTTCATCAAGCTGGAAACAATAGTTGTTCACACAAATTTCATGCTTTATACATTTCACTCACACACTGTTTCATTGTATTTATTTTCTCATCATTATGTGTTTAAGAAATAAATTATAGACAGAGCTGTGATTTACACAGTCTTTACATTTGCTACATTGAACACATACATTGTTTCTATTTCCTATTATAAGCATTGTGTTGATTATCATTCTAACAATTAAAGGAAACTTTATAAACATCACTTTGTCATTATCCTTTTATTTCATTCTTAGATCTGTAGAAATTGCAAGCGTTATTCGTAATTTTGTTTAGCTCATTTCAAAACCCTAGTTAAGTCCAGTCTTCCTCTATCATCGTATTTTCAATATAAAACTTTATATTTTATACAAACTGTGGATCGAACCCTACTCGACAATTTATGTCTCGTTTAGTTTTTCTTTTCCAAATAGAAGTACGAATTAGGGTTTGGCCCTATTCTTTTCTTTTGCAAACGAAAGTAAAAATCTTTTCGACATTTTAAATTATCCACTTTGCCAAACAAGAAAACACGACATCAACTTACAGTACCAGGTTGAACCACACAAGACATCTACATAAAACTTTAAACATATATTATTTTCATTGACGAGTACGATGAAGTCTAGTTTATTCAAAGAACGAGCCCTCGCATTTCACAGATCCTTAGATGTTACAACAAGATAACCTCAAAACGAAGTTAACGCTCTCAAACAAACTTTTTAAAATATGTTTGTAAAACAAGTTTATACAGGGTTTTTCCCAAAGGATCAACAGTCGAAAGAGCTCAAACACTCAAGCTTCGACAAGTTACAAACTCTAGTTGACGAACACCAAGTTTGTTTTTAGCATAGAAACCTAGTAACACATAAACGAATGAGAGTCATATCGCTGAACAACAAACGTGCTTCGAATTTCCTCAAAACATCAACATCATCAAAACTATAGCAAGTCTTGGTAAGGCCGCCACTCATTCTTGAAAATACCATCAACCTTTCAGAGCACCTACGAGGGTTTATAAGAAGACCTGGAGCTTACCAGTTGTAAAACTTGCCATGCTACCAAACCGTCGCCCGGAACACACTGTTAAACCTGCAATTGACATTTAAAACGAAGGTTATAAACTAGAAGATTGATATCTTTTCATTTTGTGAATAGAAAAACTTTAAAACATTATAGATTTTGCGTTCGTTAAAACAACGTTACCTTGTTAAGAAACTACCCCAGCTTTCCACCTTCGACAGTTCCTTATTTGACTCCACACTGGAAACGATACAAGAAAACCCTCAGTTCAGTATACCAGGGTAATAACTTCAACGCAATTTAGAACGACGAGTCCTAGACTTCAACCTTGATAGTAGAAAAACTATTCTTTTTTACAGTCTATCAATGACAATTGTTGCAGGGATGAAGAGCAAACTATGACTATATCAAGCCAGAGGTCTCGAGGTCGAACCTCACACAAGCTTAAGCTAAATTTTTGGCAGCCTGTCGGCCACAGGCCGAGAACAATGGAGGCAATAACCCTCATTACCAAACTCTTAAACCAAACGTCGATCAACTCGCTAGGTTTTGATCCGACGATCCATATCAACAACAATCAACAATCAGGTTTATGCCAACACACAATGCATTGGGTCGAGCGACTCATTCATTAAATACACTATCACTTCACACATTTGAAATGCCACAGTGGATCACGCTGGAATGTTCAACTCGGAGGGAGGCTAACTCCAACAGTGACACGATGGTTTCAACGTTCACCATTACCATGGTATTTCCCTACGTGGATGGACAACGAACCTTGTCATTTGTTTATCATATCAAGACTTCAATGCCAAATCAATGAAGGATCTCCATTACAGCCCGACGGTCGTTTCACATTAATGAACCAGCACGACCACCTGCCATCAATTATTGCATGTCAACGTGTTAATCCCAACGTTACATTTCATACCCGAGACTTGACATTATAATGTTGTGCTTTGATAAAGGAATCACAAGTTTTGTTTGGTCCTAAGAGGAGTTTAAATGTCATAGGGATGGTATCACTTGACCCACGACACTATACAAACATTTTAGATCGACCTTCTAATTGTTATCTAATCCCAAAGTTTTGTCTGTAGAACTAAATATAAATGTTAGAACTTAGATGTTTGACTTAGGATAACTATGGTCATATTTTGATATAGTTTGTATTTATTGCTAATCAACATTTATATACTATCTTGTATAGTTCGACTTTATAAAATCATAATAATTATAGTCATTATACACTAGACTTAGACCTTAGTTTAGTGACTTCGTCGGCATACTTATAAACTTCAACAGTAGATGTATAGGTAGTCTTTAGTTAGACATTCTTGAAGAGCTTGGAAAAAGGGTAATACAAAGTTAACCGGAAACTTATGTATGCTCGTTTTCTCTTCTCACTTCAAACCAAGATATGACGTTAAAAGTACTTAGTTGCCCCAAGACGATTAAAAGCCAACTACCGTAACATTGAGAATCTTAATAACGAAACTGATAGTTCAATGACAATCTTGGACGATACTGTTCTAAAAGCAATGAAGTCGTAAAGTGACATCTGAAAACAGTCATTATTACAATGGCATCCATACCTGCTTACTCATGACAGATCGCAAACAAATTTCTAACATTTTATGTATTTACGACCTTGAATTTGAAAATTACTCGGTCTTTGTTCTTACGCAACCATAAAATCTCTTACCTGCCGTCTGCACATAGGATAGTCAAGATGCTTTAGCGTTCAACTAAGTAAGCTCCAGGGTACCTCGTAGGACACCCTTTCATCAAAAGTCAAACTGTCAGCATCTATGCAAAAGAAAAACAGTGTCGCATCTCACTGCCGATCTTTTAATACATTATTATCATAGTCATGTTTATTAATTACACATTCAAGCTGTCATTATCTTTATGTTGCTAATACAGAAATTAAAGCATGCTTAGTACAACAACTATACAACTAATGCTGTTGTAATCATAATATTTATTTCGCAATTATTGTTATCTTAATTAATGTTGTTATCAATCTCAAATGTTATTTCCGCAAGTATTATTATCAGATTAATGCTATTTCGAGAAATTTATTTTTTTATGAAATTTCGAGTTGGAAAGTAGTTGTCCCATCTTCCTTATGGTTGACATGCTCCCGTTCCCGACCCACCATCTCCTTGTAATCCTCCTTCTCTAACCATGTATGATTGAACTTGTAGGGTGTTGGGGGTTTTATGTCATTACTATCCATTGGCATATTTGAACTGCTCGCCAACGAAGGAAAGACAACCCACACAAAGTGGTTAAATCATCCCCTTGTATGTTTGGGATAGCTATCTTTCACATGAATAAGGCCCTGCTGCTTAAAAAAAGGTTTCCTCTCTAAACTAGAGAGTCTTGCAATCAGATTTGTCTAATTTCTTAAATGCAAAATCTAGTTTAAGATAAATGCAAACCAAACTAACATGCAATCTAATCCATACATTTTAGTAGCTACAAAATAACAATTTTAACAACTACTAAAAACTACTTGGAAACTATAAAAATATAGCTGAATAAACTTAAAAAAAAAAACACATCGAAAGGCTCTTTATCCTATCTAAAAGGATCTGATGGAGTCAAATAATCTTATTCGATTCTGTATTTATTGGATTCTGCATATATGATTTACACATCAACTTTGGTAATCTTTTCAAATAATTAAATATGAAAACTTAACCTAAAAATGGCAGTAATCCAACTTAATCCAATCTCAACACATATAGAACAATCTTACATAATGTGATTGAACGTTTGAAACAATTGCGACAATCCTCTCTGTTTCTCGATTTTCTTCTTTATCAAAAATGTTACAGAGTTTGATCGATCCCCAAAAGGATTGATGGCAGGATCTCCATGATTCTTCTCATGAAATACAAATATCGCAAAAGAAGAATTACCACGAAGGTTTTAGAAAAAATTCCATCATTATCCCTGTGTAGAGACCTCCCTCTCCCTCGCTGCTGACAAATTCTACTTGTTATATAGGTGATTAGATTCTGGAAATTCAGTTTAGAATGTTAGAACTGAATGCCTTTGTTCTGCACAGGTTTCCAAGATAACCTCCATCTATTTCTCCTTGATCTGAGAGATCGAATCTTGTATCTCTGTTACCTCGTTACTCTCGGCGCTTCCGTTTGGTGTGATAACCTTCATGAAAAGTTGTATTTGTTTTGCAATACCTTGATATTTTATAACATGCAAACAGAATACAAATGAAATAGAAATAATGAAAATAATAAGAAATCTAAATATAAATAATAAGATACATCTACACCAAACAAAAACAATGAAAATAACAAAAATAAAATCAAAGAAAAAAAAGAAAAAAATTGATTTGGCGTAAACTTGTGGCGTTTCTGGATATGCTCGCATTCCATTTATATGTATTCCATTGTCAATCTGATCTTAATTGTGCTTCTAATTCCCTGCTCAGTATCTGCACATTAAAATATATATCAAATAAAAGTAAACAAATAGTAAGCGTTGAATGAACCTATATATCACATGTTTTACCAACTTAAAATCAATGTGTGAAAGAAGAAATAAAAATAAAAGATTCCCTCCTTTCTTCTTGTGACTGAGCTATCTGCATGAATAATGAATTCAATAGGATAAAATGATAGAATTCTTCCTTTACAAACTGGTAATTAACTGCTGCGTTTTTCTTGGCAGCAATCTTGGAAGTCTGGCGATCTGGTGGATATGTTGTCAAATAGTTTAATGAAGAAGCAATCTGTTGCATCGATGATAGCCCTTTCAAACAAATTCTTCAACAAAATGTGGCATGTTCTTCTCCTCAGTTGATGGATCCGTAATCTTTCATCTATAACGTTGGTAAACGTGGCAATGATATGCAAACAAGCGGTGATTATTTGGCAGAAATTGTGAGCAAAATGTGGCCTTAAACCCTACAATTGTTTCTGGGATTTGGTAGAATAATCTTGGTCATCCTTTCCATTAACCTAGCGATGTGGTGGCAAATGAGAAATTTCGGTGATCAATTTCTGGTAATGGGTGGTCCATCATTTACTCTTATTGACAAGACTATCATTTACTCTTATTGACAAGACTTTCATGTAGATGGAACGTTTTGGTTGGCTAACTATCTAAGTTAAGCGATATTCTTGAGGATGAACATTATTCAGTTTGCTGCAGTTCATTTAATGATATTTATTATGTAGTCGATTTAATGATATTTATTACAGTTTTCTTCCATAGAAATTGGAATAAAAATTAGAATAACGTGCTTTAAAGCTTATCAACAACAATCTGGTGGATTCTGACATGTTGTGAGAATCAATGCAACAACATATCCTCATTAATAGACTCGTGGCATGTTAACATCTTTTCTGGCATTCATCCTCATGAGCTGGCTTTTGTGCAAATGTGAAGGCAAATGTGAAGGCAAATGAAATGAAATATATGTTACCACGGTGAGTAAGCAAATGCATGAGGTTTATAATGCTGTGGCTCCTTTATAAAATAAGGTGATATAACAATAAGCTTATGATAAGCTTCACCGGCTTCTTGGTGACTTGGAATTTTGTAGTTTGAGAATGGCACACTATTCAATTATGGCAATCCCTGAAGATTGGCATAAGAGACCTGAGACTTGAGCTAGTGATTCACGGTGGTAATCATCTTCTCCATGAACGATCTTATAAACGTCAAAATACCATGCCACATTTTGGTGTGAACTCTTTATTAGTCAACATCCTTGAGTTTCCTTAAAAAACAATAAAATGTCATTTAACACGATGTCATAAGATATTCCTTTCATTTGAGTGGCAAGGAACTTCATAATTTAAGTGGCAAGGAACTTCATAATTTAAGTGATTTTCCTTTCATAAGATATTCATTCGTTAAGTATAAAGTTCTCTTGAAAAACTAATATTATTTAAGTGAAGCACCAAAGTATATATAATGTTATAAATAAACTATGTATTATCACATTAATAATTAAAACAATAAATATATCTTGGTATTATTTCATGATAACTCCGGGTGATGAAAACTTGTTAAACAAGAGCTTTGCTATTAATATTTTCCTACTTTCAATGACTTTTTAGAGAGAAAATATAAATAGTACAAAATCCAAAGTAAAAATGGATCAATTAAAAATACCTTAGGACCATGAGAGACCAATTAGCTTTTATGTTATTGAAATAAATGCTTGGTATTAAAACCGCTTAATGATGTATTATGGGTATCGAATTAATTCAATACACCAACATTACAAACATGAAAAGATTTTTAATGACATTTTAATGATTATAAAATTTGACGTATTATGCAAATTCAAAATAGTGAGCTCAATCCCATTCCTTAATAAAACTTTGTAAAATTGTTGAAGGATCAAATCAATTCAAATCAAGTGGATGAAGGGATAAAACCAACTCGAATAACCTCAAATAAGAATATGCAATCGTTACTAAGAAAACATGAAACCAAGAGAGTCAAACGATCAAAATCGCCAAATCCTCCTTTATGGAAACTAGGCCAGAGAACAAGCAACGCAAAAAATGAAGGATCCAATTAAGTAGGTCATGGAATCACCAAATCAATCAAGCAAGATAAAAATAAAAGCAGACCAAAAGCTAAATATTTACAAAATTTACATGGGGGCCCCTTTATTTTACAAAATGAAGGGGAAGTTGTTGGAGGGATAACAAATGGCGACACATTGGGAGAACCAGTTATCTCTGCCAACCAAGTTAGGAATTGACTCAATGATAAAGATAAACAATTTTCATAATCAGAGATGCATGTCTAAGCTATAGGTCCCACCATATGTCCAAAAATTCAAAAATATATTCTCGTCAAACACTTCACCGGAAAACGAACAATTAAATTTTTCCAACCACATTGCGAGATTAGTTGATATTGAACTTATAACCGTATACATCTGGTACAAGGTGTGACAAACAACTAAAATTTGTCATATGAGCATATAAATACCTTCATGCATTTCTTACCTTTCCTTGACCCGGCATTGCTTCGCTACCCGCTAGTGTCCCTAGCCCCGACGAAGATGCCTTGTATCATATGATCATTGCCCCGCTACCAGTAGGCATCCATAGCCCCGACAAGTTTACTCATACTTCCCACATTAATCAGTATCGTCAAATTCCATTGAATACCCTTACACACACACACACACACACACACATATAATGAGGGAAAATGAAAGCGGGGAGGACAACAAACATTGACCAGCTACCAGTAGGTGTCCATAGCCCCGATGAGTTTGTTTGCGTTCCCATACAAACTAATGCTTCCAACTTCTCTTAAAACAACTGCACCTTTAATATCTTAAATAAAGATAATTGCATATGCAATTAGGTGCAAGAGGAGCGGGGTGGTAAGAGAGTGTCTAAACTTACTAGGAAAACTACCCTTTCACAGAATCGAGCTATAAGTCTCCCCTCCATCAACCATTTGAGGGATAAGCTATTGAAAGTGTATTAGATGAATTATGCGAAAAGAAAACTGTAGGTAATCCGAGATAAGACTATGTTTGTGATAAAAATATGAACTTGTCGAACATAGGAGTTCCTCTACAACTTAGATATTCAATCATAAATCATGAAACACATTAAAAGGCTATGAGTGATAAACCTTTTCAGTGATGATAGATATAAGAAAATTATTAGGTGCTACCTACTGTTAAGAATCACGACCTGTTTTATTTTCCAAAAGCAACAAAAAACTAGATCATGAAACACATTTAAAGGCTATGAATGATAAACCTTTTCAGTGGTGACCGATATAAGAAAATTATCAGGTGCTACCTACTGTTGAGAATCACAACCTGTTTTATTTTCCAAAAATAACAAAAAACTAGGAATGATAACTTTACAATGAAAAACTAATGAAGACTAGCAAACCTAAATAAAAGGAAACCAAAAGGTAAATAAAGTGCAAGAATTTTAATAAGCAAACCATATATACAAGTTAAATACACTAACATCTCAACAAATAAAAGTATATACAACCATATCACAAGATCAAAATAAAAGAAGAATAAAATCCTTACAACAAATCAAAACATAATCGAAATTTCCTAAATGATAAGGCACACAAAAATCGATTTTGTCGAAACTTTGATTGACTGTTGAGAGAGTCAAATGAAAACTTAAAAACATGATTTGATTATAATTCATAAGGCCAACTGAATTTGTTGATTTAAAATCATGATGAAACATACATAATGACAAATGCCCCAAACTTCACCACCACAAAACGATGAACGAGATAAAAGTTAGCAAATTCATCGAAAGGGTTAGAAGTAAGGGGATATGTCAAAATGAGATATAAACATGTCATGTACATCAAACTGAATATGTCGACATAAATAGAATAATTTTGTGCAAATGTTTTATCAATTTGTCGCTATAGTTAGGTATCGAATTTTTTAATCTTTTTCCTTCATGATTGTGATACCTAACTAGATCTAATTCTAGTCCTAAGCTACACATGTACACTAATTCAAATATACAACAACAATTAAGTAAAGTCGAAGAGCCAGTGAAGCCATCGAGCCATTTTAACTCCTGGAAGATGAAACATGTCAAACATTAGTGTCAAATTTGGAGATGCTTGATGTCTAATAATGGAAAGTATTAAATCAGATTTAGCATTCACAAAAGGAAGAATGTGACATGGAAAGCTTTCAAAATATGATTCTTCCAACCATGCATAAATAGGATCATGAAAATAAGGTTGGAATACACTTGAATATTGTGGAGATTCAATGGAGCGAGTGATGGAAAATTCAACGGGATAATGATAAAAAAGGGGCATGTAAGGATTATGATCAGAGAATTTAGAAGGAGTTGAAGTAGAGGATATCCTTTTTAAGGACATATTATCGTTATTAAACTTAATATCATATTTTGACATTACCTTTGAGTGAAAAATATTGTTTTCCCTTTCAGATTCATAATATTTACGATGAAAAACATTAGTATGGTCAATATCCAAAAGATTATGATAAATAATTTCATCCTCTAACTTAGACTCCTTAATGTCATCAAACACATATGATTCATGAGTGATATTTGTAAAAAGATTATTTTCATCTTCAATATCTTGAAATGATTTAGATTGAATAAAAATATGTCCCTCATTCTTATAAAATAAATCGCTTTGCATCAACCCAAGATTTGACTGCAGTGGAGTGTTAACTTGAATATTAATACCAGGATATAAACTACAATTAGCAAACAAATTTTGATACAAATCATGGTAACTTTCCAATTGTGGAAAATTAGATGTTTCCCTTTTAATAGGACAATCTTGATTGACTGATTCAAGGGAAAAATAATTGTGCAACTCCAATTTGTTGACAAATTTGGTGAAAGAATGAGAGGATCTCGTTCAAATTGAGAAGAAGAAAATGTAAAATCAAGATTATGAAACTATCATTCACAGATACGGTTTCAGGTTCTAAAGTCATCAAGTCTTTTTCCACTACATTTGTTTAAACAAGAGTTTGAGAATGATTATTTAATATAAGTGTTGAATGATAATAAACACCCCCTTGTTCTTGAAATTGTTCATTACAAAAGTCTCACTCTTGTTGTTGCATTACAATTTCAGCATTATTAGTGGACTCAATGGAATTAGACTTTAAATCAGAATCAGATCTTGAATCTAATGAAACTATATATTTAGGAATATGCATATGATGATATAAATCTTCTTTATGTTCATTATTAATTTCCCGATGATGCAAATTAGAAAGAGACACAAAAATATAAAAAACATAATAGGTAGTCTTTTTGCAAAAAGTTGATATTTCTCATGAAATCTAAAGTGGATTGACAAATATCTTTAAAGGAAAGAATCGATAGACTCACATAAATCTGTCTCCATGATTTGTTTATTATAGGTTTCATCCCTCTCTCCTGAAAATCTACTATTTCCTTTTTGTCTTTAAAATCCAAAGGATTTGGGAATATTTCATTGTCTGAATCCTTCAATCCTAAATCTTCTTTAATTGCATAACTCTTTCCCAGGAGATCTGGAAATGCTTCTAGGCCTTCTTCAATTTTCTCTAAAACTCTAGTCACCAATTCGTATGCCCTTTTAGACTTAATGTCTTCTTAATCTAAGGAATCCTCATTGCCAATTACAGTGTCTTTCTTAAGACTAGGGTCCAGAATGCCTCTCATATTAAATCTTAGTTTATTTGTAGCTCAAGTTCTAGGTATTCTCTTATTAGTATCGATCAGGACAAGACTATCAAGATTTTCAGAATCATAATTAGGATGTTCAAACATAACTCACTTTATATTCCTTGATCTGTGCTCCTTCTCAATATCTTCAATTATCTTAGTAGCAGTTATAGCTTCCTTTGCTTGTTTCATAACCTGGACATTTCCCTCAGAAATAGAAATCCCTTGTTTTTGGGCAACTTTTGAAGTTGTTTATGCTTCTAAAAATACTCCTTTATCATTACTCTCAGTTGGTTTTTGTGATCCTACATTTTATTTTACAGGCTCACACTTTTGATCAGACCCTTCATCCCATACTTGAACCTTTTTCTTGTACATGCTCTTTTCTCTCATCACCTTCGAGAGACTATTCCAGTGCTCTCTTCGAGATATTAGAATTTTCCCCCTTTTATCAACAAAATTACCTTTATCCTCAAGAGCTACTACCTGTTTAAGCTTAAAACTAGACCAAAACAAGAAATGAGGCCATGTTTTGTTTTGTCGCTTCAATTCTTCTAAGACAAGCAATTTTTCTAGGCCATGATGAAAAAAGCTATGGCTGGTATGTCCTGGATGATTCCAGACTCTAATAGCCATCTTTGTTAGGCTATTTAAAAGATGATAAGAAATATTAAGCTTTTTAATTCCTGCTACATGAACTAGAAACCTTAGATGATACATGTAAATTATTGCAAACCTTCCCTCGCATGTGATATAACGCTACATAATGCTCATAACTTCTTTCATAATTATTTTATGAATGCCCTTACTCCAGTATAGTTTTGGTGTTGTGGCAAGAGAAATCGATTGTAATCGATGTCTGTAGGTTGTTTCTTGAACCCTTTTTTTCCCTGAGCAGCTACGCCAGTTGCAACAGTGATAAACTCTTCAAAAAATTGAAGTTTAAAACCCCAAAAATTGATTGTTGAGTCTTTCAAATTTAAAGCAAAGTGTTTTGTAACTTCAACATTATACCCTTGAATTTTCTCACACAATGAATACCAGCTAATCTCTTTTAGTTTTTGAGCACATTGAGGAAGCTTACTTGCCCATTATGTATTTTCTGGCTTAAACCTGTGTAATTTGCCACTTTTTCCGCTTGCCCTCTTCATATTTGTGAACATTCTTAATGAAAACTCAGCAGGGTGAGGGTAATTGAGCAATGTTATGCATAAAAATCCTCTTTTGACAAGAAATCAAATTGAAGTGTGATACATGTATTTCGAAGAAGAACCCAGGATCTCAAAACCAATCACAGGTTAGCATATGACAAAGTTATTATAATTTGAAATGGAATAAACTCATATCAAATAACGAAGTGGTAACACATGTTTGATGTCATGATCTTTAATAATAAATCTATTTTTCAATACCATAACATGCAATTATTATTTGAAAGTTGATAAAATCGAACTCTGTCATATCAGACTTCTCCGGCAACACGCATACAAAGAGAAATTCTGATTTGCGTTGCCGAAATGTTTAAAACATATGATCTTCATATTTAGCATATGAGATCTAGCCTTTAGGATATTTCAAGACCCACAAAATTACTTTAAGGAATAAAATTGCTCAAGAGAGATTATCTAATAATAAAGAGATAGGATATAAAGCATCAATTAAATTAAATACAATGCAATTTAAACCAAAAGTCACTGCAAATATTGACAATCTGACTAACTCAATGAACTCAGATAGGAAACTTAGACTCAAGAGGAAAAAGATGGGAGAAATTTTAGGATGATAGTTCTAGGAATAACATGTCCCATCTTCCTTATTGTAATATACCAACTGATATTTTATGTTCTGTTTATGAAGTTTCAGATGATGTTGTTGATTGCTTGTAGTTTTATGGTCCAATATTTAAAGGAAACATGAATGCATGTGATGAGCTATGCTTGCATGAGCATGCATGGCTTTTCCAACCCCTAAATAACCCAAATAATAAGAAATGATATAAATTAGGGATAGAAATAATGCATGTACATACCAATAGAAGTAGTAGTAGATGTAGATAAGTATGGAACCAACATGTGAGATATGTGCCAAGTATTGGGAAAGATATGAGGTGATCTTTCTCCAATAATGCACCCTTATGATAAATGGGCACTCTTCAGTATAGGAATGGATGCATGAGAGATCAATTGATGTTGGAATGCTCCCAGATGAAGGTACTAGGGTTAGAATCCCTCTCTGATCAATATGGCATTAACATGCAAGACATGCAATAAATCTAAGGCACAAAACATGGAGATCCTCAAGGAAAGTCGCCCATGCATGAAAGGGTGCCCCTCATTTACTGATTTTGATGATAACTTGATCCAGAAGGTGAATGAGCAGCTTGTATTCAGTAACTAGGATAATAGTGATTCTCTCGGAAGGATGGAAGCTGCACGCAGACAAAGAGATGACTGTATACTGAGATATGAAGATGCCTTGATTTGTCCAAGTCTCCTATGCAGAGATGGAGAGTCCTCCTTCTCTAGAATGTAGCTAGATCCTTGTAGAATGCTGAAGAATATTGTATGATGATATTAGTAATGTTGAATCTGGATGATCCAACCCTGATAGTGACTAGGGAAGATAGATTTCATTACCGAAATACACTTGATAGTTGAGTGGTGTGCCCTCAACCCAAAAATGGCTCTCTGAGCTCTCCAAGTCGACTTCTCAAATCAATAATCAATAAGCATCCTTAATCATTCACTTTATATTTATTTTATAAATTTGACATTGCTTGACCTAACTTTTCCATGACTAGGTCGTTTTTCTCTTCTAATTTCCAGTTGACTTGCATGCATTGCTTTCTCTGTGCATGAAGGCTTAATTAAGGTATTTCTGTGCATGCATCATGAAATATGGCCCACATGTAATGCATGCAGGTGGCCCCTAGTTCTTGTGGCCCTCTTTTATCTACTGATGATCTAATAACCATGATTAAGATATTATTTTAGGCTTAATGGTATGAATCCTCACTCAATTCCTATGTTTGTTAAAAAGGGAATATTACAGTCCTCCCTCGCCAATATTGCTTGTCCTCAAGCAATACTAACACAACTCCATAATCAATCAAACTGAACCAACTGAATCCAGGAAAAAATCCCAAGGTCCCAAATCATCCTAGAGATCTGTAGCACCTTCTACTCAAAGTAATGTCTTGCAAGGTACCATGACATGAGATCTCCTAAAAGCATCCTCTAATAACCACTAAACTTCCTGCCACTGAAACTATGGGGTCCCAAATCAATCTGAGAACTATGAAGTACCTACTGCATCCACCACATCCCTGTGTAGTATCAACACAAGGAAAATATTGTAGACTCCTAAGCATCCAATCCAATAAACACTGTATCCATCCCTCATAAGGTATCCCACCTAGGAATCTAATCCATTGCTCCATATGGATAGTCTCCTGAAAGTGATATTTTTCTATCATCCTCATGCTAACTGTTGTACCGTCCACTACTACAATCGCAAGGTCCCCTGCTACCCAAACAAAGATACCATCATGCAGTCGTTGAGCCACTCTGATCATTATCAGCTGTTTGTCATGCTCTATCAACATCCACCTCTCCTGTAAATCCAAGCAGAAATATCTGTAAGAGCAGTCCCCCTCACTATGAATAGTGTAGTGCATAGGAAACCAAGTGAAGTCTGTAATTATGCTGTCATACTCGACCTCAAATACCGATAAAGGAAATCTACTCTGGTCACTGGTAACGACTTTGGGATGCTCATGAACTCTAATCATCTCCTCAAGAGACAACTCTATCACTCGCGCTGCCCTATACTCTGAGAAAATCAACGGAATTTGAAAGAACTCTGATAACCGGTGAGTCTCTGCACATATGTACTCTGAACCTTGCATCCTCAGTATACCCATTATGCAATCTAAAAATAGGCTCCCCCATGGCCACTCAAAATTTGTCGAAGGCTGCATCAATGCAGGTCCCAACTTGCCTTGTTGACCCGACATAATATCCACCCAGTTTCTCCATGCAAACCTACCTCGCATCTGCCTGTAAAAGGTGAAATCATCTGAGTCCCCCACTAGCCTGTGTGATGTGAAGTCTTTCTACCCTGAGCGCTGGTTTGCCTAGTGCTAACACCAGAATCCATATTGTTAACACCTAAAAAGTGCTCACTAGCTCATTCCCTTACTCACATGACCCATTTGTCCACTTTTCCACCATCTGAGCCTCTGAAACCAACAAAAGGTCACCAAAAGACCTTAGTACACCCCTTTTTCCATTAAAAAAGATTATTTTTCCAAGAAAATCATAAAAAACCCTCAAAAAGGGTCCAAATTCCCAAAAATATTAAAAAGGGAATTAAAATATTATTTTTATTCAAAAAAGGAAAAAGGAGGGAAAATTACCTAAACCATGTTGGTCAATACCATTGGTTTCCACAAAACCACAAATGGTATTCCTCACCACCAAAACCTATAAAAAGGTGGTAGGGGCTCCTCATTTCACATCCTTCCATTATCTCATCCTTATGCTGCTGAAATCTCCCATGAGCACTTTTAGCCATTGAAGCAACCTTGGAGAAAGAGACCTATTGGAGTTTGGAGCTACTCATCTTGGGAGTTGCTCAACATCAACCTTCACCATTGAAGGTAATATCGCAAGCACTTGCTTGCCCCCCACTTTTCAATACAAAAAAATTATTTATTATGTTTCTTGTTCTTGATTTTGAAATGTTTACATTATTTGCTTAGATTCTTGTTTAGATCCATGAAAAGTATTGTTTATTTAGTTTATTGTTTTTATTTCTATTGAAACTGCTACTACTAGTTAGTAGGTGCCCATAGCACTAAGCTTGGTTGCAAAACCGAGCCAACAGTTTTTGGCGACTCCGCTTGGGTTTGAACTTTAGATCTCTAGCTTTGCCATTAAATCTTAGTTTTTATGAATTTTTAACCTTTAGATCAATAGATATACCATCTTAGACAGCAGATCCATTGCTGTTCTGAGATTTGGCCCCATAAACAGCCCTAAATTTTCAATTTTCGGGTTCGTTTCTCGGTTTCCGTGCACGGCTTCCGCCTCGCGGCTTTTTGCTAGACAGTCGCGCGGTCCATCGCGGCTTTTCTGCGTTTTTCCGCGCGGTCCATCGCGGCCTTTTTCCAGACAGTCGCGCGGTCCATCGCGACTTTTCTGTATTTTTCCGCGCTGCTCATCGCGGCTGTGCGGCCAAAACCTGCGCGGCTCATCGCGACTGTGCGGCCAAAACCCGCGCGGTCCATCGCGACTGTGCGGCCAAAACCCGCGCGGTCCATCGCGACTGTGCGGCCAAAACCCGCGCGGCCCATCGCGGCTGTTCGTCCAAAACCCGCGCGGCTGAATTTTTTCATTCGGCCATCCCGATTTTGAAATTTTTTTTTTACTGTACTTTCTGCCCATAGCACATTTTTTACAGTACTAAATTCTGCATAGTTTACAGATTTGAAAATTTTTTTTTACTATTTAAAAGTGCATACCTAGAAATCTTTTTAAAAATTTTCAAGAAAGTGAAAGAAAGACTCATTTTGCATTCTTTATCTAGATTCAAATTTTTTCTCATTTTACTTCTTTAGAATCTTGCCCTTAGCAATTTTTATTGAAACGAAGAAATCCATTTATTTCTTGTAAAAAAGAGTTTATTATTTGCTTTCATAAAATCCAAGAAATCCTTTATTTTTTGAGTTATTTTTTGAAAAAGCATATTAATTCCTTTTAGTGAAAAAAAGTCTTAAATATTTGCTTATTATTTTTCGAAAAATCCTTTATTTTTTGAAAATTTCCCTTAAAAAGCATTTATTTTTTCCAAGTTCAGTTTACAACACCTCATGTGCACTCACACGATCACTTAATTGAACTAAGACTTAAAACATACCCTAATTTGAACACACTCTTAACCCCACTTGGGGAACACGAAAAGAATTCTTGTAGCTAGGTAGTATTGGGGGGATAGGTGTTCCAATAACACCCCTCAGTTCATACATCTGAGACATAGAAGTTGTCCAATTAGGGAGCTAAAATCTCTTAGTACTTTTTGGCGCGGTCACAACCGGTTTGTGGGAAGGCCTCTCCCCTAGGAGGGTTGAAGTCACGAGGATGGTTCCGGAAGCCTGAGTGGGATACCGAAACCCATTCAGTAACCGAAGGGCTACCATTTGCAGTTCTCGGGATATCCCTGTATTGGGATATTGCGATCAAAGGACCAAACGACAGATTTACCTTTTCTCGACGCGTCATGAACGGAGTATCCTAGTAGCCTGTCTTTTTAGGATTGATTACCCGGTGTCCCTCCCGGTAGGGGGATATCTAGCCGTTGTCTCTACATTCATATTGTCTGACTTGGATTTCATCACCTTGCAGGGGATATCGTCTGTTTGAGTCACGATACTTTTAGATTAGGTGTTTGCATGATCTTTACCACCTTTTGAGTCTAGTTACACCTATTTTTTCTAGAAGCCGCTTGCATGTTGGTATTCTGACCGGTTGTTGTATTCCTCCACTTATTGTAGCACAGCTGCTAGAATAAGTGCATTTTTTGAGGATTGATTTTTTGGCCTGTGAGCCTTCTTTTTTCACTCCCCTTCTTGCACCCTTGGTTGAATTAGGGTTTTGAGTCTTTTACATATATATCACCACCTGATACTTACAACACTTTTTTACATCAAAAACATATTCTCACCATTGAGAATTCTAGACGTTCTCGTCGTCTACGGGGCGAACTCCCAGAGTTTAGTCCACTTGGCTCTCCACGTCACGGACGCAGAGCATTATCCCTTGATTCGACACATCGTCGATCATTTAGACGGTCATCCGATTCTGACATACCCCACTTCACCTTTGATTTGGAGGTAGAATCCGAAAACCCCACAGAGTTACCACCAACCACAATTATGTCTGAAACACCAGTTGATCCACTATATACATTAACCATAGGTCAGACATCCGCAGACCCTTCTGCGGTAGTACCATCAACGGCAACAGCCACCCCCTTGGGTATGCCCAATATGGGTAACACTCCACATTCAGGAATGCCTACCACAGGACCACCACCTTTCATGGGCATGCCCAACATGGGGGTCATACCCCCTTCGGTTTCCACAAACCCTATCCCAGGAATCCCTAGTGCGATTCCTAACCCAAGTGTAACTCCTGTTGCACTTGGGAGTGCTATCCCAGGAATCCCTAGTGCGATTCCTAACCCGAGTGTAACCCATGTCGCACTCGGTAGTGCTATACCAGGAATCCCTAGTGCGATTCCTAACCCAAGTGTAACCCAAGTTGCACTTGGGAGTGCTAACCCATATCAGGCCACACCTTTTGGAGGGCACATACCCTCCATACCTAGCATACCTATAGGCGCTACTGGACCCCTACACCATACCACAATGTCTAGGCAGGTCCCGGTTCCGGTCACCACATCCGCTAGTCTACCATACATGGCAAGTCTAAACCTGCCAGATTTAGCTAGGCTCACAAATGACCCCATCAGACATGATCCTGCTTGGCCCCATATGCCCACTAAGCTTCCCTCTGACATCCCTAAGTTTGAGGGAAAGGCCGGAGAAGACCCCCAGAACCACATCATGTCCTTCCATTTATGGTGTTCCTCCAACTCCATAGTGGACGACTCTGTCCGCCTCCGTTTATTACAGCGCACCTTCACTGGCTCTGCAGCCAAATGGTATATCGAGCAACCCCATGGGACGCATTCCACATTTACCTCCCTTGCCTCGACCTTCCTGCAGTTCTTTCAGCTACCGGTCCGGTATGATGCGGGCGTCGAGATCCTACTGTCTTGCAGACAGAACACGGCCACGCATATCACTGACCATATTCATGATTGGCGACGGCGCCGAAGCCTATGCAAGATCAAATTAGACGACCGAATCTTTTTAGACTGGTTCCTTAAATCCCTCCTTCCTCTCATTGCGAAGGACGTAGCATCTGAAAGACCCCAGTCTGAAGAGGAGGCCATCCTTAAGGCCCAACAGTTTGATCTTATCTATGCCCAGTCAGGTTACCTATACACGATCATACCTGACGCCCCACGAGGTGACTCTGCACGCGGTGACACACCGGGGGCATCACATGCCGCTGATGGCATTATTGGCCAAATTACACCGCAAGCAAAACCTTTCAGTATGGTGAGCACCATGCCCGCCCCAGACCTTTCTAGGGCTACATCTAGTTCCAGAGCGACAACCTCTTATGCTCCAACAAACCAGACCCATCATGTTCATGGACCCTCTTGTCCACAACATTGTTATGGCCAAGCGCCATCAGCATATGTACCTCCTACATACTATGCTCAACCTACGGTACAGAACCCCATGCAGTTTCCACAACAGCCCATGCATTACCCACAACCGGTTGCACCGGCTAACCTCACACCTCCACCAGCTCAGGGGTATCAACAACCCCAACAGGCAACTGGACCACCTCCAGCTCCACCTGCATACTATCCACCGCAACCTGCTCCCGCACCTGCGGCTCCTCAGAATCCCCCCAATGCTCAAGGACATGTGTACACACAACAACAGCAGCCCCAATACCAAAATAACCAACGCAACCAGGGTGGGCAACCAAACCGAGGTAGAGGACGAAACCGTGGAAACAATCAGAACCGTAACCAAGCTCCACAGCCTACCCATCCTCCGCAAAACAATAACGCGGCGCCCGCTCATCAGAATCCTGATCGGCCACCTAAGCAACCTAAAAATGCTAATTTACGGACAAACCATCCTTGTTCCATTTGCGGTGTCTATGGCCACTATACCCACGCTTGCCCACATCTCGAGCGAGCTCGACAACTATGGACAAACGACGCCCATCGTCAAGGGCAGGCGGCTCCTCAGCCACCACCCAACCCCCCACCACCTCCACAACAACCTTTGGTCCTCCAAAACCCTTTTCCAACACAGGGAGTGGTAAACACTCAGCCGTTAGCCCCCCAACAGGGCAACGTGCAACCACAGCAAATAACTTACACGGCTCCTGACCAACCCATGTTTGATTCAGGCACCCACCACTTATTGATGATGTCCACCGCTGACGTCAATATCCAAACCCGTCGGAATCAATACGGACCGACTCCTGAAGCCCCCCCCGCCGAAAAGGATACTAATGCTAATCCCACTGATCAGACATTGCGTATACCTCAGCTTCCACTCGATGGCGCTTCTAAAACACCTCGCTTTCCCCTTCGCCGAATCAACAACAACCCCAATGCACGGGCTGCGTCCAATTACAACATCGTAGATGACCTAGCTCAATCTCCTGCAGCCATGTCTGCGTTAGAAGTCTTAAAAACCTGTCCTACTCAGCGCAAGACTTTACTTTCCGCCATTGGGGCGATTGACCCAAATGATTCGAACTTGATGACCTTTGATTTAAACCAATCTGAACCACGGTTTCCTTCTACCATAGCAGTCCAAGTTTCCGTTTCCATTCGGAATCTTGTCATCCATCGATGTATCATTGACGAGGGTGCCTCCACATGCGTCATGTCCACTTTTGTTTGGCAAAAATTGGGATCCCCTGCTCTCCAGCAATCCACCACTGCATTGCGGGCCTACGACGGCAGGTCAGCTCAACCTCAAGGTTTATTACCCAAGGTACCCGTCCAATTAGGTGGGAAAACTGTGCTCATCGACATAGAGGTCATTAACGCCCAGCTCGACTATAACCTTTTACTTGGCCGCAGTTACATGTACGCCATGAAAGCGGTCGCCTCCTCCGTCTTCCGCACCATGATGTTCCCCCACGAGGGACGTGTGGTCAAAATTGACCAACTCACCTACTATGATCCCAACGCCCCTGCAGCACCCGAGAATGTTCTCCCCATGATTGAACAACCCGCTTCTAGTACAGTTACCTCCTTTGTGTCTTCTGTGGCACCCAGACTTTATTCGGATACACCAATGACCTCTACATTCCAGGCCATTCCACCACCGCCACCAGAGACCCAAGTCGCAAACCTCTGTACTGTTTCGCAGAATACGCAAACATCCGGCGGTCAACCACCATTGATCCCCAGTCACATTGGCGTTACACCCATCCACACCATCCCCTTCCTATTTCCTCCCTCGGGTGTAGTAAGCGCCCCGGTGATGGCTACCCTTAGCCTACCCGGGCTAACACTGGGATTACCCGTGTGGTATATTCCGCCTCCCGTTCGACTACCGACACCGGATGTCATCCTCCAACCGGTACAACCTATTGTTACCACAAATCAGCCTCCTCCTGGTGTCGCGATCCCTTCGTCGTCAACGACACCTCCTCCTAACCTCAATATACCTTCGTCGTCAATGAAACCTCCTCCTAGTCTCACGATTGCTTCGACGTCAAAGGATCCCCCTCTTCTTGCTAAGCCCACTGGGGGCAGAGGTCCACAACCATACACTGCTATACCACCTCCTAAGACAGCCAAACCCCCACCGGTGTTTCGAGCTCCCCCCAAATGTTCATTATGCGATGAAATTGGCCATCCAACTCATCAATGCCCACACTTACCGGCACTCCAAGAGCATATGAATATGTTGGACGACGACATCGGCATCCCAGTAGTCAGATTAGAGCCACCTCTACAGCCTCGCGACAAATCACTGCGCACTAACCATCCTTGTGCTATATGCAGTGTTTACGGCCACTACTCTCACCATTGCCCAGATCTACCTGACTATAGAGCAGCGTTGTACGAGTTAAACAATGCCGACTTAGAGATATCTCCTCCCCTCATCGAGGAGATCCATCCCCCACCATCATCCTCGTCAGAAGAAGTCAATACGATATATATGATTTCAACAACCTTCAAACCAGAACCCCTTGATTTATGGTCTGACTACTTCAATACTGATGAGCAGATTTTGGAGACACTCACTGCACCCGACTACCCTTGGGATGATATGCATCACCGCTCGTACTTCCTCCCGGAAGCATCTACCTCCACCACATCCAACCAGCTATCAGTCGAGTCGAAAGACTTCATACCCGCTAAGGTCGATTGGTTAAAGGACCCCATCCCAGCACCGGATGCCTTTGAAGAAGGGAACATGTCAAACATTTCCCCCACTATACAGATAGACATTTCCACAACACCAGGGAAACCTGAGCTCATCTCGCTGGGCGCATCTTGCACTCAAGCAGAAACTCAGGCCTACAAAAAACTCTTTCAAGAGTTCCGAGACGTCTTTGCCTGGTCCTATACCGAGATGCCTGGTCTCGACCCCGCCATTATTGAACACCACATCGATACATGGCCGGAAGTACCCCGTGTTCGTCAGAAACAGCGACCTATTCACCCTGCCAAGCTCCCCGCTGTTAAGGCTGAGGTCGAGAAACTTAGAAAAGCAGGGTTCATCTACCCTATTCCGTACACCACCTGGGTGTCGAACCCCGTTCCTGTCAACAAAAAGCAAGGCACCCTTAGAGTATGCACTAACTTCCGCGATCTAAACCACGCTTGTCCAAAAGACAATTTCCCCACGCCATTCATTGACCAACTCATTGATGAGTGTGCGGGCCATGAGGTCCTATCCTTCATGGACGGGTTTTCCGGATATAACCAGATTCACATCCGCAAGGAGGATCAGTACAAGACTTCCTTTACCACCCCATGGGGCACCTTTGCCTATCGGGTCATGCCATTTGGCCTTAAAAATGCTGGTGCCACTTTCCAGCGAGCCATGACCTATTGCTTTCACGACTTGGTCCATATCTTGCGAGTCTATCTCGACGATCTCACAGCTCATTCCCGAAAACGATCAGACCACCTTAACGACCTCCGGCAAGTTTTCCTGCGTTGTCGCAAATATAAAATCCGCTTGAACCCACACAAGTGTGTCTTTTGCGTCCCTGCGGGCCGGTTGTTGGGTTTCATTGTTTCCCAAGACGGAATCACTGTCGATCCCCTGAAAGTCAAAGCCATCTTAGAACTTCCCCCTCCTCGCACGCTTCGACAGCTTCAGAGCTTGCAAGGGCGGTCCAATTTTCTTAGGCGCTTTGTTCCTGATTATGCCACCAAAGTCCACGGGTTCTTACGCTTACTTCGTACCCACATACCTTTTGTTTGGGATGAGCAAGCAGACACAGCATTCGAAGCCCTCAAGAAAGCTCTCACACAAGCCCCCTTGATATCCCCACCGGATTTCTCCCAGGACTTCACCCTTTATGTCTCGGCATCGGAACATGCTGTGTCCGGAGTTTTGGTCCAAGAAGATGCCTCCCACAAAGAGCATGTGATTTATTACGTCAGCCAGACCTTGTCTGGCCCACCTCTACGTTACCCATACGAGGAAAGATTAGCCCTAGCTGTAGTCTTTTCCGTACAAAAACTACGACACTACATTTTGCTTAGTCATACCACGGTCGTGGCCGACTCCAACCCCATGGTCTACCTCCTCACCAGGCGGCTCCTTCAGGGTCGTGTCGCTAAATGGGTCATCATCCTCCAGGAATATGACCTTACTTTCAAGACTCCCAAAAGCACCAAAGCCCTCGCGCTTGCTCACCTCATTACAGATCTCCCATCCTCTTCGACATCACCCGTTATCCATACGGACCTGATTGACGAGCAGATCTTCGTCATTTCGTCGGACGACCCTTGGTACGGAGACATTTTGACTTACCTTCGTACGCAAAAATTCCGACCACACATCGATCGTGATGGACGCCGTCGCATACGACACCACGCCCCCCGATACCTACTTATTGGGGATGTACTTTACCGACGAGGCGTCGATACTATCTTACGCCGCTGCCTATCCCATAGTGAGGCAGAACAAGTCCTCAATGATTGTCATAGCGGTGCCTGTGGAGGCCATTTCTCTGGCATGGCTACCGCCCAGAAAATCATTCGGGCCGGTTATTTTTGGCCATCATTGTTTACTGATTGCATCACCGCAGTCAAGCATTTCCAGAACTGCCAGCTATTTGCCCCCAAAGCAAGAACCCCTCCTGCCCCCCTTCATCCAGTCATCACTGTTGGACCATTCTGCAAATGGTCCATAGATTTCCTCGACTGCAACCCCCCGTCAGCCGGCGGTCACAAACACATAATCGTGGCCGTAGATTATTTCACCAAGTGGGCAGAAGCCATGCCGACCTATAACTGCAAAGCCGACACTGCAGCGCGGTTTTTCTTCAACCATGTTATCGCTCGTTTCGGAGTACCACAACAGCTAGTCTCTGACCACGGCTCTCACTTCGAAGATGCCGTCTGGAAGGAATTATCAACCATGTTGAAATTCGAACACCATTTCTCTTCCGCTTACTACCCCCAAGGAAACGGCCAAGTCGAAGCGATCAATAAAATCTTGAAGACCATTCTCCAACGCACTGTAGACAAGCACAAATCCAATTGGCATCACATGCTTTTCCCAGCACTCTGGGCTTACCGCACATCAACCAAAACCGCCACCGGTTTTACCCCTTTCCATTTAGTTCACGGTGTCGAATCTGTCCTCCCTATTGAGTGCCAGATCCCAGCTTTACACATCGCCGTTGAGCTCCTACCGGATACTTCCCCGATCGAGCAACGTTTACTGCTCCTAGAGCAGGCCGATGAAGATCGGCGCACAGCCATTCAAAACATGGAAGCTGCTAAACAACGATCGAAACTAAGTTACGACAAACGCGTCCACCCAAGAACCTTTTCGGAGGGAGACCTTGTCCTCGCTTACGATCAAGCTCATGATAAAACCGGAAAGGGAAAGTTCGTGTCTATGTGGCAAGGCCCCTACATCATACACACCTGCCTCGGGCAGGGGGCATACATTCAAACCGATTCAGAAGGCAACACCCTGCGCAACCCACGCAACGGGTTGTACCTTAAACGATTTTACCCATAGAAAATCTCATGGACACCATCGTCCATTTTTAGTATAGGCATACGTTTTTCGTTCACAAAAAAAAATTGAAAAAACCTAAATATTTGTTTTCTCTACATGACCACAGATGGAGCCTCTTCCACTCTGCCATGTCAGTTTCGCTGATGGTGCAAGCCGTTGGTCTCCCAATCTCGCCTCCGCAGCTTGGGTAATATACTCCCCTTCACATGAGTTAATTCACATTGATGGAGTATGTTTAGGTGCCGCCACCAATAATCAAGCAGAATACGATGCCGTGATCGGTCTCCTGGCCGCTGCTCTCCAGATGAGCATACGTCACCTCAACGTTTTCTTGGACTCACAGCTCCTAGTTTCCCAGCTCAACAATGATTACCAGGTACGCGATCCCTGTCTGTTCAGAAAATTCCTGCGCACTAAACAAATGGTTAGACAGTTTGAATCCATTACATTCACACATATCCCAAGACACCTCAATGGTGTAGCGGATAATATGGCCAACAGTGTCCTCGACTGGCACACCAATCACATCATGTCATATCCATAAACAAAAATGCATCCATGTGCAAAAAATGTGCCTCCATGGGCATATACAAAAACCAATATTGCATCCACGTGCATAACATGTGCCTCCACGGGCATAAAAACAACCAAAATAATGCATCCATGTGCATAACAAGTGCCTCCACGGGCATACATAAATCAATATATACACTGCATCCACGTGCATAACATGTGCCTCCACGGGCATATAAGAAAGACAATGTGCATCCACGTGCATACACGACAATAGATCTAAAATATATATCCACATATATATACAAATCAAATAGTCTACATGTCATAAGTGCCCTCAGCACTCGATATACAAAAAATATATCTGTCCTACAAAAAATGCTTCCCCATATGCTCATGAGCATTTGGGGGCAATACAATGTCGTCTACTCATCTGGATCCTCAGGATCCTCGGGCTCCTCCTCCGGCTCCTCCTCCGACTCCACCTCCGCCGGCCCAGCCGGGTCAGGACGACCCCGAACTCGCCGCTCTGCTGGCCCTGCTGGATCGTCCCTCAGACGTATCCTCCCCGGTGCCGGCCCTGCCGGAGCATCTCCTCTACCACCCCCGTGTCTCGCAGCAAGAACCGCTGCCCTCAACAACAGTGACTGCCACTCAGGCGGTGCACCTAGACATCCCTGCAAAATGTCCCGATCAAGGTCCCTCCAGCCATCCTCCGGAAGCCTAGCTACGATCCGGGCTAAAGTCCGTCGAACACCATCTATAGCATCGTCCTGAGGGCCAACCCCTCGCCCACGGGCTCCATATCCTCCACCACGAGGAGGACGTACAGGTACTGGGGGACGAGCAACCACCATCGCCCGCCCCTGCCGAGCCACATAGTCAGGTGGTGGTACTGGACCTATATCTGCACAAAGAAAGTAAAACCATCAGATACTATACAACAGATATCATCATGATAACTCATAAATCATATGATATAACATAACATAATACACAAAAACATACCGTCTAAGCTCCAGGCCTGTCCTGGGGCACGTGGCATCTCTGGGTCTCCCCGGTAGTCCATGCCGGCGTAAGGATAGTCCTCGATCACCAGTGGCATCTGCTCCCACTGCTGGTAAAAGTCCTCTGTGAAGAAGCCACGGATACCACCGCCAGCACGGGGCATCATCTGCCCCCACCTCATCATACGAGGCTCACTAGGAAGACCAGCACGAACGGGTACGTGTGGCCGTAAGGTCGGCACCCGCTCAAAGAAAAAACAGCATAAAAAAGAGGCGTAACAGAACTCACCTCCCTCTCTCACGGCCTTGTCCAGATCTCTCCGGACACCGGCCAAGAATATCTGAGCCCAAGCGTAGTAAGTACCCCGTAGAACGGAGTCCACCATCATCGTCTGCCCCCCAGACATACGATGTGGTGCAGCAGCACCCAAAACCCTCAGAACACAGGCACCAACAGCCCGCATATCCCACTCACGTAGGAACTTCAGACTAATAGAGCTGTTTACCAAAACAGCGTCATCCCCACAGAAGGTCTGTAAGAGGTCCTCCATATCCACACCTGCAGGCAACCTCGGAGAAATATCACCCGCCTCACCCAAGCGAGGCAAACCGGTCAAAAAATATACATCAGTGAGAGTAATCTCCAACCTCTCACCACCAATAATGAAGGCACCCTCTGCCGGCACCCACCACTGCACGAGCTTGTTCAGGAGTCTCCTCACTGAACGAATAGGAGGTATCTGAGCGAACTTCAAGAGTCCGCTCATGGCTAGGGTCTGTCTCACCCCCCCATCATTCTCGATCCTCGCCATAATCTCGGCATCAATCTCTCTCTCCCGCCATACGGACTGAGCCCTCCGCAACATCCTGCCAAGAAAACACAGAAAATTTTAGCCCCAGCATAAAAATTTTAGAAAAAAAAATCCCATCGCGGATTTTACACAAAAAGCCGCGATGACCATCGCGGCTTTTCCACAAAAAGCCGCGATGACCATCGCGGGTTCCATGAAAAAACTCGCGATGAACATCGCGAGTTTCGTCCAGACAGTCGCGATGAACATCGCGACTGTCACCCATAAACACGCGATGAACATCGCGGGTTCCGACCTCACAGTCGCGATGAACATCGTGACTGTGAGTCTAAAACCCGCGCGGTTCATCGCGGGTTCCGCCCCGAAACCCGCGCGGTTCCACGTTGGAGAGTCAACGTGGAGTTTCGCGGCCTTCGGGGGCCCACCGCCAAATAAAAAAGACATAATTGACTAGGTTAAGGCGAATAGAGTTACCTGCAACTCGCTAAATCGAAAACCAACGGTGAAATCTCCCGGAAATCGAGAAATAGCTCTGACTGCTCTATCAAACTCGCACGTAACAATGACAAGTCATATTGGGCCCCACGTCCTATTTATAGAAATTCCACAAATTTCAAACAACCATTGCGGTGTCATACGAAGTCCATTTCTCAAACCGTTGGTACCGTTGGGATCAGCACAGCGAGAACTTCATAGAGGTTCCTTCCGTTTCCCGTTTTCACGAGGTCCATTTTTTGACCATTTTTTAGCCTCTCTTATGGCCTCGGTTTGCGCGCCACATCGACCGTTCTCCGTTTTCGATGTGTCTTATATCGCCGGATTCAGTTTTCCGCACTCGTGATGATGCTTGAGACCATTTCTCGCTCTCACCTTTATATTTTCCGGGCATTTTTTCCACGCCCCCTCGTCGCCTCGGTTTGCGTGCCACATCGGCCGTTCTCCGTTTTCGATGTGTCTTATATCGCCGGATCCAGTTTTCCGCACAGATGACGATTCTTGAGACCTCTTCTCGCCCTCATCAATCCATTTTTGTTCGGTATAATTTTACCCCTTTTTCGGGCCGAGCAACCCCTTTTTTACGAAAAAGGCACTTAGGGAGTTTCTGTTAAGCTATTTTCTGACTCCTAAAACAATGAAAAGATCGCCGAGCAATCTTGCTTCCTTTCATGATCGCTAAACGTATCTGAAAGGGCGTCTACCTGGTATAAGTTTACCCCTTTTCCGGACCTCGTAGACTAATTACGAAAAAGGTATACTCTAGTCACATCGGCTAGAAGAGTTCTCCATCCGTATCATTTTATGCTTTTTCGGGCCTTGGAGACTAAACTACGAAAAAGAACACCAATAGAGTCCACTTACCGCTTTCAGACTCTCTAAACATGATAGAAACCATGACCATGCGCCGTCCTGAGCTCACAAAATCCACAGGACCGTACCATTTCAGAGCACACTTTTATCCCTTCTTGGAGCTCATTAAAACTACGAAGAAGGAAGAAGGGTGCCTCTTAACGTCACGACAGATCATATCTCCTCACATAGCAGCTTCCCCATTCTAGTCGCCTTTGTTCAGAGTATTCTGCAGTATGTCACCCGGAAACTCCCTCGACAGCTACCATCAGCTTCACCCCCCCAGAGTCAGTACATACCCTTCAGTCCCTAAAAGATGATCCCCACACCTACAAGTCAGTTCCCTACGCTGCCAGGTCAACCACGTCATCTTGCTCTGAACAAAGGAAGTTTGAGTCTACCCATTTTTGACCCAGATATTTCCCATCCCCACAAGTATGTCAGTCCTACCAGCAGTACTACATCACTTGAGTTTACACCTCGCGCTCCTAGCAAGGAAACATCATTGCCTTGTTAGTTGCTGGTCTCCCTTTGTCGACGACAACCACATTGATTCCAGAGGATAGACCTAGAGGCCCCTGTGTCTTGGACTCATTACCATTTATGATGAGTGCCTACGAATCATTTCGAGAGGAATCCTCAGTACCTCTCCCAATGGTTGTTTCTCACATGCTCGACTTCAACACCTTGATCGCATCGTTGAGACTCGCACAGGGTATTGGTTCGTTCGTTATTTGTCGAAGACCCCGGATACCTCCTGACTCCTCCACATTTGAGAGTCTTCCTATGGATAATATCAGTTACACTTTTTCTACAGATATCCGGGCTGCGCATGGCGACAGTGTTCAGATTCACACCTGTTTCATACTCCCTTGAGTATACAGTTACATTTATTCCCAAAGATGACTCATAGTCTTTGAGTCCCTACAGATGTTGGACACCTTCAGTTTCAGCAGTTCCACAGTTGATCCAGTGTATCAGTTATTGAGATCATTCATGATCATGAGTATATCCACAATCATGTCCCCTCTGGACCATTATGATGTACCAGTATATTTCTTCACGTATTAGATCCCCCTTCTTGGGACTAATTGTTTTGCCTATGTCTTGATACGAGCATGGGAATGCCCGCCTCGTCCTTTATCAGAGATTATACCTCATTCATATTGAGGCCATGTAATATTTTTGTTTTTGCAGCTTCCAAGGGACGTGGCTCCAGTCTCCAAACGGTCTCTCCTCTCCCCTAAAAATCCAGAAAAAGGACAAAAGAACTATGATGTCTATCGGCCATACGATGAGCTCCTGCCCTCACACATCAGGGGGCAATCTGTGTTAACACCTAAAAAGTGCTCACTAGCTCATTCCCTTACTCACATGACCCATTTGTCCACTTTCCACCATCTGAGCCTCTGAAACCAACAAAAGGTCACCAAAAGACCTTAGTACACCCCTTTTTCCATTAAAAAGATTATTTTTCCAAGAAAATCATAAAAAACCCTCAAAAAGGGTCCAAATTCCCAAAAATATTAAAAAGGGAATTAAAATATTATTTTTATTCAAAAAAGGAAAAAGGAGGGAAAATTACCTAAACCATGTTGGTCAATACCATTGGTTTCCACAAAACCACAAATGGTATTCCTCACCACCAAAACCTATAAAAAGGTGGTAGGGGCTCCTCATTTCACATCCTTCCATTATCTCATCCTTATGCTGCTGAAATCTCCCATGAGCACTTTTAGCCATTGAAGCAACCTTGGAGAAAGAGACCTATTGGAGTTTGGAGCTACTCATCTTGGGAGTTGCTCAACATCAACCTTCACCATTGAAGGTAATATCGCAAGCACTTGCTTGCCCCCCACTTTTCAATACAAAAAATTATTTATTATGTTTCTTGTTCTTGATTTTGAAATGTTTACATTATTTGCTTAGATTCTTGTTAGATCCATGAAAAGTATTGTTTATTTAGTTTATTGTTTTTTATTTCTATTGAAACTGCTACTACTAGTTAGTAGGTGCCCATAGCACTAAGCTTGGTTGCAAAACCGAGCCAACACATATGACTACCCCCGAAGAGCCAAGCAATTATAAGTTGCACAAAATCCTCAGAAGACTAGTCTGTCATACATCCAAACCTAAGTATCCCACGAATAAACACCTGAAAGCGGAAACTGGCATCTCCTCCATAGAGACTCCACTGTCAATCTCAATCCTGAATACCGGGAAAGAAAGTCGGCTCTGACATAAAGAAGTCTCAACCTCTCCTCCACTTTCATCCCATAAATATAGCGGATCAATCACCCTCACAACTCTGTCGATCACCTCTACCATCTGAAACAATCCATCGTGCAGATGAATGCTTGGATCCCACCACCAACTAAGGGTTCCACCAAACCAAAATCCAATGAACTGCTACCGTTACCATGATGATAGTCATCGGAGTCTCCATGTAATCCTCTGGTACAAACCAAGTACTAAGAACTAACTCTGCTCCTGCTAATCTAATCATCTCCCATCAAATTGCATCTATACATCTGCTAACCCACTCACCGTCTATGTGCTCAAATAATCTGTGGAGTCTAAGCCTCTCTCTGGAGAATAGCTCCACCACCTGCGGTGCCTCATACTCATGCAGATACCAAGAATAATTTACCAACTGCAAATCCCGCATAGCCCTCATGATCCTCTCCTTAAGTGAGGACTCAGGGTCTATACATGGGCAATCTCTATAGGAGACGATGTCATTCCCTACTCTCTAAAATGCAATCCCTGTGAACCAATATAATCTCCCCTTTGTACTCAGTGTTACCAATCCCATGGTATAATTGAAAGATCGTCGTTGTGGCCAAGATGCCATTCACCTCATCTAACTATCCCAGGTGAACCTCCTAGTCTTGCTATGTAATAGCAATAAATATCTTTGCTCCTGCAGATGCGACTGGGAAGTAACTAGTGTGTTGGTCAATCCCACGGGGCATGAACATAATCCCAAAATTAGGTCTAGAAGTATACCTATGATCATCACGCTCTTTGATCCTCATCGAATGATATTCCCGACAAAGATAGGCTATCGAGGGATATACTACCCTATGAAGCATGTCCTTCCCCTCATCGATCCAGGGGAAACACAGTACAAGGGTATGCTCGTGATCTTTGTCAGGTGGTCTCCGGGAGGAAACACTCCAAAACTACATGGGATATCATCGTGTGCCCCTATGTACCCATGTAGATTGCTGCATACTCTTGTATCCTCCTGAGCCATTGAATATCCTATATGCGCTACTATAGCCAATACTCCACTGATATCAACGAAGGATGTAACCTAGTGTGTCTCTATATCTGCCATATATCTGTCCACTCAACCTCTGTATGCATATAATTCCTTGTTGGCTAATCCACAAGGAACGTGCTCACTATATCTGCCATAGATAAACCTCTCTATAGCAGTGATGGCTCATGATCCCCTGCCTGGTCCAAACCCTCTGTGTTAGATCTCTCCTTAGTCACTTGCAACTCTAAGTGCTCCTCATGAAAAATCATCACCAAATGCTCTCTCCTCAAACCATAGGTGCCACTCATGCCTCATGTTTTACAGTTGTCCTGTATCCTATGTCTGCTGCGGTATCCTCTTGTGCACCCACTCTACTAGTGTCACCTGAACCTAGATGCCACACATCTGTACTATGCTGGGAGTGTGTCCTCTTGTTTAGCACATCTGCAACTACAACCAGAACCATTAATTGCCCCTCCACAATAAGTGACTCATAACCTCCATACTGACCGTATGTATAGAGTCAACCATCTCCCAATCATGTCTCTCTTCATGGATCTCGCCTATCATGAATGTATCGACTCTTGCTGTAGATGATGAAGAGTGTACCAAATCCAACTCATCACACAACCTATCTAAATGCATATTGGATTCCTAAAGAGCCATCTGAGTGTTGTTCAAGGAATCTCTAGTAACCATAGGATCATAGGTGGGATCCTCTTCAATGTCATGTACGCCCAAATCACTCAATATTGAATCCATGTCACAACTAGGTGCTAAAACCCCTTGATCCTCACAATCACCACTACTAGGTGAGATGATGAATCCTTGACATTGGATGATGGGATAACTGCATTATATGTACTATCATCCTCATGTACTGTCAACTCTATATCAAGTTCACCATCAACTTGTACATCATGCACATATTTCTCTATTCCCCCAACTATGCTTTTAAGGAGATCCTTGTCCAAATCCTTGGTCCGGCACTCGAACTGGATGGAGTAATAGCCTTGAAAGGACAATTATGCACATACCTCTTTCCCTAAGGCTAGATATTTCTGACATCGAGGCAAGTGTCGAAGTGTTGTTAACGTCCCCAAATTTCCATCCAAGATCCTTCTCAGTGTCTTCATGATCTCATTGGATGGAAAGAAACCCGTGCTTTCAAGCATGCACTTAACCAAAATTGACATGTATTGTTATCCATTGAAATTCCTCTATATTCATCTAGTTGTTTATAACTACATGCTTGCACAACTGGCGAGGAACATGCTCTGATACCACTGTAATATACCAATTGATATTTTATGTTCTTGGTTATGAAGTTTCTGATGATGTTGTTGATTGCTTGTAGTTTTATGGTCCAATATGTAAAGGAAACATGAATGCATGTGATGAGCTATGCTTGCACAAGCATTCATGCAAATGCATGGGTTTGCCAACCCCTAAATAATCCAAATAATCAGAAATGATATAAGTAGAGATAGAAATAATGCATGCACGTGCCAATAGCAGTAGTAGTAGATGTAGATCAATATGGAACCAACATGCGATATATGTGCCAAGTATCGGGCAAGATAGGAGGTGATATTCATCCAATAATGCTCCCTTATGATAAATGTGTACTCTTTCGTATAGGAATGGATGCATGAGAGATCAATTGATGTCAGAATGCTCCCAGATGAAGGTACTAGGGTTAGAATACCTCTCTGATCAATATGGCATTGGCATGCAAGCCATGCAATAACTCTAAGGCACAAAACGCGGATATCCTCAAGGAAAGTCTCCCAGGCATGAAAGGGCACCCCTCATTTACTGATTTTGATGATAACTTGATCTAGAAGGTGAATGAGCAGCCTGTATTCGGTAACTAAGCTAATAGTGATGATCTCAGAAGGATGGAAGCTGCATGTAGACAAAAAGATGACTGTATACTGAGATATGAAGATGCCTTGCTCTTTCCAAGTCACCCATGCAGAGATGGCGAGTCCTCTTGCTATAGAATGTAGCTAGAGCCTTGCAGAATGCTGAAGGATACTGTATGATGATAGTAGTAATTTTGAATTTGGATGATCCAACCCTGATAGTGACTAGGGAAGATAGATTTCACTACTGAAATGCACTTGATAGTTGAGTGGTGTGCCCTCAACCCAAAAATGGCTCTCTGAGCTCTCCAAGTTGACTTCTCAAATCAATAATCAATAAACAACCTTAATCATTCACTTTATATATCTTTTATAACTTTGACATCGCCTGACCTAAATTTTGCATGACTAGGTCGCTTTTCTCTTCTAATTTCCAGTTGACTTGCATGCATTTCTTTCTATGTGCATGAAGGATTAATTAAGGTATTTCTGTGCATGCACATGAAATATGGCCCACGTGTAATGGATGCAGGTGGCCGCTAGTTCCTGTGGCCCTCTTTTATCTATTGACGATCTAATAACCATGATTAAGATCTTCTTTTGGTCTGAATGGTATCAATCCTCAGTCAATTCCTCTGTTTGTTAAAAAGGGAATATTATACTTATGGTTGACATGCTCCCATTCCCGACCCATCATCTCCTTGTAATCCTAGTTCTCTAACCATGTATGATTGAACTTGTAGGGTGTTGGACATTTTATGTCATCACTTTCCATTTGAAGAAAAATAGGTGAATGCTTATTTATGATCCTCGGTCTAACCTAATATCCAACTTTTGTTGCTTCTGCCAATACCCCATTAGAAACAAAAAAAACATGTCATTGTCCTTGTGCTGGGGTTGATGTACTTGTGTGAGAAAGACCTAGGGCTTATGGAAAAGAAACCCTAGAGGAGACTGAGAGTGCTTTGTTTTGAGATATTGTGAATTTGTAGTCAAATTTTAAATAAATGTCTTTTTGATGTGAATTTGTAGTCAGCTTGTAATCATAATATTTGAGCTCTAGCTATCAAGATTCCACGTGGAAACATTTCGTGAAGAGAAAAATGTTGCAATGTACTATTTTTTTTATAGTGTGTCTTAATGAAAAGAAGAGTATAACAATATATAATCAACAATATTCTCTTGGTGCATATCCTTTATGTCACTATTGTCATTGTTGTGTATTATAGGATCCAAAGGAGGCCATGGACAAAGGACATGGACGACGTATAACTACTAAATCGCAGAGAGGAAAGTTGGTGTCCATAGATTCATATACAAAATATGCATATACAATAAAGGTAAGAAGACAAAGCAACATCAACCAAAGGAGGAAGGTGTTTATGGATTCAGAAATGCTACAACATAGTGGAGACATAGTTTTATAAACTATGTTGTTTTTTTCAACTCCAAAACATGATATCAACATATCAAATATATGACTAAAGTGAGGTTTTGTGTTGGATAGCATATTGGTTGAAATGATATAATTGGTGTACTAAACAATATTTACTATGTTTTGTATTATAGGGGTCATACGATGCCATGGCAATAGATCATGTCATATCAAATAAGGACACAACAGATGTCGCTGGACATCAGGTACTCAACTTTTGACTTAACTTAGGACAAATTCATCTCATGGCATTTTGTGATACGTCCATCTTTTTTCACAGTATTATTAAAATTTATAGTGTATTATTTAATCTTGACATAATTTAATGCATGTTGTTGATTATTTCAGATGGATATTGGAGCAAATGCACAGCCTGAGCGTTCAAATAGAAAAAGAAAAAGATATGTATGTGGATGTGGACCTAAAACTATTAAATCATGTAGATGATAGTGGGTGGAAGGGGATATGACAATGGATCCTCCAGACACAACAAACGATTGCACTGTAGAAGAGGTTGGTCAGGACTATAGTACATGGGATGAATACTTTGAGAAAATTGTTGTTTTTGGATGTTCTGTATGTTGTGGAAAGAAACAATTCAAATGAGCGAATGTATAAAGACATTACATAGATGATGAGCTTCCAGTGGGTATTATGCATCCTACAATCAGTCCAAATCCAATAAGAATTGTGGTAAGGAATTTTCCAATTTGATATGAATAACATGTATACTTCTTTTAAGCATTGTTTTGTATTATTTAAATAATTCGTTTTCTTAATCGATACTTGCAAGATAAACTTGGTTTAAATTTTCTTGGATCACTGACTTCCAACCTAGAGGGCGATGATCATTTATCATATGATATATCTAACAAAAGTATTTGCCAATATACCAGCTTGGAAGATGAGGAATGGATGAAAACAAGTAACATAACAAGAACCCGTTTGATGATGCATAATTTGCTTAAAGACAAGGGGAAGGTGGACTACATACCCTATGCGAACGAATGTGATGGAGATATGACTTTCCTCCGAGTTTGAGATCAATTTACAAAGATACATTTGATCGTCGACTATATTGCGCTTGGCCTCGTGATCAACAACTACCTAGAGTGCACGAGGTGTTTCAATTTTGGGGATACATCTACGTGATACAAACCTCCAATATTCATGGAGCGAATATAGGCCTCTTTATTGTCCAAAATGTACTTGTGGGATATAAACATGGAAACAATTCACAACAAACTACTAGGAGATTAATGCCATATTATGTCCCGTCATATTACAGTGGTGAATGGAGAAGGCTAGCAGAATATAAGTCTAGCATGTCAACATATGGTCTCAATTCAAATATGTATACACATCCTCTCCAATTGGAAAGTGGAAAATAAATGAATAGAGGTCATCTTATGTATTATTATAGATGGACGTGCATACAAAAAAAAATATTGCAGGATTTATAAATAGTAGTAAGGGAAGGGACCCTACTGTAAGACTGAATTGTCAATTTGTTGAGGTTATAGATGATAAAGATGGAGATATGGAAAGAGAGGTTGATAGATTGATAATGGTTGAGGCTATTATGGACCTTGCCATTTGGGATAAGTTATTAATTGATTACCCCTTCTTAAAATGCTCTCATGTGTGAAAGAAAAAGGAAGAGCAAGGTCTCCCTAAGGATGTTCTTAAGGGTAGAAAACCAAAGAATAACAAATGAGTGTGGATTGATGTTTCATAATTTGTGTTGTCAAAATTGTGTTTTATTGAATTTATTGTATACAAAATGTAGTCTATAAATTAATGTTCCATTATTCAATTGATGTATCCATTTTACATTTTTATTTGTTAAGCCATATTTGATTATATTTATTTGAAACTGATACATTTATGATTTATCCAATTGCCAAACATTAAATAATGCTTGTGTTTGTCGATAGGTAGACGATGTTGATGAAACACCTACTAATAGCCAAGATCCAACCGGGTTATTAATATTTGGACGGGATGATCCAAACCATCCTTTAAACCATACCGGGGTGAAAAGAGTAACATTAAAGAGAATACTATCAGCTGAGAAATTTGAATAGATAATGAGATTAGCATACACTGATGACATGCCACCTAGCCTTAATGATGATGATGAAGATAGTGAAAATGCAGTGCATGAAGAAGGATTAAATGAAATGCTTACAGGTTTCTTTGGGGATGGAAACAATGATGACAATAATGATGATAGCAGGGGTAATTACCACCAACGTAATGTTGATGATAACAACCTGAAAGAATCCATCACGTAAGTAGTGAAGACACCCGTGTTCAAATGATGATGATGAAGATAGTGAAAATGCAGTGCATGAAGAAGGATTGAATGAAGCTTACAGGTTTATTTGGGGATGGAAACAATGATGACAATAATGATCACATGGTTGACAATAACGATGATAGCATGGGTAATTACCACCAACGTAATGTTGATGATAACAACCTGAAAGACTCCATCAAGTAAGTAGCAAAGACACCCGTGTTCAAATCGGGTACATGTAGAACCTCAAAATTGGCATGCACATTAATATTATTGGAAATCAAGTCACTATTTGGCTGGTGAGACAAAGGATTCACTACCCTACTGAAGTGAGTTGAAATCGTTTTCTTACTTTTCATTAACAATTGGTGTACATAATTTATAAAAAATCATAAACTCCGTTTATATTTCTTTAAGGGGATTTTAAAACCATATATTGTATATAAATACTCCTAGTATATATTGACATATCAAACATGTTCATCATAAGTCAAACGTTCAATTGATTTCATCTTTGGAAATCTTAGAGGGCACTAAAAACTAAAATATTCCCTGAAGAGAATGTGTTTCCGTCAAATTGCAGAGAGGCACATCAGTTGTTGGTTGAGTAGGGGATTGAATATAAGCAAATTCATCCATGTAAAAATGATTGCATTTCATAAAGAGATGAATATCAAAACAAAGTAGAATGCACTGTATGCAAAGAGAAGAGTTATCGTACATATGTAAAAGTTCATACAGTTCCAAATAAGGTTCTATGCCACATGCCAATTATACCTAGACTTCAACGACTGTTGCGTTGCAAGTCAATTGCACAATTGATGGACTGGCATGCAAAGAACATGAGTAAAGATGGATTCATGCGAATTCCGCCAGATTGCAAAGCAATGAAACATGTAGAGGAAAAATGGCTAGGAAAATTAAAAAATGAACCCCGTAGTATTAGGTTTGGGCTTGCAAATGGAGTGTGCCCATTCTCTTTCATGAGTGCAAATCATATTGTTTGGCTAGTCGGATTGATAGTATACAATACTCCCCCTTGGATGAGTGTTAGAAAGGAGCACCTTATGCTGACTCTCATTGTTCTTGGAACACATCAAGTTAAAGACATGGAGGTTTATCTTGCGCCTTTTATTAATGAGATGCAACTACTACGGAAATGCATAACAATGTATAACATATCACGTCCTCCATCAAATAGGTCCTTCATGTTGTATCGTGTGCTATATTGGACTATTCATGATTTCCCAGGACTTGGTGTTTGTTTTGGTAAGATAAAATATTTACGTACTTACACTCATAATTTATTTTCATCCCAAATTTCATACTTAGTTTTATACTATTATTTTGATCTTATTAACATTACTTATGAAATTGCAGGGCTTCAAACAAAGGGGAAATTTGCATGTCGAAGATGTGTAGAACAATTTCAAGGGCAATATTATAAATATCTACATAAATTTATTTATGCAAACAACATGGTTTTTCTACCACCAGATCAAAGTTTAGAAATCGCCTAGAGAATCAATTTGATGGAAACGTTGAAAATAAAGGCCCTCCCATGATTATGGGTCCAGGTGATTGGATTAAGAAGTATGATGATGATGAATTGAAATCTTGGGAGGATTTTTTTGATTGGGGTGATTCAATTGAAGGACGAGGACAAGTTGTAGCTAATATGCCAGAAGGAATGAAAAGGAAATCCATATTTTATGAGCTCCCTTACTGGAAGGATCTATTAATATCTCACCTTTTATATCCTATGCACATCTTAAAAAATATCCCATATTCTATATTTCAACATATATCAGGAAACGAGAAGGACACCTTGTATTCGAGGAGAGATATTGCTATTTTGTGTACCAAAATTGATAGAAAACATTTGTGGCCTACAGGGAAAATGAAACATATGCGAAAGGTCCATGGATTTTGAAAAAAAAGAGCTAGACCAACTAAAAAATGTCATATGTTCAATAAGGACACCTTCTGGCTATGGGTCATCATTGGGTAAACCTTTTACAATTGATGGACATATCACATGATTTAAAACACATGATTTTCATAATTTAATGAAGGTATTATATATAATCATTTAACTTTAACTGGTAACAATGATTAAGTACTAAATATGTTTTGATATTCTATTGCGCGAGAAAAAAATACTAAAGACCTTTTGATAAATGTGTTTGATAGCATATCATGCCATTTGAACTTAGGGGGGATTCATGCCTTACAGTTGACTTAAGGAATCCCATAAGTCGATTGTTAGCATTTACAAGGTATGTGGTTATATGAAATGTTCATGTGTGAGAGACATAGAGATATTATATTGCATTTTAATTTTTGACTAAAGGTTCATACTAATTTACTAATCTTATATTAGGTGGGTGACTTCCAAGGATATCCACGAATGTGAAGTGCCAAAATGGAAGAAGGAAATTGCAGAAATTGTATATGTATTTGAGAAGGAGCTCCCTACAAGTTTCACGGACCTACAAGTCCATTTACTTATACACCTAGTTGATGACATTGAATTGGAAGGTATCGTATCAACGTGGTGGATTTTTTTCTTTGAGAGGTACATGAAAACTCTAAAAATATATGTCTGACAAAAGGAACGCCCAGAAGGTTGCATGGCTGAAGGGTATGTATTTAATGAAGCATTTTTCTTCCTATGTGAATTCCTTGGTAAGTATTTTGAAGATGGGCCACGTTTCTTGGATGAAGAACAAGCACCATATATTATTGATGGAGAAAAACCTCAATCTAATGGTGTTCAAGTAGAAATTAGTGAGTAAATTCATTATCATTGTGGTTTTTTTTTTCTTGCAATCATTAATTTACTCTGTAATTTACATATCAAATTAACAACATGACATTTGGAGTTTGAAATCAACATGTTGACATGTAATAGGTGTAGACGAAAGTGTTATACTCAACAAGTTCATTCTGTACCACATGGACTTTATGAAAAAATGGATTGATCTATATGATAAAAAGAGAGAAGTGTTAGAAGCAAGGAGACAATTTAAGAGATCGAACCAAAAGAATACTCCACTTCCTAGTGATTTGCTTGGGGAATGGGGAAAATATTGCACACTAGAATGGGTTACTGAACAAACTCAAAATCAAATAGAAGATGGATGTATAGATTCAAACATAACAAAAGATGAAATCAACATGTCTAGAGGATTTGAAAGAAAGGTATAGTTGGAATTTTGCAAAATGTTGTTTCCTTACAGTTTTTTTAATATTTGTCATTATATTTGTTTTCATTGAAATATATGGTATTTCACAGGCGAGGAAATATCCAACAATGTGGGAATATGGTCAACATTATCATGTCGAAAGTGTAGATGTCAAGAGATGATCCTTCGATTGTGGCATCATGGTTGACTTCAAGCAATCCAATCAAGCAAGCTCAAAAGATAAGAATATTATTGAAGGGAATCTACAATATGTTGGGAAAATACAAGAAATTATTGAGTTAGATTACCGCTCTTTTAAATGTTGTATTTTTAACTGTAGATGGTATGAAGCATTTGAGAGGACACGAAAACATGATACCCACAATGGATTGTTTTCTATAGATTCCTCAAGGTTCCTACCCGAGGATAAGGAGCCTTATGTTCTACCAATTCATTGTGAGGGGGTATTTCTTTAACACAAACAAGAAGCGATAATGATCATTAATCTATTAATTCATAGTTTATTGTGAATACATACATGTGTTTATTAATAAATATAATTGTTATAACATATGTCTAATATGTGTATGTCATTCATGTGCATGTATTTTACTATGAAGATATTTTGGACCGAAATGGATATTTGTCATATATTATGATCCAATATTAAGACATGTATTTGATGATGCATTAGCCAATACTGAACAAAACAATGATGGCCAACAAAATGAGAGAGAGGGATTAGAGAACATCGAGGAAATTAACATCCATGATGATGTTGAAGATGGTTATGTTCAGGCACAAGAAGACAACAATCTGGAGTTAGATGATGTTATGGAAGACGACAATATGGATGGTATAGAAAATGATGATCCAAGTACATTTGGTATCAATATAGATGGTCTACTGTCAAAATTCAATGATGATGAACATGATGCAGGTCAAGATGAGGATGATGATAATATTAACTACTTGAAAGAACATATGAACATTTACAATGATACACTAGATGACATTGTTGCAGACAATAATGTTAATGACCAAGACTTCTAAATTTTCAGAATTATTTGTAATCCATGTTTAAAAATTGATGATTATTAAGGCCTAAACTTTGAAATGCTTCAATATTATTTGTGTAGATACAATTTACATATTGCAATATCCTTAAAGTGTTCAATTGTTCGTATGAATTATTGGCAGAAATTTTTTTGGCTTACTTCGATGCTTCTTCCATTTATTTTGTATCAACATATGTTCGTGAAGACACAAAAGTTAATAAAATATTAATGCACGTATCTCACAATTATTTGAATAAACAAGTTTGTTAACTTCATTATTTTTAAATTGTTTCCATTTTTATGTTGAACAAAATTTTTTAGTATGTTTTATTAAGAGCTAAAAATAAAATAATTACACAAAATAAAAAGTTTTAATCACCTATAATTAGGTGAAAATTTAATAATTTAAAGCGCAATTTTAGTTTCCTATTTCATTTCAAAACATGAATATTCAATATTGATAGTATGTTTTAAGTTAGCATATATAATAATCAAAATTAATCTAAATTAAAATAAAATATAAAAAATTACATCACATATTGTAAAATAAACTTTATAATAAGAAAATAATTATAAATTTAAAAAGAAATTGCCCTTAACCCATAATAGCTAGGTCCTTACCCTTTAAAATCCCCTAACCCCTAACCCCTAAGCCCTAGACCTTTAATCCCATAACCCCTAATCCCCGATCCTTGAACCCTTAATCCCTAAACCCTTAATCCATAATCCCTTAACATAAAATCCCTAAATCCCCTAACCCCTAAGCCATTGAGCCTTCAATCCTTTAGACCTAATCCCTGAACCCTTAAGCCCTAAAACCTTAATCCCTAATCCCTTGGCATGGATGGACATATTGGGTCATGATGATTATGATGATGATGAAAATGGTAATGAAAACCATGATGATGGAAATGATTATCAGAATGATGTCCCTAAGTCTTATAAACCTCCTGTACCTTCAAGGCATGCGCCTAGTTTAACCATGTAAAATTTCAATGCATACAGTCACATTTTGAAGAAATTTCAACGTTGGCCCCATTCAGTGTTCACTTTGCGAGGTTGGTGGACGACAATGGTGGTGGGCGTGTTGGATATTCCATGACATTTCAAGAGATTTCCAACAAATATTCTATAGATGGGAATGACAAATGATGACAATGAGACTACATGATGAACATTGATGCAAACATGGATGATCTCAAATATTATGCGAGGATGTTAGGAATCCTTGAGTCTTGAAACCCGCACATACCATCAAGTCATGTGTCTAGTCTAACCATGTCAAATTTCAACCCATACATGCAAACTTTGAAGAAATTACAACATTGGCCCCATTCACTGCTCACCGTGTAATATCATTAAGCCCTTGACCCGATATATTCCCTAACCTATTAACCATTACACCACTCACATGTTGGACCCTATAAAATTCTTTTGGAATGTATTAAATTAATAGAATCATGGTTTAATCATCTCGAAGAATGCCACAAGAAAAAGACAAATACATGGGAATTGGCATCTTCATCAAGTTTTGCTGCAAAGATGGATATGTCAAGTTTGATCTTAATTTGTTGGCATGGATGGAAAAATTGGATCATGAAGAATATGATTATGATGACAATGTAAATGAAAACCATGATGATGGCGATTATGATGAGAATGATGTTCCCTAGTCTTAAAACCCTCCCATACCTTCAAGGCATGCGCCCAATCTAACCATGCAAAATTTCAATGCATACAGTCACATTTTGAAGACATTCCAACGTTGGCCCCATTCAGTGTTCATTGTGTGGGGTTGGTGGATGAAAATGGTGGTGGGCATGTTGGATTTTCCATGACATTTCAAGATAATTCCAACAAAGATTCTATAGATGGGAATGACGAATGATGACAATGAGACTGCATGATGAACATTGACGCAAACGTGGATGATCTCAAAGATTATGCGGGGATTTTAGGCGTCCTTGAGTCTTGAAACCCTCACATACCGTCAATGCATGTATCTAGTCTAACCATGTCAAATTTTGACGCATACATGCACAATTTGAAGAAATTTCAACATTGGCCCCATTCACCGCATCCATGACAAGGAGCCACAATATAACGACACAAACAACAATGTTGCAAGGAGACAGAGGCAACCGAAAGCACATTAGTGAAAGGAGGTAAAAAACATGAAATCAAATGGATAAGGAATGACTAAGTCACGACTTTAATTTTTTACTGAGCAACTTGGTCGCGCTTCGTACAAATGCAATTGTGCACACATTGACACCGACACACACGCGTGCATTAGTGTTCAAATGCATGGTTAAAGGATCTTGGTTCATACAAGCACCCAACGCATCCATGACTAGGTTCCACAAGATATCGATGAAAACTACAACATTGCAAGGAGATGAAGGCAACTCGCGACATAGTATTGACGCTGGATAAATTGGGTCATGATGAATATGATGATGATGATGATGGAAATGAAAACCATGATGATGGTGATGATGATGAGAATGATGTCCTTGAGTATTAAAACCCTCCCATACTTTCAAGGCATGTGCCTACTCTAACCATGTAAAATTTCAATGCATACAGTCACATTTTGAAGAAATTTCAACATTGTCCCCATTCACTGCTCACTGTGCAAGGTTGGTGGATGACATTAGTGATGCGCATGTTGGAACACATTCCATGACATTTCAAGAGAGTTCCAACAAAGATTCTATAAATGGGAATGCTGAATGATGACAATGGTACTGCATGATTAACATTGATGCAAATGTGGACGGTCTAAAAGATTATGCGGGGACATTAGGAATCCTTGAGTCTTGAAACCCTCGCATACCATCAATACATGTGTCTAGTTTAATCATGTCAAATTTCGATGCATACAAGCATAGTTTGAATTTTCAACGTTGGCTACATTCACTACTCACTGTGTAGAGTCGGTGGATGACATTGATTATGGGCATGTTGGAAGACGTCCCATGACATTTCAAGTGAGTTTTGACGAAGATTCTATATATCGAATGACATATGATGACAATGAGACTGCATGAAACGTGGACGATCTCAAAGATTATGCAGGGATGTTAGGCATCCTTGAATCTTGAAACCCTCGCATACCTTCAAGGCATGTGTCTAGTCTAACCATGTCAAATTTTGACACATACATGCACAGTTTGAAAAAACTTCAATGTTGGTCCCATTCACTGCACACCATGCGATGTCGGTGGATGACATTAGTGATGGGAGTGTTGGAAGTTCCATGAAACTTCAAAAGAGTTCCAACAAATCCCTAAATTCCCCTAAATCCTAATGCATTGACCCTTAAAGCCTTAATCCCTAATCGCTAAAACCTTAATCACTAATCCCTTAACACAAAATCTCTTAATCCCGTAACCCCTAAGACATTGACACTTAAACACTTAATCCCTAATCCATAATCCCTTAATACAAAAACCCATATCCCCTGAGCACTTAAACATTAATCCCTTAACCCACAATCCCTACGCCATTAACCATTAGATTACCTAACCCGTAAGTGAAAAATGCCTTAGCTCTTGACCCTTAATCCCTTATACCCTAACCCCTAATCCTTAAACCCTAACCCCTAATCCTTAAACCCTAACCCCTAATCCATTAAACCCTAACCCCTAATCCCTTAACCCTTAATCCCTGCACCCCAAATCCCTAAATCCCATAATCCTCAAAGCCCCTACCCACTTAACCCCCAACACCTCAAGAAATTAACTATCTATGCATAGTAGGTGCTAAATCCGACTCTAAATAAGGAGCCAAATCCGACACTAAATCCATAACTAAACTCGACGATAAATAAGGATCTAAATACGACAATACATACAGAGCTAAAGCTGATGCTAAATAAGGAGCTAAATCTAGAGCAAAATAGGTTTCTAAAGTGGGAGATAATTTTGGCACTAAGTTCGACGCTAATCCCAGTGCTAATTAACACTTTTGCACTTGTATGTTTTGATCGACACAAAAAATGCCAAAAATAGTGCCATCCCGATAAATAACACCTACTTTTAAAAAAATGGAGAAAAATACACTAAAACAGTCCCTAGAAGCAAAAAAGGAAGCTAATCACAGGGATTTATTGTAGTGAAGGCTCATACTATGGAGTTTGGAATTGCTTCTGCAGTTTCATCCAAGAATGTTATTATGAGAATTTCAACATCTCTAGGGAAACAAATATTTATGGCATGTGGATTTGATAAAATAATTGATAGATTACTTGTATATAGATATACATCTTAAAATGATTGATTGAGTGGATATTTATAAACATGCTTGGCTGATGATATTTATTCTGATACAAGCTTACTTACAAGAAAACTCACCAATGCTTAGAGCTAGGGAACAAAGAGCTATAGATTACTAGTTTTTACTAGGACTAATTCAACCCTTGTCTCTTTTGCTCTATAGGACATCTGAGATTCATTGGGTAGAATAAGATTCAAATTTCGGATTACTTTAGTAATGAATATGCAGGAAATTTGATTGTTTATATGAAGGATATATTTACCTCAACTCGTGTTTCTGGTAATTCCATAGTTGAGTGCAAGTAGATCCAAGAGTGCTAGGTGACACACGTGTTAAATGTGTTATGCAGGGTAGGTTTTATGATTCTGCCTTTTTGTGAGAGAAACAACCATGGATCTTGTTGGACTCCATAGTGTCTCACGTCCTAATGTGGCTACAAAGGTATATTGCATACATTTGATTTAAATTACCAACATGCAAATACTTAAGGTTAACACTGAAATAACATTTATTCAACTCAGGAAAAATGTATTTTCTGGTTGTTTTGAAGAAAATATGACATTATCTGCATAAATTCATTATTTCCAAAAAGTTGCAGAGTGTATTATGGACAAAGGAGTAAGTTTGCGAAAGTGTGTAATCAAGATTATTTGAGACATGTGCATTTCTAAATGTGAATTTGCAAAAACTACAAATGCATGCTATCACATTATTTCCAAAATTGATGATGAAGAAACAAGTCTACATGTACATATTTTGTTGGTGAAAATATCTCATTGATAGTATCTAATTTTCAAGGGAAAGATGTAGTTGGTTTATACTCAATGGATTGAGCAACCTTAATGGTTTAGTGTGAGAAAGGGAAATATTTAGCTAGTTGATACTCAATGGAATGAGTTGCCTTAATGGTTTAGGATGGCAAGGGAAAGATGTAGCTGGTTGACACTCAATGGAGTGAGCAACCTTAATGTTTGTCATTGGATTTCATTCTCGGTTGGTCAGGACCAAGTCTAGGAGTCTGTTGGACCATGCCACCATTAATGCATGTGGAGGAACAACTTGTTGGAGTTTAATGAGGGTCAATGAAGTGTTGTTAACACTGTTGTAGAGGGTTGTTGGTGGTTAATGTATTCCAATGATATCATGGGTTGTAGTGCTCGAGGAAAAAATAGAAATAGGATCACATAATGCTTATGCATGGGGGAGGAGAAAACTTAGTATAAACTACTATAGGAAATAAAATACAACAAGTGGAAGTAAAATGTAGAAGACTCTACAGGAATCTATCTAAGATTGAGACCAGTAAGTTGCGAAAGATGATAACACTGTGTGTAGGGAATGAATAATGTTTTGAACGTAGAGTTTCCTATAGACTATCATAATTTTGTTACATTAACACTCTTGTGTTTATGATGAGAATGTATGCATTGTTTACGATTATAATGCATGCAAAAACTACAGAAATCATGTGCAAAAACTATGAAGAAGGTTATAGGAAAAAATGAAGCATAGTAAGGTTATAGAGATTCACATGCATAATCTGTGGTCGTCAAATGAAAATATAATATTTGTATCCCTCGAGAAAAACTGCACCATGCTCTATATCCCTTGATGCTTCACATTGTCAAACTAAAGTTTCCAGCAACCCTTTTGATTATCAGAGAAATTCATGGGAAACGTTAAGTAAATAGACAGGATATCAAATGTTATTTATTGACCTGGCCATGTTGAATAGAAGCCACTGTCATGTAAGTTGATTTCAATGTGGTTGTGGCGATCCCCAACAATGAAACAACACGAATGTTGTGAATAGATGGTAGAAAAACTGTCAGTATTTCCAGAGATCCAAACAAATAAAGACATTCTCTCTTGCTCCACTTGGATTTGATGTAATACATGTCATTTCATCAATCATATATTTTATAATACAATCTATTTAACTTTTTATCAAAACAAAAAAATAATAAACACATGTTATTATTTCACACATAACCAAGCCAACTATTTGTGAGTATAAGTCCTTAACCAAAAATATCAATGAAACAAGGTGCTTCCTGGGTGTGATTGAGGATTCTTTATTTGCATAACAGTTCATTGAATATGAATAATTATACAAGTTCATTTAAGTTTGGATACGATATGGAATTAGAGGTAGAGAAGCTTGTGGATGGATATCTCAAGTTCACTCAATTAAATGGAATTGGGCATATGCAACTTTGGGATTCCATATATGTTCCATTAGTAATTGTAAGTGTGAACATTGATATTTTTATGTAGAGAAATTTGGAATACCTCAACCACTGTGGAAGGAAAAAATTTAGGCAACATATGAATACGTCAGCATCTTTGTAGCCATGAAACGATGAATTAAATATAATTTTGATGGCAGCTTTAAAAAATCTAGTTCTAGAAGGGGCAGAGGTGTTTTGAGAGCGCAAGGATATATCGTGGTACACAAACCTTGGAAAAGGGATTCAAAATCACAGCAGAGTCAAAATCATAGATCCAACTTGATCAAACAAATACAACAGTTAGAAGCACTGAAGCAAAATGGGAGGTTTTTGTTTAAAAAAAATGCCATATCTAAACTGAGCAGATACAACATTGAGCCAAGCATCAAATATTGAGCTTCCATCCCATATGAAAGCATTCCAAGTCTCCCTTAGGTACCATTTTTTATGTGGAAACCTTGCAATCTCACTTGAATTTCCAATGCTATTGTGCATTCCTCAACATCTTCACTTTCAGATTGTCATTTTCATGACTTCGTTTCTTGATTTATAAGCTTCCATTTGAAAATCATATACCTACCCTATACCCATGAAATGGAAAACCCTAGTGGAATAGAATGGAAGCATGAAAATTGACAAGGAAACTTTTAAGACCCCCTAAATTTATATGTATAATAAATGGGCAAACCCCTGATACATGGGAAAGTGTGAAGGCTATTATTTTATTAATAGTATAATATGTAGATATAATTTTTTGGCGAATCATTCATGGAATTATAAAATCTTGTAAAATATGGGCGAATCTTTAAAAAAATTATAAAACGTTCTAAAATCACGACGAATCTTTCACAAAATTATATAACCTTGTAAATTTTTTGGCAAATCTTTCAAGGAATTAGAATTTCTTGTAATTGTAATTTTATACAAAATGAAATGTCAAGGGTTAACTTTTTAGCTTCTTGTAATTGTAAACTTTTTAGCTTCTTTTGTAATTGTAATTTTATGCAAAATGAAATGTCAAAGGTAACTTTTTAAACCTTAAAGATTGCCCTTGAATGTCCCAGCTTGAACATATAAGCTCTTTCCCATACCTACAAGCATGAGAGCAACAACCCGAGAGACAAATACTTGCCGGGATGGCCCACTTCCCACTCATTACTTTAAGGGATAACTTTTTAGTTTCTTGTAATTATAAACTTTTAAGTTTTTTTTTGTAATTGTAATTTTATGCAAAATTAAATGTCAAGCGGTTGACTTTTTGAACTTTTTAGCTTCTTTTGTAATTGTAATTTTATGCAAAATGAAATGTCAAGGGGTTAACTTTTTAAACTTTTTAATTTATTTTGTAACTGTAATTTTATGAAAAATGAAATATCTAGAGGGTTAACTTTTTAAACTTTTTAGTTTCTTTTGTAATTGTAATTTTATGCAAAATGAAATGGGTTAACTTTTTAGTTTCTTGTAATTGTAAGTTTATACAAAAATGACATTTAGTTTCTTCTAATTGTAATTTTATGCAGAATGACACTTAACGCTTACCAAATACCAAGCCATCTAATCAAACCATTGACACTTAAAGCTAATCAAACCCTTGACACTTACCAAAATGTCACGCCAAGCTACTAAAACCATTGACGAAACACCAAGCGCGCAAATTTGTATGTCGAATCAAACCGACCTCAATGTGTGATCCCACAGCTAGACTTGTGAACAACACTACACTTAATCAAACAAAGGCTCATGCATATAAAATAAAAGATAATTATTTTCACATAGAATGTGGAACTATTTTCACATAGAATGTGGAACTATTTTCACAAAGAATGTGGGATAGTTCACAAAGGAAATGGAAGACTTGCTTAATTTTTGTGTGAGCTGCAGTCGCATGGCGTTTTAGGAAAATGGAAAAGAAAGAATCGTTTTGGATGTCTCCTGAAGCTTTGTAAAGTGCCTCAAACGCTATTAGTTAATGGTATTCCAGGCACCAATCAATTTCTAGTAGTAGCTATGATCTATGACTAACAGTTTTGAAGGCAACGATTTTAAAGGGAAAACAAAGATAACACCAATTGGAATCGTTTTCTTCAGGTAGAAACAACTCGAGGTTTTGGAGTTATTGCTAGTTTTGGACATAAACAATAGTTTCCACATGTAGTGGATCTTTCAAAGCCACTTGAAATGATATTTTTGTCAAACCAGTCAAATATAAGAAGGCTACGTCAGAGGCGTTCTTGAATGAAAATGATGGTGGTCACCGATGCTTTTTGGCTTATTCATTAAAATGATTCTGAAAGGAATCTATTTTCACTTGGTCTATTAAACATACTTCTAGAGTTTGCGAACAAAAAATACTCCTTGACCTGTTGAAATTGTAGATTATGTTGTTCAAGAGATCAAAACTATGTTGAATAGCATAGGTATAGTGTCAAAATGAAACAGATTGGAATCCCATATGAATAGAGAGACATTTTTTTTGTTCCTTATTATTATTATACGTCAAGTTGTGGGGCTTCATAGGCATTATAGATATAATTGATGGAGAGTTTTAAAATACCAATATGTGCAATCACAGAGAATTATTGTACTCTGTTCAATAGACTGTTCGAATTCAGTGAATATTGATCAAGCATGTCAAAAGTCATGGGTTCATTTTATGGCTTGTACACCTTCTGCCAAAATTAAGCCTTGTGGGTCTATTAGAGAGAGAGTATCACATAAGGAGGAAACAACGACCACAAAACAAAAGGGACAACTGGAAAATCAAATGGAAATGAAGGGTTATTGCAGAATTGATGACTAACATATAAAAACTAAATATTTTTAGCTAGGGGAATAAGTTTTATTATATGATTCAATTTTTCAAGATTTGAAAGGAAAAATTCAAACATGCTAGTTAGGCCCTTGTGGGATCAAAGAAGTTCTTAACAATGGTATAGTTAACTTACAAACTATTGATGCTGATAAAATTCACTTATTCTCAATAGTCAAGTTACAAACTTGTTTCAAACTTGTGAACTGTAATTTTGTATTCAAGAAAGAAAGGGGGATTTGTCAATTTTGATTAGAGTTTTATTCGTTTGACCAGGATCTATCAACAATAAAGCTAATTATTCAGTGGTACAAGTATTTTGGTCTACTTGTGGCACATGAATGCATCTAACGTGATCTTCATTTTCATGGAGATGACCCACGAGAAAACATAATGGTTATGATTGGCCATCAAAGAATAACAAATCTCTAAAGACAAAAATTTGTTGTTCATGACTGTTCAGATGAATTTCAATATGTATATCCTATCCGCCCCCCCAAAAATCAAATATAACAAGTTTTCCAAACCCTCTTAGCTAGCAACTCCAGGCACAACTCCCAAGTGAACAAACTATTTTATAAATATAGATGTCATTGCATGGCCAAACTAGCTTGTAAAGCAATCTCATCCAACCATTAGTATTTTTTTATGCTTTTCAAGGAAGCATGGAATTATTTTACATGAGTAAACAAATCTATTATAGATTATTTCATTCTATTTAGGCCCTTTCTTCAACATCCTTTCGAAATGATAACATTCTTATAGTATCTCTTTTCAAGGTAGTTTTTATATCATATGCCACTACAACAAATTTGACATTTAGGGGCGGTTGTCTTCCGCCTCCAAAAGTGACTTTTGGGGGCGGTTTTGGCTTTGGAGGCGGTCTTTCCAAAACCACCCCCAATAGCACTGACGCTAAAAGTTTTGACTTTTAGGGGCGGTTCTGGAAGAGATCAAAACCACCCCTAAAAGTGACTTTTGGAGGAAGTTCTAAACTGCCCCCAAAAGGGACTTTTGGGGGCGGTTCTAAACCCCCCCCAAAAGTGACTGTTGGCGGCAGTTCTACCCCCCCCCAAAAAAAATTCACTTTTGGGGGTGGTTCTAAACCCCCCCGAAAAGTTACTTTTGGACTTTTGGGGGCGGTTCGAACCCCCCCCCCCAAAAAAAGTCATTTTTTGACTTTAAGGGGTGGTTGTCTTCTGCCTCCAAAAGTTACTTTTCGGGGGCGGTTTTCGCTTTGGAGGCAGTCTTTAGAAAACCGCCCCTAATTACACCGACGCTAAAAGTTTTGACTTTTAGGGGCGGTTCTAGAAGAGATCAAAACTGCCCCTAAAGTGACTTTTGGGGGCGGTTCTAACCCCCCCCCCCAAAAAAAAAAAGTCACTTTTGGACTTTTGCGGGCTATTCTAACCCCCCCCGCAAAGTCACTTTTAAGGACGGATATAATCCCCCCTCGTAGGTACCTATGGGAGTGGTTCTGAACTGCCCTTAAAAGTCTTTATTACAAAAATTTGGGGGCGGTTTTAAACCCCCCTCGTAGGCACCTACGGAGGTGGTTCACCCCCCCCCCCCCCCTAAAACTCTTTACAAACATTTGGGGGTAGTTATAAACACCCCTTGTAGGTACCTACGGAGGTGGTTCAAAACCCACCCTAAAAATCTTTACAAACATTTGGGGGCGGTTATATACCCCCCTCGCAGGTACCTACAGAGGCGGTGTGAACCCCCCCCTAAAATGCTTTACAAACCTTTGGGGGCAGTTATGAACCCCCCTCGTAGTGACATATGAAGTCAGTTTAGAACCCCCCTCGTAGCCATAATAAATCATAATAAAATATATTTTATTTAAAACATCAATATTGCAATATCATTAGGGCACTAAGGAATCGAACCTTCAACCTCTTGCTTGTAAAGAAGGTGCTCTACCATTGAGCTAGAACCCTTTAAGAATTGGGGAAAGGGGCAATATTAACACCAAGATTGCATAATTTGTAATCCTAAGAAAAGACTAATAATCCCAACATTGTTTCTGACTCGAGAGACCTAAGAAATTAGTATGAATGGCTCTGACCTTATAAGTTGATTGAACTTGAAAGGTTTCATATGCAACATTGATTCAATAAAGAAAAAAGTAACACATAAACGTTTTGCAGGACGAAGTTGGCATTCAAGTTCATACACATACTCATGAAGTGAACATCTAACTAGAATTTCAAGTATTCATGGATAAGAACGAGCATCTTTTCTAATGGTTGCTTGATGGATCCATGTAAGAGTAGCCTTCTCTTAAAATTTATGTCAGTAGATCAATGGGTTCTACAATTATAACATATTTAGACCCAACTCAATCCAGTCTGGTGATATAAATAGCATTCAACTACAGGATGCATAAATACAAAGATTAAAAATTGCACAACACAGATAAATCTATAAGCTTTTCTAAGATAAACAACTCATAATAATGCATTTATAGATATAGAATACCTGCAACTGATCTAATCGTGAATGAACAACACCATCACTCAAAAGTCCAATGAGATGAAGTGTGCCATTTTCAAAGGAATCCTTAATGTATTTAAACCCTTCTCCCTTGTATATTTTTCCAGAGGCAAGAGCATAATCCACTAATTTTGCTCTGCACCCAAAGTCAAAATCAAAATTAATATGTTTCCCATTCTAAAAGATGTAGCAAAAATAAATAGTAGAAATATCCTTTCAGTTACCATTTATACAATTATAAAGTACATCTTATACAAATATCATATGATATCACCCCAATTTGTAAGGTGGTCAATAAATTAACTATTACACAACCATGATTTCAACAAAATGTTAATGCTTACCAAATCTTAATGCAGGGAAAAATACCCAATGATAGGATTCTTATAAGTCACTCTGAATGCAGAAATGATCCACATGCAAGATATTCATTCTTCACTCTAATCCTTGATAGTTTTCATCAATAATTTTCCAAAAGTAAAAAAAACACAGTAAGCAAAAATAAAATGAGCTGCTTGTTTACCATACTGGAAAATAACAGATATCAAGCATAGTAAGTCATAGAGGATAGTAGAGTCGAATAAGGACTTTGTTCCTTCTTTGAAGGATCTGGAAAACAAAGTAAGAGTTTTATTTAATCCAGTTGAGTCATTTAGATGGATAGCTTAGCTTTAGCTTACAGAGCTTGTTATCTCGCAGAAGCTTTTAGGTATCTTAGTGGAGCTTAGTTAGCACGAGGAAGGTTCGATCAAGAGGAACAAGCTCAGAGTTTTGACTCTTGGATCTTACAGAGAGAGAGAGAGGTCTCTGTTTGTAATGATCGATATGTTAGCACCTGATTTGTGCTAAGCAGTTGGAGTGGTTTTGGAGAATGAAAGGGTTCCAAATCCATGGAAGTAGCCAGCGAAAATCCCAGTCTTTAGCCCTCAGGGCCCAAAAGTTGAAGCGATCAAATCTCTGTGCAGTGGGCCTGGTCCGAAATAAGAAGCACTTGAGAAAGCTGAGGTTTTAATGGTAATCAGAAGGTTAAAATGCAAGGAATGCACCCGTAGTGCGTAATGGAACCTATGGACGACTTGGATCGAGAGTGGTGAAGATCGATGGTCGTAAGCCTCCTTTGCGAAAAAAGTTAAAGGTTTTTTAAGCGCTGACAGGGTGTTAGTCGGCGGGCGGTTTTGAAGTTAGATCGTCGGTTGATGGCACAAATCGACGGTCAGGAGATTGTTTGCATATTGGACATGCACAAGAAAGGGTAACTTTCAAATTTGCGAACTTTTGTTAAGGCCGTGCACTTTCCAACGGCGTAGATCAGACGAGATGGATCTCCACGGCCAGAAAAAAGTTCGCAGATTTGACTTGTTCGTGAAATCGACACGCCCAAAATCTGTGAACCCGATAAAGGGTCGTGGCATTGGACGACCGAGATCTAGGTGGAGATCAGATCGACGGTTGACAATGTTTTTGCAGATCAAAGATGCTTCGAGGTGGCATATATCAGAGCTGGAAGCCACAGAGGATATTGGAAGGTAAAGGATAAGGAGATCTACGGTTGAAAATTAATTGCATGGATGGACGCTTGACGTGGCTGCATCTCGGTCATAGCTGTAAGGGTGATATAGCAGGATTAACAGTATAAAAGGGCTTGCTTGCACGAAGGTCCACATCCTTTTTGTCCTGTGTGCATTGGAAAGCGATAGGATCAGACCATGCAGAATCGACTAGCTAACCAGAAGCCCAGAAGGTCAACCCAGCTGTCAAACAACTAGGTAGGTCGTTCGCATCCACCCTAAACTATTTAAATGGTCGGTCTTGTAGAACCCCCAGGCTTTGAGCCTTCAAAGATAAATATCCTAGTAGAAGATAAGGACTGTGATGTTTTCGACACTATGCTATTAAACAATTCCATAGAAACTGCTAAGGAAATATTGGAGGTCATTAGGGCCTGAAAGGTAGATGTCCATAAGGTTTTCCACTCCTTCTTCCATTTGTTCGCAACCAGTCAAACCCTAAGCTGCCCTGAATTTATAGACTGGTGCGCCGACCACTACTCCCCAAATCAAAGAGCAATCATGGACGCCTCTAATTCAAATATTTTGTGCTATATAAACGCCCCCACTATTAGAAAATCCCTGGCCATTCCAGAAGAGTTCTGTTAGAAATCCCAAAGTTATAGAATGGAAAACCTCATCCAACACTTCAGGCTAGCCCCAACTGCCCTCAAGCAGAGTTTTTACCATGCTTCCCTACAACCTGATACCTCTTTCTAGGGCACACCTTTTCCTGGTGAAGCCAGTCTTTTTAGGGAAGAGTCGAAGTGTGTTATTTCCATGTTGACCTAGTTCTTAGGCTTAGACAATGACCAATATATAACCAAGCCTCTGATCAACTTATTGTTTGTTGTGATTACCTTCCCTATTGAGCCAGAAGACCCTAATTTTCCTACCCAGTGTGCATGTATCAAGTTCGATGAAGCATTGGCCGACAACATCCACTCCCAGCTCATAGAATTCACTAGGACAAGAACTTTCATGTTCCATTCATACCTATTAAAAATGTTCCTGGAAGCAAATGAAGAAAACCTACAGGTTCCAGAGATGGAGCTTACCAAAGAAATGTACTATGATTATAAAACCTTCATGAATGACCTTATGGTAGAGATCTACTTCATTTTCTTCCAGAGAAGGCTGCCTAGGGTGCTGCCAGAAATGAAAGACTTATTGGATCCATCCATGGAGAAAAGAGTTGGGGACTGGGTCTTGTTGAAGCAGGGCACTATAATCAGAGTTTATGACTTCTCCCATGCCCCCTATGTTCTACCTGCCTTCCTAACCCCCAGAGTACTCACCTTAGAGTTCATAAGACAAAAATTGAAGGTGGAATGTGAACACTTCTTGGATGACAAGAAGTCTTTAGACATAAGTTTTCCATGGACTATGGGCTCTTTCATTGTTAGGAGCAGGGTTGCCCTCCCATTCATTGAGAGGATGATGGGTGACATGGGATTTCCATCGAAAGCAACCATGAATTATGATCCTCATCATATCATATCAGAGAGGAGGAAGGAGACTAACAGGAAGGGTTATGAGCATTTTGAGCTTACAAGCCCAGCTGAGAGGGAAAATTGGCTAGAATATCTTGACAAAGGTCAGATGGAAATAGACCCACCAGAAGATTCTTCCTCTGTGGCATTCCTTTTTCAAAGTAGCAAAGCACTAGTGCCTAGCTCTCCCATCCTGATCCCATCAGTACTAGCAGTTATACCCCTTTCCATTGTTTCAGAGAAGTCCAACAAGCTAGAAGGTGGTGACCCCATGGATGTAGATAGTGATGCAGAAAGAGCCTCAAAGAGGCAAAAGGTGGAAGAGTCTGGGAAGCAATTAGTAACAGTGCAAGCAGAGCAGCCCAAGAAAAAGAAGGTGAGGTTCGTGGTGCCATATTTTGAAGTTAAGGAGTATGTGTTTGGAAAGGCCCACTAAGCTTGCAGCACCTAGCATAAGTAGGGATGAGTTGTTGGAAGAGGATGAAGAAAACCCATAAACAATCTCAGAAGAAGCTAAATTGTATGCTGACATGAGAAAGATCTCAAAGAAGGATGTAGCCTTGGTGGAAAGCAGGAACCTTGCCCAAAACACCTTAAGTCTTTCCTTAGCCACCAAGAATAAGGCCACCGAACTAAAAGTAAATCTGGAGGACATCCCAGTACTTGATGTGATCAATTTGCATAAAGATATAGGTGAGTTCATCTACAACAAGTTGTTGAAGGCTGCCCTGGAGTTATCAAAGGTACAATCCAGCAAAAGCAAAGTGCAAAACCAACTTAGGATGGAAAAGGTGGAGAACAAGTCCTTGAAGGCACAAGTGAAAAAGCATCAGGCTGCATTATTGACCACTGAGACCCAAGAGGACAAAAGGGATAGCATTTAGAAGCTATTAGATGAAAAAGATCAGGAGATCCCGTCACTGAAGAAGAAATTGAATATTCCAGCTGCCCAACTAGTGAATGCACTCAAAATTGCAGAGCTAGAAGAGAAAAAAGAAGAGTTGCAAAGTGAGTTGACTGATTGCAAAGCCAAGCTATTACAGTTGGAAGAAAGGGAGAAAAAATGGCAAGTAGATATGAAATTGATAATGGACAGTGAGGAAGCCTTAAAGGTTAAGGTTGAGGAGCTTGAAAAGAAGCTGAAAGAGCAAGAGGCAGAAGACATGGTCACACCTTCCATAGAGGATGGATATTTTTCCATTGTAGGGACATAGCCCAAGCCATCTTGGAAGATGCAGAAGTGACAAGACTAAAGAAGCAAATTGCCAACCTAAAAACCTTGAGAGACAATGTAGAAAAGGATAAGGAGGCTTGGGAAACCAAGTACCAGGCGATGAAAGAGGATTATGATAAGTTGAAGCAGCATGTTATAGGGAAAAGTGCATTGCAGGAAGCAAAGAGGATCATCTGGGACGATATTGTTGCACAGGAAGGGGAGCTGAGGCCTTATTTGGACTTCATTGTGGATAAGAAACTGTAATCAAACTGGCAAGGCAAGCTGTCATAGTTGCCAATAAGAAGCTGAACAAGAAACCTATGGATTATGCCCAGAATTCAATAGAGTTCTTAAATGGTCTGTTTGAAGAGCAGGTTCAAGCAGCCAATATAAAAGACAGAGTGGCCACTATCATCTGGGCTAAAAAGGTAATTCACAAGCACCAACAAGTGAGCATTATCCAAGCAGGGACAGACATCCTGGATAGCCAAGTGAAAATTTTCAGAGAAGTATTTGATTCCTTATTTAAGAAGGGTCTGCCCATGTTTTGGGAAGAAGATGGTACAATGAGAACAGAGGAATATAAAGGCAAGCTTTGGGAGTGCATGCTAGACCAGGGAAGTTTTGCAGACATGGAGCAGCCGCTGAAAGGCAAGACGATAGTGGACAAATTGACAAAGGAATTCGATCTTTAAAGAGGCTCGTACACTCCTCCTAGGCTATTCATATAAGGATCACACCGATATGAGGGTACTGATTAAGGAGATTGCCACATTAGATTTTCCAGCAGCCGAGCAATGGAAGCTCATTGAAAAATATGGAAAGGCCAAACTGAAGCTGAGTGCATGAAGAGTCGAGGATCGTGAAAGCTGCCAGCTGGAGGAATTCATTACCATAGCATTTTGTTTATCTTATTAGAGTCTGTTGTCATTGAGTAAAAATGTTCAGTAAATTTGTAAAATTTAGTTAGGCCAGTTTTTCCAGCTCTGTCATTAAGTTGTAGTGGCGAATATGTTAAGGATAGGTGTCACTAGAGTGGTAACAATTTTCTGTTAGACCAAGTCGAGCCTGAGGCTCAGAGGATCTATATAAACATTGTAAAAGATCTGTTATTCAGAATGTAATTAAGTGGCTATGCAGTAATACAATCCTTTTATTTACAAAAAAAAAAGTGGAGAAATTTTGAAATATTCTACATGTTCTTCAATTTCTCACCTTTCATCAAAAAGTATGGATATAATTCATATATAGTTTGATATTAATGTCTTAAAATAAAATCCATTTACCACCAATCGCCACAAAAAAATAAAAAGTAGTCAATGGGATTGCTAACTACATTATGTAAAATTCTTTAATAGTGGTTAGGGCAGCTTCAGGAGACCTATAGGTGATACTCCCAATGCCTAAAAGGAAACCTATAGGTGATACTCCCAAATAATATTGAAATTGTATTGATAATAAGGATTTATACATCAAAGTTCAGCTCTGATGCCAATAACGTCAGATGATCTTGGTGTCCTCTATGCTTTGCACAAATATTTCACACAAATTAGTTGTTACACCATCAATATGGTATACTTATGGTTGTAATAAATGTGTTGTAATTAAATTTGTTGTAATCAAATACTTTCAATATTCTTCATTACATTACCTACCCGTTGTCAATAGCTATCCCGCAATCAACTTTTTTCCTTCAACAAATGTGCAATAAAATCAATTCATAAAATAGACAAGTACAACTGTACTTAAAATGAAGAAATCAACACGTTATAATCAATGAAATGACAATAAGATATCTAATTGGCAAATTCATTATGGTGATAACTTACAAATATGCATTAGGGAACGGTACAAATCGTCATTATATTGCTTTCCATTGTGAAGACCTGCATATATCATGACAAAATGGTATTTTCATATAAGCGATTTATAGATATGTAAAAAAAGGCATAACATATATGCAATTCTAAAAAACCGAAATGAAATTACCTGAATGAGCTTCTCTTGGTTTCAAGAATATCTTATTCTCTACTAAATAGGGCCAACACAATAAAACAGATAAGATCCATGCATAAACAGTAGCAAAACAAAAAATATATGCATGAAAGGTAAATCCAAGTAATAATCTAAGATATAAATTTTCACAGATACAACTTAAATGAGAACTGATAAATAAATCATGCATGCTACTTATTGAACAACGTCCAACCATGTGCCTTCACAATCTTGTCGAACATAATCCATGCCACCATCATCTATAGCTTCATCCTCTTTGCATTTAGTCCCTTCAAAATCTACAACACTTGATAAATTTGCATACTCCAATTCATATCTATTACAATTTCTTGATCCCTTCGGAGGGCATGTCAAAACTACACACCATTCATTCTCTACTGGATCTTGTACATAAAATACTTGTTTCGCTTGTGATGCTAGAATAAATGGATCATCTTGCAGTCTATCCTTACTCAAGCATCTCTTTAGATTCACCATGGTGAAACCAATTTCATCAACTTTCATTCCATTCTTCTTGTGTACATCTATCCAATCACATTTGAACAATGGATACTGCACCAAATAGTAGTCCAATAACATTATTTCTTGAATCACTCCATAATATGTTGTCATTTTATGTATAGGGTTTTTATCCTTTGCACTTGATCTCATTAATGTTTGTGCATCTATGCACACACCACTATTTTGGGTGGCCCTGACATTTCTATGCTTTTAACATGAAATCTACACCCATTGATTAAGTAGCCATCATACTTAGTTGCATATTTCCTTGGGCCACATGCCAACCATTTAAGGGTATCAGAAATATTTTATTTTCCTTCCACCTGTAAATTTTTAAATGTCGTTAGAAAACCATGCAATTTCAAAATATGTTAAAAGAATCTCACCTTCATACATCATATTATTCTTGATCAATGAAGTTCAATTAAATCTAATATGAAGAACATGTCATTACCTGTTTTCTTAACCAATCACTGAATTGTTGGTTGTGGAGCTTTTGTAGTAAGACTTCATTTTTTAAGCTTGGATGTTACTATTGGCAATTTCTGTCAAGTGCATCCTATTTTCAAGTAATGTCAATAAACAATTTATGAAAAAATTGTGATATATTATAATAAAAAATGATTTCATAAGTATGTGCTTATTACTTACTCTATCCAAGGTTGAATTTCATCTATGTTGTGCAAGACCCATCTGTGGGCTTGTAACAAACTAGTTTTATCTAATTCAATTGAAGTTCCACTAGATAAGGCCTTCCCATATTGTCCAACCTCTCCTTCTTAATTGTCCCAAGCTTCATTTCTACTAGGCATGCTTTCAATATAATCCATACCTTCAACATATCCAGCACAAAATTTTATGGATTCCTCCACAGTGTAGTTTTCAGCTATGCAACCTTCGGGCCTATTCTTATTTTTCACATAACTTTTGAAAACTTTCATGTTCCTAGAAAAAAACACACAATTTGTAGAGAAATCAAAAGTATGAATAAAGAGTTGCTAGTAATGTATTATTATTATATGCACATAAAATTTTGGAATTTATGTGGATTTTCACTTAATAAAATTTCACTGACCTTTTTAAAAGGGTACATCCATCGATATGCAACTGGTCCACAATAACGTAGCTCTCGCACCAAGTGTACAGTCAAATGTATCATTATATCAAAGAATGAAGGGGGAAATATTTTTCGAGTAAGCACAAAGTTTCCACAACATCATCTTGTAAGTTATCAAGATCTGTTGGATCCACCATTTTTGCACAAATTCGCCTATAAATGAAGCAAAGCCTACAAATAGTGTTTCGAACTGCTTTTGGTAGCACATGGCGCAATGCTACTGGAAGGATTTGTTGCATGAGAACATGGCAATCATGTGCTTTCATACTATGAAGCTTGAGATCTTTCATAGATACATGATTTCTAGGGTTTGAACTATATCCATCTGGAACTTTTAACGTGAACAAAACACGACAAAGAATCCCTTTCTCCTTTTTTGAAAGAGTGTGTGGTGCAAGTGGAAGAAATATTTTTTTGCCTTTTTGTTGTGGCCACAGGGACCTCCTTATACCCAACTGTTGTAATTCATCACGAGAATTTTTCCCATCCTTTGATTTATCTTTTATATCCAGAAGGGTTCCAAAAATAATTTCGCATACATTTTTTTCTATGTGCATTAAATCTAAAATGTGACGCAGTAGGAGTTTCTGCATCCAACCGTATAAAAAATCAATGAATTATAACATCAAAGAAAAACTAAACAATATATTCATATTAAACACAATGAAATCAAGGATAATTTTAGGGGCGAAATTTAGCCCATGGGCTATTTTTCCATGTTTTTTTCTAGAAAACGATTCGCCAATTTGCACTTTTTGAAGCCCCGTTTCACCCAATTTTGATGGAGTGAACTTCACTCTAAAAATTGCCAAATTATTATATAAAATCCTTAGAAATTGAAATAATTTTAGAAAAATATCGCCAAATATTTTATAGTTGATATTTTAAGAATTGGTAAGATTCGCCAAGGATTATACACTTTTAAATAAGTATGGGTCCTTAAAATTATCCCTGAATGAAATCCTTCAATCATCGTACATTTTAGGCCTTAAGTTAATGTGTGCACATACCTCATGATATGGTAAATTGAATAGAATTGACCTTTTCTTCCACACGTCAGTCTTCGAATTTTCACCTTTTTTTAAATTTCTCTTTCTTTTTGTACTTTTAGTCTTTCCCCATTTCTCTTCCCTTCCTTCTGTTTCTGTAAAAATATTTGACACTTGTACAATTGTAGGTGCAATGAGATGCTCAGACTTCTCATTAAATGGTCCTTTTTGTGAACGATACTTATGATTTATTGGAAGATATCTCCTATGTCCCATGTACACACACTTCCTACTACATTTGAGATACATTGAGTCTGTGTTCCTTCCACATATAGGGCATGCGCAAAACCCTTTAGTCATGCAACCAACCATATTTCCATAAGCAGGAAAGTCATGGATTACCCACATCAATATAGCCTTCATATTAAATAATGACGTTGAATGAGCATTGTATTTCCTTGCCCCTTCATCCCATGTTAGTTTTAGTTCATTTACCAATGGTTCCAAATAAACATCTATGTCATTTCCTGGTTGCTTGGGACCAGATATTAACAATGACAACAAACAAAATCACCTTTTCATGCATAACCATGGCGGAAGGTTATATGTGACTAGTACTACTGGCCATACACTATGACTACTACTCAAGTTTCCAAAAGGATTAAAACCATCCACTGCCATTGCAAGTCGTACATTGCGAGGATCGTTGGAAAAATAAGGCCATTTAGAATCTATAGTTTTCCATGACGGGCTATCAACTAGATGGTGCATTATTCCATCCTTACTTGCATTCTCATGATGCCACCTCATTTTCTGTGAAATATATGTAGAGCTGTAACAAAAACATAAAGAATCATATATACATTGCACTACTTAGTAGATTAAAGAAGATGATTTTATAGTAGGTTGGTAGTACATGAAGGTGTATGATATAATGGAATTATAAGAGTTCAAAATCATACCTGTACATTCTCTTCAACCTCGGCACTATAGGGAAATACCTCAGCACTTTGGCCGGGACACCAGTACGCACCTTTTCAGAACGAGCATTAAACTTCCATCTTGATTCGCCACATTTTGGACATTCATTTATTTTTTCATATTTTCCCCAATATAAAATGCAATCATTGTGGCATGCATGTATCATTTCATAGTCCAACCCCAATGATTTAATCAAACTTTTTGCAGCATATGTATATTCTGGAAGTGTATTTCCTGTTGGAAGCATTTCTCTTTGCAACTTCAACAACTAGGTGAAACTTGCATCAGACCATCCATTTCTCACTTTAAGGTTGTACAATTTCACAGTGGTCGATAGCTTAGTGAAACTAGTGCAACCTGGGTACAATGGTGCCTTGTCAACTTCAATTAACTTTAGATATTGATTGATATCATTTTTTTCTTCCATTGATTTTGCGTGGCCATTTTCACAATTCACATCTGGATTTTCATTATAATATTGATAAGCATCATTCACCATTTCAACCATATGATCATCAACAATGGTTTCCTCGTTATGATCGTCATTCTCAAGAACTTCAGTATCATTTGTAAGCAATGTTGAAAACTCATCATTATGATTATCATATTGATGTTCGACTACGTCTTCATCACAATGTGTAATTTCTCGAGGCAAATCATGCATCTCTGTTGTGTGGCATTTCTTTCTCTTATCAAATATATAGTCCTGAGTAGGAACTCTCTCTCCATGGAAAAACCAAGTTTTATATGAACTTATTATACCATGAATCATCAAGTGGTCTTCTACTTCTGATACGAACCTTTACACCAAAACCCCGATGTGTTAGTGAAGGCCGCCCACTAGGATCTTAACATCCCACCACGTTCTGTAATTCAGACTCTGGGCTGGATGTGCGCCCGTACGGTGGTGTCCCCTTTGAGCCGTATGAGCCCCAGACGAGCACTGCAATGCCGACGTTGCCACCCGCTCTGTGACTTGAATCTAAGTGGAGGCTCTGATACCAAATTATACGAACAGTTACACCAAAACCCCGAGGTGTTAGTGAAGGCCGCCCACTAGGATCTTAACAACTTCCTCAAACGTCAATACTGCAGCATTGCAACATTTTTTACAAGGGCATCTTGTGGTGTTATTATCCTCTGAATGCTTTTTTTCAAACTCTATGAATTCTTCAACCCCGACTTGATATTCCTTTGACATCCTACATAGAACCAATTTGCACATCACGTAAGAAAAAACCACTACAAATTACAATGAAGACATATGTTATAAAATATCATATTGAAGAATCAAATATAAAAAGTATACCTTGTCTTCAAATCTGTCCAATCCCTTTTTTTGGCCATTTGAAAATAAAACCAACCCAATTTCTCGAATTGGCTCCTCAAGAGTTGGCCTCTCAACTTCCTTCCAATATACGGTTAGGAATATTCCTGTAGTACACCCATATGCTTTCCAAAATAGCCTTTACCAGCACATGACAACCATATATTACACCATACAAGCTTCCACCTTATAATAACCAAATCCAAACATCAATTACATAATATTTTGGTTTTATATTAAAGCCAAGATATTTAATATTTTAACCCATTAATATAACTCTGAAGATAAAAAAAAATTTTGCGAAATCTGGTGGCCCCCTCCCCATTGGATATTGCGCTCGAATATTGGAGGTAGAAAGGTCATGTTTATGGAGCACGATGGTTTATAAGGATAATCAGATTGACATTAACAGTCCGTTAATACTCCCACCACCCTGCAAATCCGACGTCCGCCAAGCACGAGTCAGCTGGATACAACTGCAACCTCCAGAAGTGTCGACCGTCACCACTAGGTACTCATTCATCGTTTATCAACCCTTTTGTGTTATGTGATTCCTCCAATAAAAAATTCCGCCATGGCCTCGTCTGTAAAAATCCTTGACCCGTCCAAGAAGGTCATCTACGATCGACTTTACGACACTTATGATGCCCAGAACGCTTTGTTGTCACCTTCTGAAGACCAGTCGGAACTGTTGGTAAATTTAAAGTCATCCTTAATAGGGTTCACATTAGAACAATTGCCCCATTTCCCAGATATTGTCCAAAGGGTAGCCTCCAATTATTCCGCCACTAGGAAGGCCATATTAGATGATACCCACTCCCATGTCGTTTGCAGAATTACACCAGAAGCTATCAGGGATTCCCTGGGTCTCTCTGAAGCCCAATGTCAGGTCCTGACCTCCTTCACCGAATCATAGGTTCTGCAGGTGTTAGGGAAAGCCGACCTAGAATCCAAGAATAAATTGTTCCAGACCATTTTGATTACTCCAGTTCCCTCAGAGACCCTTATCACCCCACTCTCCTCCAAATTGTTCATAAATCCTGTCGTATCAGCCATCTCCCTCTTGAGTCAAATCCTAGGTCTTGATAGCGATATCATAGTCTCTAAAGTAATGCTAGGCATTCTCCTTTACCTGAGTCAATTTGAAGCAAAAATTAAGTTCAATGAGTTCTTGGACGAAGAAATCAATTCTCAGCTTGAGAAGTTTGATTTGGATAAGCACTTTAGATACCAGGTGTATCTATTTGCCATCATAGTCAGTTCCAACTGGAAGACCCTTGAGGACATGGATCCAGAGGTGTTCAAAGACTGGCCCAAGTCTCTCCAAAAGATGAAGGACTGGTCTTACACCCTGTTCATTGACAGAATTGTCCTCAACATTTCCAGACTATTCAACCCTAAAGAGAAGATGATATCAGAAGACATGAAGGATGCCTTGCAGGAAGAGGGTATTGGAGATTGGTTCCTAATGCAGAAGTATTCAGTTATCAAGGTATATTTTTTTTTGGCTGCCCCTTTCATGCTACCAGTTTACCTAACTCCCTCAATATCCGCACTAGAATTAATCAGGAAGAGGATTTCTGCTGACGAGGATCATTTTACTGCTCATAGGAAGAACTCTTGGATCAAACACCCTATTAATTTCGGGCCCTTCGTTGTGAAGAAGCCAACAACGTTACCAATGGTGGAGAAAGTTTTGAAGGCCATGAAGTTTCAGGTGAATCATGCACATAATTATGATCCTAAGGGGATCATTTCCCAAAGGAGGGTCGACGTGGAGAGGTCTGTCCTTATTCACTCCACGATCCTCGACTTGTCCTAGGATGCAAATTCTCTTGCCTATGATTTTGATTGGACTCTTGCAGAGAAAATTCAGGATCCTAAAGAAGTGCAAGGTACGGTCCCAGCTACTCCCTTGCCCCTAAATGGTGATGGTAGTAGCAGAAGGTCTCGGTCAGAGGTGGAGGATATGGCATGTGATGAACAAACCCCTAGCAAGAAACCTAGCATAGACGTAGAGGAGGACGTAATCAACTTGGAGCAAGAGTTTAATTTTGAATCTGATGCCCTCAAGAAAGTGATAGAGGAGGAGCTTGTTTCAGTAAACCCTACTGGGGGAAAGGTTGCAAATTAGATGGTGATCGCGCAGCCACTAGTGGTTGTAAATCCAACCACTACACACTCAGAGAGAAAGCCCCCACGAACCACACAATCAATGAAGAAAGGGGGTGAGGAGTCTCTACTGAATTATCAGAAGTATTCTTTTTCCTCTGTTGTTGAAGGGAAATTTAATACTGAAAATCAAATGTTGACCACCTATGGGAAGCTCCAAGAGAAATCCAAGGATGAGACTCAGAATCGAGCCAAGAAGCTAAGGAATCTATCAGACAGGAAAGTCTCTTTCACTACTGCCAGGAATCTTACAACAAACTACCTGAACCTAGATATCGCTAATGAGGAAGGAGTTTCAGAGGTCGAGTTCAAGATGGATCAGTTCTCAATCCCAGATAAGATTGTGTTCCATAAGGGAGTTACCGATCTTATCTATGTTGATCTGACTAAGTAGGCGTTATCCCATCTCAAGTCCCAACAAAGGGTGGTTAAACTGGAGACCCAATTGAAGCAGGAAAAGGCAACAAACACAGCCTGGAACCTGCAGGTGACACTCCTGAATGACCAAGTGGCATACCTAAAAGCACAGAATGCTTTATAGCAGTCCCTTGCATCTAAACAACCAGTGGCAATAGAGCAACCTATTTTACCAGCTAAGCTGTTGTCCAAGATACAAGCTTACAAAAAGAAAAGCAAGACATCCAGCTACCTCCTCAGACCATGCAGTTATAAGGGGAGATTGAGACATTGTAGCATGAAGTTTTGGATCTGAAAGGCCGCCTTGATGTGCAGGAGGTTGACAAGCGCAAATGGGAAGAAGAGAAGCAAAAGATGCACAAGAGAATTGATGAATTAAATGACTATAGCACCCCTGAGGACAGATCACCCACTGCTCTGGCGATCAAAGACATGTCTGAAATGTCCCTAAAGGACCTAGAAATCACTCAATTGAAGGAGGCCAATCAAGAGCTCGAGGACAGGCTCACTGCTAAGGAGAGTGAAGACTCTACTGAAGAGATCAGGACACTCAAAGAGAAGGTAGCCAGGTTTGAGTAAAGGGTCATAGGCCGAATTACCCTGCAAGGGGTAAACATTTGCTCTAGGATGTAGTGATAAAGGAGATGCCCTCATTAGGAAAGCAATTGGTCATGGTGGATGAGCATAAACAGGCTGCTATGGTATCAAGCAGAAGATGTAAATCCCTGCAAGAAATTCTAGCACAAAGTACTAGGTAGGAGGCCCAGAAGTGACTATTGTTATGAGCTCAGACTTTGGGGAAAAAATAATTTCCCTAGGAATTACTGACAGGATATCAGTTCTGGTGGCAGCAAGGAGGATGACCACAAAGCACAACATGTTGCAGAATGCACTTACTAGGATTAACATTATTAAGCAAGGGGTAGAAAAGTTCAACAAATTGTTCCAGCCCGTGTTTAAGAAAGGGTTTCCTGAGTTTTGGGGTCTAGAGGGGAAGCTGATCCCTCAGAACAAATATGTCGAATTGCTAAACCAGGAAAGAGTAAACCATGCAAAGTTTAAGGGTTTGAATGGTGGGCTAAAGGGAGAGATAATCATCGATAAAATCAGCAAGGACTTTGAGCTGCTGGCTCAATTCAAGACTGTCAAATCAGATCTCCCTGCTATTGGCCATAACCCTTTGATTGACCTGGATGTTCTCCTAAAGGAGCTATTTGAGATGGCCACCCCTACAGATCAGAAGTGGAAAGATATACATAGACTGAGCAATCATCATCCTGGAAGTCCCCGCCAACATCTGAGTTAGCCGTAGTCTGTTAAAAATATGCTCGGAGTTGTCGTTTTCATCAAGCGAGCCAGAAAGCCCCAGATGTCGAGATTTCCCTTTTTGATTGGTCACACGCAACACAACGTGCCTTCCCGAAATGTTTTGTGGGAACGTTGCATCTTCCACGTCAGAGTTTGTTAGGATTTAGAATGTACTTTCGGGTTTGATTCCAGCAATGTAACTAATTTTGATGCCCTGTTTCAAGATACGTCTTGGGGGTAAATTGCACTATAAATGTAACCTCTACGGAGGAGGAAGGGTTCAACTTTCATTTTTGAAGCCTCTGTGCTTGGATTGTAGCTTTGTAAACTTTCTTGGAAGTGTTAATGAAAAGTGTTTTTTTGAGTTTCTGAGATTCATCACAGTGTTCATATTCAATTTGTGTTTCTTGTTTGCGTCATTTTCATATGTGTAAATTCTGTTAATTCTTTCTAGAGAAAACCATGACCTGTTTTGAGTCTGCTAAGGGATGTTGTGACATGTCTTAAGCCTGCTAGGACTGTCGTGACTGGCTGAAAGTTCCTTGAGGACTGTTAAGGGTCCCAAGCCTGTGTATGAAGGTACCATGACCTACTGTGGGTTACTAAGGGTGTCGTGAGGGTGTGTAAATGTGTTGGCATCCTAATTGTGTACTGCTTGACTAGGCTATGATCTGTTAGTATGGATGGAAGTCTGTGTGAGGTCTAGTACGTGGGTCGCTACCCTTTATTGGACTAGTTGTGCAACTAATGAAACCCCTGAGTTATGACTCTCACCCATGTGCTGGCTACCAAGCTGGGAGCAAAGCTCACAGAGGTCAGAAAGAATGGAACCTACTCCTGGTTAAGGCCTGATGGAAAAACACAAGTAATCGTTGAGTACAAAAATGACAGTGGTGCATGGTTCCTCTGCGTATTCACACAGTTCTTATCTCCACTTAACATGATGAGACAGTGACCAATGAACAAGCTTTATCTAAAGGAAGTGATAGGGTTCAATTTTTATACAAGGGGGATATGCTTTGTATAGTAAACTGTAATGACCCCCATCAGATCCTGTTGATTTTTTTGGCTGATTTTCTTATGTAATTTGGTTAAGGGATTTCGTAAAAACACTTGTAAAAAATACCACTGAGTTGCCAAATAGTCTTAGTTGGTTTTTGTATTCAATGTACTGTTGATATGTTGATGCAGGAGAATAGGATCAAGAGGGCGAAGTCATTCATGACTTCACAAGGTCAAGGGAACTCTCAAGAGACCTAGGGTCTCGTACATTTGTAATTTTCTTTATTTTGTAAATGCTGAATAAAATGGATAAGGAATCTAGATCCTTTTCCACATGTAATAGTTAGGATTGAGTTAGTTGTGAGTCATAGGGTTAGAAAAGATCAATAAGGACTGTACTCCTTTGTTATAAGATCTGGAAACAGAATCCTCTTGTATTTAAATCAGTTCGAGTTATTTTCTTAACAACTTAGTTAGCTTACAGAGCTTGTTGGCTCGCAGAAGCTTAGGTTAGCTCACAGAGCTTAGGATAGCTCATAGAGGTTTGAGGATAGCTCAAAGAAGCTTTGATTAGCTCATAGAGCTTGAGAGGGAGAGAAATTCCACATAGCATGAATGGAGGAATGAGAGGTGTATGCACAGAAAAGTGAGTGATAAGTGAACAAGTAGAATCCTCTGTATGTATTTGAATTTCCGGTGAATTGAATAAAGAACAGAGGATTAGACTCTGCGTGGGGTTTTGATGGATTTCATGTATTCATATAATTCTGTAGAAGTATGAATTCATCCCACATTCACTCCATATAACCCTATGTATAAACTTTGTGGCTTTGGATTGCCATAGTTTCCGAATTGCAGGGAAGAATTGATCTTGCCAGTGATCAATTAAGTGAAGCTTTGTAGAGGGTTAAACCTTAACCAATCGCTCAAATAAAACAAGATCGTAGAGTGGGGATCGATCGTGGGGAATATCGATGATTTATAGTGATATCGCTGGGAGAAGTTGCAAGCTTTGAAAAACTTTTCATGTGCGTGATATTCTATGGAATGCACTTAATAAATTTTGGAATCCACCGTTGATTTGGTGGGGACACTGATCGAACAATCAGAAAGCCATTTCGCTACGTGAAAAAGTAAGTTGTACGAACACTCAGGCTGGCCGCGAAATTGATAGATCAACGATCGAGATCGACGACGGGGAAGAAGCGTTGTGCGGAAACTCTATTCTCGCATTCTGGAAAGAATTTCGCTGCGGAAGAAAGTTAGACAGTGTGGAAAGAGTTTGCTTCAGATATCAAGGGTTTTGAAGTCTGTATATTGACTATAATTTTTAGATCTTGATTTTCGTAGCACTAACAGTGAACAGTAAATGCAATAGAGATTGCTTTGCATAAATAAAAAGGAAAATAAACCCTAAATATCATATTCATATAACTTTGAGTTTACAATGACTGTAACAATAGTTCTAAGGTGGACAAACAAATATGAAATTACTTTAACTCTAACCAGTAGCTTCCTGGGCATGCACAACGATTTATGGAAGTGAGATGGCCTTCTTTGGTGTCTCGATTTTTATTTGGTGTCTGCCAACTCCTCAAAACAACCCAAATCGTCTTCTTCTCAAACTCCCTTATTATGTTGCAGCGCCCTCCTTCGAAATGCTATGCATAGTCGTAACAAGAAGGAAGACTACAATGAGAGTACCTAACAACGCTATAGTAGATTCCTGTAGGTGTCAATATGGATTGCAACTCCCTTTTTGGCTGTAACAACCCTTGATATTGTCCCAGATGAAGCGTGGGGATCACCGTAGATGTGGAACTGTAAGGATATGCGCCCAACATAAAGTAAATCATCCTCACAAACAAGATTGTGTCCTCTCCAGACGATGTCACGTCCCACACAGTCCAAACTCAGCCAACAAATGAAGAATACGGCCTCCACAAGATGAAATCGGCCCCTTTGTTACTCCTTTTTTTTTCAAAAACATAAAAACCAAAAAAGACGAAAAAGAGAATATGCATGAATCTATACCATCTTATATCTAGATGGGCCTGAAAATTTGTTGTATGTATAACCACGCCATGAGCCTATAATCCTAGGTATAATATAATATTGTTACTTGTTAGAGTCATAGGAAGACCCCCTTGTGCTAAACCTTATTATAGAATATGCTATGGGGATGCGCTAGGGAGTGCTAGTTTCTTATAATATTCTTATTTTACTTATTGCATAATCATTTCTAGCTTCTATTCTGTTGCTTTTCAAGGATATTTATAACTTACATCGTAGGGAGGCTCTATGGGTTAAATATAAATATGTTTCTAATGTGGAGATATCCCAACCTTTAGACTAACTAATATATGTTGTTAGTATGATAGGAGATCAAGATGTTAAAGTTGTCACCACCATTTTAACATATTAATGTATTTTTAGGAGGAGTTAGAACTGGCTTCGATAACCTCATTTAATGGCTTGGAAGGTATGGGAAACTTCATTTCCTTTAGAGCTCAAGAAATCTCACTTGGGAGTGAGTAAATTACTCAAAGGTGCAATGCAATGGCCATAACATTATTAGAGATCACTTGGTTCAATAATTTCATATGCCACTTGTCATTGACTCTCCAATGACCTAAATAGAAATTCCCATGCAAGCATCTGTAAAAACTACTACACTTCCACCACTAAAATGGTTCATTGAAAAATGCAAATACATAAATGAGGTGGAGGCTATAGCTTGGCATTGCATGATATGTGGTAGATGTAAGGGAGGCATCATCGAAAATCGACTGGAGGGATATCTTAGCAAGTAATCATATTTTCATTAGGAGAATAGTTTCAATGGTATAATACTGGTCTAAAAAACATAGGTTAATGGTTCAAATAAATTTTATCTTTATAAGAATTTCATATGGTTGGAAGAGGCAATGATAAAAATTCTTAATATTTAAAAGGATTATATAGGTTCTTGTAGGTTTTCTCCAAGTAGGACCTTAACCAATGTATTGAATTGTCAAACTTATGGAGAGCATATAGAGAAAATGCAACACCGTATATTTCTTCTCATTATTCTAATATCCCTAGTTACCTAATTGATATGCCAATTAAGAAAGTAGATTTGTAAGGCATACCACCATAGAAATTTTAGCTCATATGATTTCCATAAGAAGAGAGATCATAATGAGTCATAATTGTTTGAATGCATATGATAGATATCTTTGTAAGGCTGCAAGAAACAATAATGAGTCATATCATGCCAGTAGTTACAATTAATAGCATACAGAGGAAATATCTTGTGTAGAATCATAAGAGATTCTATGGAAATAGACTAATTTAGTACAATTATTTAATCCTTATGGTATCCTTACTTATTGGCATGGGACCTTGAATGATATATAAGTAATTTGATCAAGTAATCGGTAAATCCACCTAGGTATAAATGCAGTAGATACCGACTAGAAATAATACTATGTTTGGATGTAACCTCAATATCTAATCTCAGATGAAAATGACATCCCTTATGTGGTAAGCTAAAATTGATTACTAGTCATGCACTTGAATCTATTGAAACAAACTCACTGTCCCCATCCTTCTAGTACAAATAAACCTCACAATCAATGCCTTAGAAACCATGCTTATTACATTATTTAACTTCATGTAATCCACCACAATAGGCTAATATACATGGTCGATTTCATGGTATACCCTCTCAACCTCCTTATTTGTATCAAGTCATTTTTCCTTGTGAAATCCATTCATCAAAGGATTGTAAGTATGAATATTTGCTTCACAACCATTTTCCTTCATATGGCGATCCACTAGTGCAAGAATATAAATGGCAACTTTGCCTCCTTTGCAATGTCCATAAATCAAGGTAGTATATGTTACTTCATTTGGTGTCAATCATTTTCAGTTAGGTGTTGAGGTATTAACCATGGTTGGTGTAGGAAGCTCATGCATTGGGATGTAGAGGAAAATTTTAGGCCTAACGGTCTAACAATGATGTCTCCAACCACCAAAGCTAACCTCTTGAGGGGATATTTGTCCTTATAGTCAGAATATGGGAATTATTAAGAAGTTTCTGAGCATTAGGTATGGGTCTTGGGGCTCTAGAAAATGGTTAAGGAATGGAAACTAGGCCTTAGGACCTAAAGGAAGCTTCTAGGTATATATAGCCAAGAATTATATGTTGAACAACCAAAATAGACCTTTCCCCGGTATCTTTGGCCTATGAGTGGGGTTTTTGTGGAACAATGAGAATCTTAAGACTAATTATAGGTTCCAACACCTTGGATATGGTCAGGGAGAAAAGAGTGGGACTTAGGTCCTAAAGGAAATTCCAGGCATCTTTGGCTGAACAATTCCTACAATCACCACACATGACCTCCCAAGAGCATATTATTCATATAAGTGGGGATATTAGTGCCATTAGAATTTTTTGAGAACCTGGTATAGATATTGGGTTCCCTAGACATGCTTGAGAGAGAAAAATTGGGCCTTAATCCATGAAAAACCTTTTGAGATTCCATGGCCAAGAAGAACAACTTGAAAAAACACACATGGATTCTTGAGAGTATCTTTAGTGTTTGAGTTGGGATGTCTATGTCATTAGATGGTTTTGAATAGTAGTTAGGGGTCTTGCGGCTCTATACATAATTAAGGAAGGAATCACATGCCTTATTCCTTAAAGGAATCTTTGAGGTATCCAAATCCATGAACAATATTTTAAAGAAACACACATCACTGTTCTAGGATATCTGTAACGTCCCCAACCCCCTCGGTTCCCTTTAGAGGTGATGGGGGAGATCCTTAGAGTACAACATGCCAAAATTTGTTTCTTCCAAACTATGCACTTTCGCACAACCGAAATAAATTGGTTCGCAATCCAAAGTCGGAGTCGGAAGTCGGCACCCCAACGTGCCACTTCAAGAATCACACCTTTGACTTCCGTAATCCATGACGCGGGAGTCGGAAAGTCAAAATGACAAATACACGATGTTGAATAAATACGGCTCCGACTTTCGCATTCCACTATCCGCGATGCAGGAGTAGGAAAGTTGGAACACCCGATTCTCTACTTCACCAAATCACGCCTCCGACTTCTATAATCCACGACGCGGGAGTCGAAAGTCAGAACTCCAAAGGTCTTAGCTTCACAGAATCGCTCGGCCTCCAACTTCCGCGATGCGGAAGTCAAAAGTCAGAACTTCAACACACCACGCCGAGAAATCACGTCTCCGACTTCCGAAATCCGCAATCTGCACTGCGGGTTTGGAAAGTCGGAAGTCGGCCATATACCACTGTTACTGCCAACTTCTCAGGATGATAAATTTCTCATCCTAAGTCCATTTTTGGAAAACTTGGTATCATATATTGGAAAGCTCTCAGAGATCCCCATGCAAGTGTATGATCTTCTTCCAAACCTGAGAACTCTGAATTTTCCTTCTTCCAACCAAGGCATTTCCCCAATCCTCATCCATACCTCTTTACCACTCTGTAAAGAGCTCTGATCCACTCTGCCATATCTCCTCCCTTCATTTGACCCACAAAGGGAACATGAACACAAAAGGGGTTCTATTTCTCCCCCAAAGTCATGACCGAACATTCTGAACCTCCTGGGCCTCAACAAGACATGGCCCTATTCATCAATGAACAAATTCATAAAAACACATGGATGCATATGCATACTCAAATAAACACAGCTGAATGAAACATGAACAATTAAACATTCAGAACACATAATGAACATCATATAAACCACATAGAACAATTACCCTTTTATTGAAATATCCAAGCAACTAGCTATGGAATGCAACGTTCCAACCCAACCATAGGTCTCTGCTCAACCTGTATTATTTCAACACTCAGAGACTACCCCCGAGATGGGGTTATGTATCCACTAAGGAGGAACTACTCAAGTCCACTCAGAGCCTTAGGCACAGTCAATCAAGGTCAAGCAACACACAACTGGCTCTGGAAAGCAAGTGGGGAGACAGGGTAGGATGTTTCTAAGTTAATGAGCTCAACACACAGAGCTATAGGCATGTCCAATTGACTTCAGATCACAGTCCAGGAACCCCCATCACCTCCACTCTCAGCCTAAGTAAGGTCCCCTTATTTGCTGCACAATCCCTCGGTCTCCCCTTCCCTCAGTGCCGACCTGGGAAGGTATAGCTTGTCCCGACTGCTAAACCAAGGATAAATGAGCCTTCACGGGCTCTACCATGAAGTCTAACCCCCTGGTCTCTCTCCCACTGTGATCCGCTCTTGGATATCCTCAGTGTTGCGGCTGAAAGGTTATGTTGCACAATTGTATTTTTGGGCTTCTGAATTAGGGTTTTCCTCTCAATTCCTAGGAATCCAACACTCTCAAAATCACCGCCAAGTTTCCCATCTAGGGATTCCCCAACGAATTTCACTTCCCACACAGATTTATGAGTGATCTTGGCACTTCCAAATGTGGCTTAACTCATAATCACGATTTCCGGTTTTCTTCCCTGTTGGGTCTGCGTCCTACCTCCAAACTCATGCCTCGATGGTCCACAATCGAATGGGGATGAGGGAAATGAATTCCCATGAGATGGAGTGGCTTATGGGTCGAGCAAACTGATCCCATACCTTGCCTTACGAATTTCAGGTCTACCCATACTCCATCACTCTCATGGACTAATTTTCTCACCCACTTCCTTACAACAGAATTAAATGACGACTAGGACAGTCAAAGGGGTTCTCAAGATGACATATGGAAGCCTAGGATCCAATCCCAAAACCCCCTCACCTCTCCCTAGTGGATACACATATCCCCCTCATTTAGTTGCATCCATAGCCAGCCCCTTGGTATTTTTATTTGCATTATAATCATCTACATGTTTTCACAATTTCCATGGCTTACTAGCACATGGATGGCACAACATAAAATATCATCCTGTCAAGGCTGAGAATTCACTAACGGGGCCTTGGCCTTGAGCTCCATGCTAGGAATCGTACATCACATATGCACAATGTTTACATTACAAGTCAATACATCCGAAGGGTCCTAGTTAGTATAGGTGGACTTGAATCTATTGAAACAAACTCATTGTCCCCATCCTTCTAAAAATAAACCTCACAATCAATGCCTTAGAAGCCATGTTGATTACATTATTTAACTTCATGTCATCGACCACAATAGGCTAATATCTACTTTCCTTTTGATGCATCTATTTGGTTCCCTCCTTCCTTCCTTTGGTCCACCTACATGACTCCCAGTACCAAGGTCCTTCCCCCTTTCATTGAAAACCTTAGGAGAAAACTCGGGTGTTTTTGCTATCGATACAAAAAAAAACAAAATTAATTTACCAAAAAAAACAAAAAAACAAAATTTAATAAAAACAAAAATGGGACCCCTAACATAACTTTTCAAATTTTATCTCCCGCGAATAGTTTTGCCACGAAAGGGCACCGTTTTCTTTTTGCACAGCCCAACGTTTACTTGCTTTGATTCTGGTATTCAACACCAAGAAAGCTGAAGCTAAGTTGTTGGGATATATTGAGGTGAACTGCGTGAGGTGTAACTTAAGTTTCATTGCATTCTTGTTCTGCATTCTGCGTTATTGCAGGTATTTTATCAATGTTTTCGTGAAAAAAACATAATAACTGAAAACATTCTGTGGTTTCTTTATTGACATAAATCAAAATAGTGGTTCCTCTGCTACAAAATTTTAAGGGTAATATGCATTATGTGCTGCATTTTGTACAAAATTTTATCATATGCTTAGTAAGTGTAATACGCATTCCGTGGTTTCTTTATTGACATAAATCAAAATAGTGGTTCCTTTGCTACAAAATTTTAAAAATTCTGTAAAATTTTTGGTTTCCTCTAGGGGTGACCGTGGATTGTGGTGGCTCTTCCTAGCTGAGTCTTGGACTATTTGACATTCATTTAGTGGGGTTGTGATTGTTTTGTGACCACTAGAGTTGGACTGCACTTTCCCACTGCTGCAATGTTCATATTTGGGGCTGCCTGTGTAAACCTTGTCCTGCTTGCAGCCTTTAAGGCTGAGGGGTCTTCACTCTTGGAGACTGAGATATCTTGTTGGCTAATGTACGTGTCTAACCTAAACCTACAACACTCTAACTCTCTCTCTCTCTCTCTCTCTCAAGTTATGACATCTATTCCTCTTAGTAGATAGTCCTTGCAGATAGTTTTCCCTTTTACTTTTGAAACTTGTTAGATAGATTAATCGTTTAAACAACTTCCAGTTAGCAATTGAGTGATGATAGACTTTATTTTTTTGGTTATGCAGGCTTTGTACAAGTGGAGACATGGAGGTAAGTGATTGTTTGTGGTTGAAGTATATCATTATTTTTATTTAATTTAATTTTTTTTTAATAGAAACGAGTAGGTTTTATATTAATAAAGTTGTGGTTGAGCCACCCAAGAGGTTACATCTGAGAGTTCTTTGCAAAAAACAAAATTCCCCATCACAACAAATGGGAATACTACTTTTATTTAATTTAAATTGTTAGAACATATTACTTTGTACTTTAATAACAATCTAATAGGCTATGGCTAATCAATACTCTAATCATTAAAAAAAAAAGCAGAGAAAGCATATTATGACACGAAATCAAAAAAATATGATTATGAAATTTTCAAAAAGAATGCGTCAAAATGATCAAATTGGAAAGAAAGGGACATGCATCTCAGAAAGTAAATATTTAGAAATAGAACAGTGTATTTCCTTATGCAATATAATGCTTATTTTTATTGTATGATGATGTTAGGCATATGTTTAATAACATTCTTGGATATAGTTACAAAGAAGAGGAAAATACAAACAATAACAAAGAAGATTACACCTTCTATGCCTTTGAATGACTCTACTAGTCCTAACAAAGAAGGAAATGACAAAGATACATTTTCCTCTTTTCAGGAGGAGGAGCAACATGAACATGGTAAGCCCATTAATTCAAATTTTTCTAGTTCTTTATAAGTATAAATCTTATGATTAAGAAATCCATAATACCTTTATGCGCCCTTCTTTTATAGAATATGTTCACAAAAAACCATGCCATATGGATAACAGTGTAGAAGGGGAATATCCCTCGACAGAAAAAGAGACGGAGCAACATGAAGAACAAGGTAAGATCATTAATGTATAATTTTGTAGTTCTTCATAAATAAAATTTTATGACTTAGAAATCTATAACACCTTTAATTACCCTTGTTTTATAGAAGTTGTTCACAAAGAACAATGCCAACACGATATTAGTATACAAGGTGAAGATCCCTCTACACAAGCATTGACAGAGAAAGTCAAGAACAAAGGTAGAGGAGCAACTAAATGTGCAGAAATCAACAACTTGTAGGAAAAGATCGAAATTCATATCAATGAAAGAAACCAACCAATTGGTCCAAACTCTGTGAAGCTATATTCATTACTAGGTGTGCTTGCAAGGGAAATGGTTCCAATTAATTATTCTGATTGGAGGAAGGTTTCAGATCAATTAAAGGAGGACTTGTGGAACATTATTAATGTGAGTATTAGAGATTACACGTATTTGTTTTCAACATTTATATTTTTGGATGATTTCGAAGTTTATTTTCAAACCATGTATGGCATCTAAAAATGCAATTCTTGTATGTTGCAGGAAAAATTCATAATCCCCCCGGTCCTTAAAGAATATTGTATGAAATCCATTGGCCATAAGGCAAACAGTCATAGATATCGATTGGCCAAAAAATATTGTGACCCTTATGAGTCAACAGAGGAAAGATTAAAAAATGTTCCTCCAATTAGGATAAGTGAGACAACGTGGAGAGAATTCATCCTATCACGAGCCACCACTAAATTCCTGGTAAGGAAAAAGTTCACATATTATATAATCAAGTTTTTTAGAATGTCTATTGGCTTGTAATGTTGACTTATATATGTTATTTTCAATTGATTTCTAGGATATAAGGAAAAAAACAAGGAAAATAGAGAAAAGGAGAGGGACTCGCACACCTTTGGACGTCGAGGTTATCAACGGGTCGAATATGATATGGTAAAAAATTGTGATGATATTTTATCCGATATGAGAAATATTAGCATATTTTAGTTTCATTGTAATGTCACAACTTAAACATACTATTTTACTTGTTGCAACTAGAAAAAATCTATAGCCTCTGGTGATACAACTACAAGCATTACTAGGGTAGACTTATGGAAGAAGTGCCATCAAAAGAAGGATGGCACTCTAATCACAACAACTATAGGAGAAACAATAGTATGTTCTCAAACTTTTAATTTAGATATTGATTAAAATTTCATTTTACATGTTGGAAATGTTTTCTTCTATGATGTGATTTAATTGTATGTCAATGTTAGCAAAAAATTGAACAAGCACAAGTAGAAGTTGCATCTCAAGACTTTGCAGTTAGGGATGATGCCCTTGCCAAGGTACTAGGGGTTGATGCAAGAGGATACTGTCATGGCGTTGGCTTAGGAGTTACGCCAACTAACTTGTTTGGAAAAATTCCATGCAAGGAGGCGCTAGCTGTAAGCCAAGCTACAATGAAAGAAAAAACATAGGAAATCACATTTTTGAAAACAACAATAACTGAACTACTGAAAAGAGTAGAAGATATGGAGAGAGAACATGTGGTCAAAAAAGAAAGTGTTAGTGACCAATTCTTTACTCTTGTCTCAATATACAAGCCTTCACACTAATGATATGACTTCTAATATCTGATTGCTCATATAAACAATGTCCTACTGTACAAAATGCTCATGCTGAAATCACGCCTGTGGTGGAGGTTAGTTGTTTAATTATTATTTAAATAATATTTTATTTTCATCTTTTGAATATATATATATATATTGCATTTTTTTGCCTTGATAGAGTAATACAGGGGACATAACAACCCCTATGAACATACTAATCCAAAAGAAATTAACTTCAATGCATACTCCATCATCTCTAGTAAGTATTGAAAAATTTCGTAATTTAGTTCAATTTTATTTTATTTTATCAATATATTAGAAATCATTGTCTATTGGGTGCAGAGTCATGCATCAAAATATGTTCAACATTCTGTACAGAAAACACCAATGGTTCCATCGAAACTGCAAATTGACAAAATGAAAACACCAATTCAGGTAAGATTGTAAGTATTTAATCTAGGATCATCAATGTTTAAATTCTTATTTCCATGCATCTTACTTTGTCTCATTTATTTGCAGGTTCAAGATAATGCTAATGAGTTGACACCAACTTCCCAATTGGGGCTGCAAGGAAAGAAATGCTTTCTCATTGCATTAAACTCAAGGGTTAAATTTGCAAGGGCGACAATACATAAGACTGACCCAAATGCAATGGTACACTGTGTCCCTGTTGGACAAGGCTATTATATTGTGAATCCGACAAAAAATTTAGATCCTCTATTTGAAAATATAGCTCTACCACATCCCAGTAACACATTATGTAATCTAGCAGATGCTTTGTTGAGCTTCATTCCTTGGCATAAGGATGACATTGAATTATGTAACTAGTGGTTATACTGTGTGACTAGTGATTTCAGTGATGTTGTATCAACTGAGAATAGTTGATTTATTGAATACTTATACTTAGATCAGGACATAGTTTATAAAAATTTTGTAGTTCGGGATTAATCTTTACATTTAATTAAAATTTTGGCCACAAGTTGCCATTATATGCCATGGGCACAATTTTTTATTTTGTAATACATTAGTATTATATAATCTTTGTTGCATGTGAAATGAGATGTTGTGTTGTGGATATGTGGAATGATCAACTCGAATCTATTTTGGGTTGCGACAGCATGCAATAGCTCAGGCCTGAATGCAATGATTTCATTCAAGACTACTTATGGATGTAACAGTTCCATTGTAAATCGACAGCCTGAAGATCGTAGATCTTCATGGTTGCCCAATATTTTGTGAAACAAATTCATGTCATTAGGGTATAAATGTAAAGAGGCGTTCTGAGCTCGGGGTTGGAGAATTTATAATTGTATAAGCTGAAACAGAGAGTTGTGACTGTGATTCATTATTTTTAATACAAGGAGTAGAGTTTCTTATATCTTGGTGTTTTAATTTGTGTTAGGACACGACATCTTTGTTAGAAGGCCAGGGCCCGCCTTCTCACAGAGATCACCGAGTTAAGTAGGTAGTTTAATTTCTTTCTTGTTGTGTGGTGTGGAATTGCATTAGATGTGTTGTTGCAAGCTGCAACAGTGAAATGATAATTGCATTCTTCTTTTGTAGTTCATGATTGCATCCTGAATAGATGCAACTGTGTGGTGTGACAATCGATTGTGTAGGTTAGTTTATTTGATGCATGGTGTGTTAGATCAATTGTTACAACCAAGCTCAGCTCTAATCCCTTTCATTCATTTATTCTTTCTAGGATTTCCAATATTAATTAAATTAGAGTTCAAGCTTACTTCTAGTTTCTGGTTGTTGTTTTATCTTTCTTGAATTCATTAGATTGGGTAGATTATGATTGAGTTACAGTAGCTGCTAGATGAGTTAGATCAGTAGAGATTGAATACTGTAGTTTGAGAATTATAGGATTTAACTTCTTGCAAAAGTAAGTCTAGTTTATTTTATTCCAGGTTACCAACTGATTCAAGAGCAAGGAATTTTCCCTGTCCCTGATAATTTTTAAAAGGCTGTTGCAATTCTGCACAAATTTTTCTATATATAAATAAATCATTTTCTTTTCTTTTATTTGATTTTATTTTTCAATTTTGATGGGTTTTTGTCTTTTTAAGAACTCTGAACAGGTTTTTGCGTGGAATATCACTCGAATGGAGGCAGTTGCAACTCGGGCCAAACGATTGTGGCATTCCAATTGATCCTCCTTTCTGTGAATAACTCCTTGGAAGAAAAGAATGTTGCAGCAATAGTTACTTAGCAAAATATGGCTTATCTTTTTTTTTCCTATAGATGCAACACTACAAAATCCCGCCCAAATTTCTGCTTTTGCAGCTGCAACACCACTTCATCTGGATTATCGCTTTTTCCCGCAGCTGCAACTGCTCAAATCCCGCCCAAGTCTCTTTTTCTGCGCAGTTGCAACATTGCTGAGTTGTCTATTTCCCTTATTTTTTAGTAGCTGCGTCTCCGTCAAAATCGCCTATCTTTCCCATTTCGCACTGCTACAACACCGTTAACAATGGCTTATTTTTCTTTACCGCGGCTGCACACCGCTAAAATTGCCCATTTTCCTATCTTTAGCAACTGCGACTCCGCTAAAGTTACCTATCCTTCCTATTTTACCACAGCTGCAACATCGCCAAGTTGCCTATTTTTCCTATTTCGAGCAGCTGCGACACCTCCAAAAGTGCCTATTTTTCCTATTTCAAGCAGCTGCAACACCTAAATTTGTCTATTTTTCCTATTTCGAGCAGCTGCGACACTTCCAAAAGTGCCTATTTTTCCTATTTCGAGCAGCTGCAACACTGCTAAAATTGCCCATTTTTCCTATCTTTAGCAGCTGCAACTCCGCTAAAGTTGCCTATCATTCCTATTTTACCGCAACTGCAACACCGCCAAGTTGCCTATTTTTCCTATTTCGAGTAGCTGCGACACCTCCAAAAGTGCATATTTTTCCTATTTCAAGCGGTTGGAACACCTAAATTTGTTCATTTTTCCTATTTCGAGCAGCTGCGACACCTCCAAAAGTGCATATTTTTCCTATTTCGAGCAGCTGCAACATCGCTAAAATTGCCCATTTTTCCTATCTTTAGCAGCTGTGACTTCGCTAAAGTTTCCTATCCTTCCTATTTTACCATAGCTGCAACACCTCCAAGTTGCCTATTTTTCCTATTTCGAGCAACTGCGACACCTCCAAAAGTTCCTATTTTTCCTATTTCAAGCAGCTGCAACACCTAAATTTGGCCATTTTTCCTATTTCGAGCAGCTTTGACACCTCCAAAAGTGCCTATTTTTCCTATTTCGAGAAGCTGCAACACTACTAAAATTACCCATTTTTCCTATCTTTAGCAACTGCGACTCCACTAAAGTTGCCTATCCTTCCTATTTTACCGCAGCTGCAACACCGCCAAGTTGCCTACTTTTCCTATTTCAAGTAGCTGTGACACCTCCAAAAGTGCCTATTTTTCCTATTTCAAGCAGCTGCAACACCTAAATTTGTCCATTTTTCCTATTTCGAGTAGCTGCGACACCTCCAAAAGTGCCTATTTTTCCTATTCCAAGCAGCTACAACACCTAAATTTGTCCATTTTTCCTATTTCGAGTAGCTGCAACACTGCTAAAATTGCCCATTTTTCCTATCTTTAGCAGTTGCGATTCCGCTAAAGTTGCCTATCCTTCCTATTTTACCGCAGTTGCAACACCGCCAAGTTGCCTATTTTTCCTATTTCAAGCAGCTGCGACACCTCCAAAAGTGCCTATTTTTCCTATTTCGAGCAGCTGTAACACCTAAATTTGTCCATTTTTCCTATTTCGAGCAGTTGCGACACCTCCAAAAGTGCCTATTTTTCCTATTTCGAGTAGCTGCAACACATAAATTTGTCCATTTTTCCTACTTTTGGCAACTGCAACTCTGCTAATTCCTCATTGAATACTCATTATTTCTTTGCTCATCGGTATCAACGCTCTCCATCCTCCATAATGAACATTAAAAAGCTTACCTATTTTCCACATGTTTTTATGATCTATGCCATCGTGGATGTACTTTATTTGCCACTCGACAACGGCAAAATCGTGGGTGCATGTGCGATTTAATGATCCTATCAACGATGTGACTGTGGAAAGGTGCCACCTTGCAACACAATGGTTTGGCATTACATTTAAAGGTACAACATCTTAATCCTAAACATCATTAGGCATGACTAAATGCAGTAATCAATAATGAATATATTTTGTCGTTAGTCCATGTTAGTTATCCTTAGCCAATTCGCTTAGACGGCAACTACGTCTGATTTGTCCTTTGCTTTTGGTTTTTGACCACCATTCGACCTACCCTGTGCGACAACCTGTCACCACTTTTTACCAAAAATGGTCGTTCCAATTCCCAAAAATACCCAAACCAACCTTTGGCTATCCATCGCTCATTCTGGATGCAGTAGCTCGACGTCTGATACTGTAACTCATCCTGCTGGTAGCATAATTTACAGACAGCTTCGCAATATGGGTATCCCAGTACGACACGAGCCTGTCAGCATAGCGCCTCTACGTGCAAACAAAGAGGTTTTTACTATCTTCCAGGAAGCTGGCTGGATTGACTATTTCCAGCGTTTGAATGATTTTCATGTAGAAACCGCACATGAGTTTGCTCAAAATCTAACCAACACTCATTTAGAGGTTCGAGGTATCCAAATAGATGTTTCAAAAGCAATCATGGCAGAGGTAACAAGATTTCCCAGAATCGGGATGCAATGGTTTGGTCGAAAGTGCCATAATCCAACTGCAGCAGAAGAATTTTTGGTAGCCGGAGAAGTTGTTCGGCCGCATGGCCGAGGCATAGCATTGGAATCCTTACCAAATCCTTGGAACCAGGTGGCAACCTTCATAAAGAAATACATTTCCTTTGAAGGTAGGTACAAAGTGGTTTACATACATGAATTCTTCCTCCTTTCACATTTACGCCACCGCAGATTGTTAAATATGTCATTTTATCTTTTACAATCTTTGCAAACTATGGCTGGGTATGTCAAGGGTGCTCGACACCCCTTATCTTCCCTCTCAAACCACGATTTGATTAAACTCTTAATCTTAAGGGCCCTTGTGCACCAGAATTTGACATGGGAAGAATTTGTTGCTTGGTCAAGGGTACCCCGAGCACCTGCTGTGGCAATAGGAGGTGTTGAAATGGTAAATGAGGACCAGAGTTCCTCCAATTCAGTTGGGGGGAGGGATGAAGCATTGGAAGACCAGGTGGAAGAGGTAAATATGGGGGAAGCTGCGACAATAGCGAACCATGTTGTAGAAGGGGATATGATGGAGCCAGTGGCGAATGAGGCAGTGATATTGGAAGCTGCAACAACAACAAATCCTATAGAGGAAGAAGCAAACCCAATAGAAATTGCAGTTAGGGTGGCAGCTGAAGCAGTAGGGATGGCGTCATTAGCAGCTGAAGCAGAGGAAGCTGAAACTGGATTAGCTGTTAAAGCTGCGACAGTGGAAGTTGTAGCTGCAGGAGTTACAATGCAAGGGGAAGAGTATCAAGCAAAGGTGGTAGAACGAGGAAATATGGAGGTGTTGGATGTCGAATCCTCCCCTGAAAGAAGGGGAACCATCATTGAAGAAGAGGAATTCATCCCTCTTTCTAAAAATTTAGAAACCCTTGTGTCACAGAAAAGAAGAAAAAGGTCAAGGAGTAAGGGTCAGAAATCTACCTCAGCAAAGAAGAGAAGAACCAGAGCTGTTACAGTAGCAGCAACAGTATGCAGTGAAGGCCATCCATCGGGAGTTGTGAATAAAAGAAGGACTCGGTCTGTTGCAGCAGCCGAAACAACATGTGCAATTGGGGAAAATAGTGAAATTCCCACAGCAGAAGCAGCATGTGCAACCGGGGTAGGCATAGAAATTCCTATTTTAAACCCCAAATCACCGATTGTTACACAAGAACTTGCTGTGGAAAAACCCCAAATTGAAAACCTCCTTTTTGAAAATGAGTTTCTAAATGAGGAGGTGCAAATGCTTCTGAATGAATTGGAGAAATGGAAGGAAGTGACTGGAAAACCAACAGAGAAGAATTTGAATATATTAGTGGAGGCTACAGATCTATTAGAAAATTCATCTCCTGTTTTGGGAAATGAAGAACAAGGAGAAATGGTATGCCCAGAATGTGGAGACATATTTAATTCGGCAGGGCACAGAGTCATAGTGCTGGGTTTGGTAGCACAAAATCCTGCACAGGCAGAGCAAGAAGGAGAAAAAACACCGGCAATGGAGCTGATGGAGGGGAATGACCTAGAGAAAGACATAATCCCTAATTTGGAATTAGGAGAAGATGAGGAGATGCAATCCCAGCCAGTAGGAAATACTGAACTACCCCAGGACCAGTCTCATCATCCAGAAGATATTGAGGTAATTCAAGAACAACCTCAACAATATGAAGAAATTGGAAAACAAGGTGTTGTTACACAAGAACTAGCATCCTTGAAAATATTTAGTGAATTTTCAACCCAAACATCAATTGCTGATATTGAGGTACAAGAGGAAGATGATGTTACACAAGAACCAGTGTCTTTAAAAATGTTTGCTAAAATTGCAACTCAGACTGAGGTTGCTGAGATTGAATTGAAGAGAAAGGATGCTGCCACACAAGAACCAACATTCCTAAAATTATTTGTTGAGACTGCAACTCAGACTGAAGTTGTTTAGATTGAATTGGAAAGGAAGGATGCTACCACAAAAGAACCAACATTCCTAAAAGTATTTGTTGAGACTGCAACTCAGGTAGAAGCTGCCGAGTTTGGTATTCAGGAAGAGAATGCTGACACACCAGAACCAGTGTTCTCAAAATTAATGATTGATTCAACAACAGAAATTGAGGTTGTTGAGGTACAGGAAGAGGATGATGTTACACAAGAACAACATCCTCAAAATTAACTGCTGAGATTGCAACACAAGTAGAGGCCATTGCAACACCGATGGAAGAGGAAGCTGCTACACTGCCAACCCAAAATGAGGAAGCTGGAACATCTGGTGGCAGGGTAGGAATGCAATTTTCTCAAGAAATTATTGCTTTAGACTCTGATGATGATAAATATGTGGAGGATAGAAGGATTCAACGATTGGAGAAACAAATTTCTTTGTTACAGCTGGAGTTAGCTAAATGGAAAAAGTACATTGATTAGTGTTGATCAGGGATGGTCCCTCTCTCTGAACATAGGAAGAATATCAAAGAATTAAGGGAGAAGTGGGCAGAGGAATCAAATCTTCATAAATCTCAATTGGAAGAGGTGCAAAAAGAATTGGAGGAGTTGAAGGAATTCAAATCCATGCAAAAAGAAAAAGACCAAATGTATGCCCTCTCTCGGGAATTTCTGAGTTCAAGAGCCCCATATCCTTCCTACCCGATATTCTGTATGAGAAAATGACCCTGTTCAAATTGAAAGCTTTACAAGAGGGTAGACCTTATCAGTTGATGATCCCTTCCCAGTTTGTAGAGACCTTTTTGTCAAGCAGTTTTCTTGAGCAGCACCTGTTGTGTGAATTGTATTTGCACAATATGGCATGTTTTGGTGATTCTCAGTCTAATCCTATTCCCTATGCAGGGGTGTTCAGTTTAGAGCCTTTTCCTCTTTTGTTAATAATCATGTGCAGTGGGAAGATGCCTTTCATAAAATATCTAGGAATGAGGCCAGTGCCAATTTATGGATTAGGAGTGAACCCCAATCTCCTCGTGCTCTCATCATAAACCATGGAAGATGTTTCTTATCTCCTCCAAAGACTCAGCATCTGAAGAAGATGCAAGACAAAGTTATCTCTACCTGTGTTGACCTGATATCCAAACAAAAAAATCTTGCCTTAGAGGGTAGAAAGCACAGGTGGCAGACTTCTTCTTCAGCTTTGAAGAAAAGGGATCCTTACTTCCTTAAGAATTTTAAACAAGCTCTTCCCAGGGTAGCAGGGTATGTCAATTGCATAAGAACGTGTGGGTTACACTGGCTGGGACTCAAGTTCAAATTTCCACTGATATGGTGGCCAGGAGGGTAGTACAAGGACAATTATACACTGACCAAGGTAGAAGAGAAGCAGTGCTGGGAATATTGGGCTGCTTGCAATGGGTTTTTGGAAGCAGGAAAGGAACCTGACATTTCCTTCAACTTTTCCTTTCAACATGAATGGGGACCAGATTCAGACTTAGATTAGTTGGTTGTTGCATGAGGACATGCAATTGGATAGCTGGGGGGATATGTTGGGCCCCAAAATAGCCCCTTTTTCCCTAAAGCTATCTACACCTTTTTCCCTGTTTTGCGTCACTATTCCCTGATCTAAGCAAATATCTTCCCAAGCATAGCATGGATTGCAACAGGTATATTCTATTATTGTTTTATATCATTAATGCCTAATTTTTTTTATGGTTTTTCACTCTATCTTTTAACGTTTTTCTAATATTGATTGATTCAATAAAGATAACCCAGAAGCCTTTAGAAGACCGCAGGTGTAGCAGCTTACTAACCCTTGGAGAAGATGCATACGTGGCGCCAACTTTCCCTTCTTGAGTTCGGTTCCACAATTCGCTGCAACAGTTCGAGCATTCCTCCACATGGCCAGGTGCGACTGAGTCACAACAGAGCATCCAAGTACCATCTAGTCGAATCAACTCGAATCTATTCTGGGTTGCGACAGCATGCAACAGCTCGGGCTTGGATGCAATGATTTCATTCAAGACTACTTATGGCTGTAACAGTTCCATTGTAAATCGGCAGCTTGAAGATCGTAGATATTCATGGCTACCCGATATTTTGTGAAACAAATTCATGTTATCAGGGTATAAATGTAAAGAGGCATTCTGAGCCTGGGGTTGGAGAATTTATAATTGTATAAGTTGAAACAGAGAGCTGTGACTGTGATTCGTTATTTATAATACAAGGAGCAGAGTTTCTTATATCTTGGTGTTTTAATTTTTGTTAGGACACGACATCTCTGTTAGAAGGAATCTCTGTGGAATTGCATTATATGTGTTATTGTGAGCTGCAACAAGGAAATGATAATTGCATTCTTTTGTGATGCATTAATTCAAAATATTTGACTGTCTATGATTTCATGTTCGGTACTATGGAAAATGAGGCATGCCATTTTCCAAATTTTGGATGTAGTATGACAATGGAGTCATGGAGTCATGGGCATATATCATGCTATTATGCTAATGATTCATATCAATATCAATATCATATATGTAATTTGAATTAATGTGCAAGCAACAATACCAATGTCAAATGTGTGTTACTTGTTGAAAACTTATTAACTTAATAATAAATATATTAATATAATTATTAATTATAATTTAAACTTGAAAATTATATATATATTCCAAATGGAAAATATCCATCACCCTAAATAAAGGGTGAACTTGAACTGCTCCTTATAAGCTTACATCATGGCTACAAGCTTATATAAAAAATGGAATCCACCTCTGTCGATAGGATTATCTTCATATTACTTAAACAATTTACATATCAGTCATGCCAAAAGTACTACTCTTGCATTACATGAACAAGTTTACACATATCGCAAAAATCTCCAAAAAATCTCTCGGGGAAACGCTTCTGTTTAAAAACTCTTCATGCTCCATCTATGCTGTCGGTACTGGTACATCCAATTCACTTCACACTAGTATCTAATCTTGAAGAATTTAAAATAAGGTGGTGTATTGGTTCAGCCTCTGCCCTTGGCTGAATTCCTCCACCTCGAATAATCCTGGATGGATAGCCAAGGCCTTTTTCAAGAGGAGATTCGCTTCAGCATTCAACTCTCTATAGATATGTTTGTAATATATTGAATCGAAGAAGCTTAGTTCATGTTGGATTTCTCTTAGAAGGTGTTGCAGTTGCGGTGCGTGAATATGTGAATCACCCTTGGCCCAGTCTATGACCATTTTAGAATCTCCCAAAAGCTGTAATTGCTTCACGCTTTTTCTTTGTGCGATTCTGAGCACCGCCCATAGAGCTGCCAACTCTGCCTTACTGTTGGTTGATCTTTCTGGTGCATATTTGATACATACTTTGAGATCTTCCGATAAATGTAAGACCCGTCCTGCTCCCCCTAGAGGCGAAGTGCCTTGACTGACACCATCAAAGAAGGCCCAAGGTTCATTCTTGTTGATGACTGGGGGACTGATTTCTCTCTTCTTCCCATTTTTTATAATTGTCTTATGCTCTTGTACTTGGGATATTAGCTCATACTCTCTTCTCTGAGTAACGGTTCTTAGCAGTTTGACTTTCTCGAAACTTGGTTCTAAGGCTGACACACTTTTATCAATTAATGGGGGATTTAAAGGAACTTCCTCGGAAAAAGGAAGTAGATGATTATCAGGAATAACAGACATGGGAAGAGCCCGAGGAATACCTTGAGAGTCGTTCTGGACTTCTCCGTCGTCTATCATCACGAGTCCCATCAGAGCATTTGAAAGTTCCTTCCCGACGAACGTTGAATCTTCCTGAGATGCTGAAGTAGGAATGGTAGAATCCTTGATCGTTCATGCTTCTTCCTTTGAGGAGGGTACTGTAACAAGAAGGTCTCTGTCTTTACCCCGGTTCCCTGCAACGTCCCTCAGTTTGTGGCTTAAAGGACCTTCTGTGTTGCGCTCCTTCTTAAATGAGACCTTTCGAGCACAGGTACGGTTGAATTCATTCTGCATGGGGAAATCATTCTGTAGGTGACCTAACTTCCTCCAGTTGAAGCAATGGAAAGGGATTTTGCAGTAATCTAAACGCTATATCCAATGACTCCCATACATCTCTATTTTTATTTCCTCGTGTAGTCCTTCCCTGAGATTAAGTTCAACCAGCATTTTGAGTCACTGACAATCGATTTTGGTCTCCCAATCTTGCTGGAGAGATATGAACCTGCCCAAATTATTACCTATTCCTCTTAGGACTGGTTCCTTCCAAAAGACCATCGGGATTCCCGGCAGGATCACCCAAACTTGTTGCAAGTTGTGTGGTAATTCTCTCCTAGGATTAAAATCTACCCTCCATCTCTGCAGGATCAGACCCGAGGGTCCCCAAATCCAATTTAGTGCTAGCATCTAATGACACTCTACCTATTCTCTTAATTTAACCGGGAACCATCTTCGTGGAAGTACGTGGAAGCCTGGCATATACCCCATAAAGCTTCTCCAATTGTCTTCTATACAGGTCTATAGTGAAGCTCTGTTCACCACCTAATTTCCACAGAACCTTCCTACTAACGCCCGTGACAGATAATCCGGGATTTCTTCTAGGTTAATATCCTTCCCGACTGTTAACTCTGGCCCTCCCTTCTCTAGTTTGATGCATCTATAGGATTTCTGTGGCTTTCTGTTATTGTCTGAGATGATATCACACTGTACCTCTTGCTGGCATTTTCTATGGGAGCTAATCATTGGGGATCACTGACTAGTACATCCTCACTTGTGACATCATCGAAAAATTCGACATGACTTCCTTCCTCGTGCAGAAAATGGAATGTGCCTGTTCCTTAGGCTCCGATTCATAATCCACTTCATCAACCTCCCTTTCTCTGGGATGCGTGCTGTCCTTCGATTAGACCAACTCCTCCTGCACGCGAGTGTAATAACTAACTAACTTACTGAACTGATGCCTCGTATGAAACACGTCGTATCCTTCATAATGTCCGTGACCTGCCAAATTAAGAAACCCAGCTCGACCTCCTTCAACCGTCCGCTCATTTCGGCCCCGAACCTTCAGAAAATTCTATATATATGTCTACAGTGATAATTATATGTTAATAAGGGGAGGCTCCGAAGATGGAAAGCGGCGAGGAGAACAGGTGCGCAGTTGCGAAGCTCGGGATGGTGCAAAGGAGCATGATTGACGTAGTACTGGAGCAGAAGAATAGATTGTGTGAATCTCAAATATCATGTGCGAAGGTTCGTTTCAACATAACCTCAGTCTTCCACCTGGCACACTGCTGATTTTGGTTTTAACAGTATTAATTGTGGATAAGGCACACACATACGCATATCCATCCATATTTTGTACGGAAGATTTTGGTTTTCTGCAACATGAATCATCGGGATAATCTGGTCTCAATGATGCATCACATAGCTAACGTTTCCCCTTGCGTAAACATGGGTGGTAATAATGAAACATTAAGGCAGAAGTCTGCCACCACGAATAAACCTTCCATCATGGTTAAACACTGGTTTTTTGGTCTGTTGATCCTTATTATGCACTCAATCGGTTTGCTTAAACTGTCATATGGTTTGTTTGGACTGTCAATGGGGTGTCTTCAAATCTGATTAGACTCTTTAACGAACTTCATATATTCTTCATTAATTAATCCTAAAGACGAAACTTGACATCTCGTGTATGAAATCTGGAATGGCATAATTACACATTTTTGAGCCTACTCATCCAGGAATCAACTCTTTCAAATTGTTGAAGAAAAGTGCATTAGACAAATTAATAACATCAAGAAGAAACCCTGAAGAAGAATTTATGGACCTACCAAAACTGTGCTTTAGGGAAATTAGACCAAGCCTAGGAGCAGATAAAAACTTGTCCAATTATGGAATTATTGGTAAAATATTCCTAACTGGCCTTAGGGAAATGCCCGCCACAGCTCATAGGATGATGATAAAAATATTCTGAGAGTGTGGATCTCTAGAGTGTTGTATGGTTCATCTAACCACATCATTGGCCTGGCCATAAAGTCTTTCAGGAAGAAGATATCAATCTTCCAAAAGTGCCTCTCAACAATATTTGCACTGCTCTAGAAAAATGCTCGCCGAGGAGATAGAAAGAATCTCCAGAAGATGAAAGTGGTCTAGATGGATTCACCTTGTTGGCCTCTACCCATTGGGTATCTCACTTGCCAATTTTGAAGGAAAAATGAAATCACCTTGGTGACCTAGGTTTTGAAGAGAACTGGTTAAGTGTTAGAAAAAGAGTTTGAGAGACCATTTGGAAATGCCCGCAAGGGGGTGTTCCTTTGATGATAAAATTATCAGATGATATGGTCCTGTTCATTGTTGAAAAGGATATCTATCCATGCTCTTGGTTTTTCTTATGGTGATCAGATAAGGAAAATATCAGCCTGCCAAAATAGAAGAAAAATGTTATTTTGCATACTAAATACAAAGGAAAAATGGCTAAGTGTTGTAAAGGGGCTAAGTGATGCCCGCATTAAGGTTGATGCCCACACTAAGGATGATGCCCGCATGGAATGGAATAGATGATGATGTGGCATGAAGTTGGAATCATTGTTGCATTATGACATCATTCTGGAGAAATACGACAAATTGGTGAAAATCAAGAAATTGGCTAAGTATGGGAAAATTGGTCCAAGTAGCCTTAAGAGGATGCCTGCCACAAATTGTGTGTTGAAGAAAATGCCTATAGCACATGGCGATATTGTAGGCTGTTGTTTTTTCTACTCAACCATGGTCTCAGTTTTTCCAAGGAGACCCTGAAGAAGAATTTATGGACCTGCCAAAACTGTGGTTTAGGGAAATTAGACCAAGCCTAGGAGAAGATAAAAAATTGTCCAAGTATGGAATTATTGGTAAAATATGCCTAACTAGCCTTAGGAAAATTCCCACCACAGCTCATAGGATGATGATAAAAATATTCTGAGAGTGTGGATCTCTAGAGTTTTGTATGGTGCATCCAACCATATCATTAGCCTGACCAAAAAGTATTTTAGGAAGAAGATATCAATCTGCCAAAAGTGCCTCTAAGCAATATTTGCATTGCTCTTGAAAAATGCCCTCCGAGGAGAGAGAAAGAAGCTCCAGAAGATGAAAGTGGTCTTGATGGATTCACCTTGTTGGCCTCTACCCATTGGGTATCTCACTTGCCAAATTTCAAGGAAAAATGAAATCACCTTGGTGGCCTGGGGTTTGAAGAGAACTGGTTAAGTGTTAGAAAAAGAGTTTGAGAGACCATTTGGAAATGCCTACAAGGGGGTGTTCCTTTGATGATAAAATTCATTAGATGATATGGTCCCGGTATTGGAGGTGTTGCTGAGACCTAATGAGATCTTCCTCCTTTAAGGGAAGAACACAGTTGAGATCCTAAGCAGATATAACATGATGGACCGTGAGTACATGTCTACATTGATGGTAACAAATATAAGTGATGTTGTTTTTTTATTCATATTTGGTGGATCCCAATGTACTGGAAGTTGAGAGGATCCTTGATGTATCTGGTCATCACTAGGACAGTTGATGCAACTTGCAGTAAGGATATGTGCTTATTTTCTCTGTGACAGTTGGTGTTCAGATTGGTGCCTCACTCATTTTCACCCAACCAAGTTCACTCCACTCAAGGAAGAAGTTCGCTACCAGCTAGAAGAAGTATTTTTCGGGGTTCCCTATCTTTGGAGGAGTTTCTCCTTTGTTCTTGGGGTTTATCTTCTGCTATATGTGATTACTATGTATTTCGATGTATGTTGTACTTTGAACTAAGATCTCTATCACAAGGTTGTTGTGTTTTATCCCTTGTGGTTTCCAAGGTCAAAATATTGTGTCTATTATTTCTATGCTTGGTTGTTCTTTTAGTGATCCTACTATATATTATACTACATATAATATTTGAATTATACTGCTACCTTTAAAAACTATCAAGTAAACCTTTAAGGGTCTTTCCAAAACCCCCCAAAAGTCCAAGTCATGTTGAACTTTTGGGGGGGGGTCTTTCCAAACCCCCCCCAAAAGTCCAAAAGTCCAACAAGACTTTTTTTGGGGGGGGGTTCTTTCCAACCCCCCCCAAAAAAAATTCCAAAAGTCCAACAAGACTTTTTGGGGGGGTTAAAACCCCCCTCAAAATTCCTTAGAATTTGACTTTTGGGGGCGGTTTTTAAAATCCCCCCCACTTTTGGACTTTGGGGGGGGGATTTTAAAAACCGCCCCCAAAAGTCAAATTCTAAGGACTTTTGAGGGGGGTTTTTAAGGACTACCCCCAAAAGTCCTAAGAACTAGACTTTGTTTTAGGGGGGGGTTTCAAAACTGCCCCCAAAAGTATTGAGAATTGGACTTTTTTGGGGGGGGGGTTTAAAACACCACCCCCAAAAGTATTAAGATTTGGAATTTGGGGGGGGGGGTTTAAAACCGCCCCCAAAAGTCCTGACAATTGGACTTTTGGGGGGAGGTTTTGTAAAAACCCTCCCCAAAAGTCCAATTTTTGGGACTTTTGAGGGGGGTTTTTAAGAACCGCCCCCAAAGACCTTAGAAATTTTTTTGGGGGGGTTTAGCAAAGCCACCGCAAGCCAAAACTGCCCCCAAAAGGGTATTTTGTTGTAGTGTGTTTTCACATTTCACTTACAATTAGTACTTTGCATGTTCAATACATGTTAAAATATAAAACAAAAGATATGTTCAATACATGTTAAAATATTGCATATTTTTCCACCAAGACTTGTCGGGTTAGTGAAAGCAGGGCGATGCTAAAGCTCTGACTAGAGTTCAAGTCTTCCAATGACACGTTTGTTCTTGTGCTCATTCTTGTTGTGCATGTGTACTTGTGAGTGAGGTGGGGGACATGTGCAAGTCTTGGGAGAACTTGGCAGAAGAAATATCCCTCCATTCCTCATCGCTTCCCATCCAAAGGATTCCTATTTGAATGTGTACACTGGCTACAAGCATTGATATTCTCCCAAATTGGGGAAGGGAAAACTTGCCAAATCAGGATAAAAGGAAAAGCCACAAACCAAATAAAAAACACTACGAAGAAAAAAATATTGCATTTAAAAAACTACAATAGTTTAAGGCCATTTACAAGCACTTCATAATGGGATTGACCCAGAGCTACAAGAAAAAATCAAATATTACAAGTTTGCATCCTTCACTAAATATGTTTTTTAAGTTTTAGAAGCCTACTCATAAAGATGTCATGATCAGCCTTGGAGACAATATTATATAGAAATAGGGATTTATAAAAAACACTAAAATACCTCTTAAATTGTCCTTTATTTCAATTTCTATAACACAACATAAGCTTGTAGAATGTAACTTTGATGAGAAATGAAAAAGTGCATGTTTTGTTCAAATCTCACCAAATTTCAGGTAGCTTAAATGAATTGTTGCCGATGTAATTTTTTTGCATGCTTTAGTAAAACATGAAAATCTATGTTCCTTTTGGCGACTCCATTTCTGATTTTCCTAACGTAGAAAGAACCAAAACATATTATGTAACCTTAGAATTGAAAACTATCCCAAATGATACAAGACAACATAACATTGCACAGTCATGAATCCATCTACAAGCACATCCACAAAAGATCCTAAATCATTCAAGAAAGATAAAAAATCACAAGTTCGCAACCTTGACTAATGTGCTTTCATTAATCATAAAGAAGCTTCATCAATCCTGCAAATGCCATTTGATAGACAGAGGGCCTCAGAATAAACACTAACATACCCTTTCAGTATTTTAACCCAAAAGAGATGGTGTATTAATTTCATGTGTCACAAACATAATCACAATATTCCCCATGTTTCTAGGACACGGGAGCGAGAAAATGCACATTGGGGATGTGTGGAAATTCATGGGAATGGAAGGACCTTTATAAAATTATAAAAACCCCCAAAATAGTAATTTATGTGATGTTATTCATCATTGTGGAATGTAAATACTAAATACATTGAATTATTTTCTAAATAGTACCAAGTAGATACTAAAATGTAAAAATAATGGAAACAAAAAAAATAAAAAATTATCAGGGGGAGGGGGTCAAAACGTTTCACTAGGAGACCCCTATCCTAGGGGTGTGGGGCAGGTCCTCGACCCTCATGGACGCATATGTTAGAAAAACAAGATCACAGAGCAATAACAATAAACAAGATGCAAATATAAATCATATAAACACAATACAAGAGAGACACCAATATACGTGGTTCACCCAATCTGGGCTACGTCCACAAAGAAATTGCCATTCCTTTTACTATATTGTCCAACAAATGAAGGGATACAACTTGCAACACATCTGCTGCAACTTCCTCTCCACTCTCTCATAGTCTCTCTCACACAATCAGAGATCTTTACAATGCTACAATACATAGCCATATTACAATGCCTTCCTTTTAAAGAGTGATTACCATGGGAAAATACTATGGAACACCCAATACCATGGGCCCATAAATCACCCATTATTGACCAAGTCATGACTATGAAATTACAACATTTCACAAGTCTTTTTTTTTTAATTTTCTCTATGGGGGCGCTGCCCCCGAACCCCTTCTACGGGGGGGCTCTCAAACTAGTTGATGCCCCCCATGGCGACTATTTTGGGGTAGAAATCCCCCCCCCAACCCCCTCCCTTCATGGGATAGGATCCAGACACGGCTGAAACACGACCTCTGAATAAGGAAGATCAAACTCAAAAACCAACAATCTCCCACATGGAGACTGATCACAACAACTCCACCGCTGCTACACTTGCTAGACTATGCTCTGAACCTTGGATTTGGAAAATTTATCATCTTCACCTTCATTATTGAAGGCCAACTGAAACCGAGCAGGAACTTAGTTTCTCTCTAGTTACTACCTTTGTCAACATGTCTGTAGGATTCTGGCTAGTGTGTATCTTTTCCAGCTTCAAGAGTTCATCTTCTAGAACATATCGTATGAAATGGTACTTGAGATGTATATGTTTAGTACTTGAGATGTATATTGTACAACCTGTTATTCTCCTGTTTCTTACCCAATTCCTCCATGAACCTCTGTAACCAAATCATCTCTTTACTAGCCTTTGTAGCAACAACATACTCTACTTCCGTTTTCGAAATTGAAACAACCTTTTGTAGTTTTGAAATCCAACTTACTGTTGTTCCACATACAGTAAAGACATACCCTGTGGTGCTCCTCCTGCTATCTTTATCACCTTCCATATATGCATCAACATATCCCTGTAGAACAATGTATGAACCTCCAAAACATAATGCATGAGTGGTATTACCTCTCAAATACCTGAGAATCCACTGTTCTGCCTTCCAATGTTCTTTACATGGATTGTTCATATACCTGCTCACAACTCCCACTGCGTGTGCAATATATGGTCTTGTGCACACCAGGGAATACATCAAGCTGCCAATTGTTGATGAGTAGGGAAACTTGGACATGTAATTTATCTCTTCATGTGTCTTGGGACACATCTCCTTACTTAGTTTGAAATGGTTGGACAAAGGTGTGCTAACTAGTTTTTCATTCTGCATTCTAAACCTCTCCAACACCTTTTGTATATACTCACCCTGAGACAATGCCAATTTGTGATTTTTCCTATCTCTTGTTATTCTCATACCAAGGATTTTCTACCCAAATCCTTCATCGCAAATGAATTAGCTAACTTCATTTTGAGCACATTTATATCTTGCATGTTAGACCCCGCAACAAGCATGTCATCCACATACACTAAAAATATAATATATCTTCCATTATCTAGCCTTTTGAAATAAACAAAGTGGTTAGAATGACATATACTATAACCCTATTCTATCATAAACTTGTCAAATTTCAAATACCACTTCCTTGGATCTTGCTTCAGGCCATACAAGCTCTTCTTCAACCTGCATACCAAATTCTCATTTCCTTTGACCTCATACCCATGTGGTTGTTGCATATAAATCTCTTCCTCTAAATCCCCGTGGAGAAACGTTGTTTTTACATCTAACTGTTCAAGATGCAAATCTTCTTCTGTCACTAGAATTAAAATAGTTCTAATTGAAGTCATTTTAACAACAAGAGAAAATATTTCATCAAAATCTATACCTTTCTTTTGTGAAAACCCCTTTACAACAAGTTTGGCCTTGTATCGCTTCTTTCCACCATATTCTTCCTTCAACCTGTAAACCCATTTATTCTGCAATGCTCTTTTTCCAGCAGGAAACTAAACCAAATCCCAAGACCGGTTTCTTACCAATGAGTCCATCTCCTCATTCATGCCTTGCTCCCACTTATTTCTAGTTTCCACTTGCATTGCTACTTCATAACATTCTGGTTCACCAGAACCAGTCATCAATAAATAATACGGTGAAGGAGAGAATCGTTCAGGGGGTCTACTTAACTTGGTATATCTTATAATACTTGTTGGAGTTTGAGGTACTTGTTGTTGTTCTTGATTTTCTGGCACCTTTGGAACTTCATTTTCTTTGATTTCATCAAGCACTGTGTACTCTGTGTTTTCCTTTTCTTGTTTCTTTCCCTACACTGATCTTTATACATGAAATTTTGTGAATACCACGTCTCTACTCCTAATGATTTTGTTATTTTCATAATCCCATAAGCGATAACCAAAATCATCAACCTCGTATCCAATAAAGGTACATTTCTTGGATTTAGCCTTAATCTTTGTTCTATTTTGTTTATCAATATGGAAAAATGCTTCACAACCAAAAGTTCTTAGAAGAGAGTAGTTTTCTTTTTACCTGTCCATGCCTCCTCTGTAATACCACCATCCAAAGCACTTGAAGGCCCTCTGTTTATTAAGTAAACAACAATATCTACAACTTGAAATGACTGAGAATCCACATTGAGAATTATAGCTGGCATCTTGTGGAGAGTCTGCGGTAGGTGAATTTATGTTGTCTACGTTTCGAGCCATGCTTGGCATCGCTTATGTCTTGATGATGAGCCAAGGATGGCTCGAAACGTAGACAACATAAATTCACCTACCGCAGACTCTCCACAAGATGCCAACTATAATATCTACAACATCTGTCCAAAATAGTAAGGGAAACCCTGCATGCAATCTCATACACCTTGCATGCTCCATGATTATTTTGTTCATCCTTTCTGACACACCATTTTTTTGTGGTGTTCATGGGATTGTCTTCTCTCTATGAATCCCATGGTATGAAAAATAGCTATCGAACTCCTTTCCTCAGTACTCACCTCCATTATCAGATCTAAGACACTTCAACCTTTTTCATGTCTGATTCTCAACCACATCTTTCCATTTCTTAAAAGTATAAAACACATAAGATTTATGTCTAATGCAATAAACCCAAGTCTTTCTAGTTGCATCATCAATAAAAGAAACATAATAAGGAGAGCCACCAAGAGATTGTACCTGAGCCGATCCCCATACATTTGTATGTACAAGGTCTAACGTTTAACTCTTCTTTTGTTTCCCAACCCTGATAAATATTACTTTCTTTTGTTTTCCATAAAAAAAGCTCTCATAGAATTCCAAACTTACCTGCTTTAAATATGGTAGCAACATACTTGAGTGAAGTTTTGCAATCCAACCAGAAATTATTGCCTGTAAGGATTTTTCAATACATTGGCAATTCTAGATTTTAAGCATCCGATCATGCACTTCAAGCATGGCATGTCACTAGGGAAAATTTGTTATAATATGATCTTCCATTCCTAGCTTAAATTTGAAAGTTTATGAGATTTGAATGTAAAACAAAAAAGATTTCATCCTAAACAGTTTGATTTATTTCATAATTCCAAATCCTTACAGCTTGTTAAGAAACCATTCAAGTCAAATTTTAAACCAAAAGATGGACGATGTAGACAATAACAACAAAGACAACCACATACCTTCATAAGAGATTGCACATGCAAATATAACCATATTAACACGACTATGGCTGAACTAAGTTAGTGTTAGCCTATAACTTAAGTTTATCATTAGATTAAATTTGAATTTCTATGAGATTTGAAAATAAAATGAAAAATATTTCATCCTAAACAATTTGATTTAAATTTTAGGGTCAATATTCAACACACAATTTCAAACACAACTCTCACGTGAACAAACTGTTTTATAAATACAAACAACATTATATGGTTAGATTGGTTATTAATAAGTTTCCAACAACAAAACAATTATTGCTATATAAATGGTGATATATATTGTCCGATCTAAAGTATATTCTGAGACCGTGTATCCTATCTTATATAACATTAATTACTCTACTAGGAGATGCATAATGTTAACAAACAAAACTTTCTTGTAATGCAATCTGGTTTGGACACTGGTATTTCTTGATACATGTTACAGAGAAAAACTTCTATGGCTCGGGGTAGACCACAACATACAGATGACTACCAAAAATCAACTCAATTCCCAATGCAATGCTATATAAATGTAAATGCTAATATGTGGAATAAAAGACCAACCTTCAATCATACATTGGATGTAGATCCCTGTTGAGCTTTGAAATCTCTACACTTGAACCTGCAGCTTAGTCTCAACAATAAACGCAAGCAAGTGCATATAATATATGAAATATGTTAGCATAAACAATATTATAGTCCATGATATAATAAGCAAATGTTACCCAGTGATATCAAACAACCATTCACAACATCAATTGGATGAGAAAATGAGTATTTCTATTAAATTGAACAAGAAGTACATGATACAAACTCTTGCCGACAACTCATATGAACCAAGAACTAGGTCCCTCCACTTGTGCCTCCACCACTTCAATCCCCCATGCAATGGAAAAATCACGAGTAAAGGAATGAGTCCTTCACAAGGTATGGAAGAGTTTGGTAGGTGAACATAAAGGGTTCACAACAACTAGGATCAATGGATGTAGACTTAGCTATGGAAAAAATCCAATAGAGTTTCGATGTTCTCTCTTTCCTCCCCTTCCATGCACCATAAGAGCTCAATATATAACCCTCCAAAGGTAGGTGAAAGGTCGAATCGAGTCGTTTCGGGATACATGGAGGGCCAAAGGTCACAATGACCGCTTTTTGGAGTGAAAAAATAGAGTTTTTACTATTATTTACCAATTAACTCGATGTACGTGGGCCATAGTGGTAGAGCCTGTGTATGCGCTGTTATACCTCAATATTTCACAGTGTCGCATATTCACAATAAAAACATTTGATGACACTTCCCTTACTGCCTAAAACACCCAGAAGAGAAAAGTAATGATTGACCACTAAAGACACACCTATCATATCATCTGGCAAACCTAACTGAGACCTATCTTTCAACACTACGGCTTCTTGCACCTCTTCAGGGGTGCGGTAGTCTATACTACCGCGTGTTGCTCCTTGTCTTGGGCGCAGTACTACCTCCATGTGCTCAGGCTTAGGGGCGCGGTAGTCTTATTTTAACCTTTTTGCCATGGTTTGTGGGATCTTGACTTTCGAGAGATTCTTTGGGGATTGACACCTATGATTCGATCCTAACACCTTCTCAGATTAGTGGGTTTGATCCACTAAACACTCCCAAGATCCATTCTTCTCTCTTGTTGGTTAATCCTCCTACACACTATAAGAGAGAGGCCTTCCATGAGAAAAGGGGAGGACTCTTTAAGACATCAAACGTATGGTCTTAGATCTTTGAGGAGATAGCTAGAGGATAAAACACTTGGAGCTGAGAGTTGGCTTGGACATCAAGCAACTGTTGTAAGTAACTTCAAGTTTGCAATAAAATATAACTTGTCTTGTTTCCCAAATTGTGTGTGTTGATATTGTTTCAATTACATGATTTGTCTCTGTTATAGATTTAGATTCTGACATATATTTCAAGTTGTTAGAAATATTGTATGTGCTTGTACTTTGATTCATCTCAACAGGTTCATTCGCGAGGACTTGGAGATTGGAACAATAACAAGGACGAGCGACTAAATCAAAGGTCAGTTAGATCTCTTCCATTTCTTTCAGCAATATGATCTTGAAGCATTTGTTTGAATCTAGGAATTCAAGGTAGCATTTGTTATCTTTTTGTCTTAGTTTAGAGTTAGTTAAGTCTACTTTAACCTAAGAGAGTTTCTACCTATCCGTAGGGAGAAATATATTCTACAAAAACTGGCGACTCCGCTGGTTTGAACCCCATTTTATTGATTTATTTCACTTTCAGCCATTCTTGATTGTGATTCTTCTTTCTTTTCAAACTAGTACTGGATTTTGGTCTCTTTGACCTCCATTCACCCCTCCTCTTTACATCCTTTCTCCCTCTGTGATCAGTGAGTCCCCTGGGCCTGCAGCACCCCTGGAAAATTCAAAAATTTTCTCAAAAGTTGTGCTTTTTGCACCCTTTGCATCAGTACCGCGCCACTACCATTCCCTACAGAGCGGTAGTCCCAGTGCACTCTTTACATCGCGGTAGTGTACCAATACCGCGTATTAGCTGGTAGGGACGACGCGGTAGTGTCTGCATTTTTGGTTGTTGCTTATACTGTTTGATTTTCACAGGTCATCTCTCATCTTCTCTGCCTTAGACTGGTTTCTCCTATTGCTTACTAGCATCCTGTCCTTTGCACAGTTATTTGAGGTTTGTTTGGTTTGGCATCATTCGGATTGTTTAGATTGGCTTCAAAAAACTTGGGACATCCTTGTCTTTTGAAGTCATTTTCTTGGGTTTTGCGCTTTGTTTCCTTTGCTTCTTACATCTAATTGGAAGCATTTGTGGAATCCTTCTTTCCATAGATTGGATGTGTCTTTTTCAAGTGTAAAAAGGTAGGAAACAGATTATAATTATTGCATTTGGTGTTCGTAAAAAGATCTCCTTTTTATTGCTTTGGGTTAGTTTTGGGTACATCTTTTACTTCTTTCTATCATTTTGAAACGAAATAAAATTGCATTTGCATTGGGTTGTACATATTGGGAACGGAAAGAATTCTTCCTTACTTTAGCTAGTGTTCATTCAAGAGAAAGGCTCATTTCAATTCATCTTGATTTGCATGGTTTGACTCGTCACAACACCGTCAAGTTGCACTTACATAAACCGATTGTGTAAGACAACCTCTAAAATTAATCTCCCTAACTAAACCAACATTAACCTCACTTGAGGAAATCAAAAGAACTTGGTAGTTAGGTAGGACACCGAGGATAGGCATCCAAATAATTCCCCCTTGTCATTATCATCTGAGACATAGTCGTTTTCCTCTAGGGTACTAAAATCCTCTTGTATTTGTTGACACGGTCATCGACCAGTTTGTGGAAGAAGGCCCCCCGTTGTTTCAGGAGCAAGTCGCGAGGATAGGTTCCGGATGAACTTTGTGGAATGCCGCACTCCACTTAGCACCTAAGGACATCTATCCATTGTCTTCCTTGTGTTATCCGACCACCATACTAGAAGTACGAGGGTGATAAGACAGAAGTGCCACGTCCTTCTCCAACGTGTCATGAACGAGGTAGCTTAGTGACTTTTCTTCTAGGGCTCTTTACCCAGGATCCCTTTCGGTGGAGGGATATCCTTCCATTATTGGTCTCTCATTTTGTATTGTTCGACTTAGATTTCATCACCTTGCGAAGGATACAATTTGTTGAGGTCTCCATATCTTAGTTAGGAGGTTTTGCTTGCTATCTTGTAGAGGGTATTTTTCTTTGTAGGGTTGCTTGTTGGCATTCTGGCCGTTTTGTTGTACAGCTCGCTTACTATGGCAGCAGCCTTAGTATAGTTTTTTGAGCTTGCTCTTTTGGCCTGTGAGCCTTGTGTTTTCCTAGCTCCCCTTTCGCACGCTCGGTTTCCTGAGGGTTTTGAGTTCTTTTTAACAAGAATTCGTCCACATCACTTAGTTTTGTTCCATGGAGAATCCGCCTCCATGCACCCATGCTCCTTCTGGGACTACCAATCTGGAGACCCCTTTTCAAGGGGTACCTTTTACTTTTCCTCCAGTTGGAGATATTGGTCCTCCCTTTATTGCCACGTTAAATCTTCCTGGATTAACCATAGGATTACCGGTATGGTTATTCAATCCGGTGATTCCGGTTGTACCCAATGTTTCGAATGTTAACTCTCCACCACGCGAGAGTCAATCCCAAACTAATCCTTCTCCTTCTTCGTCGGATGAATCTTCTTCCGTTCCTTCTTCCTCGCCTGATCAAAGCAATAGTGTTAGTAATCAGGTGGATAAGAAGAAGAAGAAAAGAAAATTTAAGAAGAAGAAGGATAAGAAAGAAACCAAGCATAAACCAGCTGCCGCTAATGGAACTTATTCTATGAAAACACCTCGTAAGCCCAAGTTCCCTTGCAAACTTTGCAAGGTTGATCACCTTCTCAAGGATTGCCTCAGTCTTTCCCATGTATCAGAAGTGTGGTCTAAGAACCCCAAACCACTTGTATCATCAACCTCTGACCATCATGTTGATTACACTCCCTCAACCAATGACCCCTTGGTGAAGGGTCGGAAGGGTAAAGTCCTATATCCCTGTTTGATATGCAAAGGTATGCACCGTACTTTCCTTTGTTTGAGCATGGATGAAGCTTCGCGGTGGTTGGAAGATATTACTAGTTCTCAACTGGTGCTTCCAACAGACAATAGTAAGCTATCCCTCGACCCCCCACTGGTTGACCAAGTGATCAATTTAGTTTCATCTGCAATTGATCCCACTCTCCCTTCCGAGAGTGAAGTGATCGAATCGCTGTCATCTCCACTCGATCCCGCTCTTTCAATGGAGAAATTCCAGACTAAAGCAGTCACCTTGACACAATCTTCGTCTCATTCTTATCTTCCAAGCAAGAGTGAATTGGAAACCGTTGATGTTTTCCTTATCAGTTCAGAATGTCTTAGGCAAAGGGAAACCCTGTCTGTTTCCGCGGGGCCCCCTCCAAGTACTAAGGTTATTTCCTTTGATTGGAATGGTCTAACAGAATCTCGTCTTCCTTCGAATGTTCCTTTTCAGATATCTGTAGGATTTTTCGATAAGGAAATCTTTCGCACCGTAGTGGATGAGGGAGCTTCTGTTAGTATTTTATCCTCAACTGCTTGGCAAGCCTTAGTTTCTCCTCGGCTTGTGCCTATCACTGACCAGATATTGGCTTTCAATCAAAGGCCTACTAGACCTTTAGGGTCCCTTCCTCAGTTACCTATCACTTTGGGAGGGAATGCTGTCTGTATTGATGTTATGGTAGTCCAAGGTGTCCCTTAGATTTTAATCTACTCCTTGGACGTGATTACGTCTATCCCATGAAGGATGTAGTGTCTTCACTCTTTCGAGTGATGTATTTTCCCCATCATGGGAATGTTGTGACCATTGATCAGCTTTCCTTTGTGACTCCCACTCATCACATGACTCCTAGTCACCATACTTCCCTAAATGTTTCACATGTTTTAGTGGTTTCTTCCCACTAAGAACGGGGGGATGAGCATAGTTCCCTTTCTATGTCAAGCTTGTTAAAAAATGAAATAGGTTCCCACGGGCATAGTTTATTCTCTGTGTCAAGCTCATTAAAGAATGAAACCGACCCTCAAGCACAGTTTACCGTTGGTTTCAAACTTGTGTAAAAATGAAACCAATCCCAAGCATAGTTTACTTTCGGTTTGAAGCTTGCATAAAAATGAAACTACCTTTGAGCATAATTTCTTTCTGTTTTAAGCTCATTAAAAAATAAAAAGGACCCTTTCAAGCATTGTTATTGTCTATTTCAAGCTTGTGTAAAAAATGAAATAGATCTCCCTTCCATTTGTTCAAATCTCTCGCTAGAGTTAGGATTTGAACCTTCATTTCATCCACCTGGGTCACTTAGTCCTAGTTCTCCCTACCCCCCTGGTGAACACATTCAGATTAGTAGCCTGGATTTTTGGGTAAGAAAGAAGAGTAGTCGAATGAAATGAAGCTTGGGGGCATGTATTCAACCTCTGGAAGTTACGTTGAAGTCAACTCAATCGCCTCTCCACACCACGTTGGAGCTAAGTCACTTACTTCTAGCAATCATGCTGGGGGCATGTACCAACCTTTGGATTTTATGACGGGAAGAAGTTCACCATTAGGAACATTTTCGAGCATACTTTCCTTTTTAGGTTCAAGCTCATTAAACCATGAAAATTATCCTGAGCATAGTTCATTTTCTGTTACAAGCTCGTTAAAAAATGAAGCAGATGTCATGATAATTCTTCCAACCTATCTTCGAGCTCGTTAAAAACAGTAAGATGGTATTTGAGCTTACTTTTCATTTTTTTCGTGCTCTGGTTAAAAATATGAAAAGTGGTTTGAGCTTAGTTTTTACTTTTTCGTGCTCTGGTTCAAATATGAAAAAGATTTCGAGTGCTTTTGATACCATTGTCGTGCTCGTTAAAAATTGAGCAAAAAGGTGTGTCTAATGAGTATAGGTTTATCACTTTATCCAGCCTCACTAGACTATTTACGGAAAAGGAACTGTGCCGAGTTTACTTTTCCTTTGTCGTACTCAGTCATCAACCATGACAAAGTTGTACATGGAGTCCTCTTTAATCTCTTTTCAGACTCCCTAAATAGGAAAAGATTGCCAAGCGAACTTGATGCTTTCACGCTTGTAAAAGCATTTGAATGATCGTCTTTCTGGTGATAGTTTACCCCTTTTTCGGACCAGGGGGAACTACTTACGAAAAAGGAATACTCCATCCAATCATGACTGGAAGAGTCCTCTCCCGCGTTGTTTTACCCTTTTTCAGTGAATGAGGCTAACTTTACGAAAAGGACCGTTGGAGTCTTCTTTAGTTCTTTTCAAACTCTCTAAACATGAAATGATGACTGAGTTTTCCTTCCTTAGACTCGTTAAAATTTGACATCGAAGGACCCACCTTGGGACGAACCCCTCCTTTCTCAGGTTCGCAAAACATGTGAGATCGGACTCATCTATGATATGAGCTATACCGAGCATCTGTTTTCCTCTTCAAGCTCGTAAAACAACAAAGAGGTACTCGTCCATCATGTCGGGGGGAAATGGGAAATGAGTCAAGTTTGTTCTATTGGCAACTCGTCAGTCGTCACCTTTGAACATGGCATGCGTCTGTCTCTTGTCTAATTTTGGGTATTTATCTTCTCCTGCTGAGTTATGGTCATCATATCGAGTTGTCTCTTTTACCACAAGCCCACTCGTCGTATGTCTGTCCTCTGCCATCGCTAATCCCTGCTTCCAAGTTCTACTCCATGCCGTTATATGTTCAAAGGTTTTGCATTGCTCCGAGTCATCCACTATGTCAATTCCTCCGCTGTGTCAGTACATGATCTATTGTTTCATTGTTTCATACTATCTATCGTTCCAATTTCGTGTCGATTATGTGGGAATCATTATGGCCCACCTTCAACGAGTCTATTCCTGTCAACACCAAATCACTATCCAGGAATTAGGCTTAGGAGTCAACCACTAGTACCTTGGTACCTGCATGCCTCAATGGCAGGTTCCCTTGTATTCGACAGTAGGTTTTCATCATTGACCTCTGATTGAATGATCTCTCGGATGCTTGACATCAACTCGTTTATTCACATTTCATTGAGATGTACTATAGATACCTTGGGGATCATTGTCATCATTGGTGATTTCCCTCGCATTTGTTAACGGTTCACATCATTGACCGGTAATCAAATGGTTTCTACCATGTTTGACTTCAACACCTTGTAATCACATGGCTAGATTTGTATCGTTCGCGATCAGGTAGAAGACCCTGGACACCCTTTTGTATTTTGATTACGTCCAGGTTGCAATGGAGATTTATTCTGTATTGTCACACAGATCCACTTATGTATTGGTCGTGGCTATGTCATTTCTATTTCATGGATATATGCTTGTTCATAGTAGCCATGATTTTTCTACAGTCTATATCATCTCAGTACTCATGGATCTACAATGTATTGGTCGGAAACCATGCTTTGAGTCAATTGTTTCCGAGCATGGGGATGCCCGCCTCAGTGGTATATCTGACATTTTGTTTCTGTTTCAACTCCTCGTTGCTCTCCTCGATGCTATCTCCGCACAGTATTTGTAAATTCTTTCGACCATCAGTCCCTTCTGACCTCACACTTTAGGGGGCATCTGTTATACCTCAATATTTCACAGTGTCGCATCTTCACTATAAAAACATTTGACGACACTTCCCTTACTAACTAAAACACCCAGAAGAGAAAAGTAATGATTGAACACTAAAGACAAACCTGTCATATCATATGGAAAACCTAGCTGAGACCTATCTTTCAACACTACCGCTTCTTGCACCTCTTCAGGGCCACAGTAGTCCGTACTACTGCATGTTGCTCCTTGTCTTGGGCGCGGTACTACCTCCCTGTGCTCAGGCTTAGGGGTGCGGTAGTCTTATTTTAACCTTTTTGCCATGTTTTGTGGGATCTTGACTTTCGAGAGAATATTTGGGGATTGACACCTATGATTCGATCCTAAAACCTTCTCAGATCAGTGGGTCTAATCTACTAAACACTCCCAAGATCCATTCTTCTCTCTTGTTGGTTAATACTCCTACACACTATAAGAGAGAGGCCTTCCATGAGCAAAGGGGAGGACTCTTTGAGACATCAAACCTATGGTCTTAGATATTTATGGAGAGAGATAGAGGAGAAAACGCTTGGAGCTGAGAGTTGGCTTGGACATCAAGCAACTATTGTAAGTAACTTCAAGTTTGCAATAAAATATAACTTGTCTTGTTTCCCAAATTGTGTGTGCTGATATTGTTTCAATTACATGATTTGTCTCTGTTATAGATTTAGATTCAAACATATATTTCAAGTTGTTAGAAAGATTGTATGTGCTTGTACTTTGATTCATCTCAACAGGTTCATTCGCGAGGACTTGGAGATTGGAACAATAACAAGGACGAGCGACTAAATCAAAGGTCAGTTAGATCTCTTCCATTTCTTTTAGCAATATGATCTTGAAGCATCTGTTTGAATCTAGGAATTCAAGGTAGCATTTGTTATCTTTTTGTCTTAGTTTAGAGTTAGTTAAGTCTACTTTAACCTAAGAGAGTTTCTACCTATCCGTAGGGAGAAATATCATTGACCTCTGATTGAATGATCTCTCGGATGCTCGACATCAACTTGTTTATTCGCATTTCATTGAGATGTATTATAGATACCTTGGGGATCATTGTTAACATTGGTGATTTCCCTCGCATTTGTTAACGGTTCACATCATTGATCGGTAATCAAATGGTTTCTACCATGTTTGACTTCAACACCTTGTAATCACATGGCTAGATTTGTATCGTTCGCGATCAGGTAGAAGACCCTGGACACCCTTTTGTATTTGATTACGTCCAGGTTGCAATGGAGATTTATTATGTATTGTCACAAAGATCCACTTATGTATTGGTCATGGCTGTGTCATTACTATTTCATGGATATACGCTTGTTCATAGTAGCCATGATTTGTCTACAGTCTATATCATCTCAGTACTCATGGATCTGCAATGTATTGGTCGGCAGCCATGCTTTTAGTCAATTGTTTCCAAGCATGGGGATGCCCACCTCGGTGGTATATCTGACATTCTGTTTCTGTTTCAGCTCCTCGTTGCTCTCCTCGATGCTATCTCCACACAGTATTTGTAAAGTCTTTCGGCCATCAGTCCCTTCTGACCTCACACTTTAGGGGGCATCTGTTATACCTCAATATTTCACAGTGTCGCATCTTCACAATAAAAACATTTGACGACACTTTCCCTACTGCCTAAAACACCCAGAAGAGAAAAGTAATGATTGACCACTAAAGACAAACCTATCATATCATCTGGAAAACCTAACTGAGGCCTATCTTTCAACACTACCGCTTCTTGCACCTCTTTAGGGGCGCGGTAGTCCGTACTACCGTGTGTTTCTCCTTGTCTTGGGCGCGGTACTACCGCCCTGTGCTCAGGCTTAGGGGTGTGGTAGTCTTGTTTTAACCTTTTTGCCATGGTTTGTGGGATCTTGACTTTCGAGATATTCTTTCGGGATTGACACCTATGATTCGATCCTAACACCCTCTCAGATTAGTGGGTCTGATCCACTAAACACTCCCAAGATTCATTCTTCTCTCTTGTTGGTTAATCCTCCTACACACTATAAGAGAGAGGCCTTCCATGAGCAAAGGGGAGGACTCTTTGAGATATAAAACCTATGGTATTAGATCTTTGTTGAGATAGCTAGAGGAGAAAGCACTTGGAGCTGGGAGTTGGCTTGGACATCAAGCAACCATTGTAGTTTGCAATACAAATATAACTTGTCTTGTTTCCCAAATTGTGTGTGTTGATGTTGTTTCAATTACATGGTTTGTTTCTATGATAGATTTAGATTCTAACATATATTTCAAGTTGTTGGAAATATTGTGTGTGCTTGTGCTTTGATTCATCTCAACAGGTTCATTCGCGAGGACATGGAGATTGGAACAATAACAAGGACGAGCGACTAAATCAAAGGTCAGTTAGATCTCTTCCATTTCTTTCAGCAATATGATCTTGAAGCATTTGTTTGAATCTAGGAATTCAAGGTAGCATTTGTTATCTTTTTGTCTTAGTTTAGAGTCAGTTAAGTCTACTTTAACCTAAGAGAGTTTCTACCTATCCGTAGGGAGAAATATCTACAACATGCACGAGTTGCAGTGAAGCAGCTCGCGTACATGAACAAAAATAGTGAAATAAGTGTTCTTGGAGGACAAAAAGTGGTTTTGAGTCAATCAAATGAATAATGGAGGCCAATGAGTGCTAATGCTCACAAGGTGGCAAAATACGTTGTAACAATACATTTCAAGGAAAAATGGAAATTATATTTTTATAAGTAAAATAACTCTATGAGAGATTTCATTCTATTTAATTTGGAAATTAAATACTTTTAATCTATATAATTCAAAGTTGTGAGGCTAGATTTAATGTCATATGTTGAATTATATTAAATGACACCTTAATTAACAAAAATTAATAGCATCTCTTTTAACGAGTTAATTATAGGTTTATGAGATAAGATGCCACATACAAGTTTGATTGTATTACAATACTAAAAAGGGCATCCCTCTTCGTGTTTCTTTAAGATATAATCATGAGAACTCATTGCTTTACCATACCTAAAAGGGAGGAAACCTTCTTCATGTTTCTTGAGTTGAAAATCATGAAAACTCATGGGATTCTCTTTCTTTTTTGGGTTTTCCTTTATTTGAATGCACAATCCAATTTAGACATTATTGAAGATTCTTCTCACATTAATGTATTTGTATCATGTTTTGAGATCAAAGAAACTAGTTCCCCTTATTGCTCTAAACTATCTAGAATATAGATCAAGCCTCCTCTTCACCCTCTAGAAACTTGAAAACACTTTGAACAAAAAGAACTAGTTCACCTTTTCCAAAGTTGAAAACACCTAAAAAAAGGAACTAGTTCCCCTTCTTACTCTGAAGTCTCTAGATCAATCCTCCTCTGCACCCTCTAGAGTTTTGAAAATACCTGGTCAAAGAGACTCGCAATAGAGAAGTATCGGTGACTATATATCACAACCCTAAAACAATGTGGTAAAGTCACAAGAAAAAGTGAAACCATAGGAAATATTAGTCCCATAGTGAGGGAGGATATAATCATATTAACCGAGAGACTTCCACTCCAAAACCAACTTCCATATTGGCAAATATTTTGGTGCCAATAATACCTTGCAAATCACACAATTTGTTTGGATTATTCAATAACTGTGCAAGGAATTCATGATGTAGAGTACATTGCTTGTGTTCCTTCTTGAACAAAATCATCATGAAGTGTCCTTTTGGATCTGTATGAAGTGTCGTCTTATGTACTTCTTCAGACTGTATGATGTTCTCCTTGATATATTTTGCCTCAATGTACTTCTTAGATATACTCCAAAGTTGCATGCTTAATGCATCCTTGATTCACATATTATCTTATAGATAAGATTCAATCTATTGTAAGCATATTCAGACAAAATGGATGCAGTGACTGGATACACTTTTTCAAACTGGCATCCATGTTAGTTCAGTCATCTTGCACATGTATGTTTCTTGTCTTCTTCAGATGTCTTTCTTTTGGATACACTTCAATGTTGCATGTCTGACACCTTTACCTCTTGCGCATATACATATGATGTTCATGCTTCCTTCATTATGCGCAATAGACTTCCTCAAAGTGGCTTCTTCATATTCCTGTTGAACTGCTATATCCACTTTGGATTTTGCTGATATCAATGACTCATACTGAATCAGTTGACATCCTCTTTGACATTGGATGATGGTCAAATAATTGACATCATCTTTAGTTGACATCAATGGAAATCAATGCTAAACAATATTCCCCTTTGTCATTGATGTCAACACCTTATGAAGTTGTGCCTGATTTTCTTTGAACTATGTGCTTCATCTATGTACTTGGTCACAGTTCTCCCCCTGTGTATGTGCTCCCTCTAAATTCTTTGGTATTTCTATCTACTGTGTTCCTGTAAGAACTCTACAGTGCTTATGTCGTATCTGAGCAAATTATATCTTCATAATACTTCTTCAAGTGTTGCGCTCTTTCATGTCTGCAGTCTTCAAAAATTTATGCTCTTTCATATTGGATCCATACTTTATGTTATCCCCCTTCGGCATCAAGTTTCTTTTTAGGTTTAACAACATTATGCATTTCTCCTCAAATTCAATCACCTTCATGCATTTCACCTGGTATATTCATGTGTCAGCTTCATGCATTTCTCCCCCTTTGAAATCTATGGCAAAGAGATCCATTGTGCCCTGAGAATCCTTCTTTTGTGTTTTGCACATGAACTCATGTTCTGATTGTGAGATAACTCCCCCTGACTTTATGCATCATTCTTTTGCACAGATTCTGATTGAACTATAGACTTCATATCCTGTAACCTTGTTCTTGCACAAGAGACCCTTTATTTTAGTTATTTTTCCTTAGCAATTAGGATTGTTTCTACTTGTTTAGAGACAGATTCAATTCCTTCTATATTATTGTTGATCACCTCTTTTATTTCATATTGTATTTTTAGAAAGGATTATGTAAGCATGTACGCTTCTTCTTGAAATGGTCTGATCTTTTCAGACATATTATGTTATTCCTCTCTGAGTATGTTAATTTATGGCTACAGCTTTCCAAACTTTTGCATTTTTTCTTGTTTCTCATTAGCTGATAATTAAATTTACCAGAAAATCAAGAATTTCCTGAACCGATTCTTGGGTGATGAGCAACTTCTTATTCACTTCCTTCAACTGCTCATGTTCACATAGGTGTGTCCATGTTTGGGAACTTTCATCATGCAACTCTGCGCATTTCAAATTCAGCACCTTGATGTGTTCGAATGTCGCATTAACCCTTTCAAGTGCATTTTCTTGTTCTGCCCTTGTTTCTGGAGGTGTTGTAGTTTCTTGCGACAGTTCTACAACTCTCATCTACAATTCTCGAATGATTTCACTCACATTAAATAAATTTTCTTATGGAGCAACATTCTTGAGTCCTTGAACTTCTGGGAGTGAAATGAACACCTCCTCTACTGGTTTCTGTAACTTTGAGATACCTTGTTTTGCCTCTTCTACTTCCTGGCTCAGAGTGTCACTTATTGTGATTTATTCTTTTACTTCTTTCTCCAGAGTAGTTTCCTTTTGTTCTACTTTTTCACGTTATTCCTTTAGTATCATACATTCAACCTTCATGAATTCTTTTTCATTCTATCTTTTGCGCAAGTCTGACACAACGGCTTCATATCTTCTACTAATCTCTTGCATAGCATATGTGTGAAGCACATGTAATTCATTTATAGACAACAATGCTAAAGATAACTCAAAATGACTTACAGAATTTTGTGCTTCTTTAGTAGAGAGTCTTAGTGTTGTTCGTGGAATTTTCGCACTCTATTGAGGTAGGTCTTCATGTATGTCCGAATGGACCGGTGTGCCATTTGAATGGGATTGACTATCCTTGCTGCCTTTCGTAGCTTGAATCTGGTGGCGTAGATCTGTAAACCTGTCATACATTTTCAACATGGTCTCTACTTGTTGTGATGCAAGATATTCGACTTCAGGCTTTGTGGCCACACGCTCTATGGATTCTTCTACAACATTTCTAATCTCCATGCCTATTCTATCCAAATCATTTGTAGTAAGGATACTGGTTGGATTAGGCTTAGAGGCTTTCCTTTTCTTTCTTGTCAATCCTTATACATGCTCAATTTCTTTTCTCTTTTTAGTAGTTTCATCATGCATTTTAGTGGGATTTTCTTCCCCAATAGGTACTGCCTTGTTGTTTAGCGCTATCTCTTCTTCTTTTGTCAATGGTTTCCTCCATTCCTCATCCCATTCCTGTATTATCTGCGCAATATCATTTTCAGAACACATGAATTTGGTCTCCATCCATCGCCTACTTGGATATCTTTTAGCTTTAACAAACGTATCTAGTGGAGTCCAAGTTTGAAGTGCATTATACCCTTGAACTTCTAAAAACTACTGGGCCATATACGAGGAGTTTCCTGCAATATATGCTTAATTTCTTCGCAATAAATAGAGAAATTCATATTTTTCATCTCTCATCTTTGTTTGTTTGAGGTTTCCCACATGTTTGCAAAACTGGCCCCTAAGAATGGTTTTCGATTCCTATCAAGGAACTAGCTTCCTTCTGGTTCCTTCCAACCAACAAAAGTAATGCAAATCAGTAACCAAGAGTATCGAAATGGGTTACCTCTTTCTTGAGCTTCCGTTCAGTCTTCGATAAAATCATTTAGCAGAAACGTTTCCCAATTCAGATGAGCACCTTCTACGAACTTCTCTGTCATTGCGATGATTGCCGCTGATACTTGGTCTTGACGCCCTTTTTGAAAATGTTTGCAGGCGAGTATTTTAATAGTGAATTTTACGGTTGGATTGTTGATCTGAGCAACAACAAACCCTCTGCTACCTCTTTGAGTTCCATATTTGTCAGTCATTCTTTTCCCAAGTCCCTTTTTTTCAACAAGGAGACTTACATCTTATCCAGAGGCAGGTAAGCCAGTTATCAACTCGATTGGGGAAATACCAATGGGTATAGCTCTATTGAGCCATAGGTATCTTCTATGGACTTGAGATAACAATAAAATTCCACACATTTTTGCATAGTCAAAATTTCCAAAGTAAGGTATTTTGAGTAGATTCAGAATTCCCGACTTGGATAGTCCAATGGCCCAATCCTGGAGCACCATTTCACCTATTTCACTTTGCTCCATATATTGGGTTTTGGAAAGTTCTGGAAATTTCTTAATGTTTCCAATATCATATTCTGCAAATATGATCTGCTCTATTTCTCCATATATGTTTTCTGCAATAGCGACTCCTTCAGATTCCTTTCGGTTAGCTAGATTCATGTTTTCCAGTTTAGTCAGAGTGAAAATTGGAGCATCCAAACTCCGTGAGGGTGTATACTCATGATAGCCTAAACAGGTGTTGTTGTGTCTACACCTTTGTTCTTATGTTATCTCTTGAATGCCATGATTCTCAAAATCTTGAGTTTTCACGGATGATTTTCATGCAGCAGTTGTTCTCAATGGGCACTAGGGTTCTTACCGGAAACCTTCAAGGGATTTTAAAGATGCACAACATTGTCTATCATTAATGATTTGCAAATTTCCCTTGATTCTGTCTGTCCTCGAGACATTGGAAATTTTCCTAGAAATTTTAGATACAATGAACTTTCTTCACTCATTTATGAAGTTTTCATTTGAGCAATTAATGTCGTTCATGTCATTGTTCCACTAAGTCATTAGTGTTCCTGTGTATTGTCACAGTTTTACGATATTGCAAGTGTGTCATACTGCGGCATATCTAACTGACGGTGAGTCAGTTTTGTGCTGAGATGGAGACTGACTTGTCTCCCGGGTCCATCCATTCATTAGTAGGATCACTTGGCGCACTACTATAGTTCTTATTCTTCTTTATCTAAACCCTTTTATAGCGGTGATTTTTTCTTTTCCCTTCATAGATACTGGCTTCGACCTTTGATTCTAATGCTTCGTTAGATTTCTTTATCCATTGCTTCATAGTTTTTTCTCGATCTTTCACAATCCAGTGCCTTGTGGCCTATCTTGTTACACTTGTAGCATACTACATTGCTGCAATATTTTCCGATGTGCCCATTCATGGTACATTTCCAACACTGTGCAGATTTGTGTAGATCCATTCCTTTTGTTTGCGCAGTATGTTGACTCAATATTTTTGGTTGCGTGGTATTCTTCTCATTATGTTCATGATTGTCTTCGAAACCTATGCCTGCTCTGTTGTAAGTATATCTCTGTTTGTTGAGGATTTCATTTAGAACCTCAATGCTCTTTCCAAAGCTTTCTATTATGATGTCTTGATCCTGTAACCTTTTCAATTCCTCCTCCTTTGCTTATAAGATAGTTCATTATTTATCAAGCTGCTTTTCATATTCCAGGTTTATTTCTTTGAGAGTAATGACATCTTGTTGACTTACCTGAAGTTGATTTTGATTGTCACATTGTTCATGTAGCTAGAGTTTTAATGACATATTTTCTTTGTCCTTTTACTCCTTTTCCTCAACGACCTTTTTCCAATTTTTCTTTGAGATAACGATCTCCTTTTCAAGCTTTTGATTCTTTGCAGATGATTTTTCCAACTTGTTTTCCAAGGTCTTGTTTCCTTGTCTTTCATTCTAGCTAGTCTCTCTAACTTCCTGGAGCTGATAGGTGAGAGCGGTTATCAATTCCTTAGATTCGACTTCCTTTCCTTTCAGGAGGTTTAAATTCCTCGTTTCTATCTTATTGACTTCTTCTACGTCTTCCTCTGTGTACGGATAATATCTCCTGCTTCTGCAACATAAATATTTTCTAAGCAGTCATTTTCCTGTAACCATGGTGTTTCACTTAAATAATCTTCCTTTCCCATAACTACGCTCTAATCTATCTTCCAAATGTTAATATATTACTGAAGGAACCTGATTTGATAAAATTGTTGGAATCGATTTAATACTGAGAGGGGGGCTGAATCAGTAGTAGTGTAGTTATTAGCATATTTTTACCTTCTTTAAATGATTAAACTTTACTTAACTTTCATCATTTGTTATGCATCAGTAATTAAACATTCATATGAGCATGCACCACATCATCAAGACATAATACACAAAAAATTTACATGGAAACCCAAATGGGAGAAAACCACAGAATGCTTCTTTATAATATGAAAGAATACATTCAAGGAAGGACTAACTTCCTGGTTTACCAGCACCTACTGGAAGGAGGCTCCAACCCCCTGAGTTTTCTCCAGCACCAATTGGAAGGAGGCACCGACCCCCTGTTGCTTTGTTTTGCAGGATCCAACCTGAAGGAAGTTGCTACTCCATGTATCCTTGTTGTTTTACAGGCATCGAACTCAAGGAAGCTCCAAATCCTTGTGTCCTTGTTGTTTTATAGGCATTGACCTGAAGGAAGATCCAACTCCACGTCTCCTTGCCCCATCCGACTGACCTAATGTATGATATGCTTGGTCGTCTTGTTGTTCTTCAACTCTGTGCACTTCTTCAGTCTTCTGATAATGATTCTTTTGTGCGCAACTTTCGTATGTAGACTATATTCAGTTACTATGCAACATACATCACTTGAATTCTCTATCTTGTCAATTTGTTCCTCTGTTGATGGCTTACTTCTTAGATTGTGTGCTCTACTGATATTGAATTATGTGCCTCTCGTTCAACGTACTTCTATACGTGACTGTAATGTTCAACTGATATTGTTCTCTCTATTGATGGTATGTTGTACTGAAAAGAAGCACTAGTAACAATGATAATTGTGCACCTTATGATGTGTCTGTTCTGAATAATTGTTGCAGTCTTTTAGACGATCTATGAACTCCTGTGCATCAAATGATTGGTCCATTTAGTATAACACACTTGTCTCATATCATCTGCATCATGATGCACCTGTCTGACTCAGTTGTCATTCTAATGTTGTGCATCAGATGTAATCTTCAACTTCGCACACTATCCCTTCATTTCATCTGCATCAACAAGACATCACGCAATATTTGATATTCCTCGATTTTGTGTCTATTCTTCTATATTTACAACTTATGTGACTATCAGCGTGCTAACTTGTGATATAGTCCTTCAAATATTCAACACATGGGCATTCTTCAGTAATTCTTCCTTTCAACGTTTGTGTAATCGTCACAGTATTACGACATCATTCTGCACACCATCAAAAACTTTGTTTTGCTGCATGTGCACATCTGGATCTTCGTTAGATCATTTTGTACTGTCCACGAGCCCCTTGATGCCCCAAAAAACAAACTGAAACTTACACCTGGCTTGCGGTCTTCTTGCTTCTACTTCCACATCTCTCACAATTGAATCTCCAACTTGAATCTTTATTTATACATGTCCTGCATGGATTGTATGCTTGCAAGTCGATCGTGGCATTCCTTCTTCCATACTTCACGGATCGTGCATATGCCACATGTCATCATCTGTGTTGTTGATGTTTCATCTCTGATGTATCAAGCTCCCTTAGGATCCACAACTTAGTGGGTCTTTATACCTTGGTGATGTACCATTGCGCTCTAGATGTACCATTGCATTCCGGTATGTGCACAATATTTCACCTTGTCCGTGATCTTTGTTGTACCATCGCTTGTGGGTAATGCACCCTGAGGTTATCATTTTACATAATCAGCACATTCCTGAATTTTTCTTAGTGGGATTGTGACTCGTGTTCATCATTGCAATTGGGTAATGCGCCCTTGATGTATTGGAACTTTGCAGAACCTACACATATGCCAACATTTCATTTGTGGGACTTTGACCTCTGACTTATTCCTGCTTATGGGACTTGTGCACTTGTTGTTCATCGGTTGTAGCATTTGTCCATTGTGATCTTCGACTGATCATACCTATTTAGGAACTTGTGCACTTTTCACCACTTGAAGGCTTCGTCTGATTAGTTGTGCTTTCATGCTTTCAGGATTGTCCAACCATTTGTTGTTCCTTTCTTCTGTCGCACTCCCCAACTGTTGACTAAGCAACACTTAGACTTGCTAGCTTGCTTGTCCCTTTGGTCCAATCATCTACTTGGAAGTTTGGGCACTTGAACCATTGTCCAACCAACACCTTTTCATTTTCTATCATGATAGAGTATGACTTGGTGGACTTCAATAACTACGCAAGGAATTCATGATGTAGAGTATAGCTTGTGTTCCTTCTTGAAAATAACCATCATGAAGTGTCCTTTTGGATCTGTATGAAGTGTCATCGTATGTACTTCTTCAAACTGTATGATGTTCTCCTTGATATCTTCATCCTGAATGTACTTCTTAGATATACTCCAAAGTTGCATGCTTAATGCATCCTTGATTCACATATTATCTTATAGATAAGCTTCAATATATTGTAAGCATCTTTAGACAGAATGGACGCAGTGACTAAATATACATTTTCAAACTGGAATCCATGTCAGTTCAATCATCTTGCACATGTATGCTTCTTGTCTTCTTCAGATGTCTTTGTTTTGGATATACTTCAATGTTGCATGCCTGTCACCTTTACCTCTTGCTCATATACTTCCGATGTTCATGCTTCCTTCATTATGCGCAGTAGACTTCCTAAAAGTGGCTTCTTCACCAATTTGTCTTGTGCTGATATCAATGACACATACTGAATCAATTAACATCCTCTTTGACATTGGATGAAGGTAAAACACTTGACATCATCTTTAGTTGACATCAATGAAAACCAATTCTCAACAAACAATTCATGGGGCATAATGTAGTAGCACAAAGACAGAACTCCATCACAAGTTGAACACATGATTCCAACCATTATCCTAGCCTCGAGGATGTTGATGGGCCTCACTTGGGAACTTCCTTCCATTTATTAGGAAGAATATCAAACTCTATGTCACACTAAATGGAAGAAATTATTCATCCTCTATAAGTTATTTTGTTAATATGATTGGTTGTTGGTGGTGTTAGCGCTACAAGATGTCCAATGAATGCAAAAGGGACATGTCTAGCACATATTGAGCTTGGGATAGATTTGTGTAAAGATGATGAGGTTTATGAAGGTAGAACAAAGGAGAAGGTTACAAGGGTGAAAAGTGTTGAGGTTTAAAATCAAATGATATCTAACACAGAGAGTGGCATTTCATAAATCATTGGCATACAACTCAAATGATCAAACACAAATGGACAAATGAAGGAGAATAAAAGACAAAAAATGCATAGGATGGCAACTCTATATTTACTGAAAGATATATTGATTTAAAAAACTGTTAAAATTCAAGATCATGTATATGAAGGTAACTTTCAAGTCACATGCAATAAACAAAAAACCCCGACTGCAATTAGATCTGGAACTTAAAAGGTGATTAATGCACTGCAATAATTGTTTTTACATTCATATAAGAAGAAATAATGGATAAGAAGGCACATTATGACCATGAACTAATGATCCGTGAGCATAAAATAGCCACTATTATATTAGAGGCTGAAGAAAAATATATAGGAGAAGAATTACTCGCTATGACCCCTACTTCCTTCTAAAAGGAAGAGCTCTCCCCCTTTTCTCATTCATAATCCTTCTTCTTAAATAAAATTACAATTCTCAATTCAAGTAACCAACTCAAATTAAGATCCTAAAAGAATGGATCAGGTCCTAATTCTCCGATCCACAAAATCAGGCTCAGAACTCCAAGTCAAATGGATGAAGTGGCAGTCAAATGGTCGTTTAAAAAAAATAGAATTTTGTAAAATCTGGAAAAATCGGCTTCAAATCGTCACCTGTAAAGCCCAAAATGTTGCTTATTTTGGGGATTTGACACACGTATCAACTAATTTGGCCCATTCTGGAAGTGGGATTTTAACGGTTTTGGAAGATTCTTTACCGTTTGATCGAAAATGGATCCCGAATTTGGTCGCTAAAACAAGAAGCTACAGGTGATTCTTCAGCACTTTGACATATTTTTTCAATCGGTGTTGCAGAATCGCGATTCATTCTTCATCGCCTTGCGCTACATAATCACATTCATTCTTCGACGCACTTTTTTTCTATATAATCGCAGTTCATTCTTCGGTGCTAAGACACAAAGAGTAATAAATATTTGCTGAAGATTGACCACTCATTCTGCAACACCGGTACATTAAGAACTTCAAAATTTCACTGCAGAATCACAAAATTCTCACAAATTGGAATAACAAATCTTTCTTTACGAGAACCATCCAACAAATCAGGTAGTAAATTGAAATAAGATTGGAAGTTTGACTATAAGGAGATCATAAAGTGTAATCTTGTAAATGGCTACCAAAGGACTCTACATCAGGAAAGATAATAATTTTAGGTAGAAAATTTGAGTGCTAACATTGGCTCCATCTAGGAAAACACTGTTAATATATACTGGAATCTTCTGATTAAAACAATGAGTAGAAAATTAATAGCGGAAGCATACCTGAATCCATTGAAGGAGAAACCTTACAGGAAGAGAACCCTTTGAGATGATCTTCCAATTCTAGCCACTAGATTCTGCGTCAACTTCTCTTGAGAGGATTTTCAGAAATTGGAATGCGTCGTGGTAGAATGGGGACCATAACCTTATTTATAAACCGCTAGGGCAGTTCACAATAACCGCTAGGGCAGTTTTAACTTCATCATAATTATATTTCCGCCTCTCATAGAAATAATAATTATCTAATGGTATCTACACAATAATCTCATGACAATTATGCCCTTAAGCCAATTAATCAGTTATTAATTAGATCACTATATTTAGGCTTAATTAAATGATAGCACACACATTTTAATTATTTACATGTGTGGCCCAAATTATAGATTAATTACAAAAATTATTCTAACAATCTCCCACTGGGCCACATGCATATGTAATCAAATAAATGTGCTTAACCTTATGAGCTCAAAATTTGCTATCATGTCCTTAGGGTATATCCGAACAATCTGGTCCATTAACTATACTGACATAGGATCAAGGTGGCCTTTGTTACATCAATCGTTACTAGACCAATCAATGGTCACATATATCAACATAGCTAAATGACATAGATCAATCATGAGTGCATAGCATGGAAATTACATGCAATGTGATCTATTCATGCCTATTTCCAACTGGTCCTACTTAACTTTATTAAGATCAAATTTTTATCATAATTTAACAGAGTGCAATAAAATGAATACTTTATTTCTGCAGAACACAATCCAAAATGTATAGATAAAGTCTAAACATAACATAGAGCAATATACAATGAATAATATAAACTCCCACTAAATCTGAATATCCTCAAATGAGACAACACCCATATGAGCAGTGTGCTCATGAAAGACCTTGGGTGGTAATCCCTTTGTAAGCGGATCCTCTATCATGGAGTTTGTTCCAATATGCTCTATGGATATCTGTCCACTCTGTACTTTTTCTTTTACAACTAGGAACTTGATATCAATGTATTTTGATTTTGTAGAACTCCTGTTGTTATTGGAATATAAAACTGCTGATTTATTGTCACAAAATATCTTCAGTGGTCTTTCAATACCATCCAGAACACGCAGCCCAGTGACAAAATTTCGTAGCCATATTCCTTGATTGGATGCCCCATAACATGCTACAAACTCTGCTTCCATGGTGGATGAAGTTATGAGTGTCTGTTTGGCAGACCTCCATGAAATTGCTCCACCAGCCAACAGATAAATATAGCCTGATGTGGATCCTCTGCTGTCTTGGCATCCAGCAAAGTCGGAGTCGGAATACCCAATGATCTCTAACTGATCCGATCTCCTATATGTAAGCATGTACTCTTTTGTTCTCTGTAAGTATCTCATAACCCTCTTGGCTGCTCTCCAATGATCCATTCCAGGGTTACTTAGATATCTGCCTAACATGCCAACAATGTACGCAATATCCGGACTTGTACATACCTGAGCATACATTAGACTCCCCACAGCCGAAGCGTAAGGAATCTTCTGCATTTCTTGACTTTCTAAACTATTTTTAGGGCATTGATTAAGACTGAATTTGTCTCCTTTAGCGACAGGGGTATCACCTGGTTTGCTATTTTGCATGCCATACCTTTTGAGAACTTTATCAATATAGGTCCTTTGTGACAATCCTAAAATACCCCTAGAACGATCTCGGAGTATCTGGATTCCTAAGACAAAGGAGGCATCACCAAGATCTTTCATCTCAAAATGTTTTGATAAAAATCTCTTGGTGTCTTGCAATATGCTACTATCATTTGTGGCTAGCAATATGTCATCGACATATAAAACCAGGAAAATATACTTACTCCCACTAAATTTGTGATACACACATTCATCCATAAGATTTGCCTCAAAACCACATGAGACAATAATTTGATGAAACTTGAAGTACCACTGACGAGAAGCTTGCTTGAGCCCATAAATGGATTTAGTTAATTTACAAACCATATTCTTTGAGTCTTCAGACACAAATTTTTCTGGTTGTACCATATAAATTGTTTCATCAATGTCACCATTGAGAAACGTTGTTTTAACATCCATTTGATGTAACTCAAGATCATAATGTGCAACTAGTGCCATGATTATCCTGAAAGAGTCCTTCGTAGAAACTGGAGAGAAGGTCTCTTTGAAGTCAATTCCTTCTTTTTGAGTAAAGCTTTTAGCTACAAGACGTGCTTTATATCTTTCTACATTACCATTTGAATCCCGCTTGGTTTTAAATATCCATTTACAACCAATGGGCTTCGTACCAACTGGTAATGGGACAAGTTCCCAAACTTTATTGTCTTGCATAGATTTGTACTCTTCATTCATGGCTTCAATCCATTTCTGAGAGTTGGAACTTTTCATGGCTTGCTGGAAGTTGATTGGATCATCTTCCATCATTCCACTTTCTACCTCATGTTCCTGGAGATATACGATATAATCGTCCGAAATTGCACTTCTCCTCTCTCTAGTGGATCTCCTTAATGGCATATTTTCTTGAGGTTGTTGAGTTTGTTCTTCAGGAGCAATGTCCTCATTTGCAATGGGTTGAACAATTAAGGGTTGAACAATATTGTCTGTTGGTTGAGGATCCAAGTTTACTTCTTGATCAATGATAGGTAGTGAAACCTGTACATTATCAAAAGCAATAGTAGATCCCTCTTCCTCCTCAAAGACAATATTCCTAGCCTGATTTCTCCCCCCAAACTCAACATCCTCAAAAAATGTTGCAGTTCTCGTCTCAAAAATTGACCTAATAGTAGGATCATAAAATTTAAAACCCCTTGATCGTTCTGCATAGCCAATAAAGTAGCTGCTAACTGTTTTAGAGTCCAATTTCTTTTCATGAGGCTTATAAGGTCTCGCTTCAGCTGGACATCCCCAAATATGAAAATGCTTTAAACTGGGCTTTCGACCTGTCCAAAGCTCATAAGGCGTTTTAGCAGCCACTTTAGTTGGCACCCGATTTAGGATATAAGCTGCTGTTTTGAGTGCTTCACCCCAGAGTTTTTCGGGTAAAGTAGAATGACTAATCATACTCCTTACCATGTCCTTAAGAGTTCGGTTTCGTCTTTCTGCTACACCATTCATGCTAGGTGATCCTGGCATGGTGTATTGAGGGACGATCCCACATTCCTCTAGGTATGTAGCAAATGGTCCTGGACGTTGTTCACCTGATCCGTCATATCGACCATAGTATTCACCACCACGGTCAGATCTAACGCTCTTTATTCTTTTGTTGAGTTGTAACTCAACTTCTGCTTTAAATGTTTTGAACACGTCCAATGATTGTGATTTCTCATGTATAAGAAATAGGTAGCCATATCTTGAATAGTCATCTATGAATGTTATAAAGTACTGTTGACCATTCCAAGATGTCGTAGGGTATGGTCCACAGATATCTGTATGAATTAATTCTAAGACGTCTGTAGCTCTATTGGCACCTAATTTCTTTGTTTTGGTCTGTTTTCCTTTAATACACTCAACACAAATATCAAAATCTGAAAAGTCAAGTGATTCCAAAATCCCATCGGACACAAGTCGCTCAACTCTAGATTTAGAAATATGACCTAGGCGTTTGTGCCACAATGAGGCCGAATTATCTTTATTCAATTTACGCTTTGTACCTCGTGATTCCACATGCAAGGTTTCATTATAGGACGGAACAATTTCCAACAAATATAGATTATCATAAACATTAAGTAAACCGGTTCCAACAGCATTTGAATTAATAGATAATGTAAATTTATTGTTTCCAAATGAACAACAATAACCTGATTTGTCCAAAACAAAAACCGAAATTAAATTCCGTCTGAAAGACGGTACAACAAAAGTATCTATTAAGTCCAAAAAATAACCGGATTTCAATAATAATCTAAAGTGCCCTATTGCCTCTACTTCTACCGACTGACCATCTCCGACATAGATGCATCTTTCAGCATCACTTGGTTTTCGGTAACTCAGGCAACCCTGCATAGAAACACAAATGTGAGTAGTAGCACCAGAATCTAACCACCATGTGTTTCTAGATACTGAAGCTAAATTAACTTCAGAACAGACCAAAATAAGAAATATACCTTTCTTAACACGCCAAGCAGCATACTTGGTACATTCCTTCTTAGTATGTCCAGGCTTATTACAGAAGAAACATGTTATCTCAACTTTCTGTTTCTTTTGTTCTGGACCCTTATAAGCAGCAACCTTATTATCCTTATTCTTTCGTTTGCCCTTATCCTTGGAAGTGCTAGCCAGATGAGCACTTTCGGTCTTGTCTTGCTTCAATCTCTCTTCCTCTTGCACACAAAATGAAATGAGCTCATTAAGAGTCCATTTATCCTTTTGACAGTTATAACTGACCTTGAATTGATTAAATTGTGAAGGAAGAGAGATGAGAACCAAATGCACGAGGAAATCATCAGATAACTCGAGTTTCAAAGCCTTAAGTTTTGAAGCAAGATGAGACATCTCCATGATGTACTCCCGAACATTACCCTTGCTTTTATACTTCATTGAAATCAAGCTTGCTAAAAGCGTGCTCGTTTCAGCCTTATCGTTTTTGGCAAAACGTTTCTGAATTTCCGCAAGGAAGTCACTGGCATTAGTAACCTCATTGGTTACCGCACCTCTGAAAGCTTCTGGAATGCCGCGCTTCATGATCATAAGACTTAGCCTATTTGAACGTTCCCACTTATCCCAATAAACCTCATCCTCTTGAGTACTATCCTCATTGAGTACATCGGGTTTGGGCATTCTCAAGGCTAAATCTATATCCATGCAGCCTAAGAGAATCATCATATTCTCTTTCCAGTCCTTAAAATTAGTCCCATTTAACATAGGGACATTATTGATGTTGGCAGATATAGAAGTAGTTGATATAAAAGCTGAAATAGAGAACAAAATAAAATGAATTAAATAAACCATCATGTTCGCATAATCTTTAAATTTAAAAACAAATTATGACATTTCAAGATACCTGGCACAACATTAATATCAAGTCTTTGGACAGTAACATTAACTGTAAGTGGTACTCTTGTTGTAGTGATCAAACATTGATGATAAGTTATGTCAAATAATAAATCTATCTTTGGATTGAGTTATTATTCACATTAAGTTACCTTTATAATCGTCACATATTTATCACCACAGGTATGTATGCAATTTGACCAAATATTAACTTTCCTTTGGGCCAGTCAATACCCGCATGAATCACATACACACAAAAAATCTAACATCTTGAACAGACTAATCTACACGAAAGATGTCACTTTGGTGATTTTCCGCTTTAATTAGCTTATTTAAAATTCTAGATCAATAACTTAAATATTAATATCATAAAATGCTATTAAATTTCAAATTACTTATGCTCTGTCTCTCACATTATATCCACACAAGAAATGCGAAAAAAAAAATTGCGGAGCAAATAGGTCATGCGAAACATGAAATTCCCTGAATCAAATAGATAATGCGGAACAAATAGGTAATGCTAAACATGAAATTCTAGGAAACAAATTGGTAATGCGGAACATGAAATTCCAGGAAAATGTAGATGGCGAAATAATTTCTGCCACTATCATTGTAAATTCACCTACAAGCACTTCCAGGCACTTATCTCTTGCAATAATTTTCCAGTAAAATATGGTGACAACTCTAAATAACATAACACAAATGACCAACATTACATATTATGTCCATAAGCTGACTGAAAATGTATTTATATGCACCAAATAGAATTACTCACCATGCATTTAACGTCTGTGTGATTTAACATCGGCAATCTTGGTACAAAATGTTTCTATATCGCTACCCCTAATATAGATGTACGAATGGACTGCTCTACTCGTGTTACATGGCACATGGTACGATTGGACTGCTCATAGAGATGTACAATCGGACTGCTTTGTTCCTGTCCAAGGGAGCTCGCTCATTTGTGCAGGGGAGATATGGAAATTGCCTGGAAGCTAAATGACCAAGAAATGTTAGGATACATAGAGTTTGCGCAGACTGGGCATTCAAGCAGTTCATCGACACTGCTGACAGCAACGACAGAGGGATTGACTGTTGAATATGCTGGAATCGATAGTTGGGTTGGATCTCTAAACTCCATGAATTCTAACTGTCACGGGGTTCAAGAAAAGATCGCTGGACAGTTAGAGGGCTATGGATTTATGAAGTTCGTATCACGTACAACTGCTGAGAAGATGAGGCAAAAATATAATGGGACGCCCAGCACTGAACACGTTTTCAGAATGAATTGGGCATCTTTTAGCATGGGAGAAAGGCGTTTGGATGGAGGCCCAGATTATTCTATAAAATGGATTCAGATGTCTCAGATTTGGTCTTGCAGGAGATGCAAAAACAGGGTGTTCAAAAAATACAACTTTGATGGAAGTCCACACACTAAAAAAAAAAAAACTTTGCTGTGCAGATATATTTAATAAATAAAAAACGGATCGCTATTCAAAGCACTTATAATATTTTACTTTCTCTGAGACTCTAAACAAAAATTTTCTGAAGAGAATCCATTGACAAATATATATATATTAAATTAATAACTCAAAGAATTAATCAAGAAGTAAGCTCTGATACCACTTGTTAATATATACTGGAATCTTCTGATTAAAACAATGAGTAGAAAATTAATAGCGGAAGCATACCTGAATCCATTGAAGGAGAAACCTTACAGGAAGAGAACCCTTTGAGATGATCTTCCAATTCTAGCCACTAGATTCTGCGTCAACTTCTCTTGAGAGGATTTTCAGAAATTGGAATGCGTCGTGGTAGAATGGGGACCATAACCTTATTTATAAACCGCTAGGGCAGTTTTAACTTCATCATAATTATATTTCCGCCTCTCATAGAAATAATAATTATCTAATGGTATCTACACAATAATCTCATGACAATTATACCCTTAAGCCAATTAATCAGTTATTAATTAGATCACTATATTTAGGCTTAATTAAATGATAGCACACACATTTTAATTATTTACATGTGTGGCCCAAATTATAGATTAATTACAAAAATTATTCTAACAAACACTTCTCTGTGAGGTGCTGAGAACAAGCAAACATGTGCCAACCCGTTTAATCTCTACAATTTGCAACTAAAATCTAACATGCTAAAAACCAATTTGCAAACTGAAACTACTTGCACCATTGTCTCCATTGGGCCATGGAGTCATATTTGTTGTTGATCTACTGCAAGTTGCCACACACCAAACTGTGCTAAAAACTAAATACTTATATGTGAGCTTATTTATGTACTTAGACCTACTATAACCAGCTCAACCAATATGCTCAAGTATAAACAAATTTCTAGTAGAACAATTCAAACAACTGGATAATTAACTGAACTCTTTGCATGTGCTTCAACAAAATGAAAGCTTGAAAAAGAATCGATACATCATCGATTTGATCTTCAAATTCACAGTGAAATAAAAGCTGAAACTTTAAGCTATTGATATCCTCCATATAGATGGCCATCGGATCATAAAAAAAAAAAAAAGTGGAATCTTGATCATAGAATGTTGCATCTTCTTGCTACTCAAAACGAATGGTCTTTCTATGAGAATCCTTTGCTTTCACTGCTCCATGAGTGATATCAATTTTTTGCTCATGAAATGTTGAAAACATAGAAGAAGAAAATTTGAAATATTCAACTATGTTGACCCCATTCTGCTTGATGTTTCTTGCACATACCAAATCATGAATGGCAGATTTAATATTGTTGATTCCTGAAAATTGCTACTCATTTGTTGGTGATGAAGACATGATCAATTGCTCATGAAATTCCTCATTTTCTTCTTCACTGCCTACTTGAAAATATGATTCATAATCATTATATAGGCTCACTATTTTCATAATGCTGCTAATAAGTTTTTTGTTAAACAAATCCTTCTGAAGGAAATGATGTAATTTGCTACTCATGAATTTCAAGATCGTTTTCATCATAGTCATCAAACAACGGAGGACTACTGTAAGGTTCAATATATGTTGAAAAAGAAATCTGCTCCTCACTTTTTGAATTTTAATCATAAATGAGTTGATCTCCAATAGTACTTGGAACAACAATTTTATCATAACAAACACTATTAGAGACATCTGAAACAATGTCATATGTGTCTACAGCCTTGCTGCCAACAACTTTATCTTCAAAATAATTTTCCAGCGAATCTTCCTCTTGTATAGAAAAGCTAGAAGAAGATTCATATAAGACTGAATCTTCTAGTCCATTCATATTACTAGAAGATTCACCTTGCTGAATGCACAATTCAAATTCTTCACAACAACTTTAAAAAAGAAACTCAGCTGGATAAAACCTTTTACAATGATCATGAAAAACTGAATGAAATTCATACAATGAAGATATGCTAGAAGGAGGAAGAGATCAATACCATTCTCGAGCATCTCCTTCGAGTGAATACATGAACATTTTCATGAGAACATCCTCATCAGTGATATTCATCTTGTGCATATGCTCATGAAATTGCAACAATTGTTCAGCAAGATTATCATTCTCACCTTCTTTAAACTTGGGAAGACGATCTTTCCATTCATCTACAAGAGGCAACGGATTTGCATAACCAGTAACAACTAAGAAATTGAATGGAGCAAACCTTCGAGCTAGAATAACCTCCATGTCTTTAATATTCTGGATTTATGGACTCGCTTGCGGATTCTTCCTTCATGGAGTCACCGGGTTAAATATCGTAGTCATCCTATCACCAATCCTTGTTCACCATAAAGAATTGGTTGTATGCATTGTCATACAGCCCATGGAAGTATGTCTTTGTTCCTCCTTTCCTCGACAACGACGCCAAAAGATGTTAGTGCTAGTCCAATGACTGCAAAAGGGACATGTCTAGCACATAATGAGTTTGGGATAGCTTTGTGTGAAGGATGATGAGATTTATGAAGGTGGGCCAAAGGATAAGGTCACAAGTGTTAGCTCCAGATTAGTGCTAGGCATTCGGAGAGGTTCAGAACCATAAAAATGGCCAAGGACAGATCTGTTCTTAAAGCTCGTAGCCCGAAAATCAAAAATTGAAGCTCTGTGCAGTAGCCCTGGTCCATGGTATGAATATCCGAAGAAATGCTAAGGTTTCAATGATAATCACAAGCTTAAAAGAAAGGAGGTTCCCACTGCATATAATAGCACCCGTGGACGGCGTGGGCCTAAAGTGACGAAGATCTACGGTCATAAGCCTCTCTTGCAAAGGGAGTTGTTGGTCGTTTAAGCGCAGGCTAGATGCTAACCGGCGGGCATGTTTAATTTTGATGAATGGTGGATGGCGCCGATCAACGGCCAGGAGATTGTTCACATATTTGACATGCACGGAGAAATACAATTTTCGTATTTGCGAACTTTCGGTAGAAGGATGCAATTTCGGACGGCCTAGAGATGACGGAGCTCAGATCTATGGTTGAGATTATGTTCACAAAATTAACTTGTGCAGGTGATCAATGGTTAGAATATTTTTGAACATGGTATGGCCCGCACCATTCGACAATCCAGATGCGAATAGGGTTGAAATCTACGGTGTTGGTTCGATCATGGGAATAAAGGTCTGAAAGGCATCTCCACTGCCAACAAATGATTTCCAATAGGATGGATGCCACCTCAGCGCCGTCGTATGTCTCTCCTGCCTATCCTGACAGCCTGGCTAGGCATGTTTCACGTCAACTCAAGCCCCGGGCATCATTCCTGCTCGCTTGGGACATCCAGTCGGACCATCATGGCGAAAGTAACCACTCATGGTTGCTGTCATTTTTAGGGTCGTTATAGGCAGAGGTCCCTACGGTTGTTGTTCACAATCAATACCGAAGAAAGGTGGAAAACCCAACAGCTCAGGTAGCTTTCGGTTTGGATCCTGTCATGGAGAAGGAGCAGGGAACCAAAGTGGTCTTCATGCCAGAGCAAGCATGGTCCGAGGTGGACGAGGAGCACATTCCTTCATCTCCTGTAGTTTTTAACCATGTAGGGGAGAGCTCAGCAAGCAAGCCCAAGGAGTAGGAAAGTCGGCAGGTGTGTTGGAGGAATCGACCTCGAAAGAAGAAGAAGGAGGCCCGAGAAGAGGAGCAGGACACCCATCAATATGTGGAGAGTCTCCAAGATTTCATCTTCCCCACTGAGGAGGTGACACCTCCTCCTCTAGTAGAAGAAGCATAGGTGGAAGATTCCTTGAAGATAGAAGACTTCTTCGATTCGCAAGGCCAAATAAAAGCTCGGGAGTGAGGTGGGGGTTGTTCATTCTGTTTCTATTTCCCAGCATGTCAATCTGTTTTCGAACTCAGCACATATGTAATACTTCTCTATTTTTTAAGCCAATTAGGGCTGTTATGGTCCAAAAATCCTGCAAATGACACCTCACTGAGTTAGTTACAGCCTATCTGGTAGCAGTCTTTGTCATTTTGTAATTTGTTGTCAAAGGTGGGAGACCTAGCCCATGCAGGTGTCACCTACTTATAGTTTTTTCCTGTTAGACAATTCGAGGCAAAGGGCCTATAAAGAAATATTTAATAGAGATAGAATGGGTTGGAAAATCGGTAGGCTAAGGCCTAAGACAACTAAGATTTGTTTTTCAAAGCATAATCATTAATATAATTACAGTGTTTGAAGCTGGTGTTTAACAGAGATTCATGTGTCATTTAGCTTACAGTCTGTTTTCTTCTTTTTCTCATGTGCATGTGCTTCCTGTTATTTACTTCCATCATGTTTTCGTTTTCATATCTGGAACTAGTGTATAATAGTGCAGAATTCTTGGCTACAAGCTCCGGCTATTGTTTCAGGTATTCACCCAACATTTTCCCCTAAAGTTGACATCGAATTCATCCCTATTTGATGCTCATGTCAATGGACTATTCGTTTCTTCTTCTTTTATCACCGTACAATAGCATTTTGACTTGAAGCAGGTGGCTATCTTGCATTTGTTTTGATATCCCATGCAGCAGCACTGTTATTTGATTTATATGTTATGTTTTGACCCCATTTCCCAATTTTTTCTCTCCTAATTATTTCACCAAACCCTTAAACAATTGCTCCATCAGAAATTTGACCTTCTGAATGTACTTTGATTGAATATCTTAAGTAAGAAGGTTGTGTGTTTCTCATTGATTATTTTCAATCTTCCATGAAGTTAAGAGAGATCCCTCTCTGACTGTGTTGGGTCAGAAGCATAGCCTAAAGTGGTTTTGTGGTTACCCCGAGCTGGCCTTCTCCAAAAACCTAGAGGGTCAATTTGGGTGCTAACAAATTGGTTTCATTGTCGGGGAGCGAGCGTCTTATAATCCCTGGGCCTAACGACAAAGTTTCAGATCCGATTTGTTGATGGTGAATAGCAGTTGGACATTGAGAAGGTTGTATACCTTTCACCTGGCGACTCCACTTATTAAGTTTTCAATATGAAGGCAGCTCCAGTGGGGAGATTGGTGGCTCCATGCTAGAATTAAGATGTTGAAAGACCCATGGTGACTCCCCTGGGGATGAGCTCAGTTGTATTAGACATGGAAGGATCAAGATCCAAGTATCACAGTATGAAGTCCCTCATAGAGGGCTTGTTCTTTTGCTTTGGTTTCCTTTTACCTTTATGTATTTATATTAGGAGATTCCTGCCTCGCAGAAGAGCTCTAAGTCATGAGAGAGTTTCCTTTGTATATCCTTCACTAGACCTTGCAGATGTACATTCTTCTATCATCCCCAGATATAACCCACTTCCTTCCTCCAAACCCCGCAAAAGCCATAATCATCCTTGCAAACCCCATGAGAGAAAAGCTGAAGACATTCTTCCTATACATACTCCTCTACCTTCTAGACCTCAGCAGATATATAGCCCTTTGAAGATGCCCCTTGTCCTACATGAATATCCTCCCAAATACCAGAAATACCTCCCTGTTTTCGATGGAGAAGATGGCAGTCTTACAGCCGAGAAACATGTTCAAGGTTTTGAGCATTTTTTAGACCTTTTTGAAATAGAGCATGATGATGTTTGTATGAGATATTTTGCCCAATCCTTCCAAGGAAATGTGAAAGGATGGTTTAGGCACTTGCAGCCTGAATCCATTGATACATGGGAAGTATTTTCTAATGTCTTTTTGGAGTTTTGGGGTAAGAGAAGGCCATTAGAACAAGTTCTTTCATAGTTGTATTCCATGAAGAAGCAGGAAGGCGAAGCCCTGTCTAATTTTAACAAGAGATTCACAAGTTTTTATTATAACATGCCAAAGGAAATTCAACCTCTGGAAAATGCTGCTAAGTTACATTATGCGTCTGCCTTGCCTTCTGAATTGTCTTTTCTTCTGTTGGAAAGGAAGTATTCCACATTGTATCAAATGTTTGTGGATGCATTGGAGGTTGAAGATAATCTCAGGATGTCTATAAAAATTTCAGATCAAGGTGTCGAAGGTGAAATGAAAAAGGGATCAAGGATGGAAGAGAGATATGAACCAGAAGAGGCTGTCCTGCATTCCCATCCTTCTCATAGTGAATTGGAAAATGGTCATCCCATCCATGTACAAGGAGAGGAGAGCAATGATTTGTTTTATGTGGATTGCAATCTGCAGGCTGAAGATCCTGCTGGGGAAAGTTATAAACATGATTTCAATCCTCCTATATATGATGAATATGAAGATGAACATTGGGATGAGGTCCTTAAACAACCAACGGAAGATTTTTCATATTTTGAGATAGTTAATGAAGAAAGCCGGCTAAGATCCTTGCATGAGGAATCATCCCCTCGTCAAAAAGGTAGACAAGAACCTAATTGTCAATATACTCATTAAAGCTTCCTGCAGGAAGAGGTTTTTCCCTTGGCAGAGAGTGAAGTAGGTTGTGATATCCATGAAGAATTTCTTGAATCCAACACATACATTCCGCAAAATGACCAGATAATAGGTATGCTGGAGGGGAACCAAGAGAGTCAGTCTACCTTTTCTTCATATCCTTCAAGCCCAGAACCCTTGTTTCAAGGAGAATTTCTTTTCCTGGATCCATTTGAAAATTAGGAAGGGGCCTCTTTCAGAGCACCAGAGCAGAATAATGTTTTTAACCCAGGGATTCTAGACAGCCCGAGAGGAGATGTTATGGACAACTCATGTGCTGAAACAACCTCTCATGTTACAGGAATGCAGTCTCAGTAGAGAGAGGTACTTGAACCTGAGTGCTTCAGGCCTATTAGGTTTTCTAAAGATCCAAGAATGCACAATTTACAGGTTCCATTTAAAGTTTGTCATGATCATTTAACCCTTGTACCTGATGTGAGTAACAAAGGAGATGAGCAGGATACCCACAATCCTTTTGAAGAAAATTTTGCCAGGCTGCAAGAAAATTTACAGATTGATAAAGTGCCAGGGAAGTTGCAGCAGAGGTAGCCGTGTCTTGTCAGAGGGAGGGTAGGAAAATTTGTAGGATACCATGTTTTGTATGACCCAATAGCTGATTACATGGAAAAAATCTTCAGCTGGGGTAGTTGGTTTGGTTTTTGCCGAGAAGAGTTCCCCTACCATCATTGCTTAGTGCCATTGATCTTTTATCTTCTGATTTTGGTTAAGCATGACGAGAAAGTCTACTTATGGTGTCAGTTTCTAGACTGGTTGCACTGGCATTTTTGTATAACCTGAGGATGCAGCCATTTTAGTAACCCAAGGTAGAGTAGTTTTGTGCATAAATAATCTCGGCATGACGAGCACCCTTTCAGCATTTCAGTTGCAGTTGTGTTTTACAGTCTTCGGTTTGATTTTCAGTATGTACAGTTCAATTCCGTCGTTCAATTTTAATTTTAGGTGGGGAGCTGCAGGTAACAGATTTTGTGATAAATAAGAGCCCAATGGATGAGGCACTATTCTACAGAGTTCTTTTCTACCTCACAAGGAGGATAGCATTGCCAATAGGATCCAGTTTTTAGCTCTAGATTTGTGCTAGGCATTCAGAGAGGTTCAGAACCGTAAAAATGGCCAAGGACAGCTCTATTTTTAAAGCCCATAGCCCGAAAATAAAAAAAAATGAAGCTCTGTGCAGTAGCCCTGGTCCGTGGTAAGTGCTAGAAAAACAGGATTGCAGAGAAATAACAATAAACAGAAATGCAAATATAATCACACACTCATTACAAGAGAGACACAGATATATCGTGGTTCACCCAACTTGGGCTACGTCCACACTAAAGTTGCCAGTCCTTATTATTATTCCGTCCAGCAAAGTGAAGGGATACAACCTACAGCACAACCGCTGCACTTCCTCTTCACTGTTTCACAGTCTCTCTCTTGATCTCAGAGATATTTACAATGCATAAAACCTAATACATCAACCCTAGCCGTATTACAATGTCTTTCTTTTATAACGGAAATACAATGGGAAAATACCACGGGTTACCCCCCGGACCCCCCGAGCGTCGTGCCGAGATCATAACCAAACCTGGGGTACGGACACGGCTGAATAATAATATCTCTGAATCTGGAGATCAGGCTCCACAACCAACAATCTCCCACTTGGATACTGATCACAACAACTCCACCGCTGCTGCACTTGCTGGACTTGGACTTGGCAACTTTCTCCTCTTCACCTTCATGCTAGAAGGCCAATTAAAATCGAGCAAGAACTCAGTTTCTCTCTGGTCACTATCTTTGTGAACATGTCTGCAGGATTCTGGCTAGTATGTATCTTTTCTAGCTTCAACAGTTCATCTTCCAGAATAAAGCGTATGAAATGGTACTTGAGCTGTATATGTTTAGTCCTGGAATGGAATGTTGAGTTCTTTGCAAGATGAATGGCACTCTGGCTGTCAATACAACTTGCTATCCTTCTGCTTTTTAACCAATTCCTCCATAAACCTCTGCAACCAGATCATCTCTTTACTAACCTCTGTAACATCAACATACTCTGCTTCCGTTGTTGAAAGTGAAACAACCTTCTGCAGTTTTGAAATCCAACTTACTGTTGTTCCACCTACAGTAAATACATACCCTGTGGTACTCCTCCTGTTATCCTTATCACCTGCCATATCTGCATCAACATTTCCCTGTAGAACAGTGTCTGAACCTCCAAAACATAATGCCTGAGTGGTAGTACCTCTCAAATACCTGAGAATCCACTGTACTTCCTTCCAATGTTCTTTACCTGGATTGTTCATATATCTGCTCACAACTCCCACTGCTTGTGCAATATCTGGTTTTGTGCACACCATGGCATACATCAAGCTGCCAACTGTTGATTGATAGGGAATCTTGGACATGTAATCTGTCTCTTCCCGTGTCTTGGGACACATTTCCTTACTTAGATTGAAATGGCTGGCCAAAGGTGTACTAACTGGTTTTGCATTCTGCATTCTGAACCTCTCCAACACCTTTTGTATGTACTCACTCTGAGACAATGCAATTTGCGATTTTTCCTATCTCTTGTTATTCTCCTACCAAGGATTTTCTTTGCAGAACCCAAATCCTTCATCGCAAATGAATTAGCTAGCTTCATTTTGCGTACATTTATATCTTGCATGTTAGACCCTGCAACAAGCATGTCATCCACATACAATAACAAGATAATATATCTTTCATTTTCTAGCTTCTTGAAATAAACACAGTGGTCAGAATGACATCTACTATAACCTTGTTCTGTCATAACTTGTCAAATTTTAAATACCACTTCCTTGGAGCTTGCTTCAAGCCATACAAGCTCTTTTTCAACCTGCACACCAAGTTCTCCTTACCTTTGACCTCGTACTCTTGTGGCTGCTGCATATATATATCTTCCTCCAAATCCCCATGGAGAAAGGTTGTTTTTACATCTAACTGTTCAAGATGTAAATCTTCTACCGCCACTAGACTTAAGATAGTCCTAATTGAAGTCATCTTAACAACAGGAGAAAATATTTCATCAAAGTCTATACCTTTCTTTTGTGCAAACCCCTTTACAACAAGTCTCGCCTTGTACCGCTTCTTACCTCCTTCTTCTTCCTTCAACCTGTAAATCCATTTGTTCTACAATGCTCTTTTACCACCAGGCAACTGAACCAGATCCCAAGTCTGGTTTCCTACCAATGAGTCCATCTCCTCATTCATGCCTTGCTCCCACTTCTTTCTAGTTTGCACCTACATTGCTTCTTCATAACATTTTGGTTCACCAGCATCAGTCATCAACAAATAATATATTGAAGGAGAGTATCGTTTAGGGAGTCTACTTAACCTGGTAGATCTTCTTGCAGTTGCAGGAGTTTTAGGTACTTGCTGTTGTTCTTGATTTTCTAGCACCTTTGGAACTTCATTTTCTTGAATTTCATCAAGTACTGTGTACTCTGTGTTTTCCTTCTCCTGTTTCTTTCCCTGCAACTGATCTTTATACATGACCTTTTCATTGAATATGACATCTCTACTTCTAATGATTTTGTGATTTTCATATTCCCATAAACGATAACCAAAATCATCAACCCCATATCCAATAAAGGTACATTTCTTGGATTTAGCTTCAAGCTTTGTTCTATTTTCTTTATCAATATGGACAAATGCTTCACAACCAAACGTTCTCAAAAATGAGTAGTTTACCTTTTTATCTGTCCATGCCTCCTCTGGAATACCACCATCCAAAGCACTTGAAGGTCCTCTGTTTATTAAATAAACAGCAGTATTTACAGCATCTACCTAAAACTGTAAGGGAAACCCTGCATGCAATCTCATACACCTTGCACGCTCCATGATCGTTCTGTTCATCCTTTCAGACACACCATTTTCTTGTGGTGTTCATGGGACTGTCTTCTCTCTACGAATCCCATAGTATGAACAGTAACTATCAAACTCCTTGCCGCAGTACTCACCTCCATTATCATATATGAGACACTTCAACCTTTTTCCTGTCTCATTCTCAACCAAAGCTTTCCACTTCTTAAAAGTAGAAAACACATCATATTTATGTCTAATGCAATAAACCCAAGTTTTCCTAGTTGCATCATCAATAAATGTAACATAATAATGAGAGCCACCAAGAGATTGTACATGATCCGGTCCCCATACATCTATTAATGATCATTTAAATTATCAGTAACAGATCCACCTTCAGACATCTTCATATTAAATAAACGCTTCATTAGAAATACCTTGTTGGAGGCCGAGGGTTTTTCATAAAGCTTACCCAATGCGCTCATCAACCCCTCCGTTGTCGTTTCTTTTGAGATATTGAAAGCCACCGACGAAGCCAGGCTCAGTCGTATTGTTCCCAGAGCCTTTCTGTCAAGAACCTCCCATTCTTCGTCCTTCATGGACGCCGACTGCTTTTCTCTTCCTCCCAACGACAGGAATAGATCCTTCTAGTACAGATAGTCCTCCATTTGCATCTTCCATAACTGAAAGTTTTGGCCGTTAAACTTCTCGACCTTAAGCTTTCCTTCTTCCGCCATTGCTCCCACTCGAACCAAAAATCGTAGCTTCCTGCGGGTTTATCTGCCAAATAGACCTTTGGCTCTGATACCAATTGTTATAAAAAAAGGATTGCAGAGCAATAACAATAAACAAAAATGCAAATATAATCACACACACATTACAAGAGAGACACAGATATATCGTGGTTCACCCAACTTGGGCTACATCCACACTAAAGTTGCTAGTCCTTATTATTATTCCGTCCAGCAAAGTGAAGGGATACAACCTGCAGCACAAACGCTGCACTTCCTCTTCATTGTTTCATAGTTTATCTCTTGATCTCAGAGATCTTTACAATGCATAAAACCTAATACATCAACCCTATCCGTATTACAATGTCTTTCTTTTATAAGGGAAATACAATGGGAAAATACCACGAGTTACCCAAAACCATGGGCTCGAAAACTGGTGGGGAAAACAGCCCCAAAATTTTTCCTCGGGGTCTACACCCCCAAACCCCTTTCTCGGGGGCGCTGGCCCCCGCGCCCCCCGGACCCACTAAGCGTCATGCCGGGATCATAACCAAACCTGGGGTATGGACACGGGTGAATAATAATATATCTGAATCTGGAGATCATGCTCCACAACCAACAGTAAGAATATCCTAAGAAAGGCTAAGGTTTCAATGATAATCATAAGCTTAAAAGAAAGGAGGTTCCCACTGCATATAATAGCACTCATGGACGACGTGGGCCTAAAGTGATGGATATCTACGGTCATAAGCCTCTCTCGCAAAGGGAGTTGGTGGTCGTTTAAGCACAGGCTAGATGCTAACCGGTGGGCATGTTTAATTTTGATCAACGGTGGATGGCGCCGATCAACGGCCAGGAGATTGTTCACATATTTGACATGCGCGGAGAAATACAATTTTCGTATTTGTGAACTTTTGGTAGAAGGATGCAAGTTCGGATGGCCTAGAGCTGACAGAGCTCAGATATACGGCTGAGGTTATGTTCGCAAAATAAACTTGTGCAGGCGATCAGTGGTTAGAAGATTTGCAAACATGGTATGGCCCGCATCATTCGAAGGTACAGATGCGAATAGGGTTGAAATCTACGGTGTTAGTTAAATCATGGGAATAAAGAGATGAAAGGAATCTCCACTTCCAGCAAATGATTGCCAATAGGACGGATTCCACCTCGGCGTTGTCGTATGTCTCTCCAGCCTATCCTCAAAGCATGGCTAGGCGCGTTTCACGTCAACTCAAGCCCCAGGCATCATTCCTGCTTGCTTGGGAGATCTGGTCGGACCATCATGGCGAAAGTAATCACGTATGGTTGTTGTCATTTTCAGGGTTGTTATAGGCAGAGATCCCTGTGGTTGCTGTTCACGATCAATGCTTGAGAAAGGTAGAAAACCCAGCAGCTCAGGTAGCTTTCAGTTTGGATCCTGTCATGGAGAAGGAGCAGGGAACCGAAATGGCCTTCATGCCAGAGCAAGCATGGTTCGAGGTGGTTGAGGATCACGTTCCTTTATCTCCTGTAGTTTTCGACCACGTAGGGGAGAGCTCAGCAAGCGAGCCCGAGGAGTAGGAAAGCCGACAAGTGTGTTGGAGGGATCGACCTCGAAAGAAGAAGGAGGCCCGAGAAGAGGAGCGGGACGCCCATCAAGACGTGGAGATTCTCCAAGATTTCATCCTCCCCAATGAGGAGGTGACACCTCCTCCTCCAGCAGAAGAAGCACAGGTGGAAGATTCCTTGAAGATAAAAGACTTCTTCGATTCGCAAGGCCAAATTAAAGCTCGGGAGTGAGGTGGTGGCCTGTTCATTCTATTTCTGTTTCCCAACATGTCAATCTGTTTTGGGACTCGACACGTATGTAATACTTCTCTATTTTTGAATCCAATTGGGGCTGTTATGGTCCAAAAATCCTGCAAATGACACCTCGCCGAGTTAGTTACAACCTGTCTGGTAGCAATCTTTGTCATTTTGTAATTTGTTGTCAAAGGTGGGAGACCTGGCCCATGCAGGTGTCACATAGTTATAGTTGTTTCCAGTTAGAAAATTTGAGGCAAAGGGCCTATAAATACATATGTAATAGAGATAGAATGGGTTGGAAAATCGGTAGGTTGAGGCCTAGGAGAACTAAGCTCTGTTTTTCAAAGCATAATCATTAATAGAACTGCAGTGTTTGAAGCTGGTGTTTAACAAAGATTCATGTGTCATTTAGCTTACAGTATTTTTTCTTCTTTTTCCTATGTGCATGTTCTTCCTATTATTTACTTCCATCATGTTTTCTTTTTCATATCTAGAACTAGTGTATAATAGTGCAGAATTCTTGGCTACAAGCTCTGGCTATTGTTTCAAGTATTCACCCAACATTTTCCCCTACAGTTGACATTGAATTCATCCCCATTTGATGCTCATGTCAATGGACTGTTCGTTTCTTCTTCTTTTATTACCAGACAACATCATTTTGACTGGAAGCAGGTGGCTATCTTGCCTATGTTTTGATATCCCATGCAGAAGCACTTTTATTTGATTTATATGTTATGTTTTAACCCCATTTCCCAATGTTTTCTCTCCTGATTATTTCACGAAACCCTTAAACAATTTCCCCATCATAAATCTGACCTTCTGAATGTGCTTTGATTGAATATCTTAAGTAAGAAGGTTGTGTGTTTCTCATTGATTATTTTTAGTCTTCCATGAAGTTAAGAGAGATCCCTCTCTGACTATGTTGGGTCAGAAGCACATCCTAAAGTGGTTTTGTGGTTACCCCGAGATGGCCTTCTCACACAACCTAGAGGGTCAATTTGGGTGCTAACAACAAGGATGAAAAGTGTTGAGGTTTAAAATCAAATGATATCTAACACAGAGAGTGGCATTTCATACATCATTGGCATACAACTCAAATAATCAAACACAAATGGAAAAATGAAGGATGGAAGCTATGCATTTGCTGAAAGATATATTCAGTTAAAACACTGTTAAAATTCAATATCATGTATATGAATGTAGCTTTCAAGTCACATGCAATAAACAGAAAACCCTGATTGCCATTAGATATGGAACTTAAAAGGTGATTAATGCACTGCAATAATCCTTTATGCATTCATATGAGAAGAAAGAATGGATAAGAAGACACATTATTTCCATGCACTGATGATCACTTAGCATAAAATAGCCACTTATGTATTAGAGTCTAAAGAAAAACATACAGGAGGATAATTGCTCCCTATGACCCCCTACCTCCTTCTAAAAGGAATAGCTCTCCCCCTTTTCTCATCCATAATCCTTCTTCTTAAATAAAAATTACAATTATCAATTCAAGTAACTAATTCAAATTAAGATCCTAAACAAATGGATCATATCCTAATTCTCCAAATCCACAAAATCAGGCTCAGAACTCCAGGTTGAATGGATGAAGTGGCAGTCAAACGATAATTTTTTGAAAGATAGAATTTCGTAAAATATGGAAAAATATGTTTCAAATTCTCACTTGTATATCCCAAAAGGTTACTTATTTAGGGGATCTGACACATTTTTCAACTAATTTGGCCCATTCTGGAAGTGGGTTTTTAACAATTTTGGAAGATTCTTTATCGTTTTATAGGAAATGGAACCCGGAGTTGGTCACTAAAACATGCAACTATAGGCGATTCTTCAGCATTTTGACAGATTTATGTTTCAATCGAAGCAGTAGAATTGTGACTCATTCCTTCAATGCCTTACACTATGGAATCACATTTCATTCTTTAATCCACTTTTTTACTACAAAATCACAATTCATTCTTCAGTGCCAAGACACAAAGAGTAATAAACATTCGTTGAAGAATGACCACTAATTTTGCAGCACTGATACATTAAGAACTTCAAAATTTCACTGCATAATCACGAAATTTTCACAAATTGGAATAAAAAATATTGCTTTAGAAGAACCATCCAACAAATCAGTTAATAAATTGAAATAATACTGGAAGTTTAGCTATAAGGAGATCAGAAAGTGTAGGCTTTTAAAATGGCTACCAAAGCACTCTGCATCAGGAAAGATAAGAATTTTAGGTAGAAAATTTGAGTGCTAATAGGTGGTTCAAGGGAGAGAGATATGAGTCAAAAAGTATTATTTTATCAGTTATGGTTTTCAACTCAGAGAGATATGAGTCAAAAAGTATTATTTTATCAGTTATGGTTTTCAACTCAATTTACTATCGATCATTCAAGCGAGAGAAAGAAGAGCGAAATAACTCAATTATATAATAGGAATAAAATCTCAATGGGATAGATCGACTTAGTCGAGCGATTTAAAAATTGATCTTCATGTAGGAAGTATCGAGGTTGATCCTTTAGACTAGCTTCCTCTGTTGTGTTCCTCACTCAATTTCCCTACCCTATCAAGTTACGCATCTTAGTGATGCCTCAAGCTCTCTGTGAATGTTTGTGTGTTATTTTATTTATGTGAGATAATGAATGTGGTGGCATAACCAAAAGCCACGTATGAACTAATTCGATAATTTTATAACCATCCTAGATCCAAATCCTAGGCTCTATCAAGCGCCGAGAGGGATTAAATCTCCAAAGGTGCAAACCTCTCCTTGAAAAACTCCTTGAGTGCAATACCTGAGAAGAGGTTTGCACCTCGAGATATTTGATCCCTCTCGGCGCTTGATAGAGCCTGGGATTTGGATCTAGGTTGGTTCCAGTCGTGGGCGGTGACACAAAACTAGAGTTTGATCAACATTGTAAGGAACAACTTAAGTTGAAAACACAGATAGCATTATGAGGATTATCATAATGTAAGTAATAAGTATGAGTAAATTGTTAAACTGGAAAATAGAGACAATAATTTTGTAAGGATCTTCTCGTTCTTGTGATGTCAATTCGTCTATCTTTCTTTTTCGATATTCTTTTTGTCGATCTGTGTTTTGTTTTCTTCGTTCTTCTTGTTCTTCTGCTGTCATTTCGTCCAAATTTCTTTTTCGAAATTCTTTTTGTTGTTCTACTTTTCGTTTCAAGTCTTCTTCTCGTTCTTTTGCTGTCATTTCGTTAGATTTTTGTTCTTCTCTTGTTTGTCTCATAGCATCTTCCGCATGCACATCTTCCATTTCTAGTTCAGAATCTATATAAAAAATGTAAATCATTAACATATACACTGAAATTAATGTATCTATGAAATCCACACTAAAATTTTTGCCTCCATGAAATCTACACTTAAATCAATGCGTCCAAGGAATAACTGCTACACTGAAAAAATGCAATGATTAATGCTTGACACTAAAATCTATGCAATTATAAAAAACAATACACTAAAATCTATGCAATTATAAAAAACCATACATTGAAATCTATGTAAGTATAAATTAATTATATTTTAAAAAAAAATAGGTGATTTGGGAGGATCGAACCTTGGACCTCACGCCCATTATCTTAATTGTTTGCAATATTACCATGAGGATCCACAATATACCCTAAAATAAAATAAAAAAATAAAAAAATAAAAAAAATAAAAAAACAAACAAACAAACAAACTTTAATATGTTGAAATCATTGCAAATAGTTTTTCTATTAAATAGATACATTCAAAATATAAATATAAATAACAAAAAACAATGCACGAATCAAATAAATATGTATCTTGTGTTATTTAACAACATGTGTGTGCGGTCTATTGGTAAGCAGTAAGGTTATTGGGCTTATGTTAACTTAGAAACCAAGGTTCAAAGCCCTTTTTGCTTGGAGTTATATTTAGTTATCAAATATAACTATTATTATGGCTGCAACGATGTTGAAATCTCTTCTATTTTTTTTACCTCTTTTGTTTCTACTTCTTATGACTACTATAATTTTTTTTTTACTTTTTTTTTTTTATTTCTTATGTTTCTACTTTTTATGTGAGTTATAATATTTTTTTACTTCTTACATTTCTAGTTTTTATGTCAGCTATAATATAAATTTTTTGTAACATCTTTTTATTAAATTGATGAATTCAATGTATAAATAACATTGTTGAAACCAATGCAAATAATCAAATTAATATGCATCTTGTGTTTTTGAAGAACATTTGTTTGTGGTTTATTAAACAATGTATTGTTGAAATCAATGTAACAATGATTTTTTATTAAATTGGTGAATTCAATGCATACATGTAAAAAAGAAAAACAATGCATTATATTTCTTATGTCAGTTATAGTAATTTGTTTTTACTTCTTTTGTTTCTACTTTTTATGTCTATTATAATATATTTTTTACTTCTTTATTTTATTTCTTATATTTCTACTTTTTGTGTCAACTATAATATTTTTTACTTCTTTATCTTTTAAGCATTGTTGAAATCAATGCAACCATGTTTTTTTATTAAGGTTCAAATCTCTTCTATTTTTATATTTCTTATGTCGGCTATAGTAATTTTTTTCACTTCTTTTATTTTTACTTCTTATGTCTACTATAATATATTTTTTACTTCTTTATTTTATTTCTTATATTTATACTTTTTATGTCAACTATAATATTTTTTACTTTTTTATCTTTTACGCATTGGTGAAATCAATGCAAGCATGTTTTTTAATTAAGGTTCAAATCCCTTCTATTTTTTTAATTTCTTATGTCCACTATAGTAATTTTTTTATTTCTTTTGTTTCTACTTCTTATGTCTACTATAATATATTTTTTACTTCTTTATTTTATTTCTTATATGTCTACTTTTTATGCTAGCTATAATATTTTTTACTTCTTATATTTCTAGCTTTTATGTAGGCTATAATATATTTATTTGTTACATTTTTTTATTAAATTGATAAATTCAATTTACATATGTAAATAACAAAAAAATAATGTATTTGTTGAAATCAATGCAACAAATCAAATCAATATGCATATTGGGTTTTTTAAGAACATTTGTTTGTTGTCTATTGGTAAGTAGTGAGATGATTGGGCTTAAGGTTCAAATCCCTTCTATTTTTTATATTTCTTATGTCGGTTATAGTTACTTTTTTACTTCTTTTATTTCTACTTCTTATGGCTATTATAATATTTTTTTTTTTACTTTTTTAGTTTATTTATTATGTTTCTACTTTTTATGTTAACTATAATATTTTTTACTTCTTATATTTCTATTTTTTTTACTTCTTTATCATTCTTGCTTCTTATATTTCTAGCTTTTATGGCCTACATGTTAGGAACAAACGTTACAACATCTCCCTCATACTCGACAAACATTACTCAACAAACATTTATTAATGGCTGATAAAATATTTTTTACTTTTTTCATTTTATTAATGGCCGACAATGATATCAACAAACGTTACACGTAACGTTACAATAACTCCCTCATATTATTACTTTTTACTTTTTGCGCCAAGAGGCGCTCTACAGCCCAGTATGAGGGAGATCTTGTAACATGTGTAGAGTTTGTCAAGTGTTTGTCGAGTAACAAAATAATACAAAATAAACAAAAAAGAATAATACAAAGTAAAAAGTAATAAATATTATGTCGGCCATAAACAAAAAAGAATAATACAAAGTAAAAAGTAAATATGAGACTTAAATTAGTGACTTTAGAGCTTAGGATTAGGTGATAAATATTATGTCGTTTATAAACAAAAAATAATAATACAAAGTAAAAAGTAAATATGAGATTTAAACTAGAGACTTTACTTTTTACTTTTAATACAAAGTAAAAAGTAAATATGAGATTTTAGAATGTTTGTCCAGTTTGTCGAGTAACAAAATAATACAAAGTAAAAAGTAATAAATATTATGTCGGCCATAAACAAAAAGGAATAATACAAAGTAAAACGTAAATATGATACTTAAACTAGAGACTTTAGAGCTTAGGATTAGGTGGCTCAGGTATTGCACTCAATGATCTATTCAGGGAGAGGTTTGCACTTGGGGAGATTTGATCCCACTCGGCGCTTGATAGAGCCTAAGATTTGGATCTTTTATTACATTTTAGTAATGGCCAACAATAATATCGGCAAACGTTACTCCACAACGTTACAAGATCTCCCTCATACTGAACTGTAGAGCACCTCTCGGTGCAATAATTAAAACAATAAATTATGGAAAGAATAGTGTCTAATCAAACAATCTCAAATAATCAACAAAATACATTAGAATAAAATTTCATCACAATACTATGATTTTTCCTGAGAAAGAAATGTAGTAAATCCAAGAGTTTCAATGACGTAGACACTAAATTACACAATCCTTGGAGATTGTTTTTAGGTATAATATGGAAGCAGGGTATCATTTCTAAGGAAAGGTTTGTTGAATAGAGTACCAATGCCAAGAAAATCCTCTTCAAATCAACCATTTTCAAATGACTAGCTTTTCACAAAATTCTGCAAATTTGCCCATCAAATAGCTAAAACATGTGCTAGATCAACCTTGAAATGGGGACAATGCTTCCTAAACAACATGAGTAGGCTTAGAAAATACCCACAACAAACACCAAAGTGTGTAGGTCAATCAACGATATGCTTTTTAAGAGGAAAGGCTCCATCAAATATGAGGTTCATGGTGCTTCAAGGTGGATCCACTTGTTCAAATGGATACTGAAAAATTCCTTAAACTTAGAGTAAATGAAACTCAGAGTAAATGAGATGACCCCTTCAATAACCATGAGATTAGTCTCTCAATTCATCCAATGCTTTCAAGAATGATGACCTAGTGCTTCTATTTGTGCACAAATATGGCCAGGAGTTGAAAGAATGAGAGTTCTACTATTGTCCATGTACACAAATTTTCCCACACTATATTGCCAGCTGCTATGAATACTCCTAGCACTAGCAAAATACTATCTAGTGCCCCACGGGCTGCCCATAATGCTTCTTTAGGTCTAAATTTAACCCAGGATTGCCCAGAATCGAGGATTTAGGGATACTTCCTATTAATTTATGGTTGAGGTTTCCTTAGAATGCTTTATGACTACTCTATGAAGGTCAAATAGGGTTAAGAATTGGCTTAAATGCACATAACAATCTTTAACCATGCCCAAATGTGCTAGGAAATAGCCAATATTTTCTTCTTACACCAATTAGGCTGCTCATTGTTGTTCTTCTTGTCCACAAGATTTCTCGAATTTGGGTTTTACTGCTAATTGAAAGTTAGGAAAATCACAAACTATGCACAAGTCACCCAAATTTGAAAATAATGTTGACTAATAATTTGTATTGACGTGAAAAATCCATCAAGTTGCTTCAACATGTATGAATATCTCTTCATTTATCAACTCCAACCTTGGGACGAAATTCTGCGATATGTGTAAAAGAGGCCTTTTTCTTGATGAATACTCATCGTTCCAATGCTTTCTCAAGCTAGCCCTTCCAATCATTCGGTGCCAATAACATGAATCAATGCTTCATTGCGGTTTATTATTGGACTTCCAACTACAATTGATGGTCTGAATTGAAAGAGTGCCTTAAGCCTTAAGCCTGGAATTTCATAAAATTCCTTATCACATTAACAACAAAAATGCAGCAACAAGAAAATAAAAGTCAAGTACCATCTTTATTCCTCTCAAATCCCATCTATGTTTCACAATTTGATGACTTCCACGGGATGTAAAATTTCCCTAGCTACCCTTACAAGGTTTAGGGTAACAAGGTTTACATGGTAATATTTACCCTCAAAGTAATGTTTATAAACTTAACTCTTGCCATGAGTGAGGCTGCTGCTACCAAATTCTGTATTCCTAAATGAGGCAATGATCTTCCATGCTTATTATTGTCATTTTGATGTAACACAATGTATTTCAATGCGGATGATTTTGAGCTATTGGAGCTTGTGATAATATGGAATGCCATCTATCATACAGGGATCCACCATATAACAATAAATGATCTTTTTAGGAAACAAATCATGGAATGGCTTGTATCATATTTTTACCAGTGTCTCCAAAAACGCTACAAAAAAATAAGATAATCAACAATGAATATCATTCTAGAATCAAAAGAAGGATGTATTGTGTAATCATCCCATGTCTTAAAAGTTAAAAGCAGTGAAGCAATTGAAATAACAAGTGTCCTACCGTGTACAAATGTTAAGAAAATAAAACATAAAGGTATCCATTTACTTATATGGAACATGCATTGGATTTGTTTCATAGAATCATGTTATCTTAATTGATTGCATGTTTTGGAATTTTCAAGGTTGTAAACCATGTTTTATTTTTTCTACATTTATTAATAATTTTCTCTGATTGAATAATTGAAAAACATAAGCGATTGGCTAGTGCAAGGACATGAACACTTTCTTCTTACACCAAACAAAAGAGAATGTCGCAAAAACATGCAAGATATTTGCAAGCTAAGAACCTGAGGCTTAGGCAAGTCTTCAATATTGCACTATTGAATTTCAATTGAATTGAGAGCTATTTGCTGACCTATCTAAAAGAGCAACAACTTAATGTATGATAATGGAAATTTTCTAACTTTTTAAGAATAATGATAGGAATAATATGATGATGACATTAAATGTTAAGTGCCCTGATCTACTTCCTAAATGATACTGTCAACTAGTAGACATGTTGCGGAAGGAATTAAGGTCTAAGGAAGATGAGCTGATATTAACTCAAGAGAACTGTAAGAAACTTGCAAGTGAAAAATAGTTGCTTGAGAAAAAAGTAATTCTCCTTGAGAAATATAAGAATGATGAGGTAGTACTCACGATTCATCTTGAGATTAAAATCGATTTGTTATTTAAATTGAAATTAATTGTTCTTTTACATCCCATAACCCCAAAATTTCAAATATCGAAAGTGGTTGTTTCATAGGCCCAAGTTTGGAAAAACAAATAAAGCTTGTCCCTCAAGCCTTTCCTTCCAGATCTTGTAAACTGAAGGATTCCATGAAACTTACAAGTCTGAATTTATATGAGGAGCTTCCCCTACCAAGACTGATATAATCTTAATGAGGAAACTATTCTTGACCTCATAACATACATTCCACAAAACCAAAGGGCGTTTATTCCTCACACATTTGGAAGATGGACCTTAAGGTCTAAATATCCTCTAGAATAACTAGTGAGACGACAAAAATCCATGTACACACACAACATTTATGCAATACTGAGCCTTTCGTTACATATATGGTTAGAAAATACTAGACACCAGAGGAAAGACTATACAAATTTTGGATCCATTCCAAGTAATATGCCTGAATAAATATATAATTTATGAAGGGAACAAAGTCTTGGTCATAATTCATAAATAGAGACTATACCAGTTTTATAAAATTTTGTTTGGCATCATAGGTACAAACTCCTCAAAGTGATGGAAAAACCAAGTCATCATGGCGAGATCCTAAAATATTTCAACTTGATTTTCCTTACTTGTTTTCCCAATGTTAATGATTTGGAATATTTCAAGGAGTATAGGGTGATCTCTTTATGCAATTTTATTTACAAAATATTTTGAAAGATTATTTCAAGCATGATAAAACCTTTCATTGCAAATTATATTTCTAGATAGAAAACAAGATTTCTTCTAGGCATACAGATACATGATGTGATTGATAGAAACCCAAGATACATTATACTCCATCAAAACTAAAAAGCATTAGGCCTACATGATTATGTTGGATCCTTCCATATCATGATTATATTGGATCCTTCCATATCTTTTTATAGGGTGAACTAGTTATATGTTTGGCTAATATTGATCCGAACCGATCCATGTATTTAATCTTGCAAGGGACGAAGAAAGAAATGATATGATCATGAAAAACATAAGAATAAAAACTAACAATAAACCTTATTCTAAAGAGGAATGAGATGAGAACAATTGGATTTGTTTCATCTTTGGCACCACTTATCAAGAGTGAAAGAAATTGATTTCTAGGCTTCTCATATTCTTCTCGGCAGCAAACGGCATTACACCCTTTCCCTGATAGGGAAATCACTCCCTCTAAGTACTCATTCGATTTAATTATCAATTACAAACATTAACAACCATGGAAACATATTAACGGTGCCTTTGATATGCCAAAAATGTGTGTGAGAGAGAGATGAAACACATTTTTATGAGTGAAAATTGATTGGAAACATGGTAGAATCAATGTACATTTGTTTGAGATGATGTTTCGAGGTGCCTACTAGGAAGAATGACTTTGAGAAACCATGTATCTAGAATAAAACAATGGATAAGGGTCAATCATCAAAGAGGAGTGAGATGTTAGGAACCCATGTCTTTACTTTGTTAGTATGTTGATGTTGGACGCATATGCTTTGTAAGTCGTCCCATAGTATTTGTTGATCAATAGTTTGTGTTATTGTTGTTGGCGCATATACTTTGTAAGTCGCCCGTAGTATTGTTGATCCATAGTTTGTAACAGCCCATGGTTTCGACCCATAGTATTGACGCCTAGAATTAGTATATAAGTGTGTGTCGAGACCTATGAAGGCACCGTGAAGTTATTTGTATTGATCTTGCTCATAGGAGGTTGCCCCCTCGAAGTGGCCTATGATCAATATAAAAGTGATTCTGAGTTCTGTCATTTCTGCTATTTCGTATATTTTTATTAAGTAATTGTTGCAGGTGCATCACATCTAGTATCAGAGCACTTTCTTGGGCTCGCTGGGTGAAATTTCTGCCAAAAAAAAATTTCGCATCTGTTGCAGGTTCGGATTTGGGAATAATCCCTATCCGCTTAACTGTGGGAAGTAATTGGGCATAAGCCCTAAAACTCATTGTGAGGAGTACCATAGGAACCCCGAAGTAGCTGGCCCATTGAGAGGACCTGCCAGCGAAAAGGGCAACGACCCCTACCTGATTGACTAGTTCCCACCCGTGAGGTAAACCAAGAGCTGTCGTTTGTGGCAAAGCGGTTATCAGTTTTACCTGAGCCGTGGAGTGAGGGGTACTGCCCCAATATGCAAGCCGTCAGACAACATTGGTGGCCGAGTGAAAACCCTGAACTGTTAGGAAGCCGCACATACCTAGGGTCCATATCTACTTTCAACTGAACTATTGTCGATCACTGTTGCGCCGTTTTAGATCCATTTTGCAAGCCGTTCCAGATCCATCCGTTCGGCGTTGTTCCAGATTCCTTCCGAGCCGTAGCCGCTCCAGTCTGTAAAAAAAAAATAAAAATCTGAGCCGTAGCTGCTCCAGTCTGAAGGAAAAACAAAAGTATAAAATTCAGTTTTTTCTCTATATCTCCCTTGTTTTACCTCTGTTTCCCTTGAAATTTTCAGGGAACCCATGTCATTCCATTCTACATATTTCATTCCTGAGGACCCTATCCTCAATTCCCCTTCCTACAGCCCGAAATCCCACATTTGTCTATTTTTAGGGTTTGCCATAACTTCCTCAGATTTCACCCAATCACCTTCAAATTTTACCACAGAGTTCCTTTCTGAATTCTGCTTCTTTGTTCCCCTCTACCAAATTTTCCCATTCTTTCACCCCGCTTCTGAAATCCTCATTTTTGCTTCCCTGTTTATCCAACAGTGTCCAAAACCTAGTCAAACCCCAATTACCCTTCTGATTTTTTTCCAAATCCAAATTTTCCCTTACTGAAGTAGTTCCTGTTTTTGTTTTCCTACCCAGTCAAAAAAAAAAAAAAAAAATCCTTGTTATGGTTGTCACCCGTGCAAGAGCAAAAACCATGGAGGAAGCACTTGCAGCCATCCAAGCCAAACTCCGGGATCTGGATGAAAAATTTCTCGTTCTCCATCTTGAACATTCAGCTATGAACAACAAACGGCAGTCCGAGTCTTCAGCAGACAATGGGTTCTCTTCTTCCAGCAATTTTCGTGGTCCGAAGCTTGATTTTCCTCGCTTCAATGGTACCGATCCAACTGGATGGATCTATCGTGTATAACAGTATTTCAGTCTGCATAATACTTTTGATGTCAACAAAGTTCCGTTGGCATCCTTTCATTTGGAACAGGAAGCTCTTCAATGGTACCGTTGGTACATCAAGGCTCATCCAGAGCCCAACTGGCCAGACTTTTGCCAGCTCCTTTTGCAACGATTTGGTCCTAGTGATTTTGATGACTTCACAGGAGCCCTCACTAAACTTCGCCAAACTGGCACTGTGAGAGAGTATCAAACCGAATTTGAGAATCTAGCCAACCACATCGAAGGATTGTCTGATGAATTTTACCGGAGTTGTTGTATCAGTGGTCTAAAGGATGCCATCCGCTCTGAGGTCAAAATGTTCTGTCCCAACACAATGATGGAAGCACTAGGGTTGGCTAAGTTGGCAGAAGACAAGATTGCAGCCCAACAACGCTCCAAGCCCACTTTTGTTCCCTCCCGAAATATGGGTTCTCAGCGACCACCTATACCGCAGGCTCCTCGACCGACTCCTATCAAGCGTTTGTCTGAAACAGAGATGCAAGCACGCAGAGAAAAGGGGCTTTGCTATAATTGTGATGAGAAATTCACTCGGGGACATAGATGTGTTCAGCAAAAGCTCTATCTCCTGGATGTGGAGTCTCCGCCTGCCTATGAAATGGGTGACGAAGATCCAGAAACACTGGATGCTCCGGTCGACATTCAAGAACCGCCTATTGACCCTCCGTCTCAGGATGACCAGCCAGAGATATCTCTCCATGCTTTAGCTGGAATCACCACCCCCCAAACAATGCAGGTCAGGGGTTACTTCAAGAAGCTTCCTCTTACAATCCTCATTGATTTTGGTAGCACTCATAATTTCATTGACCCTCGGATCGCCAAACAAGCTGATTGTTTTATCTGCTAAAAGACACCTGGAACTTTTTAGGGAAATTATTAAAGAGTTATCCATAACCCATGAGGATGTGTGTATGAAACTATTGGCTTCATCTTTCAAAGAAAGAGTTGAGCTCTGGTTTTTGAATTTGAAGGCCGATAGCATTTCTGGATATGACATGTTCGAAAATAAATTCCTAGAAGAATGGGGAAGTGAATCCAATGATATATATTCTTCAAATCAAATCCAAGATCAAAACTTTTCCCCTTCCGATCATATCATTGAATCAATCAATAACCAAATATCGAATGAATTGTCATCATCCGGAGATGACCCCTCTTGCCCAATTTCTTTTGAGGATGAGTCTTCCACTTCTGAGTCAATCAAAAGTCAAATCCATAATCATTGTATAAATCATAACTTTTCAAATTTCTTTTTAGGTAGCTTTAGTCCTGATCCTGAGGAAATATCCGAGGGTGAGCCTTTAGTCAGTTAGTCTACTGAAGTTCTGTCATGTACCCACCTGCTGACCCAATGCAAGGCGGGAAACATGATATCAAACTCAAGGCTTTCACATGATCTCGGCCGATTGTTAGATTCATATAACAATAAGTGGGTGTGCAGATGCAAAACAATCAATTATGCACAGCGGAAACAACATCCACACACACTTCATATGCATTCAACATATCAATTTATATCATTAATAAAGCATTTCAAAAGTAAATACATAGACAAAAACACTTATCTTCATTTCAATTGTCCCAAGCAACTAGCTATGTCGCTGCAACGTTCCACCCAGCCATAGGCTCTTCGACAGCTTATACTGAGTCCATCCGAAGGCCACCCCCGAGCTGGGCATGATTCTCACAAGGGAAAGGGAACATTCCGGTTCATCCACAGCCCACTAACCATTTTATCTCAGCCAAGTTAGTCCAACTGGGTTTATCAGGCTACAATGGAACAATGGATGCTCATTCTCAAGCTCAATCCAGAACAATGGATTACCTATTACCCATACCCCAACATACTATTTCTTCTCACAGCAAAACGATTATTGACAGGGTTACACATTTACAACAGGGATGTTCACAAAACAGGGTCCACATTGGTTCTCCCAACTCGTAGTTCACCCAAACGAACTGTGGAATTTCGATTTCATCCCCAGGGAGCAAAACCGATTTCTCTCCACTGGTTAGGATCCTTACCAATGGCCTAAACGACCTCCAGGAAGGCCCAAAACGTTCTGCTCTCTTTACCCACTGGTAACCAACACAAAAACGCCCCTTCCCAGCTAAAAGATGAAGGGAAACACAGAAAATCGAGGGAGGAAAACGCCCAGGCAGCTAGAGCTGCGTGAGAGAGAAAGGCCATGGTGAATAATGGCCTAGGGAGCAATTTCTTGGCTCTATTTCTGCCCAAGGAGACCCACACATTTTTCCATGAAGGGTGGCTTGCCCATACCCGATTTTGGACAGCCATACCTCTCCATTCCCAAGGCATTAACTCCCTCAACCCACTCTTGGGAGAAATCAATGGTTGGGTACAAAAGTCAATATGGGTAGTTGAGGGTTTGATGGGTTCTCTTATTAACACTTGGCTTGACTCTAGTGGCTCAAGGGTTTGAATGTTTTTCCCTCCCAATTCCTTGTGAAATCATGCCCCCATCTCTTTGTTGCATTGCATAGCTAGTTGTGGGTATTTTTATTAAAATGCATATTACATGATATCCGATTTTACATTGTGCACTGCTAGCACAAGAACCATATGCATCTATTCTAATTGCCGATACATAAAACGATAAGTCAGTGGCGGGGCCTTGGCCTTGAGCTCCTCGCCATGACTAAATGACAATATTTACATAATTTACAATATTAATGCAATGGGGTTAAGCTGGGGACGTTACAAGTTCCTCCCTCGGAGAAACTCATTAGTCATTTTGTCTTTAGTGATCATTCAATTCCTTATCACCTTATTGAAGAAGAAGAAAGTGAGAACATTGACCTAGATCCTTTAGTAGTTCTTTTACATGATCATTATGCAAATAATCAGGATGTTTTAAAAGAACTTGTTAATTTTCTCCCTGACAATTTAAATAAAAATGACCAATTATCCTCATATGAATTTAATGATGAATCAGTAGAAGGTCAATCTCAAGATGAGGATGAATCAGTGAATCACACTAGATGCTCTAATCTTTGTTCCACTTCTTATAATGAGTCTTTAAATTTTTCCATCCTTAGTCAAGATAGATTCATCCATTTATTAGAATTAGAATCTTGTCCTCAGATTGTAAATATTAAACTTGATAAAAGGCTTGAAATCATTCATAGAGTAAAGAGTGCTTTCTTTTGTCAAAGTCCAAGGTCAAGCTTGTTTATCCATTTGGGAGAATTTTCATATTTGCAATCCACCCTCCCTTCCCAACTCTTTCAATCATCTTTGGGTTGGTGCTCTAGTCAATTTTTTGCCTTGGAATTTTTCAATAGGAAGTATATGCACGATTACATGATTGGAAAAAAAACACTTCATTTCCCTTTTCAATCACCTTGGAACAGTGATGCTTGTTGTCAAATTATCAATCGTTCTTGGTGGCTAGAAAAGGTGTTTAAAGATCAATTTCATCTTTTCTCCATTTTTTAGCATCAAGTGGGTCTAGTTTTGATTTTTCGTCTTTCAAGCCTTGATTTGTCCCAACTTGGGTTTTATTTGATCATTAGTCCCAAGGAGAACCGTATTGAATATGCAAGTAAAGTGAATGAGGAAAGTAGTTTATTAAATCAAATGCCAAATGTTTTCCCTCCATCAATTTTAAACAATCATTTGCATAAATTTTATGATCCTATCAGTTCTTTGATGGAGGATGTTTGCATCAGTCAATCTTCTCCTTGGCATAATTTCATATCGCATCATTCTAACCATTCTTCAATTTTTGAACAAGTCAAGAAGATTGTGCCCTCAAATTTGTTAATCTTTAGTCCAATCTTGACTTGTTTTGTTATAAAAAATCAAAGAAAAATCATTAACTTATTTGATGAATGGTTGCACTGGATTTATGGTTTTACCTAACATTTGTGCTGAATGGTTAGAGTAGGGTAGGTAGGACCAAACAAGCTCACTTGAGCAGTAGGATTTGTGTGTTTTTTTTTCTTTTTTTGGGTGATGAGTATTTCCAATCTTTCTTTTATGCTTGGAGTGTCTGCTTGTTTTTGTGTTTGATTGAGTTGAGCCTTGCTCCTTAAGCTTGTCTCTTCTCTTGCATGCATTAAAGAATTTTTAGTTTTCGTTTACATTTTTGGCTGCCTGTGCAAGTTGAGATTGCCTGCTTGAAAAAGTTATCTTTTCCTCCTGCACAGTAATAAAAATAATGAATGATGAATAAATGATATATGCCATGTTAGTTTAAATTTTTCTTTTATGCATTTCAGTTTCTGTTTTAGAATAGATTTCATTTTCAGTTTTATTTTATATTTGTCCCATACATGCTCCATGAGGTATTCTAGTGTTTGTGAGTGCAGGAACAGGTGCAAAATAAAAGCTGAAAGCAAGGATGGTGCAGTGTTGGATTGAAGATTGATGCAGAGCAGATCAAGACCAGAGATTCTGAGGTTCTCAAGCGCTCTCTCCCTTAGAGCACTTGTCCCAGCTGGAGACAAATGTTATCACACCATAGTAGCAGGGCTACTATTCTTGTTTAGCAGATTTCTGCACATTCCAGAGCTTCCATTATTCAGAGCATGGCTATGATGATTGTATATTTTGTGATCACCCATGATCAGAGGAGTGTATTATTCAGACTTATGTTAGACCTTGTGTCAAGGTTGAGCCTTGAGAGTTCAGATTTGATGACCGATGTGATCCTTTATCCCATACAGTTTCAGTTCAGTGCTTAGAGATGTATTGCAGCAGTGTTTCAGATGGTATATGATGTTTATTACTATGATGATGTTGTATGATCTATGGATATTTTATCATTGACTGTGGATTATCAATGATGATGTTGTATGATCTATGGATATCCATAGATGAACTAGAGGTTGGAATCTGCTTTACTCTTGGTAAAGCCTAAGCTCGTCAGAAATCGTCTATCCTGGCATACCATGCTCTCAGTACCTGTCTCAAACTATACCACATATGCTTCCTCTTCATGAGGGGAGACATCCGGTATCACTCTAAGCATATCCTTGAGATATTGGGGAAAACACCCTTGCCACGGATAGAGGCTAAGTTATAATCTCTCTCCATCTGTGACGTAGTCACTCCCTCTGAAGGGGATCTTTCTTGCTCCCTCTGTAACTGAGCACTATCCTCCCTCTTCATCTTGTAATCTTTGCATCGAGACATTCTGCACTGGAGTGACTGGTATCCTTCTCTTTTAATGATCTTATGTGTATCCATATATGTCATCTTTAAAGGTCATTGGATACCAAGATCTTGAACCTTGTTGCAAGTTCTATTTTGCACTTGTTATCACACCATAATAGTTGAGCTACTATTCTTGCTGAGCAGATATCTGCACTTTTCAGAGATTTTCCTTTACAGATATCAGTTATGATGAGCAACATTATTTATGATCACTTATACATCAAAGCAGCTTATATCAGACAGTGTGTAGACCTTGTGCCAAGGCTGAGCCTTGAGAGCTTAGATTTGATGACCGATATGACCTTTTGTTCCATACAGATTCTGTTTAGTGCCTAGAGTTCCAGATGTTATTATTGCAGCAGTGTTTCATTGGTTCTAGATGATGATTATTGATATGCAGTGATATGACCATTAGACTTATGATTGTTAGCATTGATTATTATCTTGTTGTTTTAGTCATCTTCATAGCATTAACTTGGTATATAACTCATGATGTGGAAGTATTATTTAATAAATGAAATGAACTATCTTGGTTGGATTTAAATAATTAATTGGATGTATTACTTGCACTTAAAGGTTCACTGACTATACTCATTGGTTTCACTACCCTCCTATGAGTATGGACATGGTATTTCCTGACATTTATGTTTGCTAGCTTAGGCACCACATTCACTTGGCTCCATCCATCCATGACCTTCCCTATTTTGGCTTTCACCTTGACTTGCCTTCTTGACTTTTGATATGGAGGACTTCCCTACTCCTACCGCTGTTTGGGATAGCATCCACGTTTGTTTTGTGTCTCGGCTCTGAGTTAGTGACAAAACTTGCCTTTGGTGAGTTGGATTTTATGCCTTTATCACTCTAGTCAGTTTCCCCGATGTGTGGTTTAGATGTTCGAAATTCCCCTTAGTCACATGAGATGTTGTTGGCTAAAACCTGAAGCACATGTACTACTTGTATGGAAATTATTGGAAATCTCTTATGAAAGGCCATTGAAATTAAATTCTAGAATGTGTTTTTAAACACACGATGAATTAAGGGCTAAAGCAATGAAATGCTAAAGTACCCCGTGAAGGGTCCAAAAAGGTCTAAAAATCAATGGCTAAATAAATGCTAAATCTAAAGATTGTTAACCTCGTAAATGTAAATATACCCCGGATGCAAGCTGCGATTAGTTGTGCTTTTAAGCACATGCGAAATCCCAGAGGGGTCATATAGGCCTAAAAAGCAGTGGTTAAATGTATGCCAAATCTAAAGACTATTGGCCATGTAAATTAAATGAATGATCCTAATGAACTTGGATCAACTTGATGTAGACATGATGCCAAGGTTGAATAAGCACTCTCTAAACAACTTATCCATTTGTGAGGCACTTCCATTCCCTTTGTTTATCTTGTCGAGCACAGTGTGTAGCTCCTCTTTTCCCCAATCCAAAGTATTACTTAGTTAAGTTGGTCAAGTCATCCCTTCTACTTAACCTTGTCTTTAGCCTTCACCCTATGCTAGCAATTAGGCCATGTCCATTGGATGAAGTATGTCCTTAAAGCTTTGGTGTAAATAAATTATAAATAACATTGAATATCTATATATTAACTGCCACTTGATTGATTTTTATACTTTAATTTGAGCTATGAATATGGTTAAAGGAACATGTCTTAGTCATTTGCTATAATCTAGTCTTTGGTTATATTTTGACCTAGTCAAACATAGTTTGACCATGGTCATTCTTGGGATCCGTGATGAGATGGACCACTTATGCTTTATGATGTTGATATATGGTCCCACATGAACCTATTGATGATTCCATATGTTGGACACATGCTCCAAATGATGATTGATGCAGTTGGTCATTTTTATTATTATTTCTAGATCATCATATTTTGCATTGTCCGGGTATGTTGGACCCTACAGATGACCCTATAGGTTATCATGAGGTGTATGAGTACTCATATCTAGTGTATTTGGGTCTTTTGGATCCATTGAGACACTTATATTTTAGTTTCGGGAACTCCCGAGGATGATATTAGCAGTTTTCCACCTGTTGACCAGTTTGGGCATGCTGATGTGGCCTGTCCAGGAAGAGCATTGGAGGCAAGTCATTTCCTAGGGAGATACAGAGGAAGGGGGTGGTCCAACCACTTGTTTTTACCATATTACCCCCCTTACGGACATGATGGTGCACTCGGTTTGACAGTGCAGACACTCCAGAGGAAGTTTTGGTCACTTTTAGGTTTCTTAGGAGGATTAAAAAATGGAATAAAAAGTTCATTGAGGAATTCGATTTGGGAAATTGAGGTAAGGTATTGGCACTTGGTATGCTCAGGGGTCATCCATGGTGTATCCCCCTTCTTCCAGATCAGTTGGCATCAGTCAGTGGGGTCCACATGGGCTACAAGAGACCTTTTATTGCATATCTCTCTCTGATTATGGGGACAAGATTTGATCCTTTGTATACTTGGACATGTCATTGAGTCATATTTTATATTATTGTGCCATGGGTACATGCTAGTGAAGGGGAATAATACCTCCTAGCCCCACCATGTGCTCCTAGTCACTTGTCTATGTCTTTATGTTGTGGCTCTTATGTTATTAGCCATCCCCATGTATGACATCACCCTTCCTAGAGGCTTTTTAGCCATGACGTCATCCTCTGTTTGAGTGATCCATGTTTATTGTTATGTTGGCTCATCTTAGGCGTTGATTACATTGTTATATATTTTGATCTCAACAACTAGTTTTCAAAAGTGGTTTACGGTTTTGGTCTTTCTCTCCTATAAAAGGAGGAGACCCCCTCATTGTAAATGCATCTAGATATTTTTGGCTCTTGGATATTGGAATAAAATATTTTTCTTGGGCATCTTGGATTATGGAGTTGAATGCTTGTTTGTGGTGATTGTAAATGCTTCGTCCTCTGCACTGACAGACATTGGTGGCCATCTTGGATTTTATCTTCATTAACACGATTTGCAGGCAAAGAACGTTTTGGAGGAGTGCGTATTGGTGGGGAGGCCTACCCTACTAGCTTCATCAAGACGTTTTGGCTCTACAGGGATTTGCCTTGTCTTTGCACCAACAATTTCATGTTTATTCATATTTGTTTGCATCTACCTCCATTTCTCTTGACTGATTGATATTTGTATCCTTTGTTTACAGGAAGAGGAGGGCAAATTGGTTGAAGGAGGAAAAACGCATAGCAAGAAGGGCTTCATCAAGTTTGGAATTTGATATTTGTGGGAAGTAATCATTGTCAGAAGCTACACTCTTCTTCATTTTCCAGGTACGCTCAAGGAGGTATGTTATTCTACTACCTTGTCCATCTATTCTCTTAGATCTACAAACCCTTATTGTTAAAACCCTCATTTTACATTTTTTTAGATCTACTTGGATCTAGCAATCTTTTGGGGATAAAATTTAAAACCCACCTTAATAATATTCACGGCAATCCCAATCTATAGTTTGGTGGTGTTTGGACTCCATTTGGCCCATTTCCCAAGGCACATTGGTCTCTCCAGGGGAAGTCGCATTCCTTGAGGGAGGCCTTTTGCTAGGTTCTAGTACATGGGTAGTTGAGTTTTTTGATTCATTGGATAGATCATCCCTCAAAACCTACCCCTAGTGCTTTACCCCATTGATTTTCACCTTGTGGACCCCATTCCTTATTTTAAGGAAGAGCTCCACTTGGGTCATTGGGTAATGCATTAGCTCATCCTTTAGATCTACTTACTTAACTTCATAAGTGACCTTAATCAAACACTTGGTTGACTCATTTGTCTTTACTTAAGCCTCTCAACCAAGCCTTAACCACCTTGGGTCCACTTACTCTTCCTATATCTAAATCTTACTCCATTTATCTCCTTGCATAACTTTACACATTTCCCTAGGAGTATTTGGGTTAGCTAGTCTTCATAGATTGGTTATTGTCTCCCCCTTGATCTTGATTCATCTTGATCTAAAGTGAAGAGTGCCTTGGTTAGCGTGACACCCATCTTGAATTGGGAACTGTGGCATCTCTTGGGTCACCTCTTTAGTTGTCCAACACCTCTACCGTCCTAGATAGGATACCTTTTATGGACAACTACAAGTTGTGTGATAACAACACCCATCTATGAGATTCTCATCTTCAACCTTGTAGCAAAGGTTGGTGTCCCATCACTCTAGGTGATCCTTGATCTCATCATGCTATCTCATGGGTGCCTTCTGAGCCCATACAAATCCTTCTTCAATTTTTGCACATGTGGTTTTCTGTAGAGAGTCCTGAATTCTGGAGGTTTCTAGATATCCACTTCTACTTCTATTACACCATCTATCTGGTGTAATATACACAACTAAGGAAGTGTGTCTGGCCACTAGAGAAACCTCTCATCATAGTCGACTCCCTCTTTTCGAGAGAGCCCTCGCTTTGTACATCTGTATTATGCTTGATTTCATAAATATTCTTGAATGTCGTAGCTAAACCATTGTCACTTGTTCTTCAGAATAAGTCTCATCATTATTCTCTTGTAAGTACATGATCTTTACTACAAGTCAAATTTAGTTGTATGATTAGAAACATTTCATAATCTTCAAAACAAATTCTTATGCATAAAGACATAGGTCAAATAGTCATGCAACTATCTTAGCCAATGCTTCAACACAACATTCATCCATATTCTATATACATACGGTAACTTTCTAGATGCCTTCCATCTCTACCAAAACATTATTAAGAGCGTGCACTACTCCCAACACGTCAGCAAAGAGGTTTCATTCTAGATAAGTAGCAATGGAATTTTGTATAGCACCATAGGACACTTTCATATTAGTAGTATTCTTGTTCATCAATGCAAAATATCTAATATGCATAATACACATCCTAAATCTAGGAACATAAGTATGTACACAACTGAACAATATCATTTAAGTAATTAGACATACAAGAAATGACAATTCAAATACTTATCTTTGTTTGGTTGTTGGGTGGACTTCCTCTTGATATTTGCTTCCTTGCGGGAACTATTGGAGTCTCTGACAGTGTGTTCTAATTCATCGTCTGATTCTAAGGACCCGTGCCTTTCTTGCTTATGGTCGGACTTGTTCTTTGTACTGGAGTAGACTTTGTGTGTCCCTTCTTCTGCATCTTCACCAGTGATGAAATGGATGAGAGGTTCTTCCATAGAGCATTGATATTTATTAGTTTTCCAGAGTCCAACAGTTGTAGGAGCTTCTCCTACTCCTTTCATGTAATACTGAAAGTCATCTCTAGATTCACCTTATGAGGTGGAACCTTTTGAATGAACCCTTGTAATTGGTTACCTTCATTTATTACAATACATATTCTTCATCACTTGAAGAATCTTATTTTGTTCTTTTGCTTAAGGGTTCAACATCTTCTGCAGTATGTGCATGATGCCTCTTCTTGTTGATTCTCCTAGAGGATCCTTGGTTTCTAGGATAGTTTCTTGAATATTGTCCTTTCTCATCACATGTGAAGCACCTAATACTGGAGAGGTCTCTTCTAAATCCATGATTCCTATGGGATCTTTTATACTTCTTGTGATGGTGGTCCTCCCTCTTGTTTTGATTCTTCTTCGGTATGATCAGTTAAGGCTTGGTCATCATTAGCTCCCATATTTTCTTCTCTTGCTACTAGTCGAGCTTCTTCTTGGGTGCATTCTTCCCATAATCTGTTGAATGTCATTAGCTTCTTTCTGGCGCATATTCCTTGAATGAATGAGTCCCATGATCTTTGGAGACCATTCAAGGTAGTCATCACAATCTCTCCTTCTTCAACATTTTCTTCAATTGCCTCAAGTTGTTCCTTGATTTGAGAGACTCTTGTAAAGTAAGATTGAATAGTTTCTGAGTGTTGAATCTTCACATTCTTGAGTTGGTTCCTCAGAGTCCTCTTCCGGTTGATGTTCTTCCCTTCATATAACTGTGTCAAAGCATTGAACATCTTCTTAGTGTTAAATTTTGAGCATTAATTTACAATACTCTAGGATCTTTACTGAGAGAATAACATGTACAGTATATCAATGCATATCAATCATAGCAAGCATGTCAATCATCACAAGAAGCAAAAGCATGAGAGATAAGAGACACAGAGTTTCTGTAGGGAAAAACCTTAAGGTGAAAAACCCCACAACTTCCTCAGAGATAAAGAGAGCAATGGCTCAACCAAAGTACAACCAAAATACATAGAGATAGTCTCCTAGTAGTAGATGATCCTCCTCCTCACTAGTGCGCCACTTTCTGAGTGAGAGAAGTGTGAGTTTCCGAGTGATCAAAATAGAGATCTCTCGATCTCTATTTATACTAGTCTGTTTTCCCAATGACCTTATGGGGCCGACTTGTCTGGCTAGGTACATCAACCATATAATATATATATATATATCAGGGCCGACCCCACACATGGTGGTCTAATAACCCATAGGCAAGTACACACACTTGCGACACTTGTCAATACACATGACGACACTTCCTTATAGAGGAATAACACATCTCTCATAAGGGTACAATAAATATATATGAAATACATTCCGAAGTTACATATTCATCAACACTTAGGGGTCTTCAAAGATGAGACATGAGGGATGAGATGGTCCTTGATGGAGTCAACAATGATCCTTTTGGCCTTGATCATGTTCTTCTTGTGATTTGTCTTTGCCTCTTCTCCCTCTGGTTCTGGAACCTCCGCATTGGCATACTTGTCCAAATCATTTTCTTCTAGGACAAGAGAGATTCTATACTTCCATGCTTAGAAGTTGTCAGCTCCTTCAATCTTATCCTCAAGCTTGGTGTGATTTTTCATTTTGAAATGAGAACCTCAAATGGAAATAGCAAGGATTTAGATCTTACCAATTTGAGATGCCCAACCTGGTTCTGGAGCTGGCTGCCTAGGGTTTCTCAGAAAAACCCTAATTTTCCAAACTTGGAATTTTGAACTTCTGATTGGACAGGAAGATGTGCCTCCTTAAGGTGAGTTGTCCAGTGTACTCCTTTGTATGGATTGATGGAGGAAAACCCCAAAATTTTGATGCCCTAGTTTTCTCTAGCACCAATGACTGGGTTAAAAATGAAAATTCTTCAAATTGAATTTTGATTCCTCCAAAAGATGCACCCTCCAAGGGCGAGTTAGCCTAGCCCTATTTTTCTGATGATTTGTGGAGAGAAGACCTTGAACTAGGAAGCCCCAATTTTCCGCTGCTACACAATGCCTTCTTTTCAGGTTAGCTCTGATACCATGTTAGAGTTTGCACTTTAATTCAATTTAATTAGATATTTAACTGAAAGATAGACAAGCACAACAAAACACAAGAGACACAATAACTTTCCTCGGGGAAACCATAAAGGAGAAAACCCCGCAACTTCCTCAGAAGTAGATTTGTCACTAATACAATATCAAACAAGATAGAAACCAAAAAGTAAGATGTCTTCTGCAGCTCTCTCTCTTTCTCCACTAGCAAACTTGTCTTATATCTCTCCTTATGCGAACTTTAGTGAGTGAGTGGTGTGTCCAAATGAGAGAGCAAGATCTATGTTTATGCTTTATGTGTGGGTGACCTTTTTACCTAATGGGGGCGACCTCGCTAACCTGACTAGGCCGACCTGTCCTAGGGAGACTCAATAATACATTTTACATTTATTCTTTGGGGTGCTATTTCCCCGACTTACAATGGAAGTTTTACCTCAATGACCTTGCATGACCAAACATAATAATGACATCCCTGAACGGAGGAAAAACATCTTCGTCAAAGTTATAAGTAAAATACAATAATAATGTAAATATAAAATACAAATGAATATCTTTTGAAGTTACATTTACAACAACAAGTCTTCCAAACTTAGATCATCAAATCATCAATGCAAAGAATAAAGGAGATAAAAAAAATTCCAACAAGAGGATGGATGCCCTATTTTGCATTCAACCAGATGCCTTTAACAGATCTAGTTTGAAAAGTCTTCAAAGGAGGCATACCACTCTATCAAGGGTAACTATAAGAAAGAAAATGAATCAAATGATTATGATGCCCATTTCACAAAAGTTCAAGGGCATGAAGCAACTATTTAAATATATGCACATTGCATACATTCAAATTCTCCACTCAACACCCACACAATACATTGAAACCAAAGGATAAATAACTTAAAAGGACAGACTAACCTCTACAGATTGTACAGATTCCAGGCTCCAAGCAACGTTAAACGAATGTAGATTAATGCTGAAACCCGATTTTCCTCTTACCCACTATCAAATTGCAATCGAAATCAAGCTCATGCAAATATTTTAATAATTCTTCAAATGGGTTTTTACTGGGTGATCACTGACTCATGAGGCATTATATTCGGTTGAAATTGTTCCCCACTTTACCAAATTGTTCCCCATTTTCCCCAAATATAGACCATTTTTGTATAAAAAATACTTTAGATAACACATTGGGGCCGAATTCCTCATTTTCCATATTATATGGGGTCGAAATCACTATTGGAAACCTCAATGAAAATTGAGGGGCGAAGGAAAGTTTGAATGCGATTTTTTTTAGGAAATAGGGGCGAATGTAACCATGTCCTCTATTTAAATGAAATATGGAGGGGGGAAGAACTCTTGGGCACCTCCATTACTGAGAATTGCCGGGTGAGGGAAGGATCAAAGATGCTTTTCACTGGAATTAGGGGGCGAACTCAGAATTTGAGATGTATTTGAGAGGAATAATTTTGTTTTTCTCTTGTATACGGGGTTGGCGATTTGTTTTTTGGTCATTATTTGTTTAACAAATATTTGACGAATTTGTTAAACTTTAAAAACCCTTTCCATATTAAAAATTTGCCCACCATTTTTTTGTATTCCCTTTAATTTCGCCCATGGACGAAATTTCGCCCCTAAAATTTTCCTTGAAAATGGGCCTTCAATATAATAGGGGATGGAACTGGAAATGAAACCGTTACCAGAAAGGGGCCACCAAAGATCTTCTTTTGTTGTTGACGTTGTTGCGTAAAGTGCTGGTGATTTAAAGACTTCTAATACAACCCTAACCCATGGCTATTGACTATAAATTACTTATTCGTTGTCCATATCTGCACCGATCCAATATCATTTATCTCTACAATCGATCAGGAGCCTAGCCATCTTTGGAAAGATTCGTTTAGAAACACATGGAGGTGGGGGCTATACGATAGTGCCCAATCTCCCTACTGGAATTTTTTTGTCTTGATGTGGTGTTGCAACAACTGTGATCTCTGCAATGTTGATGCCCCCCGATTCAACGATTTCATCAACGGAGCCTTACCCATGTCATTTCACCTTCCCTCCCATAACTTCTTGCCCTTGAGGTGAAAGGGTAAAAAAGAATTAAAAAAAAAAAAGAATAAAGTGTAGTTTCTATCTAGTGTTTTATCTGTAGTCTTTTTTTCCAGTCATTTTTAGTTGTGTCAAGAGTTATCTAATTATTATCTAGTGGTATTTTTTATACCATGAATAAATTAGTCATTTTTAGTTATGTTACTCAAATTTAGTAGTATTAGCTTTAAAACATTGTCGTGGCTAACTTTTTCAGTCACCTAGTCATTTATTTTCCAAATTGTACTAGTGGAAGTGCCACCCATGCCAAATGTTCACCAGGAAGATGCACACAGACCCGACTCCACTTTTTCCTGTCATCATGGTTGGCCCTTCACAAAGTGGGGGATAGATTTTACAACCTATAAAAAAGCATTAACAAAATCCCATAAGTACATTATTGTGGTTGTAGACTACTTTACCAAGTGGGTTGAAGCTATGCCTACCTTTACAATATTCGACTGTGAGACACCAGCACACTTTCTAATTAACCAAATCATGGCTATATTCGATATTCCAAGAGAAATTTTCACTGATAACGAAATTCATTTTCAAAATAAGTTGATGATGGAATTAGCTTCCAAACTTTGATTTCGACAGGATTTCTCCTCTCCATATTATTTGCAAGCAAATTTTCAAGTAGAGGTTGTCAACACGTTGTCAATAAGTCCTTGAAAACTATGTTGCAAAGGACGGTGAGTAGAAGAAAGAACAATTCATGTATTATTATATATATGATGCTTTGGGCATATCATACTTCGATCAAGACTACCACAGGGTTCAATCCATTCCATCTTATTCACGGAGTAGAAGTTGTGTTACCATTTGAGTGTAAATTTCCTTCTTGAAAACTAGCAATCGATCTCCTTCCTAACACTAGGCAATTAGAATAATGCTTAGTTTACCTAGAGCAATTAGATGAACATGGAAGGGACATCGATACCACAAATGAAGCACATAAAAAACATGTCAAAGCTCAATATGATAAGTTGGTCCATCCTTGTGTATCCTTTGAAGGAGACATGGTACTATTTTATGACTAGGATCATGATGAACTAGGGTTAGGGAAGTTCAACTCTACGTGGCTATGTCCTTACATTGCGAGACAAATTTTGAATAGTGGAGCCTATGAGTTAGAATATTTCAATGGAAATGTCCTAAGTGGGCCTAGAAATGGGCTCTACATGAAGAGGTATTATGCCTAGGTGGTAATGCCTAGGAAATGCCTTGAACTTGTTGTATTATAATTAGTTTAGGATTTTTTTCTTGTATTATTGTTGTTGCTTTCAACCTCTGCTCATTATGCTTTGTGCTTGATTGGAAGATGTTTTAAAAAAGACATGTATTTTTTTATTATACGGATGATGGTAGCCACCACGCTTAGAACCTTGTATCTATTGCTTGGGTGATTTACTCGCCCACAAGCAAACTAGTAAGTTCAAGAGGAGTATGCCTTTAATCGAAAACCAATAATATCATTGAATATAGTGTAGTTATCAAACTCTTTTTGGATTCCATGTCACATGGAATAAAGAGTTTGGTAGTTCACTTGGACACCCAGTTGGTGGTATCAAATTTTACTGGTTTGTATCGTGTCCGTGACCCTAGTCTTTACAAAAAATTCTATGGGTGTATCTTCTTGAGAGACATTTTGAATTCATTTCATATGTTCACATTCTAGGGAGACTAAATTTATTAACTGATGCATTAGCCAATTATGAGTTAGATCGTTATTTGACATACCAATAATCAAGCATAAAAGTACATAAAAGAGCACATATTTGTATATAGAAAAGAGGATGATATTTTTCATTAATAATATAGGATCTCCATCTAGTTCAAAATACAAAAAATGGGGAATCCATCTAGATTTAGTGAGTCATATACAAATAGAGGGCTCTAGGGCCCTTATACAAAATGTAGCATCATGCTAGCACTATGCCTCAAGTGTTGGGTGCACGATGTGGTATGTAGTCACTAGAGAGGCCACTCGATGAAGGATTCATACCCATACACTAGGGATCGGAACAACCTGCCTCTGCATATGCTCTGGTAGCTCCTCTATACGAGCTATAGGGAAGCGGTTGTTCAAGCCTTATGGTTCCCCTCGAGGGTGTCAAGCACTGCAGATTTGTTGACATCACCTAAACCTTCTTCCTCCTCACGGAGCCTCCTCCATATGGCGTATTCCTTCCGACTAAACATTGCCACGATTTGGTAAATGAAAACATTTTGTTAGATAAGATTCTCACAAAAAAACATATATAAATGAAAATCCATAGAAATTATATATCTCTTCATAAACCATAAAAATTGAATAACATCAAAACAAAAATAGTTACCTACATTCCCCCAACGCACATCTAGTGGGAGTGGCAACTCAAGGTCCTAGCAGAATTCCATCAACTCATAAGGATAATTTTCAATGGTTATGATATGAAAATGCCAACAGTTGAAAAACTTATCGTTGAAGGCATGGAGGACCTTCCCACTTCTAATCATCCTCATCATATCATCCCATACACTCATCCACGACTCTCGAGGATCATATGGGGGTATGATAGCACATGGGCGCATCGCTAGAACCCTCTCTAGGAAGAATGACACCAAAAGGGTCCCATAACCAAACAATCTAAGTCCACCTGTTATGCATCGTGTCAGTTGAGACTTCGGACTACTCAACAGAGGTGAGCACTAATAAAAAACTATAGGCCACATACACTCAACAACATAATACATCTAAGTGAGAAAGGCAAGATGAGGTGAGGCCGACCTGACCACCCTCACCACAATGAGAACTATGATCTTGAGTCTAAGATCGATGATCCTCTCAATAGGTAGTTGAGAACCAATCTTCTCAATGTCATGTTGATGGACATTTCTAACTTGCTTGTCAACATAAGAGAAGTAACCTGGTCTGAGGTTTTGGAAGCAAAACCCAAGCCGTTTGGAATAGTCACTTCTGATGGGTTTTATGGCTATGTTAGCCACTAAGGTGATTTTGCTCCCCGAAAGGAAACTTTGTTTAAGTTCTTCCTAATTCCTGAAAGCAAAATTAATCTAACTAAAATGCAATCTAGATTAAAAGCAATTCAATAGCCATAGAAAGACATTTAAGTAGCTACTAAATCTGCTTGAAAAGCTAGAGAAGAACTAATTAAATTAGTTAATGAAAAGCTATCTAAATCATGTCTACAGAGAATTATAAAAATCTAACCTATCCTACACAGGGGCAAACATGATTTAAAACTAATTCAATTTGCATTTGTAAATAAAACATATAATAATGAATAAAAACATTCTACAATAAGATCATTACAGATTATACAACCAAAAGCTCATGTGAATCAACAGATGAAAATCACGAAGAATCACCAGACACTTTTAATTATGCAAAATTTAATTAATTTCAGTTAATAAATCAGAATAACCACAATCACTATCTTTCAAAAGAAATTTTAAAAGACCGTGACCATAAGAAAATGAAGCATAAACTAAAAGCGAAGTTCAGAACATTACTTCAATCTGCTGAAGATAATGATAAATAGAACAAGTAATCGGCTTCTATTACTTCGCAAATTATTTTTATACAAAGCTGTGAAAACAGATTTCCACGTCAATTCAAAGTATCATTGGTTGACAAAAGTTTCGATCTATCAACCTCAGGCATTGCCTCTATCTCTTATTCCTTGAGAAAAACTCCGTTTTACAAAGGAATGAGAAAACAGAAAAAGAAACAGAGTCTATGGAGACCGGGCCCCTCCCTTTTCACAACTTTTATATGAATTTTGGGGCAACAACCACCGCGATTGAGTGGAGATCACTGGGATCTCTTAGTCATTTTTGGATCTGCGATTTGGTTGATGTAATGCAATGGCAACGTGGACAGTTCAGATCAATATCACGATCTCATGTTCTCTCTATTCTCCAATCTCTATGTTTAGTTTGTTGAGTGAACGGAATGTCCCAAAAATCTCTGCAAATAAAACAGACAAAAGAGTTATGAAAACCTATTGAAAACTATAAATCAAATTAATTTTAAACTTAAATTCTAATCAATGGTAAAGACTTAACCAAAACTATAATAAATTTAAACTAAAATAAAGTAAAATGAAAATAATCAAATCTCGGTGATCAGTCAATGAACTCCTTGCAATGTTAACAGCTCTGCGAAATGTTCTTCCTCTACTTCGTTTCATGAATTGGCCAAGGTATCGGCAGTTTTCTTTTCTCTTCATCGCAGTGTTAAGAGTAGATTCTCAGAGATATTATACGTGGCAGGTTTTTCGATGATCTGATCTGATGTGGAAGCGATTTGGTGCCCTCTGCTGGAGAATAAAATGATCTCCTCAACGTCTTATCTCTTCCATGCAGTCTCGGAATTTAATGATTTCTCCGCACATTTATCGGCATTTTTCAACAACAAACTCGTGGCAGCCTGGCGTAATCAATTTTTCAACAACGAAATCAACTGAGAAATTTGATCATGTACTTTGGCTTCGGCTGCTGAGTTACTGGTTGATCTATTGTGCATTGGAAATATGTGGCAGCGTTTTATGAAATTTCTTTACAAATTGATCAAAAACTCAACCTCTAGACGTGGCATACAATGAGCGATTTTATCCTCATTTTCTATCCGCCACTAACTAATACCCTTCCTTATAATTCGCCAAGCTCACTTCTGCGATATCCTTTGACTTGGCTGTTAAATTTGGTAATCTCTGATATCTTTCTTGATTAATTATGAACAATTCAATTAACAGCCCAAAGATCATCAATACCGAATATTTCACATGCAAAACTTAATATGATCTATTGTTTAAGATGACATACCTTGATTAACAGCGGAAGATGTAACGGCTGCCATCTTCTTTCTTATGACTCCTGACGGTTACTCTTCTTCTCAGAATTCAGTTTCTCTCTCTGACCCTATTTCTTTATGCGTTTCTTGATGGAGAAGAATGCGACTCTTAACAGGGAGAGAAAGGACCCAATCCTTTATATAACATTTAACTCTAAATCTGGTACGTCCATCATATACCAATTCAACGCTTAAGATTAATAACAGATCTATTTATGACTTAATTAATCGGGTCACATTAAGATTAGAAACTGCATAACGTTAAAAGTAATGTGTCCTGAAACTAAACAAGACACGTTCCCAGGTCCTGCGTATCTATATCCCATGTGTCAAACAGAAGTTTGACACTACTGAAACAGGACGTGTTAACCTCAAGTTTGACACATGTCTTAGCATGTCCCAATGTGTCAAACATACGAGGCACCTAAGCAGTTTCTAATAGCAGATTTCTAACATTCTCCCACTTGACCCGATTATTCATAATATCAAGTGTTGAACATCATACTATGATAAATTGCTGAGAGTTATGGCGGTTGTGCATTATTAATTCAATCCATTCCCTTCCATACACTACAATACCAGCAATCCATCAATTCATACTCATAATTTATATAAAACAGCATAATGGTCCACATAATGTCTTATATCATAATGATTAAACATAATATCTTTATAAGACTCTTTCTTGTTTAAAATTACATAAAATACGTACTACTACATTAAAACAAGAGACACATAATTGTATATCAGAAACACATAAAAGAGCTCAGAATGTCACACATCAATAATTATTAATACAACCAAGACCCATTCTTTGAACATGTTCCTTAAATTGTCTTGGCTGTAACCCTTTCGTCAAAGGGTCTGCAATCATAAGTTCTGTCCTGATGTGCATGATTGACACTCTTTGTTTCTGAACCTCGTCTTTCACAACAAGATACTTCAGTTCCATATGTTTGGCACCTTTAGAGTACTTGTCGTTCTTTGAGAAAAACACTGCTGCAGAGTTATCACAATAAATTTTCAGCGGCTTGCTAATGGTGTCGACAACCGCAAGTCCTGAAATAAAGTTCCGCAACCATAATGCATGAATTGTGGCTTCAAAACATGCCACAAATTCTGCCTCCATAGTAGATGAAGCAACGATAGTCTGTTTCGCACTTTTCCATGATATGGCACCTTGAGCAATCATAAACAGGTAACCAAAAGTCGATTTTCTAGTATCGATGCATCCAGCAAAATCTGAATCGCTATATCCAATCACCTCCAATTCATTGGATCTTCTATATATGAGCATGTAATCTTTCGTGCCTTGTAAGTACCTCAAAACTTTCTTTGCAGCTTGCCAATGTTCCCTTCCTGGATTACTTTGATACCTTCCTAACATACCGACCGCAAAACTGATATCCGGTCTAGTACAGGTTTGAGCATACATTAGGCTACCAACAACAGATGCATATGGAATTGATTCCATTTCCTTTCGTTCAACATCATTCTTAGGACATTGCATGAGATTGAATTTATCACCTTTCTGTACAGGAATTGTCCCAGGTGAACACTTACTCATTCCAAATCTCTCTAGAATCCTTTCGATATACCCTTTCTGAGACAATCCCAATATTCCTTGTGATCGATCACGGAATATTTCTATTCCAATCACATAGGATGCCTCTCCCATATCTTTCATTTCAAAGTTTGTTGAGAGAAATTCCTTAGTCTCATGCAATATGCTTAAATTATTTGCAGCAAGCAAGATGTCATCAACATAAAGGACCAGATAAATAAACTTGCTCCCACTGATCTTTTGGTATATACAGTGATCAACCGTACTTTCCTTAAAACCAAAAGATGTAATAATGGCATTGAACTTAATATATCATTGCCGGGATGCTTGTTTAAGCCCATATATTGACTTCTTAAGTTTACACACCAATTGTTCTTTACCTTCTACAGAAAAACCCTCAGGTTGATCCATATAAATATCCTCATCAAGTTCTCCATTCAGAAAGGCTGTTTTCACATCCATTTGATGCAACTCCAAATCATAATGAGCTACTAATGCCATTAGTATTCTTAGTGAGTCCTTTTTCGAAACAGGAGAAAATGTCTCCTTGTAATCAACACCATCTTTCTGAGTGTAACCCTTAGCAACAAGTCTAGCTTTATACCGTTCGATATTACCACTAGAGTCGTGTTTGGTTTTAAAAACCCATTTGCATCCGACTCTTTTACAACCATGTGGTAACTCAACGAGATCCCAAACTTCATTCCGTTGCATGGATTTCAGTTCTTCTTTCATGGCATTAATCCATTCCTTTGACTCTTTACTTTCTACAGCATGTGAAAACGAAACTGGATCCTTATTGATTCCAATATCATAATCTGATTCTTGCATATAAACCTCATAATCATTAGAAATAGCTGACCTACGATCTCTTTGAGATCTTCTTAATGCTACTTGTTGTGGTTCATGCATATCAGCATTATGTAAGTCATTTCCTTCAGGAAGTACTTCTTCATTTATATGTTGTTCATTATCATCATGCTGTTCTACAACAGTTGGAACAACATTTGGAGTAATAGTAGATGGAGGAACTATTCTAGGCAATGTAACATTTACCCTTGTTTCCTTTATTTCTACTATTTCTCTTCTAATACTCCCACTGACTTCACCATTCTCAATGAATCTTGCATTACCGGTTTCTACAATTCTTGGACTATGATTAGGACAGTAAAACACATACCCTTTAGATTTCTCAGGGTAACCTAAAAAGTACCCACTGAACGTTCGAGAATCTAATTTCTTTTCATGTGGATTATAAATTCTCGCTTCCGCTGGACAACCCCAAACATGCAGGTGTCTTAAGCTAGGTTTCCTGTTAGTCCATAACTCAAAAGGAGTCTTTTGAACAGCTTTGCTAGGAACCCTATTCAACAAATAATTAGCGGTTTTGAGAGCATACGACCACAAATTCTTAGGTAGTGTAGAATCTGACATCATACTCCTAATCATATCTATTAACGTCCTATTGCGCCTTTCTGCTACACCATTTTGCTGTGGTGTACCTGGCATTGTGTATTGCGCACATATGCCATAAATTTCGAGGAATTTTGCAAATGGACCTGGACACTGGCCTGACTCATTATATTTACCATAATATTCACCACCTCTATCAGACCTTATGATTTTCACCTTTTTATCTAATTGCCTCTCAACTTCCTTTACAAACGTCTCAAGGACATTCACAGATTGAGATTTTTCATGAAGCAAATAGACATAACCATAACGGGAAAAATCGTCAATAAAAGTGATGAAATACTTTTCTCCATTAAAGGCTGAAGTGTCCATAGGTCCGCAAATATCAGTGTGTATTATTTCAAGAAGTTGGCTGCTTCTAGTGGCTCCTTTCTTATTATGTTTGGTTTGTTTACCTTTAATACAATCCACACATAATTCTAGATCACTAAAGTCCAAATTTGACAAAATTTCATTACTTACTAATCTCATCATTCTTTCTTTGGATATATGACCTAGTCCTTTATGCCACAAGAAAGCAGAATTTTCATTCAACATGCTACGTTTACATCCAACATTATTTACTACATTCAGCAAGGAATTCGCATAAGTGTCATTCAGTTTCAATTTATATAAACCATCAATTAGAATACCAGAACCAACATTATCAGTATTCTTATATAAATCAAAACAACCAGATCCAAACATACATCTAAAACCAGAAATATCCAACTTACTCACTGAAATAAGGTTTCTAGATAATGAAGGTACATAAAGGGTACTGTATAAGTCTAATACATATCCACTTTCTAGAATTAGACGATAAGTCCCAATGCCTTCAATTGAAGATTTCATTCCGTTTCCCATAAAGAGAAAACGATCTTCATTTGGATTTATGGTTCGGATCGTAAGAAATCCCTGCATATTATTGGAAACATGAGTTGTAGCACCAGTATCAAGCCACCATGTATTAATTGGAACTTCAACTAAATTTGATTCAAAACATACGAAAGATAGATAATTACCTTTCTTTTCGAACCAAGCTATCCTTTTCGGACAATCACTTTGATAATGTCCTTTCTTTTTACAGAAATGACATTGAACATCCTTTAGTTCCTTCTTTTCCTTATCCTGCCCATTCTTAGCAGGTGCCTTTTTCTTCTTGAAATGACTTGATTTTCCTTTCCTTTCTTTACCAGCTCTATTACTCACGAAACTTACTGAGTGATTCACTTGATTTTTCAAACGTCCTTCTTCCTGAACAAGTCTACTGGCCAATTCATTAACATTCCACTTATCCTTTATAGTGTTATAGTTAATCTGAAAAGGTCCATATTCAGAAGGTAGCGAGTTCAGGATAAACTGGACAAGAAAAGAATCCTCTACTGTAAGTCCCAGGGAATTTAACCTTGCTGCAAGATTAGTCATCTCTATAATGTGCTCTTGCATAGTTCGCGACCCATCAAACTTCATGGTTGTGAGTTCTGCCATAAGAGTACCAGCGAGTGACTTATCAGCTGAACGAAAACGCTCTTCCACAAACTGCATATATTCCTTAGCACTTTCTGTTTGTGGAATTGTTGACTTGATGTTGTTAGCAACAGTCATCTTAATAAACATAAGGCTCAATCTGTTACTGCGTTCCCATGCTTTATGGTGTGATTTTTCTGCCTCAGTACTAGCTGCTACAAGAGCAGCAGGTTTATTCTCAAGGAGTGCCAAGTCAAGATCCTGAACACCTAAATGGAAATTGATTTGTTCTCTCCATTCAGAAAAATTAACACCAGTGAACAATGTAACAGATGAAGCATGTGTATTCATGGGAACTACTGCAAAATAAAAAAATAAAAAAATAAAAATGAAATAACTATAAGCTCATAACTAACGCGATTCAGATGTAGACATAATAGTATAATATAGCACTCCTTTGGGTAGATACTATCTTATACTTAACATAATTTAAATACCAAAACATAAGTAGGTAATAAATATATTCAATTAAAAAGAACTGACATCTTTGGATGATCAATATTTATTTAATCAAAATATCTATTAAACCTCATCATGTCAACTAGTTATAGAACAAGACTTTCCTTTGGGTAAGTTCTCAGGTTCTATCATTAGTGACGCCAGTTTTAATTGGTATTATTATAACTGGCAATTTCTATCAATAATCATTATGTCACTTATGCACTAAATGATTATTCTGATTTTGACCACTTTGGTGATTAACAAAATCATAAATCTCATGTGCATAAATGACTCATAACACAGACTTTATGCAAAACAATCAGTCACAGAATAATTACTTTTATGCCCAAATTTCAAACAATTATTTTGTACCAGTAAACTTTAATCGTGCAAAGTCAAAACAGTAAATGATGCACGAAAAGACCCTAAAAATTCTGAAATTGTAAAGAAAAAATCGAAAACTCTATATCCGACGGACGGATCAAAAGTTACACCCCTTTTATGAAGCATGCGCATGACTTGATTAACACCATGAGTAAAGCACAGAACAGATCAATTGCAATCATAGGAAATATTCAGTTATTGATTGGTATGCTCTGATACCACATGTTAAATTTGGTAATCTCTGATATCTTTCTTGATTAATTATGAACAATTCAATTAACAGCCCAAAGATCATCAATACCGAATATTTCACATGCAAAACTTAATATGATCTATTGTTTAAGATGACATACCTTGATTAACAGCGGAAGATGTAACGACTGCCATCTTCTTTCTTCTGACTCCTGACGGTTACTCTTCTTCTCAGAATTCAGTTTCTCTCTCTGACCCTATTTCTTTATGCGTTTCTTGATGGAGAAGAATGCGACTCTTAACAGGGAGAGAAAGGACCCAATCCTTTATATAACATTTAACTCTAAATCTGGTACGTCCATCATATACCAATTCAACGCTTAAGATTAATAACAGATCTATTTATGACTTAATTAATCGGGTCACATTAAGATTAGAAACTGCATAACGTTAAAAGTAATGTGTCCTGAAACTAAACAAGACACGTTCCCAGGTCCTGCGTATCTATATCCCATGTGTCAAACAGAAGTTTGACACTACTGAAACAGGACGTGTTAACCTCAAGTTTGACACATGTCTTAGCATGTCCCAATGTGTCAAACATACGAGGCACCTAAGCAGTTTCTAATAGCAGATTTCTAACATTGGCATGTTATCGCTTGAAACGAATTTGACGATGATTATGCCATTTCAAATGACAAATTATCCATGCGGCCAGCTGGACACATATCTTCTTTGATCCAGATCTTCCTCTGGACATTTGGTTGTAGCAATGGTGGTATTCTCTCATGCAAATACAAATACATGGCACATTTCATGGAACCCATAGCTGACAGTCTCCTTTTTGTCGTTGATGGTGTGCAGCGGGTGATGGCGGAATAGTCCCAAGTAAAAATGTTTAGGTGAATAAATGTCATTCTTTTCAAAATACCTTAGAAAAAGAGAACCAATAGATATGTCAAGGATGTTACGAATGTCAAAATCTTAGATTTAATTAAAATTCCAATGATACTTAAGTCACACAATCTAGACCGTTAGCATTGTTTTTCTACAAAAACTTCATGGGACAATGTAATCGCTGTCATTTTCTCCAACGTCCTGCCTTTATAAGTGATGTCATACAACAAACCCCCAAAATTATTTATTACTGAAATCAAAGCAAACTCGAAAAAGAAACCAATGAAAACTATTTTAATTAGGATAGCTCCGGTTGTGCGACAAGTATAAAATGGAATCAAGGGAAAATGAACTAAAAATAATATGACGATGAGGAAAGTGAATCCAGGGAAAATGAACTAAAAATAATATGACGATGAGGAAAGTCTATCATTTTAATGAGACGTTGTTGAAGGCATGTTTGAAAAGAGAATTTTCATAAATGATATACAACATCAACCTTTTAATAAGCCACGAAAGAATGATAATTTTAAACATCAATGGGCACGGAGGAGGATGATACTTTTAAACATCAATGGGGGGGGCTTTTAATAAGCCACGAAATAATGATAATTTTAAACATCAATGGGCACGGAGGAGGAGGATAATTTTAAACATCAATGGGGTAGGGAGGAGGATGATTAATACCCAGTGAGATTTTTTGGTTTATCGGATCTTAAAAGAAGATAAATGAATTATTTGGTTTTTGTAAAATTTGATTTTTATGAAGGAAAAGTTGAGAAAGAAGCGTTTCTAGGTTCCCATAATTTTGACAAGCTAGAAGATAATGAACATTAGAGTTGTAGCAAAGATTAGGAAACTGCGATTGAATGTGGGTGTACGCAGGGCACTCTAAAAGAAAGTGAGTTTCGTCCTCAATGATCATGGACTCACAGAGCTGGCAGATCCTTTCCTCCCATGGTGTTTTGGAAATTGTCCATCGTCCTGTTTCGCTATGAAGCTCATGGGAGTTCGTTTTTATCTTGGCTATATTAATCTTCTTCTTTGAACTTGTTAAGATAGAGATGTACAATTGGTCTTTCAGATTAGGATTAATGACTTCCTTGTAATACCTTAACTTTCTTTTACTCTTCTCACATTCTCGCTTTGAACTTATATGCAATAGTTTTTTTGAGGGTGCTGATATCTTGCAAAGCGGTGTTTTCGTCAATCCCCCAATGACTTAACCAAGCCATGGCGTCTTTGTACCAACCTCTCTTTAGCCGAAGATGGCCTTGACTAGAATTTAAAGCAATTTTAGGGAACTGTCTTTGGTCTGCCATGTCATTTATCTTATTCTTGTACATCAAATATCTATACATAGCTATGCTTTCAATGGGGGGGAGACCCACTTCCATAAGGAGAACAGGATAGGGCGTGTTGCTCTTAATTTTGATATTATACGTGATAAAACGTTTTTGAATTTGCTCGATCTTTCTCAAGGACTCTCATGAGATGCTACACCCCCAAACTTCACAACCGTACAAGATAACGTGAGTGACGAGAGTTTCAAAAAGGAACTTCTTTTTATCCCACATCACCAGATTTGTTGATTTGCAAGTGTTTTCTAGGCCAAAATAAGCTTTCCACCCTCCATTAATCCTTTTTCTCAATGTTATAGTTCCAATTGAGCTTGTGATGGATATCAATTCCGAGATACTCGTAAGAGGGCACTTCCTCCAAGTTGTTATTGTCATAAACAAAATTAGCCTAGGTGTCTTTCTTAGACTTGATAATCTGAACTTTGGTTTTGTCAATGTTAACAGACATACCCATGTTAGAGAAGAAATCCTTGAGAATCCTTAATTGAGTATCAAGGTCAGAGGGACTCCTTGCAAAAAGAACAATTGCATCGGCATAAAGAAGGAGGATTACAACTATTCCAGCTAAGGTCGTTCCTGCGCAACCTGCCTCTTCTAAACAACTTTCTAGTTTATCGATGTAAATTCCAAAAAGGGTAGGGGAGAGGGGGCATCCTTGTTTGACTCCAATATTAAAATTATCTTTCGACCACCCCTCAGAACTCTTAAATTTGGCAATGTCTTTCTCGTACAACTTAATCACAACAAATCTCAACTCTAAAGGAACCTTTAGCTCTTCTAATATATTCCACAATTCACTTCTGGGCACTGTATCAAAATCTTTCCTAAAGTCCACGAAGCAACAAAAGAGATTGGATTTAATATTGCGACACTCTTCCGCAATTATCCTAAGAGTAATGAGGTGATTTGTGGTAGAGTGATGTCTTCTAAACCCTGCTCGACCTTTAGCTCGCTTACCTTCACTTTCAATCCAAACACTAATTTTATTTTCTAGAATGATACCATAAAGCTTGGCTAAGAGAGAGTTATTGGTTGGTTTAAAATTTTAAAAGTGAAACATAACCAATTTAGTAACCACCTAGACACCCATACATAATAACGTGCAGAGGTTTATCCTTTTCAAAATTCCTTTTAATTTAAAATAAACAACTTCACTAAGCTCTTAAAAGAAACAAGAAACATAAAAATGTTTTTAACCGTGGAATAAAATGAGATAAATCACTAAGGTAGAGGTTTTATTTAAATTTTATTAATGGAAATTAGCATAATAAATAATCATTTAATAAAAAAATAAAATGATGAAAATATTCCAAGTTCAATTCAAAAGCTATGTTATAAGTTATTTAAACATATTTGTTTATGCATTTGATATAATTACCTCTAACTTTGATGGTTACCCACAATATATATAGAATCCTCAACTTAGTTACTGATGTATTTATATCATCATTAACCTTCTTATTCTCTTATTCTCCTGATGATGATCCTAGAGTAGGGATCGAAATGTCAAACTTTTCTAAAAATCAACGCAATTCCTTTTACTATTATCTACTACTACATATAGATATCTTCAAATATAGATATCTTCAAACATATGTATTTATAGATATCATTAGGTTACAAGTAGCTAATGATTCTTTACTTCCCTTCAAAACATGTATATAATTACACTAATGTCACATCCTCGCAAAAGATAACAAGAAAAAAATTGATGATAAGAGACACGCAAAACAAAAATAATCAAGAAAGAAGTTAATCAAACCACTTTTACAGATCAAGCTAACCAAAACGAATGTAAAAAAAGATGATAACTTGAAAATTCAAATAAAAAACCCCTTAATTTTTTCCAAAATTTAAAGAGTTGTTGAAAGCCCAACACATTGACACTGCAATATGTGCCGACATAATCATGAACTACAAATCTTCCCCGAGGACTTGCCTTGAGGTTCACCTCACCTCTAAGGTGATATAAATCAGTTATAAAGTAAATATCCTCAATCTCAATATTGAGGATGGATCCATCAATGATAAAAGCCTCTCGATCCATGCCCCAATATTGTATGAGCATGTTAAGTAACTGTGGCTAGGCTCTCATGTCTTCGCAATGTAAAAACTCTAAGCCGCATTGGCAAAGTGCACCCAATGGGGTAGGATCAACCACCACTTGTTGATCTATCAATTCATTATCTCATTCCCTCCACTAGATTGCCATTGAATGATCCTACAACAAGAAAAAATTCAAACATTAGTCGGAAGCCTTGAATATTTTGACTACCCAGCGGTGTACGTGCCTTGTAGTGTGAAAATTCGCATATAGGGATAAACATACATGGTTAGTAGTCTAGAGAGACATGTATGTACACATCTTGTCCATATGTTACATGTGTACATCTTGTCCATATGTTACATGTGTACATGCATATTTAAAATAAAAAATTAAAATGTACATCAACTGAACACCAAAATTCAAGATGAAAGCATGGAAAATGAAGGATGGATCAACTTAATAGCTGGTGGTGACGTCAACTGATTCCGACAAAAGACGAGCCCACAATTTGGGTTTGAAAAATCAAGGTACGTTAGTTAATTTGGTAATTTTTTAAAAACATTTGGTAAAAAATGAAAGTTTGAACCATTATAAACATTTTAACATAAATTATTTACCCAAAGTGCGTAGAAAAAAATTATAATTGCATTTTATTTTAAATGAATGCTAATGGTGCTACTTGAGAAGCATGTTTGATTAGGTGTAAGGTGGTGTTATGTGATAATTTCATCAAGACAACATTACTATGTCGTGACCAAGGTAATGATGTTTCTAACTGGCATATAGGTTAGGTTCTCTCCGCCTACATACATGTGTTATTAGTTTTGAGATGTTGTCAGGCTTAGGTTCCACATTCATTTAATTGCAACATGAACCCTCCATATTAAAACATCGTAATTAATGAATTATAACGTACCTGAAACATGGGTACTGTAGATAGATCCTTTTAATCATTTGGTGCACACGCCAAAAATGTCTATTAGGTTTAGGAGTCCATTGTATCCCCACCATGACTATATGTTGAAGCCACATTTTATCTTCTTCATCTGCTTGTTGGTCATTCCCTCTAGGGGATCCCACAATTTTGTTTCAGTTGTGTTGCTGCACTACATATCGTTGCTTATGTTAATCAATCCTAATGCATATTGTTGCTTGACATTCACTGCTCACCACTCATGCATTCTCATTATCCATAATTCTTTGCATTTATTTTAGCCACTACTCAAAACCATGACTAGAGGAGACATCATGTATGAGTGTCCACATCCTGCACATCCCTTTTTTGTATTTGTTGATTTTTTCATAGGTATGTTTAGTGCGCTTGGAACTTAGTTGCACACCTTGCAACATTCATCTCCTCCACTATAATACAACATTCTTTTATTCCTTTTCAGGCTTTATAATATAAAAAAGACATTAAAAATCAAATATTTATAAAAAAAAGAAGAGAGAGGGGGAATAATTATGATCTCTTATGAAAGTCCTGAGTAACATAATCATGTCACCACTGAACAAAGTATTTTTGTCATGTCCATATTCACAATTGGGTAGTAGTATTAGCCATAGAAACGGAACCATGATTTGATTCCTAAAACTCCTCCAATTGGTTACTCTTCCAACCATTATGGAGTAGTCTTGATTGCTTCATGAATATTGACTAGATATTGTCATTATATCCACAAGTCATCATTGTTGCTCAAAGTCGCATAATGTGTCAGTTTTTGTTCAAAGGATGTCTTACTCTTAGCCCAAGTCAAACATTCCTCATATTCCTTGACTTTGCATATTGGCCTTCCCTATTGTCAATTTGTCTCAATATCATCTTAATTAATGTTCAAAATCATGCTATATAGAAGGTCCCCATTGAATTCTTGATGGCGGGTCACTTCTCATCGACTATGATGCACCAATTTGAGGAGTTGACCTAGAGTCATAGCACCGTGGCCTTGTTTTCATCTTTGACAAGTGACCTTGCGGCTTGCACTCAACATATGAAAACAAATCATTGGACATTGATTGAGTGGTTTCTCATTATTTTCGATGACAAGACCCTTATTCACATTTTTGGATTTGTGATGTCCCTTGGATTCCATTTTCATTATTGATGGAAACCCTTTCCTATGTCAATAAATTTCCTCATTGGTTATTTCTCAGAGAGTCTCTTTCATGCGTTGTTCACATTTGGTGCATGCAAGAGACGTACTCGATGGTCCGTCCTACAAAACATGGTCAAATTCCTTTTCCAAGTCAAATCAGTTCCCGATACTACCTCATGTTGGTTGATGGAGGATGTCTCAATGCCTCCCTTCCAATGGATCTCTTTCTGTCTATCTCAACACATCTTGCTTTGGGAATGGGATTTAGAGTCCAGATAGTACATCGGGGATTGCAGTCATCAGTGGCAGGTTCCCTCGCTATTTGGTAGTGGGAATACATCAATGTCTCTTGCTAAGATAGATTCTACAAGTGTTTGACCCCGTGACATCTATTTACACTTGATAGAATGTAATAGGTACCTTGGTACCCATTATCATTATCGATGGGTTGTCTCACATTTGTTAACGATATACATCAATTACCGGTAATCAAATAATGTCCTCCATGTTCAACTCCAAATCATTTATTCACATGGTTAAGACTCGTCGCCTTTCGGTGGTTTGGATGGAATACCTTGGGCCAACAATAGCATTCTCACAATTTTCTATTTCTCGAGTTGTAGAATACTATACCATACATCATATAACATTGGTACTACATGGATAACCATTCCATCCTCACTACAGTTCTAGTTTTTCTCCTCATATATTTTGAGACATAGATCCACATTGTATTTGTTCATGGCTATGATCTACTATTTACATGGATCCACTATGTATCATTTTCATGGCCATGATCCCACATTCTATATATACCCATGGATCCATAATGTAGTCTTATCGTGGCTATGATTTTACATCTCTTATATGTCGTGGATCCGTAGTGTATTTGATTTGGCGGCCATGTTCTTTTTCACCTAAGCCTTAGGAAGGAAATGTTCTGATCCTTAGTTTTTAGTTACAGGTCGTCTTGCAGATCCAATTTTGGTGAATCCTACTTGAGCCTGTTGATTAAGATCCCAGTTGATTTATAATGCATTTCATCCATCTGATTCTCCTCTGACCTCATACATTAGGGGGCATTTATTATAGCATTAATTTATTCAATGATGCTAAAAAAACTCCTACATCCTGCTCATATATCAAATTGTGAGCAAGTCCTTCAAAAAAACATAATTTTGGCATATGTACGCGGGTTTCTCATTATAAACATGTTATACATGTGTTACCCTTTAGCAACATGCATACACCTCTTGAAACTCAAAAAAATAAAAAGAAAGTGAATTTCTCATGTGTGGTTAGGGAATTTGGACTTCGTTCTGGTCTCCCTTAACCATCCATCTCAAAATACAAATACAAGCCTCAAAGTGGAGGATGGGGACCAGTTTCCAAGAAAGCAAGTGCATGCTGGAGGAATCAAATTAGGAGTGATTGCCTTGGGGTTTTTACAATTATTATGCCCCTCATTTCCAATACATGATAAGTGCTCCCTTTTTTATAAAATGAATGGATATTAGTCTTCTTTATCCCTTTTATTCCTAGTTTGAAGAAGTTCGCAGAAGAAAATCTATCATTGGCTCGAGCAAGGAGAATCCAGACTGGTGATAGAGACACCTTGCTGAAGATTCATGTATAACTTGTTGTTTTAGTTTTCTCTTGATTAATATGAGATCACTCTTCTCCCCCTACCCCAAAACAATCTTGTTAATTATCTAGGTTGTTCTTGCATCATGTTTTGAGGTTAGAATTGATAATTAGTTCTTGCAAATCAATTTACTTGTTTTAGTAATTGAAGTTAGTATTGCTTTTGTTATCGCCTTTTATTATCCAAAATCATTTGAGAGAGGTATTTTGTTACTTGTGTGAAGGTATATATTCCCACCATACCATCCATGGAGGCTTGGTCTTCTATATTCTTTAGAAATATATGTTGATGTATATGTAACTTCGGAATGTATTTCATCCATGTATTTAATTTATATATTATTGTACTCCTATAGAGATGTGTCATTCCTCTATACCGAAGTGTCGTCATGTGTATTGACAAGTGTCGCAAGTGTGTGAACTTGCCGATGGGTTATTAGACCACCATGTGTGGGGTCGGCCCTTATTTTATGTAATATATGGATGATGTACCTAGCTAGACAATTCGGCCCCATAAGGTCACTGGGCAAACAGACAAGTATAAATAGAGATCGGGAGATCTCTATTTTGATCATTCGGAAACTCATTCTTCCTTCACTCAGAAAGTGGCGCACTAGCGAGGAGGAGGATCATCTACTACTAGGAGACTATCTCTGTGTATTTTGGTTGTACTTTGGTTGAGCCATTGCTCTCTCTATCTCTGAGGAAGTTGTGGGGTTTTCCACCTTAGGGTTTTCCCCACGGAAACTTTGTGTCTCTTGTCTCTCATGCTTTTGCTTCTTGTGATGATTGGCATGCTTGATATGATTGATATGAATTGATATACTGTACATGTTATTCTCTCAGTAAAGATCCTAGAGTATTGTGAATTAATGCTCAAACTTTAACATGGTATCAGAGCTAACCTGAGAAGAAGACATTGTGTAGTGACGGAAACCAAGGGTTTCTTATTTATTGGGTTTCTCTCCACAGATTTTGGGAAAGTAGTATAGTAGATTGACTCTACACATCAAGGAGAATCTATCTGTCCAATCAGAATTCAATTCTAAGCATTTTCAGATTTGGCCCTAAAAATTAGGGTTTCCACAAAAATAGGAATTTCTGGAATCTGAAGACATAGCTAGAAGCTCCTTGCAAAAATCAAAGTTTAGAGCTTTGGATCGATATTTTTGGCTGGGTAGATCTCTAGGAAACTCAAACCCTAATTCAGGGTCCTCCTCAGTGAACCCGAGAAGACAAAAAGGCATTTCTGAAGGGTGAAGCTTTGCATATCTCAAATTCTGAATACACCAGGCTAATCAGCTCATCAAGGCGCATCTTTCTATCCTTTCAGAAAGTTGAAATTCACATTTTGAATTTTTATCTTTTTTTCGACAAACCCTAATCCGGGACCAGATCCAGTTTTTAGCACAACAAGTGGTAAGACCTAAATCTCTTCTATTTTCATTTGAATTACTCTTTAAGATGTCTCACCACACCAAGCTTGAGGATAAGCTTGAAGCGGCTAATAACTTCCAAGCTTGGAAGTATAGGATTGGGTTAATCCTGGAAGAAAATGAATTGGACTCCTACATCAGCTCTGAGGTCCCTATCCCAGAGGATGAAGAGGCTAAGGTATTTCATAAGAAGAACTTGGTCAAGGAAAAGAGAATCATTGCTGATTCTATCAAAGACCATCTCATACCACATGTGTCATCTCTAAAGACACCTAAGGAGATGTTTGACTCCCTGGCCAAGTTATTTGAAGGGAAGAACATAAATCGGAAGATGACTCTGCGGAATCAATTGAAAGGGGTTAAGATGTTGAATGGAGAGACCATTCAATCTTACTTGTCCAAGGTCTCTCAGATCAAGGAACAACTTGAAGCTGTGGATGAAGTAGTGGACAATGGTGAAGTTGTTATGACCACTCTGAATGGCCTACCTAGGTCATGGGACTCCTTTATTCAAGGAATCTATGCAAGAAAGAAATTGATCTCTTTCAGTAGGCTGTGGGAGGAATGCTCTCAAGAAGAAGCTAGGATTGTGTCCAGAGAAGAAAATATGGGAAATGAAGATCAAGCACTCACAGCACATGCCAGGAAAGGCAAGTCCAAGAAGGAATCATCTCATAACAGGAAATTCTCTCACCACCATTCTCATAAAGATAAGAAAGATCTCAGATGCTTCAATTGGAATGAGAAGGGACACTTTGCTTCAGACTATCCCAAGAAGAAGAAAGACAACAACAACTTCAACAAGAAGAAGAAGATATCATGCTCATGCTGCTGAGGATGATGAACCTCCAAAGAAGAAGGCTAGAGCAGAAAGTGATGATGATGACTCATCAAGCGAAGAAGAATATGTTCTAATCTCTACTCTCACAGGTACTATCTCTCATGGTTGTAATGATTGGTTAATTGACAGTGGGGCTTCCAAACACATGACTGGGTTTAAAGAATCTTTTGTAAACTTATCTGAACATGAATCACCCCATAAGGTGAAACTTGGGGATGATTATCAATACCCCATCAAAGGAAGTGGTGAAGCCTCCTACAACCTAGACTCTGGAAAGTCTTTGAAGATGAAAGAAGTTCTTTATGTACCTAGGCTCAAGAAGAATCTTCTGTCCATCTTTGCATTGGATGCAAAAGGCATGAGGGTTTCATTTGTAGATGGCCAAGTCCTAATGTGGCCAAAGGGTAAAACTATTGATGATGCAGTAGTGATTGGAGAGCAAGAGGGAGGTTTGTATAGATTGAAGGGACAACCTGAACATGATATGGTGCATGAATCCATGGAGCCAAGTGAACTTTGGCATAGAAGACTTGCTCATATGCACTATAGGGCACTTCCAATTGCAAGCAAGGTTGTAGAGGGTCTTCCTGAAATCAAGACCAAACATGAAGGTATTTGCAAAGGATGTGCAAAAGGTAAGAACATTAAGAAGGCTTTCCCAAGCAGTGAAAGCAAGGCAAAAGGTATCTTGGAAATCATCCACTCCGATGTATGCGGTCCGATGTCATCCAGTTCTCTGAGTGGGTATGTTTACTATGTCTCTTTCATTGATGACTTCTCCAGGAAGACTTGGGTTTACTTCTTGAAGAACAAAGTTGAAGTATTTGATAAGTTCAAGGAATTCAAAACCTTGATGGAGAACCAATTTGATAAGAAGATCAAAACATTCAGATCCGACAACGGTGGAGAATTCACCTCAGGTGAATTCAAGAAACTATGCAATGATTCAGGGATTAAGAGGGAGTTGACTGCTCCTTACAATCCACAACAAAATGGAGTTGCAGAAAGAAAGAATAGAACAATCATGGAAGCAACAAGGGCAATGTTGCATGACCAGGATCTACCTATGCATCTATGGTAAGAAGCAGCTAGGACAACTGTATATGTGCAGAACAGAACACCCCACAAGATATTGGACAACAAAACACCAAAAGAAGTCTTTTCTGGTAAGAAACTTGAAGTCAGCCATCTCAGAATATTTGGTTGTCCAGTATACACACATGTCCCAAAGGAAAAGAGGACCAAGCTAGATCCTTCAGGAAAGAAGGGTATCTTTGTGGGTTACAGTGAAAGCTCGAAATCTTACAAAATATACTTTCCAGGGTTCAAGAAGATTGATGCCAGTAGGGATGTGACATTTGATGAAAACTCAGCATTCGTCAAATCAAGAAAGACACCTGTTGAAGATTATGAAGAACCTAAGGAAACTAGATTTCAAGACACTACCATGTCTAAAGTAATTCCAGATGTTGATCGTGAAATTGAAGATCCACAACAACCTGTAGATCCACCACGTGAGGACAACTCTCACAAGAGGAAACCTACATGGGATAGAGAGCTCATTCAAGATGCAGAGAGATTTGGCATTCCAGAAGAAGAACACAGAGCAAAGAAGAGAACCAGATCACATACCAACTATGTTGCTTTACTCTGTGATATCATGAACAAAGAACCTTCAAGTTATGAAGAAGCAGCGGAAAAGAAATAATGGAAGGATTCCATGGTCGAGGAATACCAATCAATAATGAAAAATGATGTTTGGGATGTTGTCCCGAGACCTGAAGGGAAGTCTGTTGTGACTTCCAAATGGATCTACAAAATCAAGCATGTTGCAGATGGCAGCATAGAAAAGTACAATGCAAGATTTGTAGCCCGTGGCTTCTCTCAAAAAGAGAGAATAGATTATGAAGAAACTTTTGCTCCTGTAGCTAGGTACACTTCCATCAGAACAGTACTTGCCCTGGCTGCAGCAATGAAATGGAAGATACACCAGATGGATGTCAAGACTGCCTTCCTGAATGGTGTAGTTGAAGAGGAAGTATATGTGGAACAACCACTCGGTTTTGAAACACATGACAAGAATTCATATGTGTGCAGATTGAAGAAATCCTTATATGGCTTGAAGCAAGCTCCTAGAACTTGGTATGGTAGGATAGACAGTTTCCTATCTAGCTTGGGCTTTACCAAGAGTAAAGTGGATTCCAACCTTTACTACAAAGTTGAGGAAGGAAATCCTGTGATATTACTCCTATATGTGGATGACCTATTTGTAACAGGAGATGACAGATTGATTAGCGATACAAAGAGGAAGCTTGCTGTCGAGTTCGATATGAAGGACTTGGGGATGATGCACTATTTCCTAGGTATGGAGGTGTGGCAGAGTACAGATGGGATCTTCCTTGGACAAGGGAAGTATACAGTAGATATCCTGAAGAGGTTCGGGATGATGGATTGCAAGGCCATGGCCACACCTATGGGATCGAACTTGAAGCTTCTGTGTGATGCTTCATCTGAGCCGATTGATGTCTCTATGTATCGTCAGATGATTGGGTCCTTGATGTACCTGACAAACACGAGACCAAATATTTGCTTTGCGGTGAACACATTGAGCCAGTTCCTGATGGATCCGAGGAGTGTTCACCTGGTTGCTGTAAAGCATATTCTAAGGTACCTGAAGGTATAGTTGATTATGGGCTCAAGTATGATGCGAATCAAAAGTTTAACCTGCAGGGTTATGTTGATTCGGACTGGGCATGCAGTGCTGCAAATAGGAAGAGCACATCTGGGTGCTGCTTCAGTATGGGATCAGGTGTGATCTCTTGGTTTAGTAGGAAGTAGTCCTGCGTAGCACTAAGTACAGCTGAGGTAGAGTATATTGCAGCCTGTTCGGCTAGTTGTGAGGCAGTATGGCTTCGGAAGCTACTGTCTGAGCTATTTGATCTCCCACTGGAGACTACTGGTATCTTTTGTGACAACTAGAGCTGTGTAAAGATGTTTGAGAACCCGGTGTTCCACGATAGGTCGAAACACATAGAGATCAAATATCACTATATCAGGGATATGGTGCAGAGAAGAGCAGTGAAGTTCCTGTATGTTGCGACGGACGAGTAGATTGCAGATGTGTTGACGAAACCACTAGCCAGAGTGAAGTTCGAGTACTTCAGAGAGAGGTTTGGTGTTCTTCAGATTGATGACACTTCGAGAAAGAAGTGATGGACACATTTGCAGAAGCCATTCCAAGAATGTTGGAAGGAGGATCCTTCACATGGCTGTGGATGTAAGCGTTGTATGATGAGCATCAGGACGATGCTCCAGTTACTGCTCTGTATATGTATGTATGCATCATGTTGGATGCTGGATATGATCAGTTGGATCATTTATATGTATATGTGTGTACGCATCATGTTGGATGTTGGATATGATCAGTTGGATCATTTATATGTATACGCATCATGTTGGATGTTGGATATGATCAGTTGGATCATTTATATGTATATGCATCATGTTGGATGCTTGGACCATGTATCTATATTTGTATCAGGTGGATACGTTGTGTGATCAGGTAGATCATGTATGTTGATATGTATCAGAAATGATCAGGTGGATCATGTATTTGTATATGTATAAGGTGGATACATCGTATGATCAGGTAGATCATGTATGATGATATATATCAGGCAGATACCGTGTATGCATCAGGTAGATGCATTGTATGATCAGGATGATCATGGATGATGAGCTTCGGGATGTTGCTCCAGATGACATACAACAAGATGTTGCAGTGATGTTGATCAGGATGATCATGTGTACATTAGGATGATGTATGGTCAGTATCAGGTTGATACTCTGTGGCCATGGAACGGGTTGTGCAGATAAGCATATAATTTGTGCCTTGGGATATTTGCAGATAGTCCTTCGAGGTTTTGCCTATGGCATATAATTTGTGCCCTGGGATATCTGGAAAATGCTCTTTCGAGGTTTTGCTTGGGAGGACATATAATTTGTGCCCTGGGAGATTTGCATATAGTCTTTCGAGGTTTTTCCTATGGCATGTAATTTGTGCCCTGGGATATCTGGCAAATGCGCTTTCGAGGTTTTGTCCTATGGCATGTAATCTGTGCCCTGGGAGATCCAATAGGTTGAGCCGTGTGCTCGTAATCAGTCCTGGGATGCTCTTTCGAGGTTTTGCCATGACCACATGTAATTTGTGCCCTGGGAGATCCGATAGGTTGAGCCTTGTGCTCGTAATTAGTCCTGGGATGCTCTTTCAAGGTTTTGTGGTGACCACATGTAATTTGTGCCCTGGGAGATCTGATAGGTTGAGTCGTGTGCTCGTAATTAGTCTTGGGATTCTCTTTCGAGGTTTTGTGGTGGGGTCACATGTAATACGTCTTGGAGATTTGGACAGGATGAAAAAGGCCTCAGATGCTCTTTAGGGTTCTTGCTAGTCAAGAGACTCTTTTAAGGTTTTGTGACGCACGTAATAAGTCCTGAGATTTCCACAGTATGGCCAGTGATGATGAAGACCTGCAAGTGGTGGGATTACATCCAGTATGAAAAAGGACTGGCTCTGTAGAACTTCCTATGACGAGTAGATTCATAGATTGGTTGAGATAGCAGCAGCAGTGACGATGATAATGTCGATGCATAGATGACAATGATCCAGAGAAGAAGACTTGTGCTAGCAGATACATGTCGAGAAATACCTTCCTAGTTAAGAGGGAGTGTTGATGTATGTGTAACTTTGGAATGTATTTCATCCATGTATTTAATTTATATATTATTGTACTCCTATAGAGATGTGTCATTCCTTTATACGGAAGTGTCGTCATGTGTATTGAAAAATGTCGCAAGTGTGTGAACTTGCCAATGCGTTATTAGACCACCATGTGTGGGGTCGGCCCTTATTTTATGTAATATATGGATGATGCACCTAGCTAGACAAGTCGGCCCCAGAAGGTCACTGGGCAAACAGACAAGTATAAATAGAGATCGAGAGATCTCTATTTTGATCATTCGGAAACTCATTCTTCCTTCACTCAGAAAATGGCGCACTAGTGAGGAGGAGGATCATCTGCTACTAGGAGACTATCTCTGTGTATTTTGGTTGTACTTTGGTTGAGCCATTGCTCTCTCTATCTTTGAGGAAGTTGTGGGGTTTTTCACCTTAGGGTTTTCCCCATAGAAACTTTGTGTCTCTTGTCTCTCATGCTTTTGCTTCTTGTGATGATTGACATGCTTGATATGATTGATATGAATTGATATACTGTACATGTTATTCTCTTAGTAAAGATCCTAGAGTATTGTGAATTAATTCTCAAAATTTAACAATATTCATCTTACAATACAGGGAATCTCCACATATGCATCACTCTCCATATTCACATCATGTCACAATGAAGAGTGTACAAATGACACACGCAACATTACCAAAAGGGTCTCCTTCACCTCTATTATATAGCTGGGGGTATAGAATATTTACATCCCATAACACATGTGGAATAAATAGATTTCAACCTCTCTTATACAAAGAATGATTATAAGAGATTTTATTACATGATGTGTGTGGGATAACTCTATTCTAGAATATTAGAGTTATTTTATGTATTTTAATGATATTTTACCAAAAATACCACACAAGTCATCATTACATATTCTAACACTCCCCCTTAATGATGAATAGGAGAAAGGATAAAAATGGAGGAAGGTGGCATCGCACTAACATCCCCCTTGATGACAACTTCTAGAATGCCCCATTACATGTGAATAAGAACACACTTGACCTCATGAAGATGATGAAAATAACAACCGTTGCTCACTAAACCATGAATTGCATTCAAAACAAGATGTACAATGAAATATTGCAGAACACCACTATAATGTATAGAAACCTCTAATGGGAAATACAAAAAACTGTGGTGAGAAGACAGTCATCACAACCTATAACCCAACTGAAAGCTGAAAGAAATATGCAATAGAATTCATCATGAATACAAGAACCCTATATATATACATCAAAATGTTTCTAGCAGACAGTCTTCAAAGAACCCTACTGAAGATTACATTATGAGTACAAGACCCGAATGGCCTCTCCATTGAAACATGTGCCAAGCATACAGTCTTCACAACCAAGTTGAAAGATGCAAGAACAATAGACCTCATCGCGAATACAAGAACCACGGATCTATCCATCGAAATTTTTCCAATATAAAATATTCATAACCAAGGAACTATATTGAAGATTTCATTACAAATACAAGACCCCAATGGTCTATCCATTGAACTGTTTGGCCCCGCAAGTAATCATCATGACTTTATAGTAGAAGATGTAAGTTCATTTCATACATTAATACTATAATATGGTGACATAATATGGATTTGATTACATTAAATTCCTTCTTAACGTCAACCATCCCAGATAACAAAAGGTTTCAACTTTGTTGCTATCAAGGATAAGTTGAAAATAGGAACAATATGAATAACTAGAGATAACCACAACAATATGCTTAATATAGGCCTAGGAATGACAGACCATACCAGATCACCAAGAAGATTAGTCAATTGCATATGAATTACAATTACCTACAAAAAGTCATATCCACAATGTCTTCCACGTATCATGTCTCAAAAAAATGTTGGGGCAACATCAAACGGTGCAAACAATACTTCCTATGTTAGATGATGAAGGAAGGGTCATTTTGGAACCGGAGGCAATCATTGCAACCAGAGAAAGAAGACTTTGTTCTCGAACACTCAAGGAATATCTCATTTGGTGGAATTTTTTTCTATATGAAGACGCATCATGGGAGACATAACAGTTGTTAACACCGAAATTGACCCCCAAGGTTGAAAGAGGGTAATTATGGGTAACCACTAACCAATATTTGGCTTGTGCTAATGACCCAACACAGACAGAGAGGGCTCTCTCAAAAATCTTATGAAAAGACTGGAATAATCAAGATTATCAATAATGAAAAAGAAACACCAGCATTCACGACCAAGATATTCAATTACAACAATTATACAGAAGATCAGTTTTCTGTTTGGAAATAAAAAAGATTCACGCGTTGTTTGGTTGAAAACGTATGGGATTTAGTTTGGGCAATGGAGTCACCTTCAACAAACCATGAAACATCATTCACAAAGATTCTGCAAACGCATTCACAAGGGCAAGGTAGCAAGTAACTAGTAGTAAAAGAGATTTTAATCTTGTGGAGCATAAGAGAAAAGAAACAGTCCATCAATGTAAGGCATACCAAGATGAATCCTACATCAACTTTAGTAGAATATGTTGGTGAAATACTTGGAAAAAACAAAGCAGAGCATAATCTCTATGAATTCCACTTAATCATTACCATGATCCAAGAATGAAAAGAAATAACACAAAATGGGGTTACGAAGAGAGAAAATACAATTTCACATGGGAAGAGAGAAAATACAGACTACCAAACCAATTACACAGGAATCCCTGTCAAAACGCAGGCTTCAGCTCTGCAAACTTTATTAAAACATCTCAAAAAATGTCTTACAGACTAATCCTCAAATTACCAAAATCTCTCAACATAAGATTTTCAACGCTTATTCATTCTATTACATTGCATATATACATGCCCAGAGCCTTCTTGCTTAACTAACCCCTCACCGAAATGGAAATATTAGAAGGACACCTCATTTCACCCAAAAATTCAAAAATATTACATATGTGTCATGCCTCAAACAGATTGATTAAGACAAGGAACATAATATTATAGACAGAGTATTGTCTTAACCCTGGGTTCGCAAGTGACCTTGCGAGTCAAATAAATCTTCCACTTTCAATGAGTTGTTCGCCTGTGATGCGCCATCTGGTAGGATAGGTTCCGCTTCTTCAGTGGAGATTACAAAATCGTGCACTCTTTCTGCACCCGATTGGCCGCTTTGCTTGATTTCGAAGGTCTCCTTCTTTTTCCTTTGGACACTTGTTGTCTATTAGGTTTCTCGTCTTTGCTGGTAGAGTCAGATTCCACGAGGTCAAATACCATAAAAGAGGGAGTGGTAGGCTTTTCATCCATCTCAACCCACACCTGTTCTGGCATGAACACCACTTCGCACTTCCGTCCTTTCTCCATGAGCCAATCGTAACAGAGAAAATGGTCGAACCGCCAGGTGCACCATCTTTCCCTTATACCGACTTCAGATAAAAGACGTGAGAACCTTATCCATAACTGCTGCGATGATGACAGTAGCTACAAGTGGTCATAATTGCCATGATATCTCCCTCGGACTCTTCAATCAGCTAACCGTGATGCCCAAGGTTTGAGGTGACCTTCAGCATGCTCAACGATGTCGTCCTAGATAGACGACACAGCCGATGATAATACCAAAAGTGCCTTCCATCATACCGATAATCCTATGGGATAACATTAAGAGATCCCCTTTGCAGGTCCGTTCTTCTGACATCTCTCGTGTGACAATACTTAGTCGCATGCTTTCCCACATGCTCCGAAAGACATGGGTCACATTGCCTATATCACCTTTCGAGCCAACCTCTAATCCATGCAAGGGACTTTTCCCTTTTCACACCTCCTTTACAGACTTTTTCTAGCCTCCACCCGTTTGCCAACTTCTCAGTCATAAGCATCCAGCACCTTTAGGATGCTTATAACCCTTTGAAACTTTCATCTTCATCTTAGTAAGGCCGGGAAACATGTCTTCTTCACCTGCTTGTTCCAACCCTTCCCCTTCATCCAGAAACTGGGCCAAAAGCTATTAATACCAAGGGAAAATATTACCTGTGGAAGGATACCTTTGGTCATAAATTATCGGGGTTTAAGCTTGACCCACCTATGATTTCGAACAAACCAACCGCTACTTTGGACGTTCGAGAAGTCATGGGAATTATCCCTAATTCCCAGGTCGAGCCCGTGGAAGGGAATTACAAAGGTCCAACGACCTTTGGACGGACTTTGACGAAACAAGGCAACCACTGTCATTCCTGAGGTGACCTCTAGGACCACAATGTCGAGGTCTTGAAAGATAGCTTCTTTGCAGGCCATTATGGCCTGGACCAAAACTGATATAGGGTCTCCGGGGACCTCCCTGTTAGGGCGCGACCGCAAGACTTTCGCACTTCGACCCAACTGCCTGGTGACCAATCATCAAACTCCTATACCGGGGCTAGAACATCACTCTCTGGAAAAAACCCTTCCCGCTCATACAAGTTTCCGAAAAGGTTAAAAATGCAAAATTTGAAAGGTGTTCTCATATATATAGCCACGTTTCCGTAACGTCGACTCTCTTGGTAGGTTTCCCGTTAATATCAACCGTTGATCTCCCACGTGCTTGTTTCCCTTCGTCAGATCTGTGGCCTCTTTATCTCTTGATTTGACCTTCGATTCTTCTTTACCGTCGGATCTGTTTTAATCTTTCCATCTATGTCGTCCCTTCTTCTCCACATTTTCCCATAAGACGGCCTCGCATGTAACCGAGTGGTCCCTACTATGATTTCCCGCTTTTGTGCGATGGGCTCTGAGGCTGACATCTGGTAGACGAGAAAATGTCATCGCATTCACCCCTTTCTTATCCGGTGCGCTGCTTCTTTATGCGAGCTGTCGCGAGAGCCGTTGATGCATATCCCTTCCGTATTCCAAACCGTGGATCTTTTCACCAGCTCCTGCCATCGCATGTGCCAATTCTTATATATCGCCCTTTGGTCCTTCTCCTTGCGACCACGTCTGTCGTTGACACCTGGCTGGCAGAGAAAGCTCATCGCATTCACCTTTTTCTTACCTCCCTTGCTACTTGGCTGTGTGGTATTCCACTTAGGGCCATGGATCTGATCCCCGCGCCAAATCTACGGTGTAGATTGGTGTAATGCTTAGCTTCCCAAGATTTGAACGGCGGACTATATGCTATAAGTATGCTTTTCGTTTATTTTTACCTATACTTCAACATTTTCTCATCCTTTACACATATGTTTCTCCTTAGACCCTTTAAGTCTTCCCTGTTAGCATCTAGCACTGGAGCATGGAGGATATCTCGGCTTCACTCCCAAGTACATTTTAACCATCCATTACTTCCCTTCAACTGCATATTGTAGAAAAATATATGGGTGTTAACAACTGGCTCCAAAGGGGATGATATCCTCCCTGCGAGGTATCAAAGAAATTCGTAGATTAAGTTCCTGATCCATTGGGCGGCTCCTTCAAACCCTGACTATTATAAGCAACCTCCTGTAGTCGGCATTTTCATCTCGACGCTGCGACTGAACATCCTGAGCCGAATGCCTAAAATTACTAACTGAAATAAATGCAACTGCCTGACCTGCAAGCTTATTTATATACAAGTGTTCCTACCCTACTTGTTTGGCACAAAGGGTAACTCAAGTAATTTCACACTTCCAATGAAGCCAATCAAGCAAGTGACTTGTTAACTGAATTCTCCATTCTAGTTTCATCAACAATATCCGTCTTTACCCTTGCTTTGAGGACAACAGTTTCATGGGTGTTAACAACAGTTTCATCAACAATATCCGTCTTTACCCTTGCTTTGAGGACAAAGCGTTCTAAAAGACAACGACAATGTTATGTATCTAAGTATTTAAGAACAATTATTTCAATATTAAATGTAATATTACTTAGCTAATCGTAGGGTCACACCATTCCATTGAAACAGTGTGTGTAGACCTATAAAATGTCTTCTCTCTTATTGTAAAAATCATCATTCAATTATTACTACTCATTGTGGCTAATTCGAGTTTTGTGGGTTTCGATTACGTTCGCTCCCGAAACACCGTCACTTGGCCACTTGTAGACATTGCAAAACATATATCAAAACTGCTTGTTATGTTGATAATATTGTGTTCCATATGCAATCTGCAAATACAATGACATATTATGGTTGTTCTAAATGCATAAAAAAACTAATAAAGAAAGTTATATTCAAGTGAGTGTATTGTGCATTCGCATTGTAAATTTAAAATTAGTAACATCATTTGTTTCATGTTTATAAATTAATGTGTTCTTTTTACAAAGCAATAATATGGTGATATCAATTATGAAGAAATTGTTTCCTTGTTAAATTCACAATTATAATTTTGCCTCTCATCTTATTATGAAATTATTTGCTTTCTGTCGACACACTAGATCTTACAGTCAATGTTCTAAAAAAAGTGTATAGTGTTTACAATATGGTTTTATATTTCACAAATTGTTTATGAAATATTTTATTAGAGATGTTGTTGCAGCCTTTGTTTTGCATTAACAACATTTGCATTACATACGCTCCAACCAGGATACGCTACTGTTCAAGCAATATTGTTGTTGTTCTCGATTTATAATCCTCTTGCTGGTTCCAGTTTAGTGTTTTTTGATTCAATGGTGTGAACAAAGTTGGCTAATGTTACTAATGTCATCGTTTTTGCTCTCTATAATATTGATTAAATGATGTTGAATATATACTTATTATTGAAATATTGTTGAAATATTTTGACATTGGGATTGAATATATGTGCATTATTAAAGATCTTTGCTATTTATGACTTGGTTAGAAACAATAATTTTTCTGGATGAGAATTGCAACTTTACAATTACAGATTTATCTATTCCAATTGTTTGTATTTTTTCCTATGTTGAACTGGTTTTTTAAGCAATTCATTTCTTGTCATTTGGTATTGGTGAATCAAGATCTTGGCTTATTCCATTTGACTTGGTTAAAGTTGTTTGGAGACCTCACTTTCACTCTAGACATTCTATTATCTTTCTCTATATAAATGTCTCAAGTCTATGAGTTAGTTGAATTTTATTCTCCATCATAACCACTTGATTTAGCCTTTTTTTTTCGAAGTTTTTGGTTGCGCCAAATGGTTTTTATTTTTTATTTTTTATTTTGTTTTATTACAATTACATTAAATTTTCTAAAAGCTACCCTCCATCCCATATCTTTTCTCTGAAACTACAATACCTTTCCAAGGGCTATGCAACACATGTTTGCGATTTTTTTAGGCCAACATCCACCCCAAATCTTCTCTCTAGAAATACATAACCTTCCCTAAATCTCAACCAAATATTTTCCCAAACACCAATAACATACATTTTCATTTGTATATTTTCCACAACATCTTTCTATTTCTAATGTCTCCTTACAATACCAATTCCTCTTATTACAGAAACATGACCTTGCCAATGCTCTCACTAATGTCTTCAAACTATATCCTAGAATTTCCACTTCCACATTTCAACATAACACCAAAATATTTTTACTTAAGTATGGCGCCTAGATACATGAACATTTTCTGGATTCTTGGATATACAATCTCGTTGCTTGCTTCCAAACATGCCCAGCACCCAAAATTGGTTACAATCTTAGGAAGATTGTGTGAAGGTATATGTAGAGTAGTGCATAAAATAGGTTACCAACAACATTCCCATTATCATGATTTCATAGTAAACCTCGTGCTAGGCCTTGACAAGGTCTTTTCATCCACCATCTTATTTATCTAACATCATGTGCAAATTATTGTAATGCCACAAATCACATATCCATAATAGATAGTTGTGCGTAAATTCTAATCCCACAAATTGTTAAATTTTGGTTAGGGTTAGGGTTTGATGCAGAATAATAAAAATCAATGTACTTTAATGCAAAATTACTTTTAACAAACTACTACTGATATGAAATAGTACAACAGTAAATAGTACTGAAACACAATTTTCATCTCTTTCAACTTTTCATCTTTAACACTACCAATTGGGTCACCATGTTAAAGTAATCTTCAGTAACATGTAATCATCAATAGCAAAATAAATAACATGTTTAATTAACAATAAAAGAGTTAAGTGAGGGTACTTACATGGAGTGTGAGACCCTTCCAGTTTTATACTCAGAATTTTAACTTTCAGAAAAGGACCGTGCCTCTCAGAGGGCAATCAACACTAGGAATTGGTTGACCCTACTTAAGGGTAAGTACAAACCCGAGAGAGAGATGAAAGGTTGAAGGCAACAATAGTGGTAGTCATTGACAATAAAAATTACAGTTACAGTGTCAATCACAACAGAGGTCAACAAGGTCACAATAATTATGATCCCAACAAAAATCTCAGCACAAGAGAAGTAACCACAAGTAACTCTCAGCACACCAGATCTGATCACAGATGATCAAAGACAATCACAAACAAATAGACCTGTCAATAAATAAAATTCAACATAAACAATCTGAACCATAGGTAAGTCTTAACAATTAGATCTGGGAAAAAAATAAGACTCAACATCAACACTCAATCCAAGCTGTCCATATAAGCTGAAGCCCTCACAAATGAACAATCAACAATCAGATCAAGACCAAGGATACTCATGACCTACACAAGTGAGCACACAACAGGGTTATCCAGACCCTAGGGATTCACGGCTGAGAACAGACAGAGCTCTAAGGCTCACGACTAAGTCATGCAAGGAATGAACGAATTCCAAAAATCACAATAAACAGATCAGACTCCTCATTCATAAAATTAGACATCTCGTCAACCAGGTTAAATCCCAAATAGACCTCACACAACAGATCGAACTAGAAGGAGCAGATCGAGTCTCACAATAATAAGATCATAACACAAACAACATATCAAACATCTCCTCAGGCCAATCGGGCACCACAACAGTAGATCGGTCCTCTCAGCAGCAGATCAGACCTCAGTCAAACCTCAATAATCTTGACATCAACCCTAAAAATCAGATCTGGAATGAGTAGCAAGCTTTAGCAATTGGGCGGCATCAACAGGTAAGTAATCAACAACAATAAAATCCAAAAGTACCCTTGACGTCAAGCAATATAAAGAACAAAACTGAGATAAAAAGGTTATGTTGTCAACTTTCCAAGTGAGGAACAAAAGACTTCAATAAATAGATCTTAGATCCTTCTATAAGGATTAATAATTTACTCTTTAATTAAGTTAGGGTTCCATAGATTTAGGAGCGTACCACTTAGTAAGAGTTAAGACATCAAAATAAAAATCACAAATTATAAAATATAAATATAAATAAAGTGTCTTAGGTGGGTACCAACACTTTAGGGTTAAAACAATATAATTATGCTGACTTTAGGTGGGTACTAGGGTCATATAATTAATTAGGTGAGGGTACAAGTACCAACAAATGGTACAGGTCAAATCATTAAAACAAGGATGGGTACATGACCCATAACCCCTAGGACCAAAGGGTGTACCACAAGGTGGGCAATCAACCATAGTACCCCTAAGACCAAAAAACTCAAAGTGGTACAAATCAAAACAACTCAAGTTGGGTAGATGAACCCACTAACCACAAGTCAAAGACAAGGTACCATAAGACTAATAATCAACAAGGTGTAAAGACCAAGAATGAGCAACCAAGGTGGGGTACAACCAATCATCTCTCTCTCAAATGTACAAGTGTTCCATACACAACTCGGAAGTTCATCATCATTGTATAAGGAAGGGTCCACACTGGATGATGTGATCATGTGGTCCTCTAGACTGCTCCTTAGGTCAAATGTTAGTGGCTCCATCAAGGGGTGGCCAGTCCCTTGAGAAGACCATCTAACTCAACCATCTTGAAGACCTAGGAGAAGAGGACATTACACATCATCATCTTGGTCCACGAACCAAGATCCACTTGGTTAACTGACCAGATATGGCATTGTAGGAGCTACTTGGTTCTCGTGACCAAGAATATGCCTGGTCTTGGACCAGGAGATCTCTGTCTCAACCTGTAGGACATGCTTGGTCCTCGTGACCAAGAAACTATCTGGTCCCATACCATAATACCCTAGAGACAAATATGGGCCCTAGCCACATGCTAGGGACTTTTCCATGGCATCAACCTACTTGGTCCTTGACCAAGAACCTCAGGAGACAGTTGGGGCCCTAGGGTACCTTCTAGGGTCTTACTCTTTACTTTGCCTGGTTAACTTGACAAGGAACCCTAGTTAACTGACTAGGGTACCATCCTCTCTGAGAATGGGTCTCGCAGCTATACTAAATTTAACACAAATGACTATGATGGAGATTGGATCCTTTTTGTTCTCAATAATTCACTAAACATCATTTCCCTTGTAAACAAAAAATGCTTAACCGAATAACTTTCAATTCATTTATGCATTTATAATGAGAATTGACTTGCCTTGTATTTGCATGTAGCTATGACTCTTTCCTAAGCTTGCTTATATGCCAAGAGATGGATTTATTTATCATCACTAGCTAAACTCCTTATCCAATCCCCTTTTGAACCTTAGGCTAAAAAGGAAGGACTACCTATATCTTAACATGTTAAAACACATTGACAATTTAAATTGCCATGCTTAGTCTGCCATACAAGAAATTTAACCAACACATTTGATATATTAATATCTATAACATTGTTCTCCAATTCTATGCATTAAATGGTAAGCATCCATGACTCTAATCTTATGGCCTAGCAAAACAAAGTTATGGTTTTATGACACAAATTCTGCTTTGTGCAAAATATATTTTTTCGTTTTTTCCTTGCAAAATGTAACCATTCTCATTGCTTCTAGTGTTTTGCCACTTCTTTTGTTGTTTCTCACCCTTTCTTGTAGCAACACTTTAAGCAATTGCTGCCTCTTAATGCCTTAAGCTTTAAGCAGGGACATGGCAGCTCGCTGTTCTGGTGGTGGTGGTGGTTGTTGTTGTTGTTATGTCCCCAAAGGGGATCATATATATATTGACAAGTACCTATTAATTTGGTCCTAGAGATTATAAATTGTCTTGGGGTCTATTGCTGCTCTATAGTTAATGATATATTGTATTAAACAAAATTTTTAAAAGCTGTTTTTTCTGAATTTTTATTGGATGCAAGTTGTGATGTCATCCTCGTTTTTCCCTTCCCAAAAGGGAACGGCTGGATGATGTCACCTGCTAAATGTTATTATTGAGTGACAGATTCTGTGCATTACTCAACCCAAGAAATCTATATGATATTAGCATTTAAAAAAATATTTTGTGCACATTGCCCTGCAATAAACTTGCACAGCCCCAATAATGTTTGCGTGATAACCGATGTTTGTCTATTAAATTCAAACACTATAGCTGTAACATCAATAACCAAAGTAACTATAGCTGTAACATCAATAACCAAAGTAAGAGCCTCTGTTTGGGATATTTTGTGCACACTGCCCTGCAATAAACTTGCAGAGTCCGGATAATGTTTGCGTGATAACCGATGTTTGTGTATTAAATTCAAACACTATAGCTGTAACATCACAACCAAAGTAAGAGCCTCTGTTTGGGATTGTTGGTGCTATGTTGTTTATTATCTTTTCTATATATATAGAAAAGACTTCGTAAAATCTACCCGAGATTGGTGGAAAGAGTCCTTAAGGGTTTTTGCATATGATTCGAAGATTGTTTAAATTAAGGTACATGCTTGTTGATTTTGTCAATATAGCAAAAACCTGGAAATTGGGTTACTTGGGCGATCCACATCGTAAATAATCATAAATATGCAGCTCGAAACATGATTTAAGATTCTTTGCTTATGTTAATTGAACCCTTTTAATTGAACCTGCGAGTGATGTGTTATTAATTTGTCAAGGTGGATAAAATGGCAAAATGGCTTGGTGTTGAGAGCATTAAGAACATTTGTCTTTACATTGCTTGTTGTTTGCAGGGATTGCAGTAGCCGGATGACCACTTGGCAAACCCGTGAAAGATTGTTGATTCGTGGATGAAATGCCTGACATTAAATTGTATTGAGATTCATTAAATTGCATTGGGATTAAATGCAAGGTGATGTTATCAAGAATTACCTCGAAATGCTGGACATTAAACTATAGTGGAATTGAATGCAAGGTAATATTATCAAGAATTACGCTGTCAGTATCAGAATAAGAAATGCAAAGTAATATTATCAAGAACACCCAGAGCAGGCTGGAAAATAAATGAAACTCTTTGCTATTTTGAGAGATGAATGTTCCGATAAATAGGACGCCTCCTAAAAAAAATGATCGACATTGAGCAGCTTCAAGGAGTTAAATAATCTTTATCTATTATGTCTTTAGCTCCAGTCAATTAAGGAAATGCGGATGTAGCATTTAACAAACAAAAGGCAGTGACGAGAAAACCCAGAAAAAAAGGTTTTGTACTGTACGAGAAAAACAGATAAGTTATTATGTTAATTAAAAATGAAAAAGAAACTTCATCTTAGTTATTGAATAAAAGCTTATAATTTAAGTACTAATTTCCTGTTGTCGTACAGAAATGGAACCCCTTTTTAGAGTTAAAGACTGATATTGAATTACAGTTTTTTAGATTTTATTATTGTTATCAAATAAAAATATTAAACAAAGTGGGTTTGGGAATACTCAAAAGAGAATATGATATTTAGGGTATGTTTGTTACAAATTGTATACATTGTTATTTAATTACTTATTTTGTTTAAATAATAGGATAAGCAAAAAAGAGGGTTTCATGGCGATTGGGTTAGGGTTTCATGATGAAAGTGGAAGAAAATACAGGACCAGGTATGATCAGATGAAGAACACATGGGAAATCGGAACCCTGAGATAGACGAAAGCCGCGTCGTAAGGAATATCAACATGGTTCTTGGAGGTTGTGTTTAATCTTTTATACTGTGGAGTTTCAATAGATCCGGTCTGGGCCGTCACTATTGCTACTGGAATCTGGAAATATTCGCCGGCGAGGTGTTGGGAGTCGTTTTCCTGAGCAGGAAGGTGACGATATTTGGGGCTTTCCGGTGCACTTGAAAACTTGACAGCAGGGTGTGGTCCTCCGAAACTAGTGGCGATTATTACTTTCCCTTGACTGCCTGTGGTTCCATTAATCATTACAAAACCATATCCGCATATTCTAGGTTATTCGTCGTTTAAGGTTTCGTTTTGGACCGTTTTTCCGGGGGTTGTGACTGTATTGCTCCCGAAATGGAGTTTAACGGGACGGCAACATGCCCAAACACAGATTGCGACATGAATCTGTCGGACTCCCAGCTCGAGGAGGCTGGATTGTTCCAGCCGGATACATTTTTTAAAAGGCAACTGGGAGAAATACATGCGGCTAACCCTCGGGGCCGACAGGTGGCGACACTTGGAACGGCCATCAACAGGCACCTGGACATGGGAAAGACACCTGGAGTGGTGCAGGGTTCCGACCCACCTGGTGGCAACACAAGGATTCGACCGGGGCTTGGCGGGAAAAGAAAGCTGGGGTCGACGTCCCGTGCAAATGGTAGGAGGCTGGGCAAATATTTCAGTAGGCCTGGAGAAGCCTGGTTGATGTTCGGCCGGGACATAGGACTGGAGGAGATAGTTGATTACAATATGACTGTGCTCGTAGGAAAATTTTCCTACCATGCTATGAATCGGCGAAATGTTGTTAAGTGGGTTGAGGAGCTGTGGAGTCCCATTCTTGACTACACACCACAGGTTTTTGCAATGGCTTGCGGGTGGTACGGCTTCAAATTCAGGGAGGAGGCTCATAGCACTCGCATCTTGGGGGGCTTGTGGTTGTATGGATCCGGAAGCTTGATGCTTCAAAAATGGCATACGGATTTTAATCCCAACACGGCTACGGTGAGGTTGAGACACCTTTGGGTGCTTCTGCCCGGCCTTCCGTTGGCATTGTGGAATCGAAGGGCCTTTGAGGCCATTGGCAACCGACTTGGGAGATTCTTGCATGTGGAGGACAGTCACCTCAGGGGTTTTGACAGGAGGATGGGACGACTGTTGGTGGAAGTAGATATATCTATTGGCCTCATAGATGTATTACACATAGATTGGAGGGGTCGTCAGCTATCTTAGATTGTTGACTACTGGGGTATTCCTTTTCGCTGCTCAAACTGTAAAGCAGTGGGCCATTTGTGGAGGTAATGCACGGCTCCGGCGTCATCTGGTCAAAACATGGATGGGGGGCCTATGTGGTCATCGGACGACAGCAGTGATATTGAGCAGGATGGCGCGGGTGCACTTGACGACTTCTCCAACCGGGTGCTCAATCCACGGGCTCAAGACTCGTCGATAATTCGTAAGTTGGAACTACAGGACCCTATGTTTTTCCATTCTTTAAACGAGTTGGATATATCCTTTATTAATTCACTAGAGATGAATAATGGAAACAACGGCAACTATATAAGTAACAGTCATAGCATAGAATCAAACTCTTCTGGGTCGGGACAGACAACAAGTGATAACTCTGAAAATGATGGCCCGGAATCGGAGACTGAACTTTTAATCAAGATGAACAAATTATGCCCTGAGAATAATATAACAAACATTCTGGTTCCTTCTTCCACAAATAACTCTGAAACCCCGGGATCAAATGTTCCTGTCGATTCTGAGACAACCGGCCATACACGGGATGATGAGGAAAAATGTGGGGAAAAGGCGAAATGTGATGTTACGATCCCTGGTCTTTTGGAGACTGGGGGTTCGGTGACAGATGGAACGATGGATGTGAAGGGGCCTATGGGAACGAGAGGGAAGCAACCCTCCATTCCATCATATTCTGATATGGTTAAGAAATCAGCCATTCCCACATATTTCCGGAATCGGGTGGTGGAACAAAATGTGGCACCGGCTGATGGAATGCCGGGGCCCATTGAATCATTGGCTCCTGGACCGGATGGGGGGGTGGGTAAAACTGTAACTGCAACACTACCGGAATCTTCTGGTGACATTGTCACACAAAAGGGTGCACGTAGGGGAGGTCTCGCTCAGGATTTTTCACCACTGAAAACTAGAAGTGCCAGGAAAAACAAAAAGGTCATTCCGGGGGGGGGGGGGTGAGGATGACCTGAACATGACGCAAACCCCCAATCATGCTGACACCAAGGCTCTTAGAGGAATGAAATCCCTTGCGAGGGTTAGAAAATGATTTGCCTCTCCCTGAACATCATAGGGGTGGGAGGCCTGCCCAAACAACTGGCCTTCAAACGTTTGTTAGAAATTGTCAAACCTGATTTGGTTCTTCTTCAGGAAACGATGGTTAGTGGTGAAAAAGCTCGAATTTTTCTTAGTAAAATCAAGACGGGATGGATGTGTTGTTCAGTGGATGCTGCAGGACTCTCTGGGGGTCTTCTTGCGGCTTGGAATCCTCAAGTTTTGAATCTCGTTCCTTCCCATGTCTCGCTTGGAATTCTGCTATCTGGGAACTTTTGGGGATCGGAGAAAAATATAAACATCATAAATTGTTACGGCCCATACAGTGACCGTGAAACTTTCTGGAACATGGCTGGATCTGAAAATTTACTAAACCTGGAAAATTTGATAATAGCTGGCGACTTAAATTTTACCTGGGCCGATGGGGAGATTTGGGGGGCTCTGGCGAGGAGGGACCCCCTGGGACCATATTTCCTGAATCTTTTCAAGGAATTTTCAATGGTCGATGTGGCTCCTCGGCCGCTGGCACCAACATGGACTAATGGCAGAACGGGAGATCAACAGATTCAGAAACGCATCGACCGATTCCTAGTATCAGATACTTTGCTAGCAGATTGTCAGAACTATAGATCCTGGATGCAACAAATAAAAATCAGTGATCATCTCCCCATTATTCTGCAATTTGATAATGATCCCTTTTACAAAACATACCCTTTCAAATTCAACTCCACGTGGCTTTCTGAGTTGGATTTCTGTTCGGGGGTGCGGAAGGTGTGGTTGCAGACAGATGTAACTATGGAGAGATCGGCTATGGATAAGTTGTCGGAGAAACTCAAGGTATTAAGAAACTTCTCCATAAAGTGGGAGAAAGACAAAAAAGCATCGATGAGAAAGGAATTAGCTGAGATTGAAGCAGAGGTGGAATACCTGATGAATAGAAGGGTTGATAATGAGCTAACTATGGGAGAGCTTAAAAAACTATCAACGCTGGAGAGTCAGAAAATGAAAATTCTTTTGATACAGGAAGAATCCTGGCGATTGAAGAGCAGAGCAACCTGGCTAAAATCTGGAGACATGAATACAAAATTTTTTCATCAATTTGCTGACTCCCGACGGATACAAAACACAATCTGGGACTTAAATGATCATTCGGGTAGGCGGATTCGGGGGGAGGAGAACTTGATGAATGAGGCTGTTTATCATTTCCAGGAATATTATAGAGACCCAAAAAACACTACTCTGGCTGAGCAATTCGAACTTATAAAGGAATATCCACGTATGTTCAATGAGGCGGAAGGTGACAGTATATTTCTGGAAGTCACTCTGGATGAAGTGGAAAAAACACTGCGGGGGATTGCAAAGGACAAATCCCCGGGCCCGGATGGATGGACTGTCGAGATTTTCTTACAGAATTTTGATATCATGGGGGAAGAAATACGGTTGGTTGTGGAGGAATCGCGGAAGTTTGGTTTTGTCTCAGGGGCTATAAACTCTACATATTTGGCCCTCATACCAAAGACTTCCCATCCGAACAACTATGATGAATTCAGACCTATTGCGTTATGCAACCTGGTCTATAAGATAATTACTAAAATTATCGCTGTAAGAATCAAACCGGTGCTATCTCGGCACATCACCAAGGAACAATATGGATTCCTAAGTGGGAGACAAATCCATGATGCCGTGGGGGTGACACAGGAAGTCTTTCATACTATTAAACAGAAAAGGATGGATGCTCTTATCCTTCAATTAGACTTGGTGAAAGCTTATGACAAGGTTGATTGGAACTTCCTAAGATTAATACTTATCCAGATTGGCTTGCCATGGACGGTTATGAAATGGATTATGGCCTGTATTAATTCTGTCAATTACGCAATTCTTATCAATGGTCTTCCTACTGATTTCTTCAAGGCTACTCGGGGACTTCGACAGGGATGTCCTCTTTCTCCTTTACTGTTTCTTCTGGTGATAGAAGGGCTTAGTTTGTCCATTCATAAAGCCCGCCAAGATGGAAGAATTGTTGGCATCAAAGTAACACGCAATATATCTGTTTCTCATTCATTATTCGTGGATGATGTCATGCTTTTTGGAATGGGCATACTTGCCGAATGGATGGCATACAAACAGATACTAGATCTTTTCTGCAGGGTTTCTGGCATGGTAATCAGTTATATGAAATCCTTTTTCTTGAAACACTCTCTGCCCGAGGATGTCCAGCAGTCAATCAGCACCCTCTTGCCTCTAAACTTCAATGAAATTGAAGCGGGTACTAAATATCTGGGTTTTTACATTAAACCTTCAAACTATTTGATTAATGATTGGTCCTGGATTATCAGAAGATTTGAAATGAGACTTGGACACTGGAGCTATCGGCATCTTTCTTTGGGTGGCAGGCTTACTCTGATAAAAGCCGTTCTGCAAAATTTAGGTGTATATTGGTTTTCTCTTTGCAAGATTCCACGAACCATTCTGAAACTTATAAGAAGGAAGATTTTCAGTTTTCTCTGGACTGGAGGTGGAAACCTGGAGAAATTTCATCTGATAAAATGGCAGAATTTGGCTCGGCCATGGCATATGGGTGGCTGGAATATTAAGGATATAGAAATGTTTGTTACGGCCCTCCATGCTAAAAGCCTTTGGCGTGCACTTTTTGACCTATCGATCTGGGGCGAGATCATACGGGCAAAATACCTGCGTAACATTCCGATCTCTAGATGGTTCCATTTTAACCGCCCTGGAACTTTGGGCATATCAAACATTTGGAACGGACTGCTGGGTGCATACAGGATCATTGCACAATGGATTGCATGGTTGCCAGGCAATGGACGTGATATTCGACTGGGCCTTGATCCTTTCATTGGTGGTCCACTACGATACACAATTTCGGTTGAACTGAGATCACATCTCAATGCAAATGGTTATTTCTCCTTAGCACATGTTGCTGGTTGGTGTGGGGAAGAACGTCCCCGGTGGATCTCGGCTGAACAGATGGGTCTTATGGGCACCCTGAGGCAGGAATGGGAGGATTATATCAGGCCTCTGCATCATTCAAACATGCGACTCTCTGATGGTGCTGACCGGATTGTGTGGTCGTGGGACGTGGCCGAAGGGCAGGTCACTGCTGCAATGGCATATGATGCACTATTCGCAGAGACACAGGTCATGGTTCGATGGTGGGATAAAGCACTCTGGAAACTTGTTTTTCCGCTCAAGATTAAATGCTTCATTTGGTTGGCCCTGCATAACCGGATACTAACGTGGGACAACCTTTGTCGTCGTGGTTTTTGTGGCCCGGGTTGGTGTACCTTATGCTGTTCTGAGGGGGAAACGGTTGATCACCTCTTCACCTCCTGTTCTTTCAGCAAAAATCTTTGGTCTTTTATTGCGGGCAGAGCAGGTATAACTTTTCTTTGGAATTTCAGCTCTCTTAATGATTGCCTTGTAGCTTGGGATCATCTTGATCTTGGGGTCAGAGAACTCCCATATTTCATGATATGGGAGGTCTGGAAGACTCGAAATATGCACATATTTGAGAATAAGATCCCTTTCCTGCCTGGGATTGGCTACAAAACACTTGCTGCACATCATGAATACCTCACCATGCACGGTTTGGCCAGAGTTAGAGACATTCCGGTAAGGCACCATCGTTTTGCCCCCCCGGTGCTGACCTTCCCTTGTGGCTTCTTTGACGGAGCTGCTGTATACAATCCTGGGGGGGGTGGTGCTGGTGCCGTTCTACACCTTACAAATGAAATCTCCATCCATCTTTGGCTTAATCTGGGAGGTGGCTCTAATACCAGGAGCGAGCTATGTGCTCTTTGGTTATTACTTTATTGGGCTCGAGTACGAGATATCACCGACCTTGTGGTCTTTGGCGACTCACTTTCTATCATCTCCTGGGCTAGTGGCAAAACCACACTACATAACATGTTGCTTCAGCACTGGATGAATGCGGCCTTGTTGTTAATTAACGATTTTCAACACATTCATTTTGCCCATGTATTTCGTGAAGTGAACTTGGAGGCGGACATGCTTTCTAAGAGGGCCCTTTGCGCTGCACCCGGGACCATCAAGTGGCAGGAATGGCGGGCGGACATATTGTTTACACAGGGCTCACTACCTCTGCCTTGGGTTTGATTTTGCTCTACTACTTTTTTGTAATATATACTGTTTTATGGTTATCTTTAGCTCGCAGATTTTCTTACATATACTGTTAGTTCTATGTGCAGATATCTCATAGAGGATGTGGCCAACCTCTCGTTGGACATATTGTATGCTACCTCTATTTGCGGCATTATATTCGGCATTATTTGTCTGTGTAGGCTAGACACAGCAGTTTTTTTGGATATTTGACAGTTAGCACTGATATTTTTATGACAAACTTTATTATTTGGTGGGATTCTCTGATGTTTTATTGTGTTTTGTAGAACCTGTTTCTCCTCCGGGAGGGGTTCATGGTTATTTGTTGTGAACATATTGCTCCGTTATGTTTTTCCACGTTGGATTGATGGCATTATGGCCATCGTTTTTAGACATGATACATCTGCCGGGCAGGGCAGCGATGTGATGTATGTTTCTTCTGACAGTTGGCTCTATTTACTATTTCGTATATTAATAGTAAGTTAAATTTTTCTATGAAAAATAGGATAAGCAAAAAGATTTTGCTTAATGTTTTTGTATTCACGTTATATGTAGATTTTATTTCTATTATGACTCAGCTATAGTAATAATTTAGACACATTAAATACAAAGGAAACCACTGCATCATTAATAATTGATGTAATTTGGTGATCTTATGAGAGTTGTGGCAAATAAAGATTCAAGGAGGGAGAAAGTGAAGCAACTATTAAAATTGAACCATTAAACCTTAAAACTTGTGTCTTTGGACAAGTAAGACGTGAATGCGATTAAAAGGATTTAGTTAGGCCAGAGCGAGACTAAAATCCAATCATACATAGTTATAGGATTGGAGGTTGTATTTAATTTTTGGGCAAATAAAATTTGCGAGTAGATTCGTATTAACTCAAATAAAACTGAACGAGGACTTCAATAACATTTTGCACTGCAGATTTTAGTTATATTTAGTTTTGAATTTAAAGCAAATGAAAATTACAGCTAGGGTTACAAACTTGTCTTTTTAAGTTGGGGACAATTGCTAAAACCTCACCCTCGATACATAAATTATATTAGGGTTGATCAAAACGAATAGAAAAGAACAAAAATCTATTTAAGGTTAAGAAAAATGCTAGAGTTTATCACTAGTAATTACAACATATCAGTACTGATTTATCAAAATAAACAAACTGTATATGTATATCTGGAACAGACGTTGGGGCCCCTGCCTTACAGGATAAACATTAATTGATATAATTATGATTTCACATGTCAATGCACATTCAATCCAAGTGTCGAAAGAGAAAACCACTCGCAGTGCAGGCTTTAGAAGAGCAAACCACTTGTTATAATCTATAAGGTGTTAGAAAAGAAAACCAGGTGTTACAAAGATTTCTGAATTTCCTGTAGCAGTCTTCTCTTCTGCATGTCAAGCTGGCTCACCCCTCGCCTTCGCTTAACTCTTCAAGTGATGGGTTAAATTTACAGCGCCTTGTCGCTAAATCTCACCGAGATCAATATTTCGTCATGTCTGATGTTGGTAATGTCGAGGCTAGCTTGGTCCAAGCTGGCGAATCCACAGGCGATGGGGTTGACCCTGCTGAGTGGTGCCTCAAGGAGCTCGGATACAAGCAGGAGCTCAGAAGAGAAATGGTGTTCATTTGTTTTCTTGGAGCTTGAAACTATCTTTTGGGTTTAATAGATATAATGTTATGGATGTAAACTAAACGTTCCCAGTTTACGTCCAAAATAAACTAAGAAATCTACATTCTCAACTATAATGTATATTCAATGTGTTTAATAGATATAGGAGGTGATTTCTGTTTAATTTTTTGTGTAGACAATGTTCAAGACTATGGCGATTTCGTTCTCGAGTATTACTGTGTTCACAGGGATAACCCCGCTCTATGGGTCCTGTCTTCAGTATGTTGGGCCCGCACCTCTTGTTTGGGGATGGGTTGTGGTCTTGTTTTTCATGGTGTTCGTTGCCACTGCCATGTCCGAGATCTACTCTTCATTTCCTATGAGTATTTTTTTGCAAACGTCATTTGTGAGCACGAGTTCAATTCCCACATAGGCCTATTGTATGACTTTGTAATTTTCCAATCCGTGGTCATCAGTTCAATTTGCATTTGCAGTTTGCGAACAATCTCCATGAGTTCAATTCCCATAGAGTGATATAATAAAACTTTGCAAGGGCTAACCAGAGGTCATCTGTTCAATTCCAATGGACTCCTGTTATATTCGTTTGCAATTGGCAAAGAGTTTAATTTATAATCACATTATACCCGTTTGAAAATTTCCAAGCAATGGTCATGAGTTCAATTTCCATAGAATGATATAATAAAACTTGAAATTGGCTAGCTAAAGGTCATCAGTTCAATTCCCATGGAGTCTTATTATATGCGTTTGCAATTTGACAGCAAGTGGCCATGAGCTTAATTTCCACCAAAGGTCATCATTTCTATATTCCCTGAGCATTACTATGTTTCTGAATGAATTGTGTTATGATGCGTTATTAACTAGTTACAATGCATTACACGATAATTATCCACAACAATTCAAATGTCGTATTTTGATAGCTGAAGTTTGCATTATGTTTATTGTTTTGTTACTGTGTTTAATAAATGTTATATTATAGCTATGAGTTTTAATAGACTAGTTTTATTTCTATTGCCGATGGCTTCAGCACCAACCCCTGAACTTTGAAGTCGCATCCTAGCAAGGTTGGCGCAGATGGCTAGCAGGGGATGCCAAAAGCATCGCAACTACATGTAGAGGAGTCGTTTGGCTGTGCCCACGGCGACAAGATTCTGCTATGGCGTGATTTAAGATGCTTGCCATCTCTGGGGTTAGAGTCTGCTGCACTATGTTTATAATAGCCCTTCTCGCATTATTGCCGAATTTTTTTATTTATTGATAACTGAGCAAAATAAATGATCAATGAGGGACTTCAAATTCAGTCATCCGGTCTTTGATTTCTAACATTCCCCATAAGCTTCGTGCAACAATGAAATTTAATTGGTGCTGTCTTTGACCCCCCTGCTTGGCTTTTCATCATTTCCCATCTATATCTTTTCGTTTTGATGATGATTCACATGCCGTCTAGACTGTGACAGAACTCCAAAGCTCCTTCATTCTAGGACACTCTGCTAGATCAATAGAAGCCATGCTAGTCCTGATTGTCTCTTTATTCATATTTGTTCCGCACTAGCTTCTGATCCTTTATAATTACATCAAATTTGTTGGTTTGGATTCGCATAATTTCCTACCCTTTGGACTAAAGATTCCACTTTTAACCCACATTTACTAAAATTTATTGAATAATGTCCAAGATATTAAGAAAATAAATGGAATTACTAGACTTTCCAGGTTTCTGGCAAATAAGTTATAAACCTAATTTTTGACAAGAAAGCAAAGAGGAAGACTTAGAGCACTATGATAAAATATACAAATGATGGGAGCTTTTAGAAAAATCCATTATATTATTTTGAATAAGGGCATTGATTTAAAAACACATTAAATCCTGTTTAGGCTCAAAACCTGAAAAATCCAATGTGCTCTTTTGGATTTTCTTTAGTGGTCCTCTCACCCGCTCCAATATCAAGGGGTAGCTTCCCCTTCCTGCTTTTCTCATGTTCATTTTTGCCACTTAGATGTGTGATCTTCATGTTCCGACTTTCTAAACCATATCCAAACATCCCTTCTAGGAAACTCTGATTCGAAGGAACATACTTTTGATTCCCTGGAATTTCTTGAGTAGCGGCTTCGGATCTAGTAGAGTATGCAGAGAATTGCACTGTCTCCTCATTAGATCGTGACCAGTTCATTTCTTTCATTTCTTCTTTTTCTTGATTGGGAAAGCTCAGATCCATATGTGGGCTAGTTTGCCTGCTATTTATCTTTATACCTTTATCCTATCCAGTGCTGAGAATGAACTGTACATCATTTTCAGTCTCTTGACTAGAGTGAAAATTAAATGCCTTCGAGTTCTTTCCATTATTATTGTTTGTTGTTCTTGAAATTGTATTTTCTTCAATTTGACCTGTGGCTTCATCATCTATATATTCATCAGCTGGCTGTTCAAGGTCAAAAGTCTTGTGTAAATCCCTCCAGGTTGTAACTTGTTATAGTCTTTTGATATACCATTGGTTTCCTTTGGATTGGATGCAATCTGAAGATTCTTCTCCATTTGACCAGATACGGGAATGTATTTACATGAAGTAGCATTTCTATCAGAGACCCATTCAAAACATCATAAAGATTTTGTTTTTCTTTTGACTTCAGCTGTTCTGGCCCAAAATGAAACAGATATGCACCATCTTGCTTTACTGTGGAAGACAAAGTTGATGTGTTAAGGTCTGTTCTTTCAATTATTATTGTTTGTTGTTCTTGAAATTGTGTTTTCTTCAATTTGACCCGTGGCCTTCATCATCTATATATGCCTTCAATATCTATATATTCATCAGCTGATCGTTCAAGGTCAAACGTCCTGTGTAAAGCCCTGCTAGGTTGTAACTTGTTAAATTCTTTTGATATACCATTCATTTCCTTTAGATTGGATGCAATCTGATCAAATCTGAAGATTCTGCTCCATTTGACCAGATACGGGAATGTGTGTACCTGAAGTATGATATTTATGAACCGCGATCTCTTTCTATCGGAGACCCATTCAGAACATCCCAAAGATTTTGTTTCTCTTTTGACTTAAGCTGTTGTGGCCCAAAATGAAACATATATGCACCTTCTTGCTTTATTTTGGAAGACAAAGGTTACGATGTTTCTTTTTGAGATCATCCGTCAGGCACTTTTGAACTTTATATAGATGATGGAGTTCGTGGACCTGCATCATTCAATAATCAAAAGAAATAATTAGACATACGCCATATATGTGTATCCTGACGAATGCCATTTCGAACTCTAATTGTCTTACATTGCGTTCAGACAGGAAGCTCCATTCAAAAATCGCCAGAAACTACTTATCCCAAATTAATAACATGACGTAGTGGTCCTGCCGAACAAAATGAATGAGAGGGATCTGAAAATCAATTGAAAAGAAGCTTTAATTCACAATGCCAAAGTTCTGCCTTATTGCATTGTAGATTACTCTGTTCATTAATAACTTTAAACTGGAAACCGTTGTACTCAGTACAATCACCAGCTCACTTCAACCATTTTCTTACATTATTTACAACTAAGTATTTTCATCTCAAGTTGGGCAGTATTTGGTTAAACTTTTGTAACATTTGTTAAAATTATAAATATTTATAGATATGTTATAGGAAAGCTGAAACTAATTTTACCCTGTAGCAATTTTGCTAGTGTGAATGATAGGTCAAGTTAACAAAGTAGATATTGGTACAACCTTACATATAATTCGATTGCAAAGTTGGAAAATCTACCACGATTCCATATCTATTTCATTTCAGGATGGTAAGTAGGATAAGTGCCTCAAAACGTCCAAATGATAATTCTTGAAGCTCATTCTTTAGATGTAAGGCTACATGCAAAAATTTACACTTCAACAGATATTTATTCTAACTACATAATGTCCTTATTTTTTTGCTTGCTACAAGTGTTATGTCTTGTGTTGAAACTCCCTAGTATCCCTGCTCATATCATACATAAGTCATATAAAGATTCTTTTGAATCCACACCGCCTTTGAAAATAAAATTGCAATTAGATGTTTATGGATTTCCTAATATTTGCTTGTATGGAAGATTAGAGTTTTCCACTATCCTGTTAATTATTAAAGAACCTAGCTAAAAATCCATCCTTTAGCCTGCTGTGTTTATAATATGATTTTTATTAAAGAACCTAGCTAAAAAATCCATCCAATAATATAATTTAAAAACCAAGGATTTCCTATCCCCTTTTGATTGTATTGTGGTTGTAATCAAATGTTAAAAAGGGTCACGGGAGTGTAAATTAATTTGTATACTGGCATCTCTCTTTGTGTGAACAGGGTTTTCTCAGCCTCGGAGAGAGGTACACTAGTGTTGTAAATGCTCTGTTTTTGAGTTCTTAGTTTTAGTTTCTGAAAGGTTTTATAACATGAATATGGAAGTGAAGAACAACAAAGCGTTGGCTGTATTTGACAAAGATAAAAAAACAAAAGTGCGCTAGTCGATGTGCAACATATTTAACTGCATTCACTTCCTCTGCGAAAGGTGTTGTAACTAACCCAACGCGATCAAGTAAGCGCCTTACGACACAGGCCTTGGAATGCTATGAAGATGATTTGAAACATTGTTGTTCTAGAAAAGTTGTTTTGCACAACTATGGCAATTGTAGCAAGAGTGCGTTGCCATCCCGTGTGATGTATTTCTGGAAGGGAGAGTGGGATGATTTTCCTTAAAATATAATTGCTTCTCTGAGGGATGTATTTCAATCGGGAAAATCAGCTTCGGAGGTGTCAATTGACAGCTCCGTGAATCCGCTTGATTTTCTACAGATGGTTCAGATTGATCTAGCTACTGGAACGGAGCGGTCAATTGCATGGATAGATCAAAACGACAAGTGTTTCTTTCCCAAGCATTTCTTCGAGGGCAGTGAGAGGCATGGATGCTTACACGGTGGGATGGGTAACAAAGAAAACTCATCAGTGTTGTTTCAGCAATGAACGAGCTCAAGAAATTGAGGTCAAGGTTGAAATTGGAATAAGTGGGATAGAAAGTTCTAAGTCGGAAAATAGTGGGGAGGTATCTGTTACTAATTCTGATTCAGAGAAATCTTAGTCCCAATCGTTGGACTGGGAATCTGAGTAAGGGATTTATGTCTAAAGAAACATATGCAGATTATGGAATGGGTGTGTGTGATTCACAATCTGTCCTATTTACTAGTAGTTCTGAATCCCTTGGATCTGGTGTGTTAGGGGACAAACTAATTAAATTAGAGAATGGTGATCATGAGTATGTAGCCGTGAAAAACAGGTTTCCGGCATGTCTTAGTACACTTGTAACATTTAGCAGCATTGTCGGTATTTATCGATGTGTGCCATCAAGTTCTTCGGCACAGGCTCGTTTTCAGGCCCATTTCAAAATCACGTTGAGATTACTAGAAAATACCGTGGCAAAGCGAATGTCAGGTATGCCTGGCATGGTACTTCTCGGAAGGGTGTAGCTGGTATCGCATTATATGGTTTTGGCCAAACCAGTACATCCAAGGCAGCTTATGGCATTGCTGTCTATCTTTCTCTAGAAGATTGTTCACATGTCAAGTGTGCTAAAGTCTATCCAAGTTATCTACATTAGTGTTTCTGCCTTCAATTTGGGGAATATGGTTCAGGATGTTAGAAACTATGTTATGTTTCTGCCTTCAATTTGGGGAATATGGTTCAGGATGTTAGAAACTATGTTATGTTTCCCAGTTCTCCACTTCCTGAGTTCTTTGTGGTTTGCATTTGATTTTGAAAAATGTGTAATAGGGGCATTATCTTTACGATGATCTGCAGTATTGGTTATTCAGATGTTGAGGAAAATGGCTTATGGCACATGGTATTATGCGAGTAATAATGGGAAACATGGAGCAGGTTCAACCTGGCTCCCAACAATTTCATCCTAGCAGCGAACATTATGACAGTGGTGTAGATGATATAAAAAACCCAAAACATTATATTATTTGGAGTACACATATGAATACTCATATTCATCTAGAGTACATTGTGAGCTTTAAAGTCTCTACCCAAGAGCACGGTAATTTTCTCCCACCCTTTCTCATACTGTGTGGATGAATTAGTGCTCAACGTTTTTACAACTTTTTGGTAAGTTTGCAACGATGTGGAGAGGTGAAATACTTAGAATCAGTTACAAGCCGATAGTCATGATTAGTTATTGTATCTTTTTGTTGATCTGAATAGATTGCGTTGAATCAAAAGCAGAGCACTGTACATATAGTATTTTGGGAACTGCAAACCATTCAATGTTGGATGGTGCTTGGCAGCAAGAGATGGTAAGATTATCCGGTGGCTTGTTTATGATAATTATAATTGCTGAACTACGTTACTGATTGAAAATTTCACCTTTGATGTTGTGAAGATAGGAAAGGATTGATAGTGATTATACATTGCTTGTCTTATTTCTTCCAGACTTGGCCCTAGTATCATATGTATCCAATAGCTTTCATCTTTATATATGTAAATGAAATCCTACAGGAATATTGCATTATGAATTGTTAAAAGAATTATGACAACTTTTTTTATATTGTTCTGAGAAATGTTAATTGGTTTTGCTTTTGTCAAACAAGGCAAGATTTTTTTCTATTAAACTAAAAACTAAAACTAAAACTGGTTTCCACTATCAGGAGACCAATGTCACTTAGCAACGGTAAATAAAAATCCCAATTACATAGTAAGGCACTTATCAGGGGTAAATTGGTCCTCATGATTCTTCTTTAACAAGTTTTTCTGCCAAAGACTACATAGTGCAAGCTTGTTCTCAATTTTTGCAGATTATCTACTTTGAATTTTGTGCGTAGTCTGGGAAGCATTGTCATTCATTTCTTTCCAAGTGTGTAGCAACTCTTACTCTAGGGCATCCGTTCCCCTGCAGTTTTATCCACTTCTTTCCATATGTTTCAATCCTTTACCTCTCATCTTAGTGTCCTGCTTCAATGCCTATGCCTGTATGTTTAGCTGTGTAGCTATGTTACCAGAAACGAGAAACGGGAAATGAAACAAGAAACGAGAATGGAATGAGAAACGCACTCAAAAGGTTTCGCTCATATAAGAAACGAGGAGAGAGAAAATAATACTACTAAATAAAAAAATAAGTTTTGAAAAAATATAAAAGTAAAACCATTAAAAAAAATAAAGTTTAAACACTGATAACACAACTCATAAGATGTGATTCCATTAAGCTTGTTTTATGTTTAAGTTAAATTATCATAATGAAAAATATGCTCACATGTAATGAACTACTTTATACTTACTTCCTAATATTGCCTCCTCGTCCAAGAGATTTCCTGCATTACTGGAAGAGACCGCCCTGCTAGCTGTTCTACATGCTTGTGGAGAGCTATTGTTCATCCGGGAAAGCCTTCATCGTTCGTCCCATAATCTCCAACCTCATACAAACGGAGTACAGGAGGTAATCAAAATAATGTGTCTTCTTGCATTGCTATGTAATATGTGATTATACTCGATAATTGCTTGCATTTCCTCTCTTCTAAACCTAAACAGAGGCACCTAATTGTATCTAGTGAAGCTATTTCTAAAAATGGTGGAGCAACGTTCGTTCAAGAGCTCAAAGTTTAGACCCATAAAAATCGATTATTGGAATACAGCGTTCGCATAAATCTTTTCAGAGGCGCCTAATTATTGGAATACAGCTTTCGCATAAATCTTTTCATAGGCACCTAATTATATCCAGTGAAGCAATTTCCAAAACTATGGAGAAACGTTCTTTCAGCACAGTAAAGTTTAAAGTTTAAACCCTTAAAAATCTATTATTAGAATAGAGAGCTTTAAACATAAGAGGAAGCCCAAGTCACCGAGCCTGTGGATTACTAAAAAACGTCACAAGAAACGATCAGTGTTCTCAACCGTTTCTCCAGAAACGGTTTCTCATGCCTGAAAATGAGAACGGTCGTAAAAAATGGCGTTTTCCGTCTCGTTTCCGTTTCTGGGGCGTTTCTTCAGCAAAACGAGGATCCCCGTCACGTTTTTGGTAATACAGCTGTGTAGCAAGCATTGTTGTCTTCTGGTCTTTCTACTCTAGATCTTTCTACAGAGTAATGGCAAGGATCCTCTTAATATGCATAGATCATTAGTAGGTAATGCCCCAATAATTAGTATTACCCTTGGCTCAACGTGACAATTCCAAAAACAGGTTACAGATCTTTCTATCATGAGATGATATGGACTGTGGTGCTGCCACCTCTAATCCTCAAATATTTAATTGTGCATAATACATTACATCCCTTTGCCCAAACACATCACATATAAATGATTTTGTAGCTGCCATAAAGTTTAGAGTCCTGACTAGGATGCTGGAAGTTATCCTTACACATCCCTCAATTGAGTGGGCCTTGCATGGTATTTCTATTGTAAATCTCATACCGATAACATGTTGTTTTATGTACTGCCCTTCTGCACTGTGCCTTCTTTGGTCACATTTCTGCTTCCTGGTTTGTATCACTACCTGTGTACATGAAGTAAATTGGGTTATGTACATTTACCAAGGATTTGGTTGTTCTCTTCTAATAATTCAACAAATCTTATAATTATTTTGTTGTTTTTCTTTTCTATTAAACATTTAAACTGTTTTGTGTCCCCTAAAATGTTGACTTTCCTTATCTTCAACATGGTCAAACTTCCTTAACCATCTAGCACATTGACTCTATATTTACTATAAACTAGTTCCCCAACCAATTCCAAGTGTAAGTCACTTTTTAATGCCCCAATGATAACACGTGTTTAGAATGCCTAAAGTGCCCCCTCTAAGGCGCCATAGAATTTTTTCTACTGAGTCAATGGTACTTTCAAGTAGAAAGTTGTTGAAGGTATTGGAAGCTTGATTTAGTCTTTTAGACACCAATTATTAATCCTTATTCTTTGTTTGTTAGAGAGACAAATTGCTTCTTCCTATCTCCGTCTTTAACTTTTATAAATAGTGTTTTTGCCTTTAATGCCTGCCAAGATACTGTTCCATCCTTCAGTTCCTTTTCAGCCATGCTTTCCAACAGACTATCCATGGAAGGAGATTCTAAATTACTTTAATTGGTTATCTATTTTCTCGTCTTTTAGAGTTGGATGCTAGCTCTTTTCCAATTTGCCATAGGTGGAGGAGTTCATAGGTGGAGGAGTTCAAACTGTTTAAGTAGACTGCTCTCTACATTGAATTTGATAGCACATCTTTCATGCAAATATTTGGTGACATGGCAGTTGACTAATATAGGTAAGTCAAAGGCCTCTTTGTCTGGTTTAGAGTAGACACATTCAGATGGTATCTAGAGTAATCTCATTCTAAGGTTTTTCCACTATTAGGCAAGTGGCTTTTCTTTTGCTATGCTAGGTTTCTCTCTTGCTTAACTTGCTTGTTAGTTAATAAAATAATTGTTATTTTTTTGTAACATTTTTAATGTTCAATTTAAAGATTAAGATTTCAATTTTTTTACAGTTATTGAAAAAAATTTATTCTTTTAATAATTTTGATAATGTTTTTTATAGTATTTTTAATGTTCAACTCAAATATTAAAATTAGATATTAAACGTTGATATCCATTCCAAAATAAATATAATATTAAATAAAAACCTAATTTTCTCTATCCATAAGCCCCAAGGGTAAGCTCAATTGGTAAGATGTGCGAATACTCTCTCGGTACGGGGGGAGGTCACGAGTTCGAGCCTTAAGTCCTTAGGGGTTAGGCCAACCGCTATTTCTGGCCAACAGTTTACCATCCTTACCATCCACTAAATGTGGGGAAGTATTGGTGGGTTTCCCATGCACGTTAGACATAAATTTTGATATTAATACCAAAATAAAATGTAATTTTGGTTAAGAAAACTCCCACCTCAGTCACACTATATAAAGGTTGTATAGTATCAATATTTTGTAGTTTATAAATTATTAATTTTTTATGTGTTGGTGTATCCATTTAGTTACAAATTTGTTTTGAAAAGAATGAATCATTTTATGATTCATTCTATTGTTGTTAAGAAAAATGATATCAATTTTATTAATCACATATTTTCTATTATGCAAAACCTTATTAATCATGATGCATATATAATTAATGTGCTCAAATTTAATTATAGCCTATACATAATTAATGTATATAAGTATAGATTCTCAACTAATTAATTCATCTTGACTTCCATCAACAAATAACTATTATCCATAATTGTAGACAAAAAAGTAGGTGGCAATATCGGGGACATTGCCACTTAGTGGCTCTTGTTGTTGTTGTTAGGAATGTGGAGGTTTAAATTAAACCTCCACATTAAATATGGAGGTTTAAATTAAATTGCTATACGAATATTTCAATATCAATAGAAATAAAAATCTCTTGACGTTTAAATAGGTTTGAATATAGCATTATCGCATATTGTTTTGGTTTCAGTTTTGCGTTTCTCGAGATCCCTGATTACCCAATGAGAAATAAATTATATTGACAGCATCAAAATATAGAGTAAGCTAAACTCTAGACCGAATGCACCAAGAATTCGAAGATCTGGCTGAAATTGTTTAAATGACAGTTTTGGGTTGCTAGAATTGCATAATCGGGGTGCCCCAAGGGTAATCGAGGTCGCTGAAGCCATTCCTGCAATCAAAACTGCAATTCAAACAACCCAAATTGCAGTTTCAACAATTTCCCATTCACCAGATTCCGGTGAAAATCACCAGTAAAGATGCATTCGGTCTAGAGTTTAGCCCATTCCTCAAAATATAAAATAAAACAAATAATCTTATGCCGTAAGTGCCACGTAAGAGAGGATCTCACATTTTGGTGACTTTGTATATCAGGTCACATGATTATGCATAACTTAGCTGTACTTTCTTCACAAATTTCGCTTCCTTTCGAGAATGGGAAAGAAATTGTATTTGTATGAACGGATTCGTGAGATTCCAATACTTGTGTAGATTTGGAGGAGAATATGGCGAATGCAGTCAGGGGAAAGCGCATGGTGTACAGGGTTAAATCTTCGACGACAGAAGACGGGAAAAGAGTGTATTCGGTACTTTCATGCGTTGATGATGTTGAGCACAGACGGCATCGCAAAAATCCTTTTGATATAAAATATGTCCAAGCCGTCCTCTCCACATTTGAAACGGTAAGCCTTCGAACCACCAGTCAGTCGGCATCTCATGAAAATGTAAACACTTCAATTCTGGATGAATATGTTTCGCAGTACAAGCTAACTTTCGTAGGCTAGACGAATTTCCTGTTTACGACGGAATGGTAGATACGTAACAGCATTCAATGACATTTTAATTCGCTTCTTGTGCACAAATAGGGTTTTCCTTGGATAACTTGTCGACCTTAGACATTTCAGTGCCTGTGATCTCGAATTACCTGCATCTGTATTTGATCAAATGTTCATGGAATTTAATAATGTCATTTATCCATTATCAAGTAATAGAAAATTAGAACGGTGAGCAGCGGAAGGACTTCAATGACCAAAAATGACCAAAAGGTCGATGATAGTTTCCAGGATTAACGAGATTTTATAAAATTGCAAACATAGAACACCGTGTAATTTGTAGTTTCATCAAGGGACAAGGCCACGGGCATAACTGTCACCAAAACTCAGGTTGATAAGCAATGGAATTATCATGGTCCAAATCTGAAATACAATGCTGAACCTGATACACTAAAATACTTTCTCAAATATTACATGACGAACATCTCTATAGGAGATAGTTACGGTGGTTATTGTGCAATGCATGTCCATTGCCTATAATAATCAACCACATGGAGTGTGATTATAAAGTCCATACACTTGTCGTGAAAACAATCGCACATTATGTTATCATGGTCCAAATCTGAAATACAATGCTGAACCTGATACACTAAAATACTTTCTCAAATATTACATGACGAACATCTCTATAGGAGATAGTTACGGTGGTTATTGTGCAATGCATGTCCATTGTCTATAATAATCAACCACATGGAGTGTGATTATAAAGTCCATACACTTGCGGTGAAAACAATCGCACATTATTGTATCATGGTCCAAATCTGAAATACAATGCTGAACCTGATACACTAAAATACTTTCTCAAATATTACATGACGAACATCTCTATAGGAGATAGTTACGGTGGTTATTGTGCAATGCATGCCCATTGTCTATAATAATCAACCACATGGAGTGTGATTATAAAGTCCATACACTTGCTGTGAAATGAACAATCGCACATTATTGTATCATGGTCCAAATCTGAAATACAATGCTGAACCTTACACACTAAAATACTTTCACTCAAATATTACATGACGAACATCTCTATAGGAGATAGTTACGGTGGTTATTGTGCAATGCATGTCCATTGTCGATAATAATCAACCACATGGAGTGTGATTATAAAGTCCATACACTTGCTGTGAAATAAACAGTCGCACATTATTGTATCCCTGCATCATCACTACTCCATCAAATAGATAACTAACTCGACGTGACTTCAATCGCACACACCGCTATATTGCCACTCGCGCAAGACACTTAATACAGAGCGAATTACCTGTTGGGTATGTTATATCTCTTCACATGGTCGCTGCGTGTACAACACGATCCCTACGACACCTTCGATTCGCCTGCGCCGGGCGCGTCCGGAGGGGGGGGGTTTAGAGGGGGGGGTAGCCCGACAGGGCCCACCCCCTTCGTTTCGGACCGTTAGGTTCCGAAACGACACGGAGCGCAAAATTTTTTTGGGTTGCTTTTTGCTTTTTCGCGATTTTCGACCCATTGTACTCTATCTAATTCCGGTAAAAGGAATTAGGGTTGTAACCTAATTCGGGAAAACGAATTAGGGTTTTAGATGCTGCAGAATACCATTTATTGTATTGTACATGTAAAATAAACATATAATAAAAAAGGAGCTATGCGGCTCTAAGTTTTGCTGGTTTTTTCCCGGTTAAGGGTTTCCAGGTGAAAATCTCTGTGTAATGTGTGTGCCATTGTGTATTTTCTGTAAATGCTTAAGAATCGATATATGTTTGTACTTCACTGTTAAGGTTTAAAACTTACATTACCACGTTAGTGATATAAAATAGATAGGGTTCTGCATAGTGGCACGACTTCTCCCACCTACCTATCCATATGCACAAGGATGAAATTAACCCCATAAATGAACCATAACAGAAACAATATATAGCCAAAACTCCTCAAACCCTAGCGTAAGCATCCTCCTGGTGCTCGAATTTTTCTCTTTGGTCCTGTTATCACATATATAGTAGCCGGGCTACCATACATTTTTTGTCAGATTCCAGTACACTATTCAGCCAGTTCCCTTACATTGAGATGCTGAGATGAGCATCTACTATGGATCACTATCAGATTTTGGACAACATATATATTCCCCATGCCATGACTGAGTCTCAGGATACTCAAAGAGATGATCGATGTAGCTATTATACCATTTGTATAGAGCAGTTAGTAGTGCCTAGAGTTACAGCAGTAGTTTCAGAGGACATATGATGGTTAAGAGTGATGAACATTCAGGTATATGACTCAGCAGGTGTATTATGGTGTTGTGGTTATATTGCTTTTATTTCCATTTTCTTAGCATGTCTTAGCATTTAGTATCATGATCTGGTGATCATATAGATATGTGGACCTGGTTATCCTTATACATATATATCATATTTGGCCCTACTCAGACTTAGAAGTTCTTGGCCTATACTCATTGGTTTTACCCTCCCTAGGGAGAATAGAGGTGATCATTCCCGCCATACTCTGGCTTGCTAGTGTCGGTTTCATTATTCACTGTCATCATCCATCCATGACTTACCTAGTTTGTTCATTACCTTGACTTACTACTTGACTAGTGGCATGGAGGACCTTCCCCCACTGTAGCCTCTATATTGGATAAGCTTCCCTGTTTATTGTGTCTCGGCTCTAAGTTGGTGACAAAACTTACCTATGGTGAGTTGGATTTCCTTGTGAATTCCCCCTAGTCACTAAAGATGTTGTTGGATAAACCTAAAGCTCTTAGTGCTGCCAGGAATACAAAATTTGGAAATGAAATGTTATATCTTGTATGAAAATCCCATTCATGCAATGTGATTCTAAACACACATGAATGAAAGGCAAGCCAAATGAAAGTGGCTATGAAATATCAAATGTTATATCTTTTGTGAAATGTAAAATACCTAGGTAAACAAGTTGTCTGTGACACACCTAGAAGTGCTCAGGTAAACAAGTGCCTTAAAAACACACCTGCAGCAAAAAGCCTAAATAAATGTAAATCTATGCAATGTGTTTTTAAACACACATAGATCAAAGGCTATGGAAACTCTAGGTCCAAAAAGCAATGGAACTTAAATGCTATATCAAAAATATTGCTGGCCGCATTTGTATTATGGATTGTGCGCATCTGTGTAAGGTGATTAAACACTCTTTGAACAACTTATCCATTTGTGAGACACCGCCATTCCTTGTGTTGTTGCTTGTCCACTATATGCTATGGTGTGTATTCCCTTATCCATTGCCAAAGTGTCATAGTGTTAAGTTAGTAAGTCATCCCTTGACCTAGCCATGTCATTCTTAGCCTTCACCCTTCACTAGCAAATTGATCACAACTATGAAGTGAGTATGACCTTGAAAGTCTTGTCTGAGTAATTAATAATAATTAATGACATATTATATTTGGATTTAGATCGCCAGTAATGATTACTTCTTGTTATAATTGCTATGTGAATGGATTGTAAAGCATCTTTTAACCCTTGACACCTTGTAGCAGCTTGATGATAGTTTGAGTCATATTTTGGTTATGTTGAGTTGGTCAAACCTCAATTTGACCAAAAGTCAACCACAGGACATGGGGGTGGCAGATCTCAGATATTACAGATAGATGATATATGGTATGATACATGTCACCATGGTGGGCTTATGCAGTGGTTTCAGGCCTATGATGATTATTTGTACTTTTCAACACTTTTACATATTATTATTATTTGGTATGCTGGATATGATGAGTATTTATTTTGCACCATGAAGAGGTTTATATGGTGTATGAGTATACATCTTAGATGGATTTGGACCTTCTGAGTCCAATAAGACAGTTTGTTTTCAGTTTCGGGCAGTTACAGTGATGATGGAGCCTCAGTAGGCTATCCTAGTGCAGTTTTGGTCTGTTGGAGACCTTGTCAGAGCAGTGATGGGATTCACTTGGTTTACCTAGGGCGCTGTGCATGGAGGGGGTGGTCCAGCCATTTGTTATTACCATATTACCCCCCTCCCAGACACATTGGTGAGCTCACCTTGACATCACAGGCACTCCAGGAGGTAGTTTGGGCAGTTTCACGCTTCTCGAGGCAGTTTAAAAATGGTAGAAATGGCTACAAAGGAATTCGATTTGGGATACCGAGGCAAATTTTTTGCGTGGGATGATCAGTGATGATGAGTGGGATGTCTTCCACACCTTCTCCAGTAGTTTCAGCTTCATCGGGTCCCACATCCATCACTTATGGCATTTTCTGATGATTTTTGGAGCCTCCTAAGGCTCACGATTTGTCCATAGAGGCACGATTTGGTACTTTGATGATTATTTTATTGATATTGTGCTATGGGGATTGACCAAGGGTGTCTAAAATTACCCCTTGGACCCACCATAAGCTAGATCTGTTATTTTATCATCATGATTTGGTGGGATCCCCTCTCCTAGGGCGATTTTGTCCACTTATTGTTATATTTTATTAGTGATCCATGTATTGTATTGTTGAGCTCATCTCAACCATTGATTAGATCTTTTGATTTTTTAATCTTAGCCACTCATTCAAAAAGTGGTTAGATTGTGGACTCTCTCCCTCCTATTTAAAGGAGCGAGCTTCTCATTGTAAAGGGGACTTTTGGCTCTGGATTATTGGAATAGAAAAATACTATTGCATCTATCTGTTGTGTTGTGGTGAATGCTTTTGGATTTCGTTCGTTGATTCCTCCTTTGCACTGGGTTCTTGGAGATTTTGTCTTGCTATACTTTTGTACCATGTTTTTGCATCTACAGGTGGAGGCCGATTTGGTTTGAGGAGGAAGTATTGGTAGGGGAGGACCCTCCCTACTTCTTCTTTGGATCTCTTCGTTGGTAACAGGGAGTATTACTGTCCTAGGACCTTCTATTTCATGTTATCATTGCTTTTCATTTGTATTTCCTCCATTGTTGCTCAACTGATTGAAATTGCTTTCTTTGGTTGACAGGAAGGTGAGGTCGCACTTGTGGGCTAGGGCATCATTTCGGCAAGCAAATTCAACAATTTCTCATTTGATCTCTGCGGGAGTCTTCCTCAACAACAAGGCATCTCATTCCAACACTCATGTATGATCTCATGGTAATTTCTTTCTCCATGATCTATCCATTTGTCTAAATGCTTCAAATCCTTACTATTTCAAAACCCTCATTTTACAATTTTTCAGATCTAATTTGATCCACTTGGATTTTGGGTATTGTATTTAAAACCCACCTCTACAGTATCCATGGCAATTTGGATCTGTAGTTTGGTGAGGATTGGCCATCATTTGACCCGCTTTCCAAGGCAAAGAAGTCTCTCCAAGGGAGGTTGCACTCTTTGGGAGAGGTGAGTTTGCAGGGATCTAGCACCTGGGTAGGTGAGATTCCACTTGATCTGTAATCTACACATCCAATAACCTACCCCCAGTGTGTCACTTCAGTGATTTCTGCCTTGTGGGCCTCATTCCTCATTTTGAGGGTTGTGCCCCACTTGGGTCACTTTGTGGCATACTTCAATCTCAGATCTACTGAGATCCAGCCATTGGATTGCCCTAATCTTTTAGATCCACCTACCTCTATACCTCAAAATTCCAGATCTGTAATTTGGTGGACATCTGACTCCATTTGGACCATTTCCCAAGGCATTGATCTTTCTCCAAGCCCATTCGACTTTCCTGGACTGTTGGGTTAGCTTGTGGTTTGACCTTTGTTTTGGATGCTTGAACCCCTTGACATTGTCATATCACTTCATCAAGCTCACTTTTGGTATTGGTTAGCCCCAATTTGGACCTTAACTACCCTACATTGGACACGGTTCCCAAGGCAGTGGATTTTCTCATAATTGACTGGTACCCTGATCCTTGATCTCATTATAAACTTCATAAGTCACTCACATAAACATGTTGGACCAAATCTACACTGTTTAAACCCCTTGATCGAAACTATTATTCATCTTGTGACTTCTTCCATAGATCTAGGGTTCACCATACACCTTACGTACTTCAACTATACTTGACTTGATCTAGTGCTTTGGTTTGATCTCTCCTGTCGGGAGTAGATCTGGGTCTCCCCCTTTCTTGTCTTGGGCTAGATAACATAAAGTGAAGATTGCCTCGATTGGCGTGACAACCATCCACTGGGGTCGAGGCTATCTTGGTTGCACCTCTTTGGTTGCCCTTCCCTTCTGCCATCCATCTCGGATTCATCTCTAGGGGCACCTACAAGTTTGGTGATAACAGGTCCGTAGTCGTCATGCGGCACCACTTGTCATTTGGCATGGGGAGTTGGTCACCCGCACTTACTCGGTAGTAGACTACACCTCTGCACTTAAGGCATGCCCATACCTTCACCTTAGGCTACTTGTCACTTGGACTTCCTACACCCAGCGACTTTACCCAACACTTGGACTACTTATTAAGTGTGTGTTGTTTAAATTAACCAATTCTACTTAGCCAATATACGGCAAGCATAAAGAAAGTGAACCACAGTAACACACTTATATGTTCGGTGCCCAAATTGGGCATCGACAAGCCTTTTATTATTGAAGTATAAAAGATGATACAATGGAGAATTAAAAAGGCGGGTTTGGCACCTCACTGCCAACACCCTTTTACAACCAACATTTAAGCCTGAGCAGACCTGCCCACTTCACTCCTGGTTGCCAATGCACTATGCCTGCTGATGGGCCTTCCTGTTGCTGAGGACCTTGCTTGCTGATAGTCTTGGCTGCTACCAATGACTCTACTAGCCGATGGTTGCACCTTTTGTTGACGGTTTTGTCTACCCATAAGCTTGCTGCCGATCATCCTTGTTGTTCTCCCATAGGTTTTCCTCTTGCAACACTTGGTCTTTAATAATTTTGCTGGCTGCAACACTCATCCATCGACAAGCTTTTTACCCTTAGCCTTTGTTGCGGAGAGTCTTCCCTCAGGCGACGTTTTACCCTTGAACTTGCTCCTTGTTAGATTGAAGACTTCCTTTGGTTGCTTTGCCCATTCTCTCCAACAGTTTGCCTTGGCTTGCTATCCTAGGATAATGCCTTGCCTGCACCTTGCCTTTGGTCTTGAGCTTGTTCTTCCTCCCAAGCTTCCTTTCCTTTGCCTCTTTGGTACACCCATTTTTATATAGGAGGAGAGCTCCTTTACCTAGGCATGTTCTCCTTCATAAGGGGGTGCCCAAAGCAACTCCTTGGCCAACGTATCTCCTAAGGCACCCAATGGTGTCCGCATGTGCCCAATGGTGTACAACTGTTTTGCCCCTCTCAGGTTGTCTTACAACTGCGCCTTGGGTAAGTGGACCCGTGGACCTTTCTTCTTCTACTGAACTCTTGCAATGCGCCTAAGTGTCTTTCCATCTTGCCGATGTTCCCTTTCCTAGTACGTTGCGTTTGCAAGTCATGAAGTACCCTTGGTGCCCTGTGCAAGTCTTGTTGGTCTCTGCGCATGCTGATGTTGAATCCTTTTCCTTGAAGCCCCTTCGCCAAATGACATTTTGTTGAATGCCTCTTCATCGAAGCCTTTCTATTGTGCATGCACGCCCAATTCATCATCTTTGCTTGTGGATGCCTTGCATGCTCTTCAATGCCCCCATCACGTTGATCAATGCCTTGGTCGCGCATGGGCATGTTGGTTGCTAATGTGCCTGAGCCCTTCAATGGCTGAGCTGGTGAGGGTTTGTCGCTTACCCCAAGGCAAGGGTGTTACATCTTCTCCCACTCAAAGGTGTTGTCGTCCTTGACAAGTTCGCAAGATATCCTACCATTCTCGTGAGTTTTTTGTTCATCTTGCCTACCCATGGTCATCAAAGCGACCTCCCACTTGCATCATCATTCTCGCTACCTCTAATAATTCTATCCCCAAGAGTAGTTTGCTTGAACAATACTTCATGGTACCATTTCACTTGGCACCTTACGCTACACTGCTTGGCTGCTTAACTTTTTTCCACAAATTCAAGTGACTGCCCACTGTTGCACATCTGTGACTTATTGTTGCATTCATTTTCAACCCATCTAGCCATGCACTTGTACACTGATCTCTCTCATGCTATGGACTTAGTCTAGTGATCAGTTCAACCATCACGCCCAAGCAATTAGAATGCAGTTCTTCATGCTTGAAGAGGTCGATTCTTTCTGCACCTCAGTCTCCCCTATGCAACTTCTTCTTGGGCAAGGTAGATACCCACTACCTTCACTTGTCAAGTTTGCACCTCTACTCAACACTTCTACTTCTTTTTTTGCCATGGCACCAAATTCTGGTACTTGCATACCCACTTCCCTTTACTCAAATAGTGGGTTGTCGAAGCGATTTGACGTAAGTTGGAGGGGGGCATGCAATTGGAGCTACTGTCGGCACACCTTCCATTGCTTTCCTTGCCAAGTCCTTTGCACCCAAGCCTGATTTTCGGAACTCTTCATCGTTGCCTGGTTGCCAAAAGACTTGTTCCATTGTCGACAAAGGATCCCTATTCACCTTTGCTTGAGTTTGAACTCATCCAAGAGAACCACTGTCAAATCTAAGGTGCCAAACCAATTCCCAATCTTTAATGGTGCTAACCAGACAACTCTTGCTGCTGTCTTCCTTGATGAGTTTACTTCCTTATACAAGGTATTTCTACTTTCGGCCACCTGGTGAAGCCCTTTTGGAGTTTGTTCACTAATAAGGTTGTGGGTAAAACCAATGTCCACCAATGCCACCACTTTCATCTCGCTCACGGTTATGTTCACAAAGAAAAGTCTGTTCACCTCTTCACCCTGTGATCCTGGTTCTAGAATCTCCATCATGAACTTGCCCAAACATTCCGTTAAGGCATTTAAAACTTGCACATGATTTGTATAGCTGTACTGAACAAGTCCGAACAGTCATACAGATAGGCCGTACAATAGGAAGCATATAGCATATTGTTTTCTTGTTTTTGATAGGTAGATTCTTACTCAGTAAGTGTGCAGATCTATTTTGTTTGGGTGTATTGTATAGCTATTAGTTTGACAGTTGTGGATGTTTCCTTGTAAGCTTTGAATTGTTAATGAAAAACAAATTTGAGGGAGTAAATTATTAGTGTATTGTGTTTATGCTTCTGCTGGTTAATTTCCAAGTTTCCAGCTATATGTGTGATTACTGCTATGTGAATGAATTTAATTTTTGCAATTAAATAACAATTTTGTTTAGTTGAGAACATATAGACAATAGTCACCTAGGGTTTGTAAAATTTACATATAGAGCACAACAGTGATCCCCCATGGTCATGTCCCAAATAGAAGAAAGCATCTCCATGTGTCAATGAGGGTAATATATGTCATAGCATTGGCCACAACTGATATAATCTCCAAACCCGAACAACATAGGGGATCATCTGAGCATGCTGAAAATATCTGTGGCAAATGATATATGGGCAATCCATAGATCTCCTCTCCGACACTACAATTTGTGATAGAAATCATAAAGGCATCAATCCTCAAATGACCCCTACAAGTCAAGGGGTAACAACTAGCTCTAACTCGAAGAATAATACTCTATGCGAGAATGCATGAGAACTTCATAATCTACAAACCTATTAAGATGAAACAATCTCACAAAATACAGGTCAAATTTTGGAGAGGGACAAAGCACTTCTAAGAGGGACGAAGGCACAAGTGCCTTGCCCCTACTTATATAATTGTTAAGATATTTAGATAGTTAGGAGTTTGTTAAGATCAACTCGATCTAATTTGTCTTTAGGTAAAGTGTTTTTCTCTAGTATGCTTTTGTACTTATATAGTTCGATGGTCACAATATGTTCTAGACATAATTGATCTGTTGGTTCATCTTCTCCTCGATCTTAATGACTACATTGATCCGTGGCTTAACATCCGATTGGTCCATGATGTCTATTTAAAGAGAGTGGAGGGTCATTAACTAATGATTGATCATGAGAAACTTATATGTAAATCTTTTTTCCTTTGCATTAATATATTGCCTTAGGTCGCTGTTTGGTTGAGGCCATGGATTGTTTCTCTCTTTAAGGGTTTTAACTATGTAAAACATCGGTGTGTCAATCTATGATCTATTTATGTGAGTGGTTGCTTAATGTGTTCGACTTGTGTGAAAATACCCTGTTTTAATTGAACATGGTATCAGAGCGCTTGTAAAGACTCGTTTTTGTTGTTGATCGAGATCTTGAACTTGTGTAGTTGCATGCATCAAAGAATTTCTAGATTCTTCCATTTTTGTGGAATTTTTGGTTAAGAGAGGTTTTCCGTTGCATCCATAGCACTTCTTTTAGTTGGAAATGCTTTTTCTTTCACTCGAAAAGGTTTCCGTTTTCCCAAGATATGACCATTTTATCAAGTCTAGAGGTGTACTGTTTACATTTACGGATTAAGAAAGAAACTCTCACATTGTTTCATATTTTAGTTTGGTTTTCTATTTTATTCTTGGTTTGCTCTTTTTTCGGTCTATATATGCTCTTTGTTGTGCACTTTGCACAAACTTGACAAATTAGAAATAGAGCAGAAAGGGTTTTTATTGACTGCGTATGCTCTTTTCTATGCGTCTTGCGTGAGCTTGTAAAACTAGAAACAGAGAGAAAATCTGCATTTTCCGAGTAAGCTAACCAATATCTAACCCCAAATCTGAGAAGTTTTGGTTTGGAATTTTGGTTTGTTCTTTGTGTATGGTTGTGTAAAAGTGTTTTGCTGGCCAAGAAGCAAGGGTTTTTTGGGTAGACACGCTCTCCCACAACAACAACAACAACACCCAAATTCTCTTTCATAACATTACTATATCTTTTGTTTAACTCGCTTGGTTGAAAGTTACTTTATTAAGAGGTATTGGGTTCAAGTCTTCCTTTTTGTTAAGTTTTTTTTTTGAAAATGTTCATGCAACCTTGATTTATAAAGTAACTTCATTGTAATGGTTCTGTTATCACACAAAGTGTAGCTTCCAACGAAAGGGATCCTATTCAGGATGGTAGAGGAGGGAAACTATCCGGTGACACCTAAGAGAGCCTCAATTCCCAAGATGGATTGGTTGTCACGTCAATTGAGGCACTCTTTGCTTCTTACTATCCAAGCCTCAGATAGCAAAAGGGGAGACCCTGATCTACTCCCAATGAGAGAGATCTAACCCAAACACCTAATCAAGCAAATCAAACAATGTATGTAGGGTGAAGTGTGAAGAACCCTAGATTGAAGGAATGGAGCTACTGTAGAGGCTTAGGGAAGATGAGATATGAAAGTCGATTAGTTCAATTAGAGTAACTCAGAATTAAGGGTGAATCTAGGATATAGGTGCTAGGATAAATGATCAAAATCAACTGCCTTGGGAAACGTGTACTTAAAATAAGGAAAATGGTCCCAGGGAGTACATCTGACAAGTTTAGAGCTTCCTAGCACAGCTTGACCATAGATCTGACAGTATCGAAGGTCACAAGCTCAGAAAAAAGGTTTTGATCATTCAAAAGGCAAGCAAACGAGGGGGCGCACACATGGAGAGATTAGTGCCTAGGAGATTGGGCAGAAGGAGTCCACAGAGAAAGACGCCCTTGAGGACCCACTTGGGGCTAGGCCTAAGGATGAAAACCCATAAATTGTTCGTCGGAAAACCAAATAACAAAACCTATAGAATTTTTATAAATTTTTATGGTTAGGGTTTGAGCAGTAAATTTAAATAGCCAATGGTTTAGAACTTCAAACAAAGAGATCAAGTGTAGATCTTACCCGAAAAATATTGTAGATGCCTTGAAGGTGATGATTTACCTCTACCCGATCAATTTCAGATGATTTGACAGTGTCTCCAAGTGAAATCGATTTTCCTAACGAAGCCAATGCGTCCTCTCTCCTGCACATGCAAACTACACAAGTAAGATTTGATGCATAGAAGAAAAATACTGTAACAACAAGAGATAGTTCAAGAAGCATAACAATGTTCAAAGAGACAATTGAAAACCCCCTGATACAAAGCCACTTCAAGTGGAACGAGTTGAGAAATATCTCAAATGCTAGGAGAAATAAACTTTACAATCGCCATCCAAGAACAATCCACAAAGAAAATCCAAGAGTCTATGCAAAATTTCTCTTTATTATGAAAATTCCAAGAGCCAAAGACCCTTTACAATGAGGGGGTTTCTCTTCCTTAACTAGGAATGAGAGAGATCAAAACCCTAACCACTTTTAGAATGAGTGGTTGAGATCATAAGATACAACAATGATAATCAACGACTACGATGAGCCGGAATAATAAAACATGGATCACTCAAACTAAGGGGGACGTCCTCCCTCAGTGACGCCCTATGGGGGACATGAGCCTCACAACATGACTAGGGGACACAACATAATGTCATAATATGGTGGGGGGGTCTAGGAGAATACGTTTTCATTAGACTAATTCCCCACCTACATAAAAAATAATACATCATGTGATAAAGTGTCAAAAGACACTAGGACGTGTGTCCAAAAATACATAATAAAACCTCCAAAATGCCAAATGGGATGATGTGTGGACCCCACTAATGCCGGAACCAATGCTGAAAGGTGTGGAAAATGTCATCATGATGTTCCAGACCAACCTCATGCCAATTCCTTGCCCCACTGAACCAAATCGATTTCCTTTGCTAGCCATTCTACTGCTGGAAAACCACCTTTGAAAGTACAAAAATGCCTGTAACTCTGCCATGTGTCTCAGACACAAATTTGACTACACCAAAATGTCCAGGGATGGGGTAATATGGTAATAACCACTGGTTGTTCCCCATATCCCCTCTGTAGCGCCCTAAGAGAATAAAAATGATCAATAAAAGTGTTGACAAGCCATTTCTGCATGGTAAAATGCAATAAAGTGGTAATCTGACTATATCATTACCTGTAACTGTCTGGAACTGATAACTGAGTGCACTAGTGGACTCAGAATGCTCAAATCCACTAGGAATGAGTACTCATACACCATGTGACCATCAAGTGATACATCTGTAAGCTCATCCATGCCCAAAATGATAAAATAATGGCTTGTAAATAATAATAATGATAAAAATCCATGAAACAATCATCTGAAACTGTCGTCTGAAGCATGGAACCATCTAATGGATACATATGGGCCATGAATAATCTGTCTCGAACATTGTCTTCCCAAACTCATCCCGGACCCTGCGGTTGACTCGGTAAAAAATGATCAAAATAATGATCCAGACCACAAATAACTGTTGCTGCAAGTGCAAATAGATGAAGTAATCTCTTTCAATTATATCAGTAGCTAGACTAAAGTTTAAAATGATGTTTAACTGGCATAAGCATGTAAATATAATAATAATAAGCTCAGATCAAAGTAACCAACCACTATAAACATGAACCTCAAGTGTATACTCGTTTACAGACTAGACCAATTTGCTAACCATGGGTTAGGGTGGAAAACAAGGCTAGGCTAAGGGGAAAGACTTAACAACCTCAATACTGTAATCTCTCGGAGAAGGGAACTGTTATCACACAACTTGTAGTTGTCCCAAAAGGTGATCCTATCCAGGATGGTAGAGGTTTTGGACAACTAAAGAGGTGACCCAAGAGAGCCACGATTCCCAAGGATAAATGGTTGTCACGTTAATTGAGGCACTCTTCACTTTAGCTTAAGACAAAGCATGACCAAGGGGGAGACTCTAGCGAACCTACTCTAGATCTTCTAGGGAAATGTGAAAGATGAAGAGAGAGAGATCAAGAGCAAGTGGATCTAGATCTAGGGAATCTAAGTGGACAAATGGAGTTAGGGCTTGGTTGAGGAGGCTTATAGGATGGAAAAATGCTCAACCATACATTAAATATGCAACTTATGAGTTTAGATGAATAGATCTAGATAGATCTAATGCCAATAAAAAATACCCAAGTGGGGCCCACCCTTAAATTAAGGAAAATGAGTGAAATGGGGCCCACTAAGTGAAATTAAGGTATAAATGGCACTAGGAGGGTGGCTAAGCTATAGATCTGAGGTTTTGAAGACAAAGTAGCAACACCCAGATGATAGATCTGGAAAAAGCCCACTAACCCACAAGTGCGACCTCCCTTAAAGAGATCTAGTGCCTTAGATAAAGGGGTAAATGGAGTCGGATTCCCACCAAATTTGGTCTCCAAGGTTTATTAGTGATTTATGAGATGGGTTTTAATTATTAAGCCCAGATAATCGCCAGATCTATTAGATCTAAAAACTAGGGTTTTAATCAATGAGTGTTTGAAGTGACCAATGGGTAAAATGCATGAAAATAGATACGTACATTGTAGATATTACCTCAAAAGCTTGCGGCCACCTTGCAAATTGATAATCCTTCCCAAGTGAGGCAATCAAGAGTGAGATCCAGCTTCCCCAAGTGAAATCGCTATCCCTCCAGAGTGACAAGTGCGCCCTTCCCTCCCAAAAAACGATCTATAATGAGAATCGATCAAGCATGAAAATGACTATACAGGAGAAAAGATGAAACAAGAAGCATCAAATATGTCACGAAGATACAATAAAGATACTCCCTGAGACAAAGGTTGATCCGAGAGAGAGATATGGGGTTTCCCCACAATAGCGCCCTCTTCAATTCGCCCTCCTCTTCTACCACACGGCCTCCCTACAAAGAAAACGTTTGAACAAGCTAGATCCACAATGATAACACAAAGAAAATATTGTATATTCAACTTGCAAGAGCATCCATCAAAGACAGAGAAGTAGATCTGCAAAAATAGTATTTTTATTCCAAGAGTTCAAGAGCCCTGTTGCCGCCTGGTTCCACACCTGGGAAAACGCAGCAGAAGTCTTCAAGCTGCTGGTGTGGCCTTGAGGGCAAGTCAGAGTCAAGTGCTGTCACTTGGGACTCGACTCCTCCGTCTAGGCTTTCCTAGCGAAGCCAAGGGGGGTAGACCCTAAAAAATAAAAGAAACTAAGGCCTCTAACCTAGGAGTTAGGAAAATAATTTTTGCAACCAAGAATAAACACTACATACATTTGTCAAATAAAAACATCATTTATCATTTACTCCCATTTAGAATAATCATCATTCAACTGCATACTAGTCAACAATATAAAATGAAATTTGCATCAGGACCAGTGCCTTGTTATGGAGTCAAATAACAAATGCATAAACAGAAAGGTAAATGTTGTGGAGTGTTCTTGGTTTATTTTAAAAATTAATGTGATGGTGATCTTTTTTATTAAGGCAGGTGGGTTCCCGATATACGCAAGGTACGGGGGAACATGTCCGGAAATTTGAAGCGTGGCTTCCCTCTCAGGCTTTGGGCTGAATCGGAGTCTCGAGGAGGTGTTCAGATGCTATACCAACGAGGGCAAGCCTAACGGTTTCCAAGAGGTCGCTATCCAGTTTTATCCCAAGCCTTCTGGGAAATTTGCCCACGACAACAAATTGCGTGTTGTGCCGGATTTTCACAAAAAGGTTTTTTTTTTTATTGGGGTGGTGTTAAGTCCTATTACTAGTCATCTACTCCTTTCTGGTGTGTACCAACTGGATCAGACTAAGCTGCAAGCTGGCCACAGAGCATACGGGAGAAGACCTTGGTATTTTTATAAGAATTTTATGAACCCAAATTTTATCTTTTTATAACCCCAAGAGTCTCTTTTCAGGCATGTATTTCGGGCAAGCCCTCATACAAAACCCTACTTCGGGAAAGCAAGGGGGGCGTTATGAGTTTGTAAAAAAAAATGTGAAAAAACTAGGTTGTGAGTGAACTTGTGGCCCGCCAGTGGAACGGACCAACAAGGTTTATTTTAATCCTAATTTATTTTATTTAATGCCGGAAAACAAGAAATAAACTACTCTAACAATCACGCCATGAAAATGAGACGACACAGGCCACCCCTGGGGGTATGGGGTATGGGCGTTGGCTAGCCCACTTGCTCTCGTTTAAAAATGTTTACAATGATATAGAGAAGTGCCCCAAGTCTACTTAATGTGACTTGGTGGCTTACAAAATTATAGGAAAAATATGACCGGTTTTGAGAAATATGGAAATTTGTCCTCCGGATCGCCTGGATGCTTGAAATTTCGCCAGCACTTCCTCCTACCTGTTCGCCTTTTGCTGCAAACCAGCAAGCAATGATTAGTATAAGATGCCCAAAAACACTTTAAGAGTGTCTTTGGAACACCTCCTAAAAAACCCAAAAAATTCTAAGTTAAAAACTAAGTAAAAATGACGAAAAATAACCAAGTAAAACAAGCTATGGGGCTTGTCTACTTGGGATCTTTGCTATCCCTTTAATGGCTGCAAATTTCAAGCTCTAGGACAGCCAAATATATCTTTTATATCAGCACTACAACTACCCAACAAGACTTAAAATAGATATGACGATTTTACTTGCAAGCCTTTTGAAAAGTAGATGCTAAATGAAGGAAAATCTAACAGTTAAAGATATAAACTTTGTAACTGTCTAAACCAATCCTTTATGAAAATATTTCTGATCTACTTTGAAATACAATATGAGCATATAAATCAGAAATATTTCACATGCAAGTAACCAGTAACCAGAAAATTTTGATTTTGAATTAAGTTGAGAGAGAGATGAAGCAAATCTTGGTTGAAATCCGAAGCTTTGAAGGTTGTGTTTGTGATATTCCAAGGGACTGCATCTGCAAACAAAATTAGAAGGGAGGAAACAAGCAAGATCCACCTACTTCCAGTTGAGATAACCTGCACATCACACACTTTGCAAACAAGGATCAAGTGTAGACATATATTTAAAAGAAATCAGTGCTGCATACTCATAAACAAATGAAAACATACAAACATGATTACTTAATAAACATATATCAATAAGCTAAGACAATAAACAAATTGAATTAACTTATCTCATAAATTGTTACCAATCTTTCCAATGAGTACAATAGATGCAAATAAATATCAAAGCTTATGCACAGGTTACCTCCATTAGACAAGCCAAAGATGGTTCATCCACTCACACAACAACACCACAAACTTGACCTCCAAAGTCTTCTTTATTCAAATGAGAAAAGAAAATATTACAATCATAAGTCCGCTGCTCCAAAACTCACTAACTCACAATGGAGAGAGAGCTGCATTATATAGAAAAAACACCAAGAGATGGAGGGCGCACTTGCCAAAATGGAGAGGGGGAGCGTGGCACAAATGGTGGAGGAGAATGGGGCTGCCATCCCCTATTCTAGCTGCCCATACGCAGCCCTTAATGTGCTAACATAGCAGCACCAATAGTGCTGCCCATTCCTTAAACCATGGGCTGCCCACTACACAAATGCGCCCCTCCTCAATGTGAATGCGCCCCTCCTCAATGGGCATGATTCTCTCCACACATGGGGCTGCCAAACACTTACAAAATCAGCCCAATATGCTCCATAATACATGCTGATCCAAATCAGAGTTGTCATTACTCCAAAAATTAATAATTTTTTAAGTCATTTTTTCACTTTTTTTATTTTTTCATGACTTTTTTGGGATTTTTTGATTTTTTTGATTTTGACCAAAGTAGAAGCACCCAAACATTAGGAAAAGTGGGTTTAGGGGTTTAGGGGGTACTCTGAGTTAGAAAATGAGTACCCCTAAGGCAAAAAATACCTCTAGACGCCCCAGATAGGCCAATTACAAATTTTTTAATTGAACCATTAAAAAATGGCCCAATTTACGAAAAAAATAAAACTTGCCGAAAATTAAAAACAATCTAGGGGGACTTACACATGTCCATACGACTCAAAATTAACGCCTAGCATGTTCATATACATTGACCCATAGACTCTAATAACTCCCTAAGGCCCGTCAGCCTCCCCAGGCATTCCAGCTTTGGAGGAGCAGGAGAAAAACCAATTAATTATGTTATGCACTGATGCAAGACATAATAGATAGGTGAAAAAACTCCTTGGAATACCTGACTTAGCCAAAAAGTCCTAGGGAACCAAGTCTTTTACAAAACACCATGCTAGTACGTTTTGTTACAAACCCCGCAGGGCCATGGACATGTGGAAAAAAGTTAAAAACGGGGGCCTTTAAAAGGCCAGCTGGATATCAAATCACCAAAAATGAACATGTATCATGTTCCACTCTGCCCGCTCGCTTGATAGTCCATCTAAGTACAACTTAGCTGGCAACAAGCCCAAAGGTGCCTTTATAATAGGGGGGTCTCTTCATTAAATAGGAATGAGAGAGACCAAAACCCTAACCACTTTATGGATGAGTGGTGGAGATCAAAAGATAAATACAATATAATGAACGGCTATGATGTGCCAGAACAATAATACATGGATCAACTCAGTAAGAGGGGGTGCACACTCACTAGAGAGGCCCTAGGGGGGGTTGCACCACATAAAAGATGACTAGGACAAGTGTAGGAGCACATGGTGGGGCTAGGAGGTATTAATGTCCTTCACTAGCATCACCCCATGGCACAAAAATATAAGATATGACTCAATAACATGTCAAAGTGACCAAATGACCAAATTGTGCCCCCCCCTCAATGATAGAATAATACATCAAATAGCGACCTAGAGAGTGTGTGGACCCGACTGAATGCTGCAAGTTGATCTGGACGGAGTGGGATACATCACAAATGACCTCTGAACAAACCTCATGCCAAAACCTTGCCTCAATTGCCCAAATCGATTTCCTCAATGACCTTTTATCCCTTTTTTATTCCACCGGAAAATCATCAAAATGCCTGTAGCTCTCTGCCTGGTGTCCCGGACACAAATCTGACTGCACCAACATGTCTAGAGATGGGGTAATATGGTAATAACAAGTTGCTGGACCCACCATCTCCTTTGTAGCGCCCTAGGAAAACGTGCTAGATCAATGCAACTACTGGACAGGTCATTTTTGCACGGCAAAACTGGAGAAAAGTGGAAATATGACTATATCATCACTGGGAGTGCCTGTAACTGATAACTGAGTGTCTCAATGGACTAGGAAAGTCCAAATCTACTAGAGATGAGTACCCATACACCCTGTGGAAACCTATATGATCATCTATAGCCTCAGCCATACCCGAACAATATAAAAATAATGGTTTGGAAATAATAATAACCATAAAAAAATACATCAACCATCATATGAAACCTGTGTCCACTGTATGAAATCATCAAAGGTGTATCAAAATACCATAAATCATCATCCTCGAACATCACTGGTCCAACTCATCTCAGATCCCCATGGTTGACTTGGTCAAACTAGGTTTTACCAGGTCAAGACTGATCAAAATATGACCAGGCTAGAAAAACCTGATGCTGCAATTGCAAATGGTTAAGGCATGCTCTTTTAATCATTCTAATAGCAAGACTTAAAGTATTAAGTATCATTTCACTGGCAGTTAATAAATAATTATACCAAATACAAGTTCAAATAATCATTTACTCCAAATAGAACCTCAAGAATATACTCATTTTGTAGACATGAACATTTTGCTAGCAAAGGTGGAGGGTGAAAAATGCAAGGCTAGGATAAGGGGATGACTTGACTGACTCAAGATTGTGATACTTTGGATAAGGGAAAGGGAGTACACACTTAAGCATATGTCGGATAATAAACACATAGGGAATGGTAGTTCTCACAAATGGAATAAGTTGTTCAAAGAAGTGCTTATTCAACCTTGGCAAATGTCTACAACTCACATCCAAGCTGAAACAACTCTGTGAGGATCTTTTCTAGAACCGCCATGGCTGGGTGCCCGGCTAACCGTAACTTGAGGTTCTAGGGGACACTTAGAATTAGTTGTCCCTTACTCCATCTCACATCACAACCGTAGGCTCCGTGAGGAATTAATCATTACATTTAATTTCTGGCCAGTAGTCTTTGGATTTAGCATACATTTAACCACTGCTTTTTTAGGCCTTTATGACCCTTTTTGGATTTTGCATGTGCTTAGAAGCACAAGTAATCGCAGCTTGCATCCAGGGTGCTTTAACATTTCAGTTTCCATAGCCCTCTTTCATTGTGCTGAGAAACACAGTTTTACCCATATGCATGTAATGATGGTAGTACAATTTGCTTTAGGTTTTACCCAACACAACTCAAGCAATTAGGGGGATTTTCCACGATTAGGACCAAACATCAGGGCAACCGACTAGAGTGATCAAGGTATCAAATCCAACTTACCTAAGCTCAGGAACCAACTCCAGCGGGTACTCCTGGCCCAGAAGGATCAAGGCTTCGGTAAGTTATATTGCCAACTCAAAGTTGAGACTCAAACTAACAGGGATGCTATCCAACATAGAGGCAAAAGTGGGGAGGTCCTCCATATCACAGGCTGAGGTGTAAGTCAGGGTGAAAACCAAAAAGGGAGAGATAACGGATGGATGGGGAAAGTGAAGGTGATGCCTAAGCTAGCAAGCCATAAAAGGTGGGAATGATCATGTCCACACTCCTAAGAGGGAAAAACCAATGAGTATAAAACAAGAGCTTCTAATTATGAGTAATACGACCATTTTGATAATCAATAATAACCATATCCATGTCATACATATATATACTGCCAGATCATGATCACTAGATACTAAGTCAAGCTACTAAAATGACCAAAGGAGTAAGATAATCAAAACCAATGCACATCATATACCTGCTGGGCCATATACCTGTACCTGCTATTTGGATCACCACCAACCACTGAAGACACTGCTGTTGAAACTTTGGGAACTGCACTGCTCTATATGGGATAAAAGGTCACCTCGGTCATCAAGTTTGAGGTCAAGAGGCTCAGTCTTGGCATAAGGTTTATTGCATGTCTGATATGGGGCTGCTCTGATATGTGAGTGATCATCAAAAGTACTGCTCATCATAGGCTGATCTCATCATAATTGTGTAAAGGCTTGGCTAAAAAATATACAATGAACTGCTCTGCAAATCATGGTAGCCTGGCTACTATGGATGTGATAACATCTGGCTCCAGCTGGGACAAGTGCTCTGAAGGTTGGAGGCAGAAATAAAACAAAGATAATGCAGAATGAGCTACGGCTCTTCAATCTTTATTCATAAACGGAGATCAACTGATGTAATACAAACAATAATCTAATGTGTATTTAAACAATCAAGTGGACAACAATCCTCCAAACAAGGAATGCTACCCCCAAGGCAGAACTTCACAAAGTGAGACACTAGATATAGGTTTCAAGGTATGCTCATTTCAAATCCAATGGGATCTCAACCACCCATGTCCTAGAAGTGGACAAACTCAAACCCCCAAGGAGTGCGACTTTGCCCAAGGAGGGCTAAATGCATGGAAAAGTGTGTCAAATCAAGTCCAATGGCCACCAAACTTTAGATCCGGGTAGTTTAGGCAATTATCAATGTGGATCTAGAAAATCAAAGTGATCCAATGGCTAGATCTCCATAGATCTGAGATTGAAAGTGCATCACCAAATTGACCCAAGTGGGGCACAACCCTCAAAATGAGGAATGAGGCCCACAAGGTGAAAATCAATGAAGTGAGACACTAGGGGTAGGTTATCAAGTGAGGAGAGTATGAATCAAGTGGGATCTCACCTACCCATGTGTTGGACCTAACCCAATTAGCTTCTCCCAAGGGGTGCGATTTGCCTCAAGAGGGCTATTTTGCCTTGGAAAGTGTGTCAAATGGAACCCAATCACCACCAAACTATAGATCCAAATTGTCGTGGATACTATAGAGGTGGGTTTTCAATATCTTTCCAAAAGCTAGGCTAGATACAAGTAGATCTAAGAAAAACAAAAATGAGGGTTTTAATCAATTAGGGTTTTTATTATCTAGAAGTTATGGATAAGCCAAGGAAGAAGAAAACCATACCTTTGGAGCATACCTGGATGAAGAGATGAATGCTAGTTGAGATGAGGATTACTTTTGCCAAAGATCAAATGAAGAATTTTTGAAGCCCTCTTGCCAAATCGATTTTCTCCAAGCCACACGTGTCCCTCTAACCTGTCAAAACCAAGGAGCAAAGCATCAATCAGTTTAACATGTTGAAGGTAGATACAAGCAAGAAAGAGATAAGCAAAGAATAGTTGGTACAAAGACAAAACCACTCCCTGTTTAACCAAAATGTCCTCCTCCAAGCTTGAAGGGTAGGCCTCCCCACCAATTCGCACTTGTCCAAAAACGCCTCCTTGACCTGTAAAAAGGGTATGGCAAAATATGCAAGATAGCTACAAGAGATCCTCCAGTGCAATGGACAAAAGCATTTACAATCAAATCAACCAACATCCATTCCCAAATCCAAGCATGTACTCCAAAAGATAGAAATTTTATTCCAAGAGCCAAGAGCCAAAATCTCTAGATGATTTTACAATGAGGGGGTCTCCTCCTTATATAGGATAATAAAGACCAAAACCCTAGATCACAAAACCACTTTATGAAATGAGTGGTTGAGATTAAAAGATCTCAATACATGATCAATGGCTAAGAATGAATCATAACAATATAACACATGGATCACTCAAATAATGATGACGTCATAGCTAAAAGATACTCATGGAGGGTGACGTCATCCACTAGAGGGGGTAAAAGTACAAGAGCCCACCTCATATGACTAGGACATGGAGCTCATGGTGGGGCTAGGAGGCATCAATCCTTACTAGCTCATCCCCATGGCACAATAAAATAATATAATATGTCCAAAATAAATACAAATGATCAAATCTATCCTCAAAATCTGTGACAAACAAGCAGTAAAAGGTCTCCTATGGCCTCTGTGGACCCACCCAAGTGATGAAAACTGGTTGGAAGATAGGGGGTTCACCCTGGAAGACCTCTGTGAAAACTAAGTGCCAAAACCTTGCCTCAATTGCCCAAATCGAATTCCTCAGTGACCCTTTTATCCCATTTATGGACTGCCTCGGTAACTGTGAAAGTGTTGAAACTACTTCCTAGGGCACCTGCGCTGTCAAACTCAGCCTACCAGGTTCTCCAGAAGGGGTGATAAATGGTAATAACAAGTGGCTGGACCACCCTCTCCTCATACAACGCCCTAGGTGAATTGGCCTCTCGTGGCCCCTGCTGCTCAGGCTGGGAAATCAGCCCCAAATCTGGTCAACAAGTGTAAAATTGCATCTATCACTATCAGAAGTGCCCGAAATTGAAAGATAACTGTCTCATTGGATCCAAAAGACCCAAATCTACTAAGGGTGTGTACTCATACACCATGGGTTGCCCTGATGGGCTAACTGTAGGGTCCACCATATATGGACAGTGCATAATCTGATGATATGAAGTAATAATAAAACCTGCTGAACTGCATCGATCATCATATGAATTATATGTCCATCATATAGCATCATCATCAAGAGTATGTGGGATCATCAATCATCATCCATAAGCATACATGGCCCACATCATCACGGATCCCAAGAAATGACCATAGTCAAACTGGGTTTGACTAGGTTAATATACAACCAAGGATAAATCATATCAATATACTAAGACATGTTCCTCTAATCATACTCACAACTTAGCTTAAAGCATAACACCACTTAGTGGCATTAATCATATTTGTTCATTCTATTGTTATTTGTATTTACTTGCATAATAACTTAAATGAAAAAATCACCCATTGGATATGGTCAAACTGCTAGCTAAGGATGAAGGCTAGGAACAAGGTTGGACAAAGGAGGTGACTTGTCTAACTCAACTAAAAGACACTTTGGACTGGGAGAAAGGGGAAGCTACAAACTCTGTGCTGGACAAAATAACACGGGGGATGGCTGTGCCTCACAAATGGGTAAGTTGTTTAGAGAGTGCTTATTCAACTTAGGCATCATGTCTACATCAAGCTGATCCAAGTTCATTAGGATCATTCAATTTCATTTCATGGCCTTTTTAGCCTACATAACCCTTCGGATCTCAGGTGTGCTGATAAGCACAACTAATCGCAGCTTGCATCCAGGGCATGTTTATACATATATAAGGTCAGCAATTGTTTAGATATAGAATTTAAGTACCATTGCTTTTTGGACCTTTCTTATACTCTTCGAGGAGTATTTTTAGCAGTTCATCGTTCTTGCCCTTTTTAGTTTCCATGGGTGAATTTATATAATTTTCCATAAGTAGTACACGAGCTTTCAGTTTTAGCCAACAACATCTCAAGTGACTAGGGGGAGTTCGAGCCAGTGCCAAACATCAAGACAACCGACCAGAATGATTTAGGTCTACAATTCAACTTACCAAAGGCAAGTTTTGTCACCAACTCAGAGCCGAGACACTGAACATACAGGGATGCGGTCCAAACACAGAGGTAGTAAAAAGGGAAGTCCTCAATATCAGAAAGCCAAATAAGACAAGTCAAGGGTTAAGGCCAAATAAGGAAAGTCATGGATGGATGGAGTCAAGTGATGGTGGAGACGAAGCTAGCATACAAGTGGTATCAAGGAAGACCATATCTATGCAAGGTAGTGAACCGGTGAGTTTTGTCAAACAACCTAAATGTGCAAGTAAAATGTTCATTTTATAATTTATCATCAAGATAGTTCATTTTATTAAAGTTTGCCACATCATGAATTATATACCAAGCCAATGCTGTGAATATGACTAAAACAACAAGATAATAATCCATAGTCAATGATCAGGAATCCATAAGTCATACAACATCATCATAAGAATAATCATCATATACCATCTGAAACACTGTTGCAATACATCTCTGGGCACTGAACTGAAACTGTATGGAATAAAGGGTCACATCGGTCATCAAATCTGAACTCTCAAGGCTCAGCCTTGACACAAGGTCTAACATAAGTCTGAGAAATACACTGCTCTGATCATGAGTGATCACAAAGTACAAAGTCATCATAGCCAAGCTCTGAATAATGTGAGCTCTGGAATGTGCAGATATTTGCTAAACAAGAATAGTAGCCCTGCTACTATGGTGTGATAACGGTACCCGTACCGTCGTACCGGGTACCAGAACGGGTACCTCTGGGAGTACCGTGAAAGTACCGGGTACTTCACCCGAGTACCGTGTACTTGGTTAAAGAAATTTGGGTACTGGTACTTAAAAAGGGCCGCGTACCGCAAGTTTGGGTACTCCGCGGGTACTTCATTCAGTAGACAAACCAGTCTCTGCATCAATTGATAGAGGGTCTGATTTTTTCAGCCAACCTTGACTTCCTGCTGGTGAGTTAATGGTGTAATATCCCAACTTAAATCTGACCCTAGATTCCTTCACTGCTGGTTTACGTCTGCTTGATATGGTTGGTGACTTGTTGGTTTGTAGGCAATGTTAGGACTCGGGAGGGAGAAATTATTGTTTAAGGTTGTTTGCATACCCCAATGGTTTAACACCACAATAAGAATCCAATAATAAACAAGATAACAATATTAATTGCTTCCTAAATATTCAATGCCAATCATATATTATAAGAGAATAAATCTGACCTTAAATATTGTTGAAGGTGGACTGTTGAGGCAGGGACTGCTGCTGCAAATAAGATAAATATTGTCAGAGTTTAGGACAACATTTGCATGAGATTAATGCCCGAACAATGGAAGCACAGCTGCTGTAAATAATACGAGTATTGTTGAAGTTTTGGGATAGCACTTTCATGAGATAAATGCCCAAACAATGGAGGCACGCCCAGCTGTAAGAGGTCACACCCAGATTGATAGTATGCAGCCCGTGAAGGAGAAAGACGCCCTTAATAAGCGTAAGTTTCTGATTGTTGTTTCCACAGGAGTGTTGCACCCTCATGCACTGGAATAGGGCTGCTAGATGACCACGACCCTACAGTCTTTAGTCTCAGCAAATAATATTGCTGCTCTTCCTCAATAGAGGCTCATGCCTATGATCAACAAATGGTACTGTATGCCCCAAGATTGGTAGATTCATATCAATATCAATATCATATATGTAATTTGAATTAATGTGCAAGCAACAATACCAATGTCAAATGTGTGTCACTTGTTCAAAACTTATTAACTTAATAATAAATATATTAATATAATTATTAATTTTAAATTTATAATTTAAACTTGAAAATTATATATATATATAATAATAATAATAATAATAATAATAATATATATATGTCTATAGTACCCCGACGTACCCAAGTACCCTATTTCAAAAAGTGGCGTACCCGTACCCATACCCGTCCTAGTACCCGAGTACCCTGGCAACTTAGAAAATAATACATGCACACAATCCGTCCTCGAGGACTGTATAGATTAGCTTTACTTCATCTTTTTTTTGCTTTGACATTTTCTGCTTACAATTCCGAAATAAACACCCTTGCTTTCCCAAAGTACTGCACCAATCATTGGTGTGCGTAAAAGAGACTCTTGGGTTTTAGTTTAGTTAAGCAACTTCACATTCAAATTAATAAAATTTACCAAGGCTTAAGTTCCAAGTATGCTCTTGACCGCTGCAACTCAGTCTAAACAGATGGCCAATCAGAAAGGGACTTGATTGACTAGTTTAATAGGGCAATTCAATAAAAACTTAATCACTAGAACTCGGGAGGTTGTGTGAAACTAACTAGAGAGTCAGTGGGATACTTTAAGCAGGTTATGCCTCGCCCAATTGGACCCTTGGTATAGTTGTCACTACGCTCAGTTCGAAGGGCTAAGTTGGAATTGGGCCAAACCAAGAACTAAACCATTCCTTAACTCATGCATCTAATAAAATCAATTAAAATTGACCAACAAGACTTGTAATACTGTTCACGACACAACAACACTCCAACATATGTGACTCCATTTGGCACTGGTCTAATCTGCAAACAATCAAACATTGAGTGAATCAATGTGTTAGATGGATGTATCTTTATTCATGATGTTGTTGTAATTCATAATTGCATTTCTTTGGTTCAGAATTAATTCACCTTCAAACTCCTAGATTAATTTCTTTCTCTAACTTCGCTTAAAAGTCTTAGTTTGTTTTTCATAGGGACCACCCCCCTTGGCTTCGCTAGGAGTTGGCCTAGACGGAGGAGTTGAGTGTTGAGTGACAGTATCTCAACTCTTTGCTTGCCCCCAAGGATGCAGCCAATGGCTTGAAGATTTCTGCCACGCTAACGATTAACCCCCTTTACCTTGAGGTGCGTAACCGACGGCAACAAGCATCACCTGTCACCTTTCCCCATCCATCTGTTCTCTTCCGTATTTGGTTTTATCCTGACTTACACTCAGCTTGTGATACTGAGGACTTCCCCACTTATGCCTCTATGTTGGATAGACTCCCCGTTGTTTGTGTCTCGGCTCTGAGTTGTGCAATAGAACTTACCGAATCCTCGATTCTTCTGGCCTAGGAGAACCCGCTGGTGTTGGTTCTTGAGCTTAGGTGAGTTGGATTTGAAGTCTTGACCTGTCTGGTCGGTTGCCCCCGATGTTTGGTCCTGATTGTGGATGATCCCCTAGTTGCCTGAGTTGTGTCGGCTAAACTTGAAGCAAATTGTACTACCATCATTACATGCATATGTGACTGATTGTTATATCTTCTATGCAAGCCCATGGTTATAAAATAAAACTGTGCTTTTAAGCGCAATAAAAGAAGGCTATGAAATAAAATGTAAAGCACCCTGGATAAAAGCTGCAATTAGTTGTGCTTCTAAGCACATGCAAAATCCAAAGGGGCATAAGGCCTAAAATGCAGTGGTTAAATGTATGCTAAATCAAAAGACTGTTGGCCATAATAAAAATGTAATGATTAATTCCTCACAGAGCCTACGGGTTGGGATGTGAGATGGAGTAAGAGATAGCTAATTCTAAGTGTCCCCTAGAATCTCAAGTTACGGTTAGTTGTGCACCCAGTCATGGTGGTTCTAGAAAAGATCCTCATGAAGCTGGTTCAAGCTTGGATGTGACCTGTAGACATTTGCTAAAGTGAATAGGCACTCCTCAAATCAACTTATTCCATTTGTTAGACACCGCCATTCCTTGTGTGTTTTCTGTCCAACATATGCTTAGGTGATTTCCCCTTTTCCCTTTATCCAGAGTGTCGCAGTGTTGAAGTTTGTGAAGTCATTCCCTTATCCTAGCCTTGTCTTTTCCACCTTCACCCATTTCTAGCAAAATGGTCAAGTCCACGAACTGAGTATACACTTGAAGGTCTTTTTCTTAGTAATTGATTGTTTTAATCCATACTTATATTTGATGTATTACTGCTTAATCGCCAGTGAAATGCTACTTTGTACTTTAGTCTTGATATTGAAATAATTAAAGGAGCATATATTATCAATTTGCACTTGCAGCATCAGCCAGTTTGAGCCTGGGTCATTATTTTGATCAGTTTTGACCTGGTCAACCCACTTTGACCAAGTCAGCAGGATTTGAGATGAGTTGGACTGATGATGTTCGAGATTGATTATTTGTGGTCCTATGATGCCCACTTGATGGTCCCATGCAGCAGACACAGGTTTCATATGATGGTTTGATGGATATTTAGTATTATTATTATTTACAGACCATTATTTTTTTTATTCTCCGGGCATGGTTGAGCTTACAGATGATTATCCATGTGGTCATATGGTGTATGAGTATTCATCTCTAATACATTTGGGCTTTTTGAGTCCATTGGTACACTCAGATATCAGTTTCAGGCACTTTCAGATGAGTTTATGGTTAGATTATCGTTTTATTGCATATTTGCCATATAAAATGGCTTGTCAACATGTTTTGAGATTATTTTGGTTCACCTAGGGTGCTACAGAGGGAGTATGGGGTCCAACAACTCGTTATTACCATATTACCATGCTCCCAGACGTTTTGGTGCAGTCAGATTTGCGCCCGGGGCACCAGGCAGAGAGATACATGCATTTTATTATTTTACAGGTAAAAAATGGAAGAAATGGCTACTGAGGAATTCGATTTGGGCAATTGAGGCAAAGAATTGGCATGAGGTTTGTTCAAAGGATTTTTGTGATGCATCCCACACCTTCCGGCACAGATTGCAGCATTCAGTGGGGTCCACACATACTCCAGGCTATTATTTGGGGATTTTATTCTGTCATTGAGGGAGCACGATTTGGTCATGTGGTCACAGTATGATATTATTTTGAGTTATTATATATTATTGTGCCATGGGGTCATGTTAGAGGACACATGTTAGACCTCCTAGCCCCACCATGTGCTTATGTCATGAGTTCTAGTCACTTGTCATGTGGTGCATCCCCCTAGGGCGTCTTAGTGAGTGCGCCCCCACTATTTTTGAGTTGATCAATGTGTATTGTATTTTGGCTCATCTTAGCCATTGATTATCATTGATGTGTCTTTTAATCTCAACCACTCATTCAAAAGGTGGTTAGGGTTTTGGTCTCTCTCATTCCTATTTAAGGAAGAGACCCCCCTCATTGTAAAGGGGACTTTGGCTCTTGGAACTTTCATAATAGAAGAAATATTTGCAGAGACTCTTGGATTTTCTTTGTTGGATGTTCTTAGATGGTGATTGGAAAATCTATTTCTCTTAGCATTTGAGAATTAGTTGTGGATCCAAAATATTTCATGGAATCAGTGTTTAATTGCAGGAGGGCGACTTCACTTGGACGTTTTTGCAGGGGCCTCCTCAACTTGTTCTTTTGAAGTAACTAATATCAGGGGGTTTTCATTAGTATCTTTGATCTTTGATTTCCATTTAATATGTCTCATGTTTTTACAGTCATTTTCTCTTGATGCATCAAATCTAACTTTGGTAGTTTGCTTGTGCAGGAGAGGAGGGCGCACTTGCTTCTTTGGGAAAATCGTTTTCACTTGGATACTCAGCTAAATCACCTCAAATTGATCGGGAAGGAATAAATCATCATCCTCAAGGCATCTGCAAGATTTTCCGGGTAAGATCTACACTTGTTTTATTTATTTGGAGTTCTAGAATCTAAACCATTGGCCATTTGAATTTTCTGCTAAAACCCTAATTGCCGAAACTTCTAAAAATTCTCTAGCTCAAACAACTTAAAATCGTGGCGAATGATTTCTAGGTTTTAACCTTAAGGCCTAGCCCCAGGTGAGTTTCCTAGGGCATCACCCCTCAGGGACTCCATCCTGCCCATTTCCTTAGGCACTATTCTTCTACTCGTCGACACTTCCAGACTTAGCCATTTTTCTGAGTTGTTTGATGCCGGTTTTGGAATTGAGAACTAAGGTACTATCATATTTTTCATCAAGTCTCATCTAAAGGTACTAGATAGCCTCATCTTGATCTTAACCCTTCTACCTTGGACACGTTTCCCAAGGAAGGAGAAATCTCTCTCATTTGCTAGTGCCTTGATCCTAGATCTAGCTTCCAAACTCATAAGTCACTTGTACTTTCACATTGGGTCAATATTTATATCCTTTAAGCCTCTTGAACCAACCTTAATTCACCTTGTGACTTCATCCATAGATCTAGGGTTCATCATACCTTACACCTTACGTATTTCATTTATCTGGTTTGATCTGGTGTTTTGGTTAGATATCTCCTGTCGGGAGCTGATTTGCATCTCCCTCATTATTATCTAGGGCTTGATAGCATAAAGTGAAGATTGCCTCGATTGGCGTGACAACCGATCCATCTTGGGGATCAAGGTCCTCTTAGGTCACCTCTTTAGTTGCCCATCTCCTCTACTGTCCTGTATAGGATCACCTTCGGGGGCATCTACAAGTTGTGTGATAACAGGGACAACATACATTCCTCTTGTAAAGCCAGATAAATTAGATTTCCTTGATGATTACATGTTTTCATCAATTTTAACAGCTAGATCCTGGGCAACTTTTAGAGTCTTAGGATCTTTGCCCCTTAGCATGAATTTCAATTCACCACTTAAAGCTTCCATGTAATAAACAAGGATGGACTTGTTTGGGGGTTTGAATTCAACATGAATGTTGGCAACTATAGTTCTGAACTTTTTGTTGAACTCCTCCATGGATTCATTCTCATTTCTCTTAATTGAATGGAGGGCATTTAGTTGATAACGAGGCTCTATCTTATCACCCCATATTTCCAAGAATCCTTTTGTGAAATCATCATATGTTGAATAACTATTGGCATCTAGGCCTACAAACCAATCATAAGCATCTTCTTCTAAAGATAGAGCGAAGAGCCTCATGTAAACATCTTCTTGCTTTTGAGCTGCTGTTTGGCACCATACTAGGTTTCTTGCAAATTTGGTGAGGTGAGCTATGGCAGTAATGGCATTATTCCCTTGGAATGTCGGCAATTTCTCGATAGCCTTGTCAGGTAAGTCATGTGGATAACCTGCTATCTGAGTAATATTAAGGGGTTCAAATTTTTTTTTCCATCGGATCTAAGAAATTATTACTAAGGCTATTGTTTTCAAATAAGTTATGGATGTCTTCACCAGACTCGACTCCTAAGTTTTCAAGGATCCTTCGAGAAGCAAGCCTGGCCTGTCTCCTTCTGTAAACCCTTTCAGGTTCAGGAATGAAACTGACCAAACCATAGTTTGTCCTTCTCGTAAAATACCTTGTTGAGTTTAAGTTTAGTGGAGTCGCCAAATGGATTAAGTAAAATTTTATCAATTAAACTAAATGCATCAAAATAAGGTAAAAACGAAAAGGTTAATGTCATAACCGGGAATAAAAAGATTTATCCCCAACAATGGCACCAAAAAATGTTGCCATCGGAACACACCCCTAAGGGTTATCGCAACATAATCTTCAAGTTGCTTAGGTGTGTTCCTTAGGGGCAAGTTTCGAGTTGAGATACTGTCACTCAACACTCAACTCTTCCGTTTAGGCAGAACTCCTAACGAAGCCAAGGGGGGTAGTCCCTATGAGTTACTAAGGTTGATTAAGTAGTTTAGTTTTGAATGGGTGAGTTGTTTAGGAGTTTGAAATTGATTGACTGAAAGCAACGATTTACTTGCAAAATATAATTTAAGATTAACAACATAACATAATCATGTAACACATAAGATCCGAATCAAAGATTGAATTATTGTAAAATAAGACCAGTGCCAAAATGGAGTCAAAAAATAAAGTGTTGTTGTATTGTAGATGTTTTGCAAGTGCTTCTTGATCAGTTTTAGTTTATTATAGGATGAGACTTGATTATGGGAGAAGGGGAGTTCCAGATATACTGTGAGGTACAAGGAGTAATGTCCAGAAATTAACTAAAGGTGGCTCCTCACGAAGACGTGTGGGCTAAAAGGCGACCTCAGGGCATAGTTAGGCTACACCCTTGTTGGTGTAGTGTTGAACATCGCCCTCAAGACTCCATTCACTACCCTCCAAAAGTCCAACCAATCACACACTTTTCTCATGTGATGAGGTCGCCCACTATGGGAGACAAGATTTCCACGTCACCCCAACATGTTTAAACATGTTACTTTGACTTTTTTCAACTTGTCTTTTTGTGTCATTTGGTGCCTTTTTTAGCATTTATTTGCCATTTTGTCGCATCTTTAAGGAAAAATATGTTGGTTGTGGAGCCTGATCTTCCGGTCTCATAGATGATGATTCAATCGTGTTTGTACCCCAGGTTTGGTTACGATCCCGGCATGCACAACAGGGGGTCCGAGGGAGTTATGGGTTGGTTTTTTGCCAATAGATTACGAGCTCATGGTTTTGGGTAACCCATGGTATTTTCCCATTGTATTCCCCTTTATAAGAAAGACATTGTAATATGGCTAGGGTTGATGTATTAGTTATTATGCATTGTAAAGATCTCTGATATCGTGAAGAGAGACTGTGAGACAGTGAAGAGGAAGTGCAGCGGATGTGCTACAGGTTGTATCCCTTCATTTGCTGGATGGTATAATAATAAGGACTGGCAATTTCAGTGTGGACGTAGCCCATCTTGGGTGAACCACGGTATATTGGTGTCTCTCTTGTAATGTGTCTGTGTAATTTGTATTTGCATCTTGTCTATTGTTATTGCTCTGCGATCCTGTTTTTCTAACAATTGGTATGAGAGCCAAAGGTCTATTTGGCAGATAAACCCGTAGGAAACTAGGGTTTCTGGTTTGAGTGGGAGCAATTGCGGAAGAAGGAAAGTTTAAGGTTGAGAAATTTTGGCCAAAACTACCAGTTATGGAAGATGCAAATGGAGGACTATCTGTACCAGAAGGATCTATTCCTACCCCTGCTAACCTGCTGTCACTGCTCGTAAAAGCAGTCTTGGTCTACTTTCCCAAAGCACACTCTCTGCATACATCACTGTGCTTTGTGCTGAACTCTGGTAGACCTGTAACCATACTCCTCAACAATCTCAAAGCTGGATGATGCAAATGGGCCATCCTCCGATGCCATAGCTCGCAAAGCTTACTGCTACTGTTGTGTGCCAAAGCATGCTGGGGCTGAAATAAGAGCTGGTATAGTTTCCCACATCTAACCCCAATGTCCAAAGAGGTAGATTGTCCTGCAGTCTTGGGAATATACGCACATGTCCATCCATGAAACAAACCCCAAGACCCCTATCCTCAATAGTGGAAACTGATACCAAGTTCTTTTTAAGCCCAGGGACAAACAACACATCCCTCAAAATCATAGGACTCACGGACTCCCTCTGAAAAGTAATGGTCCCACGAACAACTACTATGACAACCGTGTCATCTCCCAGTACAACCTCCACATCTACACCTATCTGTGAAAGCTCGGAGAACATCTCTCGAGCACCTGTCATGTGACTCGAAGCTCCACTATCAATATACCAAGTGCTGGTGGTAGATGCACTCATCTGATGGCCAGTCAACAAAGAATACTTTATCTCAATATCTAAATCAGTGCTAGTGATAATAAAGGCTCTCTCTCTCTAAATATGTCCACCGCAAAGAGAAAACTCTCTCTGAAATCTCTCTCCAAAATCATCAATCTATGCTGAGGCTGCTATCTGCTTCTTCTTCTTCTTCTTTGGACACTGTGAAGCATAGTGCCCAAATCCTTGGCAAGCAAAAGCACTTGACCTTGCTTAAGTCCTTCTTCTGTCCACCCTGCTGCTACTGCTGTTTAGCCCCACCCTGCTTGGGGCCCTTCTTGGATTTCTTCTTTCCTTTTATAGTCAATGCCACATTCTCCTCATCCTCCCTACCTTGTGAAGAGCTGCCCTGCACAAGACCTCTCCTGGTCTCCTCCTGTACAAAATCATCCCATAGCCTATCCTAGGAAGGTAAGTTCTCCCTGCCAACTATAGCTTGCACAAAAACAACCCATGGTTTGGTCACACCATTCACTGCTGTCCGCACTAACTCAGTGGCTGAAACTACCTCCCCAACTGTAGCAAGTTCATCTCTAACCTGAGATATCCTCGTGAGGTAGGATGTCACTCCCTTTGCGTTGTTCATCTTTATACCCTTAAGCTTCTCTCTTAAGACCATCTTCTGGTTCTCATTAGTGCTTTGGTATAAACTGGACAAAGCATCCCACATTTTATATGCACGGTCTTTACCTGAAATATGTGGAATAATATGGTCTTTAACTGCATCTAGAACAATTCGCCTAGCCTTACAGTCCTTCTTGTTGAAAGCTGCTAATGCCTGTGCATCTGTAGCAGGGGTAATCTGAATAGGTTTAGTTGTAGTATTGCTTACCACTTCATCCCATAGTTCATTTTCTTCCAAGATAAGCATTATCCTAGCCTTCCATGGAACAAAATTCCCTGTCCCATCTAGTCTATCTTCCAACCTAATTCCTGTAGCCATCTCACTTCCAACTCAACAAGGTGCTGCCCACTGACAAAAGAAATCACTGACAGTCTGAAATAACTTTAGTTTTCTTCCCACCAAGCTCTGATACCATGAAAGTTTTCTGAGATATCAAACCAACCCGATTTTCAAGTCAAATCTTCATTGTTTAATGCCCAACCCAGTTTTGTATGATGGCTGGAAATAACATATAATTTTCAGACTTAGAAAACACTGCTGAAACTCAAATTTTACAGACAGAAAATTAAATATTGAATGCACACCATAAAAATTTCAGACTCAAATTTTTTTGGCTAAACGCCTAGGAAAAACCCACAATGGGAAAACCTGTCAGAGAGAGAATTTGTATTGCTTCAGAAAACTTCAGTACAATAAATTTACAGTCAAAATGCACTTATCTCAACCAATAAATTTCACTTAGAAGGCTGCCTCGAAAACTGTGCCTAGCTGCCTCGATTTCTGTGCATAAAACAGAACCTCGACATTTGTGCCCATGGCCTCGATTTCTGTGCGGTACAGCCCTTGATTTTTGTGCCCAGAATGCCTCGGGATTCATGCCCAGTCTGCTGTACGGATGAACAACAATTTATTGCTGTTGTACGGTCCTCAATAACTGTGCCCACTACCTCGGAATTTGTGCCTAGAAAAATCACCTAGAAAATCATGCTGTCCGGATCAGTAATAAATGCTGCTGTACGGTTTCTCGATTTCTGTGCCACTGCTCCTTCCTGCTGCCTCGGGAATCGTGCTGTCTGAAAATCTCTCCTCGATTTCTGTGCTGCTCATTAAATGCTCATGAATCTGCCTCGAAAATCGTGCCCTCTCTCTTGCTCTTTCTTCACTCTTCTTCTTCACAAAAAAAAGTGGATGCAAAAATACCTTCCCTTGCCTTTTTGAGTAAAACCCTAGGGTGAGTGAAAAGCCATCTAATCCAATGGCTCAGATTGGCTTAGATGAGTGGATGAGAATAAATGCACAGTTAATTTTCATGAAAATTAATTTCACTCACCTCAATTAAATTTATCAGAAAGTAACTTTAATCCCTAAAGTTAAATTAAATGCTCATCTCAAGTCATTTAATGTAAGGGTCACTTTATTTCCCCCTTTTAAGCGACTAAGGCAAAAGTCACTTAGGGGAACACTTTCGTAGGTACAAAATTCAACAGTTTTCTCCTAGAAGTTACACCTATTTCTGATTATTGATCCGTAGATTTATTCATACTTACATGCGTGCTGAAATTTGTGCTAACACTGCTGTAATTCTTTTATTCTGCTGATGTCTAGAAAGCATTTTGTATCTCAAATTATGAAGGTTAATTTGTTTCATTAGCCTGTCAATACCTGCAATATTTCTTCTTTAAGACAAGGAGATGGGTTGTATTATTTTGTTTTTGAGCTCTATAAATATTGTCTTGTTATAAATTCACAATGCAGATTGGAGAAATTAATAATCATGGATCTATTTCAAGATTTGAAGTTGAAGTTGCATCAACCAATGTTCATGTGCGGATGGAGGTGAGGCATTCTTGATGGATGTCTGTTTATAAGGTTTGAATACAATAATTCATAAGGCAAGTCACCGAAACAAATATTGGACAAATGTGCATGTGTTTACTACCAGTCAAGTAAGTCTTTTAATGAATTCAGTCAACATAACTTATTTATGAAAATAAAGAAAAGCCTCATTGAATATATATATATATATATAAAGCTTGATGGGTTATCTTAATCAGTTCAAACGGACTCTTATAAGGCAGAGTTTGTCATGAGGTTCCAGTTCTGAATTGGTTCAAACCCTTATAAGGCAGAGTTTGTCATGAGGTCTCTGGTTCTAGTTTGGCCGAATCCTATTGGGTTATATGTATTATTTTTTTCCAAGGAGGGAAACCCAAAGGATTCTTCCCCACATTGGTAGATGCCATTCCTACTAAAGTCGTCTGTATAGACTAGTGTGCTTCATCCAAAGGGATTCAAACTAGGCACTTGCTAGCATAGAACTAGCCAAAGGCCCAACAACATTGGCGACAACTGGTATATATTAGGGAAGCCATTTCATATATTTGTATATATGTATGTATGTTAACTCATGCCTAGAAGCTTTTGAAAATGATTGATCTTACATTTTCCTTTGCAATATTTAGCTGACTTACCTAAATATATGTATCTATGATTGTATCCTCCCTAGATTCCCGTAAATATTTCTATCCAATTTAAATAAAAAAGAGTGGAAAATACTGCCAGAGCTACAGTAAATAAAGCTTGTTTGTTTTGCATAGTATTTGGAGGTTTAGTATTTGAAAGCAATGGGCCAAATTTGAAGTTAATTGACACTTCAGCAGGATTCAGCTGTTTTTTATTTTACTATTGAGTTTATTTAGATGAAAGTACTCAATTCATTTTTCCTTTTGCATGCAGCTAATAAAGACAATGAAGGGTATGGCTAAAGAAAACAGAGGAGAACATTACATGGTTTGGGTGTCTCTGGGTTGGTCTGTAGGTATTCAAGAATCAGATGAACCAAAAGTCTAATAACCTTATTTGGTTTTCAGAAAATCTAGCAAGGACGACTTCAGATGCAGTTAAACATTACAAGGGAGGATGGAGAAAAAAGGATCAGAAAAATGGTGCAAAGGACGTTTGGGAGGAAAGGCCTGAAAATTCAGGTACTTAACTTGGTTTTAGGAATGTGAATGCAAGTTAGAGAAATAATCTCCATATTGTTTTAATTTGCTGGGAGAACCCAAATTTGAGTGCAGTATTTAATCTTCAGGTTGTTTGCAGGTGCCAGGACAAGTTATGATCTTGAAGGTGAAAGAAGTTCATTCTACTGCCATGACATTTATAATTCATATCGCACAAAATTTGGAAGCCATTTTGAGAGTTTACAAGGAAAATGTATGAAATATGGCAATCTTACTTCAAAGACAGGAAGAGAGAGTATATTGTGTCAGCAGAACATCCTGCCCCTTGATTTACATACAGCTGTTCATGTGCTTGTGAGTTGAGTGAAATTGATGTATTCATAAGAAGCTACATTTTGCAACTTGCCCTGCAGGATGGAAGTCTTAAAATTCTTTTGTGTTATTTGCAGGAAATTCATGCCAAAGATAATCCAAATTTTCTGCAAGATGAGAATCTTTGTTTTAACCTTGACAAAGAGGCGACAGAAACACTGGAAATTTTCAAAAGGTCATTTTCTTGCATACTGTTTTTTAATAATGAAACAGAGTCATATAATACAAAATCATAAATAGTAGAGAATTAGGTTCGTAATAGAGCTATGCCTCTCCCTACCTAGACAAGGAGGGCAAGTATCTCTGAATAAACCCCTGGTCAGCTGATGTGAGGTATTCCTAGGAAGACAGCTTAGCACAAATCCTTGTTGCTATGTCAGTCCAGTCGACATCTGCATCATGAACTCTAGCTTAACATCATCAAAAGTCACATCAAAAGTCACATCAAAAGTCATAGTACATATTACTGATCATAAAAGTGATATATGACTAGGCTGGAGATGAGCAAAATGCTTTGAACTACCTTCTTTTTCTTTGTAAAAATACTTCTTTGATTCACATAAATATATTTACATTTAGAAAAAAAAACAGAAAGCGAAAGGGTATATACAATGGTATTTACATCCTCTTTTGTAATGCTACAAGAACAGAAAAAAATCCAAATAGGCACCAGGTTATAACAATTTGGCATCCTTGATCAGCAAAAACCATTTTGCTAGAAGCTGCATATGTACCTCTGTGCTCCACATATGACAAAAGGAAAACAAAGAGCTAACCTTATTCTGAAAAACATATTTGCACTGAAATTTCCAAAGAGCAAACAAGGCCTCAATTCTCAAACAATTGCAGATACCACCGAGGGAAGAGCAGACTAAGGCCTTGGAGTCACCAAACAAAACTGCATGCCAATGCAAACTTCCTTGAAGAATAATTGCATGTTATGACTGTACATGATCCCAACAGGACTTGGCAAAAACATAGTTACACAATAAATGCTTCACAGTTTTTGACTGGAGGCAACAAGGGAAAACACCATCGAGGAGGGCCACTCTTAGATAGTCAATCCTTGGTAGGAAGGCCTTGATAAATTACCAGCCATGCAAACACCTGGAGCTTATAAGATACCCACATCGACCAGATTGTGTAACCTCCGAATCCATCTGCTCTCAGCATCAGAGAACGCCCACCTTCCATTAAGTATAGGCCCAAGTTCATGCACTATTGCAAAATGGAGTACAGCTTACATGAGTCATATTGCACCAATGGGTGCCCAAAACTCCACTCCCGGACATGCTGAATGGATCCTGAAATGACAATATTCGTCTTGAATAGATCCTCATGCAGTATGAGGCCAACTATCACCATGATGGTGGTACAATCAGTGGAAGAAAGGGCATACACACAAGCTAAGGATTGGTAGTTGTTATCACACCATAGTAGCAGGGCTACTATTCTTGTACAGCAGATATCTGCACATTCCAGAGCTTCCATTATTCCAGAGCATGGCTATATATTTTGGATCACTCATGATCAGAGCAGTATATATTCAGATTTATGTATGACCTTGTGTCAAGGCTGAGCCTTGAGAGTTCAGATTTGATGACTGATGTGACCACTTATCCCATACAGTTTTAGTTCAGTGCCTAGAGATGTACTACAGCAGTGTTTCGGATGATATTTGATGATTATTATTATGATGATGTTGTATGATCTATGGATATGTTCTCACTGACTGTGGATTATTATCTTGTTGATTTAGTCATGATCATAGCATGTGCTTGGTATATTATTCCTGATGTGGCAAACTATTTAAAATGAACTGTAAATCATAAAATGGACAATCACTTGCACTTTTAGGTCATTTAACAAAACTTACTGGTTTTTCACCTTACATAGACATGGTCTTTCCCCGACATCAGTTGTCTGCTAGTGTAGGCTCCATATTCACTTGTCTCCATCCATACATGACCTTCCTGTTTGACTTTAAACCCTGACTGGTCTCATTTGACTTTCTGATACTAAGGACTTCCCTATTTTTCTACCTCTGTGTTTGGACCGCATCCCTGTTTATCCAGTGTCTCGGCTCTGAGTTGGTGACAGAACTTACCTTCGGTGAGTTGGATTGTAGGCCTAAATCATTCTGGTCGGTTGTCCCGATGTTTGGCATTGGCTCGAACTCCCCCTAGTCACTTGAGATGTTGTTGGCTAAAACTGAAAGCTCATGTTCTACCTATGGAAACTTGAAAAATTCGCCCATGGAAACAAAAAAAAGGGGCAAGAGCAATGAAAAGCTAAAAATACTCCTCGAAGAGTTTAAGAAAGGTCCAAAAAGCAATGGTTCTTAAAAGTTATATCTAAACATTTGCTGACCTTATAAATATGTGAAAAACATGCCCTGGATGCACGCTGCAACTAGTTGTGCTTCTCAGCACATCTGAAATCCGAAGGGTTATGTAGGCCAAAAAGGCCATGGAATAAATTGAATGATCCTAATAAACCTGGATCAACTTGATGTAGACATGATGCCTAAGTTGAATAAGCACTCTCTAAACAACTTATCCATTTGTGAGGCACAACCATCCCCCGTGTTCTTTTGTCCAGCACAGAGTTTGTAGCTTCCACCTTCTCCCAGTCCAAAGTATTTTTGAGTTAAGTTAGACAAGTCAAACCCTTGGCCCAACCTTGCTCCTAGCCTTCATCCTTCACTAGCAGTTTGACCATGTCCAATGGGTAAGTTTGTCATTTGAACTATTGTGCAAGTAATTTTATATAACCACGGAATATGTTAACTTGATTAATGCCACTGAATGGAATTTATACTTTGAGCTTAGCCGTGGGAATGATTAGAGAAACATTGTCTTAGTCTACTGATGTGATTTATCCTTGATTATATATTCTTGGGATCCGTGATGATGTGGACCATGTATGGATGATTATTGATGATGATTTATGGTCCCACATGTTTGATGATGATATCATATGATGGACATATGATGCAGATGATGTTTGATCTAGTTCAACAGGTTTATTACTACTTCAGATCAACAGATTATACATTGTCCATATATGGTGGACCCTACAGCAGGCCCATTAGGGCAACCCAGGGTGTATGAGTACTCATTCCTAGTGGATTTGGGTCTTATGGATCCATTGAGACACTTATCTTTCAGTTCCGGGCACTTCTGACAGTGATTGATGCAGTTTTACATTTGTTGACCAGATTGGGGGCTGATTTTCCAGCCTGAGCAGCAGGGGCCCCGAGAGGCCAGTTCACCTAGGGCGCTGATGATGGAGGGGGTGGTCCAGCCACTTGTTATTACCATTTATCCCCCCTTCCGGAGAGCCTGGTGGGCTCAGATGGACAGCGCTAGCACCCTAGGAGGCAGTTTTGGCATTTTCACAGTTCCCAAGGCAGTTAAAAAATGGGATAAAGTGGTCACTGAGGAAATCGATTTGGGCAATTGAGGCAAGGTTTTGGCATTTGGTCTTCACAGAGGTATTCCAGGATGGCATCACTATCTTCCAGTCAGTTTTCACCATGTGGGTATGCCTGGATTGATCACAGGAGGACATTTACTGCTTGACTGTCATGGATTCTGAGGACAGTTTTGGTCATTTTTATTATATTGGACATATTTTATTATTTTATTGTGCCTTGGGGATGAGCTAGTAAGGATTAATGCCTCCTAGCCCCACCATGTGCTTATTTTATCATGTCCTAGTCATCATGAGGTGGATTATTGTACTTTTTACCCCTCTAGTGGGATGACGTCACCCTCCATTGTACCATTTAGTGAGGGCGCTATTGTATGTTGAGTGATCCATGTGATATATTGTTATGGGTCATCTTAGCCATTGATTGTATGATGAGATCTTATAATCTCAACCACTCATTTGATGTAGTATTGTAGAGTGGTATAGGGTTTTGGTCTTTATTATCCTATATAAGGAGGAGACCCCCCATTGTAAAGCTCACCTTTGGAGCTCTGGAATATTGGAATAGAAAAATTCTTTGTGGAGCACATCTCTCTTGCATTATGGATTCTCTTGCATATTGAATATACAGTATCTCTTCTATGTATCATTGTGGATTTTTGTGCTTTTACTAATCTTTTGACAGGAAAGTCGAATTGGAGAGAGGAGGGCGACTTCATGAGGGTTATTGTTGGAGGGATCCACATATTCTCTCTTGGGTTGATCTTGTGATAGGGAGTATCATTATTGTGTCTTCGTGACATAGTTGATGCTTTCTATTACATCTTTCTACCATTTTCATAATCATCTTGCTTGACTTGTTTCTTTGATCTTGTCTTGTAGGAGGAGGACGATTTGGCTATCTTGGAGAAGGACGTTTTGGTTGGAGCACTTGGATCTCACTCTTGAATATACACATAGGAGAATGCTATCAACTTGCAAGGTGGCCACAAGCAATTGAGGTAAGATCTACAAGGTATGTGCCTCTTTCATCCATTCTATCTTCATTGGTCATAAAAACCCTAATTAATCAAAACCCCAATTTTGGTATTTCTTAGATCTACTTAGATCTAGCCTTGCAATTGAAAATATATTAAAAACCCACCTCTATAGGATCCACCCCTAGTTGGATCTATAGTTTGGTGGTGATTGGCTAAAAATTGACACACTTTTCAATGCAAAAAGCCCTTTTGAACCTAAATCGATTTTCCTAAGAGAAGCTTGTTGGGTTAGATCTAGCACATGGGTAGGTGAGATCCCACTTGATTTAAAATCTAGACACTTGATAACCTATACCCACATCTTTACTTTGGTGAAAACTACCTTGTGGACATCTCTCCATGTTTTAAGGGGTTAAAACCCCCTTTTGACCTTCTTGGCATCTTAAAACTTAGATCTACTAAGATCTAGCCCTTGGATTCACTTGAAACTTTTAACATGCATAGATCGGGGTACTAGCATCCCGGATCTACATTTTGGTGGCCATTGGACTTGATTTGGTCCACCAAAACCCACTTTTGGGCCTTCCTTGAGCAAATCGCACCCCCTTGAAAATTTGAGTTGGTCCACTTCTAGGAGGTGGGTGTTTGAGATTTTTGTGGATTTGGAATCCCCATGCCTTGAAACCTAGGTCTATACTGTCTTTTTGTCAGGATCCGCCTTGGGGGTTGCATTCCTTATTTGAAGGGATTGTGGTCCACTTAGGGTAATCACTTAAAAACCTAGATCTAGTAAGATCCAACCATTGGATCTCATCCAACCCACTTGACTTGGCTTCTAGGTGTCCCGATCTACACTTTGACATACTTCTTGACTCCATTAGCCCATCCAATAAGGCACTAGTCCTTCTCCAAGCAAGTCGCACTCCTTGGGATCCGTGTCAAACCCTAGATCTAGTACATGGGTACTCCTAGAACCAACTCAAACCCATAGATCTAGTCTACATCTAACCTATAGTATCATCCTCACACCTAACTTCACCTTGTGGGTCCACCTAGAACCATTTCACACTTCCCAAGAAACTAGACCCACTTGTGTAAACACATGGTACTTTACCTAGTCATCATACCCCATCATGTGGCCTAAACCATACATAGGTTGAAACATTAACAATCTCTTACACCTCCCTCAACCATACCTTAACCCTTAGGTCCACTTAGCCTTGCATTGGTTTCCGTAACTCATTACTTACCTACCCTTAGAAACCTTTGTTTGGGCCCAATCAACTGTGATTGGGGTATAGGGTCTCCCCCTTGGTCTAGTTACACCTTGACCTAAAGCGAAGAGTGCCTCGATTGACGTGACTCCCACCTGCATTGGGAACCGTGGCATCTCTTGGGTCACCTCTTTAGTTGCCTAACTCCTCTACCGTCCCGGATGGGATACCTCTAGGGGCAACTACAAGTTGTGTGATAACAGTAGTCTTTCCAAAAGTCTGCATTGACATCCTACAAGTCACTCCAAAGAAAAATCCTCTTCTTTCTAAGTCGCTGTGCCTGAAAACAAGGAAGATCAACAATATAGACATCGAACATCTTCTAGCTCCAAATCAGTCTTTTGGCCATGTTACCCCCCATTTTGCATGGGCGTCATATGTAGATTTCTTCACATATCCAGTAGGGGTGGCAGGTTGATGATCATGAAACTGATTTTTCCTTGAAGACAGAAGGGTATCACTACGAACCTGTAGCAAACAGCAACGAACCCTATAAAATTGGCAAATCTGTGCATGATTTGAAATGGTTGTCACGCTAACCGAGGCACTCTTCACTTTAGATCTAGCTTAAGCAAGACCAAGGGGGAGACCCTAGCTAACCAGTGAAGGATAGCGAACCTACTCAAGACCTCCTAGGGAAATGTGAAAGTGAAAAGAGAGAGATCAAGAGTGATTAGATCTAGATCTAGGGAAGATAAGTGGACCAATGGAGTTAGGGCTTGGTTGAGGAGGCTTATAGAAGGGACAAATGCTCAACCATGCATAAAATATGCCACTTATGAGTTTAATTTAGTAGATCTAGATAGATCTAATGCCAATAAAAAAAGACCCAAGTGGGGCCCACCCTTAAATTATGGAAAATGAGTGAAATGGGGCCCACAAGGCAAAGTTAAAGTTGGAATGCAAGGCAAAGTTAAAGTTGGAATGGCACTAGGAGGGTTGCTAATCAACAGATTTGATGTTTTGATGAGGAACAAGCAACACCCAGATGATAGATATGGAAAAAGGCCACCTACCCACAAGTGTGACCTCCCTTAGAGAGGCCCGGTGCCTTAGATCAGGGGGTAAATGGAGTTGGATGCCCACCAAATTTGGTCTCCAAGGTTTATTAAATTATTGTGAGGTGGGTTTTAATTATTAAGGCCATACAATCGCCAAATCTATCAGATCTAAAAACTAGGGTTTTAAGATGTGAGGGTTTGAAGTGACCAATGGGTGAAATGCATGAAAATAGATACGTACCTTGTATATATTACTTCTAGAGCTTGTGGCTACCTTGCAAATTGATAATCCTTCCCAAGTGAGGCAATCAAGAGTGAGATCCAACTCCTCCAAGTGAAATCACTATCCCTCCAAGAAGACAAGTGCGCCCTTCCCCTGCAAAAAACGATCTATATGAGAATCAATATAGCATGAAAATGACTATAAAGTAGAAAAGATGAAACAAGTAGCATCAAATATGTCACGAAGATACAATAATGATACTCCTTGAGACAAAGAACAATCCAAAGGTAAGATATGGGGTTTCCCCACAATGGCGTCCCCTCAAGTTGTCCTCCTCTTCCACCACACGGCCTCCCTGCAGAAAAACGTTTGGAGAAACAAGATCCACAATGATAACACAGAGAAAAGATTGTATATTCAACTTGCAAGAGCATCCATCAAAACCCAAGAAGTAGATCTGCAAAATAGTATTTTATTCTAGTATTTCCAGAGCCCAAAAGGTGCCTATTATCACATCCATAGTAGCTGGGCTACCATGGTTACAAAGCAGATATCTGCACTTTTCTGAGCTTTTCCTTTGCACATATTCAGTGAGATTAGCTATGATGAGCAGTATTATTTGTTATCACTCACACACCAGAGCATCCTTATATCAGACATTCAGTGTACCTTATGCCAAGGCTGAGCCTTAAGACCTCAGATTTTGATGACTGAGATGACCTTTTATTCCATACAGGTAGAGGGCAGTGTTTAGAGTTTCAGCAGTAGTGTTCTCAGTGGGTATAGTTGGTCCAGATTTACAGATACAAATATATGACGCAGTACATATGTGATGTGCATTGGTAGTATTATCTTGCTGTTTAGGTCATTTTGATAGCTTCACTTGGCATATAATAATTATGATCTGGCAGTACATATATGTTAAAATGAAATTGGTTATTATGGAGTATATGCATGATTGTATTATTGACATTTGGAAACCCTTTTTTTATACTCGTTGGTATTTACCTTCTTAGGAATGTGGACATGATCACTATTGTCTTTTTGACTTGCTAGCTTAGGTACCATTTTCACTTGTCTCCATCCATCCATTTATCTTTCCTCATTATTGATCTTTACCCTGACTTACACCTTGACTTGTGATATGGAGGACCTCCCCGCTTTTGCCTCTGTGTTGGATAGCATCCATGTTTATTTTGTGTCTCGGCTATGAGTTGGCAACAAAACCTACCTTTGGTGAGTTGAATTTTATACCTTTCTCTCTAGTCGGTTGCCCCGATGTTTGATCTTGATTTCTCATTTTCTAACTTGGAGCACCCACATTACCCATAAATCCTCTTTAAAATTAATTTGAGTGGTTCGTTTTTGCTTAAATTAATTTCTCTAAAAAAGGCCAAAAATATTAATTAAATGGCCAAAAAAGACAAAAAAAATCAAAATCCTTTTAATCATGGAACATGTCTAGGACATGTTTTCAGTCATCCAGAGTGGTGGCAATCAATTGGTGAGTGAAGGTCAAGTCCAAAGGGAGCCAAGCACTCGATTGAAGATTTGTTTTGAGTTGCTAGATAAGGGAGTGCGCATTTCTCTGGAGTATGGCGCATTTCTTGAGGCCTGTGTGTCAAGGAGTGAAGAGGAGTGCGTCTACCTTCTCAGAGGTGGCACCAATCCCCCAACAATCACTCATACCACCTCTAGTTCATCTCTACACTTGGAAAAAGGTGCCTGTTATCACATATATAGTAGCCGAGCTACCATACATTTTTTGTCAGATTCCAGTACACTATTCAGCTAGTTCCCTTACATTGAGATGCTGAGATGAGCATCTATTATGGATCACTATCAGATTTTGGACAACATATATATTCCCCATGCCATGACTGAGTCTCAGGATACTCAGAGAGATGACCGATGTAGCTATTATACCATTTGTCACAGCGGTAGTTTCAGAGGACAGATGATGGTTCAGATTGATGAGCATTCAGGTATATGACTCAGCAGGTATATTATGGTGTTGTGGTTATATTGCTTTTATTTCCATTTTCTTAGCATGTCTTAGCATTTAGTATCATGATTTGGCGATCATATAGATATGTGGACCTGGTTGTACTTATACATATATATCATATTTGTCCTTACTCAGACTTAGAAGTTCTTGGCCTATACTTATTGGTTTTACCCTCACTAGGGAGAATAGAGGTGAGCATTCCCACCATACTTTGGCTTGCTAGTGTCGGTTTCATTATTCACTGTCTTCATCCATCCATGACTTACCTAGTTTGTTCATTACCTTGACTTACTACTTGACTAGTGGCATGGAGGACCTTCCCCCATTGTAGCCTCTATATTGGATAAGCTTCCCTGTTTATTGTGTCTCGGCTCTGAGTTGGTGACAAAACTTACCTATGGTGAGTTGGATTTCCTTGTGAATTCCCCCTAGTCACTAAAGATGTTGTTGGCTAAACCTGAAGCTCTTAGTGTTGCCATGAATACAAAATTTGGAAATGAAATGTTATATCTTGTATGAAAAGCCCATTCATGCAATGTGTTTCTAAACACACATGAATGAAAGGCAAGCCAAATGAAAGTGGCTATGAAATATCAAATGTTATATCTTTTGTGAAATGTAAAATACCTAGGTAAACAAGTTGTCTGTGACACACCTAGAAGTGCTCAGGTAAATAAGTGCCTTAAAAACACACCTGCAGCAAAAAGCCTAAATAAATGTAAATCTATGCAATGTGTTTTTAAACACACATAGATCAAAGGCTATGGAAACTCTAGGCCCAAAAAGCAATGGAACTTAAATGCTATATCAAAAATATTGCTGGCCTCATTTTTATTATGGATTGTGCGCATTTGTGTAAGGTGAATAAACACTCTTTGAGCAACTTATCCATTTGTGAGACACCGCCATTCCTTGTGTTGTTGCTTGTCCACTATATTCAATGGTGTGTATTCCCGTATCCATTGCCAAAGTGTCACAGTGTTAAGTCAGTAAGTCATCCCTTGACCTAGCCATGTCATTCTTAGCCTTCACCCTTCACTAGCAAATTGATCACAACTATGAAGTGAGTATGACCTTGAAAGTCTTGTCTGAATAATTAATAATAATTAATGACATATTATATTTGGTTTTAGATCGCCAGTAATGATTACTTCTTGTTATAATTGCTATGTGAATGGATTGTAAAGCATGTTTTAACCTTTGACACCTTGCAGCAGCTTGATGACAGTTTGAGTCATATTTTGGTTATGTTGAGTTGGTCAAACCTCAATTTGACCAAAAGTCAACCACAGGACATGAGGTGGCAGACCTCAGATGTTACAGATAGATGATATATGGTCTGGTACAGTTCACCATGGTGGGCTTATGCAGTGGTTTCAGACTTATGATGATGATTTGTGCTTTTCAACACTTTTTACAGATTATTATTATTTGGTCTGCCGGATATGATGAGCATTTATTTTGGACCATGCAGATGTTTATATGGTGAATGAGTACACATCTTAGATTGATTTGGACCTTTTGAGTCCAATGAGACAGTCTATTTTCAGTTCTGGGCAGTTACAGTGATGATGGAGCCTCAGTAGGCTACCCTAGTGCAGTTTTGGTCTATCGAAGACCTTGTCAGAGCAGTGATGGGATTCACTTGGTTCACCTAGGGCGTTGTACATGGAGGGGGTGGTCCAGCCACTTGTTATTACCATATTACCCCCCTCCTAGACTCATTGGTGACCTCACCTTGACAGTGCAGGCACTCCAGGAGGAAGTTTGGGCAGTTTCACGCTTCCCAAGGTAGTCTAGAAATGCTTCCCAAGGCAGTCTAGAAATGGTAGAAATGGCTACAAAGGAATTCGATTTGTGCTACTAAGGCAAAGTTTTGGCATGGGATGATCAGTGATGTTGAGAGGGATATCTTCCACACCTTCTCCAGCAGTTTCAGCTTCATCGGGACCCACATCCATCACTTATGGCATTTTCTGATGATTTTTGGAGCCTCCTAAGGCTCATAATTTGTCCATAGAGGCACGATTTGGTACTTTGATGATTATTGTATTGATATTGTGCTATGGGGATTGACCAAGGGTGTCTAAAATTACCCCTTGGACCCACCATAAGCTAGATCTATTATTTTATCATCATGATTTGGTGGGATCCCCTCTTCTAGGGCGATTTTGTCCACTTATTGTATTATTTTATTAGTGATCCATGTATTGTATTGTTGAGTTCATCTCAACAATTGATTAGATCTTTTGATCTTTTAATCTTAGCCACTCATTCAAAAAGTGGTTAGATTGTGGACTCTCTCCCTCCTATTTAAAGGAGAGAGCTTCTCATTTTGAAGGGGTCTGTTATCACATATATAGTAGCCGGGCTACCATACATTATTGTTCAGATTCCAGAGCACATTTCAGCTAGTTCCTTTACTTTGAGATGATGAGATGAGCAGCTATCTTTGGATCACTATCAGATTGTGGATAGCAGTTGTATTCCCCATGCCATGACTGAGTCTTAGGAGGCTCAGAGAGATGACCGATGTAGCCATTATACCATTGGTACAGAGCAGTCAGTAGTGCCCAGAGTTACAGCAGCAGTTTCGGAGGACAGATGATGGTACAGGTTGATGAGCATTCAGGTATGACTCAGCAGGTATATCATGGTGTCATGGTTAGATTGCTTTTATACTTATTCTTATAGCATGTTTTAGCACTCAGTGTCATGATCTGGCGATCATATAGATATTTGGACCTGGTTGATCTATTATATATATTATATTGTCCCTACTCAGACTTAGAAGTTCACTATTCATACTCATTGGTATGTACCCTCCTTAGGGAGAATAGAGGTGATCATTCCACCATACTTTGGCTTGCTAGTGTTGGCTCCATTATTCATTGTCTTCATCCATCCATGGCCTACCTTCTAGTTTATCACCCTGACTTACTGCTTGACTAGTGACATAGAGGATCTTTTCCCCACTGTAGCCTCTGTATTGGATGAGATTCCCTATTTATTGTGTCTCGGCTCTGAGTTGGTGACAAAACTTGCCTATGGCGAGTTGGAGTTCCTTGTGAATTCCCCCTAGTCACTAAAGTTGTGTTGGCTAAACCTGAAACTTTTAGTGCTGCCATGAATACAAAATCTGGAAAAATGAAATGCTATATCTTGTATGAAAAGCCCATTCATGCAATGTGTTTCTAAACACACATGAATGAAAGGCATGCCAAATGAAAATGGCTATGAAAGTAAAATGTTATATCTTGTGGAAAATAAATACCTAGGTAAACAAGCTGTCCATGACACACCTAGAAGTGCTCAGGTAAACAAGTGCCTTAAAAACACACCTGCAGCAGAAACCCTAAAATAAATGTAAATCTATGCAATGTGTTTATAAACACACATAGATCAAGGCTATGGAAACTTCAGGCCCAAAAAGCAATGGAACTTAAAAGCTACATCTAAACAATTGCTGGCCTTATTTGTATTATGGATTGTGCGCATCTGTGAAGGAGAATAAACCCTCTTTAAACAACTCATCCATTTGTGAGACACCGCCATTCCCTGTGTTATTGCTCATTCAGTATATACTATGGTGTATTCCCTTTCCCTTGCCAAAGTGTCACAAAGTCAAGACAGTTAAGTCATCCCTTAGCCTAGCCAGTTAATTTAAGCCTTCACCCTTCACTAGCAAATTGATCACAACTATGAAGTGAGTATGATCCTGAAAGTCTAGTCTGAGTAATAATAATAATTAACACACTATATATTTGGATTTAGATCGCCAGTCATGATTACTCTGTGTTATAATTGTTATTTGAATAAGTTGTAGAGCATATATTAACCTTGACACTTTGCAGCAGCTATTGATGATGATTTGAGTTATATTTGGTCTTGGTTAGACCTACTTTGACCATGGAGGACCATGGGACATGAGATGTTGGACCTTATGATGATATGGATAGGTGATATATGGTCTATGTATACATACATGATGACTCTATGCAGCAGATACAGGGTTATGATGATGATTCTGGGGTTACAACAGTGTTTGTATATGTACAGCGCATTATTATTGGCCTTGATCCGGTATATTGGATATTTATTTTGATCATGCAGAGATTCATATGGTGTATGAGTACACATCTTGGATAGATTTGGACCTTCTGAGTCCAATGGGACAGTTTGTTTTCAGTTCCGGGCACTTACAGTGATGATTGAGCCTCAGTAGGCTGTCCTAGTGCAGTTTTGGCTTGTCGGAGGCCCTGTCAGAGCAGATGTGATTTTTATCCGGTTGACCTAGGGCGCTGATGATGGAGGGGGTGGTCCAGCCACTTTTTTTTACCATATTACCCCCCTCCCGGACACACTGGTGCCCTCACCTTGACAGCGCAGGCACTCCAGGAGGCAGTTTGGGGCAGTTTCACGCTTCCCGAGGCATTTCAGGATTGGTAGAAATGGCTATTGAGGAAATCGATTTGGGCTACTGAGGCAAAGTTATGGCATGGGATGATCAGTGATGATAGATCGGGACCTTCCACACCTTCTCCAGCAGTTTCAGCTTCATCGGGGCCCGCATCCATCACTTATGGCACTTTCTGTGGATTTTTGAGGTCTTTTGAGGACCACGACTTCACTATGGAGGCACGATTTGGTACATTCATGATTATTTTTTGGTTATTGTGCTATGGGGATTGACCAAGGAGGGATAAAATTACCCCTTGGACCCACCATAAGCCTCTTATGATATTTTGTCATCATGATTTGGTGGGATTCCCCTCTTATAGGGCGATTTTGTCCACTTACATTATATTTTATTAGTGATCCATGTATTTTATTGTTGAGCTCATCTCAACCATTGATTAGATCATGAGATCTTTTAATCTTAGCCACTCATGTAAAAAGTGGTTATGATTGTACTCTCTCCCCATCCTATTTAAGGAGGGAGCCTCTCATTGTAAAATTCATCTAGAGATTTTTGGCTCTTGGCTCTTGGAATAAAATTTCTATCTTTTGGAGTACATGCTTGGATTGGAGTGGATGTTGGTTGTTTCGATTGTAAATGCTATTGTCCATTGCACTGGAGGATCTATTGTAGCTATCTTGCATATTTGCCATATTTTATTTACAGGTTAAGAGGGCGATTTTGGACAAGGGCGAATTGGTGGGGAGGCTTGCCCTTCAATCTTGGAAGAAGTCGCTTTGGTGTAACAGGGAGTAGTTTTGCCTTTGTGTCAACTATTCTATGTTTCTCTCTCTCTTGCTTGTATCTACCTTCAATTTGTTAAACTGATTGATGCTTTGCTCCTTGGCTTGACAGGTTAGAAGGAATCACATGTGGCTTGGAAAAATCGATTTGGCAAGAGGGCTTCAACAATTCTCCATTTGATCTTTGGCAAAGTAATCCTCGTCTCAACTAGCATTCATCTCTTCATCCAGGTATGTTCCAAGAGGTATGATCTTCTCTTCCTTGAATCTTCCATAATTTCTAGATCATAAAAAAACCCTAATAAAATTAAAACCCTTGTTTTTGGTATTTTTCAGATCTACTTAGATCTAGCCTTGCGATTGAAAAGATATTAAAAACCCACCTCTATAGGATCCACCCCTAGTTGGATCTATAGTTTGGTGGTGATTGGCTAAAAATTGACACACTTTTCAATGCAAAAAGCCCTCTTGAACCTAAATCGATTTTCCTAAGAGAAGCTTGTTGGGTTAGATCTAGCACATGGGGACGGGAGATCTCACTTGATTTGGAATCTAGACACTTGATAACCTATACCCACATCTTTACTTTGGTGAAAACTACCTTGTGGACATCTCTCCATGTTTTAAGGGGTTGAAACCCCCTTTTGATCTTCTTGGTACCTTAAAACTTAGATCTACTAAGATCTAGCCATTCAATTCACTTGAAATTTTGAAGATACATAGATCGGGGTACTAGCCACTTGGATCTACAGTTTGGTGGCCATTGGACTTGATTTGGTCCACCAAACCCATCTTTTGCCCTTCCTTGAGCAAGTCGCACCCCCTTGAAGTTTTGAGTTGGTCCACTTCTAGGAAGTGGGTGTTGGAGATTTTCGTGGATTTGGAATGCCCATGCCTTGAAACCTAGGTCTATACTGCCCTTTTGTCAAGATCTGCCTTGGGGATTGCATTCCTTGTTTTAAGGGATTGTGGTCCACTTTTGGTCTTCACCTAAAAACCTAGATCTAGTAAGATCTAACCATTGGATCTCATTCAACCCACTTGACTTGGCTTCTAGGTGTCCCGATCTACACTTTGACATCCTTCTTGACTCCATTAGCCCACTTAACAAGGCACTAGTCCATCACCAAGCAAGTCGCACTCCTTGGGATTTGTGTCAAACCCTAGATCTAGTACATGGGTACTCCTATAACCAACTCAAACTCATAGATCTAGCCTACATCTAACCTATAGTACCAACCTCACACATAACTTCACCTTGTGGGCCTACCTATAATCATTTCACACTTCCCAAGAACACAAGACCCACCTGTGTAAGCTCATGGTACTACACCTAGTAATCATACCCCATCAAGTGGCCTAAACCATACATAGGTTGAAACACTAACTATCCATTACACCACCTTCAACCATTCCTTAACTCTTAGGTCCACTTAGCCTTGCATTGGTTTCCGTAACTCATCATTTACCTACCCTTAGAAACCTTTGTTTGGATCCAATCAGCTGTGATTGGGGTATAGGGTCTCCCCCTTGGTCTAGTTACACTTTGACCTAAAGCGAAGAGTGCCTCGGTTGACGTGACTCCCACATTGCATTGGGAACCGAGGCATCTCTTGGGTCACCTCTTTAGTTGCCTGCCTCCTCTACCGTCCCGGATGGGATACCTCTAGGGGCAACTACAAGTTGTGTGATAACAGGGTCTTTGGCTCTTGGAATCTTGATATAGAAAAACTTTCTTGTGAAAATTCTTGTGGTCTCCTTTGCATTTGGTGTTCTTAGATGCTGATTGGAAAGTCTATTGCATCCTAGCATTTGGGTATTTGTGGTAAGATCTATCTTTTTGGAAAATTTTGTCTTGTCTACAGGAGGGTGACTTCACTTGGGTGTTTTTGCAAGGCTTCTTCAACTCGTTCCATTTGGCATTCGCTTGTATCAGGGGGTTATCATTAGTATCATTGTGATCTATGCTATCTTTCTGTTATTTCTCTTGTGGCATTAGTCTTATCTCTTGTTCGCAGTAAATTTGATATTGTTGACGTTTATTGTGCAGGAGAGAGGGCGCATTGGCTTCCTTGGGCAAATTGATTTCATAGAAAACTACCTCAAATCACTCCAAATTGATCGGGTTTGCATAGATCATCATCATCAAGGTATCTACAAGGTTATCCAGGTAAGATCCACAGGTTTGTTCTTCTTTTCTTTGCTCCAATCCATTGACATAGCTACTTCATTAATAAAACTCTTAATTTACAAACCCTCATTTTACAATTTTTCAGATTTAGCAAGATCTACTTGGCTTTTGGGTATAATATTTAAAACCCACCTCTATAGCATCCACAACAATTCAGATCTATAGTTTGGTGTGGATTGGCCTTCATCCGACCCATTTCCCAAGGCAAATTAGCCTCTCCAAGTGAGGTCGCACTTCTTGGACATGTGAGTTTGGTATGATCTAGCACCTAGGTAGGTGAGATCCCACTTGATCCTTGATCTACACATTTGATAACCTACCCCTACTGTGTCTCTTTAGTGATTTTCACCTTGTGGGCCCCATTCCTCATTTTGAGGGTTGAGCCCCACTTGGGTCACTTTGTGGCACATTTCAATCTCAGATCTACTGAGATCTAGCCATTGGATGAGCCTAATTTTCAAGATCCACCTAGCTTGACACCTCAACATCCCTGATCTATAATTGGGTGGACATTCGACTCCATTTGGCCCGTTTCCCAAGGCACTAATCTTCTCCAAGCTAAATCGACTTTCTTAGATTGTTGGGTTAGTTGGGGTTTGATCTTTGTCTTGCATGCTTGAACACCTAAACACTATCACATCTATTCATCAAGCTCATCTTTGGTACTGGTTAGCCCCAATTTGGACCTTAACTACCCTGCATTGGACCCAGTTCCCAAGGCAGTGGATTTTCTCACAATTGACTGGTACCCTAATCCTTGATCTCATTATAAACTTCATAAGTCACTCACATAAACATGTTAGACCAAATCTACACTGTTTAAACCCCTTGATCCAACTTATCATTTACCTTGTGACTTTATCCATAGATCTAGGGTTTACCATACACCTTACGTACTTCACCTATACTTGATTTGATCTGGTGTTTTGGTTTGATCTTTCCTGTCGGGAGTAGATCTGGGTTTCCCCCTTTGTTGTCTTGGGCTAGATAACATAAAGTGAAGATTGCCTCGATTGGCATGACAACCATCCATTGGGAGTCGAGGCTATCTTGGTTGCACCTCTTTGGTTGCCCCTTCCTTCTGCCATCCATCTTGGATCTATCTCTAGGGGCACCTACAAGTTTGGTGATAACAGTGCCCTCTCACCTCTTGAGTTAACTCTTCCTTGAAGATTGCCGCCCCCCCTCTCTCATTTCTTATTTAAGCAAGGCATTGATCCATCTTTTGGGATGGATGCAAGGAACCTCTGCTCATGTAATGCTGTAGTTGCTCTATTTTTGTTGAATAAAGTGAAGGCTTTTGAGGTCTATGTGGTGCAAATTTTCATGGTTGTGAATGCTCAAGCTTAATTGAGGTAATATTTAGCTAGTTGCACTTTTGTTACAAGTTTGTAGACTTTTTCTAGCATAGAGGTCTATTACTAGCCCATTATTTGAGGTTTTCAACTTGCTTGTCTATGTTTTGTTATTAGAGATTTTAGGAGTAGTAGATTGTAGTTGGTAATACTGATACTTTCCTTGTTTCTTTTAATAAAATATATAGTATTAATCTCGCTTGTGTAAAGGTTGTTGTAGCTTTGCAGGTTACCGAGTTGAAGGAGGATTTTGAGATCGATTGCATCTTCTTCTCCCTTCAATACTATTTCTTGGATCTAATGTGTTTTGTCCCACAGGCACCTCTTCGTCTCCACAACAATCAAGCTTGAGCTCGAGGGATTTTTCTTCCATCTCTTAAAACTTATACTCTTTTTCTCGGTTACATGGTTCCATATATGCTTAGCAAGAGTTAGATCTACATAGATTTATCATTCATCTTCTTTAGTTATGCATATTTACTAGATCAAAAAGCACTTTAAATCCTTATCTTAAGTCTAGATCTAGATTAGCTCTTTTAGTACTTCTTATTACAAATTTTGCAATTTTTTTCAAGTACAAAAGTAGTTGTACTTTTTATGTTATTTTTAGCTAATCTACTAACTTTGATGAAAGTTTGCTCGCTGATTTTTCAGACTTGACGAAAAAAGAGAAGGAAGCTTTGGCAAATTTTCAACAAATCTAGCCATCCAAAGCTCCAGGAGTTCCTATTCTCTCTTCTAGTCACTTCTAAATCATTGTAAACCTCCTTGATCCTACTTTTAAAGGATCAAAGGTATTCTTTTATTTTAAAGCACTTTGTAACTAATAATAATAAAAGAAGCAAGTGGGTACCAGCTCCCACACCGCTCTTCCCCCCATTGGGGGAAGCAAGCTTGTATCGTCCTTTGCTTGGTTTGATTTTTGCATTTAGCTCGTAGAACAACTTTCATTTGCTAAAAGGTTAGATCAATCAAGTTCTTTCATTTCTTTCTTTTTTCTTCATTTGTAAAGAATACTAACCCACTGTGCTCTCCGGATGTATCGAAATAGCTTGCTCGAGTAAGGAAAAAGAGACTCGTGATCACACAACTTGTAGTTTCCCCAAAAGGTGATCCTATCCAGGATGGTAGAGGTGTTGGGAAACTAAAGAGGTGACCTATGAGGGCTTCGATTCCCAAGGATAAATGGTTGTCACGTTAATCGAGGCACTCTTCACTTTAGATCAAGCTATTGCAAGACCAAGGGGGAGACCCTAGCTAGCTAATGGAGGCTAGCGAACCTACTCTAGACACTCTAGGGAGATGTGAAGTTGAAAAGAGAGAGAGATCAAGAGTAAGTAGATCTAAATCTAGGAAATATGGGTGGAAAACAAAGTTAGGGCTTGATTGAGGAGGCTTATAAAAGGTGTAAAGGCTCAACCAAGGTATGAATATGCCACTAAAGGAGTTAAACAAATAGATCTAGATAGATCTAATGCCAATCTAAAAGACCCAAGTGGGGTCCACCCTTGATTTAGTCAAAATTGAGTGAAGTGGGGCCCACTTGGTGAAATTAGGATAGGAAAGGCACTAGAAGGTTTGCCAAAGGATGGATTTGTTGTTTGGAAGACAAAATGGCAATACCCAAATGACAGATCTGTGAAAATGACTAAGAACCCACAAGTGCGTCCTCCCCTAGAGACGACGAATGCTTGGATCGAAGGGTAAATGGAGTCGGATTTCCACCAAACTTGGTCTCCAAGGTTCATTAATTATTTAAGAAATGGGTTTTAGTTATTAAGCCCAAATTATTGCCAGATCTATCAAATCTATAAAACTAGGGTTTTAATAATGAGGGTTTTAAGTGACCAATGGGTAAAATGCATGAAAACCAATACGTACCTTGTAGATCTTACCTCAAATGCTTGCAGCCATCAAATACATTGATGATCCTTTCGATTAGTTACAATTCCAAGCAACATCTATTGATTCCAAGCTAAAACGTCCTAGCCCAAGGAGGAAATGTGTCTTTTTTCACCTGCAAATTCAAATAACCCAAGTTAGATTTGATCTAAAGAAAAAAGAGGAACTATGCACGGCATATCACAGAAAATAAATCAATGGACGAATCACAATTGAAAAACTCCCTTCAAGATGAAGACGTCATGCCCAAGAAAAGATGGGGAATCCCCTCAATCGCCCCTCCAAGCAAGTTGCACCCCTGCACAAGATGAATTAGGCCTCCCTTGAAGATGTTGAAATCACCTGTAAATCACTTAGATTTCTAAAAGAAAAGATTTCCAATCATGTACGAGAACATTCATCAAAGCACGAGAAGTAGATCTGCAAAATAATATTTTATTCCAAGAGTTCATGTCACGTCCCCACTGACCTCCTTAGGCCACGAGGAATCTTGATACACATTTTTTTTCTCTTCCAAGATCGACTAAACACACACACACAGTCGAAATGGTTAGGATCTGCAATCTGCAACCCGCATTTGCGAACTTGCAATCCACAACGACGGATATGTAATCCGCAATCCGCAATTGCGGATGCAGAAGTGTAAGACTTCATAACCGGAAAGTTTACCTCTCTGCAACTCGCAACCCTCAACGACGGATCCGCAATCTCCAATCCGGAATTGCGGATGCGGAAGTGCGGAACGTCGAACTCTGACCTCCGACAAAGGTCACTTCCGCAATTTGCAATCCGTAATTACGGAAGTGCGGAAGTCCAAAACGTAACTTCGACCTCTACGTTTCCGCAATCCTCAATCTGCATTGCGGATGCGGACTCCATACCCCTGCAATGGTAACTCCCACACGATCTTCTGAGGGGCATAACTTCCTCACCCTTGGTCCAAATGAGACAAGGTCGGTACCGTTGGAAAGCTCTTGGAGATCTCTATCCAACGGTGAAATCCCTACCCCATCTGAGCACTCCTATGATGTCAAATTTCTCATTGAAGTTCTATCCGTAACTTCACTTAAAGATTTCCAACCTTCTTCCTGCCATGATCTTCCCTTCCACTTGGTCGTAGAGGGGTTCTGAAAACCTCTCCAGGGCATTCCCCTCCTTCCCAAGGACCAGATGTAAGCATACAACTCATTCACAGAGTTAATCATACATATTATAACATGTAAAAAGCATTAAGTTAGATTTAACAACACATCTATCACATGCAAGACTTATAATGCACTAAACTCATGCAATATCATGATATACATATAACAATGAACTTAGCCCTTTACTCAGGACTGCACATGACTCCATGTCAATCAAATTCATATAAACATGCATTCTACCATTTCACAATTGAACATAAGCCACCATTTCATAACAATGAAACACCTTCATTTATCATAACAAGAAGTACTTATCTTTTAATTTTTGAAGCTTCCAAGCAACTGGCTAAGTGAGAGCAACGTTCCACCCAACCTTAGATCTCTGTCCAGCCTGTACTCTTTAGGCTGAGAGATCACCCTCGAGTTGGGTTGTGTATCCACTAAGGAGGGCTATCAGGTTCTCTGACGGTCAAGATTCCATCCCCAATGCTAAGCCAATCTGTAGTTGGGTTTATCAAGCATTCCGGGGCATACTGGACATGCTAAGCCAACTTCCAGTTGGGTTTATCAAGCATACCAACAACAAGGTCATGCCAAGTCAGGATATAGTTTGGTTTATCAAGCAAGCCAGTCAAGCTGATCATGCTAAGCTAACCTGCAATGGGTTTATCAGGCATACAGGGACAACAAGGGAGGCATTGGTAAGCCAGTGAGTTCAACCACAGAGCTGCAGGCATCTCACTACTCAGCAGACCTGACACCCACATTACCTACCACATCCAACACAAGGAAGACCCTCTTCTCTGCTGCACAGTCCCTCAAGGCCTCTTCCCTTCCACTACTATTCCAGGATGGGCATAGAAAGGTTCAGTTGCTGGTCCTATGAGACTACAACCTTCACTGGGTTTATCAAGCAACCCAACCTTCTTCCATAGTTGAACAAGCTGACTCGCCTCCAACCTGCGAGCAAGGTTCTGCTCTGCAATCCTATCCTCTACGATCCAATCCCAGTTCTCACGGTTCTCTGCAATGTTCAGGCTTGTAGTTTCCTCACGGGTTCTTACCACTTTGTCACCGGTAGACTGAGTTCGCACATACAGTTCTGGGGCTATCCATTCTCCGATATTCTCTATTACACGGGAAAACACAATTATCTTCAGGTTCCCTTCTCGGATTGGCTTGGCGTATGCAGGAATACATAAGCAAGTTTTCTCTCTGTGGGTCGTTGGATCGTGAGTGGCAAGTGCGTGAGTGAGTGAGGAATGAATGAATGTCTCCCCCCCTGAATTTTCTTCCACAATGGGTAGTCAAAACCCGTTCTGCGAGTTCCCAGGCGATTGAGTGTCTTTTCGGACAAGAAACTAGAGTCATGCTCTACCATACGAAATTGCAGGCATGCTCCATACTCCATCGACTTCAGCAGCAGGGTTCTCAACCACCCTCTGCAACTGCATTAATGTCAGCAGGGAGTTCAAACGGGTTCACAGTCGGACATGTGGCAACATGGGAAACCAATCCCATAACCCCCTCACCTCTCCCTAGTGGATACACATGGCCCCTTCTCATTAGTTGCCTCCTAAGCCAGCTTCTTGGTTATTTTATTCATTAATAATAATTACATCATTTACATTTCTTCATGGCTTAACAACCCATGGATAATCAAACTGTCCAAATACTTGCCTAAGCAATAACCTTAAACATCCACTAGTGGGGCCTTGGCCTTGAGCTCTGTTGTCCTCCGAAATGGCATGCGTTTCGTTTGAAAGCCCAAAATGCAACACACCAGCTGGAATGACAACTCTCTCAGGAGAGAGGCCAATGTCACCACACTCCTCTCCTCTTCGCTTCAGGTTGGCTCTTCTCCAACACTAGGCGGGTATCCCTAAAATAGGATCGCTAAGGCAGGTACAATAACGAGCAAGGTGAATGGAAGAGGCTGCCTTAGAGAAACGGAAGTAACAAAAGATAGTTTTAGAAATGGGTGATGGAAAAGAAGGGAAGATCAATCCTCAAGGAAAGACCAGTGCCAGTATGTTAGAGGGGCGAATGGAGTAAAAAAAGAGAGCTCAAATGGGCCTTGCTACCAGGTGAATGTAATGACCAACTAAGAGCTCTTGCACTTGAGAATACCTGAAAGCCGCAAAACTTAAGAGAAAAGCATGGGTCAAATAAATATGTGCTAGATTGTTAGCCCTCCGTTTAAATGATCCTAGCTTAAGAGTCGAAAGAAATGAACTAAAAGAAGTATTGCCTCAGACAGGATGAAAGATGGTGAACAAAGAAAAATGACATACAAAGAACGAGAGTTCTGAATTTATCCAAAGAGGCCCATAACACATTGTCATTAATTTCTAGGGAAAGAGCTCCCAAAATTTTTCCATCATTACAATAAGGAGGTTAGCTCCTTTTATAAGCCCAATCAGCCTATTACTTCTTCCCAAAGATAATAATAAAAATAAATAAATAAAAAGAACAGAGGTGAGATCCACCTTTTTCTCAATCTAAGTCGAACTATCTCATAGATAAAGCCAACACAAAAACTACCCACCGTCAAATTCGACTGCCATTTGTAAAGTGTGAATCAGCTGTCAAAAGTGTGAAACCCAAGTTTAACCTCTGCTTCGTTGATTAATTTGGACACCGAGCAGCCACCTAACAACAGGCTCGGCGTGAGAATTTATCCCTGCACTCGGCGCTCACCACGAACTGGTATTCATTCATTTGAAAATCAAAATTGCCATCGATTAACTCAATGCTGTGACTGACAGTGGTCCCCGTTCGGTGAAGTAGATGGGTGCCCGCTCCAAACCTTTACCGCAATCAAATATACTCTGCAGTGGCTGTCAATCTGGACGCCGATGCACATGTAGTTGAAACCGGTGATGACAACAATCGATGGTAAAGGCAAATCGCGATTTTGGCACAGCTACTAAAAATTCGATTTTATCCGGAGGTTATGACTTCTGATCGCTGCAATCGATTGTCAAGAAAGCGTGAATAAACTCACGACTGTCTGAGGATACCCACTGCGCAGCTATTAAACTCTGAAATCATGGAAATGTGCAGTCGTAACCAAAAAAAAAAAATCCATTCGGCTGCCAACGTGACAAGTGATTATCGATGCCGTCTAAGAGAAATTGACACTAGAGATAGCCCCGTCAAGCGCCACTCAGAGAAAACATCATACACGGCAACCACTTCGACTCTGCGAATGGATGAAATCGATCTTGCTCTGTCGTTTTCTGGATTCGGTGCTAATTATGCCTGTTATCACACCATAGTAGCCGGGCTACTATTCTTGTACAGCAGATATCTGCACATTCCAGAGCTTCCTTTATTCCAGAGCATGGCTATATATTTTTTGGATCACTCATGATCAGAGCAGTACATTATTCAGATTTTATGACCTTGTGTCAAGGCTGAGCCTGGAGAGTTCAGATTTGATGACTGATGTGACCACTTATCCCATTACAGTTTCATTCAGTGCCTAGAGATGTATTTCAGCAGTGTTTCAGATGATGCATGATGATTATTATTATGATGATGTTGTATGATCTACGGATATGTTCTCACTGACTGTGGATTATTATCTTGTTGATTTAGTCATGATCATAGCATGTGCTTGGTATATTATTCCTGATGTGGCAAACTATTTAAAATGAACTGTAAATCATAAAATGGACAATTGCTTGCACTTTTAGGTCATTTAACAAAACTTACTGGTTTTTCACCTTACATAGATATGGTCTTTCCCGACACCAGTTGTCTGCTAGTGTAGACTCCATATTCACTTGTCTCCATCCATACATGACCTTCCTATTTGACTTTAAACCCTGACATTTCTCATTTGACTTTCTGATACCGAGGACTTCCCCATTTTTCTACCTCTGTGTTTGGACCGCATCCCTGTTTATTCAGTGTCTCGGCTCTGAGTTGGTGACAGAACTTGCCTTTGGTGAGTTGGATTGTAGGCCTAAATCATTCTGGTCGGTTGTCCCGATGTTTGGCATTGGCTCGAACTCCCCCTAGTCACTTGAGATGTTGTTGGCTAAAACTGAAAGCTCATGTTCTACCTATGGAAACTAAAAAATTCGCCCATGGAAACAAAAAAAGGGCAAGAGCAATGAAAAGCTAAAAATACTCCTCGAAGAGTATAAGAAAGGTCCAAAAAGCAATGGTTCTTAAAAGTTATATCTAAACAATTGCTGACCTTATAAATATGTGAAAAACATGCCCTGGATGCAAGCTGCAACTAGTTGTGCTTCTCAGCACATCTGAAATCCGAAGGGTTATGTAGGCCAAAAAGGCCATGGAATAAAATTGAATGATCCTAATGAACCTGGATCAACTTGATGTAGACATGATGCCTAAGTTGAATAAACACTCTCTAAACAACTTATCCATTTGTGAGGCACAGCCATTCCCCGTGTTATTTTTGTCCAACACAGAGTTTGTAGCTTCCCCCTTATCCCAGTCCAAAGTATTTTTGAGTTAAGTTAGACAAGTCAAACCCTTGGCCCAACCTTGCTCCTAGCCTTCATCCTTCACTAGCAGTCTGACCATGTCCAATGGGTGAGTTTGTCATTTGAACTATTGTGCAAGTAATTTATTATAACAACGGAATATGTTAACTCGATTAATGCCACTGAATGGAATTTATACTTTGAGCTTAGCTATGGGAATGATTAGAGAAGCATTGTCTTAGTCTACTGATGTGATTTATCCTTGATTATATATATTCTTGGGATCCGTGATGATGTGGACCATGTATGATGATTATTGATGATGATTTATGGGCCCACATGTTTGATGATGATATCATATGATGGACATATGATGCAGATGATGTTTGATCCAGTTCAACAGGTTTATTATTTCTTCAGATCAGCAGATTATACATTGTCCATATATGGTGGACCCTACAGCAGGCCCATTAGGGCAACCCAGGGTGTATGAGTACTCATTCCTAGTGGATTTGGGTCTTCTGGATCCATTGAGACACTTATCTTTCAGTTCCGGGCACTTCTGACAGTGATTGATGCAGTTTTACACTTGTTGACCAGATTGGGGGCTGATTTCCCAGCCTGAGCAGCAGGGGCCCCGAGAGGCCAGTTCACCTAGGGCGCTGATGATGGAGGGGGTGGTCCAGCCACTTGTTATTACCATTTATCCCCCCTTCCGGAGAGCCTGGTGGGCTCAGATGGACAGCGCTAGCACCCTAGGAGGCAGTTTTGGCACTTTCACAGTTCCCGAGGCAGTTAAAAAATGGGATAAAGTGGTCACTGAGGAAATCGATTTGGGCAATTGAGGCAAGGTTTTGGCATTTGGTTTTCACAGAGGTCTTCCAGGATGGCATCACTATCTTCCAGTCAGTTTTCACCATGTGGGTATGCCCGGATTGATCACAGGATGACATTTACTGCTTGACTGTCATGGATTCTGAGGACAGTTTTGGTCATTTTTATTATATTGGACATATTTTATTATTTTATTGTGCCTTGGGGATGAGCTAGTAAGGATTAATACCTCCTAGCCCCACCATGAGCTTATTTTATCATGTCCTAGTCATCATGAGGTGGATTATTGTACTTTTTACCCCTCTAGAGGGATGACGTCACCCTCCATTGTACCATTTAGTGAGGGCGCTATTGTTATGTTGAGTGATCCATGTGATATATTGTTATGGGTCATCTTAGCCATTGATTGTATGATGAGATCTTTTAATCTCAACCACTCATTTGATGTAGTATTATGGAGTGGTATAGGGTTTTGGTCTTTATTATCCTATATAAGGAGGAGACCCCCCATTGTAAAGCTCACCTTTGGAGCTCTGGAATATTGGAATAGAAGATTTTTTGTGGAGCACATCTCTCTTGCATTGTGGATTCTCTTGCATATTGAATATACAGTATCTCTTCTATGTATCATTGTGGATTTTGGTGCTTTTGCTAACCTTTTGACAGGAAAGTCGAATTGGAGAGAGGAGGGCGACTTCATGAGGGTTATTGTTGGAGGGATCCACATATTCTCTCTTGGGTTGATCTTGTGACAGGGAGTATCATTATTGTATCTTCGTGACATAGTTGATGCTTTCTATTACATCTTTCTACCATTTTCATAATCATCTTGCTTGACTTGTTTCTTTGATCTTGTCTTGTAGGAGGAGGACGATTTGGCTATCTTGGAGAAGGGCGATTTGGTTGGAGCACTTGGATCTCACTCTTGAATATACACATAGGAGAATGCTATCAACTTGCAAGGTGGCCATAAGCAATTGAGGTAAGATCTACAAGGTATGTGCCTCTTTCATCCATTCTATCTTCATTGGTCATAAAACCCTAATTAAATCAAAACCCCAATTTTGGTATTTCTTAGATCTACTTAGATCTAGCCTTGCAATTGAAAAGATATTGAAAACCCACCTCTATAAGATCCACCCCTAGTTGGATCTATAGTTTGGTGGTGATTGGCTAAAAATTGACACACTTTTCAATGCAAAAAGCCTTCTTGAACCTAAATCGATTTTCCTAAGAGAAGCTTGTTGGGTTAGATCTAGCACATGGGTAGGTGAGATCCCACTTGATTTGACATCTAGACATTTGATAACCTATACCCATATCTTTACTTTGGTGAAAACTACCTTGTGGACATCTCTCCATGTTTTAAGGGGTTGAAACCCCCTTTTGACCTTCTTGGCATCTTAAAACTTAGATCTACTAAGATCTAGCCATTGGATTCACTTGAAACTTTGAAGGAACATAGATCGGGGTACTAACATTCCGGATCTACATTTTGGTGGCCATTGGACTTGATTTGGTCCACCAAAACCCATTTTTGGACCCTCCTTGAGCAAATCGCACCCCCTTGATTTTTTGAGTTGGTCCACTTCTAGCAAGTGGGTGTTGGAGATTTTTGTGGATTTGGAATGCCCATGCCTTGAAACCTAGGTCTATACTGTCCTTTCGTCAAGATCCGCCTTGGGGATTGCATTCCTTGTTTTAAGGGATTGTGGTCCACTTAGGGTCCTCACTTAAAAACCTAGATCTAATAAGATCCAACCATTAGATTTCACTCGACCCACTTGACTTGGCTTCTAGGTGTCCCGATCTACAATTTGACATACTTTTTGACCCCATTAGCCCACTTAACAAGGCACTAGTCCATCACCAAGCAAGTCGCACTCCTTGGGATTGGTGTCAAATCCTAGATCTAGTACATGGGTATCCTTAAAATCAACTTCAACTCATAGATCTAGCCTACATCTAACCTATAGTACCTACCTCACACCTAACTTCACCTTGTGGGCCTACCTAGAATCATTTCACACTTCCCAAGAAAACTAGACCCACTTGTGTAAACACACGGTTCTATACCTTATCATCATACCCCATCAAGTGGCCTAAACCATACATAGGTTGAAACATTAATAATCTTTTACAACTCCCTCAACCATACCTTCAACCCTTAGGTCCACTTAGCCTTGCATTGGTTTCCGTAACCCATTACTTACCTACACTTAGAAACCTTTGCTTAGGTCCAATCAACTGTGATTGGGGTATAGGCTCTCCCCCTTGGTCTAGTTACACCTTGACCTAAAGCGAAGAGTGCCTCGGTTGACGTGACTCCCACATTGCATTGGGAACCGTGACATCTCTTGGGTCACCTCTTTAGTTGCCTGACTCCTCTACCGTCCCGGATGGGATACCTCTAGGGGCAACTACAAGTTGTGTGATAACAATGCCCCTGTCATCGGCGGCAACAAATGTGTGGATAAAACTTTGTATTTCACGCCGCCACGGTGATAGCACAAGCAGATACCAATGACCACGAAGCTGTTTAAATTTTTTGGCAGAACCACCTTGTTTTGTATGCCTCCTGTTGGTAGTATTTTTCTGAGATGTGGAGATGCTCTCGCAAAGTTCCATTATGCATGTATTCATATAGAAGAATATTCGTCCCTTGATCATGGCAGAGAAACTTGGTTCCGATGGTGTATTCTTGACATCAGAGAAACTTTCAAAAAACTCTCGGTGATGTACTCTAACTTAGCTAGTGTAAAACAATGTGACATTTGTATAGTAGTATCACTTAGTACATCATCTCGCTCTTCTGATAGGAATATCTGGGAAGGTATTGAGGTCCTGCAGTATAGCATACTTTTTAACTGACTGCCTCCGAATAAATATGTAGGAACCCATAACTGCTGCAGCAAAAAGTACCAGCACTGCCCCAACTATAGTGCCTAATGGTTAGTGCCACATGCTTGTTTCCAGACCCTTTGATACTAAGACTTGCATTTTCAGAGTAACCACTTGAAGATCATATCTTTATCCAGTAATTGATGAGCCATAGCTCTAGATAACATGTTATTCTGCACGTACCTTCTTCAATGAATATGATTTCAAAGCGAAAGGTGTGGCCTCTGCTCCTAGAGATGATTTTGATGATGCACCATGTGTCAGCAAAACTGTCCTTTCACCCCTTGAAGTAGAAACTTGTAGTGCATTGTAAAGACCACTGACGAGGCCACTCAGGCGTTTCTGCTGATATCCCTGCTGAATTAAGACCCTGCTGTTTTGCCAATCGTGGCAATGATTTACGTGTGGTTTCTTTCCATATTGCAAAAGAAATTTAAATGCAGCTCGTCTGAAATCGTTACTCTCTTCATAGAACTACATGTCCAAAACCTTTTAACAAACTGGAGATGCATTCCTAAGAGATAACAAGCTCCACACTAGGGCAAATACACACACTGCATATACACAGTATTTACATCGATGCCAAATATCATTAATGGCAAAATGGGGTATTACAACTCCCTCTCCCTTAAAATAACACCGCCCTCGGTGTTCTCAAAACTGAACAAAAATGGAAATGCCTCTTTCATGGCATCCTCCAGCTCCCACGTAGCCTCTTCCGGGCTAAGGTGCCTCCATTGCACCTTTACCTGCCATATGGCCCTGTTCCGGAGCAAGTTGATTTTCTTGTCGAGGATGCATATAGGTTCCACCTGGAACTCTCCCTCTGATCTATTCTATTACAAAAATTTGAAATGCATAAAAGAAAACTAATCTACTAACATAACTTGCAAATTTTGAAATTTTATTGTGCAGGAAAAGAAAAATGACAGGCACTCAGTTAAACTAAGAGATTCATAAGAAGCTTAGGAAAAGACAAACAGAAGGCGCCAGACTCAATGGCTGAAAAGACTAACTACTGCCCAATTAGGCTTATTCAGTTTCTACCTACCATAAACTAACCAGTTAGCACAAATGCTAGGTAAAATCATAAATCCAGTGCAACCATTCATCAAGCAGGTTAATTATTCTTCTTTGATTTTTGTAAATAGAACGAGTCAAGATTGAGTTAAAGATTAATGAATTTGATAGCACAATCTTCCTGACTTGTTCAAAAATTGAAAAAGGGGTTGAATGGTGCAAAATTAAATCATGCCAAGGAGAAAAATAACTTATGCAAACATCCTCCATCAAGGAATTGATTGGATCGTAGAACTTATGCAAATGATTACTTAAAATGGATGGAGAGAAAACATAAGGCATGTGATTCTAATTCTTTTTACACAAACTACTTTCTTCATTTACTTCTCTTACATATTCAATTTGATTCTTCTCGGGATTGATAATCAGATAAAAACCAAGTGGAGACAAATTAAGGTTTAAAAGACGAAAAATCAAAGTTAGACCCACTTGATGCTCAAAAATGGAGAAAAGATGGAATTGGTCTTTAAACACCTTTTCTAGCCACCAAAAATGATTGATAACTTGACAACAAGCATTATGGTTCCAAAGTAACTGAAAAGGGAAATGAAGTGTTTTTTCTCCAAACATGTAATCATGATTATGCTTCCAATTGAAAATTTCAAAAACAAAAGATTAACCAGACCTCCAACTCCAAAAAGATTGAAAAGGATGTGCAGGGAGGGTGGATGCATTTTCTCCCAGGTGGATAGAAAAATTTGGCCTTGGAATTTGACAAAAGGAAAGGCCTTTTAAGGTAATATTATTTATTCGAGGAATGATAAACTTTAAATCAAGTCTAATGTTTACAAACTGAGGACAAGATTCTAATTCTAAGAGATGGATGAAGCTATCTTGACTAAGGATGGAAAAATTTAAAGACTCATTATAAGAAGTTGTACAAAGATTAGAGCATCTAGTGTGATTCACTATTTCATCTTTATCTTGATATTGACTTTTTATTGATTCATCATTAAATTCATATGAAGATAAGTGATCATTTTTATTTAAATTGTCAGGGAGAAAATTAACAAGTTCATTTAAAGCATCCTGATTATTTGCACAATGATCATGTGAAATCACCACTAAAGGATCTTGGTCAATGTCCCCACTTTCTTCTTCTTCTAAAAACTCATCCTTTGAAATTTCCTCCGAATCAGGACTAGGGCTACCTAAAAATAAATTTGAAAACATACGATTTAGATTAGCGATTTGACTTCTGATTGACTCAAAAGTGGAAAACTTATCCTCAAAGGAAATTGGGCAAGAGGGGTCATCTCCGGATATTGACAGTTCACTGAAGCTTGTATATTAATTGATTCAACAATAGGATTAGAAAGGGGAAAGTTTTGATCTTGGATTTGATTTGACAGATACATATCATTGAATTCACTTCCCCATTCTTCTAAGAATTTATTTTCAAACATGTCATATCCGGAAATGCCATTGGGTTTCAAATTCGAAAGCTAGAGCCCAGCTCTTTCTTTGAAAGATGAAGCCAATAGTTTTATACACACATCCTCATGGGTTATGGATAACTCGTTAAGAACTTCCTAAAAGCTTTCAAGGTGCCTTTTAGCAGAGATTTCATAACTTCCATCGAAAATAAGCAACCTTTCACAGGCTTGATGAGGAATATGATGAGGATACCCAACAATTTTTGAGAAGTCAAAAACTTTTAAACGATCGAAAGTTCTAGGCCGCTCAGAAGCAACCATGGATGGCAAATTTTTTTATTTTTAAATTCAAAAACCTAAATACAAAATGATGCACCCCATGGGTTCTAGATAATAGGATCGATCACCAATGGAGTCGCCTACGTGGAGTCGCCAGGTAGATTTTAAATCTCTTCTACCAAAAGATATGTCGTTAAAATAACAGGGAGAGATGAGCGACAAAGAGATGGCTATGTTTAACTTAAAGATGAAAATGATAACCATCTAGATTACAAGACTGGATGTGATAAGATATGAATTACGCATGGATATTTGCAGACACCTAAGGTAAGCCTCTACCTCCCTGGCAACGGCGCCAAAATGTTATCACCTAACTTGTAGTTGCCCCTAGAGATGGATCCAAGATGGATGGCAGAGGGGATGGGCAACCAAAGAGGTTGAACCAAGATATCCTCGATTCCCAATGGATGTTGTCACGCCAATCGAGGCAATCTTCACTTTATGTTATCTAGCCCAAGACAACAAAGGCGGAGACCCAGATCCACTCCCGATAGGAGAGATCAGACCAAAACACCAGATCAAATCAAATATAGATGAAGTATGTAAGGTGTATGGTGAACCCTAGATCTATGGATGAAGTCACAAGATGAGTAATAGGTTGGATCAAGGGGTTTAAACAATGTAGATTTGGTACAACATGTTTATGTGAGTGACTTGTGAGGTTTAGAACAAGATCAAGGATCACGGTACTAGTCAATTGTGAGAAAATCCGCTGCCTTGGGAACCATGTCCAATACAGGGTAGTTAAGGTCCAAATTGGGGCTAACTAGTACCAAAGGTGAGCTTGATGAATGGATATGACGGTGTTCAAGTGTTCAAGCATGCAAGACAAAGACCAAACCCCAAGCTAACCCAACAATCCAAGAAAGTCGAAATGGCTTGGAGAAGATTAGTGCCTTGGGAAATGGGCCAAATGGAGTTGGATTTCCACCAAAATATAGATCAGGAATGTTGAGGTGCAAAGCTAGGTGGGTCTTGAAAATTAGGGTCATCCAATGGCTAGATCTCAGTAGATCTAAGATTGAAATGTATCACAAAGTGACCCAAGTGGGGCTCAACCCTCAAAATGAGGAATGGGGCCCATAAGGTGAAAATCACTAAAGTGACACACTAGGGGTAGGTTATCAAATGTGTAGATGAAGGATCAAGTGGGATCTCACTTACCCAGGTGCTAGATCTTAGCAAATTCACCCCTCCTAGGAAGTGCGACCTCCCTTGGAGAGACTGTTTTGCCTTGGGAAATGGGTCAGATGAAGGCCGATTCACACCAAACTATAGATCCGAATTGCCGTGGATGCTATAGAGGTGGGTTTTAAATTTTATACCCAAAAGCCAAGTAGATCTTGCTAGGTGGGTCTTGAAAATTAGGGTCATCCAATGGCTAGATCTCAGTAGATCTTAGATTGAAATGTATCACAAAGTGACCCAAGTGGGGCTCAACCCTCAAAATGAGGAATGGGGCCCACAAGGTGAAAATCACTAAAGTGACACACTAGGGGTAGGTTATCAAATGTGTAGATGAAGGATCAAGTGGGATCTAACCTACCCAGGTGCTAGATCTAAGCAAATTCACCCCTGCTAGGAAGTGCGACCTCCCTTGGAGAGACTGTTTTGCCTTGGGAAATGGGTCGGATGAAGGCCAATCTACACCAAACTATAGATCCCAATTGCCGTGGATGCTATAGAGGTGGGTTTTAAATTTTATACCCAAAAGCCAAGTAGATCTTGCTAGGTGGGTCTTGAAAATTAGGGTCATCCAATGGCTAGATCTCAGTAGATCTAAGATTGAAATGTATCACAAAGTGAACCAAGTGGGGCTCAACCCTCAAATGAGGAATGGGGCCCACAAGGTGAAAATCACTACAGTGACACACTAGGGGTAGGTTATCAAATGTGTAGATGAAAGATCAAGTGGGATCTCACCTACCTAGGTGCTAGATCTCAGCAAATTCACGCCTCCTAGGAAGTGCGACCTCCCTTGGAGAGACTGTTTTGCCTTGGGAAATGGGTCGGATGAAGGCCAATCCACACCAAACTATAGATCCGAATTGCCGTGGAAGCTATAGAGGTGGGTTTTAAATATTATACCCAAAAGCCAAGTAGATCTTGCTAGATCTGAAAAATTGTAAAATGAGGGTTTGAAATATGAGGTTTTTAAGTAACTTAGACAAATGGATAGATCATGGAATGAGAAATTACCTTGAGATCATACCTGAGTGATGGAAGTAGATGCCTTGTTGTTGAGGAAGACTCCCGCAGAGATCAAATGAAAAATTGTTGATTTTGCTTGCCGAAATGATGCCCTAGCCCACAAGTGCGACCTCCTCTTCCTGTCAACCAAGGAAAACGATTTCAATTAGTTGAGCAACAATGGAGAAAATACAAATGAAAAGCAAGTGATAACATGAAATAGAAAGTCCTGGGACAGTAATACTCCCTGTTACCAACAAAGAGATCCAAAGAAGAAGTAGGGAGGGTCCTCCCCTACCAATACGTCCTTCTTAAACCAAATCGGCCTCCACCTGTAGATGACAAAAACGTGGTACAAAAGATAGCAAAGCAAGATCTCCAAAAACGCAGTGCAAAGGAAGAATCAACGAACGAACTCCAAAAGCATTCACCACAACACAACAAATAGATGCAATAATAATTGTCTATTCCAATAATCGAGAGCCAAAAGTCCCCTTTACAATGAGAAGCTCTCTCCTTTAAATAGGATGGAGAGAGGCCACAATCCTAACCACTTTTTTAATGAGTGGCTAAGATTAAAAGATCAAAAGATCTAATCAATGGTTGAGATGAGCTCAACAATACAATACATGGATCAATAATAAAATATAACAATATGTGGGCAAACTCGCCCTAGGAGAGGGGATCCCACCAAATCATAATGATAAAATATAAGATCTAGCTCATGGTGGGTCCAAGGGGTAATTTCTAACACCCTTGGTCAATCCCCATATCACAATAATAATAAAATAATCATCTAAGCACCAAATCGTGCCTCTTTGGGAAAATCGTGAGCCTTGGAAGGCTCCAGAAATCATAAAAAAATGGCATAAGTGATGGATGTGGGTCCCGATGAAGTTGAAACTGTTGGAGAAGGTGTGGAAGACATCCCACTCATCATCACAAATCATCCCATGCCATAATCTTGCCTTAGTAGCCCAAATCGAATTCCTTTGTAGCCATTTTTACCATTTCTGGACTGCCTCGGGAAGTGTGAAACTGCCCAGACTGCCTCCTGGATTGCATGGCTCCAAAAAGTAAGATCACCAGGCTGTCTGGGAGGGGGGGTAATATGGTAATAACAAGTGGCTGGACCACCCCCTCCATCAATAGAGCTCTAGGTGAACCAATCATATCTCTGCTTTGCTCTGACAGGTCCTCCGACAAGCCAAAACTGCACTAGGATGACGAACTGAGGCTAAAAATCACTGTAACTGCTCGGAACTGAAAACAGACTGTCTCATTGGAATCAGAAGGTCCAAATCCATCTAAAGTGTGTACTCGTACACCATATAGACCTCTGCATAGTATAAAATAAATGCTCATCATATCCGACAGACCAAATAATAATAATCTGTAAAAGTGCTGAAAAGCACAAATCACCATCATAGGCCTGAAACCACTGCATAAACCCACCATGGTGACCTGTACCAGACCATATATCATCTATCTGTATCATCTAAGGTCTGCCACCTCATGTCCTGTGGTTGACGTTTGGTCAAATTGGGTTTGACCAAGTCAACATGACCAAAATATAACTTAAACTGTCATCAAGTTGCTGCAAGGTGTCAAAGGTTAAAACATGCTTTACAATCCATTCAAATAGCAATTATAAAAAAAGTAATCATTACTGGCGATCTAAATCCAAATATAATAGGTCATAATTATTATTTATTACTCAGACAAGACTTTCAAGGTCATACTCACTTCATAGTTGTGATCAATTTGCTAGTGAAGGGTGAAGTCTAAGAATAACATGGCTAGGCTAGAGGGAATGACTTACTGACTTAACACTGTGACACTTTGGAAATGGAAAGGGGATACACACCATAACATATACTGAATGAGCAACAACACAGGGAATGGCGGTGTCTCACAAATGGGTAAGTTGTTAAAAGAGTGTTTATTCACCTTGACTGATGCACACAATCCATAATACAAATGAGGCCAACAATCTTTTTGATACAGAGTTTAAGTTCCATTGCTTTTTAGGCCTTTAGTTTCCATAGCCTTTGATCTATGTGTGTTTACAAACACATTGCATAGATTTACATTTAATTAGGTTTCTTGCTGCAGGTGTGTTTTTAAGACACTTGTTTACCTGAGCACTTCTAGGTGTGTCATAGACAGCTTGTTTACCTAGGTATTTACATTTCACAATAGATATAACATTTGATATTTCATAGCCATTTTCTTTTGGCTTGCCTTTCATTCATGTGTGTTAAGAAACACATTGCATGAATGGGCTATTCATACAAGATACAACATTTCATTTCCATACTTTGTACTCATGGCAGCACTAAAAGTTTTAGGTTTAGCCAACAACATCTTTAGTGACTAGGGGGACTTCACAAGGAAATCCAACTCACCAAAGGTAAGTTTTGTCACCAACTCAGAGTTGAGACACAATAAACAAGGAAGCTCATCCAATACAGAGGCTACAGTGGGGAAAGGTCCTCCATGCCACTAGTCAAGTAGTAAGTCAAGGTAATGAACAAACTGGGTAAGTCATGGATGAATGAAGAAAGTGAATAATGAGACCAACACTAGGAAGCCAAAGTATGGTGGGAATGATCACCTCTATTCTCCCTAGGGAGGGTAAAACCAATGAGTATAGGCCAAGAACTTCTAAGTCTGAGTAGGGACAAATATGATATATATATAGTACAACCAGGTCCACATATCTATATGATCGCCAGATCATGATACCAAATGCTAAGACATGCTAAGAGAATGGAAATAAAAGCAATATAACCACAACACCATAATATACCTGCTAAGTCATATACTTGAATGCTCATCATCTAAGCCAACATCTGTCCTCTGAAACTGCTGCTGTAACTCTAGGCAATACTGACTGCTCTGTACAAATGGCTAAATAGCTACATCGGTCATCTCTCTGAGTGTCCTGAGACTCAGTCATGGCATGGGGAATAAAACTGCTGTCCATAATCTGATAGTGATCCATAATAAATGCTCATCTTAGCATCTCAATGCAAGGGAATTGGCTGAATAGTGTACTGGAATCAGAAAAATAATGTATGGTAGCCCGACTACTATATATGTGATAACAGAACTGGCTCAGAAAATCACTGGAATCTGGTTTGAAGACATGGTAGCCCCGACTACTATGGATGTGATAACAAGTCCATCATCCTAGTCCATTGGGAATCGTGCATCAATACAATGTGCCTAAGCTCAACCTAGTCCTTCGGGGAACATGCACCAACTCAATCAGTCCTTCGGTGAGTCAACACAATGTGCATCCGCTCATCCCAGTCCTTCGGGGAACATGCACCAACTCAACCAGTCCTTCAGTAAGTCCAAGAGTACTAGTGTGCACAAATGTGCGCCAGTGTGCAACAACCTCTACATCCCATCTCAGGATGTATGAGAGATCTCCTCACCCTTTTCAGAGTGATCTGGAGAATGCACTAAATCTCTCCATCAAGTCCATGATGTTAGAGAGATCTCCCCACTCTGCTAAGTGTCCGGGAGTATGTGCTGGCCTCTCCATCCTACCAGGATGTCCGAGACATCTCCCCACTCTATCCCAGAGTGATCCGAAGAATGCAGTGGCTTCTCCATCCAACTTGGATGTCGGAGAGATCTCCTCACTCTACCCCCGAGTGATCCGGAGAATGCAATGGCCTCTCCATCCAACCTGGATGTCCGAGATATTTCTCATAAGCTTCACACGACCATCTACTACCTGTCTGTCTCTATTGCTGATGGGATCCTCCCATGCCTGGCTAAGAACCTGGACAAGCAGAGGTACTTGTGTAGAAGCAAGGTAAATGTCCATCTCTATATCATCTTTTCTTCGCTCTTAGCAAGAGATATAATCATGTAATCACTCTCCCTAGTCCATCACAGAGTGTCACGGAGTAAAGTCATCCTTCCCTCTTATTGAGGGAGTCTCCCCACCCCATCATAGGGTGTTCGGGAGAAAAGTACGGTTCCATTCTGTGCTCTCATAGAATCCTCTGAGACCTGCACATATATCAGCTAACAGAGGCATCAAATATATTGGGGCAGACATTTCTGTCCTGCCCTATTCTAGACATGAAATGCCAATAAATAATAACAAATCAAAATTCATGCACCTGTATGGGAAAATATCAAGCAACTAGTCTCCCCACCCCATCACAGGGTGTCTAGGAGAAGATGTGATACTACCTGTTATCACCAATCTTGTAGTTGCCCCAAATGATGGATTCAATTCAGGATGGTAGAGGGGATAGGAAACCAAAGAGGTGAATCACGAGAGCCTCGATTCACAGAAGGATTGGTTGTCATGCCAATCGAGGCACCCTTCACTTAATGTTGTCTAAAAGCCCAAGACAACAATGGGGGAAACCCAGATCAACTCGCGACAGGAGAGATACAACCAAGACACCAGATCAAATCATATAGGATGAAGTATGTAAGGTGTTAGGTTCACTGGTGATCGATCCTATCAATATTTAGAACCCATGGGGTGCATCATTTTGTATTTAGGTTCTTGATTTTCTAAAAAAAAATAAAAAAATATATTTTTGCCATCCATGGCTGCTTCTGAGCGGCCTAGGACTTTTGGTCGATTGAAAGTTTTTGACTTCTCAAAAATTGTTGGGTATCCCCATCATATTCCTCATCAAGCCCGTGAAAGGTTGCCTAAATTCAATGAAAGTTATGATAACTATGCTAAAAGGCACCTTCTCACCTGTAGGGAAATTTTTAATGAATTGTCTATAACCCATGAGGATGTATGTATGAAACTATTGGCCTCATCTTTCGAAGGAAGAGCTAAGCTCTGGTTCCTAAATTTAAAGACCAATAGCATTCCTGGATATGACATGTTTGAAAATAAATTCTTAGAAGAATGGGGAAGTGAATTCAATGATATTTATTCTTCAATTCAAATCCAAGATCAAAACCCTCATCTTTCCAATCCTATCATTGAATCAATCAATAATCAAATATGAAGTGAATTGTCAACTGTTATCACATCTATGTTAGCTGGAGCTACCATACTGCAGACTGTATGGCCGAGGACCACACAATACTTTTTTTTCCAGATCAGAGATCAGATGCCCTCAGAGGAGGCACACAGTTTTGTTCAGATTGCCCCAAGCAGATATATCAGTGGGGACAGATGGTTTGATTGTATTGTCTAGACATGTTACTTAGCATTTACTGCAAGATCACCCTTCCTTGCCAGGCTTCGATATGAGCCCATTGAGACAGTTGCCTAGTCTTGCTTTGATTGAGACTATCATAGAGTATTGCTGGTTTACTATTTGTGCTCGGATTCAGCAGAGATCCAGTTCAGAGACAGCCTCAGCAGCAGGTATATGGTGCGGTAGATATTGCATTTGATGTTTATTGCTCATGATTGTTGCTTAGACTTGTTTATACATGATAGTACACTAACTTTGCATATGACGATTGATTTGGTGATTTAGCTATTGTTATGATATATGATTGGGCCCTTGGTGATATCAGTCCACCTCTTCCTAGTAGCCCCCTGTATATGCACACTGGGTCACACCCCTACTCTTGGTATAGACTTGGTCACCTAGTCCCCCTTGGCAGCTGACTTTGGATCCACCTTCACCGTCTCCATCCATCCGATTCATCTGTGATAGTATTTCTCAACTTGGATTCCGATTTGTGACCTCGAGGATCCCTTTCCCCACTGATCTTCGAGTAGGCCATGATTCCCTGTCTATTGTGCCTCGACTTTTTAGTGTGTGAGATGCACTCTCAAACCTGGGATTTGCTCCTGTCGGTTGCCCCCGATGTTGCAATGCAGTTAGGATTGTGTAGCCTCACCGGGTGTAACCCATTGGTCATCGAAGCATGTATTGCTCACCCCCATTACTTTGCAGTATGAGCACCATGTTTATATCTTTTGAGATATTTATGTAGCACAAAAGGGCCTTGATGTAAAATGAAGAAATGAAGAAATGTAAAGCAAGCAAAAAAAGCTTTTGGTAAATGTAAAATCTAGCCAAAAAAGGGCTAAGTATGAAATTCATTGTAAAATCCATGCAATGTGTTTGTAAACACACATGTACACAGGTCAGCCGTACATGTCAGCATTTGTAGTGGTTATTCCTCACCTAGTCCTGCGGGGCAAGGAGGTGAGAGGGAGCAAGGGACAAGCTCAAGATTGTCCCCTAGAGTCTCAAGTTACGGTTTGTCGGACACTTAGTTTGGTGGCTCTAGAAAAGAACCTCATAGAGTCTTCGGGCACGGATGTGAGTTGTGAGATACTTGTTAGATGACTAGTGGCGGTTTCCCTGCACTATACCCATTCGTGAGGCACCGCCCTTCCTCGTGTCTTTGTCATGGCATGCTTATCTCAGTGGACCCCGCTTTCCCGAGTTATCCAAAAGGTCACATGATCTTTGTCCTTGTCATCCCTCATCCTTCACCTTGTATTCCACATCACCCAAAGTCAACTAGGTGCTCACGTTTGTAGGTTGGTATAGCAGTTGAGTTTTTTGGATGTGGTGGGCCCACCTCACCCGGGGCCTTGTATTTTTCCGAGATTTAATGCATTTTCGATCACCATATTATTGTCATATTGTTTAGTAATGTACTAACTTGTATAAGGAAGCCTTTCACTTCATGATTGCATATAGGTATTCAGCTAGCACCATTGTTGACTAGATTTGACTTGGTCAAACTAGGTTGACCAGGCCAAAATGGGCCCAAAAAAATGTTGCGACCGGAATTTTGATTTTGGTGAATTATTATATACAGGGGACCCATATGAGCCTCCAAGTGACAGAATGTAAAAGATCGAGGTGTTTGTGAGATTTTTAATGATTATTGGTCATTAATGACTTGTTTTAATTAAAATCATGGATTTTGGGCAAATAATGCCTAAGTGATGGATCGGGGTCATTCGAGTGGTCATTTCTACTATTTTTGGGTTCCACGATCACATTGCAGCAGACGGTTCGGCAATCCGGGTACTGTAAATGGGTCAAAAGCCCAATTTACTCCTTCAACAATATAAACCAGCGATAAAATACATGGAAAATAAAAAATTGACAAAGGCAGCCTAGCAAAGGGCAAAAATTAAAGGCTAGCTAATTCAAGGGTGATTTCTAAGGTAATGTTGGTATGTTTTGACATCATATTATGTATTGGGGGTCCCTCCATTGGACCAGCTCACTAGAGGAGGTCGAATTTGCCCATGGGGGCGTTTTTCCTCACTTGGCACAATTCATTTTTGATGTATGGTTGTATGTGGGACCTTGTGTATTGCGTTGGGGGAATAAAACCCCATATAGACACCCCCCAACATTGTTTTATCTATTGTATGGCCCCACAATGGGCCCCTCTCCTCCACTTGTGCGCTATCCTTGGGCAATTCGCACCCCCACTAGGAGAGTTCTCCACCATTCGATTTGCTTGATGGGGGATTGATCCTAGCCCTCCATTTTGGGGGGAAATAGTTTTGAGAGTGACCTTTCCCTATAAGAGAAGGCACTCACTCCATTGTTGAGCCTCTTAGCATTTTGTGAGCTTGTGACTTGTGAATAGAGAAGCATTTCCTTCGATATACTTGTGCATATGGTGACTGATTGTTTAGATGATGATTCTTAGCTTATTGCTGATGCATTGTTGAGTGTTTGTGCGCTATTTCCATCCATTTCCTTGGCCAAACAAAGTGCAGGTGAACTGACCACTTGAAGGGGGATGCAGCCATTGAGCTGGCAGCTCCACGTTGCTCTTTCTCTTCGGGGTTTTCAACAAGGGGAAGTAAACTTACTTTGTTATCTTATTTCCTTTCATTATTTGTCGTTTATTTGCTGATTTCCTCTTGTTATTTGCCATAGTTTTTGACTTAGCTCTCTCTCTGGTAGGTACAAGGGCGCTCTTGGTCAATTGGCTGCTCCAAACGTTGAGGGAAAACGCCTAGCTGCTCAACACTTGGTCTTCAGAATTTGTGCTCATCATCAAGCTCTTCATCTCCATTGTTTCAGGTAGGCAATATTAGCTCGTTTCTCTAGTTTCCATTTCCATTGTGAATGCTAGGCTGCAAACTACTTAATAAACCCTAAAAATTAAAATCTTTAAATTCCACCGTTAGAATTTGTTTTGCTTGTAAACCCACTTATGAAACGTTATCAAAAGACTATATCTCAAGTTTCATTTAGTTTCGACTCCATTTACCCACCTAACCAGGCACTAGTCAATTTCTGAATTCGCCCCACTTGGGCAAACTGGTCAAACACGCTGTTGGGTATGTTTTTGGGTTCTGGGTATTTTAGATTTGGATTGAAAATGTCATTTTATCTTAAGAAATCAAGTATCGTTTATTGGAGGTGATTATAAACGTTAATGTCTCGCTGCCCTAGGTCCATTTGACTCACTGTTTAACCATTTCCTTGGGCAGTTTACTTCAGCACTTCACTTCTATTTCATTGTATCTCCTTAAGTCATTTCAGCCACACAATCACTATTCTAATCTTGTCATCTAATTATTTCTGATTGCTGGTAACTTATCACATCACCATTATTTCACCACTTGTGTCCACCAGCTGGCTGAAATTAAACTTATGAGCTTATCTACACTCATTCCTTGTTTTCATCTCTCATTCTTGTGATATTTGGGTGTGTTTTTGTCTCTCAACCATCACCTGGTTGAGCGGGGTCTCCCCCCTGACTTGGCTACGTGCCTTGTCTAAAGTGACAGTAGCCTTGTCCAGTGTGACTTCCGTTCCTTGAACAGAGGACCTGGCTATTGCCGGTTACACCTTCCTAGCTGTTCACCCTCTGCCATCCTTGTTGGGATACCCTTTATCCATCAGCTAGAGATTGTGTGATAACATCAACATCCATAGATGACCCCTCCTACCCAATTTCTTTTGAGGATAAGTTTTCCACTTTTGAGTCAATCGAAAGTCAAATCCCTAATCATTGTATAAATCATAGGTTTTCAAATTTCTTTTTAGGTAGCCCTAGACTTGATCTTGAGGAAATTTCTGAGGATGAGTTGTTAGTCAATAAGTTTATTGAAGCTCCTCCTTCGGAGAAACTCATTAGTCATTCTATCATTAGTGATTGTTCAATTTCCCATCACCTTATTGAAGAAGAAGAAAGTAGGGACATTGACCAAGATCCTATAGTAGTGATTTCACATGATCATTGTGCAAATAATCAGGATGTCTTAAATGAACTTGTTAATTTTATCCTTGATCAATTAAATGAAAATGATCAAGTATCCTCTTGTGAATTAATGATGAATCAATAAAAGATCAATCTCAAGAGGAGGATGAACTAATAAATCACACTAGGTGTTCTAATCTTTGTTCCACTTCTTACAATGAACCTTTAAGTTTTCCTTTTTTCATCCTTAATCAAGATAGCTTAGAGTTAGATAGTTATGGTCAATCTTGTCCTCAGATTGTAAATATTAAACTTCATCAAAAGTTTGAAATCTTTCCTAGAATAAATAGTATTGCTTTAAAAGGCCTTTCCTTTTGTCAAATTCCAAGGCCAATTCTTTTTATCCATTTGGGAGAATTTTCATATTTGCAATCCACCCTCCCTTCCCAACTCTTTTAATCATCTTTGGGTTGGTGCTCTAATCGATCTTTTGCCTTGGAAATTTTCAATAGGAAATATAAGCATGATTACATGTTTGGAGAAAAAACACTTCATTTCCCTTTTCAGTCACATTGGAACCATAATACTTGTTGTCAAGTTATCAATCATTCTTGGTGGCTAGAAAAGGTGTTTAAAGATCAATTTCATCTTTTCTCCATTTTTGAGCAGCAAGTGGGTTTGATTTTGATTTTTCGTCTTCTAAGCTTTAATTTATCCCCACTTGGTTTTTATTTGATCATCAGTCCCAAGGAGAATCAAATTGAATATGTAAGAGAAGTAAATGAGGAAGTTATTTTTTGTGAAAAATACTTGAGTCGCATGCCTTCTATTTTTCCTCCATCAATCTTAAGCAATAACTTGCATGATTTTTACGATCCTATCAATTCTTGGATGGAGGATGTTTGCATCAGTCAGTCTTTCCCTTGGCATGATTTCATTTTGCACCATTCAAACCCTTCTTCAATTTTCGAACAAACCAGGGAGATTGTGTTATCAAATTCTCGAATCTTTAATCCAATCATGACTTGTTTCATTAACAAAAATCAAAGAAGAATCACTAATTTGTTTGATGAATGGTTGCACTGGATTTATGATTTTACCTAGCATTTGTATGACTGTTAGAGTAGGGTAGGTAGGATTTGAATAAGCTCATTTGAGCAGTAGGATTTGTGTGCTTTTCTTTTTCTGAATGTTGAGTATTGAGTTTTAATTTTCTTTCTGATGAGTTTTTCTTCTTGTTGAGTTGTTGATTGAGTTGAGCCTCGCTCCTCCTAAGCTTGTCTCACCTCCTGCATGCATTAAAGTGTTTTAGTAGCCTTTGAGTTCTTGTTGTTTGCTGTGTTGAGTAAGTTGAGTATGCCTTCTTGAAAAAAGTTTTCCTTCCTCCTGCACAGTAACATGAACAAAACTTACATGCTATGTTAGATTAATATTTCTTTTATGCATTTTATTTTTCTGCCATAGAATAGATTTCATTTTCAGTTTTATTTTATATATCTCTCGCACATGCTTCATGTGGTATTCCAGTGACCATGAGCGCAGATACAGGTGCAAAATAAAAACTGAAAGCAGGAGATAGAGTGCTGGATCGAGGATACGAGTAGCAAAGTGCGAGGACCAGAGATTATGAGGTTCTCAAGCGCTCTTTTCAGCAGAGCACTTGTCCCAGCTGGAGCCAGATGTTATCACATATATAGTAGCCGGGCTACCATACATTATTTTTCTGATTCCAGTACACTTTTCAGCTAGTTCCCTTGCATTGAGATGATGAGATGAGCATCTATTATGGATCATGATTATATTATGGACAACAGTTTTGTTCCCCATGCCATGACCGAGTTTCAGGACACTCAGAGAGACGACCGATGTAGCCATTTAGCCATTTATACAGAGCAGTCAGTATTGCCCAGAGTTATAGCAGCAGTTTCAGAGGATAGATGATGGTTCAGATATTGTGCATACAGGTATATGACTCAACAGGTATATTTTGGTGTTGTGGTTATATTGCTATTATATTCATTCTTGTAGCATGTCTTAGCATTTAGTATCATGATCTGGCGATCATATAGATATGTGGACCTAGTTGTATTATTATATATATTACATTGTCCCCACTCAGACTTAGAAGTTCTTGACCTATACTCATCGGTTTTACCCTCCTTAGGGAGATTAGAGGTGATCATTCCCACCATACTTTGGCTTGCTAGTGTTGGTCTCATTATTCATTGTCTCCACCCATCCATTACCTACCAGTTTGTTTATTACCCTGACTTACTACTTGACTAGTGGCATGGAGGACCTCTCCCCGCTGTAGCCTCTGTATTGGATGAGCTTCCTTGTTTATTGTGTCTCGGCTCTGAGTTGGTGACAAACTTACTTTTGGTGAGTTGCATTGTAGGCCTACATCATTCTGGTTGGTTGTCCCGATGTTTGGCACTGGCACGAAAGTCCCCCTAGTCACTAAAGATGTTGTTGGCTAAACCTGAAACAGATAGTGCTGCTAGAAATACAAAATCTGGAAATGAAATGTATATCTTGTATCTTGTAAAAGCCCGTTCATGTAACAAGTGTTTCTGAACACACGTGAACGAAAGGCAAGCCAAATGAAAATGGCTAAGAAGTGAAATGTTATATCTTTTGAAATACGCCCATTCTAGAAAGTGTTTCTTAACACTCGTGAATGAAATGCAAGACGCACCTAATGAAACTGGCCGTGAAATAAATGTAAATCTATGGAATGTGTTTATAAATGCACATAGATCAAAGGCAATGAAAAGAAAAGGCCCAAAAAGCAATGGTTCTTAAACTCTATATCTAAACGATTGTTGGCCTCATTTGTATTATGGATTGTGAGCATCTGCTAAGGTGAATAAGCACTCTTTGAACAACTTACCCATTTGTGAGACACCGCCATTCCCTGTGTTATTGCTCATTCAGTATATGCTATGGTGTGTATTCCCTTTCCATATCCAAAGTGTCACAGTGTCAAGTCAGTAGTCATCCTTTTAGCCTAGCCTTGTCAGTTTTAGCCTTCACCCTTCACTAGCAAATTGATCACAACTATGAAGTGAGTATGGTCCTGAAAGTCTAGTCTGAGTCTTAATAATAATTAAAGACCTTATATATTTGGATTTAGATCGCCAGAGAATTGATTACTATTTGCTATAATTGTTACTTGAATGAATTGTAGAGCATGCTTTAACCTTTGACACTTGCAGCAGCTTGATGACACCTTGAGTTATATTTTGGTCATGTTGACTTGGTCAAACCTAGTTTGACCAAAATTCAACCATAGGACATGAGGTGGCAGACTTCAGATGATACAAAGATATGATATATGGTTTGGTATAGGTCACCAGTTGGTTTATGCAGTGGTTTCAGGCTTGTGATGATGATTTGTGCTTTTCAGCACTTTTACAGACTTTTATTATTTGGTCTGTTAGATATGATGGATATTTATTTTTGATCATGCAGAGATCTATATGGTGTATGAGTACACATCTCAAATGGATTTGGCCTCTCTGAGTCCAATGAGGTAGTTTGTTTTCAGTTCTGGGCAGTTACAGTCATTTTTATCCTCAGTTGGCTATCCTAGTGCAGTTTTGGCCTATCAGAGGCCCTGTCAGAGCAGTGATGAGATTTGATGGGTTCACCTCGGGCGCTGTGCATGGAGGGGGTGGTCTAGCCACTTGTTATTACAATATTACCCCCCTCCCAGAGAGCCTGGTGGCCTCACCTTGACAGCGCAGGCACTCCAGGAGGCAGTTTGGCCAGTTTCACACTTCCCAAGGCAAATTGGAAACGGTAAAAATGGCTATTGAGGGATTCGATTTGGGCTACTGAGGCAAGGGATTGGCATGGGATGATGTTTGATGATGAGAGTGATATCTTCCACACCTTCTCCAGTAGTTTCAGCTTTCCGTGGGACCCACACCCGTCACTCCGGCATTTTATATGATTTTCTGGAGCCTCCTAAGGCTCACAACTTTGCCAGAGAGGCACTATTTGGTGCTTAGAGCATTATTTTATTGATATTGTGCCATGGGGATTGACCAAGGGTGTTAGAAATTACCCCTTGGACCCACCATGAGCTAGATCTTATATTTTATCATTGAGATTTGGTGGGACCCCCTCTCCTAGGGCGATTTGATCCATTGATGTATTGTATTGTTATATTGATCCATGTACTTTATTGTTGAGGTCATCTCAACCATTGATTAGATCACTTTGATCTTTTAATCCTAGCCATCCATTCAAAAGGTGGTTAGGGTTTTGGTGTCTCTCCATCCTATTTAAAGGAGAGAGATCCTCATTGCAAAGGGAACTTTTGGCTCTGGATTATTGGAATAGAAAAATACTATTGCATCTACTTGTCTTGTGGTGGTGAATGCTTTTGGACTTCGACTGTTTATTCTTCCTTTGCACTGGGTTATTGGAGATTACCTTGCTATCTTTTGTCCATGTATTTTTCATCTACAGGTGGAGGCCGAATTGGTTCAAGGAGGACGCATTGGTAGGGGAAGACTCTCCCTGCTTCTTCTTTGGGTTTCTTCGTCGGTAACAGGGAGTATTACTGTCTTAGTACCTTCTACTTCATGTTATCATTTGCTTTTCATTTGTGTTTCCTCCATTGTTGCTCAACTGATTGAAATCGCTTTCCTTGGTTGACAGGAAGAGGAGGGCGCACGTGTGGGCTAGGGCATCACTTCAAAGCAAGAAAACTCAAAGATCTCCCATTTGATCTCTGCGGGAACATTCCTCTTACAACATGGCAACCTCATCCATCACACAGTTATGATCTCAAGGTAAATTTCTCATTCCATGATCTATCCATTTGTCTAAGTCATTGAAACCCTCATCAATTAAAATCCTCATTTTACAATTTTTCAGATCTACTTAGATCTAGCAAGATTTTGGGTAAAACATTTAAAACCCACCTCTATAGCATCCACGACAATTCGGATCTATAGTTTGGTGTGGATTGGCTTCCATTTGACCCTTTTCCCAAGGCACACTAGCCTCTCCAAGCGAGGTCGCTCTCCTTGGTTGGGTGAGTTTTGCTAGTTCTAAGACCTGGGTAGGTGAGATCCTACTTGATGGACACTCCTCACACTTGATAACCTACCCCTAGTGCTTCACCTTGTTGATTTTCACCTTGTGGGCCCCATTCCTCATTTTGAGGGTTGTGCCCCACTTGGGTCACTTGGTGATGCATTTTGAATCTCAGATCTACTGATATCTAGCCATTGGATGCATTTGATCTTCAAAACCCACCTTGCTTTACACCTTGACAACCCTGATCTATAGTTTGGTGGACATTCGACTCCATTTGGCCCATTTTCCAAGGCACTAATCCTTCTCCAAGCCCTCACGACTTTCCTGGGTTGTTGTGTTTGCTTGTGGGTTGATCTTTGTCTGGTTGCTTGCACACTTAGATATTGTCATATCCATCTATCAAGCACAGTTAGAAAGCCCTAACTGTCAGATCTCTGATTTGGGACACTTTCCCTGTTTTAAGGGTCATGTTTCCCAAGGCAGTTGATTTTGACCATTTGAAACTAGCACTTAATCCTGGAATCATACTTAATTATAGAATCACTGTGTGTTATCTTTCACTATCATATCACACCTTTCCTAAGCCTCCACAGTGGTCCTACTTTCCTTAATTCTAGGGTTCCATACCTGTCACCCTACGTACTTCATTGGATTGATTTGATCTAGTGATTGGGTTGATCTCTCCTATTGGGAGTAGATCCGGGTCTCCCTCTTGCTATCTTGGCTTCGATAGCTAAAGTGAAGATTGCCTCGATTGGCGTGACAACCATCCATTGGGAGTCGAGGCTCTCTTGGTTTCACCTCTTTGGTTGCCTATCCCCTCTGCCATCCATCTTGGATCCATCTTTAGGGGCAACTATAGGTTTGGTGATAACAGGTCCCTCTACAATGAGAAGCTCTTCTCCTTTAAATAGGAAGAAGAGATACCAAAACCCTAACCACCTTTTGAATGGATGGCTAATATTAAAAGATACAAAAGTTATAATCTACGGTTGAGATGAGCTCAATAATAAAGTACATGGATCAACTCAAAAATATAACAATGACATGGACAAAATCGCCCTAGGGGGACGTCCCACTCCAAGTGACTAGGAGAACATAAGATAAAGCTCATGGTGGGTCTAGGGAGTGACATATAACTTCCCTAGTGTGTCTCCATGACACAATAATCATCAAATACATCATCTAAGCATAAAATCATACCCAAGAAGGAAAGTCGTGAGCCTCCAAAGGCTCTACGAAACCACAAAACATGCCGGAGAAAGATGTGTGGGCCCCACTGACTGATGCAACTGCTCTGGAGGGTGTGGGAGACATCATACACATCATCAAAACCATTCCTATGCCATTTCCTTGCCTCAGTAGCCCAAATCGATTTCCTTTGTAACGAATTTTATCATTTTTTATGCTTCTGTAAATCACCTGAAAAGTATAAAAATGCCCGTAACTCACTGCCTGGTCACTAGGGGCCAAATATAACTGCACCAAACATGTCCGGGTACATAGCAATGTAGTAAAAACAAGTGGCTACACTCCATATCCCCTCTGTAGCGCCATGGGTGAACCAATCAAATCCTGACATTGCTCTGACAAGCCATTTTTAATGGCAAATCTGCACTGAAGTGATAAACTGAGAGAAATCTCAACTGAAACTGCCCGGAACTGAAAACTTACTATCCCAATGGACGCAGAGAGCCCAAATGCACTAAAGGTGCATACTCATACACCATATGGATGACTGCATAATCATATAATATCATCACCATGCTCAGACAAATAAAAATAATAATAATCTGCAAATGATCAAAATCCTCAAAAATACTGCAGATCACTATCTGAACCTGTAACTGCTGCATGGAACCATCTGGTGACCAAATAAGGATCACATATCATCAATAGCTATCATCCAGGGTCTAACCCATCTCATGTCCTGTGGTTGAATTTGGTCAAACTAAGTTTGGCCAAGTCAAACTGACCCATAATATGATCCAAACCATAAACATCAAGGTGCTGAAAGTGCATTTGGTTTAAGCATGCTTCATTAATCACTCCAATAGCAATATAAACATAAAGTAATCATTTCACTGGCGATCCAAAACAAGATATTCAAGATTTTATATATAATAATAATAACTTAGACTTAGAACCTCAAGGCTATACTCACTTCATGGATGTGATCAATTTGCTAGTGATGGGTGAGGGTGGATAGATGCAAGGCTAGGCTAAGGGATGACTGTACTAACTTAACACTGTGACACTTTGGAAGTGGAAAGGGGATAAACACTAAAGCATATGCTGGACAAGCAATAACACAGGGGATGGTAGTGTCTCACAAATGGATAAGCTGTTTCAGAGGTGCTTATTCAACCTTGACAGATGCCTACAACTCACATCCAAGCTGATATAGTTCCGTGAGGATCTTTTCTAGAGCCACCATAACTGGGTGTCAAGCTAACCATAACTCAAGACTCTAGGGGACACTTAGAATTAACTGTCCCAAGCTCCATCTCATATCACAACTCGCAGGCTAATGAGGAATAATCATTACAGTATAGGCCAGCAGATCATTAGATATAGCATATCTTTAACCACTGCTTTTTGGGCCTTTCATTCATTTCCATAGCGTTGATCCGTGAGTGTTGAAAAACACATTCTTGGATTTACATTTATTAGGCTTTTTGATCTGTGTGTGTTGAAAAACACATTCTTGGATTTTACATTTATTTCACATGGCCTTTCCTTCAGGTTTTGCAGTGGCATATAATCAGTCCTGGGAGATCTTGCAGGTTTTGCAGTGGCATATAATCAGTCCTAGGATGCTCCTTCAGGTTTTGCAGTGGCATATAATTAGTCTTGGGAGATCTTGCAGGTTTTGCAGTGGCATATAATTAGTCCTGGGATGCTCCTTCAGGTTTTGCAATGGCATATAATCAGTCCTGGGAGATCTTGCAGGTTTTGCAGTGGCATATAATCAGTCCTGAGATGCTCCTTCAGGTTTTGCAGAGGCATATAATTAGTCCTAGGAGATCTTGCAGGTTTTGCAAAGGTATATAATAAGTCCTAAGATGTACCTACTTGATGGCTTGCTCGTAGAGATGATGAAGACCTACATGGAGGCTAGGCCTACATCCAGCATGAAAAAGGGCTGGCTCTGTAGAACTTCCTATGACGAGTAGATTGGAGATTGATGGTCGAGATAGCAGCAGCAGTGATGATGATGATCTAGTGACCAAGACTTGTGCTGATGATTGTGTCAAGAGAATACCTTCCTAGCTAAGAGGGAGTGTTAATGTAATTGTAACTTTGGAAGATATTCACTTGTATATTTTATGTTGTATTTGTATTTTATTATTGTATCTCCGACGGAGATGTTTATTCCTCCGGTCGGAGAAGTCATTATTGTATTTGGGTCATGTAAAGTCATTGAGGTTAACCCTCCTTTGTATGTCGGGGCATTAGACCTCAGAGTTAAGTTGTCTATGGGTTATTAGACTCTCTTAGAGAAGTCGGCCCAGTCAGGTACAACTAGGGGCCGACCTAGTTGGATAAAATTCAAGTGAAAGATAAAGTATAAATAGAGAGGGTGCCTCTCTCATTTGGATCATTCACTCACTGATCAAGTTCGCATAAGTGAGTAGGAGGACAAGTTCGCACAAGTGAAGAAGAGAGAAGCCGTTGGAGACCATTTATACTTTTGGGGTTTATTGTATTGTTGCTCATTCTATCTCTGAGGAAGTGGCAGGGGTTTCTCCTTTATGGTTTCCCCGATGAAATTCTTTGTGTCTCTTGTCTCTTGTGTTTGAATTGCTGTGCATGTTATTCTCTCAGATAAGATCCTAGATAATCTTGAATTAAATTGTGAAAATCTAACAATGTAGGCATCTTAGCTAATGATTTGGCACAACACATATATGATAACTATCTGGATGTCCTCTATCTCCGTTAGAACATACTATCAAGAGTGTGTACTACTCTAAGCATGTTAGGAGGAGGTATCATTCAAGATGGTTCATAAAAGTTGTGCAACATTACTGCTATTTAAACAAGCATATACATAACAAATGCTATATGAGCCTACTGTTCATCAATAAAGGAACTAGATCACATTGCTCTACATCCTTCCTAATTCTAGGAATATAGATCTGCATACAACTTGTTATGGAAGCATGTTCAAAATCAACAGATCTAATCTACAAGAGCAATAAATCCAAATACTTATCTTTTATTGTTTTGTGGGTGGGCTCCCACTGCCTTCTTGTGGGAACCATGTGAGACCTCTGTTCTTCATTTTCTTGCTCGAAGATCATCGCAGTCTAGATCTTCATATCATCACCTCATCATGGGGAGTACTAGAAGAAGAACTCTGAATGATCATCATTCCTTGACTTCTTGTGAGGAGTGTCTTCATCAAAATCGATGGTTGAGGCTTCATGCTTCCTCTTGTTTGAACTTCTACAATTTCTGCCATAGTGGCCATATGTCTTGCATTTGAAGCATTGTATATGTGAGAGTTCCTTCTTCTTCTTCTTCTGATATGGAGAAGGACTTGATCTCCTACCTTGGTTCTCATGATTATGAAACTCCCTTCTTTTCACTCTACCTTTCTTGACATGAGATGTGAATACTTGATTCTCTTCGGATTGAGAGCCATGAAGTTTGGACTCTTGCAAAACTGACACCACAGATAGATGCGCCCTATCAAGGCGAGTTGAGAGAAGGTAAGATCGAGCCAAAACAGTGGACCGAACAACACAAAACTTGAAACCTTAATTTCTGCAGTAACTGCAGTAGTTGCAGAATTAGGTAAAAAAATGAAACTTCTCAGAACTGGATTTTTCCTACACCAATAGATGCGCCTTCCCTATGGCAAAGTTTTCAAAGCTCTTTTTCAGCCAAACTGATGAGGAAAGGCCCTGAAATATGAAACCCTAGAAACCATGTTAAATTTTATAGCAGCATAACCAGGATTACTAAAAGAATGGCAAAGCACAGAAACAAAAATGAGTGTGGAGCTCTTTTAACCACGACGATAAGAACAATCATCTCCCAAGTTCCAACCATAGACAAAGCTATTTGTCTCCCCCGAGCTCACACCTTCCAATAGAGAACGATGTACATCCAGATAGTAGTAGCACAAACCCCAAGAGAACAAGAGAGAAAATTCTCCAAAGTGGAAAACCCCAAGAATCAGTCTCCTAGCTACAATAGCGAATCTTCCTTGGCTAGAGCGAACTTGACTTGAGTGAATGTCCAAATGAAAGGTTCGACCTCTCTATTTATACACATCAAAATTGACTTTTTCCTTTACTGGGCCGACCTGACTTTCCCTAACTGGGCCGACCTGATTGGGGCAGTTCTGCCCATTGTCTGGGGCAGACTGCTCACTGTTTTGGGGCAGTTTACCCACTGGGCCGACCTGTCTAACTGACAGGGCCGACTAGTCTCGGGGGAAGGTAAAATAACATTTAAAGATACTCTTCTTTGTGTGTTTTCACCCCAAGGTTTACATTGATTCTTTCAAGGGTTTACATGATCAAACACATCAATATCTTCTCCCATAGGAGGTACAACAATAATATAATAAAAATAGCTTCCGAAGTTGCACTATTTCCAACACTTGGAAGTTGGAAGAACTTAATTACAAAAACCTGGGTTAAGTAACTTGGCTTGAAGATGTTGTCACATGAGTAGCTGTACTCTAGAATATAGACACAAGGCATATGCTCAAGAGCAATTATAATGATACTGTTCTAACCTGGATGCTTCATAAGCCGTGCTAACCTCATTACTTTTGTTAACCTACCCCTCTCTTATTGATCACTAAAGCAGAGTGCCTTGTATAACAGAAGGGTTCAGACACCAAATTTGTGCTCACAACATAAATAGAATATAGCTTTTACAACCTTGCATCCATATGAGAAGGCAAGGATTCATTAGCATTGCCTATTACTGTTAAGATTTTCTATTTGGAAGTTTGTACCTGCTATGCCATTGTTCACTATTTGTGGAGCTAATTTGCTTGGTTATATATTTGTTACGGCACATGATTATTAGTTTGCAAATCTATAAAAGATGTCTGAAGCTTGAAATTTACAGGTTTGAGCCTACAGAAGCTTCAATGTTCGAAATCAACTTGGAGGGAGAGGGAGATATCAGATCATTCTGTAAACACATCAAAACTGTAATAAAGGATCTCGACCTTGATGCCAATTTTTCTGATGCAGAAGCCGATTATCAAGATTTAAACTTGATTCCACAAGCAGATCAACAATCTACATGCATTTCATTTTCAGAGAAGGGGAGCAAGAATATGTTTGCTTGTAGAGTTGAATCTCTTGTCAGTTCTGAATATGTAAGTGTTTTTACTTTGTCTATAGCAAATATGAAAAATCTGTTCAGAATTATTGACGTTGGAAATATCTGACCCTTTCATACTCTAGTTGTTTCTGATAATATTCTAAATGAAAGATAACAAAAGCAGAGATTTTGCAACCATTTCACTTCATCCTTAGCAAATTTGTTGGCAATATTCACTTTAACTATATTTCAATTTTCAAATCTAATCATAATATGTTATAGTTTATTTGATGTTTCAAATTTTCTCTTCCTGTGGACTTAGGCTCTTGACAGTAATCTCCACTTTGATGATGCCTTCACTCTGAATACAAGAGAACAATGCAAATTAATTGGAGAGTTCATGGAAAAGGAATTGGATAATCGCAGACCTTGCAAATTTACTGGAAATGAAGAATTTCTTAATAGCTCTTGTGGGAAAACACCGCTTGTAGGCTTTGAAGTCGAGACTATTGGATCTGATCACCATTGCAGGCCTTCTGTTTTTGAACATTCAGGTTTTCCAGAACAAATTGAAAAGCAGAAGATTTCCCAAGGGCTAGGACAGGGAGATAACACTTATTGGATTAATCAGGAAGCTAAAATTTCTGAAGATGCAGATTCCATTGAAGAGTTCTTGGATGATGCAACAGAGAGTAGTACATTAGAAGTCAATAGAAGTGCAGTTAGTAAAACGGAGTGCAATAGGTTTACTGAGTCCTCTACAATGGTTGAGACTGTTGATTCAAATAGAGTCCGTAAGTATCTTAGCATTTTTTTCTCTGGGTCTGTTTTGGATTAACTTGCAGGGAATTGTTGCAACTAACCTATATGTATTCGGTATGCACATTTTAATGAATCTTTAATGCATTTGGATGTGGACAGCAGATTTGTTGGGAATAGAAGACTCTTTTCAATATGGTCAATTGCAAGAAGTGAGTAATCATGATGAATTAATTTCTTTTGTGCTCTTCTTGCAACTGTCACTAAGATTATGAATGGCTTGCTCACTGCTATAAAATGAAGCAAATTCACATTTCTGTTTAAACAATTCTATGCTTTGCAGAAGAATTTCAGATTTGTATATGGTGGTTAAGAAATCTGAACAGAACCGATAGTCTTCCTTTTGTTCATTTGTTAACAGTGTCACTATTACAAAATCAGTGACTGACATATAGAGGAAACCTGTCAAGTGCTTGACTAAAGCTGGACTAACTAATTTTTGAATTGGTTATTTTTCCTTTACAGAATTATCCCAGTGGGAGCTTTGGAATATATTTAAGTTCTAAGGAGTTGGTCAAGTTTCGTCATGCAAAATTAAAACAAAGTAGAAAAAAGGTACAATGGTAAGGATTTTTAACCGATGTCTAATAAAGGAGAATAATGTGCATTGTGGTTGTTTATTTGCATTTACTGATTGAGATAATTTAACTAATGGGAGATAATTTAATTAATGGAAAGGAAAAGGGCGACCTTATATTCATGGATTGCTTCTAACTTTGAAATGTGGTTAAGTGAAAACCACTGTTTGTTTGGGAGTCCAAATCTCTCTCAGGTTACATAATCTATGCCTTTTGTTTTAATGTTCATGTGGAATGTCTAAGCACATTGTTTTGTTGGTAAACATTAAGAATGAAATTTAGTTATGTACATTATTGGTTCAGGTTGTAGAGCAGGTTGTACTCTAATTGATGGCCCTAGTACATTGATGGATTGACAAAGCACTAGTCAACAACCAAACAAAGTTAGTGCTCTAGTGAATAGGGAATGGAGTCAGGGACAATGCTGGGGGATTCAAATATGCAACCATCCAAGGACTATGTACTGATTGTTGACAACAAAAGGTGAGGTAGGACAATGCTGGCGGATACAAATATTCTACTTCCCAATGACAGTGTTTACTGATTGATGACATAATAATTTATCAATGACATACATACTGCAGAATTACTATATTATGGCATACAAGGGATGGATTTATTGAAAAGTGATACCTTATGACTTAAAAGCAATGTTACATTTATCTTGTTGGCAAATTTATCGCCAAGAGTCCTGTTGTTGCACAACCTAGCAGCCCTCAGATTGCAAGGAATACTCGGCTGCTAAATTGGCAAAACCTAAGGACACTACCCCTAAGTGCCACACATGTTGGGTCCTCTCTCTTTAGGTCTCCCGAGTCCACCTAAATATACCTGGACTAACCACTGGGAGGTGTCCCTAGTCAAGCTTTTCCGGATACTTGCCAGTAAGAACCAACTTTCCCACAGTACTTGGTCAACCAATTTTAGGAAATGGTGTGCCTTGGGAATTAGCAAAGGGCCTCAAATGTGGGACACTGTTGGGAATGCTAAGGGATTTTGAGTTTAAGTGATTGAAATATCTCCCAAGCAAATTGACAGAACAGATTAACTAATTAAGATCTGAAAACAAACGACAAGCTCCTCTCAAAAAAGGACAGTGTCACCGTTTATGATCTAGGCTAATGGTTAGGTTTGAGAATTTGCTTTGCTGTGACAAAATATGCCTAGCTTATGATTAATATGTGTCACTGTTAAGGTTATGGTGTTGAGTTTTAATAATTACCAGATATTATTATGGTTCAGATTTAGGGAAGTTTCCACAATGACTTTCAAATGTATTGGTTCTAAGTTTAAGTATGGCTCAACACTTATGGAAACTTGCTGGTTTTTATTAATGTCTGATTTAAAAGTATAAAACAACAAGCAAACAAACTGTTGATTATTCAAGCACACTGAGAGGGCGGGGGGGTGAATCAGTGTGAAGCACTTTTAACAAATTAACTTTTATCAAGAGCAAGTTGTGCACAACTAGTCACAAATCATTGAGCGGTCAAATAGCATCACATCATCAACATATAAGAGCCATAACAAGATGCACAGTACACAAGATTTTTACTTGGAAACCCAAGCTTTGGGGAAAAACCACGGAAGCCTTTATAATAAAATTTGTTCCAGCAACAACTGGAAATACAATTTTATACAACTTCTGCAGCTACAACTGGAAGGAGGCTACAACCCCCTTAGGCTTCGTCAGCTACAACTGACGAGCTGCTACAACAGCTCTACTCACAGAATATAACTGTGAGCCCTAGCACCACCCTGCCACCCTAAAGAAGAAAGATCGGAAACACCGAATCATCAATTGCACTGATCGTGCGAACCTGTTAACCAACACCTGTATGACACTGCTTGATACTAGCACCAACTGCTCAACCTGTACCACACTGCTCAATAACTGTTCAACGGTTCAACCGGACCTGTAGCAGGCTTGCTTTTGTATATGTGCCAAACTGAACTTGTGCCAGTCTGATCATAGATCTAATGCCTATCTAATCGAGTGCTCTGACAGTCAACCAACCCCTTTTTGATTGGTCTAGCTCATCAAGTAATAAACACCTTCAAGCAGACCTCAAAACTTCAAACAAATCAACCAAGAGACTTCACACATGGTCAACCAAACTCTGTCCAAACTGAGTCTGAGCATCTGCTCATGTAACCTGCTCAATTGGAATCCTTTCAAAACAGGACTTGATGCTTACTGTCTTACTGAGCTCAGTTAGATGCCAACTCTGTGCATGGAGAATCCCTTCGGATGCTGTTACCTTGGCTGTCTACTTAAATGCCTCCATATCAGATTACTGCTACTGCAGCCTCAACAGAGAAACCCTAACTTGACCTTTGGATGGTGTGAAGAATGGAATGAGGTCTGCCAAAAGGATTCAAGTATACTGTGCAATCTTTGGATATCTTAAAAAATCTGCAATGTTTGGATGTCTTCAACACACTGCTACTTCGGAGGTCCTGTTGTGATCATATTTCAGGCTGCTTGAAAAATGAAAAGATGGTCTTCAAATTAGCCAGTAGTTCGGATGCCTTCATGTAAGACCAGCCGAATATCAGATCTGTAGTACTGAGGCTACCCACATTTCAGAGCTAGAGATCACAATATTTTTCACCCCTTTACTGCTGCTGCCTTTAGGAAAAAATCAGAGATAAAGCTTGAAAACTTGCGCTGAAAAGTACTCCCACAGCTGCCTCAGTCCACTGTCCACCTGAATTTCAGAGCTTATTCATCACAACTTGCTTACATCAATTGGAATGGAGAGACTTGTAACTTATAGAAGTCGTGAGGGTTAGTTCATGGGCTGTCCGACCTTAAAAATATTAAAAAAAGGTAATTAAATGCCCCTTTTATTAGCAGGCCGACCTACCAATAGGGGGTAAAGATACATTGTCAACTTCAAAATTTCATATCTCTTCAAACGTGAAGAGTTAGTGGATGCTCCACATATCAATGGAAAGGGCTTGACAAGAACTTTCTTTCTATGAGGGTCATGCTTGCGAAGACATGGTCCTTCACCCTTAAATTCTTCAATTTGTGCGGGGCATCAAGATTTGACTTAATTCATCTTGAAGGCTTCTTCAAGTACAATCATGGGCTACAACACCAACCAAGGGCTTCATTATGGTAACCAAACTCCCCCAAGGGTGTCAAGGACCTGTTATCACACAACTTGTAGTTTCCCCAAAAGGTGATCCTATCCAGGATGGTAGAGGTGTTGGGCAACTAAAGAGGTGACCTAAGAGGGCTTCGATTCCCAAGGATAAATGGTTGTCACGTTAATTGAGGCACTCTTCACTTTAGATCAAGCTAATGCAAGATCAAGGGGGAGACCCTAGCTAGCTAATGAAGGCTAGCGAACCTACTGTAGACACTCTAGGAAGATGTGAAGTGAAGGAAAATGAGAGATCAAGAGCAAGTTGATTTAGAGCTAGGCAATATAGGTGGCAATTAGAGTTAGGGCTTGATTGAGGAGACTTATGCAAAGAGTAAATGCTCAAACAAGGAAAGAATATGCCACTAATGGAATTGAAAGGGTAGATCTAGATGGATCTAATGCCAATCTAAAAGACCCAAGTGGGATCCACCTATGATTGGGTCAAAATGGATTGAGGTGGGGCCCACCTAGTGAAATTAGGATAGGAAAGGCACTAGAAAGGTTGCCAAATGGTAGATCTGGAATTTCAAGGACAAAATGGCAACACCCAAATGACAGATTTGTGAAATTGACTGAAAACCCACAAGTGCGTCCTCCCCTAGAGATGGCCAATGCTTGGATCTGAGGGAAACTGGAGTCGGATTTCCACCAAACTTTGTTTCTATGGTTTACTAATTATTTAAGAAGTGGGTTTCAGTTATGAATCCCAAATTATCACCAGATCTATCAGATCTATAAAATGAGGGTTTTGAGTGAGCAATGGGTAAAATGCATGAAAACCAATACGTACCTTGTAGATATTACCTCAAATGCTTGTGGCCATCAAGTACATTGATGATCCTTTCAATTAGTTACAATTCCAAGTGAGATCCAGTTGATTCCAATCTAAAACGTGTAGATTTGAGGAGAAAATATGTCTTCTTCACCTGTAAATTCAAACAACCTCAGTTAGATTTGATCCACAAACAAAAGAAGAACTATGCATGGCGTATCAAAGAGAACAAATCAATGGACGAATCACAATTGACAAACTCCCTTCAAGATGAAAACGTCTCTCCCAAGAAGAGATGGGGAAGCCCCACAATCGCCCCTATAAGCTAGTCGCACCTCTGCACAAGATGAATTCGGCCTCCCCAAAAAGATGTTGAAATCACATGTAAATCGCCGAGATGTTTAAAAGAAAAGCATTCCAATCATGTACGAGAACATTCATCAAAGCACGAGAAGTAGATCTGGAAAATAATATTTTATTCCAAGAGTTTAAGAGCCCAAAGGTGCCTTTACAATGAGGGGGGTCTCTTCCTTAAATAGGAATGAGAGAGACCAAAACCCTAACCACTTTTTGAATGAGTGGTGGAGATCAAAAGATAAAACAATAATAATCAATGGTTAAGATGAGCCAGAAATATAATACATGGATCAACTCACTAAAAGAGGGGGGCACACTCACTAAGACGCCATAGGGGGGACGTACCACATGACAAGTGACTAGGACAAGTGAATAAAGCACATGGTGGGGCTAGGAGGTGATTATATCCTTCACTAGCAAGGCCCCATGGCACAATGATAAATAATATTACTCTATAACATCACAATGTGACCAAGTGACCACATCGTGCCCCCCTCAAAAGCATAATAAAATATCCAAATAATAGCCCGGAGTGTGTGTGGACCACACTGAATGCTGCAAACTGTGCCAGAAGGTGTGGGATGCATCACAAAAATACTTTGAACAAACCTCATGCCAATTCCTTGCCTTAATTGCCCAAATCGATTTCCTCAACGACCATTTTATTCCATTTTTAATCCTCAAAACATCACCTGTAAAGTAATAAAATTCCTGTAGCTCTTTGCCTGGTGCCCCATGCACACATTTGACTGTACCAAAATGTCTGGGGGTATGGTAGTATGGTATAACAAGTGGATGGACCCCATACTCCCTCTGTAGCGCCCTAGGAGAACCAAATAAATATCCAACTGTGCTGTCAGGCCATTTTATAATGGCAATTCTGCAATAAAGTGACAATCTGACTGTAATCTCCTTTGGAAGTGCCTGCAACTGCTATCTGAGTGTGCCATTGGACTCAAAAGGTCCAAATGTACTAGAGATGAGTATGCATACACCCTATGACCACCTGGATAATCATCTATATGCTCAACCATGTCTAGACAAATAAAAATAATGGTTTGTAAATAATAATAACAATAAAAATCCACCAAACCATCATATGAAACCTGTGTCTACTGCATGGAACCATCAAGTGGGCATCATAGGACCATAAATAATCAATCTCGAACATCATTGGTCCAACTCATCTCAAATCCTGTGGTTGACCAGGTCAAGATTGACCAAAATAATGACCCAGGCTAAAAATGCGTGATGCTGCAGGTGCAAATGGATAAGATATGCTCTTTTAATTATTCTACTAGAAAGACTAAAGTATAAAGTAGCATTTCACTGGCGGTTAAGCAATTAACATATCAAATATAAGTCCAAAATTAAAACAATCAATTACTCAAAACAAAACCTGAAGAAGATACTCATTTCATGAACGTGACCATTTTGCTAGGAATGGGTGAAGGTGAAAAATGCAAGGCTAGGATAAGGGAATACTTTACAAAATCAACATTGTGACACTTTGGATAATGGGAAAAGGGATACTCACTTAAGCATATGTCGGATAATATACACACAAGGAATGGCAGTGTCTCACAAATGGAATAAGTTGTTTTGAGAGGTGCTTATTCAACATTTATCAAATGTCTACAGCTCACATCCAAGATGGAACCAGCTCCGTGAGGATCTTTTCTAGAACCGCCGTAACTAGGTGCACAACTAATCGTAACTTGAGGTTCTAGGGGACACTTAGAATTAGCTGTCCCTTACTCCATCTCACATCCCAACCCATAGGCTCCGCGAGGAATTAATCATTACATTTTATCATGGCCAACAGTCTTTAGATTTAGCATATATTTAACCACTTCTTTTTAGGCCTTATGACCCTTTGGATTTCTCATGTGCTTAGAAGCACAACTAATTGCAGCTTTTATCCAGGGTATTTTTCCATTTAATTTCATAGCCTTCTTTCATTGTGCTGAGAAGCACAGTTTTAATTTATTTATATGGGCTTGCATAAAATATATAATAATAGTTTACACATGCATGTAATGATGGTAGTACATTTTGCTTAAGGTCTGGCCAACACAACTCATGCAACTAGGGGGATCATCCACAATCAGGACCAAACATCGAGGCAACCGACCAGAGAGGTCAAGGCATCAAATCCAACTTACCTAAGCTCAAGAACCAACACCAGCGGGTTCTCCTGGCCCAGAAGGATCAAGGCTTCGGTAAGTTCTGTCGCAAACTTAGAGCCGAGACACAAACAATAGGGAAACTATCCAACATAGAGGAAAAAGTGGGGAGGTAAGTCAAGGTAAAACCAAATATGTACGAGAACGAATGGATGGGGAAAGTGAAAGGTGATGCCATAACTAGCAAGCCATAAATGGTGGGAATGACCACATCCATACTACTTAAGAGGGTAAAACCAATGAGTATAAACAATAACTTCTTATTCTGAGTAATTAGATCATTTTATGTTAAAGAAATGTAATTGCGGAAGATATTCTAAGTGTACTTGTCTATTATCTGTGAGATGTAGAACAGTCGGTGGCAGGTGATGGTTAAGACACCCCTAAGCGGAAAGGTCCCCGGTTCGAAACCCCGCGGATACTAAAATCCAACCATGCTAAGGGTTGGTGCAGTCTAGGCCGGGTGCGATCCACGAGTGATTTTGACGGCTTAGATGCCCCTGGTTCGTGGTCTCTCAGCCAATGGTGAACCCTGCTAGTCAGGGGGTACTACCACTTGCCAACAAAAAAAAATGTACTTGTCTATTGTATTATTGTATTCCTCCTTCGGGAGATGTCATTGATGTAATTGATAATGTAAGAGTCATTGAAAGAGTCAATGTAAACCCTAACTATTAGGTCGGCCTGGAATAACTAGAAAAGAATATTTTATTGTAAAGTATACAGGTCGGCCTAGTTAGTTAAGTTAGAGCCAACCTAATTAGTAAAAAGTCAAGTCAATTGTAAAGTATAAATAGGGGATTGAGTTGCTCATTTGTATCATTCATCTCACTCACTCAAGTTCCCATAGGAGAGAGAGAAGTTCACGCAAGTGAAGGAGAGAAGCTGTTTTGTCTTGGGGTTTTATCTTATACTGGGTGAATTCTATATTGAGGAAGTTTTGTTCGGGGTTTTCTCCCTTATGGTTTCCCCGAGAGAAATATTGTGTTCTTTGTGTTTGCTGTGCTTGTATTTCTTTTAGTGATTAGATTGTTTAATGTTATAATGCTAAACAAGTGAAAAACTAACATGGTATCAGAGCACGCCTGAAAGAAAACATTGTGTAGCCTCCACAATTGCAGAAACCAGGGCTTCTTATTCCAGGAGCTCTCTCCACAGATTAGCTGAAAAAGAGGGTGCATCTAATTCGCCTCACTAGGGCACATCTTTCTGTCGAAGCAGAATTCAATTTCGAGAATTTTCATTTTTTGGTCCCCCACTACAGCCCAGAGAACTAGGGCATCAAGTTTTTGGAACATCTGCTCACAGAATCAGGAAAATGAGTACTTTTCTCAAATTGCATTGAGGAGGCGCATCTTTTCATCCAATTAGTTTTCCAAAATCCCAAAGTTGGAAAATTAGGGTTTCTCTGTCAAACCCTAGGTCAAGGAAGAAGCAGTTTTCAGAATGACAACTTTTATTGGTAAGTCCTACATCTATTCTATTTCCATTTGAGGCTCTCATTTTATCAAAATGACAAGCAATACCAAGCTTGATGAGAAGCTTGAAGGAGCTGAGAAATTCAGGGCATGGAAGTATAGAGTCATTCTTGAAGAACATGACCTAGAAGGGTTTATAAAAGAGGGAATTACAGAACCAGAAGGAGATGGGGCCAAAGCAAGACACAAGAAGAATATGATCAAGGCTAAGAGGATCATAGCTGATTCTATCAAAGATCACTTGATCCCTCAAGTATCATCATAGATGACTCCAAAAGAAATGTTCGATGCCTTGACCAACCTATTTGAAGGAAAGAATATCAATAGGAAGATGACCTTGAGAAATCAACTCAAGGGTTTTAAGATCCAGAAGTCTGAGGCTATGCACTCATACTTCTCCAGAGTGTCCTAGATCAAAGAACAATTAGAAGTTGTTGGAGAGATGGTACAGGATGCTAAAGTTGTGATGACCACTCCGAATGGTCTTCCTAGAGATTGGGAACCCTTTGATCGTGGCATATGTGCCAGGAAGAAATTAATCCAGTTCAGACAATATGGGAAGAGTGTGTGCAAGAGGAAGAAAGAATAGCAGTAAGAGAGGAGAAATTGAATGACAATGAAGATCAAGCGTTGGCAACTCATGCCAAAGGTGGAAGGAAAAGAAAGACTGATGTACGTACCCGTGACCACTCTCCCAAGAGATCTCATAAATCTCAAAAGGGGCAAGAGATTCAAGAAAGACCTATCCTCAATTGAATGTTACTCTTGTCACAAAACGGGAACATATTGCAAGATTTTGTCCTTCAAATCTGGACAACCTAAGAAGCAAAAGAAAAGAAAAGATTTCATGCTCATGCAGAAGAAGATAGTGAATATGATGACGAAGTCAAAACCAAAGAAGATGAAGCCTCCAATGAAGAATATGTACTAATCTTAGCCCTCACTGGTTCAGTATCCCATGGAAGTGATACTTGCTAGTAGATAGTGGAGCCTCAAAACACATCACGGGATACAAGGAATCTATTTCACATCTCATGCAGAAAGATTCTCCACACAAAGTAAAGCTTGGAGATGACTACCAATAGCTTATCAAAGCCATGGGAGAGGCTAACAAATTGGACTCTGGAAAGTCCATGAACATGAAATAAGTACTATATGTCCCAGGTTTGAAAAAGAACCTTCTTTCTATTTCAACATTAGATTAGAAAGGTCTTAGAGTTGCATTTATAGATGGTGAAGTTCTTATGTGGCCAAAGGGGAAGACTGTCAATGATGCAATCGTCATTGGAGTAGAAGAAGGAGGACTCTATAAACTTAAGGGTCATGCAGATTCAACACTGATGACTAGTACAATGAGCCCCTGTGAACTATGGCATAGAAGACTAGCTCATGTACATTATAAGGCCTTACCAATAGTGAGTAAGTTAGTGACTGGACTACCAGAAATCCAGGTTGATCATGAAGGAGTGTGCAAAGGATGTGCGCAAGGAAAAAGTACGAAGAATCCATTTCCAAGCAATGACAACAAAGCTAAAGGCATATTGGACATTATTCATTCCGACATTTGTGGACCTATGTCTACCACTTCATTAAGCGGGTATGTTTATTATGCTTCTTTTATTGATGATTACTCCCACAAAACATGGATTTACTTTCTAAAGAATAAGAATGAAGTTTTTGAAAAGTTTAAAGAGTTTAAGGCTCTTGTAGAAAACCTCTCTAAAAAGAAGATCAAGATACTAAAGACAGATAATGGAGGGGAATACAGTTCAGGTGATTTCAAAGATTTCTGTAAACAAGCAGGGATTAAGAGGTAGCTTACCATTCCCTATAATCCACAACAGAATGGGGTAGCTGAAAGGAAGAACAGAACTATCATGGAAGCATTAAAGGCCATGATCCATGATCAAGATCTACCTATGCATCTATGGGATGAAGCAGCTAGAACTGCAGTCTATGTACATAATATAATCTCTCACAGTGCTCTTGGCAACAAGACCCCAAAAGAGATGTTTACCGGTGCAAGGCCTGAAGTCAGTCATCTAAAGATATTTAGATGTCCAGTATTTATTCACATTCCAAAAGAAAAGAGATCGAAGTTGGAGCCTTCAGGAAAGAAGGGAATATTTGTGGGTTACAGTGAGCAATCAAAGGCTTACCGTATCTACATCCCAGGATTCCGCTAGATTGAGCTTAGCAAGGATGGTACATTTGATGATGACACAACTTTCAATAAGTCTAAGAAGACTCATGAGGATGAAGAGGAGCATGAAGCTCCTAGAATTGCAGAAACAAATAATGTACCGTGTTGTCCGCCAAACTGCACACCAGCAGCAAAAAACCTTTTGAAAGCTGTCTCCCTCTCTGGAAAGTGGGGAGAGGTGTGGCCTTGGGGGCAAGCAATGAGCCAGGTGCTGTCACCTGAATCCCAGCTCCTCCGTTTAGGCAAAACTCCTAACGAAGCCAAGGGGGGTAGTCCCTATTAAAGAGTTGTCTAAGGCTCTTTGTGTGTTTTAAATGTGTTTTGGTGTAGTGATGCGGATGGGTATTGTTTAGGAGTTTTTTAAATGATGAAAAGAACAGAATTAAACACGCAATCCACGTTGCAAAATTTACAAGATACAAATTCAAAATATGACAATATACTTCGACTTAGAATATTGAAGTAAAGCATCCACAAGATAGGTATTAAGCAAATGACAAGGACATATGGTCCAGATTTCAAAGATGTATAGATATTAAAGACCAGTGCCAAATGGAGTCAAATAAAACTTGTGATGCTAAAATAAAATAAGTCGAAAGTAAATGTTTGTGAGGACGTTTTGCAATTGTTCTTGGTAAATTTTAAGTGTTTTAGATGTTCTTGATTATTAGGCTAAGACCAAAGGTATCAAAAGATGGTGGAACCTTACCCAAGGAAAGTACTGGCAACCCTAAGTGATCTGTCGGAAGCACCCAGATTCATAAAGGATAGGTGTCCAATGTTTGAACCGCCCTTGAGTCTGACAGTGGATTCCCGGCACCACCTCTCGTGGGGAAGAACAGTAATTTTCCTTGGTTGAGGTTTTGGGTAAAAATTTTAATTAAGTTATCGATCGTATATTATCAAGTCTTCCACCTTTCTGAGTACTAGCCCAACCGTTTCCGGTTGGCAGAGCATACGGGTGTAGGACAAACCAAGATAAATTAATTACGGGGTGTGTGAGTGGAAATTTTTTATTATTAGAAAACCTTGTTCAACTCTCCGACAGAGAGCGCTCTTGACTCGGTCTTATGACTACAGTTCAAGAGACTTGCTAAACTTAAAATGCCTAATGCAGGGATGATGCAAAAAACTAAAATGCCCTCTGACAGAGGGTGCTCTTGACTTGGATTATGGCCAAGTTCAAGAGACTTTGGTTTATTTTAAAGAAGCAAAAAGATTGTAGTAGCAGTATATTTAACTTGAAACAGATTTAAACCATAATGTTGATCGACAAGATATGAATTACTACTAACAATATTGCTTGCAAGAAAAAAAGAAGTTAAGTAAATCTAGTGTTCTACCACACAAGTTTTAAACTACTAGGTGGGATTGATCCCCGAACAAGACCAACCACTAGAAGCCACCAATCCTGGAAACCTTCCAGCTAGCTGGATGTCCACAAGAAGTTGATGGGGGAGCGAGAAGCTACCACAAGACTATGTGGCCTTTGGGATACGATCCCAAAGTTAGCTATTCTCTGGTCAAGGATTGGAAGAGAAACAAGATAATAATGATTGCAAGAAATAAAGCTATACTACCCAAGAATCTCTTTCAGGTCAAAGACCCTACTCGGGAGAGCATAGGGGTAAGTAGATATGGAATATAAGCAGAATGATTTATTGAAATAAATTTTAAACTAAGAGCATGAAACTGTAAATCTAAGCTAAATCAAACCACAAGACCCAACACCCTTTCCCAAATGGGGAAGAAGACCAAAAAGTGGAGGCCTCCTCCACTTAAAATTTTTATTTAAACAATTACAAATGCCTCAAGGGAAAATCCTTGAAAGGTCTTTAATGGCTACCTAGAAACAACTTTATAAAAATTGAAAAAATTGAATCCCTTAACGGCTTTTACAAAGGATAAGAAGGTATATCTCGAAATATGTCTTATGATGCTTGATTTCTTCTTCTCTCTTCGATTTGATCTTTTGATTTAAGAGATCTTTCTCTTCCCACAATCTTACCACAAGGATAAGCCAACAAATCATGCACCCATTAGCGTTAGAAATCTAATCAAACTTTGAACAATCAAGTCTAAGTTTGCAAAATATGACTAAAACATGAAAAAGCATGAGATTTTGTCTTGAAATATTTAATATGGTAAAACAGACCAGCAAGCTAAAATGCCCCAAAATATGGTGGGAATGAGAATGCAACCATAAAATTTTACCCTACTTGATATGCCAATGTGTTTGTCTTTGAAATGAAACTAAGAACCTTTAATGAGAGATACTAGATGCAAGTTATAATACTACTTCTCAAGCATACACTAGGAGCTACTTAAGCAAAAATGATTGAGATCTAATCTATTTCAAACAAAGGACAAGATCTATGCTCATAAAATAAATCTAATAAACCAAACTTCTAACTTGTTTAATGTTTTGTATTTTGTTGTGTTGTTGTAGGTGGATGAGAGGGCACCTAAGGGAGGAATGAGGGAGACGAGAGGCTTAGAAAGATGGGTAGGATGAAAGGAAGAGGAGACTAGGGGGACGAAAGCAAGGAGAAGACAAACCCAAGGAGAAGTGGATCTAGGGCAAGGGCTTCAAGTGGAACACTTGAGATGATAAAAACACCGCCTTGGAAATCCTCTGGTTAACCGGTGATACGCCGACAACAAGTGTTGAAGAGAGCACAAGGGAACTGTTATCACACCATAGTAGCAGGGCTACTATTCGTGTACAGCAGATATCTGCACATTCCAGAGCTTCCTTTATTCCAGAGCATGGCTATATATTTTGGATCACTCATGATCCGAGCAGTACATTATTCAGATTTTATGACCTTGTGTCAAGGCTGAGCCTTGAGAGTTCAGATTTGATGACTGATGTGACCACTTATCCCATTACAGTTTCAGTTCAGTGCCTAGAGATGTATTCCAGCAGTGTTTCAGATGATGCATGATGATGATTATTATGATGATGTTGTATGATCTATGGATATGTTCTCACTGACTGTGGATTATTATCTTGTTGATTTAGTCATGATCATGGCATGTGCTTGGTATATTATTCCTGATGTGGCAAACTATTTAAAATGAACTGTAAATCATAAAATGGACAATTGCTTGCACTTTTAGGTCATTTAACAAAACTTACTGGTATTTCACCTTACATAGACATGGTCTTTCCCCGACACCAGTTGTCTGCTAGTGTAGGCTCCATATTCACTTGTCTCCATCCATACATGACCTTCCTGTTTGACTTTAAACCCTGACATGTCTCATTTGACTTTCTGATACTGAGGACTTCCCCATTTTTCTACCTCTGTGTTTGGACCGCATCCCTGTTTATTCAGTGTCTCGGCTTTGAGTTGGTGACAGAACTTGCCTTTGGTGAGTTGGATTGTAGGCCTAAATCATTCTGGTCGGTTGTCCCGATGTTTGGCATTGGCTCGAACTCCCCCTAGTCACTTGAGATGTTGTTGGCTAAAACTGAAAGCTCATGTTCTACCTGTGGAAACTAAATAAATTCGCCCATGGAAACAAAAAGGGCAAGAGCAATGAAAAGCTAAAAAATACTCCTCGAAGAGTATAAGAAAGGTCCAAAAAGCAATAGTTCTTAAAAGCTATATCTAAACAATTGCTGACCTTGTGAATATATGAAAAACATGCCCTGGATGCAAGCTGCAACTAGTTGTGCTTCTCAGCACATCTGAAATCCGAAGGGTTATGTAGGCCAAAAAGGCCATGGAAATAAAATTGAATGATCCTAATGAACCTGGATCAACTTGATGTAGACATGATGCCTAAGTTGAATAAGCACTCTCTAAACAACTTATCCATTTGTGAGGCATAGCCATCCCCCGTGTTCTTTTGTCCAACACAGAGTTTGTAGCTTCCCCCTTCTCCCAGTCCAAAGTATTTTTGAGTTAAGTTAGACAAGTCAAACCCTTGGCCCAACCTTGCTCCTAGCCTTCATCCTTCACTAGCAGTTTGACCATGTCCAATGGGTGAGTTTGTCATTTGAACTATTGTGCAAGTAATTTTATATAACCACGGAATATGTTAACATGATTAATGCCACTGAATGGAATTTTATACTTTGAGCTTAGCTGTGGGAATGATTAGAGAAACATTGTCTTAGTCTACTGATGTGATTTATCCTTGATTATATATTCTTGGGATCCGTGATGGTGTGGACCATGTATGGATGATTATTGATGATGATTTATGGTCTCACATGTTTGATGATGATATCATATGATGGATATATGATGCAGATGATGTTTGATCCAGTTCAGCAGGTTTATTATTATTTCAGATCAGCAGATTATACATTGTCCATATATGGTGGACCCTACAGCTGGCCCATTAGGGCAACCCATGATGTATGAGTACTCATTCCTAGTGGATTTGGGTCTTCTGGATCCATTGAGACACTTATCTTTCAGTTCCGGGCACTTCTGACAGTGATTGATGCAGTTTTACACTTGTTGACCAGATTTGGGGCTGATTTCCCAGCCTGAGCAGCAGGGGCCCCGAGAGGCCAGTTCACCTAGGGCGCTGATGATGGAGGGGGTGGTCCAGACACTTGTTATTACCATTTATCCCCCCTCCCGGAGAGCCTGGTGGGCTCAGATGGACAGCGCTAGCACCCTAGGAGGCAGTTTTGGCACTTTCACAGTTCCCGAGGCAGTTAAAAAATGGGATAAAGTGGTCACTGAAGAAATCGATTTGGGCAATTGAGGCAAGGTTTTGGCATTTGGTTTTCACAGAGGTCTTCCAGGATGGCATCACTACCTTCCAGTCAGTTTTCACCATGTGGGTATGCCCGGATTGATCACAGGAGGAGATTTACTGCTTGACTGTCATGGATTCTGAGGACAGTTTTGGTCATTTTTATTATATTGGACATATTTTATTATTTTTATTGTGCCTTGGGGATGAGCTAGTAAGGATTAAAACCTCCTAGCCCCACCATGAGCTTATATTGTTATGTCCTAGTCACCATGAGGTGGATCTTGATGCTTATATTTTCTCTTGTGGATGACGTCACCCCTTATTGTACCTTTTTAGTGGGGGCGCTATCATTATATGGGTGATCCATGTGATATATGGTTATGATTTATTGTTAGCCATTGATTAGATCTTGAGATCTTTTAATCTTAGCCACTCATGTAAAAAGTGGTTATGATTGTACTCTCTCCCCATCCTATTTAAGGAGGGAGCCTCTCATTGTAAAAATTCATCTAGAGATTTTTGGCTCTTGGCTCTTGGAATAAAATTTCTATCTTTTGGAGTACATGCTTGGATTGGAGTGGATGTTGGTTGTTTCGATTGTAAATGCTATTGTCCATTGCACTGGAGGATCTATTGTAGCTATCTTGCGTATTTGCCATATTTTATTTGCAGGTTAAGAGGGCGATTTTGACAAGTGCGAATTGGTGGGGAGGCTTGCCCTTCAAGCTTGGAAGAAGTCGTTTTGGGTTTGACAGGGAGTAGTTTTGCCTTTGTGTCAACTATTCTATGTTTCTCTCTCTCTTGCTTGTATCTACCTTCAATTTGTTAAACTGATTGATGCTTTGCTCCTTGGCTTGACAGGTTAGAAGGAATCACATGTGGCTTGGAAAAATCGATTTGGCAAGAGGGCTTCAACAATTCTCCATTTGATCTTTGGCAAAGTAATCCTCGTCTCAACTAGCATTCATCTCTTCATCCAGGTATGTTCCAAGAGGTATGATCTTCTCTTCCTTGAATCTTCCATAATTTCTAGATCACAAAAACCCTAATCAAATTAAAACCCTTGTTTTTGGTATTTTTTTAGATCTACTTAGATCTAGCCTTGCAATTGAAAAGACATTAAAAACCCACCTCTATAGGATCCACCCCTAGTTGGATCTATAGTTTGGTGGTGATTGGCTAAAAATTGACACACTTTTCAATGCAAAAAGCCTTCTTGAACCTAAATCGATTTTCCTAAGAGAAGCTTGTTGGGTTAGATCTAGCACATGGGTAGGTGAGATTCCACTTGATTTGAAATCTAGACACTTGATAACCTAAACCCATATCCTTACTTTGGTGAAAACTACCTTGTGGACATCTCTCCATGTTTTAAGGGGTTGAAACCCCCTTTTGATCTTCTTGGTACCTTAAAACTTAGATCTACTAAGATCTAGCCATTGGATTCACTTGAAACTTTGAAGGAACATAGATCGGGGTACTAACATCCCGGATCTACATTTTGGTAGCCATTGGACTTGGTTTGGTCCACCAAAACCCATTTTTGGACCCTCCTTGAGCAAATCGCACCCCCTTGATTTTTTGAGTTGGTCCACTTCTAGGAAGTGGGTGTTGGAGATTTTCATGGATTTGGAATGCCCATGCCTTGAAACCTAGGTCTATACTGTCCTTTCGTCAAGATCCGCCTTGGAGATTGCATTCCTTGTTTTAAGGGATTGTGGTCCACTTTTGGTCATCTTTTAAAAACCTAGATCTAGTAAGATCCAACCATTGGATCTCATCCAATCCACTTGACTTGGCTTCTAGGTGTCCCGATCTACACTTTGACATACTTTTTGACCCCATTAGCCCATCCAACAAGGCACTAGTCCTTTTGCAAGCAAGGCGCACTCCTTGGGATTAGTGTCAAACCCTAGATCTAGTACATGGGTAATCCTAGAACCAACTCCAACTTATAGATCTAGCCTAGATCTAACCTATAGTACCATCCTTACACCTAACTTCACCTTGTGGGTCCATCTAGAACCATTTCACACTTCCCAAGAAAATAGACCCACTTGTGCAAATACATGGTACTATACCTAGTAATCATACCCCTTTATGTGGCCTAAACCATACATAGGTTGAAACACTAACTATCCATTACACCACCATCAACCATTCCTCAACTCTTAGGTCCACTTAGCCTTGCATTGGTTTCCGTAACTCATCATTCACCTACCCTTAGAAACCTTTGTTTGGGTCCAATCAACTGTGATTGGGGTATAGGGTCTCCCCCTTGGTCTAATTACACCTTGACCTAAAGCGAAGAGTGCCTCGGTTGACGTGACTCCCACATTGCATTGGGAACCGTGGCATCTCTTGGGTCACCTCTTTAGTTGCCTGTCTCCTCTACCGTCCCGGATGGGATACCTCTAGGGGCAACTACAAGTTGTGTGATAACAGGAACAAATCCCAAGTTATTCCCCAAGGTTGAAGGAACTTCAACCTTATGGCAAACTAACCTATGGCTTGAGAACAAGAACAATCCTGGATCAAGGCTAGAGGGGCTAGAAATGGCTTAGCAAGTCAAGACAAAAACTCAAGGAGCAAAGTAGAAGGCTAGAAGAGATGTAAGCCTATAGTAACAAGTAACCAAAATTGTATTTTAAAAGTTTGATGGAGAAGATCTAACTCTCTTTGTTTCTCAAATCCAAAAATTAAAACTCCTTTGGTCTTATTTGTAGAGTGAAGATATACCTGCAAAAACCTTAAGCATGGATAATATATTTGGAACAAAACATTCAAGTGAAAAGAACTAGATACATGCTACTTGTGCTAGATTGTTAGCCATCATGAACATGATCTACAACTTAAGAACCTCAAATGAAATGTAAAACAATATCACCTCAATATCACGTGAAGCAAAGCACATCAAGAGCCTCCACGTTTTTGACCTCCAAAGTCTCAACTTTATTCTCAATTAAAAGCGTTTACAATTTTATCAGAGTTTCGATGCACAAAAATCCATGAGATAATAACCCAACAGGGCCTCTCTTTATAATAAAACACACTAGAAACCTAAGCCTAAACCCTAGGTTGAATTTAGTAATGAGCATGAGGTCGAATCCAATCAAATCAAGGCTTGGCACAAGCTAAAGTCGAGTTTGAGGTTGGTAGGAAAAGGCATGTGGCAAACTCGACTTGGTAGATGGCATGGGAAGTAACATCAACGAATGGGCAAGCTACAACAAGGAAGGGCGTGATCCTTGTGGGAGATGCGAGCTAGATGTGGTAGGTTGAGTGTTAGTCTATTGGGTGACAAGTGGAAAGGTAGGTAAAACTCGAGTTTTGAGTGGGAGCCCAACCAATAACGAGTTCAACAATGGAATGGCGTGGATCTAATGGGGATTGACGTGAGGAATAGGCTAATGCGAGTGGGTTGTGAGGATAACACGTGGTAATAGGTAGGTAAAACTCGAGTTATGAAGGGAGCCAATCTATGGTGGGTGTGGTGAGTCATGAGGGCGCCCACCTTATCATTAATACAAAACCACCAACCCAAACACCAAGTGACACATCATAAAATCGATTTTTTATGAAGGAGGGCGAGTTTGTTTGAAAGGATAAACTTCTAGTGACTGGATGGATGACTGGATGGGCTTGGAGTTGATTGGAATCTTCCTAAATGCTCATTGCCATGTCATTTAGCCCTTTATTTTAATCAAATTGATTAATTTTGGAGAGATTTGGATTATCTAAAAAATAATCAATTTTATTATTTTAATTAATAATTTCTCTGTAAATGACTTTTCAGAGAAAATATTAATTACGGGGCTGAATTGACATCCGAAAGTTGGGTTTAGCTGCTCCATGGGTCATGTGTGATTTTTGGCTTATGAAACGAGCCATCAAACACTAAGTTCGGACCCCGGATGACTGACATATTACAAATTATTATTTCTCTATTTAAACTATAGAGAAATTTATTAAATTTTAAAAAAATTAAAACCCAAATTTCGACGGACCCGGTAAAATTTTTTTCGAAATTTTTTCTGAGGGTTCTATGGACCTAGGACATGACCGACACCTATTCTAACAGTGTCTAGTAGGCTTATATACATTAGTTGGCCTCTAATAACCCCCCATGGCCAAATTTTCAAAATCGGGCATTCCAGCTTTGGAGGAGCGGGAGAAAACCTCATCGATTATACCTCGCCTTAAGCAAAGTATAATTGACAAGGGAAAAAACTCCTTGGAATACCTTAGTTGCTTAATCCAGTCATGAGAAACCGAGGCACTCAGATCCTACTAGCACACTTTTATTACAAACCCCCATGGGGCCATGGTCATGTCGACTCAAAAAACGAAACAAGCTAACCACAACTGGCTAGCTACAAAGTGCAGATCATCTGATACACTGGAATCAAACATTCATCATGTTTGTCAAATGGTGGCTCTCCAGAAAATCCAACTATGGTACAAAAAGTTGGTAACATACCGGACAAAAATATTGAAGAGGAACCTATTCCAGAGGATCATGACATGGCAGAACCTCAGAAACCTGAGGAGACACCTCATCAGGAGAATTCACCAAAGAGAAGAGCAGCTTGGGCATGAGAATTAATACAAGATGCAGGAAGATATGGTGCCCCAGAAGGAATCAGTAGAGAAAGCAAAAGACCAAGGCCATATTCCAGTTATGTAGCCTTGATGTGTAACCTTGTTGAAGAAGAACCTACATGTTTTGAAGATGCAGTAAAGAAGAAGGATTGGTTGGATGCCATGAATGAAGAATACCTATCCATCATCAAGAATGATGTTTGGGATGTGGTACCAAGACCGAAGGATAAGTCCGTTGTATCGTTAAAATGGATCTTCAAAACAAAACACTCAGTAGACGAAAGCATTGAAAAGTACAAGGCAAGGTTTTTAGCCCGGGGGTTCTCTTTGAAGGAAGGAATTGATTATGAAGAGACCTTTGCTCCTATGGCCAGATATACCTCAATTAGAACCATCCTTGCCTTAGCAGCTAAGATGGGGCCCACCCTTAAATTAAGGAAAATGAGTGAAATGGGGCCCACAAAGTGAAATTAAAGTTGGATTGGAACTACGAGGGTGGTTAAGCTATATATTTGAAGTTTAAATGACAAAGTAGCAACACCCAGATGATAGATCTGGAAAATGACTAATAACTGACAAGTGCGCCCTCCCTTAGAGTGCCTTAGATCGAGGGGTAAATGGAGTCAGATTCCAACCAAATTTGGTGTCTAAGGTTCATTAATTAATTTAGAGGTAGGTTTAGTTATTAATCCCAAATTATTGCCAGATCTATCAGATCTATAAAACAAGAGTTTTAATCTATGAGGGTTTGAAGTGACCAATGGGTAAAAAGCATGAAAACCAATACGTACCTTGTAGATCTTACCTCAAAATCTTGTGGTCGCCTTGCAAAAAGATAATCTTCCAAAGTGAGGCAATCAAGAGTGAGATCCAGCTTCCCCAAGTAGAATCGCTATCCTTCCAGAGTGACCAATGCGCCCTTCCCTGCCAAAAACGATCTATGATGCGAATCGTTCAAGCATGAAAGAAAATATACAGAAGAAAAGATGAAACAAGTAGCATCAAAATGTTACGAAGATACAATAAAAGTACTCCCTGAGACAAAGGTTGATTCGAGAGAGAGATATGGGGTTTCCCCACAATAACACCCTCTTCAATTCGCCCTCCTCTTCTACCACACAGCCTCCCTGCAGAAAAAACGTCTGGAACAAGCTAGATCCACAATGTTAACACAGAGAAAAGATTGTATATTCACTTGCAAGAGCATTCATCAAAGCCATAAGAAGTAGATCTGCAAAATAGTATTTTTATTCCAAGAGTTCAAGAGCCCAAAGGTGCCTTTACAATGAGGGGGTATCTTCGTTAAATGGGAATGAGAGAGACCAAAACCCTAACCACTTTATGAACGAGTAGTGTAGATCAAAAGATAATCATAATACAATCGATGACTATGATGAACTGAAGCTAAAACACATGGATCGACTCACTAATGAGGGGTGCGCACTCAGTAAGGTGGTCCTAGGGGGGTCGCACCACATAAACAATGACTACGACAAGTGTAAGGAGCACATGGTGGGGCCAGGAGGTATCACTATCCTTCACTAGCATCACCCCATGGCACAATGATAAAATATATGACTCAATAACATCACAAAGTGACCAAGTGACCAAATTGTGCCCCTCAATAACATAATAATACACCAAAATAATGCCCCAGAGTGTGTGTGGACCCCACTGAATGATGAAACTGTGCTGGAAGGTGTGGGATACATCATGAATGACCTTTGAACAAACCTAATGCCAATTCCTTCCCTCATTTGCGCAAATCGAATTCCTCAATGACCATTTTATCCCATTTTTTATCCTTGGAAAATCACCTGTAAATCAATAAAATACCTGTAGCTCTCTGCCTGGTGCTCCATACACAAATCTAACTATACCAAAGTGTTTGGGGGTATGGCAATATGGTAATAACAAGTGGCCGGACCCCATACTCCCTCTGTAGCGTCCTAGGAGAACCAAATAAAAGCTGATCTGTGTTGCCAGGCACTTTTATTATGGCAAATTTGCAGTAAAGTGACAATCTGAGTGAAATATCGTCCGGGAGTGCCTGTAACTGAAGTTTGAGTGTACCAGTGGACTCAGAAGGTCCAAATGCACTAGAGATGAGTACTTATACACCCTGTGGCTACCTGGATAATCAATTTGTCGTCTCAACCATGCCCAGACCAATAAAAATAAATGGTCTGTAAATAATAATAACTATAAAAATCTATCAAACCATCAAGTGAAACCTGTGTCTACTGCATGGAACCATCAAATGGGCATCAAAGGACCAAAAATCATCAACCTCGAACATCACTGGTCCAACTCATCTCAGATCGTATGGTTGACTTGGTCAAACTAGGTTTGACCAGGTCAAGACTGATCAAAATATGACCCAGGCTTAAATTGCCTGATGCTGCAAGTGCAAGTGGTTAAGGTATGCTCTTTTAATCATTCTAATAGCACGACTTAAAGTAGGAAGCATCATTTCACTGGCGATTAATCAATAATTATATCAAATAGAAGTTTAAATAATTATTTACTCAAAACATAACCTCGAGAATATACTCATTTCATAGACGTGAACATTTTTCTAGCAAAGGATGAGGGTGAAGAATGCAAGGCTAGGATAAGGGGATGACTTGACTGACTCAACACTGTGATACTTCGGATTAGGGAAAGGGAATACACACTTAAGCATATGTTGGGTAATAAACACACAGGGAATGGCAGTGTCTCACAAATGGAATAAGTTGTTTAGAGAGGTGCTTATTCAACCTTAGCAAATGTCTACAACTCACATCCAAGCTGAATTCAGCTCTGTGAGGATCTTTGCTAGAACTGTCGTAACTAGGTGCACAGCTAACCGTAACTTGAGGTTCTAGGGGACACTTAGAATTAGCTGTCCCTTACTCCATCTCACATCCCAACCTGTAGGATCCGTGAGGTATTAATCATTACATTTAATTCATGGCCAACAATCTTTGGATTTAGCATACATTTAACCACTGCCTTTTAGGCCTTTAGGACCCTTTGGATTTTGCATGTGCTTAGATGCGCAACTAATCTCAGCTCGCATCCAGGGTGCTTTAAAATTTCAGTTTTCATAGCCCTCTTTCATTGTGCTGAGAAGCACAGTTTTAATTTGTTTCCATGGGTGTGCACAAAAGATAAGATAATAGTTTCCACATGCATGTAATGATGGTAGTACTATTTGCTTCAGGTTTAGCCAACACAACTCAAGCAACTAGGGGGATTATCCACAATCAAGACCAAACATCGGGGTAACCGACTAGAATGATCAAGGTATCAAATCCAACTCACCTAAGCTCAGGAACCAACACCAACAGGTTCTCCTGGCCCAGAAGGATCAAGGCTTCGGTAAGTTCTGTTGCCAACTCAGAACCAAGACACAAACTAACAGGGATTCTATCCAACAAAGAGGCAAAAGTGGGGAAGTCCTCCATATCACAGGATGAGGTGTAAGTCAGGGTGAAAACCAAATATGGGAGAGAGAACAGATGGATGGGGAAAGTGAAGGTGATGCCAAAGCTAACAAGCCATAAATGGTGGGAATGATCACGTCCATACTACTAAGAGGTTAAAAACCAATGAGTATAAACAAGAGCTTCTTACTCTGAGTAATTAGACCATTTAGATAATCATTAAGCAACCAAGTCCATATAACATATATATATATATCGCTAGATCATGATCACTAAATACCAAGTCAAGCTACTAAGATGAGCAAAAGAGGAAAACAATCATAACCAATGCACACTATATACCTGATGGGCCATATACCTGTACCTGTCATCTGAAACATCCACTGTCACTGGGAACACTGCTGTTGAAGCTTTGGGCACTGCACTTCTCTGTATGGGATAAAGAATGGTCACCTCGGTCATCAAATCTGAGGTCATGAGGCTCAATCTTGGCATAAGGTTCACTATGTCTGATTTGGGGCTGCTTTGATATGTGAGTGATCATAAAAAAGTATTGCTCATCATAGGCTTATCTCATTAAAAGGATGTAAAGGCCTGGCTCAAAAATGTACAATGAACTGCTCTGCAATCATGGTAGCCTGGCTACTATGGATGTGATAACACTACTGTAAAGTGACTTGTAAAATAAAAGTTACTTATGCTAGATCTAGTATAAAAATAAATATTTTTTTATTACAACTTCGATTTAACATGTAAATCAGATCTACTTAAGAATTTTAATTTCGAAAGGAATAGATCTAGGATATACTAGAATTTGTAACCAGAGAGATTTCCTTTTTTAAGATACAAAGACAGAGGAAGAGGCTTGATGTCGAAATGATTAACGAAAAGGCCTTTTGGTGGAATGTCGAGGGACTGTGCCTCTTGAAAGTCCTTGAAGGAAATGGAAGATACAAGCTAGGTCCGCTTCCTCTTCAAGCTAGGAAGCCTATAACTAATCAAGCACTTGCAACAACAACCGTGAGATCTGATATTACATAAAAAAGAGACTAAAACAACATGATTATAAGCTTATAAAACATGTTAGATTTGTTTCTCTAAACATATATAAATAAAAGAACTAAGTAAGCTAACTTGCAAGCTCTTTCCTACTAACTAGTTGTAGTCTTTCCAAGTCCAGATTCACAAGTTAATTAGAAGCAAGATAAAAAAAAGTATAGATTATCTCAATAAAAATAGCAGCAATGATCCACACAATGAAGCATGACACCGTATTGACCTCCAAAGTCTTTTATTCCAGCAAAATAATAGTACAAAATGCTATTACAACCAACAATCCTTTCACCCCAAAGCTTTAACTAGGACGAAGGAGGGCGAATGCCTTGCTTTTATAGAAGAAAAGAGCCTTGGGGGCAACCAATGAGCCAGGTACTGTCACTTGAATCCCAGCTCCTCCGTTTAGGCTAACTCCTAACGAAGCCAAGGGGGTTAGTCCCTACAAAGAGTTTCACTAAGGCTCTTATGTTTTGTAATGTTTTTTTTGATGAAGGGATGCGGATGGGTGTTGTTTAGAAGTTTTTGTGATGAGACCAAATTTTAAATAAGATAAACAAGATAAGATGCAATCCACGTTGCTAAATAAGATATTGAAAATGACAGTACTTTTCAAGACTTGAAGTTTTTAAACAATGCATCCACAAGATAAAGTAAAACCACAAGGACAAATGGTCCTGATCAAGATATAATATTAAAATAACCAATGCCTTATGGAGTCAAAAAGTAACAAGTATGCGATGCTAAATGTGTGGGTCTTGAAAGGTAGCTGTTTGTGAGATTGTTGTGCAAATTATCTTGGTAAATTATAAGTTTTTAGTGGTCTTGATTATTAGGCTAAGAACAAGGATATCAAAAGTCCGGAAATAGTACTGGTAACCTCTTAGATGATAGGTTGAAGCCACCCAGATTTCAAGAGGGTAAGTGCTCAATTGGCTTGACCACCCTCGAGTCTGACAGCGGGATTTTGGCACCACCTGTTTCAGGAAACAACCTCAGTAAATCTCGAGAGCAACGCCAGTTCGTTGGTTGGGGTAAAGTTTTATTAAGTTATCACTTGTGAGATTAGCAAATCCGACACCTTTCTGAGTACTAGCCCAACCCTTTTAGGTTGGCAGAGCATACTGATGTCAGATAATGATCAAGATAAATTAATTAATGGGGTGTGAGTTGGAATGATTTTAGAGTTTATTATGAGCACACTTGTTCAACTCTCCGACAGAGAGCGCTCTTGACTTAGTCTTAAGACCAAAGTTCAAGAGACTTTATTTAATCTAAATGCCTAATGCAAGGGAAATGCAACAACTAAAATGCTCTCCGACAAAGAGTGCTCTTGACTTGGATTTGGCCAAGTTCAAGAGGCTTTAGTTCCTTTTAAGAATAGAAGCAGTTGTAACTTGAAGAAACAAAAATGAAGCTTTTAAAATGACTGAAAATAAAATGATGATGAAAAGATGTAACAAGATGCTTGAAACAAATTGAAAATAAACTTAGTGTTCTACCAAACAATATTAATCTAAAAGTGAGATTTACCTCCGAACAAGGTTGATCACTAGAACCACTAGTCCTTGAGACTTTCCAGCTAGCTGAAACTTCGACAAGGAGGCTAATGGGGAACGAGAAGCTACCACAAAGCTATGTGGCCTTTGGGATGCAATCCCAAAGTTTGCTTACTCTAGTCAAAACTTGGAAATGGAGTATAATGAAGTAAAAAAGTTAATCTAAAACATGAAACAAGAGAAATCTAAACTAGCAAAGCACAACACTCTTCCCCAAATGGGGGAAGAAAAACCCAAAAAGTGGGGGACTCCTCCACTTAGCCTTTTATTTATTTATTACAAGTGCCTTAGGAATGAGATCCTTGCAAGGTCTTTTGAGAAAAATGAACTAACTAATGATAACTTTAAACTTAGAAACCCTTGAGGGCTTTTTACAAAGGATAGTGAAAATATTGGTCTTCTTGGTTCAATGATAGTTCAAATTTCTTGGTTTTGTGTTTCAAATATTCTTGCTTTTGCTTAAGAGGTCTTCCTCTTACACACCTACACATAAAAGCTCCTAAACAACACCCATCCACATCACTTCATAAAAAAAAACATTACAAAACATAAGAGCCTTAGTGAAACTCTTTGTAGGGACTACCCCCCATGGCTTCGTTAGGAGTTAGCCTAAACGGAGGAGCTGGGATTCAGGTGATTGTACCTGGCTCATTGCTTGCCCCCAAGGCCACACCTCTCCCCACTTCCAGTGAGGGAGACAGCTTTCGAAAGATTTCCGCTGCTGGTGTGCAATCTGGTGGACAACAGAGACCACCCCCAAATCTACTAAAATTTAGGGGACGGGGGGATGTTGAGGTCTTTAATATTATTAAAATATATATAATTTATATAAATCCTAACATATTAACATCTAAATTCCTCATACCATCACCATTTACATACTAAAACTGAAATAGTAAATTCATCATAGTAAACACAGTTGTCAATTCATCATTGATTTATAAATCATTTATCATTTGAGTATTTGAATTTCACATTGATAAATACTAAATTTGTAATACATGCACATCTTCCATTATAAATTTGATTTATAAACTTAAACAATAGATGAAAATTTAAAATATTAAAATCATAAAACTGAATCATAGACATATCGCATAAAGTCTTAAAACACCTTCAATTTTAAAGAGTCAAAAGAGTGATGAGACAGAAACTCAGTATGAGGTCATCAATGACAGTATCTACTTCTAGAGTCATAAGTTAAATTGAAAATTGACAATGGACAATGAACACTAAAAATAAAAATAGCGAAAATAAAATTGAAAGCATCAAAAGAGCATCAAGGAGATAGTTCCATGGACAGGTCCTCCCCATGCATCCATTGTGTGAATCCATCAGGACCGTCAATGGGAGTGGCACTATCTGAGTCAGAATCACTCTCATGAGTGACCTGTTATCACACATATTGTAGCCGGTCTACCATACATTATTTTTCTGATTCCAGTACACTTTTCAGCCAGTTCCCTTGCATTGAGATGCTGAGATGAGCATCTATTATGGATCACTATCAGATTATGGACAACTGTTTTGATTCCCCATGCCATGACTGAGTTTTAGGACACTCAGAGAGATGACCGGTGTAGCCATTTAGCTATTTGTACAGAGCAGTCAGTAGTGCCCTGAGTTACAGCAGCAGTTTCAGAGGATAGATGTTGGTTCAGATGATGAGCATTCAGGTATATGACTCAGTAGGTGTATTATGGTGTTATGGTTATATTGCTTTTATATTCATCCTTGTAGCATGTCTTAGCATTTAGTATCATGATTTGGTGATCATATAGAATATGTGGACCTGGTTGTACTTTATTATATATATCATATTGTCCCTACTCAGACTTAGAAGTTCTTGATCTATGCTCCTCGTTTTTACCCTCCCTAGGGAGATTAGAGGTGATCATTCCCACCATACTTTGGCTTGCTAGTGTTGGTCTCATTCTTCATTGTCTTCATCCATCCATTACCTACCCAGTTGGTTATTTAACTTGACATACTACTTGACTAGTGGCATGGAGGACCTTTCCTCGCTGTAGCCTCTGTATTGGATGAGCTTCCCTGTTTATTTGTGTCTCGGCTCTGAGTTGGTTACAGAACTTACCTTTGGTGAGTTAGATTGTAGGCCTAAATCATTCTGGTCGGTTGTCCCGATGTTTGGCACTGGTCGAAGTCCCCCTAGTCACTAAAGATGTTGGCTAAACCTGAAACTTTTAGTGCTGCCATGAATGCAAAATTTGTGAAAAGAAAATGTTATATCTATTGTGAAATAAGCCAAATGAAAATAACTATGAAATATCAAATGTTGTATCTATTGTGAAATGTAAATACCTAGGTAAACAAGTTGTCTAAAGACACACCTAGAAGTGCTCAGGTAAACAAGTGCCTTAAAAACACACCTGCAACAAGAAGCCTAATAAATGTAAATCTATGCAATGTGCTTATAAACACACATAAATCAAAGGCTATGGAAAACTATAGTTCCATAAAGCAATGGAACTTAAAAGCTATATCAAAAAGATTCCTGGCCTCATTTGTATTATGGATTGTGCGCATCTGTCAAGGTGAATAAACACTCTTTGAACAACTTTCCCATTTGTGAGACACCGCCATTCCCTGTGTTATTGCTCATTCAGTATATGCTATGGTGTGTATTCCCTTGTCCATTTCCAAAGTGTCACAGTGTTAAGTCAGTAAGTCACTCCCTTTAGCCTAGCCATTTGCAACTTAAAGCCTTCACCCTCCACTAGCAAATTGATCACAACTATGAAGTGAGTATGGTCTTGAAAGTCTAGTCTGAATAATAATAATAATTAATGACTTTATATATTTGGATTTAGATCGCCAGTGAAAGGATTACTCTATGTTATAATTGTTACTTGAATGAATTGTAGAGCATGCATTAACTTCTAACACTTGCAGAAGCTTTGATGATAGCCTGAGTTATATTTTGGTCATGTTGACTTGATCAAACCCAGTTTGACCAAGGTCAACCATGGGACATGAGATGGTTAGACCTAATGATGATGCAGATAGATGGTATATGGTCTATGTACAGGTACATGATGGTTCTATGCAGCAGATACAGGTCTATGATGATGAATTGTGGTTTTCAGCCTAAGTTGCACGAAACGGGGAAACGGGGATGAGTTTCCAAAATGGGGACGCGTAGGAAACATGACCCTCCAAAATTTAGAAAACGGGGAAACGCGATATATATATATATATTTAAAATTATTTACAGATTAAAATTTTAGTCATAGTCATACATGTAACATCACATTTACGATTTTACTCATAATTTCATAAGTGATTCCATAATGCAAGTATTAATATCCAAAAAACAACACATTTTAGTATTTTACCCATACCCGATTCCATAATGCAAGTGGAAATAGCCCAAAAACAACCTTCATAAATGAGGCTAAGCCGCTAATACATATATATAAAAATTCAGCCTTTATATATGAGGCTACAAGTACAAAGCTACATCAACATGAACAATGAACACATCAAAAAAACATCCGCTCAAGCCCAAAGACTAATAGTCATCATCCTCGGGCTCATCTTCATCCTCATCCTGAAAAATAGAACAAGAAGCATGCTCAATAGTGGATTGTTGACCGGAAGAATATTGGCCAACTCCACTTCTAGGTTCCTCAATATTCAGGGCAGCAACAGAGATGTCCAAGTCAGCTGATTCTGGATCCACATCCCATTCTTTAGAAGACCCACTGGTATATTCCGGACCCCTACGAGAAGCAAGGTGAAGATTGGAGTGCACATAAACAAGATCCTCAGCCTTTTGTGAACCCAACCTATTGCGCTTCACAGAATGAATAAAACCATAGGTGCTCCAATTCCTTTCTGCCGATGAAGAGCTTGCCACTTGTGAAAGAATACGAATGGCAAGTGTTTGGAAATGCACACCATTTGCTCCATGACAAATCCACCACCTAACCGGACTCATGGTGCTTCTCTCATCCAAAGATGATATATCTAAATAATCATCCAATCCTGCAGCAAAACTAGCAAATTCTTCCTTCACCTCCCTATGTAGATGAGCTGGAAACATTCTCATAAGGGCCTTTTTCACTCTGTTAGCCACCTCTCTATCCTGATGGGGTGCCCTCCTCTTCCCATTGCTTTGAGCAATGAGTTGTTCATCATAGAATCTTGGGTTCAAGGCATGTGTTAAAGTGTGCAATGGAGTGTTGAAACTATTCCACCTGTCAACCATGATTTTATGTACCAAATCAACAAATCCAGCATCAACATATAAAAGCTGAGGAGACTCAAGCAAAATGATTTCCATAGTCTTCTCAACCATGGTATCCATGCCATCATATACCTGTCCCAAGAAAGGTTGGTCTGTGTCAGCGCTTTGAAGAAGCTCAAATGCAGGGGTTGTGAACTTGAGCAAGAAATCTATCTTGCTCCACCACTCCTCATCAAGGCACAATCTGTGCACAACAATTCCCCGCTTTGAATCTGCCTGTTTCCACTCAACCCAAAGTTGGCTGACTACCATAGAAACTAATGGTTGCTTAAGCTCAACAAGGCGACGCAACATGATGAAGTTGGAAGCATATCTTGTCTCAGCAACTTTCAACAACTCCAATCTGGAGTACTCTCGAAATATGGCTTGAGATTGGTGGTGGTTGGTGATGAATTTAACTATCTCCCTTGCTTTCCTTGTGAGTTCCTTGATCCATGGAACTTTGTTGTCGATCTCTTCTAAGATCAGGTTCAGATTATGGGAAATGCAAGGTGTCCAAAAAATGTGCTCAAACCTGCTCTCAACAATTAAACCTGCAGCTTTGCAAACTGGTGCATTATTCGTGATAACTTGCACCACCTTATTAGGCCCTATTTGCTCAATAGTTTTGATTAAAACATTAGCAATGAATTGAGCATCCTTCACCTCCCCTGAACAGTCTTCAACCCTTAGAAACATTGCTCCTTTTGGTGAAGTGGCAATGATGCTTATCAGTGGCCTACGCCTGGTATCTATCCATCCATCTGAGACTACTGTAACCCCAGAGTTGCCCCCTGAAGCACGAATCGGTGCTAAGATATCCTCCACAAGCTCCTTCTCCTTTTTTAGGAGATCAGTTCGGACTTTTTCATAGTTTGGCCCCTTGTACCCTGCAGGAGTTGTGTTAATTGCTCGCACAAGATCATGCCAGTAAGGAGACCGAACCACATTGAAAGGTATCCCACAAGCATAGAGGACCCTAGCCACCCTTGTGTCGTCTTCTTCTCTCCCTTGAACATTCACCAATTTGGCTATTCTACCCTCTTGGATTGAAGGAGTCCCTTTGGGATTTTTTGATTGTTGTACTTCTTGTTGTTGAGCTGCTTTCCTCTTCCTTGCTTCAAGCACAATCCTTGGCTCGGTGTTTGGAGGCTGAATGGAAGCATTTGCAAGCTGGTCATGTCTTCTTTTAAGCCTGTCAGCCTTATCTTGCTCAACTTTATACTTCCTCCTCTCAATTGGGTCACTTGTTTTTGGGCAACCTTCAACACCCTTTCTTGCTTCATGCAATAAATGTGACCTGACTCTTGGCTAGGAGCCCTTATACTGAGATTTGCAAAGTGTACATCGCCACTCCCATGAGCCACTACCTCCACATCTTGCAATATTTTGAACATGAGCCCAAAGAGGATAGTATTTAGCCCTCTTGTTGACCTTAGGGGCTGAACCAATAGCTTGGCTGGAAGCCATTGCTGCTGCAAAAAAATTTAAAAAACAAATTAGAAGTCGACTTATTGATGATTGATCATACTGTTATAAATTTCAACTAAAAGTAATGCAGAGAGATTTTATAATTTACTGTGTCTTTGCTGAGAATAGGTTTTGTTTGAGAATTTTAATAATTTTGATTCTATGGCATCTAAACAACCTCTGTGTTTTGTATTATTATACTAAAGTTAAACAGTACGGCTGTAGCCTTTTCTATATACAAAATTAATTGTTTCCATAAAGAAAAAAAAAGAACAGCTCACAAAAATGCATACAAACCACTCAAACACAAAGAAAAATTCGGCAAAATTCCTATCACTAAACTTTGATGAGTCATTGGCCCTCCTAGAAGCCTTGATTCTTGATTCCACGCTTCTACCCAAGCACACAAGTACTCACCAAAACCCAACAACTCCTCACTAAAGGTCTAATGTTTGCCTTCTAAAAATTGTAAAGCACATTACATAAACATTTCATTAAATAAAACAATAGTTTTTATTTATTATTTTCAATTTCAAAAAAAAATACCGAGTTTGCAGCTCTTTATGAGGCACTGCTATGCCCTGTCGCTGCTCCAAAATCTGCGTTTCACTTAACTCACGCGGAGGCTCAGTCCGCACGCTCAGCTCACTCGCGGTTCCACTTCACTTCAAGCACTCACACAGTACACTCACCTCACACTCAGTCCGGTTCACTCACGCTCACACTCAGCTCGCGTTCACACTCAAACTCGCACTCAGCTCACACTCAAATGCTAGCACTCAACTCTCACTCACAGCAAGCACTCAGGTCGCACTCACAACTCGCGTTCACACTCAGTTCGCACTCACAATCACCGCAGCTTGTTAATTTAACGGATTCAGGGACAACAGAAGCTTCCCGAAATAGCTAAAACCCTAAATAGAAACTGAAAACTTTATTAAAAAAAAAAATCCGCGGACTGAGCTTTGACTGGCTGGAAATGTGGCGGAAATTCAAAATACGATTTGGAAATGGGTTTCAGAATTTCTGAAACGAGTTTCCGAAGTTGAAACGGGTTTGAAATTTTTGGAAACAGGTTTCCGTACTGTTCCGTACGCGTTTCAGCATTTCCGTACGGAAATGGACAGGGGACGTGCGCAGGTAGCCCGTTTCCTGCAACTTAGTTTTCAACATTATTTGATCATTTACAGATGATTATTATTTTATCTGTCCGGGCATATGGGATATATTATATGATCATACAGAGATCCATATGGTGTATGAGTATACATCTTAGATGGATTTGGGCTCTCTGAGTCCAATGAGATAGTCTGTTTTCAGTTCCGGGCAGTTACAGTGATGATGTCGCCTCAGTTGGCTGTCCTAGTGTAGCTTTGGCCTAACAGAGGCCCTGACAGAGCAGAGCAGAGATTGATGAGTTCACCTAGGGCGCTGTGCATGGAGGGGGTGGTCCAACCACTTGTTATTACCATATTACCCCCCTCCCAGACACACCGGTGAGCTCACCTTGACAGCGCAGGCACTCCAGGAGGCAGTTTGGGTAGTTTCACACTTCCCGAGGTAGTCCAAAAATGGTAAAAATGGCTATTGAGGAATTTGATTTGGGCGACTGAGGCAAAGTTATGGCATGGGATGATTTGTGATGATGAGTGGGATGTCTTCCACACCTCCTCCAGTAGTTTTAGCTTCATCGAGACCCACATCCATCACGTATGGCACTTTATGATGATTTTCTGGGGCCTCCTAAGTCTCACGACTTTCCCAGAGAGGCACAATTTGGTGTCTAGATCATTTATTTTTGGATATTGTGCCATGGGGATTGACCAAGGGTGAAAGAAACTACCCCTTGGACCCACCATGAGCTAGATCTATTATTTTATCATTTGATTTTGGTGGGACCCCCTCTCTTAGGGCGATTTGGTCCATGTGATGTATTATTTTATTAGTGATCCATGTATTGTATTGTTGAGCTCATCTCAACCATTGATTAGATCTTTTTATCTTTTAATTTTAGCCATTCATTCAAAAAGTGGTTAGGATTATGGTCTCTCTCCATCCTATTTAAAGGAGAGAGCTTCTCATTGTAAAGAGGTCTTTGGCTCTTGGAATCTTGATATAGAAAAACTTTTCGGTGGAAATTCTTGTGGTCTCCTTTGAATCTGGTGTTCTTAGATGGTGATTGTAAAGTCTATTGCATCCTAGCATTTGGGTATTTGTGGTAAGATCTATCTTTTTTGGAAACTTTTGTCTTGTCTACAGGAGGGCGACTTCACTTGGGCGTTTTTGCAAGACTTCTTCAACTCGATCCACTTGGCATTCGCTTGCATTAGGGGGTTATCATTAGTATCATTGTGATCTATGCTATCTTTCTGTTGTTTCTCTTGTGGCATTTGTCTTATCTCTTGTTCACAGTAAATCTGATATGGTTGACGTTTATTGTGCAGGAGAGAGGGCGCATTGGCTTCCTTGGGCAAATCGATTTCATAGAAAACGACCTCAAATCGCTCCAAATTGATCGGGTTTGCATAGATCATCATCATCAAGGCATCTACAAGTTTATCCAAGTAAGATCCACAGGTTTGTTCTTCTTGTCTTGGTTCCAATCCATTGGCACATCTACTTCATTGATACAACCCTCATACTCTAAACCCTCATTTTACATTTTTTCAGATCTAGCAAGATCTACTTGGTCTTTGGGTATAAAATTTAAAACCCACCTCTATAGCATCCACGGTGATTCGGATCTATAGTTTGGTGAGGATAGGCCATTATTTGACCCATTTTCCAAGGCAAAGTAGTCTCTCCAAGGGAGGTTGCACTTCCTAGGAGGGGTGAGTTTGCTAAGATATAGCACCTGGGTAGGTGAGATCCCACTTGATCCTTCATCTCCATAGTTGATAACATACCCCTAGTGTGTCACTTTAGTGATTTTCACCTTGTGGGCACCATTCTTCATTTTGAGGGTTGAGCCCCACTTGGGTCACTTTGTGATACATTTCAATCTCAGATTTACAGAGATCTAGCCATTGGATGACCCTATTTTTCAAGATCCACCTAGCTTCACACCTCAACATCCTTGATCTACAGTTTGGTGGACATCTGACTCTATTTGGCCCATTTCCCAAGGCACTGATCTTCTCCAAGCCAATTCGACTTCCTTGGACTGTTGAGTTAGTTTGTGGCTTGATCTTTGTCTTACTGCTTGAGTACCTAGACATTGTCATATCCTTGCATCAAGCATAGCTAGAAAGCCCCAATTGTCAAAACTCTGATTTGGGACACTTTCCCTGTTTTAAGGGACACGTCTCCCAAGGCGGTTTACTTTGACCAATTGAAACTAGCTTTGAATCCTGGAGTCATTCTTAGTCCTAGAATCACTGTGTGTTGTCTTTCCTTATCATATCACACCTTTCCTAAACCTCCACAGTGGTCCTCTTTCTTTAACTCTAGGGTTCCATACCTATCACCTTACGTACCTCATTTATCTGATCTGATCTGGTGATTGGGTTGATCTCTCCTATCGAGAGTAGATCTGGGTCTCCCCCTTGCTATCCTGGCCTTGATAGCTAAAGCGAAGAGTGCCTTGGTTGGCATGACAACCATACTTTGGGAATCAAGGCCCTCTTGGTTCACCACTTTAGTTGCCTATACCCTCTACCATCCTCCTTGGATCCACCTATAGGTGTGTTATCACATATTATGTTGGGAGCAACTTCCACACTATAGACTGTGCGGCCGAGGACCGCACAGCACTTTTTTTTCTAGATCGGTGATCAGCTGCCTTCAGAGGAGGCATTTTTGTTCAGATTGCCCTTAGCAGATACATCGGAGGGGACAGGCAGTTGGACTTACCATCTACCACAGGGTTATTGTTATCACATATATAGTAGTCGGGCTACCATAACTTATTTTTCTGATTCCAGTACACTATTTAGCCAGTTCCCTTACATTGAGATGTTGAGATGAGCATCTATATTGGATCACTATCAGATTTTGGACAGTAGTTGTATTCCCCATGCCATGACTGAGTCTCAGGACACTCAGAGAGATGACCAATGTAGCCATTATACCATTGGTACAGAGCAGTCAGTAGTGCCCAGAGTTACAGCAGTAGTTTCAGAGGATAGATGATGGTACAGGTTGATGAGCATTCAGGTATTATGACTCAGCAGGTATATCATTGTGTTATGGTTATATTGCTTTTATACTTATGCTTATAGCATGTCTTAGCACTTAGTGTCATGATCTGGCGGTCATATAGATATGTGGACTTGGTTGATCTTATTATATATATTATATTGTCCCTACTCAGACTTAGAAGTTCACTATTCATACTCATTGGTTTTACCCTCCTTAGGGAGAATAGAGGTGATCATTCCACCATACATTGGCTTGCTAGTGTTGGCTCCATCATTCGTTGTCTTTATCCATCCATTGCCTACCTTTTAGTTTATCACCCTGACTTACTACTTGACTAGTGGCATGGAGGACTTTTCCCCACTGTAGCCTTTGTATTGGATGAGCTTCCCTGTTTACTGTGTCTCGGCTCTGAGTTGGTGACAAAACTTACCTTGGGTGAGTTGGATTGTAGGCCTAAATCATTCTGGTCGGTTGTCCCGATGTTTGGCATTGGCTTGAACTCCCCCTAGTCACTTGAGATGTTGTTGGCTAAAACTGAAAGCTCATGTACTATGTATGGAAACTTATAAATTTGCCCATGGAAACTAAAAAGGGCAAGAGTGATGAACTGCTGAAAAATACTCCTCAAAGAGTATAAGAAAGGTCCAAAAAGCAATGATTCTTAAAAGCTATATCTAAACAATTGCTGACCTTATATATGTATGAAAAACATGCCCTGGATGCAAGCTGCAACTAGTTGTGCTTATCAGCACACCTGAGATCCGAAGGGTTATGTAGGCCAAAAAGGCCATGAAATGAAATTGAATGATTCTAATGAACCTGGATCAACTTGATATAGACATGATCCCTAAGTTGAATAAGCACTCTCTAAACAACTTATCCATTTGAGAGACACCGCCATTCCCTGTGTTGTTGCTCATTCAGTATATACTATGGTGTGTATTCCCTTTCCCATTGCAAAAGTGTCACAAAGTTAAGTCGGTCAAGTCATCCCTTAGCCTAGCCAGTTATCTTAGCCTTCACCCTTCACTAGCAAATTGATCATAGCCATGAAGTGAGTATGATGTTGAAAGTCTAGTCCGAGTAATAATAATAATTAATGACATTATATATTTGGATTTAGATCGCCAGTAATGATTACTTTGTGTTATAATTGTTATTTGAATAAGTTGTAGAGCATGCTTAACCTTTGACACTCTGTAGCAGCTTCTGATGATGGTCTGAGTTATATTTGGTCATGTTGACTTGGTTAGACCTAGTTTGACCAAGGTCAACCATAGGACATGAGATGGTTGGACCTCGTGATGATATGGATAGATGATATATGGTCTATGTACATGTATAGGATTATTCTATGTAGCAGCTACAGGGTTATGATGATGATTCATGGTTTACAACAGTATTTGATCATTTACAGATTATTATTATTTGCCCTGTTCCGGTATATTGGATATATATTTTGAACATGTAGAGACTCATATGGTGTATGAGTACACATCTTGGATGGAATTGGACCTTCTGAGTCCAATGAGATAGTTTGTTTTCAGTTCCGGGCACTTACAGTGATGATTGAGCCTCAGTAGGCTATCCCAGTGCAATTTTGGTCTGTCGGAGACCCTGTCAGAGCAGATGTGATTTTTTTTTCTGGTTGACCTAGGGCAATGTGCTTGGAGGGGGTGGTCCAGCCACTTGTTTTTGCCATATTACCCCCCTCCCGGACACATTGGTGCCCTCACCTTGACAGCGCAGGCACTCCAGGAGGCAGTTTGGGGCAGTTTCACGCTTCCCGAGGCATTTCAGGATGGGTAGAAATGGCTATTGAGGAATTCTATTTGGGCTACTGAGGCAATGTCTTGGCATGGGATGATTAGTGATGATGGATTGATGTCTTCCACACCTCCAGCAGTTTCAGCTTCATCGGGGACCGCATCCATCATTTATAGCACTTTCTGATGATTTCTGAGGTCTTTTGAGGCCTACGATTTGTCCATAGAGCCACGATTTGGTATATTGATGACTATTTTATTATTATTGTGCTATGGGGATTGACCAAAGGTGGCTGAAATTACCCCTTGGACCCACCATAAGCTTTCTATTATATTTTGTCATCATGATTTGGTGGGATTCCCCTCTTCTAGGGCGATTTTGTCCACTTATATTATATTTTATTAGTGATCCATGTATTTTATTGTTGAGCTCATCTCAACCATTGATTAGACATTTGTATCTTTTAATCTTAGCCACTCATTCAAAAAGTGGTTAGGACATTGATGCCTCTCCTTCCTATTTAAAGGAGAGAGCTTCTCATTGTAAGGGGTCTTTGGCTCTTGGATTATTGGTATAGAAAAACTTTCTTGTGGAAATTCTTGTGGTCTCCTTTGCGTCTGGTGTTCTTAGATGGTGATTGGAAAGTCTATTGCAACCTAGCATTTGGAATTTGTGGTAAGATCTATCTATTTTGGAAATCATTGTCTTGTCTACAGGAGGGCGACTTCAACAAGGGCGATTTTGCAAGGCTTTTTCAAATCGACTTTCTTGGCATTTGCTTGTATCAGGGGGTTATCATTAGTATCATTGTGATCTATACTATCTTTCTGTTACTTCTCTTGTGGCATTAGTCTTATCTCTTGATTACATCAAATTTGATATTGTTGACGTTTGTTGTGCAGGAGAGAGGGCGCATTGACTTTTTGGACTAAATCGATTGCATAGAAAACTACCTCAAAGCTTCTCAAATTGATCGGGTTTGCATAGATCATCATCACCAAGGCATCTACAAGGTTACCCAGGTAAGATCCACAGGTTTGTTTCTCTTATCTTGATCCAATCCATTGACATAGCTCATAAATTGATAAAACCCTTATTTCTTTAAACCCTCATTTTTACATTTTTTCAGATCTACTAAGATCTAGTGGCTTCTTGGGTAAGATATTTAAAACCCACCTCTATAGTATCCACGACATCCTGGATCTATAGCTTGGTGAGGATTGACCTCCATTTGACCCTCTTCCCAAGGCATTTAGCCTCTCCAAGCAAGGGCGCACTTCCTAGTTTGGTGGGTTGACCTAGATCTAGTATGTGGGTAGTTGAGATCCCGCTTGATTCATGATCTACACATCCAATAACCTACCCCCAGATTATCACTTTTCTGATGTCTACCTTGTGGGCCCTATTCCACATTTTAGGGGATTTAATCGCCATTTTGAACCACTTGGTATCTTCAAACTCAGATCTAGTAAGATCTAGCCATTGGATTGCCTTGAAATTGTAGATCCATACTCTCACTTGCTTAAACCACTTGGATCTAAATTTTGGATGCCATTGGATTTATCTTGACCCCACTTATCCCACTTTTAGGCCTCCTTGGGTAAAGTCGCACCACCTTGGAGATGTGAGTTGTCCCACTTCTAGGACGTGGGTACTTGAGATTTCAGTGGATTTGGAATGGGCATAATTCAAAACCTAGGTCTAGTAGGTCACTTCATCAAATCTTACCTTGGGGATAGCATTCCTTGTTTTAAGGGATTGTGGTCCACTTAGGGTAAAACATTAAATCTCTAGATCTAGACCTATTCATCCATCAAGACTTTAATTGCCCACTTGTCTCATGCAATAGGAGTCCTTAACCACAAGTTAACTTTACTTTGACTCCATTATCCCAATTCCCAAGGCAGTGGTCTCTCTCCAAGTCAATTCGACTTTCCTAGATTGTTGGATTAACTTGTGGTTTGACCCTTGATTGGTGAGCTAAACCCTTTGATGCCATCATACTTCATGATCAAGCTTGTCACTTGTACTAGTTAGCCCCAATTCAACCCCTAAACTACCCTGCATTGGATACGGTTCCCAAGGTAGTGTATT